>JAXCHB010000129.1:7837500-9267654 GCA_036926305.1 Uropetala carovei
GAGTATGAGAAGATGAAGAGGTAAGCCTTAGATACGAGAGTGGATGAGTTGAGCCAAAAATCCACCAAAAGAAATAAAATCCATTGCGATTATTGCACCGATTTGGGGTGTTTCCTCTAGAAACATTAATGGTTATTTAGACAGGGAAGTTACACATATGGAGGATCGCGTGTGAATGAGTTTATAAGATTAGATGAAATTAACCGGCCGGGCAGTTTTCATTGCAGTTAGTTACGTTCTTTGTAATATTTTTTTAACTTCTACATTGGACAAAATGAAATAAATAGTATAAACCTTTTTTTAAAAAAGCTAGAAAATGGTCTATACTTGCTGAAGATGCATTTGCGAATGGTATAACGTCAAGAATATTTCAGATAATCTGGAAAAAAATATTTTCAAATCATGACTGATTAATTACTCAACATTTAAAGCACTTAATCTAACATACAAAAAATGTAGTCTGCATGGCACGTGAGTTTTGATAGTGAGGAATGTTTTTATTATTTTGTAAAACTTGTTTGAACATCAATTTTCTCGATTTGATTTTTTACGAGTTAAAACGTTCATATGTTGTTTCCAGCTAGGTTGAGCGATTTTACCAAATTATGTTATCTTCTCCTTCTTTTGACCCGGAAAAAATCCAGAAAAAATAATACTTTCCGTTGAAATGTGCACAGCTGTTATCGCATATTACAAGCGTAAATACAGAGAAACTTGAATTGTGAACAGTCCGAACAAAAGGGAAAGAGCCAAAAAGCCTAAATATTTAGATATAATTAGTGCGTCTATGAGAAGTATGAATTTCCACCACTCAGAAATCCTTATCCACGTTAAGAATAGAATCATATACCTGTAAAAGGTTTTTCCGAACAAAAGCGAAGATCGATTTTTTTAAGGCAGGCAAACTAAGTTATTAGAAAATCATGCGGTTTTTTCTTCACTTACATAGAAAAATTCTTATAAACAGATATATTTGCTTGAGTGCATACATTATGGAGAAATATAAGTTATGATGTAAAGACATTATAACATAATACATTCCATAGAATACGATCTAAAGTACATATTAACATTTCAGCAAAACCTTCGCTCTAACGATGCAAGCAAGAAAAGCGAAAAGCTATTAAGAAAAAAAAAGAAAATTAGAAAATACACGGCACCACATTATTCCAACAACAAAAATTTCCGAACTTCTTACGGTAAACTTCGTGCGAGGTTCCTGCCAGCTTGTATATCTCTTTTCAAAAAAACGCACCGAAAAATGCGCCTTTCCAGTAAGGTCCGAAAACGCAGAATATACCATAAATCCAGCCACGCGTGTATCGAGTTTAACGCACGAGATAAGGTGAAAGTAAGAACTTTGGAACTTCTTTGCGGAGATATTCCAACAGACGCCAAAACCCTCTCTAGATCTATACAGAGAGAGATAGAAGGGGGAGGGGGGAGATTTACGAGGAAAATATATTTTTTTTTAAAAGATCCAACGTCACGGATCGCTTGACAATCATATCTGTATAGCGTATAACGGTGCCTGGGAGGCCTATTTTGCTGCATAATCCTCATCGGGGAGGGAATAAACTTCAAACCAAAAACCCTCACAGGGACTGAGATTCCGCGTGGAGATCGAAGAGATTGGAGAAGGAGAGAGAGGGGAGAAGGAGAGTAGACAGAGTAGGAGGATATATGAACAAAGATTCGAGGAGAAAAGAGAACATACGATAAAGGATTGAAAGCGAGAATGCGCACTATGTGGAAAATGGTAACTTCATTTGATGACGAAATATCGAGGTTTATTTATAATTTATAACAACAATTTTTTAAAAATATAGCAATATGCCGTAATTTACTGATCGTAATACGCACCAAGTATAATGTGCACCCATGTTTTCACGAGTGAAATGTGAAAATTTTCTTATTGCCATGTAAAATACGCGCCTCATATTCTGAAAAAGTATCACTGTAATTTTTCACTTGGTTATTAGTGGCATCGAGGCAGTTCTCGCCCTGCGAAACAAGCGAGATATGTGCGAGAGAGTTTATGATATAAAAGTGGCTTTTAAAAGTATTGCCTCACAAACATCATGGATGGTTCTGAAGGATTTCACCGATGCGGATAGCGAGGATGAAGACGACGTTAACGGTGACGCCATTTACGCAGGCAATGAGAGAGAACACAACATTTGAGGACAGTGATAGAGAATTCAGAGACTTTAATGATGACCACGGCTAAAAGTAATTAAACTATTATTATTATTATTATTTTTGGTTAAAATATTTTAAAATAATGCTATCGTAATGCAGTGACAAGTAGGATTTATTATTAAAAATGCGTCCGAAATTATCAAGTATTTACCGACCGGAAAAAGTTGTATGCATTTCTTACCATGTATAATACGCACCCTAACTTTTTGTCGATTTTTAGTGAAAACATGCGGAAAATTACGGCAATTATACAACTTAAATTAATTTATTAAATTAAAAAATTCAACTTTCTATCTACAACTATTTGCTCAGAATTTTAATTATGACGGTACCCCATGCTGCCTTCAGTTTAAAAAATTTCTTTGGCGAAGTAATAAATGGCATCATATATCATATACATCCTTAAGTCTTATGCTCGCTATCTTGACTGAAGTGATTGCACAAACAGATAGAAAACACAAACGCGTTCGTAAAATAAGATGTGCTGAAAATATACTTAACTACACAAGTTACACCTGTAGTATTAATAACATGACTCACATAGCACGTGCTGAAATTTAAAATAATATATGTGATCGTAAAAAGCGTTTAATCCCAAAATCATAACCTGAACAAAAAGAATTCATCCGAATCCGTAAATAAAATTAACATAAGATCGATTATACAGGTAACTTGATAAAAAAATACCAGGAATGTCCGTGAATGTATGCTGTGTGTAAATAAAGTGGAATGACTTATACAGGTAAAAAATACCAACGTTATAAAACCATGTAAACTGATAAATAATTTAATTTATCTGAAAAATAACTACTATTTCATGCTTTCAATTCCTATGTAATCAGCGTTCCAGTCGAAGCACTGATCCATAGAGATGGTTACACGGAATTGACTAATAATTCTCCCTTATAATTCGGAAATCTAGAACTAGTATGTACATAATAACGTTTGGCCAGCTAGGAGGAAGGGACCGAAGTTTTCACAGCGTAATATTTTTCATCGATACTACGTTTCCTTTGAAGAGAGCATATTCCAAGTTCAAACATCAAACAAGTCGTGCTCCCTCTTAAGATATGGCAAACAGAAACAGTAACAGACTTTCTTTTTAGAGAGTTCGCGAAAGCAACCGCGCGCTTACCTGGAAACTGATAGAACACGGAGCGAGTCGATTTTTACAGAGAGACGAATAAATACACGAAATAAAAATTCGATATAAAAATGTAAACCAACGGTTTCCGAACTTTTTATAGACGTTCTTTCAAAGATAAACAGAATTTCGCGGGACTACAGCCCCGGAACAAAGTTTTATATTGATACATACAGATATCAAAACGCCTGGACTCATCCATTTGACGATGCTATGCTAAGCAATTCCTCAAGAGAAAATATTATTGATGTGAAGATAGAGAAGGAGAAAAACCCTTACCTTGACCGGGAATCGAACCCCGGTCTCCCACTTGCCGGATAGGTGCTTTAAATATGGGAGATCCAAGTTCGATTCCCGGTCAAGTTCAGAATTTCTCTCCATCTCTATCTTCACATCTGTGATCAGCCTTACGCACTCACGCATATAAGTTAAATTTCTATCCTTTGTTATGAAATATTATCATACGTCGAGATTTAATAAACGCCGATTTGTATAATTAACAACATTTTTCGAGACACCCCTAACAATCAGCTACGGAGCCCAATTTGGAAAATACTGATGTCAACGTTGCAGGATACTGCATGATACAAAACAAAAGCGGGCGCAAAGGAAGCTATAAATGACTGTAGATATATAGCGTTAATAATGTAAGAGTACATAATCATAGATTGCGCGGCCGATTTGACTGGGTAAAGAAGCATCGTAGGGCAGATGAACTGAAATCATTTCAGAAGAGAAGCAATCAGTTAAACGAAAAACAAACTTTAAAATTTTGAGAAAAAAAAAGAACGAATGAGGTAGAGTCTCGGAGCCGAGCACTCCCTCCACGGAGTGACAGCGGCGTCGGGCGGAAACTCCGGGAGAATCAGTTTAATGCGCAAAGCGGATATGGCGTAGACGAATTCGTGAAAGGCGCTCGACGACGAGGGAGTATTGGATAAAAGGACAAGGTAGTCACTCGGGATTGAGCCATGGGGGGGGGGGGGGGGGAGGGGGGGAGAGAAAGCTCTTTGAGAGACGGCGAGTGAGAAGACAGACATAGCGATAGGAGGGAAAGAGAGATGGAGAGAGAGAGAGAGGGTTTAGGAAACGCGAAGATAGAGCTAACGGGGGAACCAAAGTGAAGGGGATTCGCTTAGGACGGGATATAGAGGAGAGGTTTGGGACATGACAACGGGAGAAATGGGATAAGAAAGAGAAAGTGAAACAGAGTGAGAGGGGGTGAAAAGGGGGGGGGGTGGTGGGTGGGAGACCGGTGGGGAAGGTGGAAGGGGGAGGAAAAGTAAGATAAGTGGAGTTTGAATAGGAAGAGAATGGGTATTATAAGAGAATGGGGGAGGGGGATGGGTGAGGGAGGAGGAGAAGGAGGGAGGGAGGGGGGAGGAGAATGAGGGAGGGGGGAGGAGAAGAGGGAAGGGGGTGAGGACAGGATGAGTTTCAGAGGACCGTGGACGCCTCTTAAGGGATGGAAGGAGTTCTCCAGGGTAGGGGGAATCTGTTGAGGAATGAAAAATCGGAGATTAACGTCAACGACAGCAGATAAACGATCTCTCGGAGATGCCTTCGGTAACCGGTTCGACACTCTGAAAACGCTATCGGGAGGAGGGAGGGAAGAGGAACGGGTATATTTCCCTTGGGTGGGGAAAAAGGGTTAGGTCCTTGGAGAGAAAGGGATGGATAGGGAAGGAAAGAGAGGGGGATTATGAGCAAGGGAGGGAAAAGTAGGTGGGAGTGTGAAAGTGGTATAAATAGGATGAGATAAAGGGGTAGGGGGGGAGGGGGATTATATAGAAGAGTGAGGGGGGGGGAGGGAGGATGAAGAGATTACTGGTATAAGACGTGAAAAAAAAATATAGGAGGGAAAAATTGACGCGATCAAGCAACTGTCTGTGAGGAGCGGGATGGATAATGAGGCTAGAGTGGAAAATTTTGGGCAATTTTGTAAACTTTATAAACACCCCACAACACAACTTTCGTCCTATAAGACGCAACATGATTTTCGGCGGGGATATTTTGGAAAAAAATGTTTTAAAATGCGCATGAATTTTTTTATTTGGCTAAAATAGATGCAATACGTAGTTTTTGCTCCCTCACATCTTTAGCTACGATATATATGAGGTTTGTTTTCCGTGGAATTTTTAAATTCGCTTATTGGTTGGGAAGTGGAGGACTTTATCGACATGCCATTTAATTACTCAAAGGTTTTTCTGGTAAATTAATTCAATTGAATTATGAGGCCAATTTTGAAAACGTGATGGTCATAATAAATAATTCGGGTGTGGTAAAAGTATCGAGAAATATGAGGAAAAGTAATAAATTTGTATTCTCTCATTAACGAAGGATTTTCGAGGAAAATGTTAACGGAAGAGAAACGCCCATGCTTTTATCAGCAGAGCGTAAGGAATATGCCATTTATAGCAAATCAATGTTGCAATTAGACAATATTCCTATTGTGTGTACCAATGTAATTCGCACGAGAGAAGTAACTCGGGTAATCATGCTTAATTACGCATTGATAATTCCTCCGCTTCAGTTATTTTTCGTTACTTATTGCATATGAAATAAATCAAAAGAAATAGTTAGTCTACTTCCTAGAAACCTGAATTGTTTAATTGTATCCAGTTAAACGTAAGATAAAAATGCTTAATTTTATGTTAAGTTAGAGGGGGAGGAAAATTCTCAGCTTGACCGGGAATCGAACCTGGGTCTCTCGCTTGCAGTGTGAGTGCATTTGTGTTGTCATTTGCACTCACGCGTAGAAGTTACGCTTCCATCCATTCACTATTGTTGATTATTATTTTGTGCCTTTAAGTTCGAATTCAAACTTGAAATTTACCTTAAAACATTGCTGAAAATAACGGATTTATCAGTAGAAAAACCATCGCCGTTCTCTTAAATGCACAGTCTTTTGAATTCACTTATATGCATGAAAAAAAATTTGCAAAAAAACCTAGTCCTAGAATCTTGACGCGATGATAATCGCAAACGATTTTTTTTATCGAGCATTCCGAGGGAATGAGACAAGAAAATTAAGCGATTAATGGGACGGAGTGAATGTATCCCAGTTCCTTGACACATCCCGATGATTTACCGCCCAAGTTTGGGCCGCCGCAGTGAGCATTAATCTCAATGAATGCAGGGAAAAACGGGAAAACGCATAATAGGAAGTTAATTGTCCTTTGGGCATTACGCTTCATGTGAAAGTTGGGACTCGACGCGTAAATTTCAAGCATTCTCCTTCAAGAACAGCGATGTTTTTTCTCAACGTAGGGCTTTTGTTTCGCCGCGTCATGTATCCCCTTGGCATTTAAAACACGTCTGTACTAACAATACCTTAAAAAGCCATTAAGAAAGGTTACAACGGAGGTTTTAAGTAAGTTTTTTTTCTTTTACCAATGGCCTGTATCGGAAAGTAATGATTTGCGATGATCAGACGATCATGAGGTCATCTAAAATTTCAAGGCTTTCAGTAATATGCTTCTGAATTGAGAGGTTTCCCAGGATCTCCCCGAAGCAGTAGAATCAAATTAAAAGAACCAATTAGGTATAGAAAACAGATAATGAAACATTTATTTGTTTTATAAAATATTTTAGCAAAAAGAACCCATGAATACGCGAAAATTCCCAACATTTTTACAAGCTACAATTTAAAGTAATATTACATTTCTATAAACTGGCAAATGTTAAACACGGAAAAGCACTCGAACACTTGCAGTTGAGCGATCTCCTAACTCAAAACGTTAACTTTTACCTAACTTGCGTTTCCTATTAAAAAATATCTATGGAAAGATGTGTGTGTTTTCATGACCAAAAATTTTAATAATATAATTAAAAATAAGAACCATCGTCGAACTGAAAACACACCTGTTGTATTATTAGATTTTGATAGAAGGTCGAATCGAAAGGGCGTTGATACATTAACCATTACATCACAAATGATTCTAACGCTGCAACTATTTTTTTTTTGGCTTTTTCCTGAAACCCGAATAGCAGAAATTTAATTACGCAGTTTATTCTTCCTCAAAATATTTCAACAAAAAACTGATGTAGTACCTTAATTTAACTTGGATGTTTTTGCCTTGCCGCAACAAATATAAGCTCATTTTGGCTTAACAGAGCTCTCGAATTAAACCTTAAAAAAATCATTAATTAAAAAAATACAATCATTTCAACGGTTAGACAAAAGAAAGAAATGTCCAAACCTTAAGTTACATGGTAAATAAATTTTAATACCAAGTTGAATGGAATTCTGTAAACTCGCTTGTAAATGCTTTCAAATGGTCACACAATCTTATTCCTACAGTAGGTATATTATTTTAAATACGCAACTTTATCGTGAACACAGAGTACCTCTACCCTTGCATGCAGCAACCTCCGGATCAAAATATAAAAAAATAACAAGATAAACAAGGCGACCGTCATTCGCAAATGTTGTCTGTAGAAACACTCCAAAAAAAGTTATGCGCAAAAATTATTGCGTGGCTGATGAGTACTTATTTACAGAGATGGACTCTAAACCAACAGAGCTTGGTGAATAACGAATTATTAGCACGAAAATTATATTATTCAATCCTTTTTTGCATTTTAACCATTTTTAACTTGTTCTTTTTAGGCGCGTGTCGCTTACAGCGTGAGCGCCTATTATCGTCGGTCGGTCCGTCCGTCCGTCCGTCCGTCTGTCCGTCCGTCCGTCCGCATGTTCGTTCTCGGCTTCTACTGAACGGATTTTTATGAAATTTGATATTAAGGACTTTCTATCAAATATAATAAGAAAATCGCACAAACGAATCACGTACGCCAATCAGGGGTACTACTTTACTGGTGACAAAAAATTAAATTTTCGTCATATCTCGTAAAGTATTGCTCATATCAAAATATTTTTCAAATAAAAGTTGTAGAGCTGGTAAAGAAGAGTAATGTCTTCCCTATACATTTTTATCGTAGGAGTAGCCGTTATCGAGAAAATCAAATGAGAATGTCTTAAATCGAGTTGAACTTAAAAATTTCTTGCATGGTTACTTCTTCATTGTTGCTATCATAAACAATCTCTCAAACAAACGTTTAATTTCCTTAAGTGTGCATGTAACAGCATGTAATACTATTAAATAGTAAGAAAATGGATTATTTATGATGAAGAGAAGGACTTTAAAACGCTATTTCCCTTACGTACAGGTATATAATTTCTTTCTAATACTCCATTGCACGAAACGCGCCCATTTGTGATAGGTTGTACACTTTCCTAACTTGTTATTTTTACGCTGTTAAAAACGTTAGCTTAACTTTTATTGAGTGGGCTCAAAGTAACTCTATTTTTTGCTATACCTTATCCGTTTTTTAATTGTACATTGCGAAGCTTGATGCAAATTTCCGAAATTTCGAAACGAATAAATAAAAGTTGAAATCATGAATCATATTTAAAACGGTTTAAATTTACCACTTAAGTTTCCGGTCGTACTCGCCGAATGCACTTGCATGAAGGAACTCCGCCTTATCATGAACCTATTCACAATCAGGTCAAAAGAACTTTAGGTAATGTCGACAACGAAACAATTTGGTAACGAATATTGCGTCTGAATCCGATTAATATTAGCCCATTAAGAGTGAACATTCTGCAGGAACGAGTTTTACGCGATCATACCGTCTATCATTAGCCGTGTTACACAAGTTTTCGAGATTCTGCCTCATGTAATTATGATCGGCTGCCAAGCCATGCGATGCTTCCTGCTCGCGTCACTCGGTTAATTTATGAGCTTAATGCAGAGAGCCGTATATCAAGACGCTCAAGGCAGCCGTTTGTTGACTTATTACTGGATATTGTGCCTTCTTCGTCATCAATGAGTCATTAATCTCGCCATCTTGTTAACTCGCGCGGTGGAGCCATCTAGCGAGCTCATCGGCAGTGATCGCTTTTGGTCGCCCCCTTCTTGGGACACGCACGGAGGTTATTTAGCGCATCGGGAATATTTTATTAATCTCTTTAATCGAACGGGATTCGTCTACATAGAAATAGCAAAAGAATATTTTTAGGTTAGCATAATATTTTCTGCAACAAAAATATATCTAAAGACTTAATCGGAAAATCGTTCTCGATATAACTGATCCAGTTTATTTTATATATGTTTAAGGATAGCAAAGCAGTTTTAAAAATTATTTCTCACAATTAAGCACTCAGTAACTCAATCATGAACTCAGATCTATTTCCGTTGCGATCCTTCCAGAAAAGAATACTGTCACAGGGTTAATTCATGAGAGACACTTCAATTTCACGACGTTGGTCATCGATATTATAGTTGGTGGGCGAATTCTACCAAAATATTATCGCAGTCGATCTGTTATGTTGCGCTCAGATGGGATGAATTTGTTCACCTGAAGAATCTTTTATATTTTGCTTTCAAAGATATTCAATTGCGAGGCAAAGATAATTTGATTTTACCTTAAAGCACAGTCCATTCCGCAGACCAAAATGAATTACGGTGTTTTTACTACGCACGTGCAATTTATCGTCGTACTAGTGTATAGCCCGTCAAAAATGACGGGAGTAAAGGAAATTCAAAGTTATGTCATCACACCGTAATTTCCGAAGTGAGAACAATTATAACAACGAGGAAATAGTCTGACCACCTTCTGAAGGCACCCAGCAGTTATAATAACTGCCGCAAAGTGGCAGCTCCAATCGACGAGGTGAAATCTTATTTGCAAAGACACAGACAAAAATACAGAAACGGCCCCTATTCTAGTTTGACTCTTTCTGTAACCGTGGTAACGAAATTCTCGCAATCATAATATCTGGCGATGAATAATTCAATTTGGTCCGAAGGTGGTAGAATATGATGATCATTTGAAAATAAACAAGGGTTATATGGCTCACCCTTTCCATTACGAGCAGAGTTGGCAGGTAAACTGAATTTAACAAGAAGCCGTTTCCCTTACCCCTTCCCTCCATTTCCTCATACACATAATCAATGGCTAACTACATTGGATCAACACTCATCCCACCCTCACGCCTCACATAATTTTTGTAAACTACTCTCTTTCACGGTCACCTCTGACGTCATCACACCTGTTAGCGAAATTACTCCAAAATTAATTACGGCGGCGTTATATGCGAGTGATTGGAACCTGGCGAGATTTAGTTAATTTTAAGGTAAAACCACCTAATCCTTTGAAAGAGTTTTTCCTCCGGGCTATTTTAATTGGCTAATTTAGACTTTCTTTTCCAATCAGATGGGAGTATAGCGTTTGGCCACAACGGTATTAGGGTTAAGGGGGAAAGGAGAAGGAGGAGTAGGGAGATGAGGGAGTGAAAGAGGGAGGGAGAGGAAAGAAAAGAGAGGAAGAGAAAGAGAGGGATGAGGAAACAATAAGGAAGTTGATGGAGAATAGATGACCTTATTCTAGCGAGGTTGAGGCTTGCAAACCCTCTCTTAAACATTAATCTAATTGTCATTTACAGCAGAATAAAAAATATACAGAGTGATAAACAAAATTGTGGTAGAGAAAAATTAAATTAAATTAAAAATAAAACAACATATAGCAAATATGGATTAAGTTAAAATCAACTAATAATCACTATTTAACATTGTGTAAATGATTTAACAAAATTAAGGATATTCAGTTTGATTACGTAGAGAAACAATTATGACAATAATACAACTTTTAGGCAAAAAAATCCACAAGTGGAAAACACTTAAAGGAAGAGAAGTGCTAAAAAAACCGTGAATCCCATTTCAGAATATAACAAATTAGGAAAGTGTACCACGTATCGCAAATGGGCGCGTTTCGTGCAATGGAGTATTTTAAAGTTCTTTTCATCATCATAAATAGTCCATTTTCTTCCTATTTGATAATATTACATGCACATGTAAGGAAATTAAACGTTTGTTTGTGAGATTGTTTATGTTAGCAACAATGAAGAAGTAACCATGCAAGAAAATTTCTGTTCAACTCGAATTAAGACATTTTTGTTTGATTTTATCGATAACGGCTACTCCTACGATAAAAATGTATAGGAAAGTAAATACTCTACTTTATCAGTTATACAACTTTTATTTGAAAAATATTTTGATATGAGCAATACTTTACGAGATATGACGAAAACTTAATTTTTTGTCACCAGTAAAGTGGTACCCCTGATTGGCATACGTGATTCATTTTTCCGATTTTCTTATTATATTTGATTGTGTCCTTAATATCAAATTTAATGAAAATCCGTTCTGTAGAAGCCGATAACGAACACGCGGACGGACAGACGGACGGACGGACGTACAGACCGACGATAATAGGGGCTAACGCTGGAAGCGAAACGCGCCTATACAGGTACTATGCCTATTACTAGAATCACAATTTCAAAATACATGTTAGAAAATACGACAGGAAAAATAAAAAGTCAAACGACATGATGAACGCGATAGATAAAAAAAATTGTGCCCACTCGAAGTTCACGCAAAAAAATGAATTATTTACCCTACCCCCATCTACCCTCTCAGCACAAATATCCTAACCACCCCCTTAAAATTCTGCCCTTTCAATATATATAGAAATACAGGAATTTGTTGTTATTCGCAAAATATAAATTGACCTTATTTTAAATTTATTTTAATGCATCTTACTTTATTACACATAAATTATACTTGTGTTTCATTTTTTAAATTAAAATATTTATCAAACCAAATGCGTCACCTTATCAAAACTACTCTCTCTCTCTCTCCTCTCCCCTTCCCCTCGTCGCGATCCATCACAAAATTATCAACGCCCACCCCACTTAGAGCGTGACGTAATTTATGGATGCCCCTTTACATAGGAGGGAATAGTGGGAGACAGAGAGAGGAAATAGGATAGAAAGGGAAATGAGAGAGAGGGAAATGTACACAAATTGGAGGGTTATAGGAAGAGGAGGGGGTGAGGAGAAGGTAGAGAGGAAGGGAAGGGAGATAGGAGATGGGAGAGCGCAGGAGAAAGGAGAAACATGTAGGAAGAAGAGGAGAGAGAGGAGGAGAAGAGAGAGAGAGAAATAGAAGGGAGTAAGGGGGGAGGAGAGAGGAGAAAGGAGAGAGGAAGAGGAGGGAGAGTGGCAGAGAAGGAAGAGAGGGGGAGAAAGGAGAGATGGGGTGAAGGGAGAGAGAATTAGGGTGAGATAAGAAGGGAGATATTTCGGAAGCATCATAATGACAGAAGCAAGATGTACCGATGAAATCAGGACCAGAATAACGAAAGCAAAAACCGCTTTCAGAATAAAGAAACTCCGACTAACTGGGAATATAAAGGAGGATATCCGCAAGAATTTGATGAAATGCGGTATGGAGTATAGCTTTGTGTGGGGCTGAAACATGGTCGCCGAGGAAAAATGATATTAAATACTTGGATAGCTTCGAAATGTGGACATGGAGAAGAATGCTGAAGGTGAAATGGACAGATAGGGTGGAAAATGAGGAAGTACTACGAAGAATAGGAGAGAAGCGAACGATTATACAGACTATCAGAAAGAGGATGGCGAACTGGATTGGGCATTACCTAAGGAGAGAGTGCATGATTAAAGAAGTGCTAGAAGGAAAACTGGATGGAAAAAGAGAAAGAGGTAGGAAAAGGTTTCAGCTAGTAAGACGACTTGAAAGGGAAAGAGAGCTATCAAGACATGAACAAGACCGCGGAAAATAGAAGTATATGGAGAATCAGGTTTACCCATGAATAATCACGGACCTGTCTACGGACAGACTACCTATGACGATGATGAATAAGGGAGATAGGAGAATGGTTGAGAGGGAGAGGAGGAGAGATGGTGACGAGTGGAGGGGAGAAAGAGAGATAGAGAGAGAGTATGAGAAGCCCTCTCTTCCACCGTATCGATCGCAAGTGTGGATTCCAAACGACCCCATTCATGACCTCTCCGTTTGGGCAGAGGAGTTGCCCTCTATATTCTCTTCTCCTCACTCACTCACTTCCTTCCCCTACCCCCCTCTTTCCGCACCCCTCCCCTTCGCAGCACCTCCCCTCCTATCCCTCCTCCTCCGTGCCCTTGTTCAACTCGCCCACCTGTCCACATTGACCGCCAATTTGACCCTTCCTTCGCCGCCAGCATCCCAGCCGCTCCACACCTATTCCCTCTTGTCCCCTCCCAAAACTCCCTCACCTCAAAAACCTCCGCTTTTCCCCACCCTTTCACCCTCTCACCTGCCAAAACTTCTCATCCCTCTCTCTCTCTCAGCAAAAACATCCCACGCTCTCGAAAGCCTCTTTTTGGAAACCACTTAAGTTTTAAGTGGCTATTGCAAGTTTATAGAATAAAGCCTTATTTATCGGCTAAGTTCGCTTCATGTATTTTGCTCCCGGAAAAGCGTTTTACTGCGATTTTAAACAACTCTTTGCGTTTTCATAGATACTTACATCTTTCTTTCATTGTCTTTCTTTTTATACAATCCCGCGTACGATGCAAATGAAAAAAAATTACTTTGAGATTTTTGGTGAATGTTTAGGCTTATTTGAAACACTTTCCCTTAGAAGTGGTTTTTGCAGTTCCATCTGTCTACATTCTGTAGAATGTATAGTGAAGAGGATGAACGGTTTCACCTTTGGATGCTTCGTATTTATATCGGATATCACCCGAAGTAGAAGCTATGTTGAAATTAACCGCGTTTCACAACAACGGAGGGTATATCATTCTCGTAAATTTCTAAGAAAAAATCCACTGAATTAAAAAATTATCTATGAGGAATTTGGAAATTAAATCGTATGGTTAGAGAAATTACAGTTATGTAATAAATAATATTATATATTAATACATGTTTCTCAAAATATAACTGTATACAAGGGGGTTATATTATAATCCATTCTATATCGTGACCTGTTATTACCGAGTGCACTTAAAGTACATGGATTTTAGGGAGAACGTGTAGTATAAATATATTACCCATCTATTATCTATCCCTACGGATGTGAAAAGTGTGCATGTAATAGATTAATAATAGATAATGATGGAACGTATGTAAAAGTTAATTAAATAACAAAAATAAAATTTTAAACCATTCAAA
Source organism: Uropetala carovei (assembly GCA_036926305.1). Classification (NCBI taxonomy): domain Eukaryota; kingdom Metazoa; phylum Arthropoda; class Insecta; order Odonata; family Petaluridae; genus Uropetala; species Uropetala carovei. The sequence continues at coordinate 7,851,871 of JAXCHB010000129.1, forward strand.
TTAATTCATTTTGAACTCCGTTGTTGTTCAAAATAATAATTTAACAATGTTTGTGGTAGATTCATTTTGGGACATATCGTAAATGAACCATGAAGTTCGCGAGAATTTATGGTGTTTGGTAATGTGAGAATTCCTATAATGTTATTTTATTAATCATCATCGTTCTGATAATGTGTAATGCTTACACTTATAAACATTTAGCAGGAGAAACCAAGAGGCACATCGCGACCTGCGCGCGTATCTTATAATCTTCACAATCTTTCATGTTCACGAACTGGTAAAATTCCAACAAAACTTTCGTGGTAAGGCAACCCAAGAGCGGTCTACAAGTACGAATATAGTAAGCTAATTTGACAGCCGAAAACAATATGACTCGTTTAAAAAAAAAACGTATTTGTGAGGTTGGAATTTTTTTTGTTTACGGAGAGAACAAAAAGATTTTCCAGAATTTCCAATAAATTTCCGAAATAAGCGATAAATAATTTACTCATTGAACCGTATGAAATATTTCTGTTTATATCTGCAGTTTGGAAATCTAAAAATGCATAATATTTTCCCCATAATTTCTGCAGACCGGCTGCTAGTAAGTCACGGATAGGCAACGATCCGCGGACCAGTGGTTTGAAAGCCATCTTTTTCAGCACTAGATGATTCCAGGGAGAAATTCGAACGTGGCGTGCTTTTCGATTAGAATTAACATTTTAAAGGTTTCTTTTTTTTTAAATGCCGATTTTCGCTTATATTATGATAATGAGCGAGGGGGCTTGGGTAACAGGTCGATCAGGGATGCCTCAACACCGGTAATACAATTTTAAATTTCAATTCCTCAAATGCCTACATCACTAAATTTGACCTTTAGATTTTTTTAGTTCGAATAAATTAAAATATTTAACATTAACCACACCTGCTCCCTTATTGGGAAATATTTAAAATTTAAATGCAAAATCTATTTAGAGAAAAACACATTTAACGACGCAGGCCTAGCGCGAATGACTCCTACTCATGTAAATCCGATGTAATTGCTATTGTATACCTATATATTTAAAAGGCTAAGTGCGTACGTAGTAAGGAACACCAATAACGGCCGAGCGTGGCAGCACTGGTTGGTGCTGCGGGTTGGGCAGTGGAGGGCCTTGCTTACTATAATACACAGCTAAAGTCTCAAAGAGCTCTATAGGCATCTAACACAGATCCGATTTCGAAGCTGATTGGGCAGATAGTGGGTACTATTTAACAAGTTAGGAAAGTATACAACGTATCACAAATGGGCGCGTTTAGTGCAATGCAGTATTAGAACGAAATTGGTATATACCTGTACATAAGGGAAAGAGCGTTTTAAAGTTCTTTTCTTCATCATAAATAATCCATTTTCTTCCTATTTAAAAATATTACATGCAAACGTAAGGAAATTAAACGTTTGTTTGTGAGATTATGTTAGCAACAATGAAGAAGTAACCATGCAAGAAATTTTCTAAGTTCAACTCGATTTAAGACATTCTCAATTGATTTTCTAGATAACGGCTACTCCTACGATAAAAATGCATAGAGATATAAATACTTTTCTTTATCAGTTCTACAAATTTTACTTGAAAAATATTTTGATATGAGCAATACTTTACGAGATATGACGAAAATTTAATTTTTTGTCACCAGTAAAGTGGTATCCCTGATTGGCGTAGGTGATTAATTTTTGCAATTTTCTTATTATATTTGATTGTAAGTCCTTAATGTCAAATTTAATGAAAATCCGTTCGTAGAAGCCGAGGACGAGCATTGCGGACGGATGGATGGACGGACGGACGTACAGACCGACGATAATAGGCGCTCACGCTGGAAGCGAAAGGCGCCTAAAAATGAAGCGAGATGATACCTAAATACCGTGATATATTTTAATGCGGGAATACATCCTGGAAATCCTTTGAGAATACTTGCCATACCAATTCTTTTATCATAGTCTTGTCATCGTTATAGAACAGCGGCGTCAAAGCTTTTAGGCACGAGGGACACATATCTCACTTTTATATCCATCTCGGGCCATATTGCCCAATTCCGCGCCTATTAAAGCCACACACAGTCGAAAATACAACCGAATGATACTTTAGGAAAATTAAATGCTAAGACGGTGGCCTATATTGCCTGATTGTTTTGAATTTCTTTATCATTAAAATAGACGGGGAAGTAAAGATGTTAGTGATTTTATCACTAATACGAAATAAGGATTGTACCCTTTTCAAACTTACTTTGGACAAAAAGTGCGACCTAAAACCTTGAGCACACACGGCTTAATATAAATACGAACAAATTCCCTTCGCGAAAACTCGCGAAATTGATCGATATCTTTAGGTACCGGTCGCAAGAACATGAACTATGGGTAGATTAGCATCTCTCGCTCTAGAACCGGATTAATCTCCCTTGCATCCCATTTTTACCAGCGCAATAAATATCCCCTCCCCCTTCCCTCACCTCCCCCCCCCCTTCCCTCCACCCCCTATCGGAAAAATACATCATCAAGGGAAAAATTCACCGTGAAGCCTAAACCTTTTGTGTCCTGCTCCGGGGAATCTTATCTCTATTTGGGAGAGCGCTTCTGGAAATATTCCACGGGCATTATTTACGCGAGGAAGGCACTTATTCAGCGAAAAATTCCGCCTCTATAACCCCCTCCCTAACTCCCTCCAAAATTTTTACCCCCCAAATCTTCCTACATACAAATCGGTGCGAAATTTTTTTGGCAAACGGACCGTGTTTTGACGTCACAGTTTTTTATACATATAAGTATGTATGTAGGTATACATAGGTGGAGAAATTTGTTGTTTTGTCTAGCGAATATATATATATATATCTGTATATGAAAAACTGTTATAAATTAGCGAAAAACCGCCGTGTAACCTTCCCGCGGCTCGACGTTCGTAGGAAATGTAAAAAAATAAGATATTTCCGATGAATATCGACGCTTTATATGCCTCCGAAATTCCCTCCACCCTTCCCCCTCTCTCCCTTCCTCTCCCCCCCTCTCAATTCTCTACCTCTCAATCCCCTTCATTCGCATTGATGGATTGCACTCGGCCAAAATATACATTTCGATTATATTTCTCTCCGTTTTTTTTTTTCGTAATTTGCGGAATTTATGTTCGCTTGTTTGTGCGGAGGAGGATCTGATATGGCAGTTTGGCGGTTTTGAAGGCTGGAGGGAAGGAGGGAGGGAGGAACGGAATGGGAGGTGGAGGGATGGAGGGGGGAGGGAGGAGTTAGGTGGTGTGGGTTGCGATTGCGAATCGCTGTCCGGTTTTGCTTTCAGATTTCTTTCCACTCCAAGTCCGTTCTAGATTATTCCTTTTATTTTTTATTCTCTCTGAAAGCTAATCCGTGGTTACATGTATTAATTCCCCCCCCCCTTCTCTTTGGTCCGTTTCCTAAAAATATAGCTTCTCTTTGTAGCTTTTTAATCGAACTTGAAAAAATCCCTTGTAAACACCAACGCGAACTTTGTCGATTCCAAGAAAAAAAATCAAAAGAGCCCTTCGATATTTTTTTTTTTTTGAGAAGACGGATTTTGAATTATATATTTTTTTTCGTCGGAATGCTTTGATATTACACGCCCGATCATTTCGGAAGTCATGTCCAATTCCAGCTCTTGCTACTTTGTGATATATTTTTTATAGGATGGTAATGGGATTTGCGGTATTTCAAAGAATGCTGGTGTTCGATGATATTAACTTTTTAATTAATGAAAATTTCAACGTCAGTGAAATTCATTCCGTATGTGCAATTAACCCTATAATACATTTTAAAGTCTACAATTATTTTTTTTATTAATCAAATAATATCTTTTTTCTCCGTGCAATAATCTCTCGCTATGCAAGGTACATTCTTTCAAAAAAAAAACCCGTAAAGCGAAAACGTGCAAAGTGGGGTTAGTTTCCTATTAGGGATACAAGTTTACGTTTGAGCTCTGTTTTAGTTCAGACTTCAATATTTTAGATAAATTGTACTCAGAAATTCTCCCTTTTAAACTTTATTATAACCTCTTGAGTAAGACTGAAACGTTTTACGAATTATAAATACCACTGAGGACCGTGACGAAGACGTGCTAAAGTGAAATCCGATGGCCAAACAATTCTACCTCATCTCCAAAGTGAAATACGTGTTAAACCGCAAACGCTTAAAGCGAAACCACGCAACGCAATGGATGAGCGCACAAAACTTTGGCTCCATTTACACAGTTTAAAACGGAAGCCATATTGCAAACTTCTAGTAATAAAGCAGTAGTAAAGGCTTATATATTATGGCTAAAATTTGCTATACTTTTTTCATAGACGATAGGTTTTGGACGCGGCTTGCTTAATATTTGCAATCGCTGTTTTCTGTGTTATCATTTTTCGCCTCATACAAATACTGGAAGACAAGGAACAGAAATCATTTCGATACTGTAGAGGCTTAATAAAAGTCGCGCGAAACGTCGAGCCGAAAAGATGCCCTCTACGCATCATAACCAGGAAAACCACCGCTAAAATCTTCCGGAATTTCGTAGGTTTAGTAACATATAATTTATAGGATACTGAAATGTGCAATTCTTGTGGAACAAATTTCCAATGCACGAGCCAAAGAAATTACAACTGAAGTGAACAAAATTTTAAAGCGTAATAAATAAATATTAACGCGATTCTGATGAATGAAACCAGTCCTCAATTAATCCATGATATATCAGTCGAAAATGTTCATCAATATTCAGTTTAGAATCAAAATAATCTTGTAGGGCACATATGGATTATTCATTTATACATAGGAGTACATTTTGATGAATATATTCTCGGAACATACAGGCAGCAATATTATTTATCATTTATAGCATTTACCGAGAAACCTAAATTAACAAAACATGATTCTACGTATAGTTTTAATCGTTGGCATGATCGACGGATTTAGTTATAGAAACGGTCATTTTGAATAGGTTAATGTATAATTTCTTAGCGTGATCAGATTATTCTTGAAATTGTAATTAAGTATTAAGTTCATACATATTATTATTATATTATGTTATTATTACATGCACCTCCTTATTAGGAAAATTCACGGTATTGTGTGGCGGTACATCTACAAATAAATTAACCATTTTAATCCATCTTAGCAAGAAAAAACTTGGCAAAAAATAAATATACTGAAGAGACACTTAAAGAATGCCACTTTATCGAAGATTCTTTCTCCCTCTCTCGGGGTAGAGCGCCATCTCCAGGAAGATGAGTGAAACAAAAACAAAAAAATCTTTGCGATGCGCGGGGAAAGAAAGTAAGGTAAAACAAAAGACAAACAAGGACCGTGAAGGTTATTTCCTCCTCTTCTTCCATTGTGTGGATAACTCTCAGAGTAACCATGGCGACAAAGGGTACAATACAATGTAATTCTACCTCCCAGTAGGTTTAAGACACCACCAAATCCTGACTATCCAAAGCCTTTCTCTTAAAATGTTCATATCCCATTCCTTCTTTCAAAGTATCTAATATACCTATATCCTCTTCCTACCTCTTTGCCTCTTTCTAACATTCTTCCTTCTATTACGCCTTTCAGTAAACAGTTTCTTTCAAATTTTGACCCACCCATTTCTTCTGTCTACCCATTGTTACTCTAATTAAGTTCCTCTCTTCCCCTGCTATATTCAAAACTTCCTCATTCGTTTTACTCTCTGTCCAACTGATTTTATCTAATCTACGCCATACCCACATCTCAAACCCCTCTAATCTCCTCAAATCTTCTTTTCGCACTGTCCATGTCTCGCACCCATATAATGTTAAACTTCATATCAGTGTTTTCACTAACCTATTTTTAATATCTTTACTCAAGCTGCCGGTCAACAGCTCTCGTGGCCTCGTAAATGCTTCTTTTGCTCTTGCTATCATTGTCCTGATGTCTTTTGTACTTCTTCCGTCATTTGACAGAATACTACCTAAATAAGTAAAACAGTCTACCTGCTCCAGCCTTCCCCCATCCACTATAACACTGACCAAGGTGTCTCCACTCTTGGAAAATCTCATAACTCTCGTTTTCCTTGTATTAATTTTCATCCCGAATGCCTTTGCATTTTCATTTAAAGAACTAACTAGCATCTGAAGGCCCCTTTCAGAATTACTCACCAATGTTTTGGTCGTCTGCATATCTAACCGATTTAACCTGGCTCCCTCCCACTTTTATCCTTGTTTCTACATCTTCCCATGCCTTCATTATCATTTCCTCGGCATAAATGTTAAACAATGCTGGTGAGAGTGGGCAGCCCTGCCTCACCCCTCTCCCTAGCGTTGTCCAATCCGATTCTCCCACTGCTACCCTTACCTGCGCAGTCTGGTTCATATACAGATATCTGATTAAACGTCTATCTTTCCAATCTTCCCCTATAATCCTCAACACCTTAATCAGCTTACGCCATAAAACTCTATCAAAGGCATTTTCGAAATCTACAAAGCATGTGAATACATCCTGGTTGTACTCAAAGTTTCTTTCCACCAATGTCCTCATCACCCCTGACCTTTTCGAAACCCGAACTAGTCTACTCCTATGTAGCTATTGGCTTTTGCTTCTAGCCTCCTGTTCAACATTCTGAGATTAACTTTAACTGAATGGGAAATTAAGCTAATTGATTTATAATCCTGACATTCGTTAGTTTACTTATTTTTCTTCAACGGTATCAAAACATATAGTGACATCCTTTGGCCATTCTCCCTCTTCATATATCTTAAGACACAATTTATAAAAAACTCTTTTCCTAGCACTTTTAACATTTCTACTGGAGGGTCTTCAACTCCTACTGCTTTCTTTGACTTCATTTCTCTGACAGCCTTTTCAATCTCACTATTAAATATTCCCGGCCCAACACTGTTGCACTCTACATTTTCCTCCCTCTCTACCTCAACAGATTCTGATTTCAAATCTTTAGCATATAACTCTTCAATATACTCTTTCCATCTATTCCTCACATCCTCTGTCTCGTATAGCAATTTATCTTTTTTATCTTTAATTGTCGGCGGCGTATTCCCTTTCTTGTTTCCAGTTAACCCCTTCACTTTTCCGTACAATAAGTCTACTCTGCCCTGTCTCTGCAGCTTCTCCATGTCCTCACATTGTCTCACCACGACCCCCTCGCTTTTGTAGTTTCCCTCCTAATATTACCGCTTAACTCTCAATACATTCTTCTTCCATAATCTGTATTATCCCGCTTCCAGCACCTCCTCTCTTCCAACTACTCTTAGTCTGGTCCCTTCCTATTGACCTTACTGGCATGGGTGATCCTACCAGGAGTAAAAGCTCCAGCCAGCGTAGCTCTCAAGGTCTACGGAACACTCAAGGCCCTCTACCACGACAAGATGTTAGTCCTAAGAAGGGTACAACGGGAAAAATCGGTACAACATACATTGTACAAACTTTCTCGAATACTAATGCGTCGTTTAGACATCTTTAGAAAATGAAAACCGTATCAGCCTGTTTTTAGAAAATCTTTTGTTAAAGTTGCCCAAGAATAAACTAGCCTTATATTCATTCATTGAGAAAAATTAAATATTTTGTATTATTGCAGAGGTATACTCAAGTAACTGTACGAAATTTTATCAAAATCTTTGTAGCCGTTTTTGATAAAATGAAATTGTTGTTAAAAATGCGTAAAATAAACTTCCCTTTATTATTGAGCAATGTCAATCATTTCTTCGTGAAAAGCTGCTTAGTATGATAAAATATGAGATTTAATTCATTTTTGCTCTACCATTTAGGCTCTTGAGCCAGCAACAGACGGACAGACGGCATGGCGAAAACCACTTTTTCGGACTCGGCGACACCTAAAACGTATATTTCCGTAAAAATCTCGAGGTCGAATTATTTCGCGATTACAATACTTTCTGAATATACTTCGTAGTAAATGAGAAAGTAAAAAAAGAGAATGTAGAGACAGCGAGAGGAGAGAAAATAAAGTTTTCTGTTGAAAGGGACGACGCCAGCTCACGAATACCAAGATGTACAGTGAGGTGATAATGGATGTCTCAGGACTAGAAAATTCAGCAGAAGCTGGAGTAATGCTCTGTCTTTTTCTCTCTCTCACATCCATTCCCACCCGATGTCTCTATCCCTCTCCCGCTCTCTTTTTTTGTCCTATCTTTTTTTATGCGACGGAATTGTTTTAGGTCTCCAGGTATAGGGCTTTGAAACGTTTGGAGAGACGTGAAATGGAAGGATTCCTAGGTGACAACTTCTTAAGGAATTTCGGAGGAATATTGTTACCGAAAACAACCCGAGGAGGATGTAAATTTAAGGACTCGCTCAATGGAGTGGTTTCGACGATCGGAATTGACTCGTTTATTTGACACGAATGTTTTGTTTTTTTGCCAATGAAAGAATTCATTAATCGAATCGATCCGTGCAAGATTTAAAAACAGTTTCGTGCACATTTTGAGGAAATGTCCCTATTGATTTAAGTTCACTCGGCACCGAAGTGTTAGGACGTGCATTTCGTTCCAATTTCCAAATAATCTCTCGGTAGATTTTACGCTTGTTCAACCTAATCTATCTGCCCATTTCTTTCCTTCATTTTCTCATACTAAAAATCCTCTTTTATTAGCGAGAAGGATTTCTTAGACATTTTCAAATGTATGGTGGAAAAATTAATAATAGACTCTTTAGGTGCAATGAAACTGGTAAATTTAGCGTATCATTCCATTGTCATTATTTCACACAACGCCACGAAACCTTTTTAGCAGAACGTCCTATGAATATAGAACGGGAAATAATATTTAGTATCATTTTCAATAATGAATTACTTGTCTGTATTCCCTTAGAAGGAGCTAAATGCAACGAATCGACAGCTGAAATATTATAAAAGAAAATTTCATTAAATTTTTACAGCATTCTATTCGCGCTGTAAAATTGCAAAATAATCGAAAATATTCCATCGTGGCATTGCGAGGGTTACGTAAGTTAAACAGCAATTCTTTCTTCGTTCGACAAAATAAGTACGATGATCGACTACGATCTAATGTGTCTTCAATAACCAAACAAGGGTTATGAAAAAACATTCTACCAGGCAGCCATCATCATAGATTCTATTCTTTCGACGGATATTGGAGAAAGTCGACAAGCAGTTATTTTTTTTCACTTAATTTAATCTCAAATGTAAATATTGAGAAGGAGAAAAATTCTGAACTTGACCGGGACTCGAACCCGGGTCTCCCACTTGCCGGGTAGGCGCTTTAACCAACCAATTAATTAATTTAATCTCTATGATTCTCTATCGACTTAATTCGCTTTTTATGCGTTTTTTTACCAGCGACGTTTAAGTATTTTACTACAAAAATATCCACGAGAGCACGACTTATAGTTTCGGATATAAAAATTCGAAAACCGCCCAATTCTGCGATACCGTTTTTAAAAAGTAAAATCTTATCAGCATTCTCTGCGTATTGCATTTATTGGGCACACTTGTCCTTCTTGTTTGAATATATTAGATCAGGCAAAATTTTCGATATTTAGGAAACCAGTATTTCTTCTCGATATAACCATCTCTACAGTAATAAGTCAATAAGCATCAAAACTAATTTATATGGGCCCATCCGTAAATTTTAACTCGAGCAACGAATAACCTTTGCTCCTACTAGCAACCTGCACAAAATATGAGTGCAACAATATTTTTAAAACATATATTTTTTGACGAGAAAGTGTTATCTTTATTTTTTGTTTTTTTAGGAGTAATAACTTACTACCTCTTCGGGCAAAATACACACGTGATTTATTTGTAAACGGATCGCGGAATGCGATGCTGAATGAACACCGAAATTGATCCTTCGACATTCGAGTTACGGATTGGAGATTAACGAGAGAGAGAGGGAGAGAGAGAGAGAGCGTGAGAAAACAGACAGAGAGGATTTCGCTCATCCATAACGAAAGCCAATCTCCCGAAACCTTTACTTGTCCGAAAAAATAAATGAAAACGAAATTTAAAAGGTCGAAACGAAAATATTTTCATACTCGTGTGAAACGGTCACGCCCTCGTCAATAAAAAAAAATCCGGGGAGGAAAAAAACTGCTTGAAACTTAATGTGCCACGCCGTTTCGATGCGCATTGATGAAAAACCGATAAAACATTTTTTTTCGAGAGAGTTGTTGCTCTAATTCAAAAAGATTCGTCCGTGTCCGATGGCGTATCTTTGAAAAAAAAATACAGTAAACGAGAAACGAACCAAACACCAGAAAGTAATCCTTCGTTACTGTGACATAAATGACAGTTAAATACTGCTTATATAGTCTCTTTGATGGTACCTGTAACTGAAAATTATAAGGTGACAAAAAGTTTCACGTATAAGATAATAATGGTAATTAAGTTCGGCATTGTTGAAGGTATTTGGATCCAATAAAAATGTATTCGATGCCAAACATGGAGAGATCACATCAAATGTTCGTCATAATTTTGTACCAAGGCTCAAGATTAATAACGATCGAAATAAAATTTATTTTTAAGAAGGAAACGTCCGGATACCTTCGGCCAGTTAAATTTAAGGTCCAATTCCCTAAAAGTATGATTTACCCCGGTGAATATTTTTATATACGTTGAAAACTTTCAACAGGAAAAATCAGGAGATCTAAAAACTACATTATTTGACAAACTCGTTAAAGATATCCGGAAACAAACCTTCGTTAAAAATAAACGGAAACATCACGAGTGGAGGATGTAATTTTTATTTCCGACAATAGCCGCGATTTCTTCCCACTCGGAAAACGTGGAGCGACTTTATCAAGAGGGTGTAAAAGGGGAAGCAATCGAAAAGTCTTATAAAGGACATTAAGAAACACAATTGTCCGCTGAGGAAGAGGGGAAAAAAATATCCTCCTCCCGGATAAAGGTTCCGGGGAAGAACCTAACAATGAACACCTAAGCACGTTCTCCGGGAGGGACGGGTTGGGAGACCATAGACAACTAACGCGGCATTTAAGACCATGGAAACAGTTAAAAAAAAAGACGAAAAAATAAAACAAAGAAAAAAGTGGGCCCGCAACGCAGGAGACGCTAATGCAAGGGTGTTCCCAAGCGTCGACGTCCATGACTCGAGGATAAGCCCTCTTGTCACGGATACGAAAGGCAGTCTTGCTTTCGATTCAGAGCACGATCGGGCGTCTATGGCGGACTATGGTGCCATCTATTGGGAAGATGTGAGGTATAACGGGCGAGAGAGAAGTATAAATACTGTTGGAAATAGAAGTTTCAACGTGGGTCGGCCGAAATAATCTCGAATAAATACTGCTGAAATAAAAAAAAGGATTAAGGGACGGAGCCTTTCATAAATATCGGTTTAATCTGGTGGGAAAAAGGGGAGACAAATATAAACCTAATATCTATGGGACTCGCTGAACTAGCTTTAAGACCGTCAGGTGTCATCGTCGTAACATTGAGGGTAATTGTTCCAATTGGCTCGTTTTCCCCGAAAGTTCCGCTGGTTTTTAAGATTCTTTTCCAGTAGTTTTGGCTCCTATGAATGGTGTTATAGGATAGTTCTTTTTCGGACAAGGATTAAAGTAACAATTCATAGCTTTTGGAGGTTCTCGAGAAGGCTATATTTTCCTAATACATATTATTTTATGGTTTCCTATGTCCCCATTTGAAAGTTGGTGCATTCGCAGAACTCTGCCACATAAACGTAATACATATTTCCTTCCTGTATATTTTTTTAAGCAAAGAAAAGGAAGAGAAATTTGCGATAAAAACGTGAAAATCGTAGGAATCTCCTATTTGGAATATCAGATACTAATAATCAAATCCAGACTATGATTTTACGTTATACCTTACATTTATTCTTAGCTTTAAACTGTGGACAAAATCAATGCAAAGGCTGATTAATCAACGGAAAATGGTCAATATGACGTACTTACAGTTTCTAATAATCTTTACTAGTAGGTTGTAAATGTAAATGGAGAAGGGCCAATACTCACCTGAAAAGAGATTAATGAAAATTGAATTAGAAGACGTGAAATTCTCTACAAAATAATAATAATTAATAATAACACTACTTACTAGCTCCGGAGATTTTCATATGCTCTTCTTAAACGGATAGATAGAATTATATGCTATTATTTTACTAAAACGAGTCTATACAGCATAAACACCGTGTTTGCTCGCATGATTGCCCCATCTGAACTATGAGGAGGAAATAAAAGATTATTTTTTTTTACATTACCACTTTCGTGCGATAGAGGGAAACCGCGTATATGCCTTGTTTAACGCAAAAATCGCCAGTTTGAAATCCCTTTTTAGAAAGATCTCATAAAATAAATATAACATACCTACCAATAATTTTTCATTTAACGTCGCACATCTTTACACAGATTCCTTTCCAGTGAACTAAAGCTCAGAGTTAACCCGCAGATCGCGCCAGAAATATCAAGGCGACACCATTCTTTCGGTTTTCCGCTAGTCCGTTCCACAAAAAAACCTTTTGTTCATGGTTATATTAAACTTAAGCGACGCTAGAATCAGGCTAATTCGTCGGCATCTCCGGAAATCCTCCGAAAAAAAAATAATAAAGCAAAAGTTAGAGCGATATTTTGAGCCGCCATCGTTCTAATCAAAACTGCCATTGGCATCCGTTCAGGGATGCGAAAAGAAAACACCGAAAGAAATAAAAACGTTTCTAGAGAGGGAGTTAGTGGGTTAAGGACTGGCAAATAAAGAAACAAATTAAGTAGATTGAGAGAAGAAAAAAAAGAGGGGTTTGATAGTGGAACATTTCTGAGGAGGTCGTATTCGGTGTGGGGGAAGGAAAAAGAGGGGAGGGTTTAGAAGAATGCTGTGGAAGTTTAAGAGACTAAAGGGGAGTTGGAGGGGGGAGAAGGGGGTCAGTGGTTGATCTCTTTCCCCCTCCCCTTCTACCTTCCCCCTCTACCACGCCAAACTTAATCTTTTCCTTTATTCCCCCCCCCCCCCCCCCTTTTCCTCTCTCGCAGTGTGGAAAGGACACCCCAACCCAAGTAGGACTGGATTGTATGGGTCTGCTGGCGCCTGATATCCTTCTAAAAAAAAAAGAAAAAAGAAACCTTCCCTCTTGCTTTTCCTCCATGGCCCCCTCCTATCTATCTCTCTCTCACTCTCTCTCTCTCTTCCTCCTTCATCTGATTTTCTTAAAGCGAAATCCCACCCTATCTCTCTCTTCCAAAGCTTTTTGGGGAGGGCATTACGAAATTCTTATCTGGGTACTCTTTATTTTTTTGGTGGGAGGGAAGCCTGAGGATGGGGGGGAAAAAAACAGAAACTGGTCCAAGTGAGAGAAAGAGTGGGAGAGAGAGAAAAGGAGAATGTTTCTCCTCTCTCGATCTGGGAGACTTTTATAGGCCCGGAGATTAAGGACTTATATCGATAAGATCTGCAACGGAATTATATATAGGACACGTGTTTACTGAATGACTCCAGACGATGAGTGCCTCTCTCTCCCTCTCTCCTTGGATATATGAACCGGATGTGGAGGAAATGTTTATGCGAAACTTAAAGAGTTTTCGACTCTTTAGAGCAGGGTTTTCCAAACTGGGGTACGCGTACCCCTTGGGTTACTTTTAAAGGCGCTAGGGAGTACTTGAGAAAATTTACATAATGGCTGATGTTATGACACTGGACACTACAGATCAGCTTTTTTCACTTTGATGTTGTTATAGAACAGAGGTGTCTAACACCATCGCCACTTGTGGCGATTCGGCACTTGATATGTGGCGAATTTATGCTCACAGCCTACTTTCTACTGTTTTTTATTAGTTTATTAAATCACATAGTACTAAATTTGTGTACATTTTACATACAACGACCTTTTCGCAATACAATACATAATATTATTTTATAAATAGGATTTTACACAAATATACGGTTACAGTGTTACACAATAATGATTTGCACCTTCTCACGTCCGGTTACCGCTGCAACGTTCTATACAGCCAACAATACGACGTCCGATAGTAAGGCAACGTCACTTTGCTTGGCCTGAAACTGCAGCGCACATAGTATACATCGGTAGCTACATTGTAGCGAATTGCAACATTACCGTGGGTTGTATAAACTATGATAGAAAATTATGAACTGATGACAAAAAGCGGCATAATGCAGGAAGTTCGAAATTTACAGCTAAGTCATCAGACAATTTCTCGTCGAATACTTATGGCGCAAAATATTGAAACCCGACTCTGTGCTCAGTTAAAGAACTGCCTTTGGATGAGTCAACTAACATTAAGGATATTGCATAGTAGAATTTTGGATTCGATTTTTGTCAGAAGCTTTCGAAATTCATGAATAAATTCTCGCATTCGCGGTCTGAGAAACCGCACTCGTCGTGTCCACATTTTTGACGCTTTCAATAATGTTGCGAAACTGTTTCAACTAGTTTGAAGAAATTGGTTTCAGCAACGACGGCTAGAGTACCTACGATGGTTGTATATAAATCTGGATTTATCAGCCTTCTTATGCGGCATCTGAAAGAGCCTTAATAACGATGCTTTCAGCTCGTTTCACTGCTTTTCGCACCAAGAAAATCTTTGTGCTCAAATGGCGGAGAAAGGCATTTTGAAGGATGTAATGGAAACGGTTATTAAAATTGTCAATTATATCCGCGTCAGCGCTCTGAACCATCGACAATTTGTAGAGTTCTCGAATGAAGTGGAGAACGCTGGTTTTAAAGTTGTCGTGTACTTTTGAAATGTCCGGTGGCTGAGTCGTGAAAAGGTCTTGGGTCGATTTACTGCCTTGCCAATCCGAGAGTTCCTTGCGAAGAAAGAAAAGATAACAACTTACTCTGTGATCGAGGATGAACAGTTGAAATGTGACATTCGTTTTCTGATTGATATCACTGCTCTCATGAACGAATTTTAACCTTAAACTTCAGGGAAATGGAAAACTAATTTATAATTTGGCACAGCATGTACGAGAATTAATGTCAAAACTTAAACTTTTTGTGGGATATATAGACGTTCAAGATTTCGCGCACTTTCCGAACATGGCGCAATATGCAGAAAAGTCTGATTTTGAACGTCAGCGTTACGTGGTTTGGTTGCAGAATCTGCTGCAAAAATTTTCCCAGCGCTTTTCACATTACGAAAAGTACAGGAAGATCCATATCACTTTGACGTCCATGATTCTCGACTATCTCGAGAGCTCGGAAGTTTATTTTCTTTGGACAGGCGCATTTTTGAGACGGATATGTACAGTGGTGTGCTGCAGCCGGCTCCGTCAGTCTCGCAAGAGCCGTTTGTTAAAATATTTTATGCTCGGCGAGCCGGTTGTTGAGCTACGCATTCCACATTATCCGGAGGTTAGCGACGCATCACGGGACGCCAAAAGTATAAGGGCGCTTTCTGGATCGTGTTACGCAGAAATTTATTATCTGAAAGACGCCAAACATGGAATATGCTTATTCGAAGCCACCACCCTTGATATACGTCATTAATGCTATTTAAACACTTACGTAAAATAAAAACTTAATTTTTATGTACAATATTATCTTGTTCTATTTTCAAAATTGATTCTAATTCCAACAAAGATCAGATAACGCAATCTCAGGGCCGTAAAAAATGGTTCTGAATTCCATGACTTATGGGATGCCTGTCAGGGGAGGCGATAATAGCGATCCGATTGTTATATATTTGGCAGCACACCCATGGATAAGTTTCTGCTGCAAAGTCAGAATAATTATAATTTTAAAGATGATTCTATTACTATTATGTGGACTAGTATTTTGAAAGAAAACGAGTTCGTAGTTCTCAATATGGTCATTCCAAATCTGTTTTCTATGTTTGGATCAACATGGCTCTGTCAACCAGCTTTAATTTAAATCATTATCGTGTATAACTGTAACCTTGTATTTGTATAAATTCATATTTTTAATAATAATATTAAAGAAGAAAATAATAACTTTGTTAAATTGTTATTATTATTATTTTCTTCGTTAATATGAGTATCAACTACCACAAAGTTCATCCAAATTCCTTGGATTTTATTTTAATAATAATATTTTGTATTATATGGTGAAAAGGCTGATCCGTTCGTCACAAATGTGGCGAACCTAAAAATTCTACTGGATACCTATTATTATATGATTTACAATAAATGTCTTCACTATGTGTGCACATAAACAATACAGTATATTTTGTCTCTAAAAGCATTGAATGCATAAATAACAATAAAATCCAGCATTATCACTGAGGGCAGCGGCTTAAGTATTTTGTTTGCTTCCGTTGTCCAAGGGAAAAGTCATGTTTTACGGATTATCATAAAACCAGGTAAACCAAATTTTCGAATCTGAAATCCATACAAATCTCTTTTCCTCAATTTGGGTTATTCCGATATAAAGGAACATTTGGAATAAATCACGGAACAATTACGATAATATTTTTCAGAGACGGACGAGTGTAATAACTGGGTGCGTAATGTGTGGATTATCCGATTCCACATTTAACGGGAAAAGAACAAGAAAGCATCATTGATATTTCTACTTACGATGAATTGAAAATTAATTTCTCGAAGGAATCTTTGATTGCTGCATGGGCAAAATTATTAAACGAGTTTGGGGAGGTGGTTATAAAAGCAATCAAAATATTCACTCCTTTCCTCCACATTGTGCATGTGCGTTTTATCTTAACGCGACGAATTCTGGTTATTGATCGCATTTATGTTATTTCAATTCAATGCAAAGCTGCGAAGCGGAGAATCACGTCATTTACGCAGGAGTGAGATTTTCAAAGTCATTTTTAAAAACATTTATCTAAAGTTGTTTGGATGAAAAATCTCTGATGATATTCCATTCGTAAATCCGACGTATTTCATTTAAAATATTTAAAATCAAATAAAATAAGGACAGTTTAAACTTTGTTCACCTTTATTAAATTTTTATTTCATAAAATGGACCTTTTTCTGCGTACAAACTATTCTTATTTTCTTGAACATGGAGTTCCACCACATGAACGCCTCTCTGTTCAATTTAGTTAAAAACTGTTCATCGTTTCGATACGAGAACATTTTCGTCGTGCATATTAATGTCAGCGTTTTTAAAACGGGCATTGATTGGTTTGGAAACTGCGCATCACGTCAGCGAATCATTACCATAAGGCAGCTGACATTCATAGCCTAGCTTGTAGTCCGGACGATACAAGTTCAAACGATACAACTTTCCAGCGATACAGTTCATAATGGCCCCATTACCAAGATTAAACCCCGAGAGCCGAATTCGAGTATTCGCCGCCCGGATGCGAGACAACGATTCCGTATTGAGCCGATATTATGTCCCTTGTTATTTTACAAATCGAATCCCACTCGGAGCTGGAATTACGTAAGTTGTTAAATCAATTAAAATTCGATCACACACTCTCAATGATAATAAACGGTTTGCCTTAATTTTCTAGGTAATCAACAGAATCTCTTGTACAGTTTTAAAATAGTGAGTGTATGATGCATTTGTTACCCTCGAGAACAGTGAAGTAGCAAACGTTTTGTGGATCCCAGTGCAAAATCCTTTATGGTGCATCATATAATTTGTTACGATACGAGTCTATGTATATGATACGTTGGCAGCGAATAATTTTGATGAATCTCACTGGAAATATAGCAATAATTGAAAACAAACGGAAAATTGAAAATGTCGGTTAAAGGACTTTACAGAAAATAGCGAGTCAAAATGTAATTATGAAAAAACAAATTCCTTTATTACTTGCATTTGGGCCAAATTGATTGAGGTTTCATTTTTTCGCATCGGTTCGCTAATAGTACGCCATGCCGCTGCTCGGGTTACATTTTTGTAACACTGGTAAATACTATTCAAGAATAAAAATCATTCATTTAAATATAGAAGATAATACTATTCACATTACCGTTATGATAAATACATACACAGTATAAACTATTAATATCCGCAAAATAATAGTAGAAAATTAAATGAGTATAAAAATCTAACAATTATTGCGCAGCATAAAATGTAATCCATAGTGTAAAGTGTTTTCTGTTTCCCAAAATTGTACTACCTCACGAATATGAAATGCAATGAAAGTAAATTAACGAAGATAAATCGTTTTCGGAATTTCAACAAGTTCAATGCATTTTCCAAGATGATTCATGCTCTAAGCGTATCTCGTGCCTGTAGTGGTCATCTGACATGAGTGATCAGGAGAGGATAATTAGGAATGATGAATAGA
The DNA here is from genome assembly GCA_036926305.1 of Uropetala carovei. Taxonomy (NCBI): domain Eukaryota; kingdom Metazoa; phylum Arthropoda; class Insecta; order Odonata; family Petaluridae; genus Uropetala; species Uropetala carovei. Next base: position 7,870,048 of record JAXCHB010000129.1, read on the forward strand.
TTTTCCCACTCTAAGTGTCATTTTCGTGTTCGCGACGGCGAATCAGTCACGCCAATCTCGGCCGCCATTTAAGAACATAATGTTTTATGATAATTAACGTGCGATGAATTAAAATTTTCAATGGGAAAGATAATAAAATTTCACACTTGCATTCCCGAAAAAAACTTCTAAAAATGAATAAACACGAACAAGCGGCTTAACAATAAAATTTCCCAAGAGTGGATGTCGAATCGAATAAATACTATGTTTGTGATTGAAAAGACAACAGGAGTGCCACAAGGTATCTGTCGTGGACCGCCGCATTATCAAAATGATAGCTAGGGGCATCATTTTATACGCCAAATGGCCAATGAACCTCCTAACCACGCGCTCATAGACAAACAAAAGAAACGTGCATCGCAAGCAGAGAACGTGTTGAGGAAAGTTATAATTGATTATTTAAATAGTGTGTAAAGTAAGGCTCATTACGAATTCAAATATTTCGTGACCCTTTGAAATAGTTTCGTTAATTTTAAGCGCATAATTTAGAATTTCTCTGTCCACGCGCGATGCTTCCTCACTTTCGTGAGCTACCAAGTAATTAAAATGATTAATTTCACGTCGTTAGTAAATTTTTTTGGTATGCTAAGGCTATGGAAATTTTGCCGCGAGATTTAAAAAAACGGGTTAAATATTATGCGATTAAAAATCTTTCTTTAGCAATGCCATTTCCTTGCCACTGTGTTAAAACGATTGTTCAGCATGAAGAGATTACTGAGCGTACAGTAAAGATGTTTTAATTTTCCTTTATTAAAATTAAATATAAAGCTGCATTTTCAAAAAACGCTGCTAATAAAAAAAAGCAAACTGTTCCTTCAGCAATCACTGTTGGATAAGAAGAAGTTTATTAATCGTTGGCATTGTTGGATTTTCAACGAGCAAGTAAGTGGAAAATAGAACAAGGGAAATATCACCGTGAAAATATCGTAGTAAAATTTTTACTTCAACCGTTTGCTTTTACATAACGCGAAAAAGTAAAAAAACTAGGCGATGCATTGTTATATTTTGAAACCATTATGTCGCAAGTCCAAACGGTTCGTGTAACAATCGCCGAATATTTTTAAATGTTGGCGCGCGATCCCGACTTAACAATACGGAAGAATTTTTAAAGCATATACTTTTCTCTCGTGGCACAATTTTTACAAGTCCTATGACAGAGTATATATTCTCTTGTTTTCATTTACATGTAAAAACGGGAAAATCTTACGGAGACTGCAGCAAAGACCTTAAAAAGAGCGAGAGAGACACAGAGAGAGAGATTTATGCGTTACATTTATCAATGTTCGCTCGTCGAGATGTGGAACGGTAAATTCCGCCAGAAAAGATTCTTTCGCGTTGTGACCAGCCCCTCGTATTTTCATTTAAATGTAAAACACTATCTTTCTGGGCACGACCTTAATCCTCTTAATCATTTGACAATTTTCCTCGTGTTCTTCGCGAAAGGATAGTGTCAGAAGCGGGCAAAAATAAAACACAAGCGAGAGGGCAAATTGGACGGGAGCGGTTTTTTACCCCGAGACAGTCGATTGAATTTCTCACTCTGAACCATCATAACAGAATTAGTTTCGATGACGTTCGTTCATTTTTGTACACATTTGTAAAACATGAATACAGTATTATGTTGGCCGCTTTTTATTTGCACAATCGCTCGTCAAAACGCTTCCGTTAAACGCTGTAGAGTTGAAATGTTTAATGAACTGAAGTTGAGGAAATCGCTCGCTTGTTAAGAGCTACTAATGAAAAGAAAGGTAAATTAATTTCCTTTTTTGCAGACGTTTGGCGATGCAAATATGAACTACCACACTTGGCACACTTTTGGAGTTATTATATAAATATCAGTGATATCGTACTATCAACATGACGACCGTAAAAGCAACAAAATATTCCGATGCTTTATTGGTGGAAATGCGCATCAATTAATATTTGCTTAAAAACTGAAACTAACTCAACAAATATCCTCTGCAAGCATTTTTATGTTTGCTCTTGCACAATATGTATCGATCGTTGTAATTATTTTTCATCAAATGTGTTTATGTTAGCAATTCTGTTAAACAGAATTTTCCTTTGCGTAAAATTGTGTGCTTGTTAATAGCCAAGGTTTCACTGGTAAAATAAAATACGAATAAATATCCATATTTTATAAATAATGATTTTCTATTATAAAGAATTTAAACTAAAAATTTATCGCCTACGACTGTAGTATACGCGTTAAAAATCCGTTTAATGAGTGCAGATGCTAATGATAATTTTGTTTTTACTTTTATGATAAATTAATTGAATACATTCCATATATTATCTTACGTTTGCAATTAGGTTTAAATACGACATGGATTACACAGAAACAGAACCTCGTAAGCCTTCAAATAGCACACCTCGTACCATCCACAAAGAGTCAGCTCATAAAGGAGGTATTAATAAGGCTTCTATGAGATATAAAAATAAACACCCTTAACCTTACCACCAGTCATTCGAGCACTACATATACCCCAGATAGAAACCCTTTTGCGTGGGTCTTTTGAAGTTAGTCTTAGCCTATGACCTCACGCTAGATAGAGCTCCTTCTTCAACACTTCTTTCTTCTGGACGCCTTGCGGACATTGGGTCTCCGCCTTACCTTGTTGATCGATAAAGGTATGGCGGAAAGGACTTTCCCATCCCATTCCACAGTCTCAGATACTTTTCTCCCTCCCTTCCATCTCTGTCCCTCCGCGACCTTTGGAGTTCCCCTCCTTTCTTTCTCCTACACTCCTGATGTCTCCCTATCTCTCTCCTTACCTCTTACCTCTCTCTCTCTCTCCATCTCTATCTCCCTCTTTTCCATCTCTCTTCCCCCCACTCTCTCCCTCCTCTCTCTCATACACTCCCAATGTCTCCCTCCAAATCTCTTTACCTCTCTCTTTTCCTTCCTCCCTTTCTCTCCCTCCCTATCCCCTTTCCCTCTATCTATCCCTCCATAACCCTCCCTTTTCTCCTCTCCCTCCCTCATACACTTTCTCTCCCAGTCTCTCCCTCCTTCCATCCTTATCTCACCTCCCTCCCTTTCTATTTCAGCAACATCAAGAGACCCAGATTTCTTAATTCAAGAACATATTTCCCCTCCGTTTCGCCCACCGACGTATATCCTCTTTTTTCCCCTCTCCAATCACTTTCATGTCTCCTTTGGTTTCACCTGGGATACCCTCACAGACTTTCCCCTTTCCAAGGAGAAAGGTGGAGATAAATGGTGGAGGGTAGATGGACCATTTCCGGTGTCTAACCTCCCTCCCTCTTCTTAAAGATCCCGGGAGAACTTTTAATTGAATATTACAACTAGAATGAAGGACTTAATTTTAACAATTTCCGTTCCTTCAAGAGGAAGGGCTTCCGCTCTCCGATACGCGGAGAAAGTAAACCCGATCATGACGGTAAATGTGAGTTGGAGACGAATAGTGATTTTTTTTAGAAATTTTAAGTCACGGGTCTAGATGTTTTTTCTTCTCCTTCAATTTCTCTTGAAAAGTTTCAAGTCACCATTTTCTGTGATGGTGATATTTTTACAAAACCTTTTGACGTTTCCAAAAAAGGACTTCCATATCGAGGAAAACTATTCATCTCGATCGACCATATATTCCGTATTTTCGGCGAAGGAATCGGTTTTCCGAGAAATCGTTTAATTTCCTTGGTAACTTAAATCGAAAAGAACCAAAGTTATTTGAGAATACTGTAGTAATAAGGCCTAGATTGCGGGTGTGTACTGTTAAGTCTCAATAACGTAGGTTTATAAACCGAATTTTTGGTGAATCTAAGATCATTTTATTTTGGCTTTTCTTCATCTTAATTTCCATTTTCGAATTTTTTTTGCCTCTCCCAAAGTTTGGGGCAACGGAGTTTATCGGTATTGTATGAAATGGACGAAAAAATCTGTTTTCCTATAGTATGCACTAATAATCTACCGTGATTATAAAACTCTCTGGCTTTTAGAACAATGACTTGATTTTAAAAAACAACATAATAATGTCTCGCTGTCTTAACTGATACCTTTTTCATTAAATTATCAAAAAATAATTCGGTAATTTAATTTAATTTTTTAAACGAGCATTTAATTCGGGAAATATGTGATTTTTCTCCGTTCATACACTGAAATAAAGATCACATCCTCGAGATATATTTCGCTCGATCTGTACGACTTTTTCCCCCGAGGAAGCCTAACATAAGACCCTAAGCTTTGCGTAAAGCTGCTCCTCAATGCGGTGTCGTAAATCAAGGTCTGATTGCGAATGGACGGTCACTCCGGCATGTCGTCCGCGACGACTGCCAGGAAAAAAAAAGAGGCATTCATAAGAGAAGAGTCCCTTTTAACTGGAATCCATTATTCAGAGGAAGCAATTTCCGGAGACTCGAACTACTTTTGAAAGAGTGCTCTTCCTCTCCCTTTCCACCAATACGGCGACGGAAATCGCTTCAGACACCATCCGAAGTATGCGCAAAAGAGGACGTAATTGATTAACTCGATAGAGATCCACGATTAACGTTGCGTCGATTATGTGAAGCAAGTTAGGAAAGTGTACAACCTATCACAAATGGGCGCGTTTCGTGCAATGGAGTATTAGAAAGCACTTATATACCTGTACGTAAGGGAAATAGCATTTTAAAGTTCTTTTCTTCATCATAAATAATCCATTTTCTTCCTATTTAATAATATTACATGCAAACGTAAGGAAATTAAACGTTTGTTTGGAAGATTGTTTATGTTAGCAACAATGAAGTAACCATGCAAGAAATTTTCTGTTCAACTCGATATAAGACATTCTTGTTTGATTTTCTCGATAACGACTACTCCTACGATAAAAATGCACGGGAAAAGAAATACTCTACTTTACCAGTTCTACAACTTTTATCTGAAAAATATTTTGATATGAGCAATACTTTACGAGATATGACGAAAATTTAATTTTTTGTCACCAGTCCCTGATTGGCGTACGTGATTAATTTTTGCAATTTTCTTATTATATTTGATTGTAAGTCCTTAACATCAAATTTCATGGAAATCCGTTCAGTAGAAGCCGAGAGCGAACATGCGGACGGACGGACGGGCGGACAGACAGACGGACGGAGGGACCGACCGACGATAATAGGCGCTCACGCTGTAAGCGAAACGCGCCTAAAAAGTGACACGTGTCGCCGAACAAAATATTTTTTTTAATATACGACTTTGTCGGTTTAAAACTGTTGCATAAAATATAAATACTTCGACGAATAGCAACTTTAAAATGAGGATATCAAAAAGAGGTTACTGAAAACCCTGATATGGAGTGTAGCATTATATGGTTGGGAGACACGGAGCACGAGAAAAGGTGTGAGGAGATTAGAGGCGTTTGAGATGTGGGTATGGTATAGATTAGAGAAAATCAGTTGGACAGAGAGGAAAACGAATGAGGAAGTTTTGAATACAGCAGGGAAAGAGAGGAACTTAATTAGAGTAACAATGGGTAGACAGAAGAAATGGGTGGGTGAAAATTTGAAAGAGAACGGTATACTGAAACACGTAATAGAAGAAAGAATGTTAGGAATGAGGCAAAGATGTAGGAAGAAGATAGGTTTATTAAATTTGTTGAAAAAGGGATGGGGTATGAGAATTTTAAGAGAAAAGCTTATAATAGCACAGATTGAGTTGGATGTGTCAAATGCCCACCGGAAGGTAGAATTACAGTGAATGATTGAAATAAATTAAGCCTTTGTTTAAAAAAACAATCTTACTCGTCAAAGGACTAAATTATCATGCTAATATCAACAGTGTATATAATTAGAGAACAGCGATGTTCCAGAGGAGTACATCGTATTTATCAAGTATCCTATTAAGGTATATCATTCACGGTTACAAAAGTACAAATTATTTGAGAGATTCAATGAAATGCGCTACGAAAGAAATTAAGAAGAGCAATCAGCATTTAATTTAAGAAAAACGTCTTTCAGGACCTTGTTGAACAAAAGAAAATCAATTTCCCGCAATTTCTAATCCATTGCATTTAAACGCACTCAGGAATTAAACTCAGAAATCTTTCAACTTAATAATGTTTCTTACAAAAATATCTTACGATTCAAGTAAAACGTTAAAACATTTAAATTTCATAGACGAACATATAAATGAAGAAGTTCACTATTCCGACACAAATGTACTGCAATTTGACACCAGAAAGCTCGTTATTAGACGGTTGGTAAGACCTTTAAAAAATGGCACATTAAAACAATCGATCTCCCAATATCGCGTGATCCAATTTTAGTATCTGCGTAAAAAAAAGTAGTAGTGAAGTAAACCTATACCAACGGAAATTCGGTTGGAATAGCTGATGGACCGGGGTGAGGTGGGGGAGGCGGGGGAGAGGGAGGAGGTGGGGGATGGAGGCAGGGCTTTTTCCCTCCAAAAGAAAAAATAACAAAACTTCAAAGGTTTGCGAAAAAATCATTTAAAGGTAGAGCTACTCCATTATCTCTCTTCCTTCCACTCTCCCTTTAAAAAAAAAGGACCAATTTCGTATTGAAATGCGAGTATTCTTGTGAAGGTAACCCGCTTGAAACCTCGGTGGACTTTTTCTTTTTTGCCGCGCGCTACGCGGAGAATTATCGAAGAGTCTGTAAGAGGGTATGCGCGAGAGAGAGAGAGAGAGAATGGAAGGCAGAAAGAGATTAAAATACCTGAATTATTGATGACGGGAACAGCTAAAGGAGGGACTTTTTTCGAAATAGTAATTTGCTTCGCAATTATCTCTCGTCCCCACACTCTCTCTCTTTCTCTCTCTCTCTCTCTCTCTCAATGAAACGAATTCTCCCTCTCGAGTCGGAATTGTCGTACGCGTTAGGAATAAAATAAATGTTTTCTCCTCCATTTTGCGCCTTTTCTTCTTTAAAATTCTCGTTTTCCTCGCCCCCCCGTCATCTTCACGCTCTCTCTCTCTCGTTCCAAATTTTCTTATTATTTTAAGAGATTTCGCTCTTTAATTTACTCTACTACGTTTTCTCGTTTTTCCATGCCTCTCTCCCCTCCCTGCTTCCTTCTGTTAACTTCCTATATACATATATTCTTCTTAAGATACACTTTTTCATTATGAATATCCCTCTATTTTTTCCATTTTAACGCAATTTTCCCTTACCTATATTCATCTGCATACATCCACATTTCTTTCCTTGCCTCTTCCTCTCTTGGGATCGTTTTCTCCCGCCTGTTCTTCTCTTTTTTTCTACCACTCAATTTATTCCTACTTTATTTCACATTCCTTATTCACCCGATTCCTGTCATTTTAAGTAAATAGATTAATTTCTTGTCGTTCAAGTTATTTATTACCGTGTAAACTTTCGTGGTATTTGGAGATTACCAGTATTGGATTGAACCGAATTATTCTGCTTGATTAAAGTTCTATACCTCTCGGTTTATTGAAGGCATTCCCGGATTTCGATCATTTGGTGGTTATGTTGATGATTACTGAAAATATAAAGCGTCATGTTGTAACCTATACTTCCACCTCTATGTCCGCACGCATACAAACGACACACTTCCAAGGCCAAAATTAAATTTCTGGATATTAAGTATTGTGCATTTAAATCATAGATAAAGACTAAAATGATATTGGTTCACGTGACCCAATAAGACGTTTCACATTACCGAAAGAATGAAATTTTAAATTCCGACTCCTGAATCCTAAGTAGGAATCACATAAAATTTTGTATGTATAAATTATTAAAAATATAATGGCATAATTTATGAATAATGTCGCGCCATCAGGGTTGCCACCACGACGGAAACGAATACTAACTTACGATTAAAATGTTAAGGATTCTCCTTCTAGTGGCGGATTAATAGGTTCGTTTCTTAGAATTTCAATTTTAAAACATAAAAATAGATGCGAAAGATAACATATCTACTTGTGCAACGCGAATCCACCGCAGCAGAAATAAAATGTGTAATTTCATTTCTAAAATCCCACGATGGAAATCAGTAACATTTAGAGTTTTACTTTTTAATTCGATCAGATAAAAAATAAATTTGCGTTCTGTCACCCTGTCAGGTTTTCCACCTCACTTTGAAAAAATTGAAAATTAAACAGCTCAATTTACAGAGATAAATACACCTATTAATGCTTATAACATGCACCAATTCCAATTTTTCCTATTTTCCAGTTCAATTTACAGAAATGTATGTATTCTTATGACCCGAACTACATTATTTGTTCCCATTTTCCTCTTTTAGATGGAATTTTCTTTTGTACTCCATCCTCTGCATTTTTTTCTCTTATATTTTATCCTCCCTTTGAATTTATTCTTTGCTCCAGCATATTCATTTTCCAATCCCTCTATGCATATTTTACCGCTTTCTTTGCATTATTTCTCTTTGCTTACTCTCACCCTTTTCCTACCCTCTCTCTCTATATATATATATATACCTGCCTCTTCACTCTCTCTCACTACTTCCTTCGCTTTTATTTATTTATTTATTTCTGTCGAAATCCGCGACTTTCCACTCCATGAGGCTTAATTTTCTTCCATCCAAACTTCCTCTCTTGCAAACACCTTTACATTTTCCTCCACCCTACCACTTTACCCTCCTCCTCCCACAAAGACGACTCTTCCCAATTAAAGGAGCGTCCCATAATAAAAAAAAACAATTTTTTTCTACTTCATCGAAAATGTTTACGGGAGCAAATGAGTCTTAGGAGCGAACGAATTGAGAACGGAGGGGAAAAAAATTAAAGATGAAGAGGACTCTCTTAATTTTTTTTTTCCATTTTCGTGGAGGACTTTGGTGCCTCTTGAGGGCCGATTCTTCGAAATCGTTTTCCATACGCTTTCGCGAAGGGGGGGGGGGGGGGGAGGGGAGGCGGAAGAGAGGGGGAAGTGGGAGAGAAGAAGAAGTCCCTCTACAGAATATACATTCCGGAGTGTGTTAGGGAATTACAGGGCGCGTATTTATGCAAATTCATTCCGAATTCTTCCCTGGCGAATGTTAAAACAACTTTCTGGATGGATTTCCGAATCGATTACATATTCTCCGGTTATTTTTTGTGTGTCGCGTGCGTGTAAAGAAAACAAGTTAGGAAAGTGTACAACGTGCCGCAAATGGTTGCGTTCTGTGCAATGGAGTATTTGAAAGATATGACGTATGTGTACGTAAGGGAAATAATGTTTTTAAGTTCTTTTCTTCTTCATAAATAATCCATTTTCTTCCTATTTAATAATATTAAATGCACACGCAAGGAAATTCAACGTTTGTTTGTGAGATTGTTTATGTTAGCAACAATGAAGTAATGCAAGAAATTTTCAGTTCAACTCGATTTAAGATTTTCTTCTTCGATTTTCTTGATAACGGCTAATCTTATGATAAAAAGAAATACTCTACTAGTTCTACAACTTTTATTTGAAAGATATTTTGATATGACTAATACTTTACGAGATATGACGGAAAGTTCATTTTTGTCACAAGTAAAGTGGTACCCCTGAATGGCGTACGTGATTCATTTTTGCGATTTTCTTATTATCTTCGATAGTAAGTATATAATATTAAAGTATACCTATAATATTAAATTTCATAAAAATCCGTTCGGTAGAAACCGAGAACGAACATGCGGACGGACGAACGGACAGACCGACGATAATAGGCGCTCACGCTGGCAGCAAAACGCGCCTAAAAAGACAAACATAACCGCCGTTTTGAAATCGAAAATCTATAGTTTTGCGATTTTTATGGAAATAAATATTCTTTTAAATTGGGCTTGCCGTGATCAGACCTAAAGTGACCGTTTTCCCTAAATAAACCGAGCGGAAGATTCGTACCGTTGACAGAATCTTTTAAATACGAAAAATTAATTATCTGCGCGGGAAACGGGTTTGTTTATAAAGAGTACGAAACGATGAGCCACGAGGTAAGAGTTATGACATTTCCATAGAACGTACCCTTATTTTGTCCAACTAGAAATTAAAAATGTTCATTTTTACACATCGCATGCTAATTACAGTGATTACAGTTAATTACAGTATATTTATGGCACATGGTTTTAAATTCCTAAAATTAACTTTTCTATACAATAAATCTTTTAAATTACTCGCTGATAACTTTTTCGGGCTTTTTTCTGGCACAATGATTACTTGGAAATTTCTGGAGTTGAGAAGTAAGTTAGTGCTTTCGAAACTAATAATTTAATGCAGTGGTGCCCAACCTAAGGCGCGAAGGAATTTTATGCGACCCTCGAAGCCATGATGGAAAAGCTACCCGAAAAATTTAACACACAAATTCATACATTTTATGAAATTTTTTATAATAAAACTTTTAACATTGGAATTTTCACTATAAAAATCCCATTTAGACTTGATTTTCACTACGTACAATGGCACTTTATAATATGTAGGTAAATCCGATTTGAACTCGAATTCAGCCCGCCGAAAATTGCCGACTTCCAATGTGGCCCGCCGAAGGATTCGCAACCTCCGATGTGGCCCTCCACGTAGAAAAGTTTGGGAACCACTGATTTAACCCTTTATAGGATACTGGTACAACAGTGTACCGCTTTTTTAAATTGTAAATTTCTTTGGTTAGTAATATAATATGATATTTAGCAGTTATAAATGAAAATAAAGTGATTTTCATTCCTTGATTTCTTGCCCTATAAAGGTTTAAAGGATAGGTTTATTACGGGAAATAAGCTAGCGTAAGAAAGAATTCTGATGGAAAAACAATATCTCGCTGAGCTGTAGTAATTGGATCGATTCATGTGGGTTTTCATACTGCTATGTAAGACTCGAGTTTTCTGAATAATAACGATGCATCTTTTTTCGCGTTACAAGAGCGCATTTGAGTTGGCGAATTCGTATATGACGTTATTTTTCATTTCAACGCGAATGTCGCAATTTACAGACTTTTTGAGCGCGTTTAGAAGGCAATTAAACCCTAGGAATGAAATTTAATTTTACGACAGTTAATTTAAACTTCCATAAACTTCGGAAGAAAAGCTTCCCCCCTATGAGCCGCTGCTGCATAGTTATAATTATCCCTTCAAAGATTCAAATGTATCGGACTGACTTTGTTTTTTTAGTTTTTTTTATTACTAAACAGTTTCAACCCTCGAGCTTCCTTTTAATGCGGGAAGTTTAACGAATTTAATGAGTTATCAATCATGTCACGAGTTCATTCCGAGGAACCAAACAAGCAGGAGACCGTAACGTTCCGTGATATAAAAAAATTGAACTTTTTAATGACTTTTCATTTCTACGGCATGAGAACTTTTTCACATAAAGCCACTTCATTAAAATTTGAAAAACATTTTGAATGACGTTAATATTTATTTTTCGTGTTTGAAAAAGTGATCCGTTTAAACATAATTACCGTGCTTTTTGAAAGTAAATGGAAGTGCTCTCTTTGATATTGATACTGGTCTCGATGCCAATAAATAGAACCATTATTTTAGAAAAATGAGCCGAGTGTGTGATCAAGATCCCAACACACACATGCACAAAGCGACACAGATCTGCAAATTAAATGTTCTATAATGTATAACATATTTTGAATCGTGTGTTTGTGTGTTTGTTCATGGAACTCCTAAACGATAAAAGCTAGAATAACCAAATTTGGTACAATTATTCCTTACATCCTAAGTTAGTGAATGGTCATGGTCTGGTCAACCAGGATTAATCAGTGCTGCCAATATAGGGGATTAACATTTTTCCATAAGATTACACGTATGAATCCATTTCTTGACTTGCAAGGTATTTTTCCCTCAAGCATTAAAGTATGTAAATATGGACCGATTTTTTTCGTTTTTGCTTTATTCGGCGAATAAAACTCTATACTATCTTATTCCTGCGAAGTTTACATGTTACACTGCCCAAGTTTTCAGAAATACGCAATTTGTTTCGAAATTTTCTGGATTTTTCGTACTCTTTTCGGGCGTTGCCAAGGCGGCCGTCATTTTTACCTCGGATTCAGTTAGCTTCAATGAAGCTTACAAATAAACGAAAGTTTAGCGTTATTCGATTCGCACTTTTGTTTAAGCAACGAAACGATCGATGGTTATGGATAGCAACGTAAATAGATACTGATTATTATTCAGGAAGCGTTTTTTATTGAAAGTAATTGAACCTTCTTTCGTCTATTGAATACTGGAATCTTACATTTTTTGTAAGTAAAATAATTATATTCTACATTATAATGTTTATTAACGTAAACAGGCTCACTTATCTGGTGTACATTTACCAGTCAGTGTTCAATCATGGACAACTGTACATTACTTTTTACGGATTTCTAGCTTACAAGACAAATGGAAACATTTCATGGGCATAATTACACAAGAAATGAAGCTGGATCTGGCGAAAGTGATATATATGATAGGAAATACAATTATCGTTATATCTGAATTCAACACGTTCGGAAACGGATTGATACAAGTAAATATGATTAATTGTTAAGAAAAGCTAATTGTATGTTAAAAAGTATCTACCATATATATTTTAAAGAGTTTGTATGTTGTGCTGTAGTAGCTTCACTAAATCCGTTTAAATTCAACGGGAAAATCTGCTAGTATGACCATATTTTATAAAATTAAGAATTTTTTTTTACTAAATCCAATCACGATATCATTATTTCCGACCAAAATTTCTGCACTTCTATTGGCATGCAACAACCTATGAGAGGTACTTCAAGGTTTCATAAATTTAATTCCTGCAAAGAATTATTATATTACTAGTGGAAATACCCGTCAATAATGACGGGTAGACATGACTAAATAATTAAATTAAAATTCTTCCCAATCTTTCTCACTCTTTTTCTCCCTCCCATTCTCCTTTTCTCTCTCTCCACGGTAGCGAAAGGCTATTCCCCTGTATCTTATACCGCCGGAGGTGCATATACCTTGACAGGCCACGCGGCATTACACTTTACACATAACCAAGCAAATTACATTATAGGATACATATTATAAATGAAGACTTCGTTGCAGAGTTAGGAAAAGAGAAGGTTTCAAACTTTGTTGAAAAAGTCGTCTTCTAAACATCAGAAGCATAAATCAATACATGACGTATTGATAAAATTAACCATACCGTAACTCTTGTATCGTACTCGCTAATAACCATTTGGCCTTGCAAAAGACATCCAAAATATAAACGCAAACATCCTTAAATTGAGGAGGAAACATGATGACATTTTCGTGTTGGCAACCGTAACTTACTTGTCTAGCATAGCACTCGTCTGATCGATTAATACATACATGTATATAGAAGAATACTAGAAAATTAACCGATATTGTGCATCTGCGTAAATTAGGAAAATTCATAGGTTCCCTGCAAATATTTTCCAGCAATTTTTCAAACCCATTTTTTTTTTAACTTCCTATATTTTTTTCCTACCTTTAAACTTGCGTAACATCGCCACAAAGTCCGTCATTCCTCTCCAGGCTATGTATTTTTTTTTACTCCGCGCCAACAACTATGGTCCATCCGTCGCTTGACCTTTTTTTATCCTTTTTAATTCGATTTTTTTGTCCCCGATTGCCATGTTCACGCGTTACTCCTCCGACTCCGCAACGCACTATTCGGCACGGTTTTATGTTATTTTTTTTTTAAACCCCTCGTTTTTCACGCCCGGCCGCTTCGTGACTCCATCTGGCGACCTGCGGGGGTAACTAACAGAACGATGACCAAAAGAGAAAAAGAAGAATCAACAGCCGGCCGTTTCTCTTCATTTCGAGCTGCGTCCATTCCGCACCTGGACATGCACCGTGCATCGTCCGCCGAGCCTCGTGTTACACGACGAACGCGCGCGGTTACATCGCACTGACCTCGCGAGAAGTGCGAAGGTGCGTGTTTTGTTTTTTTTGTTTTTTTTTTTGTTTTCTCCACCACGGACACGTTTTTTGCCGGTTAATTACGACTAGCGCGATCCGGCTGTTACAAAAAAGCGCCACATACCGATGAATACATAATTATTAAAGGGGGTAAAGCCATTATGGGGAACGGCGCACTTTTTGCTACTTATTTCGCCGCCAGAGAGCGTTCGTTAATTTTTTTTATATATAGAGAAAACCGTCGCTGACGTTGAGTGATCGTGTTTTAAAACGGCGTTTTTCGTTTTTTTTTTCTCGTTTAAATCGTGTGACTTTAGTTTATTTTCATTGCCTTAATGGGGTGAGAATGAGTATTTTTTCACAAAAAATTATGGCCTTGTATCGTTTTATGAGGTAATCTAAAACAAGCACAGCTTTGGAATATACGCGGATATATGTTTATGTTTGCGTGTCATACGGGTGATGCCTCAAGCGTGCATAATGTCCGCGTTAACTCTCGATCCTGTAGCAATGTGGGGGACAATGGCAGCTACTATGGTTTGCTCTCTGCGGTACTAAGGCAAACACTAGACACATAATTAATAAATTAATCACGGTTAGAATTAATAGTAGTAAATACATCTTTTATAAGTGCGTATCACATAAGGATATATATATATAATATATATATATATATATATATATATATATATATATATATATATATATATATATATATATATATATGATTATGTATTTTGGTCGAATCAATGTAAAGGATGCCCACTAAATACTTAAATGATGACATAACCGTAAAATTTGACATTTTCAATATGAAATCCCATTAAGGAAATTAACTATATTAGTTGGGATTTTCTTAAATCCTGAAATGCCGCTGTGTCTGAGTCATGTCGCATCATCGTAACTGAGAAATTATAAAAAAATGAAAACGTGATTTCGATTTCTGTATCTCTTGAGGGAAACGCGCGATTCTTGCATGAATTGCTTCCACAAGTCATTACTGGTAATTAATGTTTTTAAAACAAATTATTTTCCTGCATTATATGGCCTTTGGTATTTAGTTAACGATTACTGCGCAGGTTATTGTGCGTAATTAATGATCATTGGTTTATGTAAGTAGGCACAACATATGGAAGACTTTCTAATGGCTATATGATAGTTTATTTAACTGCAAAGGTGGAAGTGTACTTTAAAGAATATCACATTTGTTACTACAAGAGAAAATAGTAGAAAGGTACCTCGGCAACTTGGAAAGTTTATAACGAGAAATTCATACCTGATAAATCAGACATTTTTGCGGTTCGTATACATACATGTTAATATGAATTGCAATTACTCTGTCTATTTATATCGAATTTATTCGTATCTTCCTTGGGATTCTATTATTAACGAAATAAAAAAACTTTACTTGCTGATTCATAATAAAACTAATAGGTTGATAAAAACTTCCCATCCATTATTTTAACTGACTGCAAGTAGATTCTGGAACATACTGCGGTGAATTACCAGGTTTTTTCTTGAATCTACTATCGACGATATGCCACTGATGACGGCTGCCTCGTAGCCGAACTGCACATTAGGCTTTCACGAAAATTCCATGACCATCTGAGAATCCTGATTTATCAGTTCCAGAATACAGGCCGTTCCCGACTTACGATGATTCAACTTACGATGCTTCGTCTTCAGATAAACCTGAACTTACGACATTAATACACTGATACCTCGAAATCGACATCCGATATCGTACCCCGGGCATACGATATTCGACATCCGATGCGTTCCGAGTCTACTTTCTTGCGTGAATTTATGGCCGATATTCAGTTGGACGATACGACTCCTCCGGATTGTAAACATTAATTTATTGATTGTTTTTAGTCTTAAATGTTTATTATACAATATATAACACTCATTGGTTCTTAAACTATTAATCTATAGTCTAAATACAGCTTTGTACATATTTTTCCAAGGTCCTGGAGAGTATCTCATTTTATAACATAACGGCCTGTAAAGGAACTGATAAATCTATGAATAAATTGATGAACTAGTGAAACCTGCATTTAAAATTTGAAATGTTGCCAGCATTTGTAATGGTAAACAGAGCAGCTTGAAAGGTTTGTTGTTAAATTTCATATCTACAATACTTAGGTACTTAGCGTAAATTCCCGTAAATATGACGGGAAATAAAATTATATTGCCGTATCTCCCTCTCTCCCCCCTTACATCTCCCTCCCTCTGCCTTCCTCCATTTTGCTCGATACATCTACGTAAATGATTCGCATTTATATCGTATGAGTATTGAGGCAATAGCAGGAATCACGAGTCTCAACAATATTCGTTCTCCAAGATCGATAAATGCGCGATATTTCGTCAAAATTCCTCATATTCGTTAAGATCGACGATAAGAATAAGAAACTTTGTACGTTCTTCTTTAAAACAGTCCACGTATAGTGATTCTCGGTGCATTTTTTCTAATTTTAATTTGCAAAAGAGTGAAAGCATGCACGTCGAAAGATCGCATTTTACGTGTTATCTTAAGGGAAACAGAAATTATCTCCTAGAGTCGAACCCGGGTCTTTGTTTGGGAATTTATTTCGTTATTGTCTTTTAATGCATAATTAATGCATTCCTGCTAAATTTAAACTCGTACCTACTCGGAAATAAACTTAATTAAATCCAGTTTAGAGCAGTGGTTCTCAGGAGACATTTTCTTGTGGCCGCAGATGCGGCCACAAGCAAACCCTCATGGCCGCATCAAGGAAATATTACAGAGAATGTAGCGATAATCACGTAAAAACTTCTATATACCTTCTTATTTAATGACAAGGGTAACTTATTTATCATTAACAATTGTTTTTCTTTAAATAATTCGAATTATTGAAATTTTCTTGTGGCCACACCGAATTTGTCTGGTGGCCGCACTTGAGAACCCCTCTCTAGACTCTAGAGAGTGGAAGCAAAAGTGTGTAAACAAGAAAACTCCTATTACTTTTATAATATAGAATAAAAATTGTAATATTTTGATACTGAAAGCATGCGCATTACATTTTTAAACGTATCTTTTAAGACGATGTTCTATTACATAATTTTTTGCGGAAGGATACCACGTACTTTTTTGCGATAAAAGTTAACAACCTCGCGAATTCTACCACAAATAAGCTGTTTTTCGAATAGATCTTCTCCAGAGAATATCGATTCCCTTTTACAAAGATAAGAGATTATCGTGAAAAATAGCTCCGAAACATGGACTTATAGAGTCGTCGGTTATTTATAAACTCATTAATTCCCCTTCTCCTAGCATCGCACGAATAATCGAAACGAATTTTATCGCCCTATCCTATACGGCTTAACTCCGTACTTACGACCTCTCACCCTAATTGCACGTTCGCCGTTGGAAACGGGGAGAAGGAATTAATGCCCCTAAAAGATTCGTTCAACCTAGGTGCCAGCTTTAAAGCTAGAGCGTAACCCGGTGACCTCCATACATGGGAGCGACCCCACCCCAAAATACACGGAAAATCGATTCCGCAAAACTAATCCTCCCTACTCCCACCTTAACGTGGGCACCAAATCGAGGCGACCGTTGTCGGACGCCGCAAAAACGTTAACGGGCAAGTCGGCGGAATTCACCGCAAGGTGGCTCTGATACGCACACGGAAACGACGGGAGAATTGCGGCCGACTACGACGACGCCAAACTCAATTTCGACGCCGGCGAATGTGGTGAACTCTTGCTTGAGGAGAGGTCGACTCATTTCTTTAGCCCGTCCCAATTTATCTCTCGCCGAGTTTGCAACCGTGGCGAATTTGCGCGATGAATGGCGGGCACCGCACGGAAGAGGAATGTCTTCGCCCGCCGCGGTTCTATTTTTTTTCTTAGTTGGACGGATTGCCGCTGCAGAGTGCGTGGCGCTGGTGTCGCCACAGGAACATTCTCTCTCTCTCTCCCTTTCGGTGATGTCGCGTGGTGGAGGTGTATGCGTGCGAGATGGGGAGTTAAGCGTTGCGAGAGATAACAAACGGTAGGGAATGATAGGTGTGGATGGGTTGGAGACAGAAAGAAGCACTGAAATTGCTACTGAATTCGACCAATACACCGAAGAGCGCAGGGTACAGTGACGAGCAAAACGGTTAATTGGAGCAAAAGGAAATCCCGTGTAACCTACATATAAGGTTCCCAGATCATTAATCCAACCCGCCGCTGAAAATCCGAATTAATTGCCCCCTCGCGAGAATCCACTTTTTTGAAAAAAAATCGCGATGCTTAATTATTTTCCGAGGTTATTGATTTCCAATTTTTGTTACTTTTTCGAAGTGACAAAAAAGTTCACCACAAAATCGCCTCTCCATAATTATTAAAGGTAATGTGATGACGTATCACAGTATCATAAAAGGTGATGAATTTATCATCTTTTTTTTTATCAATAGGATTTTAACAGGCCACATTCCATGGACACATTTTATTATAGTTTGAGTATTGATGTGTGTGACACCTAGAGTTTTAACACTACCTATTTATTTTCTAAAAATTATTCGAAATGTTTTGTGAGCGACCGAATAACCGCAATCGCGATGATTAATAATAACTTTTCGCTTGTATTATCAAGAAAAGATAAATTTTATCGTAATGAAGAATTTAGCGCTAATACGACACGGTGAATGCCTTATTTTAACCATGGCGAGGTAACTAACTGAATTATAATACATCAACTCATTCACACACGCTTAATTTTCAAAGAAACCTTCAATATGGTAATTTTTAAAAGGCTTATTATGCCATCATGGAATTATTCTCTAAGACTGAATATTACTTTTAAGATATACGTGATAGTTAGAGTAATAAACTTTTAACTTATGATATCGTATGCTGGAGGCTCCTCTAAAATAATCGTCATAAACGAGCTTCATCATTATAATAAGATGAACACTACAAGTACAGACGTTCCCATTTTACAGCGATATTTGTTTTACGCAGATGTAGACGATTCCGAGTAAATCAAACGGAAAGATTAACTAAACAGATCTGTGAAAACAACGTGTCATGCGAGAGGCGACACAATTTCACGTGTCAAATGTTTTTCCTAGCGCAAAAACTAACTACGCTCAGCCTTAAAAAAAAGTGGAACCTGCGTGAAATTTGAATTTCAAAGTCCATCCGCCGGATTATAATTTTTTTGTACCCGTCATGGAAAAGCAGGCCCTCCATCGCACGTACACTCCGCCTAATTCTTTTGACCCAGTTTTAATTAATTGAAAATGGCCGGTGGGAAAGCTTGCACTTACGCTTCAATTAGGGGGAGGGGGGGGGGGGGAGGAAGGGAGGCATGGCATGGAACAAGAGAGGAAGAGAAGACTTAATATGGACGCGCCCTAATTTCTGTATGGTTGGAGATACACACGCGCACAATACACAATAGAACGCACCCACACGTAAGCGGCCGCCGTCATCTATTCCCTGAGATATTTTGGATCTCTCCACCTGTTATAACCCTAGTAAAATTATTCCATCAACTTGTCATTTGTTCGATGGCTTCCGGCGGGAGAAGACCTCTTCGTTCCGCGGGTCTATTACCCCCCCCCCCTCCCCCCTTATCGTTAGTCTTTTTTTCCCCTTCCCTTCGTTGCGAGGACGACGCGAAAAGCGAAATTCATACTAAATGAAGGGGAAGGAAAGGTCGATAATAAAAACTTTCAGAGCGCGGCCTCTCGCTACTCGTTTTTTTTTAGGCATCAAATTGTCGCAATTAATAGCCGGTCGTTCGAACCTATTAGGTTTTGCTCAGTCGGACATCTCGTCGCAATCAACGTTGCTTTATTTAGGCTGCCCGGAAATGTAATTTAAAACGTCACGCTTGACGATAAACTATAAAAAGACTCGTTAACATATAAATGCGATTGGGATTTATAAAATATATAGTTCCGAACTCACGAATAATTCTCACACGTTTTATCAATTTTTGCACCGGAGGAATTTTCATTCGTATTAAAAAAGAACAATACATCTCCAAGTATCTGTCTCGGATTCTCTTGAATATGACACCGAGAGATTCGGGCATTCAACGTATAAACATTTGAAAATGTGCTTATCTCTAATAGCCATAGCAAGGTTATGAAATACCAGGCCTATGAGACGGAGCAGATTTAATATCAGATTAGCCTCCTAAACTAACATAAAGAAGTTTCACTCTTTCTTTCATAGGTTCTTCATAGGAATCCTTCAAATAAACACAACCGCTTTCATCATAGTTTCGATCCTGACGGAATATCCCGCAACACAACAACAACAACGTATATCTTTTTTTCATTGCTGAATCCATCTCATTCGTCACTTCCCAATCTCCCGTTGAACATAAAACAGCCCCCTTTTTTTTCCCGCGTGGAATATTCATTTTCGGAAGGGAGGAAAGGGAACGGCTAAGAAGCTGGCTGGCTGGTTCTTTCTTTCTTTTTTTCTTTGGGAATGTCTTATCATTTTTTTTTTGGCACCCCGCTTTGCCATCCCTCGCGAAATTTCTTGAGCTCCTACAAGAGAAGAGGAGCAGAGAGAGAACTTTTCCCGAGAACCGAGAGAGAGTGAGAGAGAAAGGGAAAGGAAGAGAGAGAGAGAGAGGGACTCACATCCATTTGGAGCATTCCTTCATAACACCGAGAGGGTTTTTATATATTTTTTCTTCCCTTTTTTCTTCCCTCCATTCCCCTACGGTTTTTTTTCTTCGTTTTTTTTAAAGATGAGAATGCGAAAGATAGGGGGAGAGATGGGAAGGAGATATTGAGGTAGGGAGTGGGAGAGATACGAGTAGGAAAAGGAGAAAGAGAGTGTGTGAAAAGAGAGAGTGAGAGGAGGGCGGAAATAAGGGGGGGAGGAAGAGGAGGAGGAGGAAAGGGTGGAAAAGGAAAAAAAAAGCTTCAGACTCGAGAAATTGGGTTGGAGAACGTTCTTTGGAGGTGGAGGGAGATTTTTTTTCCTGGGTGCGTGGGAAGGGAGGAAAGGAATGGAGGAAGGAGGGAGGTATGAGGGAAAAGATGGAGGACGCCGGGGAGGAATAGAGCAATACGTTATTAAAGTTGGAAGGGAAGAGTGGCAGATGGAGAGATAGGAACTGCGAGAGACGTAGCTGAGAGAGAGACGAAACGGCGAAGCGGAGAGAATGGAGGAAAAAATGGAGGGAGAAGGAGAGAGAGAGAGAGAGCGAGAGAGAGAGGGAGGGAGGGAGGGGAGAGATATAGGAAAGACCTCGAGGAGAATGAGACAGGTAAAAAATTAATAATGGGAGCAAGATAAGAAATGATGGCATTAATACGAATACCTCTGTCATGAATGAAAGGAGAGAGAGGGAGAGAGTGGGAGAGAGGGACGAAAGAGAATGAGATATATACGAAATTCGCAAATATTGAGATATTTGATTATGAGATCCTCTTATAATATCGACTACCTTTGTGCGAAGTTTGATCTTAAACAATATTACTGCGCGTAATAAGTATCATATTAAAAGCGGACTTGTAATCTGAAATTCTTTTTTCATGAATCGAATCAAAAGTCATTTCGCGTCGTCAAATGACGGAAATAAAGAAATTTTTCATTACGTGCAAACGTAAGTAAACGCGTTTGACATACTTTCTTTTGTTTTTTGCGAGTCCTTGTTCAATTAAATTCGCATTTCAACGAAAACTTTAAGTTAACCTAACGAATGTCTCAAGATGTAGCTTAACACAGAGCCATCGGAATTGCCAGGGCACAATAATACGTAAAAATCTAATTATATTTGGAAATGTAAAACGTTGAAAGGTCTATCTTTAAAAGTATTTGGCACGTTATAATCGAGAGAAACTTTCACGGAAGCGCACGTGAAAAATCCAGTAACAAAAATATTGGTTAGATTTCAACACGAGCACAAACATTAAAAATATCCACTTCCTATAGTTTGACAACTTTTTTATTTTAGGAGAGCAAAAGACCTATAAAATTACGCATAATAAAGGGAAAGAATTTAAGGCCATTTTGGAAACAAAACGTTTCAAAATGGCCGTAATGTACCAAGTCGATTTCAGCGCAGATGTCTTGTAACTAGACAAATTTATAGCGAAATGATGGGTTTTAAATAGTAACAGTAGTATCGGGTCGAAAACAAAAGAGAACGAATTTAACGCCATTTTGGAAACAAAACATTTCAAAATGGCCGTAACGTACCGAGTCGACTTCAGCGCAGATGTATTTTAACTAGACAAATTTATAGCGAAATGATGAGTTTTAAATAGTAACAGTTGTATCGGCTCGAAAATAATTTATTTTTTATTGTAATGAAACCGCACTAAAACTATATTTGAGTTTTTTTTATCTCGCTGGCTTTTGCTATCTTCCCACGAAGCAAAGCAAAAGGGTTTTAAATAGTAACAGTAGTATCGGGTCGAAAACAAAAGAGAACGAATTTAACGCCATTTTGGAAACAAAACATTTCAAAATGGCCGTAACGTACCGAGTCGACTTCAGCGCAGATGTATTTTAACTAGACAAATTTATAGCGAAATGATGAGTTTTAAATAGTAACAGTTGTATCGGCTCGAAAATAATTTATTTTTTATTGTAATGAAACCGCACTAAAACTATATTTGAGTTTTTTTTTATCTCGCTGGCTTTTGCTATCTTCCCACGAAGCAAAGCAAAAGGAAGAACGAAGAGCGGGAGAGGAAAATTCACGCCATCACACTCTTGCGGGAAACGACTCAAAAGTCCTATTACGAGGATGCAACCGCAAAGGGAGGGGGGGGGGGGGGAGGACCCTTTAATACGTCCCTTCAGGGCGAAACAATGTCCCTATCGAGATCGATCCTACCAACTTCGTGCCAAAAGGGTTAGCGTCACCCTGGATATACCCTAGGCGCCGGAATCATTCGACACCGAGGCAAACGAGCCGACTTTAAGAGGAATACGTCGCAGGTGCTGCCGCAAAAACTAAAATTTAGAGATCCGATTTTCGAAGATCGATAAAAAAAATGCTTTGAATAAGAAAATAAATCCGTCCGACAAAAAACAACAACGCGACGAAATTAGCGGTTCGATTAATTTTATGTACCGGACGAAAACAATATTCGAGAAGCTACCGATTAACTTGGCGCTTTTGTTTTAAAAAAAAACGTTATATACGAGTTAGTTAATCTGTCCGTCCCTCTTTGTAATCAATATCTCTAGAATCCTAAAAAAAAACTGGAGAAACACTTTTCAGAATATGTCGGTCTATATATAGAGCTAGACATGGTAAAAATTTGGTTTGATACAGGAACAGCTGCTTCGAAATAATCAGCGTCCACATCCGAACTTCGTTAATAACTCGAAGAGAATTCATACTATAATATAAACGCGATTTCTAATGATGAAATGTTGTTGTAATGGATTTCACAACTCAATTGTCGATGATCCATTCCGCGGGATTCATATTTTTAAATATCGATTGTTTTATCCTTAAAAGTGTTGTTGCTTTTTTGGCGGGACACCGTAGTATATTTATTCACGACATTTTAGTAATAATAAAGAAAATAAAGTGCCTTAGGCGGTTTGCTCTGCAATTCTTCCCTCATTTATTCCCGCCCTGCATTGCCAACTTAAACCCAGTTAAATAGTTAGGGTTTATTATGAAAACAACGTTCAGTAACGAGGATATTCGCGAGAATTTTTCCATCTTTTTGTAGCTCCATTTACGACACGTTGCGCCTCGAATCGCGCCGATTTAACTTTATGTCGATTTACTCATCTCGCGCAAGTATGCCTCGCTAATCGATATGTCGTCTGAGACATCTGACGTGTTGTTTTTTAAACTGCTCTTCAGGTAGTGCGTTGCAGGCATATCATTGGATGGCTTTCACCGCCGGCAGAGGTTATCGAAGAGTTTCTCGAAATCGTGTCGTGAAAACATAAAAAAAAGAAATCCTTTGCTCCGAAGAATTTATTCTCTCCTCCTAACTTTGGTATGCTTTATACTTCTTATGGCGGGCATGTTTTCCTCCATGTCGAAAACCAATGGCATTTCTCCTACTCGTGTTTTTCTCCATGAGACTTTTTTGTCGGGTGAGCTTCTGCTCGAAAAACATGTTTCAACGCATGTTGAAATTTTTTTTCATGGCTGTCGATTTAGCGGATAAAATTTGCTTGGAACTAAGCAGATGGAACTGTTTCTTTTTTTCATCTATTTATGTATAGTTCCGCGAAAATAAACTGTAAATGATTGCGTGTCACAAACATGTTATAATATAATGCTATGCTACAGCGTGTTATATTCAGAGGGTTGAAATATAATCAATGCTAAATTATGCATTTAAGTTACTACGCTGGCTTAAAATTAACTACGTTCAAAAACTTACAGATACTTATCTTTCGAAATTAATTTACCAATTCACTTCAGACAATAACAATAATTTATCTTTCAATAACAGCAAATAGGTGTCTAAGAAACATTACCATATACAAATTATAATAATTGAGTCATCTGCTAAACACACACGCAAACGCACACACGCGCGCGCACACACACACACTATATATATATATATATATATATATATATACACACACACACAGTAATATACCTAATGAAAATTACAGAGGCACGCATTTATTTTTGATCGTGTGGAAACATAAGTTCACACCTCAAGCAACATAAAGGAAATCATTCTTATGCTTAAATTCAAATCACATTATCGTCGTATCAGACCCGCGAAAAACAAAAAGCTAGGAAAATGAGAAAAAGTCTAAATCATAGATTTTTCAAAGGAACGAATAGATCCGAGTTTCATATGCAAGAGATGTACGTATGTCGACGAAATGACACTTAAACCTCGTTAAAAAATGGAAGAGGAGATGAAACACGGACATTAGAACTGAAATCGAGCGTTCTTCTCAGCAACTCACCTCGATGAATACGAAATCCTCTTTCGCGATCGAAAGGAAGGACTTTTATTAATGGAAGGACTCGAAAAAAAAAAGAGATCATCGAGGTACATGTGCAACAGATGCACGGAAAAGCCACTCTGGATCGGGGAAGATCAAAGGGATTACTCCGGCTACGAGATTGGAGTTAATAGGCGTAAAGTGATGTAGAATTAATCGTTTTTCTCTATTTTTTCAAAATTCGTAACCCAAAAATTTCGTCCGCACGTTTTTTTTTCTGGCTAACAAGAAGAAGGAAAGGGAAAAGAGGACTGATGACGTCGAAGCAAAAAAAAACAGATGAATAACGAAAATTCACACCGGGTGATGCGGCGAAAGATACCCCGATGGAAATGGAAAGACATCGACTCTCAAGAGAGAGAGAGAGAGAGAGAGAGAGAGAGAGAGAGAGAGAAAAAAGAGATGAGGAGTTTTGAGTCATGCGACGGAAAACGCGGGCTTTTTTTTGATTACGAATTCAATCAAGTAGGAGAGGGAGGGGGGAAAAAAGAAGAGAAAGGAGGGGAAACCTGGCAACGCCGCGATGAGAAAATGTCATCTCTCACTCCAATCTTAGCGGATATTTCAACTTTTGCAATCTCCTCCGAGTCAATTCACGCCCAACTTATTTGTAGAATGTTCTTTTTCCACTTCTTCACTTTCCCCCTCCACCCTCTCTTTTCCCGGGGGAACCAATAAATCAGGATGCCAAATTATGTTGGGACTCTTGGAATCAGACGTATTTTCTGGTCAAATAACACGGAAGTTTTTTTTGGGAGGGTGGGGGAGAGGGTGGGGGGGGAGAAGGGGCGTCGCCATAGGAAGGTTCAAGATTTTGCCACTATTCCTCAACTTTAAGCAATAATGCGATCTTCCCGTGCCTGTTAAATCCATCAAAAAGTACGCGATTGAGATGTGGTCGTAAAAAAATATCGCGCAACCTGAACAGACGCTGAATTGGCCAAGGTATTTACTGAGATGAACGAATGTGACCGATTTGGAGTTTAAAAATTGTTTTCATTCCACACTGCGCATGAAAATGAGCACAAGAAATAATCCAGGGCACGGCGTCTTGTTCCTCTTTGAATTGAACAAGCAAAGACAAAAATAATTCAGTCGCTTACCGCCATAGATTTTACGTTTCGTTGAATTTTTAGTAAAGATTTTCCGTCGTTTACTTCCTCTGTTATCATATTCGGGCGCTTGCAAACGATCCGGGTTATTTTGGTACAAATGGGTGTGATAGGGATGAACTTTAAAACGAAGCAATTCTAACGCTTTCCTAAAATTTTATTTATTGTATATATGACTCGCTTTGTATTCGACTTGTAAAATCCGCTTAAACGCGCAAACAAACATGAGTCAGGTTAAATGGGAAATATCTGCTTGCCAAATAAACCATTTCCCATCGATATTTAAAAAAAAAACACCTTCTTGCGCCATTTAAAGCAACCGAGGTCCAAAAAAAGAAATTCAATTTCTCTTTATCATACAAGGAAACAACGGCCTTTTAAAATTATTCTACAAAGCACGCGCATGGGAAGTTAGAAAAAAATCTAATTTGGCCTACACATGACTTTCTCCATAATTGGGGTATAGATATTTAAATTATTATGAATATGTATCATTATAAGGCAAAATTATTATATCGTATCGTAGAAGAATAGTCGTCCTCATTGCCGTAAATTATATGATGAATACGTTTACAGAATTCACCGCAACGCACAAATTTTCGTAGAACCATCCAATTCGAAGATATTTAACTTATTCTTAAATTTCCAGTATACAGCGCCACCAACTAGCGGTGAATTCTGTAAACGTATTCAACATATAATTTACGGCAATAAGGACGACTATTCTTCTACGATACAAAATAATAATTTTGCATTATAATGCTATTCATAATAATATAAATATCTATACCCCAAATATGGAGAAAGTCATGTGTTGGTCACATCAGTTTTTTATGAATAGCATAATAAGGCAAAATTATTATTTCGTTTCGTAAAAGGATACTGTCGTCCTTATTACCGTAAATTATATTTGAAAATGTCTACAGAATTCACGGCTAGATGGTGGCGCTGTATACTGGAAATTTACGAATAAGCAAAATATCTCCGAAATGGATGGTTCTACGAAAATTCGTTTCAAACAAAACTTGGAAGAAATATTATTCTCTAGAGCTTTGGTCCTCACAAAGATTACCAATAACGACGTTTTTAATGAGATATCTGACGGAAACAGAAAAAAACGATTATTTATAAATAATTCCTAAACAATAACTGATGTGGAAAATTATTTCAAATAAAAGTTGTAGGAAATGGCATTCTCTATAACATTTGCATCTAATTGTATATACAATAAAGATGTTTTATCGGAGATATTTCTCTAAAACCGAATCGGGTTTCGAATGAACCTCGACTTCTGTTTAACCGGTATTGTCCAAAAGCTAGCCATCTTTTCGTGCTCATACCTGGTGCCTGGCCTCCGCCGCGAGCAGACGTCCTTTCTCTTTTGCTCCCGCAGCTGCGCTGTTACCTGCCGTATCCCGTAGTATAGCTGTCTTTGGCTTGCTGTAGCTATAGTTTAAGTACCTTTAGTTATATTATAATTTAGTTTTATTATTATTATTATTATTTTGCATGTCTTAGATTATTCGTCTTAATTGTAATCCTTATTCCGTGAATATCCGGAGTCCACGTCTTTATATGTAGTTTATTATTAGTGCTCCTACTTATAATATCTCACATTACCATATTTAAATAGATACTTTCATATTATTATCTAATATTTAACTAACCTGGTTAATTTAAGGCTAATTTAGTTTCAACTTTGTTGTTTATATATTATATGTAGTGCTGTTTATTCACTTTCGTGACCTTAGTTTTTGTTTCGTTAATTCAAGGCAAATTCAGTTTCACTTCGTTTTTTTTACTTATTATATGTAGTGCTGTTTATTCACTTTCGTGACTCAAGTTTCGTTTTTTACCTTCTGAATTTTATACACGATCTTTATTGTTTTATTAGCTCTACTATCCTAAAGTTCTGATACACCGTTTTTTTTTCTTTACCTTTTAAGTGTTTAGGTGTTAAGGGCTTAAGCTCTACTAACACCTACTTTAGGGATAAGTTATTTTATTTAACATTCACGAGTTTATTTTCGTTCTCGTAGATGTAATATTTAGTTTAACTAACATATTTTATTCCCGTGCATAAAATTTAGTAAAGCAAAAGTATTATATTATTACTTGTGTAGTTCAGCACCCTCCTTTCACTTCCTATTCTTGTAGTTGACCTTGACTCAAGGCTTTCAGGCAAGACCCATAGGTTGTTTGTTTTTCATCAAGTAAGACCCCTACCGCGCGGTTCACCTAGCTCAGTCCTCTTATCGCCAAACTCATCCCCCTTTTCTACCGGAGTTGACGTTTAACTCGTCTCATTGTCAGGCCAAGTAACTCTTTTCACCGTAGACAGTCCCAAGTCGCTTTCTCGCAACAAAAAGTAATCCTTTTCTAATCCTCGCGCTCCTATTTCCTATATAGCTCTCAAATACACATATAAATCAAATTCATTAATCTCACAATTAGTTAGGTATGGCTTCCCATAGGTCTTCTGTTGCTCTTTTCAAAAGCTCTGTTGAATGTGAGCTGCTCCAAGCGCGCATCACAGAACTTGAGAGGATGGTGGCGAAGCTCCTCTCTAAGGTTGCGGATTTGGATGCTGCTCGGAAGGGGAGTGAAGATGCGGGGACCTCTGAGACGCCTTGTCGTACCAAGGTGGTACCTCGGGCCAGCTCGAGAGCGAATGCTGGCTGGGTTGTCGAAGAGAGAGCCTTGGTCGACACTAACCCGGAAGGGATGGCTTCATGTCCGAAACCCGACGGTTGGAAGGTGGCTACCCGAGGTCGCGGGGGAGTAGGGCGGTCATGGCGGGGAGATGGGAAGGTGGAAGGTGACCCTATCTCCGTCAAAAACAGATTCGAAGTGCTCTCGGAGGATAGCACGACGAATTCTGTGGCCGTATCCGCTCCCTCCGCCTCGAGGGACACTGCACCTAGGGGAAGTCGGGCTGGGAGGGAGGGAATCGTCCTAATAGGAAGTTCAAACGTCCGGCGTTTGGTGGCACCCGTGAGGGAAAGGGCTCGCCGGGAGGGTGATGAGCGGGTGTTCTCCTGGTGTATTCCAGGCGGAACAGTACCTCAGGTGACGAAGGCGGTTCGGGCGGCGGCAAGTGGCACGGGATGCTCCAAGCTGCGGATAGTGGCGCATGTGGGCACCAATGACGCGCAGGATCGGGGTTCTGAGGAGATATTGGATTCCTTCATGGATCTATGCTCCGAAGTACACCGACTTCGGCGGGTCATGGGGATCGACATGCGTCTGACCGTATGCAGCATGGTCCCGCGGACCGACCGGGGTTCGACGGTTTGGAGTCGAGTGATCGGCTTGAACCGGAGACTCTGGAAGTTCTGTGGGGGCATGGGAGTAGATTTCGTGGACCTCGGGCCGGTTCTCGAATCGTGCAAGGTACCCCTTAACCGCTCGGGAGTTCACTATACCGCCGAGGCAGCACAGAGGGTAGGTGGTAGGATATACGAGCATAGTAGAGTTTTTTTAGATTAGAGAGTAGGTTAGTGAGCAGGTCATATACGGGGAAATTAAAGACTTGCGCTAATTATCATAATAAATTTATTAACTCTGACCGTAGATCAATATGTAGGTCGGCTTTAGGGCACAATAAACCATGCGATAATAATACTATCAGTAATAAAGCCGCTATTGGAAATGAGGGATGCACCCTCCAAATCTCTGAAATAATTCCGAAGCGACACATAAGTGACACTCTAAAAATTTTAACTCTAAATTGCCGGAGTATCAGGAATAAGGCTGCGGAACTTCAGAATTTACTAGAACAAACAGAGGCAGATATAGTAATAGGCACAGAGAGTTGGCTAACCTCGGATATTCACGACCGTGAAATTTTCACCTTACGATATACTATTCACAGACGAGATAGGACAAATAGGAGCGGTGGAGGGGTGTTTATAGCAGTGAATAATACAGTAATAAGTTCTCCGGTCAAGTTTGCTGTAAACAATATTGAAAGCACTTGGTGTACTATAAACAGTGAAGGTTTGGGAAACATTCATGTATGTGCATATTATAGGCCGCCAGCTTCAAACGCAGAAGAAATATACGATCTAGAGGCTCAAATAAATTCACTAATGAAGAAGAATAGTAAAAGCATTATCATAGTAGGAGGAGACTTCAATCTACCCTCGATAAATTGGCAGAGTTGTAGCTTCATACCATCCGGTAGGAATCGCGAGTCATGCGAAGCGCTAATAGACATATTCAATAAACATTCCCTCATCCAGGTAGTCAAAAAACCTACGAGAGCGAACAATATATTAGACTTACTAGCAGTTAACATCCCCGAGCGTGTTTCCGAAGTAACTGTTGAAGAAGGAATCAGTGATCACCAATCAGTTCGAGTACTTTTGGATATAACTGTCGCAAAATATCGCAAGCCTAAGCGGAAAGTGTACATGTATAAAAATGCCAACTTTGAGGATTTCAAAGAGAAACTCATCAAGGATTACGACGATTTCAGCAAATCGACAAGCACAAAAAACGTTGAGGAAACTTGGA
Organism: Uropetala carovei; assembly: GCA_036926305.1. NCBI lineage: Eukaryota > Metazoa > Arthropoda > Insecta > Odonata > Petaluridae > Uropetala > Uropetala carovei. Next base: position 7,900,451 of record JAXCHB010000129.1, read on the forward strand.
AAGCATTTCTATCAGAAATTAGAATTGGTATTAATACGTATATACCAAGTAAATTTATTAGCGATAATGGGGAACCAAGGTTGTATAATCGGCAGGTTAGATGCGCCCTCAGACACCAAAGAAAGCTTCACTCGAAATTTAAACGCATCAATAACTGTAAGTCACCGGAGGAAGTAATTTCAATTTCACTTAAGTACAGAGATTGTCGGACTAAGACCAAAAAGGTTATGCGCAAAGCACTAACAGACTTCAAGAAAAAGACTCTTAGTGAACATCTAAGTGAAAATCCCAAATGCTTTTGGTCATATGTTAGAGAAGTTCAAGGTCGACGCCCAACCGTACCCCCGTTAATAAACGACCAAGGAGAGGTAGTTAGCGATAGCACAGATAAAGGAAATTTGTTAAACTTATTTTTTCAGAGCGTATTTACTACCGAAGACGTGAGAGCGAAGGTCGTGGCGCCCGAACCAGGCAAGGAAAAAATGAACGATATAGTCATATTAGCGAAAGGGATAGCTCAACAGCTTAAAAATATCAAGTCAAATAAATCTCCGGGTCCAGAAGAGATACCAGCTAGAGTATTCAAAGAGTTAGCACTGGAAATAGCACCTTATCTCGAAATAGTTTTCAATAAGTCACTTAGTCATGGCGTTGTACCTAAGGAATGGAAATTAGCCTTTATAACGCCGTTACACAAAGGTGGGAAAAAAGACGACAGAGAAAATTACAGGCCAATTTCGCTTACCTCCCTATCTTGCAAGGTTCTCGAGCACATTATCGCTAGCTCCGTGATGGACTTCTTAGATAGTCAGAACTTGCTAAGTAAATATCAGCATGGCTTCAGGAAGACGAGATCTTGTGAAACACAGCTTGCTCTGTTCGTTCACGATATACTAAGATCAGGAGACCGTAAGACTCAGTTAGATGCTGTTTTCCTCGACTTCAAGAAGGCTTTCGATAAAGTCCCGCACAGTAAGTTAGTGAAGAAATTAAATGACTGTGGAATAAATCGAAAGATAATCGAGTGGATCAGGGACTTTCTTAATGAGCGTGAACAAATAGTAGTTATAGATGGATTTAAATCAGATTCAGTCAGCGTAGCCTCAGGCGTTCCACAGGGAAGTGTAATCGGCCCCCTACTATTCCTTTTATACATAAACGACTTAGATAAGGTTATTAAAAGTAAAATCAAGTTATTCGCGGATGATACAGTAGTTTACAGAGAGATTAACAGTCCTAATGACCAATTATTACTTTCTGACGACTTAAATGCAATTCTCGAGTGGTGTAAAGAGTGGCAGTTAGAATTGAACTTAGGAAAGTGTTCCTTTATGAGATTCTGGGGAAACAAAAACATCGACACGACGAATTACACTGTTGAAGGCGTCCAGCTAAAACTAGCCGATTCCGTCAAATACTTAGGCGTTACTTTAACAAGCAACCTCTCGTGGGATATGCACATACGAAATATATGCGGGAAGGCTAAACAGAAACTAGGATTCATCAAACGCATAGTAGGTAAAAGTGAGGAAAAAGTCAAAGAGACATGTTACTTCTCGTTAGTAAGACCGCTATTAGAGTACGCGTCGAGCATATGGGATCCGTACGTGAAAGGATCAATCTCAGAGTTAGAAAGAGTGCAGCGAAAAGCCGCTAGATTCGTCAAAAATTGTTACGATAGAAACAATAGTGTTACAGCCTTGATACAGGACTTAGGATGGGAATCACTAGCTGAACGCCGATCACGCTCTAGGTTAAAACTTCTCGAAAGATTTAGAACGCATATATTCTCCAGCGATGTCGAAGAAATAATAAGAGCGCCAACTTATATTGGTAGAACGGACCATCCTCGTAAAATAAGAGAGATAGCCTGTAGGACTGAGAGGTATAAAGGCTCGTTTTTCCCTAGAACGATAGCTGAGCAGAACAGAAGTTACGAAAGGAAATCAGCCGACGTAGAATGATACTATACATTATTATGCGCTTTACCTTGGTGCTATTGCACCCCCTGCCACACACCATTGCGGTGGCTTGCAGGGTGAACTATAGATATAGATAGATATAGATATACCAAAGTGTTATATTTGAAATTTGGTAGTAATATGGCAAGTACTTTTCGAGTTAGAGCGCCCACACACACACAGACATCATTCCTAATATAGGTAGTCTAAACGTGTTCTAGGGACCTCAAAACGTATTTCCGTTGAAATCTCGAAGTCGATTTTCTCATGAAAACAATACCTTTCTCTATATGGAGAATGTAAAAACACGGTACGAATTATAGAGCAATAAGCTTTCCACCATCATATAACGTTAAGCCGCTGGACGATATACGAGACACATTCGCCCATTTTCATCAAGCAATTACCGTACTCAAAAAGTCCTACGTCCTCAAAACCCGAGTGGCATCAACGAATGCATGGGTCTCAATTATTCGTCCATTGAAACTTCGCCCACTTCCCTCAAGATGAGTTTCCGATGTAATTTTGAGCGGGAAATAATTCGAATGGGATTGTCATCTCTATTTTCACCTTTCTACGGAATTGAATGAGGAGGACGGCTAAGGTAATATACGGTTTCAAGCGAAGCGAAAAAAGGCTGATGCATGTATTAACAATTGCGGGAAATTTCAAATCGTTGCGTTCCAATTAACTGCTGTATCATAACAACGCCCTTCTTTATTTTCTTTCCTTTATTTAATAAGCAAATTTTCATAGTAGGAGTGCGACATGACTCTTCTAAGAGAGTTGTGGAACTTTGACTCGTCGAAGAGCAATGCTAAAAGATAGATTGTCTCGTTCGCAAAAAGGGCAGTCCCTGAGCTATGAAAATATTTCACTGTATTCACACAATCAATTTCGAGGCAAAATAGACTTAAAGTTGGAGTGTAAGAGATTAAACAATTTTCAACATCATACGACCTAAGGAATTACACCAGGAAAAAAATGTCGTAATTATCAATGATAAACCTATGATAAATTATGGGACGCTAGGACTCTTACACATCGTTGAATTCTTAACTACGCCGACTTATTTTGGACTAAGAAATTTTCATTTAACACTAGAACCGCCGGAGCGGTCATTTTGACCGCTAGGGACATATAAATCTTTCGCAATTCCACAATTTTAAGTATAGGAGGCTGAAATTTTGTGACTTTTCATATGTCTATTAAATACAATATTTCACCAAAGATGATATTTTTCTGATAATTCGATGCGGAGTTATGAACAGCTATACCTAGAACCGCCGACAGCGGTCATTTTGACCGGTACCTTAAATACATTGGTTAAATCAATTTTAAGTTCATTTATAGGTACTTATGAGTGTATAATAGAAAAACTGCTTTTGAAGCTCATTCTTGATAGTCAGACTCTCAATAAATTTATATTTAAAGAAAGAAAATATAAATTTTGCTAACCATAACCACTGATTTTATCAAATTTACTTACAAATATCTATCTATCATTGTAATAATTTGGCGATTTCAGTAATATAAATGTATTTTTTATTATGATTATGTTGTTTTGTTTTTGTTAATAATATTACTGAAAAGCACAACGAATGAAAATATTTCAAATAAATGTTCCAAGCAAACCGAATGATTAGTTTCATAGAAGCCAGTCAGTAAACAACATCGGTGAATTTCTAAGAACTCTCTCAACGATGTTTCTCATATCTTCCTTTTCTTTCAGTTTATATTCAGCATTAGTTGTGTAAAGATGTCCCGTCCAATACAGTCTGACGCTGAATTACTGAGATTGTTGCACGAATTATCCGATGATGATTCTGAGGGAGGTGAAATCGAGGGACTTGACGACGAAGACGAGCCAGTGCAAATTCAAGAACAATCAGATAGTGAAAGTGACGTGTTTAGTGATAAAAGTGAATGTGATGAAATTTATCAGTGTCAGGAAATAGATTCTGTTGTATTTGAGATGGCTAAGGATGGATCAAAATGGCAGGTAATGAGAAATAACTATTCGTCTCCAGGCCGCTTACCAACCCACAATATCTTACGGGAGAATCCTGGACCCTCTTCTTACGCTAAACGAGAAATATCTTGTGACAGTCCAGTTAGTTCTTGGCGATTGTTCATTGATACATTTATAATAAAACACATACAATCATGCACAGAATTGGAGGCAAAAAGAGTTTTGAAAGGCGATCAATGGAGCATTAGTCTCCCTGAGCTTGAAGCATTTATTGCTTGCATCTACGTTAGAGGTATGTATTGTGCCAAAGGGATAGAGTTAGAATCGTTATGGTCAAAAAATTGGGGGTTTTCGTTCTTCAAGGACACGATGCCACGAAATAAATTTACAGAAATCTTAAAATATATTCGATTTGATGAAAGACGGTTGCGATCAGAACGTTTGAAATCTGACAAGTTTGCTCTGATTTCTGTTATATGGGACCGTTTTATAGAAAACTGTCAATCTCACTATAAACCTGGACAAAATCTATGTGTTGACGAGCAACTTTTCCCTACTAAGGCCAGATGCAAGTTTACACAATACATGTCAAACAAGCCCGATAAGTTTGGTATAAAGTTTTGGTTAGCTGTAGACGTAGACTCCAAGTATTTATTGAATGCTTTTCCATATCTTGGGAAAGATGAGCAGCGCCCTACTGGACAGTCTGTAGGAGAAAATGTTGTCCTAAAGCTTTTGGATCCTTATATCAATAAAGGCCGTAATGTTACAACGGATAGCTTTTTTACTTCCTTGAGCTTAGCAAAAAAACTAAGGGCGAAGAATACCAGCTTAGTGGGAACTCTCAATCGTTCCAGAAGAGAGGTCCCCAATTCTGTGAAATCTAAGGTAGGACAACAGTTGTTCGATACAAGGGTTTTGAAACATGAAGACATTACTCTGACGGCTTACCAAGGAAAGAAGAAGAAGAACGTTCTTCTCTTGAGCTCACTTCATCCAGACATTGCAATTGGATCTGATGTTAAGAAATTACCAGAAAGTGTCTCATTTTACAATAAGACAAAATATGGAATAGATATAATCGATCAAATGGCACGCAAGTACTCTGTCAAGGCAGCCTCTCGTCGCTGGCCTCTTCACGTGTTTTACAATATTTTGGACTTCGCTGCAATCAATGCATGGATTCTTTACAAGAAAGTTACGGGCAAGAAAATCAGCCGTAGAGAATTCATCCAACAGCTATCAGAAGAATTGAGGAAAGAACATTTGAAAAGTAAATGTTGTCAAGAAGAGTCAAATACAATTGAAGAAGCTCCTCCAGCGAAGAGAAAGAGACGACAATGCCAGGTTGGAAAATTTACAAATAAATCCTGACGTATGTTCTTCCTGCAAGAAGCCTGTTTGTGGGAAATGCAGCTTTATCACTAAATTACAAGAGTGCAATGATTGTAAGAAAAGATAATTTATCCCTAATTGTAAATTTGATACAACAGAATTGTAAATAGTTTTTTTTCTTTTTTCTTTTTAACCTTACATTCATTTTATAAAAAATAGTCCTTGGGCTAGTGTTTATTTTCGTGTTACTACTGATAAATTATTTTTTTTAAATGAATACTAACTTTATATTGCTGCATTTCATTGATATATTCATTGTAGATGTTCAAATATTGTGTTTATATTCTCATTATTAGTATACATATATGCTTTTAACTTTGTTAACTGATTTTCTTTTCTTATTATTTGTTTTACGTAATAACTTCAAAATTTTTGTTTAATATTTTTGCATTTCAAAAATGTTAAAACATCCACAATATTTATGTAAAACTTTAAGAAAACAATAAATAAATACATTTATCAAGTAACAGTAGGTTTTTTTTACGTTTTGGCTAATTTATACAACAGCGGTCATTTTGACCGCAGTTGGCGGTTCTAGGGGGTCAGAAAATCTGGCGGTTCTAGTGTTAAATTCACTCCTCGCAGAAAAGTCTGCATTCGTAAAATCATTGACTGTGTAACATAGAAAATTTCGGGTCGATGTTACTCATTTAGTTACAGGAAGATTACGTTTGATCAGATATGAAACAGTTGTTAGCAGCTACATATTATATAGATATTTTACATATACCTCTTTAGGGCGGTTTCTTGTATTATAGAACTCTTATATGCATTGTAATATCGCGTACTAATAGGTGTTCATTAGGCCGAGCTTTCAGCAATGTAAAAACCCATGAGAGAAATATTGCATTATGACTCAGTATATTTTTTCACCATAACATTTATTTGGATGAGGTAACATATTTCAGCATGCTAAAATTAACAAAAATTTCTAATAAGTTCAATAAAGAGCAAGGATATTTATCCGAAAATGCGGCAAAAAACTTGAAATACACACGAAATTTTAAATGAAACGATTTTTTTCTCACAGGACGACATAAAGACATTATAAATTAATTTAAAATCAAAGTTTTGAGGATTGCCCGATTAATTATTTATAGAAACGGCTACCCGGTAGGACGCTCGAAAGAATTAATACTATAAAAATATCTGATGTGGCCAACACATGACTTTCTCCATATTTGGGGTATAGATATTTAAATTCTTTTTATGAATAGCATTGTAACGCAAAATTATTATTTCGTATCGCAAAGGAATACAGTCATCCTTATTGCCGTAAATTACGTAAATTTTCAATATGTTCACATAATCCACCGCTACATGGTGGTGGCGCTGTATACTGCAAATTAAGAAAAGGCAAAATATCTCCGAATTGGATAGTTCTACGAAAATTTGTTTCAAACAAAACTTGGAAGAAATATTATTCTCTACAACTTTGGTCCTCACGAAGATTACCAATAACGATGATTTTAAGGAGAAAACCGAAAAACCGGTTATTTATAAATAACTCCTAAACAATAACTACAATAGAAAATTGTTTCAAATGAAAGTTGTAGGAAATTACATTCTCTATAACTTTTGTATACAATTGTAAATACAATAATGACGTTTTAACGAAGAAATATCGCGAAAACCGAAGCGGGTTTCGAATAAACCTCGACTTCCGGTTACCCGTTATTGTCCAAAAACTAATCAGTTCTTTCTGCTAATATTAAAGTCTTATATATGAATTTTGGTAACGATATGGCACGTACTTTTTGAGTTAGAGCGCCCACAATAACATACACACACACACACACACACACAGACATCATTCCGAAAATAGTCTAAACGTGTTCTAGGGACCTCAAAACATGTATTACCGTTGCAATCTCGAAGTCGATTTTTTTCATGAATACAATACTTTCCCATTACTACGTATGGAGAAAGTAAAAATCAGTCCTTTTTACTTTCTCTATACGTAGTATAAGGAAAGTATTATGATCACGAAAGAGATGGACTTCGAGATTTCAACGGAAATACACGTTTTGATGTCCCTAGAACACGTTTACACTATTTTCGGAATGATGTGCGTGTGTGTGTGTGGATGGATGGATGTGATTGTGGGCACTCTAACTCAAAAAGTACTTGTCATATTAATACCAAATTTCATATATAACACTTTAACATGAGCATAAAGAATTGATAAGTTTTTGGACAATACCGGTTAATAGAAAGTCGAGGTTTATTCGAAACCCGATTCGATTTTTGCGATATTTCTCCGTTAAAACATCATTATTGTATATACAATTCGATACAAAGATTATAGAGAATATAATTTCCTACAACTTCTATCTGAAACAATTTTCCATAGTAGTTATTGTTTAGGAATTATTTATAAATAATCGGTTATTTCGGTTTCCGTCAAATATCTCCTTAAAAACGTAGTTATTGGTAATCCTCTTGAGGATCAAAGTTGTAGAGAATAATATTTCTTTCAAGTTTTGTTTGAAACAAATTTTCGTAGAAGCATCCATTTCGGAGATATTTAACTTTTTCGTAATTTCCAGTATATAGCGCCACAACCATGTAGCGGGGACTTCTGTAAACACATTCAAAATTTAATTTACGGCAATAAGGACGACTGTATTCTTTTACGATACAAAATAATAATTTTGCCTCATAATGCTATTCATAATAATTAAAATATCTATACTCCAAATATGGAGAAAGTCATGTGTTGGCCACATAAGATTTTTTTTATTGCGAAACATTCCACATAAAATTATACGTTTACTCACGAGGAATTTTTTTTTGAGAAGGTGAAGGAATTTTTTTTGAGAAGGCGAGCCGTTCTCAGACGCAATCACAAAACATGAATAAATGAGGTATACGACAACATTCGAAATGAAGCTTCTCGGAACGAGGTTTAAGATGAGGAAAACGTAGCGCAGGATATGCGAAATAGAGCGCTAATTTACTGCCGATAAGAAGTTTACTTTTCCATCCGGAGACGAAAGAACCACATTCAGGGATTTTAAAAAAACAGCCACACATATGCTCTCGCGATTTTTTCCACCCTTATTTCTAGCCTAATAAGTATGCCTGTATAGGTACCTAGAACCAGTTCCAGGACGAGGGATAAAAAATTAAAAATGCAGAGTTCCTATGCTAAAAAGGACGGGAAAAATCTACAAAAAAGGGAGACCTGGAATGGTACAAGAGGTACACATCGCAGAATATCCCGTTTTAGAAAGAGCCGAGAGGTGAAAAAAACCGTAAGAGGCGGAGAGAGATAAAGAAATAAAGCAAGGTCGAGGAATAAGTTAACACAAAACCGTGGAATAAAGAATGAACAAAGAGGTAAGGGGATTGTAAGGGAATGTAAAAAAAAACAACATCGCGCGAGATAAGAGCAAATTATATGGAGAACTAATGGCGGAAATATAAATGAAGGGATTTTAATGAAGAAGGTTGTTGACACACGAGCCTGATTAAAGGAATGATGATAATAAAAGGACGAACCAAAAATACATAACTTCCATGAAAAAAATCAATAACTCAGATGATATTGCTAGCAAGAATCGAAATGAATGTTTGATAATAGCTAATCACATTCCGTAAGAATATTAAAAGCTTAAATAATATAACTTTTTTGTCAAGGAAAAAGTCATTAATTGCAATTTTGAGACAAATCGAGATTTTTGTACACTTAATTCAGAATATCGATTTTATATGTCTGGAAAAACTCATTAAGCGCCAATTCTAAGTATTTATTATAGGAAATAAATGCAAATAATTAATAAAGCAAATGATCGCTACATATTTGTAAAGAAAAAGTATGTCTGTTAGTCTATAATGTAGTAAATGACTTTTTCTTTGAAAACGACGATAAATTCCATACATATCGTATAATTTCCGACGGGTTTGATTGAACAGTAAATAAAGATTTTTCGGGATGGCGTCTTTATACTGCTGATATTAAATATGTAAAAATGGAAAAATCAGACGGCAGTACATTTAATAAGCTATACAACGAATTGCTAGATATACAATGAGACTTCTCGGAAGTAAAATAATAAAATAGAAGAGGGAATAAGGATAACTTTTCACTCAAATATCCCTTAAAAAACTGAATCGTAATCAAATAAAACGTCAACGTGCATTGCGAAATAAGAGAAATGTATGATAAAAAATGAGGAAATAGAGCAATTGCTAGAAAATTGTGGGCATAGCGAAATAAAAAATGCGAAAGAGAAGGCGGAAGTTATAATTTTGTATCATTTCAACCTTTGCTCAACTTATTTAAAAAATAATATTACATTCATCGGACGAACATGTTTGCGAATTTTTTCGCTTTGATAAATGTTTTTGCTCCTCTTCCATACAAGTTAATTACGCCTGGAAAAATCGAATCAAAGCAAAGAATGATTAGATATTATGAGTATCGAAAAGTAATAAAAAAAATCAAATGGAGAGATGAACTTAAAATTAGACCCGAAATCAATGACTCAGAAAATTTCCAAGAACGAAATTATTTCTTTTTTAATTTGCCACGCTCATGCATCGCATTAGGACAGAATTTATCAAAAGAAGCAGCGCACCATACTGTAATTTTCAAAAAACAAGACATTTACGAAGACCTCATTAACTATTTTCTCCTTATTAGAGAAATCTTTAGCTCCAAATGACGCCATTAAAATTATCGAAAACTGTTTTTGTGAACACAAACTGTCGTACACGAATATAAGGCGTAAAACATACTCCTATGAATTCAAAACGAAGATGAACGAGTTCAAAAACTTAACAGAAAACTAACGAATTATACACCTTTCAGGAATATGACATTAAAACACCGGATCGACCCATATTTTTATAGCAACGTATAACGAACTCGCAGAATATTCTTCATATCACTGGCTGATAAGCCTATTCATCTACCTTGTCAACATTAATGAATCAACAGGCACAAAAAACGAGTGCGTCATACGTTTTCAATGTGTATTTAAAAATAACGACCTTTTCATCATTAAAAAAAAACGCTGTACCAATGCCGAGGTAAATAACCGAAGTATTATTTGACGAAAAACAAAACTATACCGGTTATATTCGATCGATAAATAGCGTTCATGTTAATTAAACCTAAGAGACGCACGCGAAAGAAGAAAAATCACTCGGCCATTAAATATTATTCAGAAAATTTTCAATAAATAAATACACCGGTAAATTACCCGGGAGAGACCAAGTGGAGCGTGAACCGCGGCGAAATAGTCCTGTATTTTCCCTCGGGGGGCAACACGAGGAGGAGGAGGTCGAGGTAGGGAGATGGCAGTGGGTGTAATGATCGCGGGAAACGTATGGAAGGCAATCAGTGAGAGGAAAGGAGAAAAAAAATATAAATAAACAGCAGCACCGCGTCTTCTCCGGGCAACGCGTTTTTCTCTATACCCGAATCTCATTTGGCCGCGAGCCTCAATTCCGTCTCATTTTCCCCTTGGCTTAATCGCGATTCATTTGTTCGTCTTTTTTTTCCGGCGAAAAAATTTTTTTCTTATTTTTTAAAAATTTAATGGCGACATTCCTGATATACGACCCCCCCCCCTTCTCGCTCCCTCTCTGTCCTCAAGCTTAAGTTATATATATATATATATATATATATATATATATATATATATATATATATATATAAATACTACGGAAGAGGAAAGGTAAGTAAGGATATTTAGGGCAACTAGGTGTTGAAGGAAACCCAGTGAACACTTACCGGAAGTAGAGCCGCTGGGGTGTTGGAGAGACACATTTGTAGAGGTTAGAGCTTTCGGGATGATCCCTTCGTTAGCACAAGAGAGACACCTATATATATATATATATATATTTATTAAGATTATATATATATATATATATATATATATATATATATATAATCTTAATAAAACAAAGGTTATGTACGACTCCTTCACAAATTCTGAGAAGATATATATCAACGGAGCAAACTCGGAGAAGTAACCAGCTATGTTTACTTGGGTCAACTCATCACTACTGATGGTTCGCTTCATGGAGAAATCAATCGGAGAGTGAAGATGACATGGACTGCTTTTGGCAAGAATGCATACATCTTTAAATCAAATATTCTCGTCTTCCTAAAAGGGAGACTGTATTATTAATGTGTTCTGCCTGTTCTGACATATGGATATGAAACATGGACCATGAACGCCAGAATGATACAGCGCCTGCAAACAACACAGAGGAGCATGGAGATATGCTGTTAGGGATTACCCGCAGAGGAACTAATACTTCAAATACACTAGCAATACACAGTAAGCTTTGAATTTCGTGCACTTTGTCACTCCACTCCGCAAGAGTCTAAGAGAAGAGAAAAAAGGGGCAAAATGTTTTCCAGTTTACCAAAAACCTCAGCCTTGATCTGCCCTTGGGGTTTAGAGGGGGGGGGGGTGGACGCCGATTGCATGGTTCGCCTAGGGCGCCAGTTACTGGTAGATATTCTAGGGCCGCCCCTGTATGTATATATGTGTGTGTGTTATCATTCTAGCCCTTGCCGCAACGAAATGCCGTTACGTTAAAAGTTTCAATCGTATGGGAAAGAATTGTTAAGGCTTTTAAAAATAAATAACTAATTTTTTATATTTAGTCGATTTAAAAAAAATACGTAGTGTAATTGGGTGAAAAGCGTATCGGTGATCGCTCAAGGCACTGTAATTCTTGATTTATTACCCGAAAATGTAGGTACGTATAATATTCCATGAAATAGGAAAACTTTATTGTTTAATTGTAAAAGTCAAATGTATGTGTAACTACAAATGTCGCATCCATAGCTCTAGAAAATAATCACATAAACGAATAGGTAAGAAATGAGGATATTGGTAGTTATTTAATGTAGGTCAGGCCAAAATAAAAATTCTGCTTTGAAAATTCTTACAAGGGTTAACGATCTAATCGAAATGTTAACAACACATGTGGAGTATGTGCGACTGCTGAAAAACAACAATAGCTATGTCGAAGCCCCATTAAAAACTAGGCCTTTGATGAAAATAAATTTCACAGAAATTGGGTCAATATCTATGGTACAATATTCAACGGGAAATCCTTTCATGCTCTAAGGAAACACTTAAGGTCGACTGCTATATCCAAGGCAATCCAAACGCGAGAGAGTAAAAAAAAATAGGAGGCATGACCGAAACGGGAAATTATGCAAAATCGAGAATCACTAAACCGCACATCTCTTACGGAGCATGCGTTCACAGAAAACACACACACACACACAAGGTTACACCAAAGCGCATAAGCTCACAAGAAGATTAGCTCCGGCAAAACCTTCAGCAAGTGGTAAGCGGAGCATAACTGGGTTTCAATTAGCGGAGATCTTGCGCACTCTGAAGACGGAGAAAGAGAGGCAAAACTCCTTATCAAGTCGACACTCCATGATTCTCCTTGTACGAAGGTCTCCACAGTACTTTCAGTTAGTCTCATTAACGTCTCCTATCTTGCGTACAGAGAAAGGGAGAGAGGCATGACGGAACGTGCTCCTTAACCTTAAACTTATTCCCTTTCTGTGACTTCTTCGCCTCCTTACCGTCTTTCCTTTCTCTCTTCTACGCTATAACGGGAAACCTCATAGCTCCCTCCTTGTCTCTCTCTCTCTCTCTTCACGCGCAAATTCCCAGCTTCACGGCAAGAATCGATCCGAGACGAAATATTCCCGAGATGGGGAGAAAAAGGGAGGAAGAGAGGTAGGCGGAAAGACAGTGAAAGGCGAATAGAGACAGGTGTAAAGACAGCGGGAAGGGATGGATAGGCTGGAACTAACGGAGAAAGCGAAACAGAGAGGATAATGTTAGACAAATTACTAGAGTGAAGATGAATAAAATCAGCATAGAAGCAAGTGAAGGAAGAATTGCAGAGAAAATTAGAGAGCAGAAAACATTCTTCAATAAATATTATCGTGTCCTTCCAAAAAGCAACAGAAACTTTTAAGAATGAGAAAGTCAATAATCTCCTTCAAGATTCCATCTTTAGTTTAGTTTATAAATCTGGTGCATTAACCACTACTCCGTTTCACCCATAGATTAACATATTTTCTCCTCCTCGAGTTATCATTAGCAAAGTTCTGATGTAGGTTGCGATTACTCCTCAACCTTCCTCCACCAAATTTTTACCATGTTCAGCCATACCTATATATTCTGAAAAATTAGCATCTCCAAGTTGCAGGATACTAGAAATTATGCCCACACATTCGGAAGGACAGACAAACCAAATACATAAGCGATTTTTTAATAGAAAACTCAAAAAATATTATCTAGTAGAGAGAAAGTTATAATTACCTATGTTTTACATGCTTAGTCAGTATTCATACGAGTAAGTAAGGTTACTATCATTGAGGACTTGAGTCACTTTTTGACTGCCGTAGCGCAATATTTACTAACAAAAGCTTTTAATTGTCTGATCTCTTTTGGCTAAAAAAATTTGTCCACCTTTGAACGTATTTTGTCGTCCCCGACTCTTATATTTATCTTCTGGTCAATGAAAAGACGAATACAATAAGTAACACAGTCCTGCTAGTCTCTACTTGATATTAAAAGTGACTTAGAGATGTATGTGAAGTTCGAGAAGGAGAAAAATTCTGAATTTGACCGGGACTCGAACCAGGGTCTCCCACTTGCCGGGCAGGTTCAGAATTTTTCTCCTTCTCAAACTTCAACATTTGTGACCAGTACTATGCACACACGCATATAAGTTAAATTTCCATCGCTTCACGCTGGAAATGTATGCCTAGAATAATTCCTTATTTGTTCCAAGTACATAATAGATAGGAGCTTCTAGCTCTTAGTGGATCATGGAAGTACTCGAAAGCAACGCGGTACCCGAGTCTCGTCATTTTCTCGTCCCTCGTTAATAAACTTTTACTCTTTGGAGGAAGTGGAACTTGAAAATCCAGCAAAGGAATGAATGGTAAGAAGAAACAGGACAAAGGAATAAAGAGAACAAAACGATACGGCAAAAAGGAAAATGAAAATTTCTCGAAAAGTTAAGCACGAACAGATGTCAGAAAGCGAAGGGTGAAGATGGAGAAGCAAAGAGAAGAAATGAGGGAGAAGGGAAGAGAGGAGATATACAAAAGTAAATGATAAGAAACGGGAAATTGGAAAAAAGATAAGAATCATGAAGATGGAATACGATAGGGAAATGAATGACAGTGGAAGAGGGAGAGAGAGAAAATAGGGAGAGGAGAGTGAAAAGGGGAGAAAAATAAGAGAGGGAAGAGGAGATAGAGGAGAGAGAATAATAATGAGATAGAAGAGAGAAGAAATACGAAAGAAAAAAAATCTGATGTGGCCAACCCCATATTTGGGGTATAGATATTTAAATTATTATGAATAGCATTATGAGGCAAAATTATTATTTCGTATCGTAAAAGAATACAGCTTATTGCCGTAAATTATATTTTCAATATGTTTACATAATTCACCGCTACATGGTGTTGGCGCTGTATACTGGAAATTACGAGAAAGTTAAATATCTCCGAAATGGATGTTTCTACGAAAATTTGTTTCAAACAAAACTTGGAAGAAATATTATTCTCTACAACTTTGATTCTCACGATGAATACCAATAACGATGTTTTTAAGGAGATATTTGACGGAAACCGAAAAAACCGATTATTTATAATTCCTAAAAAATAACTGATATGGAAAATTATTTCAAATGAAAGTTGTAGGAAATTTCATCTTCTACAACCTTTGTATCGAATTGTATATAGAATAATGAGGTATTATCGGAGAAATATCACAAAAACAGAATCGGGTTTCGGATAAACCTCGACTTCCGGTTAACCGGTATTGTCCAAATACTAATCAGTACTTTTTGCACATGCTAAAGTGTTATATATGAAATTTGATATTAATATGACAAGTATTTTTTGAGTTAGAGCGCCCACAATCACATCCATCCATCCATCCACCCCCCCCCCCCCCACGCACGCACGCACACACAGAGACATCATTCCGAAAATAGTCTAAAGGTGTCCTAGGGACCCAAAACGTGTATTTCCGTTGAAATATCTAAGTCGATTTTTTTCGTGATCACAATACTTTCCCATTACTACGTACGGAGAAAGTAATGAGGAAGAAAGAGAAGTTATAGGAGGGAAGGAGGTAATGGAACGAACGGGAGAGAGAAATAGGAAAGACAGAAAAATGGAGGGGGAAGGGAAACGTGATAAAATAAAGAGGCTAGAGAGAAGATGACAGCAAAAAGAGAGAGGAGGAATACGCGCAAATAGGCGAAAGTGATAGATAAATAAAGAGATATGCAGATAGAACTGATAAATGAAAAGAACGCGTTTAACCAGAGAGACATTGTGGCAGAAATACACGGAGATAAGGAAAAATAAACATTCAAGAAAATACAAACTGTACGAGGGAACGGATATGGAAAAAAATTTTAAAATGTCACAAAAGAATTTTCTAGAAAGTGAAAAGGCCCGAGAAATGTTAAGAGAATTCATTACACACGGAATACATATATAGTCATATATAGAAAAGAAGGAAGAGGTTGGGAGAGAGAGAGAGAGAGGGTGGAGAGCGAGAGGGAGAGGATGAGAGGTGGAGAGTTATGTCGTGAGGTAAAGACATTCACTGTGATGAACTTCCTGAGATGTGGAGCTGAGTGAATAAATTCCTGTCACTACCCTCCTTTCCCCCACCTTTCTCCTTCTCCTTATTGCCTTGGCAACTTCCTACACTCTCTCCCCCTCCCTCCCTCCATCTCTCCTTCCTCCTCCCCTTTCTCCCTCCTACTTCCTCCAGACCTTCACGCCGGCAGCCTCTCCTGCGAAACGCATTGCGTAATGGAATTGGGCGAAACGAGATTTCTGACGCCTACCTAAGGTAACAAGTTAAAGGCGTTTTTTTGGGGGAGGGAGTGTAGGGGGGGGGGGGGGGGGGAGGAAATAAGGAAAATTTTCCTCAGCAGACCAAAACAATCTGCCACGCGGGAAAGATTCGTAGGAAGGAGGCGGAAATGCTCACAACACTCGCGATCGTAAGATTCATTTATTTTTCGACTGCAGCAATGGAGGATAATCTTGAGACGCCGATGATTCGATCGGTGAAAAACAGAAAACTGGGCTGTTATGTCGCGTGTTTTGGGGTTATTTCTCGGAAATAGGGTTAAGGAGGAGAGGATTTCACTTGTACGGATCCGGCATCGAGCGTGTTAAGGAGGAGAATAGTTTGCGGGAAAAGTTGATAATGCTCCCCTACTTTAGTGACACGAGTCGCTTGATTACGGAATCGTGCTTGTTTATGGAAGGGAGGTCGTTAATTTGGTCCCGCGAGCGAGTGAGTGTATCATTATGGATAATATCAATTACGAAGTTGCGATGGAGTACATTGGCGAGGGCCTCAAAATATGTGTATGCAGAGTAGACTAAATTTTGACACTGAGTACACAACTAGTGATTCGTGTACAATGTTTCGTTTAAATATAAATGTTACGCAAACGGAGGAACTATATATTTCTTTAAATCGGAGCTTCATTTGCTAAGGAAATACGAAAATAGCGCGTTTTAATAACTGACAATTATTTAGAATTGTAAACCTGAAATTCTTTGCTAACTTAGTCATGTAATTACAAAGCAGTTAATTCGATAGTTGATTTAAAAAGTATATTCATTCTCTTACATATGTACGATTTATAATCTAATGAATATTGACTCTCCAATTTCTCCAAAAACTTTCTTCTGTAACGTTAAAGGTGAAAATAAAGGTCACGCAAAGAGTGAGCATTTTTAACGTTCTAATCCGTAACCATTTGCTCAGAATGTTAATTTGAGAATTTTGATGAGAGCCCCTGCCGCCCATCTATTTCTGCAATAACTTTCCTTGGAAGCGTAATAAATGGCATCGTATATCACATAGACCCTGCAAATTTCAGTCAGCTATTTCTTACCGTTTACTCGCTCTTTCGATTTTATGGATTGTACGGTCGGACAGACAGAGCGGACAAATAAGAACTTTTGTAAAATAAAACGCGCTAATAATGCCAGCGTTATTATAAATCAAGAAATTCCGCCAGCAAAAATTACGTTGATGCGAATGCAGCACAATTTTATTATAATTAAATATTACAAATTACATTTGTTATCACACGATACTTTTGAGACCAACATCGACAAATAAATGCGAGTTGAATAAAAATTTAGTTGAAAGTCATTCAAATCCTCCAAAGTGAAATTTCAAATAGGATAAACTCGGTTAATTCGATGATATTAAGAAACTTAAAGACTATTAAGACACGTAAATATTTTGTCGTTTCTAGGGTGCATTGTCAGGAATTTACACCAGCTCGTTCTGCTATACCTCCCACACGAGTATCATGCACCAAAACCGCTTCCAGACTCTGCTTTAATTTCGTGAATCGGCATTATTTAAACTATCACAGGATTAGCCGAGTTTTCCCTACTGCAAAAATATGCTGATTCATGTAGATAGGCAAAGAACATAGTAAACTAGAAGGATAATCAAATTTGATGGAAATTAAATGTGTGATATCCGAGTTATTTTTTGCCGTCTTCTTTTTAGAATGTAGGTCCGTATTTTCAAATTAGCCTTGTTTACTTTTCAAATGCAGTACAGGGAATTTGCCTTGGTTAACAATAGCAGAAGAGGAAAATATTACGTAGAAAATCTAACGAATGGCAAAAAAGTATTACGTAAGAGAAGACAAAATATAATCGCATATTTTTCATTTATTTTATACTGCAAATTTAAAATTTCATCCGGTGAAATTACTTCCTTATACATTCAGAAAACGATCAATATAATACAACTTCAACAATTTTTACAGTGGCTTTACCAAAAACGACAGGGCGAAAAAAAATCACCCGGAAGGAAATTACCATTTGCAGAAAAAAAGAAAAAAACAATAAGATCGATTAACCTTTTGCTTGAACTTCACTCAGATTTAAAACCATCGAGCAAATCCGAGCCCGCGATGGTCGTCAGTTTTCGTTCGTCATTTGTCAACTTCCTTCTGGCGGGGTCAATTTTGATGGAATGACGCATTTAATCGAAAGCCAATCTCCTTTAGCATAGAATGGAGTTGCCTCACTCCACACCCGCAAATATATCCGCGAGAAAAGTTTCGTTTCGATTTTTTTTCTCCTTCTTCTTCTTATTCTTCTTCGATAAAATAATAATAAACGAAACTTGGCGGAAAATTAAATTCGTCGCGGGAGAGAAAAAATGTTGAACTGGAAAAGTTTTGGAAGGAAAATTTTCTTTCCGACGCACCCCGGAGCCTCATCGCCCGGAAAAAAAACACCGTCAACCGGAAGACAAAACACGATCGCCCGTTTTAATTTTTCATCCCTCCTCTCTCGACGGCGATCTACTGGAAAACGCGCTAGAGAGAGAGAGAGAGAGGACGCTTATTTTTTTCTCCGGCTTTCTCGTTTTTTTTCTTCGGGAATCATTCGATGAGACGGGAAAGAGAGTAATAAGAAAAGGAAATTTTCTCCAATTCGAATTTTCTGATCAAAATTCATGGAAGAGAGAGAGAGGAGAGGGGAGGAAGGAAATTAGGCTAAGAAGTAGAGACAGTGGGAGCGATGATCTGATGAAAATGGCTCTTTTCTGATTGTGTTATTAAGGAGACAAAGATCACACCTTAAAGGATAGTTTTATCTCTTGGTGAAGAATATTTTGTAATCACAAATTACAACAGATACAATTACGATGGATGATTAAATATCGGTTAACTCGAAATATATATTTAGTCCACATGTTTCAGCGCATAATTGATTGCTTAAACAGAAAATGATTACTCCAAAATTTCGTTTAATACGAAAATTGTTTTCCGTTTAACTGACATAATTCACTGGAAGGGCCTTAAGATGACATTTTCAAGGATTTATTATACGGAACACTGCACCTAAAGCATCTAAAAAAAATGCGGAATTTTTATTAAGAGAACTATTTGTTTTAATAAATGAATCGCCTGCAGTTAATTAGTTTTCAATTATAAAACGTATATGCTGCTGCGTGTTTCGAGGCCATTAAGTAGTTTCAACGTCACGTAGAACTTAATCAATCGATTAATTATCAACAAAATCTTTTTATCCATATACTTATTTTTTTAAATTTACAGTTAAGGTAACGACCGACCAGTGAGTTCTATATATTGCCCTTTGTCACTCGTTTTAGAGTCCACATAACCATTCTGGCAGAGCTTAGCAATTAAGAAACATCTTTTAAAAGATAATTTACTCTAATCGAAGTAAGTTTAACGCAAAAGTACCAAAAAATGTTTGATTATACGAAAAACAAACATTATTGGCATCTTACGCGAGGGTCGTTCGTCAGAGGTTTCGAGTTGCGCCACTGATTCCAAGGTCTCGAGTTCCAACCTCACCATGGGAACCATGCACTCATCGTTATCACTGTCGACGTTTAACGTTGTAAAAAGATTGCGATGCACATATCTCTACCACTATATTTTAGTAAGTTTATCTGTCTCTTCTTTTATGCATGCTCACATTATTCAACCGATTCCGACCAAATTTGGCACAATTGTAGGGGGGGGGGGGGGGTTGGTACCGTTTGTTCGCTTGATTCTAAATAGTGTCCAATTGTTTGACTGTCCCTTTATACACGTCCACATCTTTCAACCAATTCCGAACAAACAAGGCACGATTATAGGGGACAGCAATAGGAACGTCAGCGCGGGATTTAGATTCCGTCTGCCAGTTTGATCCAAAATGGCGGCTGATATAAACATTATACCACGCGTATTTTCCCGAGTCCTGTTATTGATTTGAATCAAATTTGGTATGATTGCGGAGGGCTCCTAGGAATACTTCCTAAGCGGTTTTTCTTTCTCTTTGGCCGCTGTTTTTCAAAACGGCGGCCGATCGAAATCATCATCTAGAATTCCGATCTGATTTTAACAAAATTTCCCCGGGCAATGCCGCGTATTTCTGCTAGTAAATACATAAATGAGTTTGTTTTTTGGAATTAACGCTCTTGCATTCGTACTTTAAAGGTAAACTCTATAGTCCTTCTCCAACACTCGCAACCCAATTTGGCGTCTCACCAAGTCAAATTAAAAAAATAAAAGGTTCATCTTCATAAAGGAGAGAGCATTAGAATGAAGATTGAAGTACTGCTGTTCTTTTCCTTTGCAACGGAGAGTTAGAGTGCAGACTCCGGTAGCCGAAAACAAACAAACAATGAATTTTAAAAAAGGAGTAGCGGAAAAGAAGACGTGTACCATCTCTGCTCCACTCCAGTCCGTTTTTCGGTGGCCGAAAGACGAAGCTGAGAAGAGAGAAAAAAAGAAATGGGAGACGATATATATATATATATATTTTTTTTAAAAAACTTATATAAAAGACAGTGTCACTTTGTCCCTTTGTCATGTAATGCTTTTTGAAGCTTAATATATCGCAAACGACTTAACCGAATTAGATGAAATTTTCAGGATAGCACTATGATATAATAAAAAACGTTTTAATGTATCGATCTCGAGATCAAAGACCCGGGTTCGACTCCAGGGGATAATTTTCATTTCCAATAAGTTAACACGTAAAATCGGCTTTACGACGTGCAGGCTTTCATTCTTTTTTAGACTAAAATTAGAAAGATTTGGCCTACAATCTTCGGATATGAATCATTTTTAAGAGAACATTATAAAGTCTCTTATTCTGTTCATCTTTTACCGCCTACAGTTGGAAATTTCATACAGTTTGAGGAAATCTTGCCATTTTAACGGGATGTTGCCTTGCCTACCAATTCCAATGTTTGACCTCTATATCATATTGTTAATTCATCCTTATGGGTAAGGACGTACTTTGAATGCTTTCAATACGAGAGAGGGGGAAGCGAGAGGGAGGGGGAGAGAGGGGGGAGGAGGAGAGAGGGTGTGAGAGGGAGGGAAAGAGAGGCAACTATTTTATGTTTAACTAAAGATAGCCCGTCAACAACAGAATATTCACTAGGAATATTGTACATGAAAAAATATTTCATATGTAAAAGTGTGATATTAATTATTTGAAATGAAAATAATAAGTTTAACTAAAGATGGCCCGTCAATAACAGAATACTCACTAGAAAAGTTGTATATGACAAAATATTTCATATGCAAAAGTGTGATATTAATTATTTTGAGTGAAAATAATAATAATCTATCTATCTATCTATAATTCTTCCGTTGATATTTCAGCGGGCATTACACTAGTACGATATATAATAAATCTTTTTTCTTTTCCTTAAGTATATATATATATATATATATATATATATATACACACACACACACACTCGTATGTGTGTGTGTGTGTGTGAGTGTGAAGGCGTAGCAAGGTTAGTGCGGCAACCCCTTCATTTTCCGGAAAACTATTTAAAATGAGCCTTGAAAACTCGATTTTTTCCCACGTATATTTCTTAGGTGTCTCTTTTTTCCCCACTCTATACCTCACTCTCTCTCTCTTGTCTCTTTAACACACCCATATATCTCCTATCTCTTTCCCTCTCACTCCTCTCACTCTCTATCTACCGATCTGCTTTTCACCCAAATGCGACACCTGCTAGATCGATGGCCCGGATTTCGGTGAAAGGCTATCACGCCTATACTTCGAGTTGCCCTGTGCGAGAGGTGTTTGGCCACAGATAGGGCAAATATCGAGGGAAAGTGTCGGCGGTTTCGGAAGCGTCCAAACAGCGCGATAACGGGGAACTACGTCCTTCGAACGGACACGTTAGGGTTATGGGTATATATTAACAAAGAGGTTCTTACATCTTATCCGTTTGCGGTCCGAAGGGAAAAATCTGATTTGGCCAACACATGACTTTCTCCATATTTGGGGTATAGATATTTAAATTATTATGAATAGCATTATAAGGCAAAATTATCATTTCTTATCGTAAATGAATACAGTCGTCTTTATTTCCGTAAATTAGGTATATTTTGAATGTTTACAGAATTCACCGCTATATGGTGTTGGCGCTGTATACAGGAAATAACGAAAAAGTTGAATATCTCCGAAATGGATGCTTCTATGAAAATTTGTTTCAAACAAAACGTGGAATAAATACTATTCTCTACAACTTTGGTCCTAACAAAGATTACCTATAACGACGTTTTCAAGGAGATATTTGACGGAAACCGAAAAAAACCGATTATTTATAAATAATTCCTAAACAATAACTGGTATGGAAAATTGTTTCAAATGAAAGTTGTAGGAAATTTCATCTTCTATAACCTCTGTATCGAATTGTATATACAATAATGACGTATTATCGGAGAATTATCACAAAACCGAATCAGGTTTCGAATAAACCTCGACTTCCGGTTAACCGTTATTGTCCAAAAACTAATCAGGTCTTTGCGCTCATGCTAAAGTGTTATATATGAAGTTTGGTAACTATATGGCATGTAATTTTTGAGTTAGAGCGCCCACAATCACATACACACACATACATAATTCCGAAAATAGTGTAAACGTGTTCTAGGGACCTCAAAACGTGTATTTCCGTTGAAGTCTCGAAGTCGATTTTTTTCATGATCACGATGAGAAAGTATAAAAGACAAGGTAGAGAGTATGGGACTTTTTATTTTAATCGCTATATAATCGACGTTTATAGTGACACCGAGGATGACGGAATATCGCTTGAACAAAGTGTATGAGTTGAGATTAATGCTCAGTTAAAAACAATTACAACGATTAAATCAATAACGGTAAAAATATGCAACGGATCATCACAATCCAAGATCTATAAGAAAATGGCATTCGCACGGGCTATTTTACAAGTTTATACCGTAGCACCAGTTATGGCATTGATATTATAATGCATTATGAATTATTCTGAATTTATTATAAATTATTAATGCACAAATTCAGCTATATGATCCTCAAGATGCTGGGCATACAAGTGAATGTAAGGACCCTTGTCTCATTTCCTTCAGCGTAATATTTCCTACATTACTGCTGTGACATTCATATTGAAATACAAAATGCATTATTACAAATTTATTATGATCCATTAATAAGCAAATGCAGCTACACGCTCAATTTTTATTCCTTAAAAAGGCTGAAAACAAAAGTGGATATAAGATTCTGGGTCATACCTCACCTATGCCGATATGTTGCCCGGCACCATTTCAGGGCTGCGAAATATTCCCAGAACATGGGTAGATTACAATCAGTTAATCAGACAGACGTCATTTCCGTATAAATATTCCCTATCCTATGTTTACCTTCAACCTTTCATGCGCTTTCACTTTATTTTCAGAGATGACGATTGGTTCTCATTTGCCTAACCAAACGATGAGATAAAACGAAACGGATAAAAAGGAGTATTTTTAACAATATAAACAAGTAATTACCTATATAAAAATGAATTTTTATAAATAACTTTTTCATATATAACACCTTCATACGAATTAACATAATTCTATTTAAATTGGTTTTGGCTAGATTATTTATAAAAGTACCTAATGCTTAATTTTGATGAAACTCGAAACCATTCTAGTTCTACCAAAGCATCTTGGGCAGAGATGTTATTCCACATAACTTTGTTACTCTCAAGCTCCGAAATCTCTATCCCATTAAGAGAGCTCACTCCAAAAATCGTTATGTAGTCCTGGCCAGGCAGTGGCGGATCCAGAAAAATTTGACAGAGGGGGCACATAATAAAAAATCTATAAACAAGCAAATCATTTATAATGTGTTTTTGTAAGTTTCTACGTGTGATGCGGGAATAGGGTTGCCACCTATTCCTCAGAGGCAACACGAATATATCCAATTTTTACCCGAATATTTCCAAGTTTGACCCGAAGATGTCAAAGTTTGACCCTGACTTCACCTCTTACCCACAAAAAAATATGCTTTAGATTTTATTTTTGGTGTATCATTTAAAATATATATTACGATCATTGTGACATTGATGAATTTTGCGAGGCGATAAAATTACTTAAAGTAAATACATAATTAACTGAGTCAAGCGTGACTTCGTGGATGTATTAAATACTCATAATAAATTGCACATTTAGAACCTTGTTTGTATGAATTTATAACGTAAATATACTTACAATTAGTAGTCTTTTTTTCAATCTCATATTAGTAGAATTCCAACTTCTAGAGCAGCCGCCCTTCCCTACTCACCGTCGGAAAACCACCGAGCACATTTAATGAAGCCTCTGCTGTAAGACCGAAGTATGTAGGTTTAAAAAGTAACTGCGAGAATAGTGCCAAATTTTAAAGAAAAACTGTAACTTTCTAAATTTGATTTGATTTATGTGGAAAATGTTGAGTATTTACGTATAATTTAAAAAAACTATCTTAATATTTTTTGACGAATTGATGACTGGGTTTATAGAAAGGAACATCTCAAGTGTAGGACCGTTCCCAAATATCTGCCGCCTGAGACGAGGTATGATAAGGCAATTTGTAACAAAATTGTTTACTCGCTCTGCTTTCTATGAGAACGCTGAGAAAAATGTCAGCCCAACGTCAATTCAGCTTAAAAACCAAAATTTGACTAGTGTATACTTAACCAAAAAATTCATAAACGTTTTCAATGTAGCAAAGTGTTTAAGGGGTTAAGCTGGATTGAAGCGGAGCGGCCAGTTTCAGCCGGCTTAGTACGGAGAGGGATAACCATACATTTAAAAGTCAGTACGGAAAAGGTTAAACTCAATTACTCTTTTTTTAGGCTCGTTTCGCTTACAGCGTGAGCGCCTATTATCGTCGGTCGGTCCGTCTGTCCGTCCGTCCGCATGTTCGTTCTCGGCTTCTATATAACGGATTTCCATGAAATTTGATATTAAGAAATTACAATCAAATATAAGAAGAAAATCGCAAAAATGAATCTCGTACGCCAATCAGGGGTACCACTTTACTGGTAATAAAAAATAAAATTTTCGTCATATCTCGTAAAGTATTGCTCATATCAAAATATTTTTCAAATAAATGTTGTAGAACTGGTAAAGAAGAGTATTTCCTTTCCTATACATTTTTATCATAGAAGTAGCCGTTATCGAGAAAATAAAAAAAAACATCTTAAATCGAGTTGAACTTTGAAAATTTCTTGCACTGTTACTTCTTCATTGTTGCTAACATAAACAATCTCACAAACAAACGTTTAATTTACTTACGTGTGCATGCAATATTTTTAAATAGGAAGAAAATGGATTATTTATGATGAAAAGAACTTTAAAACGCTATTTCCCTTACGTACAGGTATATAATTTCTTTCTAATACTCCATTGCACGAAACGCGCCCATTTGTGATACGTTGTACACTTTCCTAACTTGTTACTCATACAGAATGAATGCTATGAATTAATACTAATATACAATTTAATAAATTTCCAATTAAATATTTGGGGATCTGACGACAGGGGGGACACATGCCCCGGTGCCCCCACCATTGGATCCGCCACTGTGGCCAGGGTGGATTTCATAGTAAACTTGTATTCACTTTTTAAGTGGACAATCTTAATTTCATATTTATATATATCATTTTTTCAGTCGAAACTTGCTCTTGATGGTAACGGATGTAAATTCAGGAAATATTTATCATCTTCCATATGATCCAATGCTATGTACAAATGTGGAGAACAATGTTTAACCAATAATTACCATGAATAAATGGTGATGATATAAATATGTTCCTAAGAACCAATCGATTTATGGCGACATTCCATCATTGTAATGAGTTATCCTCATGCAGGGACGGGACAGGGGCTAGGCGAGCGAGGCACCAGCATAGAGTGCAGCACACTTAGGGGCGCAACAAATGACAATTTGAACGTTTCGTATTATAAAATATATTTTGCGTATGTTATTGCACCTGTGCATTGCAAATAAACTGGTTTCGATAAAAAAAAAAGTTGCCTACTCTACGATTTCATTAGGAAGCGGGGCGTAATTTTAAAACCATGCGTATGTCGCGAAAATGTCATGACTCGGCTCTGGCTCCCTCATCTTACGCAAAGAAAATCACAACACGCCAAATTTGCCAAAAATTAATTTCGATTTAGGCCAGCAATAAAATGGAAGGATCCAGCATCGCATCCGACCGTGGAGATGTAAGATCTCTTTACATAAGCAAACGTGAGTCGCAGCATCCTTCTTCCGCGAAAACTAAAGACCTCTTTTCGCCTCAGTTCGCGTGACCTTTTCATTATCTTCAATTACGCACGCTTTGCTCTTCACGGGGGCGCACACACACACACAATGCATCGCGAACGATCCTCCCGGAAATATTGATTTTTGTTTTCCTCTCCCTCTCTCCCCAGCTTTGCCCTTCCCGCACTTCTCGCGGACGCCGATTCCGAAAATACACATTTCTCCTAGGGAACGTCTCATCGAGCGACATCTCGGGAGAAAATAAAACGGTATTGAGATAAGATGAGAATATGAAACCGGGCAAGATCGTCCACCGTTTCCGCCGAATGCAAAAAAAATAATAATAATCCAGCTCCGTGGCAACGCGCCGACGCCGAATTTCAAAGGCAAATAAATGACCTGCCACGCCCTTGATGTAAAGGTCATAACGGCTGCGTACTGACGTATTTAATGACCGGGCATGTGTGTGTGTGTTTCTTTTTATATTTTCGAGCGAATGGGAATTTTGAGAAGTGGGGAACGGAAGGGGAATCGTATCATATTTTTTACAGATGAGAAAGGAAACGAATTCGGTGAACGGTTCGGATCGTGTCTGGTTTTTGAAACGAATGCTCGTTAATTTTGGAAATTCGCGTAGGTACTTGATGGTACGTAAACAACGACGAGGCGAGCCTATCATTTAACCTTCATCGGCCTGAAACGTTTCCACAAACACCGTCGACTGAAATGGGGTCATTTATGACCCCAACTATTTTGACGTTATTTTAACATTTTTTTATTTTTAAAGGTTTTACTTGGGTTACCTTTCATTATTATCCGTATATTCAAGTAAGAACAATAAAAAATAAATGAACTTTTAATGAATTTTATTGAGAAGAAAATAAAACATATATGAACATAAATCAACTTAAATGAATTTTATTGAGAAGATATATATATATATATATATATATATATATATATATTCATAGGGTATATTTAGTCTTAAAATAAAAAAAAACATTAACTGTCATGATTATAAAAAAGTATGAGAATTTTTTACACACCTAAATGGAGTCAAATAGATCCCATTAAACTTTATATGGTATAAATCTGAGAAATTGAGTATAGAGTCCATTTCAAGTTGACAGTTATGTCGACATAAAGTTCGAAGGAGAAAACAAGAAGTTTCACGTTTTTCTGAATAATTTGTTATTAAAAAAATAGTATTTATAGGCCTGGGGCCACTTTTGATCCCATTTCAGGCCGATGAAGGTTAAACACGCTCGTTTTTTTAGATCATTATAAGAGGATTGCAACGTGTGTACATTAAATTTTGCGAATTACTTCGATTGTGTTCATTTTAAGTAAAAATAAAAATGGTAGAAACGGTAAAACAAATTAAATCATCACGATGATTATGGCTGAATCATCATGGAATCATCATATATCAAACACTTTATTAAACTAGTAAGCATCATATAAATTAAAAACTTGATGCATTAAAATGTTGCATTGATATGTTTTTCGTGTTCACTTCATTATTAATCCACGAAAAATAAGTTCTAACTTGACTACATAAAATAATGCTACGGCGTAACGCGTAACGAAACGGGTTAATAATAATGTTTTGTTTCCACAATTCAAGTGGCTTGTAATGAATCCTTAATACATATATTTGAGTCTCTGTTCTACATTACCGCGACGGGCAATCACAACATTTAAATGTATTGAAATAATAGTCCTGAATTGAAATACACCGCCTTAAAGTTTTTTTTTATGTCACACAGTGATCATAAGTGGGGCCAAAAATACGGAATACTAGTCAGGTAAACGTGTAGAAAACGAATTGTTACTTATCTACATATTTCTATTAAAGAAATATGCCGAATTCGCTGACATTACAATATACGCCCAGTCATCTCAAAGGTCCACCAATTCCTCGTGCTCAGAACCCGTCTCCTTCACTGCACCGTTGCTACGACGCAAAATATTTCTCGAGCGTAAATACATATTAATGCGACCGCCGACGCCGTTCTCCGGACTAGCGACGTCCTTTTACGAGAAAGCCCTCGCAACGTACGTTGCACCCGCATTTTAGATCGTAATCGTGATTGAGTAGTCGGGGAAACTGTGTCGCGGTAGGATTTTCACCTGCTTCCCGTCCTAGAAACGCGCGTTGCCCTGGCGACACGCTGACAACGCACCGCGTCCTTAAGGACGAGACTTAAAAGCCGTGCTCAACCTTGCGGATGCATTTTCTCTCGAGTGAGTTATGACGGAACTCGGCATCTCTCTTACTCCCTAAACAAATGAACGAGTGAACTTGTGAAAGATTAACACAGATGGCATGTTTCTCGAGCAGCGATTAAAGAAAGAGCATCCAGAGCACAACGGGAAAGATGGACGTATAACGGTGTATTCGGGCCATTTTTAGCGTAAAAGGGATTACATCATTTCAGTTGCTGTCGAGTTTCGGGGTAATTTCTGAATTCCTCTATTTTGAAATTGGAGGGATACCCGAAACTTTTGAGGTCACTGAGTCGGATGTTGTGGCGAGCATAATGTTTCCATCGTTCCCATTGTTAATAAGCTGAGATTCACCGTGCGCGATTTGTGAATTATTGTTACCCAGGTAAAGTGCGACGAAACGAGCATTTTTCTTTCCGGCTAATGTGATTTTTACAAAAGTACAAAATCTGATGTGGCCAACACGACTTTCTCCATATTTGGGGTATAGATATTTAAATTAATATGAGTAGCATTATAAAGCAAAATTATTATTTCGTATCGTAAAAGAAGACAAGTCCTTGTTGCCGTAAATTACGTATATTTTGAATGTTTACAGAATTCACCGCTACATGGTGTTGGCGCTGTAGGCTGGTATTAAGATAAAGCGAAATATATCCGAAATGGATGGTTCTACGAAAATTTGTTTCAAACAAAACTTGGAAGAAATATTATTCTCTACAACTTTGGTCCTTACGAAGATTACCAATAACGATGTTTTTAAGGAGATATTTAACGGAAACCGAAAAACCGGTTATTTATAAATAACTCCTAAACAATAACTCCTGTAGAAAATTGTTTCAAATGAAAGTTGTAGGAAATTACATTCTCTATAACTTTTGTATAGAATTGTAAATACAAAAATGATATTTTAACCAAGAAATATCGCAAAAACCGAATCGGGTTTCGAATAAACCTCGACTTCCGTTTAACCGTTATTGTCCAAAAACTAATCAGTTCTTTGTTCTCATGTAAGAGTGTTAGATTTGAAGTTTGGTAACGATATGGCACGTACTTTTTGAGTTAGAGCGCCAAACTAACACACACACACACACACACACACAGACATCATTCCGAAAATAGTCTAAACGTGTTCTAGGGACCCCCAAACATGTATATCCGTTGAAATCCGGAAGTCGATTTTTTGATGAATACAATACTTTCCCATTACTACGTATGAGAAAGTAACAAGAGGAATGCTTTTTAAAAAAATTAAGATCTGAAAACACCTCAAATGCACGTGACTGTGGAGGTTAATTTCCTAACGAAAGAGCAAATAATAATATGATTACACGGTTCAGGAATAAAGAAAATGAAGTCGTTTAAGAAGTAAGACAGGATGAAAAGTTTCAGGTGATCTAAGATGTATGTCTCTTGCAATTAGATATTTAAATCACCAAAAAGCGCATTTAAATGAATGGACTCCTATTAATTGATAAACTGGCACATTATCGTATAAGGAACGCATTGAGGCCCGATGAAGCGGAAATATCTTAAACTAGAATTAATCAAAAGTACATCATGCCGAATAAAAAGAAAGGTGGCGTCGAAGCAATAAAACTAAAACCTTCCAATAAAAATTTTCCGTGATATCCTTCAGTATATAGATTCTGATATCAAGTGTATATTTTACGAGGTGTATTTTTATTCCGAGATATAATTTTAATCACATTTTCAATATCGTGTGATTTTTATTGCAAATAAATTATTTTTTATCTAATCGCTATATCACCCGATCAAATAAAGACTCACTTGAGCATATATTTTTTTTTCAAACATCAAAAAGTTGGATAAAATGAGACTAAGTCAACGACATAAAGAGACGTCCCTAAGAAAAAACATCCATTTATGCAATACCAACCTTATCAAGTGAAATATTGAATATTGTTATTACAAGATATCTTCTTTTCATAAGGTCAAAAAAAAAAATAAACGCTAAATAAGACTTCTTAAAAAACAAGCGACAGTCATGCCTATTAAAATCAACTATTCATCGCAGCATCACCAAGGAACAGATTTAAACAATATAAAAATATTTTTTCATCCTGAAACCGAAATGCATTTCTAAACTAGAGTACTTGGACGATTTTAAGATAAACAAATTAAAATGAAATTCGGTGATGCAAACGTGCGTTACAACATTTCATTGGCGCCATTTTGGTTCTTCAGGACAAAAATAGATCATTGTTCGGGCGCGTCGCGGTTCCAAAAAAATAAACAAATTCTGACCTCTAGATAAATTCTCCCAAACTCCGGGAGCGGTTTTTATATTTTTCAAAAAATTATTACTGCGGAATAATAATCAGAGCAGAACCACTCTTCGACGATGACACAAACTTTTGTTCCGTTCGCGGAAGCTACTCTTAATAACGGCGTCCCGATCTCGCCAGGGATGACATATAAGGTTATATCTTCGGCACTGAATATTAAGTCCTGCGTCGCAGTTTCGTAGTTTTCAATGACATTTCGGAAGGCAATTTAATAGGCAGGTTCCCTGGATTTCATCCACTCTACTTTTTTCTTATTTCTGATTCGCGATTTTTCAAAAAATAATAATAATAATACAAAACTCCCTCCACTCCATAGACTACAGCGATGCTTTTCATCGTATTTCCCTAAGAGCAGAAGCAAAAATATATTTAGAACACAATGGAAATTCGAATACACCGTGCTCGATGAAAGATTAGGCAGAGGGTAAGGGTGGAAGAGAGAGAGGGGAATGAAAAAAACCTAGCATAATGTCGAGGAATGATATATAGACGTGACTGAACTAAAAAAAACGGCGCAAAAAAATCTCGGGAAGTTTCGAGTCCACTCAAACCGATAGAATAGAGAAGAGGATGCGATCAGCGAAGGATAGATCGGAGATATAGGGAGAATTCTGCTGTAACGGAGAGGAACGAATAATTCCACTTCCACGGCGTGGATTTAAGAGGGGATCCGATGAAAAACGTTGAATATGTTTTTCGAATAGTATGCTACGCTCTCGAAAGTTTCGACGAGGCAGCAGAAATTATTCGCGTAAGATGTCGTCCACTTGAATTTGAAAAATATAACGCTAATGCAAAGTAACCAGAAAAAAATGTTGAATTTTTTAAATGTTTATATCATTCGTTAAAATTAAGGGAAAATCTAGAGAGTGCCACGACGTTTTTAAATGTCAGTTTTATAACCATTAAAAAGGCTGATTATGAGATAATATCTCCACGTTATTAAAAAACCTATTAATAATATCATTACACAAAATAATATCTATCAATATAAAGAAATCGAGAAAAAGGACTTTAAAACACATGCCTGAGGTATCTTCAGCTGCGCATTTCGGGTAATAAGCAACCGTCTTAGGTGGTAATTCTTTTATAATCTTTTGCCGGTGAATTGACACCGCTTTGTATTCGAAATGTACACTATTTTTTATAACCTTATTGCGGCTACTGGAAATACCTAGGACAAGTATATTTCTAACTGTTTGTTCTTGAATGTTTTCAGCCTTAAGACGAACTCCGCAATTCCCTATTGAATTAATACAAACAATAACAAAAACAAATCTATTAATTAATTAGTAAACAAAGTAACAATTAGTATTCGCTTATTCAAATGTAAAGAAGCGACGGGTATCATACAAATAAAATAGAATGTATGTGTATTTGTGCGTGTGTGATGACGCTGTAACTCCAAAACCAATAAACCTAGAAAGCTGAAACTTGGCATACATATTAAGAGCACCCTTAAGGTGTGCACCTGTGCCTTATTTTTTTAATTTTTGGCTTGGAACAGCACCAGGAGACAATTATATTTTCCCATAAGTTTACACGGGATTTTCGATTTTTCAGAGTGCAAGGTTTTTTCCTTCTTTCATCTAAATACGTAAATATGGACCGATTTTCTTTATTTTTGGTTTATTCGACGGATAAAACTCTATGCTATCTTATTCTTGAAATGTTTACATATTGCACGGTCAAAGGTTTCAGAAATATACATTCTTTTTGAAATTTTGCGGGTTTTTCGTACTCATTCCGGGCGTTACCAAAGCGACCGTCATTGTTGTCTCCGATTCAATTACTGCCAGTTAAACATTCAAATTGACGAAATAAAAGCGTTGTTTGCTTAGAACTTTTGTTAAAGCATCGAAATTAATGACGCATAGCAACATAAATATTTAAAGATAATTATACTGTTGACTGCGTCTGGGCATTTCATCATTAACTTTTATATTATACATCTGTAATGCTTACTAACGCATATAGGCTAACGCATAAATTTAAAATTAGATGAGAATAAGGACGTACGTTAATTTTTAAATAAATATTGAAATTTACATAATTCTTTACTCTTTGTAGCTACATTTACGCAGATAAAGTTGTGCATTTTGATTTATTATATAAATAAAAGAAAATGCGCGTTAGTTTGTTTGTGTGTTAACGCTGTAACTCCAAAACCATAAACCTAGAAAGCTTAAACTTGGCATGTGTACTTAGGGAAACTTGAGGGTGTGCACCTCGGGTTTATTTTTCATTTGCATTTTGAAATTACTTAGAATCATCGTACGAAATTGGGACTTGGACGAAAGAACGCTTAAAAGAATAAAAATTCATTTTCTTGCTGTCGCTTTTTAAACTCTCTCCATAAATTAGTTTTGGCCCCAAATGAATGAACGAGCAACACTGTATATCCTGTAGCTCTATACGAATAAAAATTACAGATGTTTCAAAAATTAATTACCGTAAACAATAAAAATAAATTAACGCAGATTTTCCTGTTTTTTTAATTAGTTTATTTCTGCACCGTTACGAATCCAGGGCAACGCCGGGTAAACTATCGCTAGTTTTCAATAATACTGAATCCGAATTCCAAGCCCGATCGAATGACTGACACCACTGCACACACCGGGTTTTAAAAAAAGCGCCAACTAAACTTCGGTTTTTCGAATAAAAAAAGAAGAACACGCAGATAAAAAACACGAATGACAATCGCAAATATTTATCCCAGCCGCCGACCGGACGCGCTAGGTGAGGAGCACATTTTAATTGGACCTCGTTGCACGGTCGGTGCCGTCCTTACCTCTAAAGGCATGACCGAGAACTGACGAAGCGTGTATTTTTTTTTTCAGCCCTCCTACCAACCCACCTCGTAGGAGCGGTCGGTTTGTTATAGACTAGCGCCTCGGAAAAAAAATAATGAAATAAAATAAAGACCCCCGTGACTAGGATTCTGTACGTCCACGTATGCAAATTCAGTGACCGCGCACCTCTTTTCGTTCAGACTCTAAAACGTGTGTGTATTTTATCCTTCCATCCCGCCGGAAACCCTGAAGATTTATCGGCTCGCAAAAGGATTTCCATATGATTTCAACGGCTCTAGAATAAATGTTTGATTCGTTCGAAACGATTCACGTTTTACTTTTTTGCACGTGGGAGACGAACGGAAGGGGGTTTAGAAACGTGGCGTTTTTTAAAAATTACAATTGATGCATGCACCGCGAAGTAGGACAGTAAGGGTAACTTTGCACTGTGCCGAAGGACAATCGTTAAACCAGACTCTTTTTTGGCTTATTGGAACAGTCGATTTGTGAGGCTGTGTGTATAAAATTGTATTTATAAAATGTCCAAAATTGAGATAAAATGTCGTAAAAGGGAATAAAAATCACCGAGCCAGCGTAACAGCATACGTATTATGGCTATTTCAAATCCTAAAGTTTTAACTGGTGTGACGAAATTTCGTACCTATTTACCTAAATCAGGTTTTCAAAATAACTGGTTAGCCATAACTACAGAGCAGCAATTAGAATTTAAAATTGGTCTTAAATGCAATATTTTTCTGTAAAATCAATAGAATTAATTTTGAAAGGCATTCGAACACCTTCCAAATAAGGTGAAGGCATCGATCATTACTCGAAAAATGAATTATGTTCTCGCATTCAACAAGTACAATTATGTTACCATAACTGCAACATGAAGGACTGTAACGTTGGCATTGACGAAATATTTTACAATATTATCACTTTTTAATCTCTGATAGAAAGGAATGCATGAATATTATAAACAAATTTACTGTGACCAAAAGGAATTCACTTGAAAGAAATTAATATTAAATAAAATCTAATCTATCGCCTATCAAAATTTAAATTATGGAAATTTTGGGAACTACAAAGTAAAAATTTCTTTTAAGGTCTTTGTCAAAAAAATTAATTGTTCACTTTTATTTTAAAGCATTTTAGACAAAAACTCAAACCTCTATCAATAGACATACTTGTAATTAACTTATATTAAACCCATTTGCAAATCTGTGATATTCCAAAATATAAGGAATCACGTTATAGGCGTGAGAGTTAATTCCAAGGAAAACAGTAAGAAAGAAAAGAAACCCTTTGAATTCCGTCCATGCAATGAAAACGGAGGCAGTAAACAAAATCCTTGAAAATGGCCGTAGCGCGCACAGTACTAGAGGCTACAGTGTTTTCCCACGGTAATTACAGAGGTCTCTGAGGGCCCTAATAAACTTTGATTCCGAGAAACAGGGTCACGTGATCGATAGAGCTACGAAAAAGAAGCAAACCGCTTCGCGAGAATACGTAAAATAGCACTTTTTAAGAGTAGGGGAGGGGGGAGAATTGTTTAAGGACGCGAGTTAATTATTCCCTTGCTGAACCATTTTTTTTAGAAAAGGGTGTTTGTGGGTGGGGAGTTTTCTATTTTTCAGTCAGAGTAAGGATGAAATAACAACTGCGTAGTTTCATGTGGGATCTCATAAGCAAAACTTAAGGATTGGAATAAAAACATTGGCACTATTCAAGGAAGAAGCCGATGCGTGATGGAACTTTAACGTAGGAATGAGAACGCAAGTAGGATGAAAATACAGAACCTAGTTTCACTAATTCCACGTGAAAAATTAAGAAATGAAGGTTAATTTATTTATTTTTATGCTGAATGAGTAGAAACCAAATCATTAGCTAATAAAGTTTACCGAATTTCGGCGTCTAAAGTGCAAATAATCTCCCTTTCGTTAGGAAATAGTGTAGTTTTTTTATATGGCAGCCGGTATTAAGCATGAGGAATAACGGTCGGGTACTTCTAGAACAATATTATATATAGGCATCATATATCATTATCATATATCCATATTCGAAAAAGATTTTTATCTTTAAAATTTCTTATCTTGATGCACAATACAATATTTGTTATCATTTCACATTCGAAATACAACGAAATACTTGGTGATACGGAGTGCAATACGCAAATTGTAATTAAAACAGCTCTGTTGGAGCACTTTACTGAGATTACCATAATAAACTTCGAGGTTAACACTACTCAAGTAAATGGAAAAAAATTTTGGCTGAAGTAAAAGAATAATATTACGTAACTTTTTAAAACTAATTTAATTTTTCTATTGTCAATAGCATGTCTATGAAACTTTGTTATTATATTAATTAGTGTATAAAAATTAATGTTTTATTACTATCAATTGCCTGACAGACAGAGAGAAAATATTTAAAGTGAGTACTCAGTTGTGTCACAGTAGATGAGTTTTAAGGACGCGCACACAATTTAAATTATGGTTATCGAGCAGCTAAAAATGACGAATTGCAGAAAATAATTGAATCATATAGAGCGATTTCATTCGATTTACGGGTTACGAAAGAATAACTCGTGTTACGAAAAGAACCACCAAAAAATTACATTCCTAGATGTAACACGGGATTTTGCGAAGGTATCGCGAAACCGATGTTACCCAATTATTCCGCGATGACCTTCGAAAATACATACCCAATGAAGTCCTTAACCTCAAAATGCTTGAGCGCGCCCGGCGCTACTAATAGCTGGCTCAAGTGCTTCTCGTGAAGTAAGAGACTAATCACTGGTAATGCGGACGAGCTATTTTCTAGTGTGAAAATGATGCTGTCGCTCCCACTAGACCTAACATTCCCACGAAGTTGTAACTATGACCATGGTCAATATTTCAGACTCAAAACTTCTAGAATAAGGTCCTTCTAAACGAATTATTGCTGAAGAAGATTGTGAGAGATGTGAAGCCTTAGCTACAGAGACGCAAAATTCCCATTTAATATAAAAAAAACTTTGTTTAAAAGCAGAAAAATATTACACTCATTTCGACTAAGACGAGAATCCTGTTCATTTTAACATAATAATATCAATTCAACAAACGATGAATTAATTATATAATTGTGAGGGAACACTCCTTAAAATCGACTCTTTTGGATTCCTGGACACGTTTCACCGTTCTTTCAACGTACATCTCCCATACAAAACACCGTAAAAGTCATCTGCATTGTTTTTCTTTTTACGGAGACGAAAAAAAAAATTGCTAAGAACCTCCACCACGATCGACCTCACGAAAGAACCTCATTTTTAACAATGGATATTTTTTTGAGAAACAGTCGCCATCTTTACCAATAAAAAAAAAAACTTTTACAATGCAAAAAAAAAAATTGTCGCGTAATACTGCATCCCCTCCTTTTTGACGCACTGCGAGATTTCCCTTTGAATTCACCTCGGTTTCGGTAGTCATGGTAATCATGGCCGTTTGAAGAAAAAAATACACGTAACCGTGGGAGTGTTCTGGGCAAGGAAGGAACGCTTGACGGAGGAACCAGAGGAGAAAAGAGGCCACGGGGAAAAGAGAAGGAGGTAGGGGGGGTTTAGCGGTAACGATGGGAAGAGGGAGACAAAGAGGAAGAGAATGAAAGAGAGAGAGAGTGGGAGGGAGAAGGAGGAATAGACAGAGAAGAGGAAAGAAAAAAATAAAAGGAACAAAGTGCCGCGCTAGCAGCCGCCTCGCCATTTCTTGGGGGCTCTGTATGTCTCCCAAAGGTTACGTTACGTAACCTCGGCTGTGAGAGATCCCGCCGCAGACGCCTGCAGTAAACACGCTAGTCCAATCCTCGCACCCTCATTCCGGAGGGGGAAAAAATCCACCCCTAGTCCCAGCTGAGAGAGTAACGGCGCATTTGAGACCGCTGCCGGAGGAAAAGTGAGGAATTCCGGAGGTTAACAGGAGGGGAAAAATTGGAGGAAACTTCGGAGGAGCGAACTTTCATCCGAACAAAGGGAAAATTAGCTGAGTATTGGAATTACGCTGTTGAAGCAACGTGTATTTACACGGTGACGGCAAAGGCGACCGGAAAACTGCAGAGTGCTGCGCTATATTGCTTCTGTAAAGTGCTCCAAATTAATTCAAGCTTTATATTTTCGCATAAGTAAACTAATCGTGACCATTTTTATAAAGTTTCCTATAATACTGATGTATGTTTGTGGCACCGTTCATTATTCCCGTGCCTTCTACTAAGTTTAGAAACTAGACAGCATTTTATTTTATTTTTCCCAGAGCCCACATAAATTACACGGAATGTATTATGTAGAAGTATTATATGTTACGACAACAGATTCCGCGATAAATCATACTTCAACTTTTTTCAAAATGTTAAATTAGATGAAAACTAAGGCGATGATCCATTGTTCTATAGAAATCCCATTTTTTTTATAGTAGTCTTTCAAGTTACGCTTCAACAAAATAAACGACGGTTTAAAAAATAAAGTCCGTTAAGTCACTTAAAAACAGTGCACCATTAAAAAATTGTATTATAATAAGGTAACTTATAGTCAAATTTTTGTCAATCATTAGTCCAATTTTTATCTACTGAGTTAATATAATTGTCCTTTTTTATCTTATTAGAATTTTATCACCCAACTCAAAAAAGTAGGAATCATTTTATAGCTTCTGAAAATGTCATCTTATCGATATCGCAAAATCTTATTCGCGAGAAAAAATTTTGAAATGTTGATCCCGCATATTAAAGGCGAATACACGTCAAAACCTAACAAATACATTTTATAACAAATGCAAATAAATATAGTAATAAATTTTAATAACTTTTCGTATTCTTCCACCCTTTTTTCCAATGCTAATGATGTATTTGACTTGTCATGTACCGAAGCGGAACCTGATTTTTCGATGCCTGTATTAGCTTCCGTCTTTCCGACTCATTTAACTCCATTTATATGGATTTCCACACCATAACCTAGGATAAATCACCATTGTCTCCCTGAATTCCCAGTGGATTTCTATACCGAAATTTACGAGGAACCTTTTCTTCGTCTAGGATTTTATTGACTGTGAAAGAATAATTAAAAAAATGAACTTCCCTGTCCTTAAAAGTTCACAAATCATTCGATGCTTTGGATTTTTACATCGATTCAATTTCTGAGAGGATGAATTGCTGTTGTTAATTACTGAATACATTACAATAATTTTGCAATTTTTAACAGTGTTGCGGAATTAATCCCTTAACTGCCAGTATTGGAGAATTTCAAA
The DNA here is from genome assembly GCA_036926305.1 of Uropetala carovei. Taxonomy (NCBI): domain Eukaryota; kingdom Metazoa; phylum Arthropoda; class Insecta; order Odonata; family Petaluridae; genus Uropetala; species Uropetala carovei. The sequence continues at coordinate 7,939,503 of JAXCHB010000129.1, forward strand.
TTTACGGACTAATGACACGCTGGAACATATAACAGTTAATTTTTTGACGAATTACCAAATTCGGCACTAAAACGCGAACACAAGAATTTTTAAAATGGGAAAAAAAATTTATATTATACATAGTTTTCAAAGAAAATGCTATAATATCCGAAAGCGCACAATATCTGGAGCCCAGATTCGGCGGAATAAAAAAAATCAACGGTACGGCAAAGGACAAAATAAACAGCGGCCACATTTCGATTCGGAAATTATCACTCCGTGCAACGTCGCGATCGGGAGTTAAGGTTATCCATTTCTCAATCGCCGGCACGTGTGGACATTCAATTAAATTTAAACAGAAGCGGCGCTTCTAAATCAGCGATTTTCATACAGCGATATGTAAATAAGAGGCTTGAAAAAAGAGAGAGAAAGAGAGAGAAAGAGAGAGGGCGAGAGAGGGAGGGAGGGAGGGGGAGAGGGGGGAAGAGAGGGAGAGAGAGAGGGGGGGAGAGAGAGGGTGAAAGAAAAAGGCAGTGATGGAGAAAATAAGATAGCGAGAGGGAGATACAGGAAGAGATACAGAGAAAATGAGATAGCGAGAGGGAGATAGAGGAAGAGATACAGAGAAAGAGAGAGAGAGAAATGAGGAAAGGGAGAGGAAGGAACCGAGAGACAGACAGATAAATGTCTTTGTTTAGGCAAGGTCTTGTTAGCCCTCTCCAACGCTTAGACGCAATTGTTAAGTATTTTACAATGTTCTACATAAAAAGTTCAGTACATATTCACAGACTGCATTAAATTGCGAAAGAGGATTTAAAAAGAAAACAAATATGTGAAATTTGAAAATAAAGGTTAAAAGAGATAAAAGGTCGTAGTGAAATTGAGGGAGACAGGAGAGAGATTAGAAAGGGAGAAATTGAACGAGCGAGAGGGAGAGGACTAGAGGGAGTAGAGAACCTGATAAATACGGATAGAGAAAGAGAATAGGAGAAGGAAGAAGCTGAATAGAGAGCCAAGCGATAGAATGAGTGGGGAGAGAGAGAAAAGAAGTTATAAAAAGAGAGGGAAAAATGAACGAAACGAGAGAGAGAATGGAGTATGTGAGAGACAGACAGAGAGAGGAATAGGGAGATAAATATAGAGGGGGAGAGACAACATTTGGAAAACAGCTACAAATCGCAGTAATCAGTCAAGCGGCGTTTCGGTAATAAACCGTGAGCAAATCTTCCCTCAAGGCACGCCCACCATAATTTTTTGGCCCAGGTGTATGCACGTGTGTAAGCGTGTGGTTGTGGGAATGAAGGGGAACGAGGGAGGGAGGGAGTAGGTCAGAGAATAAAGGGGGGGAGAGAGGGGGGGGGGATGTGTATGTTTGTGTGTATTGTCGAATGTGAAATCGACTGATGTGTTTTTGGTGGTCTGAGAATATGCGCATCTGTTCATCCCTCTCCCTCTCGATGTTGCTCTTTATATTTATTCCCCCCTTCCTTTTCCCGGATATAATTCCCCCCCCCCCCTGCCACCCGTTCAGGACCGCCTCGCAACAACGCCACCTGTGTTTGCGCGCCACAGCAAAGCATAATAGCTGATTCATTCATGGGGATGTGAGAACCCGTCATCCGATCTGGCATGTGATTACGGTCACGGGAGCGAAAGAAGATGAAAATTCGGGCGTATAGGAACGAGGCGGGCGAGGAAAAAAATAATCGCGCGTTTTTCATCCTCGGCGGTTATTTTTTGCTCCCCCTTCCGTGCCCAAATAGAACCCGCAGCTGTAAAAAAAAAAAAAAAAAAAAAAGAGGAGGGAATAGAGAAAATAAAATGGAATCGAAAATTAACGGGCGTTTTATAAATCGCTGGGATAGCTTGTTTGAAAAAGTGATGTTTGACATTTTAATTTGGACGAGGCCGTAATTATTTGGCGAAGAGTTCACGAAACTCTAGCTTTGCGGATTCGAATTTGATCCGCGTCAGCTAAAGAGGAAAAAAGATAACGTTTTGAATAGTAATAGTAATCAGCGAGGTGGGTAATTACTATACTAAGCGAACAATATTCAAGGACTCCTATCTTCACCGTGTTAAAAATCTCATGCGGCGAACGGATGACTTTCTCCATACAGAGGAATGAATACGATTATTCTCGACGTCGGCGTTCTCAGAAGTAATTACCAGCGATTACACTCGAGAATAATTTGAAAACATTTTCAATAGTCTGTATTAAAAAAAACAATAAGTAAAGAAAATTGTTAGCTGTTTCTATGGATAACAAAATATCTATGAGTAATCAATATCACCCTTGGAGGCGTAAGCACCGCTATCAACAATGAGAAAGTTTTATCATAGCAGCGGAAACCATGGTATCACTTAGCGAGGCATTTAACATACATTTAGAAGAAAAATCAAAATATCTTAAGCTATCGGCTTTATGAAAAAAAATTTTATAAAAAACTTGTAGAAAATTAAATTATCTACATCTTTCGTGATAACAAATATTTATGAAAATGGAGTTTTAAAGGAGATACTTGAAGAAAACGGAGAAACGACTGGAATAAACATCCACTTCCGTCGAATCAGTTTAAGAGAAAAACCTTTTAAAATCTTAATTTGCTAATGCAAGTCTTAAGTATAAAGTTTTGTGCTGATTTGATGATTAGCTTTTGAGTTAAAGCGCCCATAAAATTTCTATCACATACATACAGACACACATACAGACATCATCGAGAAAATAGTCGAAACGTGTTCTAGGGATCTCAAAACGTGTATTTCCGTTGAAATCTCGCTGATTTTTTTCATGAAAACAATACTTTCTCTTTACTACGTATATGGAGAAAGTAAAATGGCTCATTTATTGTAATAGGTTGAGGATCAACGAAAAGATTCCATGTCAACGTCGATCCAAAGGATATCTGTTATGACAAGGGCTGTTTAAAAAGGAGATGGAGTATCCTACGTGAATTTCGGAGTCGTTTATCGGGAACTACATTAAACAAAGGTGAAATTTCAATAGTTATAAAATCTAGTCACTAATTAACGATCAATATTTCTAGCTATAACGAGATTTGGGTGTGTTTCCTCGCATGACATGTTTCTAACTATAAACAAACTCTCCAAGATTGCAGTCGCTTCTTATGCATCAGTTAAAAAAAAAACCTTTTTCATGTTGCGGATGTGAGAGGAAGGCCTATAGCGCGATTGGAAGAACTTATTGTGCGACCGAATCAGTATTTTAGAGTGCTTCAGCGGGCCACATCACGAGTTTAAATCGCAAACTTACTTGAAATAATGAGAGGGATTATTGATAAGAAATAATTTATTTAACGTGAAAACTATGCCAGAAAAGACTTTTCGATCATAATTTTATGCCAGTGTGTATGAAGTTATCCGAGCTTACTTCTAAACTTCTCCTATAAATTGCTCTCGCTAGCCTAATACAACCCGCGTACCTAAGTTTTCCCATCCATTGCATGTAGCATTGCTTCTCAACCTTTTTTGTTCCACGGCACACCTTCATGCATGCTCGCGGCACACCAAACCACCCCTAATTAATTTCACTGCATAAATACTCATTTTTAAAGAAAAAAAAACTAGGGTAACAAGTAAAAGTCGCAGTTATATTAGATTGTTATCGTACCACCGATAAAGCAATAATTGTATAACTTTATTGTACATTAAATAAAACCATAATTCAACGTGTAAAGATGTTACCTTCTTAGACGGAAAATTCCTCTCGTAGTCTCATGATAAATTCCTTGCATCATAAAATTTATGCGAATTTGTTTGTTTCGAACGCTTTTAAAAATTAAATGTTTTCGGAGTGTGCGGCACACTAGTCCCTTCCTCGCGGCACACCAATTGAGAACCAATGTGATACAGAACTCAACGACCATATTTTTTCGAAGCCTTCACTTCTTAATATGCTTGAATCTGTTTAAATGTTTCTAACTGTTTAGGTGATTTGTAATGAATCAAACTGCATTCGGGATATTCTCAAATGAACCAAGCTTCGATCGGACACATCTCTGATCTCCGCCTTTCCTTACAACTTTCGAGACATCTTTTGATATGTCTTCCTGATCTACCCAACATAAGACATTCCATTCAATTCCCCGTAGTGCTCAAGTTTATACGAGAAGAAAGGCTAAAGAGTTGGCAAGCCATGTTTTCCCTACTTGGAAGAACTATCACCCAGGGATGATTAAATTGGAGCGATGTACATATTGAGCCCCAATTAAGCGCCAGACAGAAATCACGGAACTTTTGGAATAGGATTACCACTGCCAATCTCCTTAATGCATGGGACGAACTTCGTAACTTAGGAAACAACTTTCACTTAACTGGCTAATAAGGCTTTTTTCCCACAACTTTCCAAAAAAAGCCCAAATTTGCGACAACGACCGAAAGATAAACTCTTCTAATTTAGGGAATGCGTTCCTGAGGGAAGGGAGGGGGAGGGGGGGGGGGGGAGTTTTACATTCATCGATCGGATGGTATGAAGAATTCAACCGGATCGCTGTAGTGAAAAGTTAACGTGGATTCCTCGCGGTGTTACCAATTCATTTTCCTGCGGGTAGTTAAGAAAATTCAACCCTCAAACGATTCGTTTTGCGTTTCATTTTCCTATGGTCTTTTCTTACTTAAGTGGATCGAATTTTTATAGTGAACCGTGGCATTCCTTTCCTTCGCCACCTTTATTATCTGCCGCTGTGTTCTGGCGCTTATCATTCGTGGGATATGTACAGATAAATGCTTAAATATATCCGTTTAATTATTTATTACGTACGCATAATTATGTATTAAAAGCAAGACGATTTATGAGTTTCGATAATTAACGAAATAATATTTAACTTGATAAGTTTTTTTTTCGAACCCGAATCATTTTCCTCGTAAAAATAACGACAGTCGGATATAGTACACCGGCGAATTAAAAAGAAAAACAGTAAGAAAATGTTGTACTACTCTCAAGTGAAGCTAGGAAAAAGGTTTGAAATAGTTTTATAAATATATTTTAATGAAGCAGTTACCAGTATGAATTGGTTAAATAGGGACGAGAACAATGTTAAAGATAAGTAAGACAAAGCTCTATAAGTAAAATTATCGATTAATTATCTACGTTATCTAATAACGAGATAAGACAGCGGATCCCCGACATCATCATCCCCCTCTTACAGCAGCTGATATTGTCGCGAACCCCTGTTGTGGCTGCCGCCCCTATCACGACCCCCTTATAATCCATCTAACAATAAATATATACATCTACAAATAATTCCGTGAAAACCTTACACGACCCCAGTTTTGGAATTGAACTGAATAAAATCAACATGTACTAACGGTGAACACGTAAGTATATCACGTCCGATCAGCGTGAAATTTTCGAACAAAAGCAACTAGCCAAATTTTCAACACTTTTCTCCACGATAGTAAATCCTCACCATCTGCGAATAATAATCGGAGGTTAAGAGCCAATTAAATTTCGATTAAGATTAAAAGTTATTTATTTTTACCTGTCTCGTTTACCCTTTAGTACCCCGATATAAATGTCGTAAATCAATGACCAAAATCCTACCATGACGAAAGATGGGTGGGAAAAAAATTGATGCCGATATCGGTTTGTATGCACTACGGGACGATCGTCTGAACGTATCGAGGAGGTATTGTCACAGGAAAAGTGACATCCATCGACCAGTTTGTCGACGTTTTTTAGTCTCCCGTTTATTTATTTATCATTTTTATATACACATAGCTCGTCCATTGGTATCCATTGGACGATCCTCCGTTCTCGCTGCGTGGAATTCGGGAAAGGGGACGAAGGGAAAAAAAAAAATCTGGGTCAGTGGCTGGTTGGAGGGATGCATTCTCTGATGAACCAGACGTGAGCGCAAAGTCGAGAGTCGAGAAGTGAAAGATAGGTTTCGAGGCGGAGAGAGAAAAGAAGAAAAAAAAGAAAGCGAAGATACACAGAGGGATGAACTCGTATTACGCTAATGGTAAGACCCATTCAAAACCGTAGTCCTTGAACGCTCGAATATTTTCTGGATTCTTTATCATTTTTTATACACATTTGGAGCGAGGAGTAGGCGAGGAGAAAAAAAAAGTGTCGCCGATATCCTTGACTGTCGAATGATTTCTTCGCATTTTATTCCCTCGAAAAAAGTAAAATAAATGACGAACGCACTGGGATAGCTTGGGAGTCGATGAATATTTTTATTAAATTTGAAATTTTCAAAAGAGATTTTTTTGCCAAAGAATTGGATCAGACAGGATTCCATTGCTTAAAGCGTATCTACGTCCAAAGAGAGAGAGAAAGGCCGTTTCTTTTGTAACGAAAAAAATGTCGATCTCATCCCTCGATATTGTACGTCGAAATCTTTTCATTCGATTATACATTTTTTCAAATCTTGTTTCATAATCACTTTATCTCTCCTCTTTGCTTCGATCACTTATACTGCATTAGAATTCTCATCACGCTCCACTTACAATATGCCCATTTAGGCTAATTTAATATTTCCTCCTCAAAAGAAATTACCTGGTTCATGCTAAAGCTCTTTCTTAGATGTATGCGCCTAATTATCAAGAAAGAGGTTTGTTACAATCATCGAGTTGGCTAGCGACATCTTTCTTCAAAAATATCGCGATAGATGTCGCCAAGTGCTCACATACGACATGAGAGTGACGTCGTACGGGGCTAGGATAAGAAACTTGAGAGCTATGACCGCTGACACGTGGGCTTCAACGTGGGCTTAGCGTAAAAATAACCTAACTCTCTCGCATTGTATGTGATTTTTTCTTGTTCCTATACCGGCATAAATGACCAAAAAGTGCACGAATGACGTACCATATCAAATACTATGATTATCTATTTATGCGGTGGGCCTTTAAATAAATAATTTAAGTGATTCTTGGGCTTGGAAGTAGAAGGTGCTATGTGAGTTGCATAAAAACACGACAACATAATTCCGATTTAAATCGATAGTTAATATGATTGCCGTTTGCTAATTAATGCACGACTTTTATACAGCTATTTTTATATTGTTTATCAGTGGCATAATTTTCTTTCATTCAAAAGCAGCCGTAAAACGTAAAAATTACTTTCATCGAGCGAAGGCTAAACCGATAGTGATTAACATCCCATTCAAACAACTTTCCGGCATTAGAAATTAACGAAAGATAAATTTCAATTCCTTATCGGATTGCAATTTTAAAGAGAGGCTTTCTCCAAATCCGTCCTGATTTAAATAAACGGATCAATCGGAGACACGTGTAGAATAATTCGGACACATTTTCCCATCTGAATATTCCGTCCTTTTCCCCTTAAACCCTCTCGTTCTCTTTGACAAAATACTTCCAATCCTTAAGCGTTACTCTTCCTGGGGAAGGAGGAGGGAACGGGCTATGGCGGCTTGGATGAATGAATAATGGATTGTTACCCGACGGCGAAGGATATAAAAGGAACTCTTCAAAACCTCCCTTTCTCGAACCACGGACCGACTGGTTCGGAGCCTCGACTTAAATCCTTGACCTGGGAAATACCGCGGAATACGGCAGAGCAGCGTGGTACAGAACGACGACACGAGAGCAGGGCCGTCCGAAACTCCGTATGGGAACAAGGTCGGAGCGTTTTTGGGGATGATCTTCACTTAACGTTTTGAGGTGGAAAGAACGCGCTGTGCCCTAGGTTAGACTCGCATTTCGCTTTTTTTTTAAAGAAAAATCATCTTTAAAATATTTTTTGGCGGTTTCGGATGGAGTCTGTTGTTCGTTTTCAAAGAAATTTTAATGAAACGTGTTGTATTTTCAGTGTTTCCTTTTGAAGGAGACCTGAAAATGGGGGAAAAAGAACGTTTTTACTTTCTCCATACGTAGTAATGGGAAAGTATTGTATTCATGAAAAAAATCGACTTCGACATTTCAACGGAAATACATGTTTTGAGGTCCCTAGAACACGTTTAGACTATTTTCGAAATGATATCTGTGTGTGTGTGTGTGTGTGTTATTGTGGGCGCTCTAACTCAAAAAGTACGTGCCATATCGTTACTTAACTTCATATATAATACTTTAACATGAGCACAAAGTACTGATTAGTTTTTGGACAATAACGGATAACCGAAAGTCGAGGTTTATTCGAAACCCGATTCGGTATTTGCGATATTTCTTCGTTAAAACATCATTATTGTATATACAATTCTATACAAATGTTATAGAGAATGTAATTTCCTACAACTTTCGTTTGAAACAATTTTCTATTGTAGTTGTTGTTTAGGAGTTATTTATAAATAAACGGTTTTTCGGTTTCCGTTAAATATCTCCTTAAAAACATCGTTATTGGTAATCTTCGTAAGGACCAAAGTTGTAGAGAATAATATTTCTTCCAAGTTTTGTTTGAAACTAATTTTCGTAGAACCATCCATTTCGGATATATTTCGCTTTATCTTAATACCAGCCTACAGCGCCAACACCATGTAGCGGTGAATTCTGTAAACATTCAAAATATACGTAATTTACGGCAACAAGGACGTGTCTTCTTTTACGATACGAAATAATAATTTTGCCTCGTAATATTATTCATAATAATTTAAATATCTATACCCCAAATATGGAGAAAGTCATGTGTTGGCCACATCAGATTTTTGACTTTTGAAATCCATGAAAAATTCCCATAAAGAAAAACATGTATAGCTAAGATTTATTCAAAGAAAAAAGAAAGACTGACTATATATTCATTCATTCATGGTTTTCAATCCTAAGATTGGTTTGACATGTCTAGGGAATAAACACACATGATGTGGTGGTTTCCCGTTGCCTTCCACATCAGACACACATGAGCGATGAAATATGAATTATGAGTATTATATATATATAATAATAATTTTAAAAACACAGTATAATATTTAAGTAGTAATTCATAGAGTTACGAGATCAAACTAATTGACTCCAAGAATGGCCACTTTGGAGCTTATATGCCACCAAAATTTCCCCTACCGTTTTACGGCTGACAAATCATATGAATATTGTAGTTCACACAGAGAGAGTTATATCGTTTGAAATAATCCAAAAAATATTTTATGTATGCAGGGAAAAGTTGACAGAGTCACGTAACTTACGAAGGATAGAAATCAAAGGAAGTATGTAATATTACCATTACATGCAGACATGTTCAAGATTAAAACGAGATCGACTTAAATTGCTACAAAATGCTTACAGAAATATTTAGGTTTGTTGTGCGATTTTATTCTAATTTTAACCTATATAGTCTATATAAAGAATATTTTATAAAGTCCTAGAAGATTCGCCACGAATTGTTTTAAAAAGAAGATTGGTAAAAATTACAAGAATATTCTACTGTTACCCTTATTCCATAAGTTCTAGGTGAATTCGTCGAAAACAATTCGTTGAAAGCAAATTTTCCGAAAGCAAATCTTGATTTTCATTCTAAATTTAAGTTAAATGCGTCGCTAAGTGATACCATTTTTTCCGCTGCTACGATACAATTTTCTAATTGCTGATAGCGTTGCGTACGCTTCCAAGGGTCATTTTAATTGCGCATCGAAATTTTGTTATCCATAGAAAAAGTTTACAATTTTCTTTACTTATTGCTTTTTTAAATAAAGTCTAATAAAAATGTTTTAAAATTATTCTCGGGTGTAATCGCTGATAAATATTTCTGAGAACGTAAAGGCTGATATAATAAGAAATAAACATAAATATAAGAACTATTAGTAGAATAAAAAGAGAAAAATGCATAATAAACTAATTTATGAAATACTAATCATTGTAGTACTACTTTCAAAGAATTTACACATTTACAGTGTAAAGAACACATTCTAGCGGTCTTTAAAGAGAAAGGATGCGCAAATTTATATGGCCAGGTGAAGTTATCTGCAAGCTTATATTTTCATTATTCCTGTAATTATATTACTCTGACTTTTGTTTTAGAAAGCTCAGCTGAAGAAATGATGTACAGCAGCAATGGACAGAATATATTTTCCGCGTCACCCTTGAAAACTATTATAAGTTTGAAAGTTTTCATTTGATAAACTGATTTTCGACGAACTCGTCATTTTCGACAAATTTTCCATTCGATGAATTGATCGTTTGACGAATTTTTTTTCGACAAATTTGTTTTCGACGAATTTTCTCTTCCCATTCAATAAACCATTTAAAATTTCTTCATATTACTTATCTTTTTAAGCCCTTAAATTAAGACTGATGCCAATCTAAACCAAATAAATTCTTGACGGTTATCGATACAGCTGACAGGTGAATTTCCTCTTCATTTTTTTCCATAAATAAATTTTAAGTGTCGACTCTATTTATTAGAGCATCTTAATGATCGCCTTTCTTGAAACAAAGCTCATTAGGTATTATTTTATTTTTAAATGCAAACGTAACAGGAAATTATCAACCTTTCAACCAAAAAGCCTCTTTCTCCTTTAATCAAATCAAAGACACAAGGAAATTAAATATTTCATCGGACACAGAGAGCAGAGTCGATTATCCCGAGCTTTATCTGAAATCCGCTCTACTACAAAGGATGTTATTTCTTCCCACGGAACAAGTAGGTCAGAAACGCTTCTAGAAACTTAACCAAAGGGAAAGAAATTCGAGACGTGACCGAATACTCAGGAAGCTTTCCTGGATAAACTTTTGTTGTCCTAAGCACAAATTTAATCGAAAAAAAAAACACGGAGAGTAGCGGCTATCTTTGGAATTAAAAAGAAAAGTCGGATGAAATTCATACTGTGAAATCCACCATCCCGAACTCCATTTAGTTATTAGGAGAACGACCTAACTAGATAGTTTACTAAACTCGATCACGGATTTGAAGAATCCGGAACCAGTGACAGCGTTCCTTAATTAATAATTGAGAGGAACTGTTTATTTTACGGCGTTTGTTGTCGTTCCTCCGGCACTAAAATTCATGCAGAACAAAAAGACTTCTCCATGACAGATCCTTGAGAGAGAGAGAGAGAGAGGGAGAGAGAGAAAAAAAATGAAAGGATAAAAATATCGAGTTACCTCCATTTATTATCAAAATTTCTGCTACATTTTTTTTTTAGAGAAACGCTCCCTGAAATGAGAAACGTAGATCCTGAGATTTCTCTTTTTTTTTAAGGACACTTCTGGTGATGGAAACCATCCACGCCCCCTCTAATTTCCATCCCCGCAAACTACCGATTCTTTACCATTCTCTCCCCCTCCTTCCATCACTCTCCAAACCTCTCTCTCTGTCTTTTTTTTTAATGAGAATGCCGTCCTATTAGTTCCACATTACCGTGGGACTGCTGACGGACCAAGACCGGTCCGTTTTAATGACGGTTCCCTTGGGAACCGGAGGAGCGAATGCTTTTCCTCGGCAGCTTGTCTACTTCAGGGACACGACAGAAAAGGGGGGGGGGGAGGGGGGAGGTAGATTGCCGGTAACGGGTTGGGTGATGGTGGTGGGGGGTGAGGGTGGTAATGAGGAGGGAAGGCGGTAAGTGGATGGTGGAGAAGGCCTCTACGGCGAGTAAATTAAACCAAACGAGGAAAGAAAAAAAAAAAACAGAGAAATTAATACGCGTAGTCATTGAGGGAAGAACCCTAGCGGAATTATTCGCTAAATCCCCTTGTGTTCTGCGCGGGTATTATTTGAAAACTTTTGGTTATTTAAAAAAAAAAATGGGAATTCGGGAAAATTCAACTGCGCTGTTATAGAAGTGTCGTCGATAAATTGCGAGGATTAATAATGAATGTTTTTTCTTCATTTTCGCGTCTGTAGCGTGATATAATGGTACAAGTGCAATAGTCGTTTCTGCTTTCAAAAATTCGTGCTTTCCGCGGTGTTTTATGGAAATTAGCGAAACAATCTGAAGTGCTCTCTCGCAAATTGTATTCTACGAAAGGCAGGAGAAAATTCTTTCGAAACGTTAAAAATAGCAATACACCGACAAGTGAAACGCTTCTGTAGTTCGGTTTTATGACGTCATTTATTTTTTTTACCGACGCAATTCATCGACATATTCAATTGTGCATACATATATATAACACAAACGAAAGTTTTAATGAAGTTTTAACTGCACAAAATTTATAGCTATCCGATATCAACACGATTTAAAAGTCATTAAAAATGCGCTTTAAACAAAACGAAGGTGCATTTTTTATTATTTTCGTAAAAGACTATTTTTTCATGTCAACAACATTCAATACATATTAAAAGCGTTAATATACGTACATATGCTTAATAACTAAATAAATGTACTAAAATGAATTTAAGGGCACAACGTGTTCGACAAAAATCAATTACTTACTTGACAACGCTTTGAATGCGCCGCAAATAAACATCACTAAACATAAAAAAGTTAATTAATAAATGCGGCCATTCTCACCTGGTATATTTTCTGATGATTAAAAACTGAGCTCCTCCCACGAGAATGAAATACGAATTCTTCGCGAGATAAACAATTCAAAATGAATTTAGACTTAACATTATTGGTAACTGAATCAAATGTCTGGCAATAATTGGATGGCCCAATTTGACGAGTTTCGCGTGAAGATGAACTTTTTTTTTATATCTGTCTGAAACCTCATTACGGTGATTGGATTAATGAAAAGAATGGCACGGTTTTAACTAAGGAATAGAAATAATTGGTGGAAGATTTAGGACGTACGGTTATAGCCAATTTCGTCCCACTCGTTCGGACGTGATTAAAAACATGTCAATAACATTTCAGATGGATTTCGGGGGGAGGGTAATTTTTTAAATAGATTTATTGGAGAAATTTCATGAAGTTAAATTAATTTGGCAATGGTGGAATGAAAGAGAGGTACCTCGCAACAGAATGTAAATTTCGGAGTCAATTAATTTTAAAAAGTTCCTCGAATAAACGCGAAAGAGTTCGATTGGATTAAATTTCGAATTTCCTATATGGTCACGTGACGCTCGTTTCGATTCGGTATTTGCTCTGGGTGATAATAATTTCTTAATTAAAAAAAAAATGAAAAAGAAATAAAGGCCACGCAATTACTCCAGTTCGACAATTTAATTGTGTGAAACGAAAAGAGCGGAATTTATTCGGATGAATTAATACGGCCTTATCAATGTATTGACAGGTAAATTAATACTTCGTTAGAGTACGTAGGTATCACATATTAAAATAGTCGGACTTTCATTTGTGAAAAAATCACGTTTTATCCATACATCGAGACCGTAACATAAAATTCTAAACTTAGTGTCTCAACAAGCACATCTCAATAACCTTCCCTATAATGCAGTGGTTTCCAACCTTTCCGCGTCCATATTAGGACAGGCTACTGTATCTCGACCCCCTTATCCCATCTATCTTCCAATAATAATATAAAATCCTATATATAATTTCTGACGTGTCTGTCCGTCCGTCAGTCCCCCCCTCTATCTCGAAAACCGTTTGCCGTAGAGATTTGCAGGCCAGGAGGTCCCTAGAAAACTATTCTCAATTTCCTAAAGTCCCGGGTTCGATTCCAGGAGATAATTATATGTTCCCATAAGTTTACACGGGATTTTCGAGTTTTCAGAGTGCAAGGTTTTTTTCCTTCATTCGTTAAAATACGTAAATATGGACCGATTTTCTCCGTTTTTGATTTATTCGACGGCTAAAACTCTTATTCTTTCAATGTTTATACCCTATGTGGTCGAAATTTTCGGAAATACACAATTGTTTTCGAAATTTTGCCGATTTTTTGTTCTCCTTCGGGACGTTGCCAAATCGACCTAAATTGTTGCCTCTGATTCAATTACCATCGATTAAACGTTCATATTGACGTAAAAATGGAATCCTTAAGTTAGTAAGATCATTATACGCTACATTTTTGCTTTAATTAAAGTTTTATTGTTATAAATATAACAATGGATGAATTCATTATGATAATGATTTAACTCGAGAACATTCAGTAAGATTATTTTCTGTGACTAGGGCGCGTTTATCGTAGATTGTGGTAGAAAAGCATATTTATTTTTTAAAATACTGTATCTGAGTATTCAACCTTTTGGAAATACCAAATGTTTTTGTTTTCGTGACTGAAGCTACCAAGAATCACCCTGTCATTGGAAATACGCCAAGACTCTGCCATTTCATTACGAAGGCTTTCCTAAACCCCGGTAAGTTTATACTCCGCATTATTCTACAATCAGTTGTTTCAGCGCTTACTTTTTTAAATACTTTCGCCTGGCTTAAGTGGATAAATAATTATTTTTTGTGGCGTCTATTTTACAAGAGTTATGTTTTGTGAGTGATTAAGTGGATGACATTTCCTGTAAATTACAGAAAGTTCACATCTTTCTTTTCTCAATATTTGCTTTCTTTGAGGTGTTAAGACCCAGTTTGACTCCCGGTCTTAGCAGTTCTATTCTTCTGTTTCCTCATTTCACATCACTACAGTTTATGCCTGTCGCGTAAGAACCTTCCGATCACTAATCACTTCAATTTAATTACTGTGCCGCATCAATTTACTCTCTACCATAACTTATAAAATACAGATTTCTGATTACCTACGGATAACATTTTTTTAAATATGCGCACACTGCCTTTCCCTCAGTGAGATTCTAACACGCAAACCTTACATTGGGAGTCAAATATCTAAGTATCCTGTACTGTGTAAATTCATTGCTAGAGTAAAATATGAATTATTAACATCAACTTATTTTACAAACTTATTATTTTTTTATGAATCAATTTAAAATTAAACGCGCAAATTTTGCGCGGGCTCAGCTAGTTAACATTAATTGGAAAATGTTATAAACATTTATTATATTTGAACAAAGATTAATGTCCATTATATTAATGCATTAATTAATTTCTATCTAACTTAGGTAAAATGTAAAGTTCTGGTCGTAAACTAGAATGATAAGTATAGCTTCACTTTGATTAACTGTAATCCTGAACGATTGGTATAGTACATTTTGTAAGAAATTGATAATTTTAAGAAAATAGTAAAACACATTAAAATCCTTTTAAAAATACTGAAGGAATGCTGTATCAATATAAAACCATACTTCAGAGTTGGGGTACCGTCTTGATTCGTCTGTGAAAAGCTGCTTACAAAAAAAAAACTGGAGACTTCCAAGAGAATTGAAGATCACAAGAGATAGACATACATTGTAGTTTTTTTCTTAAAATATATAAACTTTATCAAATTAACATAATACGACGTAACTTTATGCTAGTCCATGATTAATAATTATGGTATAAAATGAGACAACTTTCAAATGAACAAATAAATTTAATCGATTAAACTGATTTATGTAACTGACCAATTAAATTTTCATATCACTCGAGTAGAAAGTGACACAATACTTTCCTACGTACAACCCGTGTGGATCATACTTTCAAAAGTTGTCGAAAGTGTAACAAAAATTAAATACATTCTGGATGGGAATCCTCCGTAGATGTTTTCAATATTTCATGGAATTACATTTTGTGCAAACGTCAAATACGCCATAAAATGGGTAATTATCACTCAATCAAAGAGCTTGATTTTTAGTATAAATAATGCTTTTCCTGTTTTATTTACACAATGAAAGAGACAGAAGCGTAGAACATTTGTCAGATAACCCGTACAACCACATTTCCGGAATAACGCACCATTTAATTCTCGGCCAGCATTTACGTGAAGCTCGGTAAGGATTTAAAGAAAACATCCTGGAGGGCGCAGATTGTCGTGGGAAACGCATATAAGTCACCGCTCCCTAAGACTTTTTTTCTTCTCAAGGAAGCCACTCTTAAGGGCAAAGCAATTCGAGTTGAAAGGAAGGCTTGGTTATAATTGTGTGAGTGGATAAAGAAATAGGAGACTAAAAGGAGTTACGGGGAAGAAAAGAGAAAGAGAAACAGAGAACATAGGAGGAAAGAGGGTGAAAAAAAAACAACTGCGTGAAAATGGCGGCGAGGAGGAGGATGAGGAGAAGGTAAAGTGCTGCCCTCTTCCGGTAGGTAAGTGGAACTGACTAATGCGAGTGCGTATTGGAGGCGAGAGTCATGAGGATTTGTGAAGAAGCTTGGAAGAGAGAAGGAGAAAGGAACGAGAGAAATCAGAGAGATAGTTGGAGAGAAAGGAGAAGAGGGACATTAGGAGAAACAACCGTAGCGTACTCGAAGTGAAAGTGATTTGATTATGCAAAGATTTCTTTTAATGGGAGAGAGAGAGAGAGGATGGAAGAGAGAAGGAGAGTAGCAAATGGATTGGCCTTTTATTTATCGCCATCCGAGCGTTCCGTAGCGAATTCGGTTGGGAAAGGAAACGCGAGCTCATAAAATCCCGGTTGTTTCGCCGTTAACAGGGATTCAGTCGACGGTTAACGGAACACGTGTCATAAAGCTATTAAAAAGTATTTATTCCCGGAATGGGATCACTACGAGAATACATTGGGAGATATAACTGCGGTAATTTTTTTTATAAAAACCGAAATTTTGTCACTAATTTGATAATTAAAGGGTCATAGACCCGTTACATCATGTTTAGAGGGAGTTAACACAAAATATTTGCATTTTTTGCGCCAAAACTACAATAATACTCCAAAAAATAGCCAAACATGGCAAGTGTTTCAATGGCGTATCGGTAATTTACCATTTAATTAACTTTCCACAAATTTCTCACATCCCCGGGGACGTCCACTATCAAGGCCCTCCGGTAAATCCGCCCCTGACAACGGCATTCATTAAAACCGGTCTTAGCGTGGATTTCCACCATCCATCACGTGCCTTTTTTTTCTTTCTTTCCCCATTTCGCTTAAAGTTTACGGCATGGGGGGAGGGTCATCGGTGTTAAAAGCGAAAGCAAAACGCCTCGTAGGAAAATATCAATAACACTTATCACCCGCGATGGAATAATGGATTTATGCCTTAATAAAACCCACCGAGGAGGAGGAGGAGGAGCCGCACTCACTTCTCGCTAAAAAAAAACGGCTTAACGCGGAAAACCAAAAATAACGGCCCATGCGCGATACTCAGCTTATTCAATTTCCTCGAGATCGCACCACATTCTCCTATTCCCACCATTCTAGCCTCCCATCCACAACTTAATACCTCCTTCCCACACCAAAAACTCCCTACCAGAAGCCATCCTCCCCCTTGAAAGTTATGCACGGAGCAAAATATCTCCATTCTGCCTCCTTCCTCTCCAAAGAAGGGTTTTACTCCTCCTTGCATATTGCCCGAGGGAATTCCCTCTTTCGTTCCACCCCCATCCCCGTTCCCGTTCTTACCGACCCAACCCTCCTCAAGAGAGAAAGAGAGAATCACAGGGGCGCATCGGAAGAAACTCCATTTCATTTACGGGTGTGTGTCTGTGTGTGGGAAGAAAGGAATGGTCCCTAGGGAGATGAGTGGGAGGAAAGGAGGAGAAGAGAATAAGTGTGGGGATGAGAGGAATCGTAAATAGGGAAAAGGGGGAAGAGAAAAAAAAATGAAGGGGCGAGTCCACGTCCTATTTCCGAGCTATGGTGAGATGAGAAAATTAGAGGGAGGATATTAGGGGGAAGAACTTTAATAATAATAATAATAATAATAATAATAATAACAATCCGCATTTCTTGAGGGAGATATTTAAACAATCCTTTCCATTCTTACATATAGCCCTAACGACTACAAACATCCTATGTAGGATTCGAACCCACGACCTTAATATCCGTCGCCGGATACTCTAACAAGGCCGAAGTAGGGAGGGTGGAGGGGAGAATTTTATTGAAGAATTTTCAGGGGTAGAATTTAGGGGGAGGAGACATTTAGGGGGAGCAGAAAGCAATTTAGAAGGCGGAGAAATGTAGGGGGTTGAGATATTTAGAGTGGGAGATATACAGGGAGTGGGAAACATTTAAAGGGGGGGGGGGCGGCAGAAATTGAGAGAGTGTGTGTGTACCACAAAAAAGCACGCAGAGGAAAAGTATGATGAGGACGCCTTGGACATTTTCGAGACGCTAGTTCGCTCCGAGGAATGTAAAGCCGAAGAGGGATATCTTAAACTGCCATCGCCCGGAGGTTATTTAATTTCTGAAGCGATGATTGCTCCAAGAGGGGCGGAGAGAATTTGATGATAACATAACCGGCTTAATATGCCATAATGCATTTGGCATGCACTCTCCGCCAACCGCGTATTTTCCGAGGAAATTAAGCGAGGATATGTCTTCAAATGACTGGCATTACCGCATGACCACTCATTTTCACGTATTTCAATCACTTTTAACCGCTCCTCCTCGATGCTCGACAAAATTACTCCGCAATTAACTTCGGAATGATAGCACACGTATCTTCCATTTATATCAAACTAGGACTTTTAATGGGCATGTATAAAAGCGATAATTTTTATTAGATTCTACTAAAATTTTATCAAGGTTTCAAATATAATGCTTTGAAAATTACATTACAGTTCCTAGTTATATGGACAGCAAATTATTTTGCATGCATATTATGGTTATGTCGCTCAAAATTTTGTAATCAGTAATATGAATCGTTAAATAATAATATAATACAAAACCGTACAAGGATTTTTAGGGCTGTAAGTTACGTGGCCCTGCCCAATGCTGAAATCACGCTGAGAGTTGTTTCAATAACATTAAATGTCAACGTTTTGCTAAAATAGAAATATGATTTCCCGATACTCATTCTGTTTGATATTCTTCAATTTCATGTAGCATGTCGAAAGGACTACTGCAGTTTTACGAAGGCTCTTACTGGTCAGATAATTTAGTATTTAGTGCCTCTTAAACCGATACTGAAATTCCACATAGTTGTAGACAAATAAACGATTTTTTAGAACTATTAACTTGGTAATGAATTTAAGGAATTGGATAATTCCGCGGTCAATCATAAAGCGTTGCAACTATGTTTCATGTAAACTCAATAAAACGTGTTATGATGAGCAAAGCTATTACACAGCTCCATGCCAAATGAAACAAGCATAGTAATTCGAAAAATAAAGCGATGTGTACACCTTCTAATTCTGTATTACTTCGTGCAAAGGTTACAACTCACACGAAGTCTTAATATTTTTCAAATTTGTTGAGAAAGACGGGGAAACCACATTGATTTCGTTGAAAATTTACTACTAATGAAACTTTGTAGTCAATATTCACACCAAATTGCTCAAAAATTTACAATATCATAACTACAAACGCGTCTTATTAAACCAAACATCGAACCGGAACGATGAATTTCCATCGATATAAAAACGAACATCCCCTTATAACCGCATTTCTTACTAACTGAACGACTTTCATAAAAATTAAGACTTTATATAAGATAGAATTCATTACATTAAAAGAGAACGGAGCAAATCCTTAACAGAACTCTAGCACTTCACTTACTTCCTTGAACGCAACGCATAAATCTGACCGTTCGTCTTAACACTTTCCGTATTAAATTAACGAGCGAGGACGCTGGAACAAGGACCTCCCCCGAATGTATGTATGTATGTCTTTAGGAAGGAGGAAGGAAAATATATATACATACATACATACATACATGCATACATATATATATATATATATATATATATATATATATATATATATATATATATATAAAATCCCTCGTCCCCTTAAACCCTCCAGAGAATGGCTAAATCTCATACTCACACGTGCAGCAAAATTAAGGGCTCTTCCCAAAAGTGCTAATGCCGTCCCGGGATAAAGGTCCGAAAAGGATGAGTGGGAAGAAGGGATGGTGGGGGAGGGGGAGGGGTTTGGGAGGGAATTTCTGCGTGAGTTTCCCTTATTCTTGACCACTCACGCGGACAATGACCGCGGCCGGACCTTACCTTGAATAATTGCTCACCAGGTTGTGATAAATGCGGATGGGTTTCCAAGGCCTCTCTTGGCCTTTTCCTCCTCCTCCGAAAAGGAAAAAAAACTTGTTAAATGGGTTCCTGGGCAGGAAAAAGGGAAGAGATTTAGGCTCTCCCTCTCTCTCTCTCAAACGGTCGTTTGAAGAAAATACGTGTAACTCGAAGAGATATTCATTTCCGCCAACTTTGAAGTGGTTAAAAAAAATTTTTTCGCGAAAACGTTCCCTGTCTTTGGCTACAGATTTGCTCGCGTTAACAATAAAACGATATCCCTCTATGTTTCTACCTTTGAGATAAACTGTCTAACTTTAGAGAGATGTGACGGAAGTTATTACTGTTTAACTACTTAATACTATTACAAGTTAATCGTTTGAGTAACCACTAATGCCGCAATCAACGTGGACGTTGTTTGGGTTGCATATATTCAGGAGGTACCATTTGATTAGAGATACAGTCGAACATGGTTAAGTCGAACGTCTATAATTCGAATTTTCCATAACTCGAAGTGAATTCATTTTATAGGACAGAATCTTTTCATGTTATTTTTCTTCTATAACTCGAATTTTTATATGTTTTCGTCGGAGATTTTAATTAATTTTGTTGAATATTTTTTAACGCGCAAGTTATAAGGTAACTGATCTAAGACATTGCCTTCAATACTAGGACATGCAAAACTTAAAACAATTAAGACTTAAAATGTAGTTGAAAAACAACAATCCATCGTTTTATCCGCACGAAGTAAAATTTTCAATTCTTTATCGAAATTAAAATATGTAATCATTCCTTTATACATTAATTTACAAAAAATATACATTTAACCTTAAATAATACCAAACCAGAGAGGTCGCTGTTGAGTTAACTCAGCCATCAAAGTTTTGAACAACTTTTTCAGCTCGATTTAAAACACAGCAATGGTAGTCGATAAAATAACACAGATTTATTTCGTCCCGCGACATTTATCACGAAATACATCTTCACTCGTACGAATTTAACGCGGATAATACGATCACACGCTCGGGTGATCGGGGAAACAAAAATAACACACACTGAGAACCCGAAAGAGGAAAATGAAACCTCGCTCAACGCCTTGGGGAAAAGAGAGATAGAGAAGCTGTTCGTAAAGGTCAATTCCGCGTGAAGAAATCAGAACAAATGAGGTTATCCTTACGATATTATAGGTGCAAGGAAAAAATCGGCCCAACGTATATTGCGCGGCCTTTCTCACATCTTATGTTCCAAATAATAATAATAATGTCTCTGGTTTCACCGATGAGTAGCGGATTGTTTTGTAGCAACGATGGAAAGAATTCGAAGGTGTTTGGGAATTTGCGAAAATCACCTGACGTAACGTTATTCTCCAAATCTGAGCCATTATTTAATTAAAATCTAAGAGGCCATTTTTTTGAGTTAATAAGAATTTTGTGAAAATCTATTAGGATAAACTATCCTCAACTGCTTATTTCGACAAGGCTTCTACTCCAAATATTGCCTTTTATAATTACGAGAAATAATCATATTATCTTAAGCCGTATAGCCCATCTATAGCAATGCAAAATAATTTGAGGTGGGCCGCAAAAATTTGAAAAAATTCAATACCGGTTAAGAATATTTAACAACTGCCGCAAAAGTATAGCAAAAACAATATTTTGTAAGGAGAAGACGTAATAAATAAGCAATAAATTTTAAAATAATAATTACCTTACGTATTTAAACAAACCACTGCTTGTTTTCAATAATTAATAACATTCTCTTCCTTATAAATAAACGTATATCTACATAGGTGGGCCGCGGATAATTTCATCTAGCTTAGACGAGCCGTATTATCGAAAAGGCTGAGAAATTCTCCAATAAACGACAGGCTATAGATTACAGACTGCAGATGACAGACAGTAGACGGTAGGTTACAGACGGCAGACAACGGACTGCAGATCATACGCAGCCGGCTATAAACCACAGGCATGCGGGATAACAACAAAAACAACTTTTACGGATTCAGGGTAATCATAACGTGCTTATTAATCGCAACATTTTTTCGCGACCACAATACTTCTTCTATATACTTCAAATTTGAGACAATAACAATGCTTTTATTCGTCTGATATAATGGGGCGTTTGGAAATTTTTGAAAAAAAATGTTATAGATTCATAGCGTGTACGTGAGCTCAGACACGAATCAATTAGGAAGTCGATACCCACGTCTCTGTATTCCTCTGGCATATACTATTATACAAAAAATAATAATTCCGCTAGTTATTCGTTTCCAGTTTCGAGGTATCGAAAGAGAATTCCGAAAAAAATAATGTTTGGATAGAGAGGAGAAAAAATACCAAAGGCACCTTAAAAAAACGCAGGAAAAAGACTAATTTCGCGGAATTTTATCCGATGTGCTCACACTTCCGAGAATTCGGAACGCTTTCCCTCTCTGGAGGATAATAAGGCGGAAATACACGCTTGCAGAATTTCCCGGTTAATGCGTCCCGCGGGAGAACGAAAAAAAAAGAAATACGAAAACAAAAAAAAAAGGAGAATATTTTATTTATTTTTAACGCATGCCGAATCCTTGCGATAGAGTTTAACATCGTGTAATTCGAAGAGAGGGAGAGAAAGGAATTTAAATAATGAGAGTAGGTTAGGGGTGTAAGGTAGGGGGTGGGGGGGGTGGGGGGTGGAAGAAGAAGATGAAGGAAAAGTACACAAAAATTCGAGAAAACGCGCCAAGCGGTAGGATAGGGTAGGAAAAAATAAATACAACAAATAGAAAGAAGGACGTTGTTTTTTTTAGACCATAAACTCCGTTGAAACATTGAAAATAAACTTATCGTTACATCTAAAAATTGCGAAAATTTTATGGGAATAGAAATAAATAGGATGGGGAGCAAAAACGAATGGAATAAAAGGAAATTGGAAAACCGCGAATCGAGAAGACCAAGAGGAATATTGCGGAGGAATAAGGAGGTAAGTAAATGAGATGAGGATAGGAACGATTCGAAAGAAAATTGGAAATCTACGATGGCGCAAAAACGCTTGATTTTGAACAAACTAACACTCGACTTAAGATGAAAAAAAAATATACACGGTGCAGAACATGCTTCTTTTACGGAGGAAAGCAGCGCTGCCAATATTCCGTAAATTCTACGAGAATGAAAATATCACAGGTGTGATGATAAAACGCAAAACATTATCACCTAGAAATTTCTCCTATAACATGGATTTTCCACTATCTCCACTTTGGATCCTATTAGACTGCGAAGGACTAAGCATCTCCGGTGTTAAAGACCTTCGACATAAAAAGGTATTATTATAAATTATTCGGTTTTACAATCCCTTATTACAAAACGGAGCTGAAAAAAATAGAATAATTTCCAATTAAATAAACAAATATTTTTCAAATATTTTTAATGACGCTGATTAAACAGGGACATATAGAAAATAATATAAGAAGACGAATAGGTGGACTAAAAACTGATTAGCAAGTTTAATTTTGTGTAAATTTCTTAACAAGAACTGCATAAATAAGATACTAAAGATCATGTGAGTAATGCAAGAGTTATCCTTCTCGCATATACAGATATTACAATTTATGAAAATTTATTTGTCGTTTAATATGCACTTTTTCCTTGCATAAATGAAATTCTCACCGCAAAGCCAGCCGTTTGGTCACCCTTATTAATATAATTCAATTAGTCTATTAATATGGAAGAAGGAAAGAGTTTTCTTTACGAAGATTTTAGCCGTAAAAAAAAAACAAATTCCTTTGGAATGCACGGGAATAAACGCAAAATTTGTCATCGGACGCGAATTCATTTAAATCATCGCGGGCTTGATTAATATGCTTAATGAAGTAGTCCGTAGTCGCAGCTCCAATTAGCAGTTTCGCTCTACTCGCCAACTCTACTCAGCCGAGCCCTCAAACGACACAGGATTCGACCGCACAGCGAACATCCGAAAAGTCTTAATTCGCTGAACGGGGAAAACTGGAATGGTTTTTGTTTTATTGGGACGATGAATATATATGCGCTCGAGACTCTTCGAACCAATCTAAAATAACACCGAAGGGGTTGGTAAAATTATTATTTTATTTTGCGTGTGGGATCCTATTCATAGCCGCTTGCTTATAATTTTCCACGATGTGTTCGCGTTCTCCGTCAGTTTCGTTTTCTCCCGAAAGCTTTCCTTATTTCGCCTTGGATCTGATTTATCGCTTTTAATTATTTCCTCTTACTTTCACATGCGTTTTATTTTATGCAGGACGCTCGCGATATATTTTCTACAATATGTTATTCATTTTCCTCTCAATCACTTTCTCTTTACTCTATATACGAAATATATTATAAGTTGAAAAATGTATT
This sequence comes from Uropetala carovei, assembly GCA_036926305.1. Lineage (NCBI taxonomy): Eukaryota > Metazoa > Arthropoda > Insecta > Odonata > Petaluridae > Uropetala > Uropetala carovei. Next base: position 7,963,619 of record JAXCHB010000129.1, read on the forward strand.
TGTATTGTATTGTATGCTGGGAATCTCGCTTTAATGTGCCTCCAAGTACTCTCGATGGTATTTGTATGTGCTCCCGTTTCTGGATCAACAAAACTTGCGCCGTGGTTCACCTTTGCATGGATATATCCTTCCTCTTCTAGGTGGTTATATCCCTTCCACATATTGGTAATGATTGTGGTTCCTGGATGTATCCAATCTTTTATCAGCTTTCGTAATGTTTCCGCATTTCTTTCTTTTATTGGTACTAGAAAAATTTTAATAGTTACGTCGTTTTAGTTACTCTTTTGTTTGTATTATTATAACTTTTTTGATTCCTTTACGAGACTACGAAGTACATTATTTGGCCACAGGAGGCGCTTGTTGGTATAAGTATATCTGGCCGTACAGTAAGGAGCCTGTTCCAAGTTCTTTTCTTCATCATAAATAATCCATTTTCTTCCTATTTAATAATACTGCATGCATACCTAAGTAAATTAAACGTTTGTTTGTGAGATTGTTTATGTTAGCAACAACGAAAAAGTAACCATGCACGAAATTTCTGTTCAATTCCAATTAAGACATTATTGCTTGATTTTATTGATAACAGCTACTCCTACGAAAAAATGTATAAGAAAATAAATACTCTAATTTACCAGTTCTAAAGTTTTATTTGAAAAATATTTTGTTATGAGCAATACTTTATGAGATAAGAGGGAAAGTTCATTTTTTGTCACCAATAAAGTGGTACCCCTGATTACGTGATTCATTTTTGCGATTTTCTTATTATCTGTGATTGCAAGTCCTTTATATAAAATTTCATGAAAATCCTTTCTGTAGAAGTAGAGAAAGAGCATACAGACGGACGGACAGATCGACGACAATAGGCGCTCACACTTGAGGCGAAACGCGCCTAAAAACTGCCTATACCCGTTAATTCGTGAGCTCTCTGGAAGACCTTAACGTGAATAGGCAAATACGTTTACGGCACATTCATCCCAAACGTAAAAATCTGGCAAACCCTCGCAAACGTAGTTCAAACGGAAAAGAAAACGAATGAATGATCACTTGAGACCCATCTTTCTTTTACTAGTAATATTATGCAAAAAAAGAACCAAAGAAAAAAAAACTAGTGGGGTAAACCGTACCACGTGCACGGGAACCAAAAAAAGCGAGTAATTACATAGATAACTGACGTTTTACTCTGGGAGAAAAAAATAAGAAACTCTGGAACGTGTCTAGATGTAGTCACGCGAAAGATAGAGATCCTATAACCGACGGCTAACCAAACATGCTGGCGAGAAATATTTCAGAGGCAGAAGGAAGGATTTATGGCACCCTTCCTTCGGCGAATACACCGCTACCGCGCCGCCGTCAACTGTCAAGGACCTGGATATGTTGCCTCGGACTTTGTAGGTGGCGTATATATAGAGAGAGAGAGAGAGCGGGAAGAGAAAGGGATGTTGAGAGAAAGAGAAAGGTTGAGTGAGAGATAGTGAAAGAGGGGTAGAGTGGACAGTAGGAAGCGAGCAAGAGTAGGAACGTTCCCCCCCAAAAAAAAACTGAATGATAGCGACAAGCAAATTGAAAGAGTCACCACAGCGACTGCGAGTTTTTTTTCGGGAAAAGTGGATGCCTTTTATTTTCATCCTCCCTACCCCTTTGAATAGACCAGCTAACCGAAAGACTTTGTGTGTGTCTATATATATATATATATATGTGTGTGTGTGTGTGTCTATATATGTGTGTGTGTGTGTAAAACGGCCACACTACCTAGTTCTACGTTTTCCCGCTAGATGACGCTACTTATGCGCGCCGGTCTGCCTACTAAGAACTTTCTGTTTTGACCATTACGTGACACTGTGTGCATTGCTCGATACGTCTCCGATGTTTCTAAGCTCTCATTCCAGGCAGAATGGGATTTCCCCGATTCCACAGATCGCCACAACCCAACCATTGCTTTGAAACCCTTCCGTGCGGCAATAACGCCGCCACAACAACGCCAGGCGTTAAAGTAATTACGAGTTCCTTAAACGGAACCGATCCCTCAGTCCCGGTTTGCGAGCTAACTTGTCTTGCAAGATTTTTTATAATAATATCTTTTAGCGAAAAACTTATAACGGGTGCCTTAAATGGAACCTATCTCTCACTACCGGTTTTCAAGCTAAATTGGCTTACGAGCTTTTGTATAATAAATACGTTGCGAAAATGTCATAACGCTTGGCTAAAATGGAACCTATCCCTCTGTTCGGGTTTGCAAGCTGAATTTGCTCCATTTTCGGCGCAACAGTCAGGCGATATATTTCGCACCTTAGCCACCAATTTTTCTTCGCAGATAACAAAAGAGTAGCGAAGAACGCAGTGTCGCGTGCACTCTTGAGAAATCCCATTCCGTCGGGAATGAGAACGTAGAAACATCGCAGACACATCAAATAATGCACATAGTGCCATGTAATGGTCAAAATAGGAAGTTCTTTGTAGGCAGTCCGGCGCGCATAAGTAGTGCCATCTAGCGGGGAAACGCAAAGTGGTAGTGTGGCCGTAATTCTACCACTGTACCATATATATATATATATATATATAGGGCAACTTGGTGTTGAAGAAAACACAGTGAGCACTTACCGGAAGGAGAGACGCTGGGGTGTCTCTCTTGTGCTGACGAAGGGATCATCCCGAAAGCTCCACCAACGTCAATAGATGTGTTTCTCCGACACCCCAGCAGCGGCTCTCCTTCCAGTAAGTGCTTACTGGGTTTAGTTCAACAGTCAGTTGCCCTAAATGTCCTTATTTACCTTTCCTCTTCCGCAAGTATATACATACATACATGCATGCATACATACGTACGTACGTACATACCTACATACATACGTACGTACGTGCTTGCATTCACCCACGCACGCACGCACACACACATACATACATATACGTACACACAAATAAACTTATTCCAAATCGCGCCAGAAGGAGGAGGAAGAGAAGAGGTACGTTCAATGCGGCTACTCTCTGAATGCTATTCCTCTCCACTCCATTCCGCCGTTTCTCTGCTCACGCTCACTTTCGAAATAAAAAAATAAAAAAGAAGCGAGAACCTCCAATCTCAGCGCATCGACGGTCATTTTTATCCGTTTCCAAGTGTTTTATTTTTATTCAATTCGAGTCCCCTCTTTTCTTCTCAATTGATTGGACTGTCATCCAGTCCCAGTATATGTTACTCGCCTTTCTCTTTTTTAAACTTTATCAAATGTTTTATATCTTGTGTGGTGTGTGTGTGTGTGCATGTATGTATGTATGTATGTATGTATGTATGCATGTACGTATGTATGTATGTATGTATGTATGTATGTATGTATGTATGTATGTGCGTGCGTACCTTAGTTGTGTGTATAAATAAAGACAGAACATCCCATGTGTACACCAGCAGCATTCCAAGCTCGGCTTGTTCATCAAAAGCTACTTGCTTGTTTATTTCACTTCTCATTTTAAGGGAAAAAAATAATCTCCATAGACTGTATAACGTATCCAAGTACATACAACATTGTTGGGAAGAACTGCGGGAGACATAGAACATGACCAAGAATACGTACTTGACTTATTTATGAGAAGGTGAATCATTTCAGGAGAAAAATATATTAAAACATAATAAACTTGGATAAAGAAATGGAGCTATGCGAAGAGTCTAGTTAAGCGGGAAAATGTCTTTGGCTACTGAATCCCTAGAGTGCTAAAAGCATCCAAGGGAAAACTGAGTGTTAGGATCGTACATACGAGACTCAATAGACTTCCCCGGAAGGGGAGTTTATAACTGAGAATATCAGGAGAGAGAGAGAGAGAGAAAGTGAAAGGCGTGAATGAGTCGCCAGGCAAAACAAATGTCCGCGACGCGACTGGAAAGTACGAAGCAGCTCGAGAAGAAGAAACGGAGCCGCACTGGCTGCTGGAATCGTGCTCGCAGAGAACTCATTAGACATTCCAGAACGCTGCTTTCAAGCAATAAAGGAGCGTGCGAGGATGACGCGCACGCCGCGAACCTGACTCGATGCTGTACTTATTCTTGGGAGTTTTCACGACGCCTCCGATGCATGGCAACCGGCGATATAACCGAAATGGATTTATCGGGAAGTATCCCGGCGTCGGATTCGAAAAACGTTTTATGAGTCGGGATTTCAGAACGTTCTTTATTTGATAGAGGCTTACTATTTCTCGCTCCGAAGATCTTTACGAGACGGCTAGACTCTATTGAATCGATATATTGGGGAAAAATACCCTTTCGCTCTCTCTGCGCGGACTTCTGTCCTTTGTTACAGGCGATGGGAATGAAAAGAACATGACCACTAGGAAGGTTTAGGGGTGTGGATTGCTTTTGATTTTTTCGCAAGCTTGCGACTGTGCGACTACGAAAGTCACCGTTATATCCTTATACGCGTCTCGTTGCTTTAATTGCGGTGCATGATATCGAATCGAGGCTGATCTAATAATCTAATGATATCTTGAACTCAATATTCCAATATACGCGAATCATAATGAATACATAATATTTATTATGATAACACCGAACTCTCCTGGTATACGAATAGAATTCCTTTATTGCGTTGAATTAGAAATACATATTTATGGAACCCGTTAAGATACGCGTTGTGTTAAACGATTATAAAGTAATTGGCGTCTTCAGATAGATGAAAGTACCTCTTACTACGGAGAAACTTAAAAACGGTTCATTTTAAATTTGTTAAATTTTTGAATCGCCCAAGGGTCCTTAGGAAAACTATTGCACATTATGGAGAGGAAACTCGTAGGACTTGTGTTATGCTGCTGTTGGAGAATCTTTATTCATCGGTTCAGTAGGAACATTAGTTTCAAGTCCGCGCGTTCTTTTTCGCGCAAATTAAAAATTATTTTGCGGGATAAATCTCTGCCATATTACCTGTTTTTATTTATATGGATGCTCCCTTTTTTGCGAATTTATCAAATGACCCGCATTGTCAAGATATGCATTTCAAAAACCAAACAGACAGGAGATTTGCCTGGGCGTTAATATATCCTATCGAATATAAGTCTGACAGAATTGCTGCATGGTGACGGGACTCATAAAATGCAAATTTCAGCACTTATTTAACTTATGTGTCCATTGTAAAATTCATATCCACTCAAACATTCTGAATTTATGATGCGGAGTGCAATTTTTTTTACAGATCTGTTCATGGCCGATAAGCAATTAATCATTAATTGCCACATTTTACGCTTGTTACAAATATGGGTTGCCCAAATGCACGAAATTAAACGTTGGAATCGTTTTTCACAAGTCAAAAATTTTTATCGCAATAAATTTATGCATTTAAAATAGAAAGAATGAGCATATTTTCATTATTAATAGCAACATAACAATTCGATATTTATCTATGAAGATTATCATGTTTCAACAGAAAACAGAGGATTATATTCAAGTTCCCAGTGTATTATTAACCCTAGAAAAGCCAATGGGGGGTCCAAAACTGCCCGCGCTATATAATTTCTTTGACTGTGTGAAAGTGAGTGATCAAAATCCAGCTCAGATTTTTTTATTTGTCAATTATTAGGTTTACCTATGTTCTATAGATTTTCAAGAAAGTACAACAAAATGTATTTTGACAAAAAATGATGAAATGAGTCAACCACTCTTAAACCCCTCTTTAGGCTTGTATTTGAAAAAAATTTCCAAATAAATTCCCGAGTTTTCGCAAAATAAATCAATGTATATAATTAATGTTCTCGATTTAGACCTACAGTTCATCATATTTTTATTTCATTTTAAGGTAATCTCCCGGAGAAATGACTTCACAATTCTCTTATGTAGAATTTTTCGGGTTAGTCGGCTCCCAACTGTACCTCAGGTAACTTTAATTTTGTAATACCCCATGCCATTTTATTACAAATTATTAGCAGATTCCAATAAAAGATATTTTCCGTTAGTGTCTCAGGTTCGAGACAAGGATATAATTTTCGTTTAATCATGACTCCGTATCTCATGAACCGTTTGTCGTAGAGTAATGACGCAAACGCCATTTAGCTTTTACTTAGAAGGAGATTCAGGGAAAACTACACACCCGGTTCGATACAAGGCTGAATTTTTTACCTACTTGAGTCCTTTGACTTAGCTGCGATTCAAAGAAGTGGATCGTCGCAAGCATAATATTGCTAAAGAAAAGCAGTAAGCAGTAGATCATGGGTTCTCAAAAAATATATCGCCGGGCGTATTGTAAAATTAATGTAACAGTAATGATTAGCCCAAAAATGCAATTGTATGCGCAAGGTGCAAGAGTGATGATTAGAACGTATAAAAAAGAAATATTTAACACAATTTATAATGTAAACTTAGTAAATAAACTTTTTTATGCATTAATACGTTTTGTAATTAAAATAAAATTATTTAATAAAGGATAGCTGCTTGTAAAAATTTGTAGGAATAAAAAATACCGCGAGCACACATGGACCCCTCATCGGCCTGCGCGCATCAGATTATATGTTGGTCTTTCTAGGGTTAAAGCGAAGTATTAAGTAGGCACGTTAAATTCCTATGATTATTAAACGCTGTGTTTTTGAACAGTAAGAATAATAAATTGATGTGTCCAACACACGACTCCCTCCGTACGTAAGTTGTCAATTAACATCAAATAAATACGGCAATAGGAACAATTCAACTTAAACGCTTAAGCGCTAGCGATTCAATTGTTTTGTAAATTCACGTTTGCCGTCACTACCGCGCGCGCGAGCTGCCCACAAACCGTCAATTTCGAAGAATATTAAATATCTCTTGAAATATTCCTCATATGAAAATTTATTTCAAACAAGAGTTGTAGAAAAAAATAATATCTACAACTATATATATATATATATATGTGTGTGTGTGTGTGTGTGTTAACAAAAATTCAGTTTTAAGCGAAATATTTAAGAAAAACGAAAATTTGACCGGGATAAACCGCTATTTCCGGCTGACCGATTGTTATCAAAATCTTTTCAAATCTTTATATATAAAATCACAAATATAGAATTTTATGATGATCTGATGAATAATAGTTTTTAGTTAGAGCGCCCAGAAGATTTCTGTCACACACATACGGACATACAGACATCATCGAGAAAACGGTCAAAACGTGTTCAGGGGACCTCAATGCGTGTATTTCCGTTGAAATCTCGAATTCGAGAAAGTAATAATATATTTATGAACGATATTTTGTGGGACAAAAACACCTCCCTGGAATGGGAAATCGTTCTTGCTCTTGAAGATTTCCAGTATTTGATTACTGAATTTCCGTATTTTTTCAAAACATCTGTACATATTTCGGTCATGCATAAATCAATTCGCAAAGCTTATATATATATAATCTTGCGAGGGAAGTTCGGCCAACATGTGTATCTTTGTGCATAAAGCCTGATTTCCCATTGGCACATTCCTCCGCCAACAGTAAACTTGATTTTTCCAAACGAATGTATTCTGCCATAAATTCCTCAGATTAGATTGTAACCACCTACGAACGATTACCGGCGTAAACATCGTCGGAAAACCGATAAAACCTGATCCGCCCCCGAACGAGCAGTGCTTGTTCTCCTCCTCCGCGCTGAACGAGGAAAACTTTTTAACTCGCACCTTCGTTTCATCGCAAAAACGCCTACGGCGCCGACGAAATACAACTGGGGGAGGAATTGCAGAGCAAATTACGTAAGGCGCTTTTTACTTTCTCCATACATAGTATGGGGAAAGTATTGTGATCACGAAAAAAATCGACTTCGAGATGTCAACGGAAATACACGTTTTGAGGTCCCTAGAACACGTTTAGGCTATTTTCGGAATGACGTCTGTGTGTGTGTGTGGATGGATGAATGTGATTGTGAGTGCTCTAACTCAAAAACTAATTCTCATATTAATACCAAATTTCATATATAACACTTTAGCATGAGCACAAAGAACTGATTAGTTTTTGAACAATAACGGTTAAAAGGAAGTCGAGGTTTATTCGACACCCGATTCGGTTTTTGCGATATTTCTCCGATAATACTTCATTATTGTATACATTGACCATTATAAAAAATGTAGAAAATATAATTTCCTACATCTTTTATTTCAAACAATTTTCCTTAGCAGTTATTGTTTAGGAATTATTTATAAATGTTCGGTTTTTCGGTTTCCGTCAAATATCTCCTTAAAAACGTCGTTATTGGTAATCTTCGTAAACGGGATTTTCATATTACGCTGCAACGAAAACAAAATATATGAATAGACTTGACGCTGCACCTGATATGAGAATCCGACTCAGCAAAATCGTTCCTAACTTTAAGCGGATATATGTGATAAAAAGACACAAAAACACTGTTCTCATTAAAAAAAATGTTTTTTTGTGTCATATTTTATAACAAAAAATGTAAAATAAAAGATGTTTCACTTTATCTTGACATGTTATGTTCTTTTCGTTCTTAATAAAATAAAAATGATTTAATTTCTCTAATTTGTTATTATTTTTTTTGTTCTGTTATAAAGTAAAAAAAACGCATATGAATCAAATTTTGATACTTTCTTGCATCAATTAATTCGTCTGCGAGACCATTTTTTGCTGTCTACTTTAATCCAAGCGAGCATTATATTTCTTGAGCTCCGGTTGGTGTTCCGTCAATAAATTATAATTAAAACTATAGTCGATCCGAAATCGGAAGACTCCTGGCCTACTTAGAGCAAGTAGCCAATCACGAACGTTTCCCCTTCCATCGCCCCTCTCAACTTTCGTGCGGGAGAGCAGATATCGGTGCGCGCTGCCAGCTCTTGCTCAGCTGATATACTACGCAGTTTCTAAATAAAAAGGAAACGGCGGTAGAAACGGCAACGCAGTCCGATGCGATCTCTTCGAGAGCAGGAGTGAGACTGGTTTCCTCCCCACTACCTTCCCAAACAAACAGTCTCCTATTGGCTGCTGCTAACTGGTTTCCGCCCCTTTTCCGAGGCCAGGAGTCTTCCGATTTCGGATCGACTATAGTAGCTATACCCGGCGCAGCATAAGCCGATCTAGCGGATCTCAATGGTTCTTAATTAAACATTCAGGCATTTATTATTTTTAACTTATATTTTTTAATCAAAGATTTCTCTAAAGACACAATTGTCAATCTCTGGGTTCTTTCCTGACGTTGCAGTAAGTGTATCAAACGATCTGACTCTTGATAGAGCAACATATAATTGTCCATGACTAAAAACAGGCTTAGGTAGGTAAAGGCATTTTGTCAAATGTTTGACCCCTTGATTTATTGATTGTCATTGAAAAAGCCAATCGTATGGGGAATTGTTTTCTTTTGAAACTGAATGGTAAATTTGCGTCTGATGGAATGAGTGAGATTCCTGGCATAATTACCGTGTCTGAGTTTGCAGCACCGATCACTTTTGCTTTGATCATGTGTTTCTGTATTCGAGTAACAGTGTCTTGTACCATTACATAGTCCGCTCAATGGAATTAGGTTTCTAAGGAGCACGATAACGGCTCCTACTTTAAGCTTCAGTTCATGAGGAGGCATTCCGGCTGGAGCTGTATCCTCATAATGTTTACATGGATTTCTTTCAATTAATTTATTAATAATAATAATGTGAATCAATTAATGGTGCAAATGACATCCCCATAGAAAACTATTCCATTAAAGAAGTATTTTACCATTTTCTTGCATTATTGATACATCTCCCTCTCTCTCTCCCTATCCGTCCCTCGCTCCTGCTTCCCCCTTCCCCTCTCTCACCTTCCATCTATCTCCTTTCCCCCCTCCCTCACCCTGTCTCCTTTTCCCATTACCCTCTCTATTACTACATTCCTGCATAACCCTTCTTTTCCGCTATTTCCCTCCTCCCTCTCTCTCCCCTCCTTATCCACCTCTCTTCTGCTTCTCCCTCTCTCTCTCCCCTTTCCTCTATCTCCCTTTAATCTCTCTTTTCCTTTCCCTCCCTTCCCTCTCTCCTTTTCGCCTCCCTCTCTCCCTCCTCTCATTTTCCCCTTACCCTCTCTTCAATTAAACTGCTTATAGAAAACGTTATTTTTACGCTCGTAAGCTATATAGATGCTCATACTATTAAAAGACATGAATCCCACATGAAAGCATTGTAGATTTTCCGTGGTAGATCAAATTTGCCATTGTTATACATTTTAAAATTTCCCGTTTTTATGCTGTTAAAATCAAATATTTAACTTGAATCGGCATGAATTCGTATTGTTTTCAAAAATAATTATTTTCACTCTTTTTCCCGTTTAATACTCCGGAATAGTCCGGAATTTGTTTCATAATTTTAAGTAATTTTAAATGCAATTAAAAAATGCATTGCACCGATTTCAATGCTTTTCTTATGGGGTAATAAATGGTTACTTGGTAACGGTAATCAACAAGGCATATACTACTAAGCGTTATATATATATGTATGTATATTGATAGACAGTGTTCCGTAGTAGTTTGAGAAACGCTGCTCTTGGTTAAACTGTTTCAGAAGAAATCGCATGCACAGCCGGACGGACGGACAGACTGACAAAATAAATACATAAGCGGATTTATTTATTTAAAAAATCGCCAAAAAGTGGCGAAAATCACAAAAAATCCACCCTCTCTTACGGAAATACGATACATTCAATAATTCGCATTTTTTTCCTCCCAACGAGAAGAGAACACCCTATTCGTCTGTTTTTTTTTTTAATTTTCTAAGGCGGCTCCGTCGACTCCAACCATCTGAATAAACTTCGCCGAAATTTCTCTCTCGCGCGATGACGATACCATTCCGCGGCACCTGACAACTTAATTACACCTCGTCGAAATCCATTCCATTTCCTCGCCTACTCGAATGACATCCGACCTCAAATTTCACTCGATTAGAGAGACCGTAGCGTATCGGGCGTCAATTTCCTCCTAACCCTCACCCCCAACACACCCTCTCCCTATCCCGCCGCGCGGCAGAATCGATTTGTGGTCGTTTTCTCATTACACGCACGGCGTGGTTTATAATTTACTGCTCGCGTGCTAAAGAAACCGTCTCCCACGCGCCTACAATGACGAACGGTGATGGGATAATATATATTTTTTACTTTCTCCATATACGTAGTACAGTGAAAGTATTGTTTAGACTATTTTCGGAATGATGTGTGTGTATTTGATTGTGGGCGCTCTAACTCAAAAAAGTGCTTGCCATATCATTATCAAATTTCATATATAACATTTTGGAATGAGCACAAAGAACTGATTAGACAATATCGGTTAACCGGAAGTCGAGGTTTATTCGAAACCAGATTCGGTTTTTGCGATATTTCTCCGTTATTGTATATACAATTATATAGAAAGGTTATAGAGAATGTAATTTCCCACAACATCTATCTGAAACAATTTTCCATAGCAGTTATTGCTTAGGAATTATTTATAAATAATATTTTTTCGGTTTCCGTCAAATAACTCCTTAAAAACATCGTTATTGATAATCTTCGTGAGGAACAAAGTTGTAGAGAATAATATTTCTTCCAAGTTTTGTTTGAAACAAATTTTTGTGGAACCATCCATTTCGGAGATATTTTTCTCTTTCTTAATTTTGAGTATACAGCGCCAAAACTATGTGGCGGTGAATTCTGTAAACATTCAAAATATACGTGATTTACGGCTATAAGGACGACTGTATTCCTTTACGATAGGAAGTAATAATTTTGCCTTATTATGCTATTCATAATAATGTAAATATGGAGTAAGTATGGAGAAAGTCATGTGTCGGCCACAACAGATTTAAAAAAATTCTCATCTCAGTTTTCTCTCACGATGATTGTAATAACGCCAAGCTTTACTTTTTTATGGCGCCACTAGTCTATTTTTGGGGACGCGCGTGACTGAAAGAACGGTATGCGAGCAAAAAAGACGGTCACTGAAATTTCCTAATTTACTCCGATTTGCGTGGATGTTTGGGGAAATGTTCGACTTGTACTGAAAACACCGATGGGCTCGTTTGCTCGCAGCGAAAGTACTTTTTTTAATGGTTCCGAAATCGAGAGCTGTGGAAATTGAGGGAGCATACAGAGGTCGACTGGGAAAGGGAAATGAGAGCTGATGACTGTTTACAGACGAGATGAACCGCCCAAGGGCGAATGGAGTCGCGCCTAAAACGGGGTTTGCGAAGATCGAATTTAGGACAACTAGAAGGAAAACGATACAGGTCCTACGTGAATTAGTGAACTAATCTCACGGCTTAACAGCAGATCAATGACTAGTCTGACTTATACGTTATAAACTTAAGAGATGGTATTTGCCTTGATTACTACTAAAACTATTAGTGTCTAGTATCGACGAATTTACGAAAGTATTTCAGGTTAACTCAAGGAATAACAAGTTAGGAAAGTGAAAAACGTATGATAAATGGGCGCGTTTCGTGCAATGGAGTGTTAGAAAGAAATCAGTATACACCTGTACGTAAGGGAAATAGCATTTTAAAGTTCTTTTCTTCATCATAAATAATCCATTTTCTTCCTATTTAAAAATAGTGCATGGACACGTAAGGAAATTAAACGTTTGTTTGTGAGATTATTAATGTTAGCAACAATGAAGGAGTAACCATGCAAGAAATTTTCAAAGTTCAACTCGATTTAAGATGTTTTTGTTTGATTTTATCGATAACGGCTACTTCTATGATAAAAATGTATAGGAAAGGAAATACTCTTCTTTACCAGTTCTACAACTTTTATTTAAAAAATATTTGATATGACTAATACCTTACGAGATATTACGAAAATTTAATTTTTGTCACCAGTAAAGTGGTACCCCTGATTGGCGTACGAGATTTATTTTTGCGATTTTCTTGTTATATTTGATTGTAAGTCAATATCAAATTTCATGAAAATCCGTTCAGTAGAAGCCGAGAACGAACATGCGGACGGACGGACGGACGGACAGATGGACCGACGGACGGACGGACGGACCGACCGACGATAATAGGCGCTCACTCTGTAAGCGAAACGCGCCTAAAAATGAATTCATATATGAACTGGATTATTTATGATGAATAAAAGAACTTTAAAACGCTATTTCCCTTACGTACAGGTATATGATTTCTTTCTAACACTCCATTGCACGAAACGCGCCCATTTGTGATACGTTGTACACTTTCCTAACTTGTTAAGAAATATGAACTATACATTATTATTGAAGACGTAAACTCAAGTAACTGTACGAAATTTGATCAAAATCGTTAGAGCCGTTTTTGAGAAAATCGGATTGTTGTTAAAAATGCGTAGAATAAACTACTCTTAATTATTGAGCAATGTCAAGCATTTGTATTTATACTCTGCTCAGTATGATAAAATGCCTATGTACGAGATTTCATTCGTTTTCGCTCTACCGTCTAGGCTCCAGAGCCAGTAACAGACAAGACGGCATTGCAAAAACCTCTTTTTCGGATTCAGCGACACCTAAAATGTATATTTCCGTAAAAATCTTGAGGTCGAATTTTTTCGCGATAACAATACTTCTCGATACTTCGTATGGGAAAGAGAAATTGGGAGTGCTTCATCGCCTTTGGTTAAGTGCGAGAAGAAGAAAGAATAGGAATGCGACGAGAGAGGAGGCAAGCTTTTTATCTTAACGCATTCATTGCGAGCATGCGCTGGAGAGAATAGCGTGGTAAACTGCAAGAAGAGAGGGTAAACAAGCTGGCGAAATATAGTCAATATATGCGTCCATACGGTACGCTTCTCAATGTTTCGAGGATGAAGCAGACAGAATGCGTGAGGCCCATGTGTTCTTTCATGTCCCGTTTCTCGGTGGAAAGAGGAGGGGAAGGAGACTAGTTGGAAAGAGGAGAGGCGTGGAAGGGGATAAGAGCGTAAGTATTCAGTTAGCTAGAATGTACCCATAATATATTTACTTCTTTTCTGCAGCCGTTTGATAGTAAACAACGTGTAAGAATTTCGATGACTAATTATGATGTTTCGTCTCCAGCGTGAGCGCCTATTGTCGTCGGTCTGTACGTCCGTCTGTCTGCCCGTCCGTCCGCATGCTTTTCATTTGCCCCCTTTTGAACGTCCCTGTGTAGTGTAATGGTCATTCTGTGAGGAAGTGCCGTGTATGTTTGAGTGTGAGGAATTTTTCTCATCGCTGGAGGAAAGGGATTTATTTCTTCTTCCACCGCTGGAACTTTTACACCACAGCAAAGGTAGGAAAGTTCGTACCTTTCATCTAAGGAATAAAATCCTCCATATCTCCCTTTAATTTCAGGTCTGGTTGACTGGCGTTTTGGTCGTCGCAGGCAAAGTTATACGACTGATGCGAAAATTAGTGTGCCCAGAATTTTCAATTTGGATATGGCGTAAATATAAATGGGTTGAGTGAGTGTAAGCCTTTCGTTAAATATGGACGAATGGGTTTTATTACAGCAAGTAAAAGACGATTCGCCAACTATATCCCCGCACCGAATTAAATAAATCCAACTATACCGGTGATATATAGCATTTATATGCTCATGAAAATTACACAAGTCTGCCTTTTTACAAACTTTTACCTAACTTCCCTTGGTATTTATTTATTTATTTGTCACATAAAACTGCGTTTAATTCGAGAAAGTATCGAGATAGTTTCTCTAAATTTGGCAGGAATGCTCGATTCACATATTTTAAGGTGACGAAAATAAATCTCGGAAAAGTCCTGGGTTCGAATCCAAGGAAGACATTTACATTTTCCTAAGGTCACACTTAAAAATGGTCTTTTTGACCTTTATTCTTTTATTTAGATTAAAATTAGAAAGAAACTATGTACGTATAATCCTCGGATATGAACCATTTTGAAGAAGTCATTATAAAGTTTCTTATTCGGTTCATCTTTTTAGGTGTGTTTCGCTTCCAGCGTGAACGCCTATTGTCGTCGGCCTGTACGTCCGTCCGCATGTTCGTTCTCGGCTTCTACCGAACGGATTTTCATGAAATTTGACATTAAGGACTTACAATCAAATATAAGAAGAAAATCGCGAAAATTAATGGCGTAAGACAAACAGGAGTACCACTTTACTGGTGGCAAAAATGAACTTTCCGTCATATCTCGTAAAGAATTGCTCATATCAAAATATTTTTCGAATAAAACTTGTAGAACTATTAAATTACAGTATTTCTTTTCCTATATATTTTTATCGTGGGAGTTGCCGTTATCACGAAAATCAAACCATAATGTCTTAATTCGAGTTGAACTTTGAAAATTTCTTGCATGGTTACTTCTTCATTGTTGCTAACATAAAGAACCTCACAAGCAAACGTTTAATTTCCTTACGTGTGCATGCAATATTTTAAAATAGGAAGAAAATGGATTATTTATGATGAAGAAAAGAACTTTAAAACGCTATTACCCTTATGTACAGGTATATCATTTCTTTCTAATACTCCATTGCACGAAACGCGCCCATTTGCGATACGTTGTAGACTTTCCTAACTTGTTTAATAATGAAAGAACGTTATAAAAAAGAACAAATAAAACTAGTTCTTCATTTTAAAAATTGCTCAAGATAAATGTTCTTATGCGCGATGTTCGACAATGTTTACACAGCATAAAAGCGTAACTTGACATCTGCGAAGGTATTACCAAACCGATTGTCGCATAGGGAAAATTCCATTAACGTAAAGCCGATAAATTCATTTATGACGCATTTTTTCCTTCTAAATCGACTATAACCAACAAACAAAATGAAATGGCATCAACTGCGGTCTGAAATAATTTTTAAAAACATGAGAAATAAATAAATAATGGACAGATACGCAACTCAAAGATATACCATCAAAGCATTTACGTGAAAAAACAACAAAGAAGGAAACACGCACACCATCCCTAAAGATCGAAACGCAATTAGGATATCATGTGCAGAATAGGTACTCACCGACAACGTTCAAGTGTATGAAGTGGCTCATGTGAGGAGTGGTGCTGATCTGGCACTCGTAGATCCCGGAGTCCCGGTGCTGCGGGTACTTGATTTGCAGCGTCCAGTCTTCGGAGTGAGGGTGGTGGATGGCCCTGAACCTCTGGTCACTCGTGTAAGTGTAACGGCCGACGGTCAGGAGGTGGATGTCGCGGTGACGGACCCAGGACACCTAGTGGGCGAGAATTAAGATAGAAATCATTTGTAGTTCGACCATATCGTGCGACGTCTGAAATCGCCGGCGTCTTACACTCGCGGAAGATGCTTAAATTCTACGTAACGTATTCGCATAAAGGACTCGGTAAGAAATTTATTTGCCACACAAACTAAATGGTACTTAGCAACCAATAAATCGTTAAAGGAAATTATTTATATACAAACATGCATACACATGTTGAAATTCAATCTCGTTAGGAAAAATACAATTGGTTTACGTATGCAAACAGAGAAGACCTAGAATCTGCACCGATAATAATTACTTACGGTTAAAAAGTGCATTTCATCACAGAATAGTAAAATGATAATTCACTGTAGTCATACTTAAAAGTAAAGAAGGGTATGTGCAAAGAGTAAAGCTTCATCTAAGCGACCATGGAAAAGTCTGAAGAAAAAGTGTCGTTTATAATTAAATAAAAATTATTATTTGTAAATAATTTAAAACTAAGATTTGTGTCGTCGTTTTTCTTAGGCCGCAGACGAAAATCTCTTCACCATATGTCTATTTATGTGTGTCTCTCCGACACTACCTGCGACACCTAAATGCCGCCCATATATCATTCTACCTTTTCTCTACATCAGGTGTGACTGTGTATGTATGTATGTATGTATATATATATATATATCTTTATAATAAAATACAATTTTCTGTCTGTCGGAAAGCTTCGCTAGACTGTGGCGCCGCTCTTAAAGAACCGTTATAAAACAGCGGGAGATTCGAGAACTATTTACGATTATAAAAGATGAAAACGATTATGCGTATGAATTGCTAATTGTTTTCAAGCACATCTTGCTCTTTCATAAGGTATGTAGAATAGTTTTAATGAGCAAATTTTAAGTGTTTCGCTATCAAGACATTCTTATAAATATCTTTTATTTAAATTTTCATTTTTAAAAAATGCATTTTAAAATGGGCCTTTTCAAAATTGTATCCTTTGTATATATAATTAAAGTTGTACTTTTGATAAAATTTACAGTTAGTGATGAGTGAACGAGAGACACCAGAGGATCGTAAAAAAACGTTTAGCAAGAGAACGTAAATAACGGTGGAGAGCTCGACAGTCACAATCTACTTTAGATCGCTTACGAGAAGAAGATCGTGAGAGAGTCGCTGATCAACGAGCGAATGAAAACGACATGCAAAGACCAGTTAGATCAGCTAACGATGCGGAACGTCATTCTACTCAGCGCTCACATGAAAGTCTAAGTCAGCGATCTTGATGTTGAACGCCGTTCCCAGCATTATGCAATCGAACAACAGAATAATCGAGAAAATCAGCAGCGATTTGGTTTTTCATTTCATCACTTTTCCTTCCAATTAATGTTGTTCCGTCATTTTTGACGGGCAAAAACACTAGTATGTATGTATGTGTATGTATATATATATATATATATAATTATATAATGTTTGCTTCAATACATGATTTACAAACAAACCTATATCGGCATGTTGACATTTGCGTATTCATAATCCTGGTTGAGTCCGGATGAAATGCATCATATATTTTCGTCAGAAAAAAAAAGATCCTTCATATTTAGCCGAAGGTGGAGAGTTGGAAAGTTTTATCTCACAGAGAATATATATATATACATACATACATACATACATACATATATATATATATATTCTCCCCATTCCTCCACACGCAGCGGATCACAGTCCGCATTTTGACGAGTTGCAGAGCAGTGCGCAAGGCTTCCGAAAAATACAACCCCTTGAAAAGAGTTCTCGGATCATTCCGCGTGGAAACTATTTCTTTTTGACAAAGGAGGAGTGCGTTCTTGGAGGAATTCGATTCGTTACGCCGCCGTAAAACAAAGTATCCACGTACGTAACATACAAATGAAACGTCATCTCGAAAGGAATGGCAACGCACGCACACACACATTCACACGCGCGAGAAAGGACAAGGTCTAGTGACTCTCATTTTGTTTTTTTTTGTAATTAATATTATTTATTTCGGTGTGTTTCGCGTACATTCTCCGCCGTCGCACAATGGGCCAGGGTCGGATTTTAGCTGGACAAAAAGCAAATTTCTTCATGTTATGAAACTGTTGATTACCTTTAAATTCGTGTTGTTGCATATCCATATGGTATATATTTGCTCTCAGAACGCGACTTAACGCTACTAATAAAATGTGACAACCTTGCAATTCAGCTAGACTTAATAGCGGGCGGCATAACCGCGCGTCAGTACTGTTTGTGTTCCCACTTTAAACAGACGCACGTGCAGTGTTTTTATGTTATAAATATTTACTTTTACAATGAATATTGTAGAGTCAGGTATGTACTTTATTTTTACCTATTCACGTAATACAAACTCATATCGGTAAATTTTTTATGCATATAATTAATGACACTAAAATAATGTAGGGTTTTTTTGATTTAATTTGCTTTGTTAATACTCAGTGTGAATAGAATTGTATTGTAATACCCACTTAATTATATTATTGTTATTAATTTCCACAGAATTTGATTTAATTTGCTTTGTTAATACTCAGTGTTAATACAATTATTGGTGATAGTATTAATACAGTTAATAAGTATGGAAGAGCATGGAAATTAAGTCCATAATAATGAATTAATGTAAGTCATGTAGTTTTCTTTCCAAAAATAAATATAAAATATCTATATATATATATAATTATATAATGTTTGCTTCAATACATGATTTACAAACAAACCTATATCGGCATGTTGACATTTGCGTATTCATAATCCTGGTTGAGTCCGGATGAAATGCATCATATTTTTTCGTCAGAAAAAAAAGATCCTTCACATTTAGCACTTTTAATTTGTAATAAAATATCTTCCTGTTGTTTAAAACGAAATATTTATTTTTTCAAAATTTTGTCCAGCTAAAATCCCACTCTGGACCACTGTGCGTCGCCGCGGAAATCGATGCGCGTTGAGGCGAATGCGATCCGACACGCGAAGAAATGGACGTAGTGGTAGTATATATACGGTAGTTATATACGGTTCGAGTTTTGGATACGAACGCTATGGAGTGAGGAGGAGGAAGGCATAACTGATCCATCCGAGTGATCCACTTCCGCGGATTTATTGCGCGGAAACAAATTCCGGAGAGGACTTGTGGAATGCAGAATAAATGCGAGAGGAAAAACAAGAGTGGATGGAAACAGCGAAAGACTGCATTTAATTATTTTATCTCCCGAAAAAATGGACGATAACCCTCCTACCGCCAAATGTTACATTTGCGTTATAAATTAATTTCTTTTCGCTACTTAAGACTATAAAACTACTGGTTTGAGTTACAATGGTGGTTTTCAAACATTTTGTAGCTGCGGCACCATTTCAAAGGATTTCGCGGGTTATCCAAAACAGGAACGAAATTTTATATATCTAAACATACGTGTACCGCGACGTTTGGACACATCCAATTGTTGGAAATGCACCGTAGGGAATTTATAAGACCGCCCTAATCAGCATTTTTAAAACGTTGATTTATTTATTAATCTAAGTTTTTCGTGACATCCCTTTGAAACAGCTGCGGTACCCTAGAGTGCCGCAGGACTCAGTTCGGTGAACACTAAGCTAGATCTTTACGCTATCAATCTAAAGCTCGGCTTTTTTTTCAAGATTATCGCATAATATACTGTAAATACTTATATATAAGACGGTTTCCAGTAAAAAAAATCTGGGAAAAATCAATGTACAGAAAGCATATGTATAGCTAGTTGAACGTAAACGCTGCATTTCATTGGTAGGCGTGGGCGTCAATATAGCTGAAACTTACTGTAGAACGCGAGGTAGATTAATTAAATAATAATTTACAATGGTGGCAATGTTTCGGTGAAACTATGGTTTTATATTCAACAGGGAATTATCGAGCTCGTCTTATGGCTGAAAACATTCAAGAACGAGCAAGTACTTGTCTTAGTTACCTTCAATAGCAGCAACAAGGTTTTTTTTAAGAATCTATTTCGGTGAATAGTCACTGAATAAGGCTGATTTTTAGCCGAAATGCACGTCCGGTTTTTAGAGCCTCGTCGTTGCTATTGGAGATACGTGAGAGACGTGAATATGATTTTTAGATAAAGATAAATTTTCAGACGTAACGTGCGAATAAAATCAAAGCGCCAAAGTCTACGGATTACAAATCATACAGTAAAATATATTTTTACTTTAAAAAATGGCAAATAACGCTATAAATAATGCCGCAATTAGGAAGAATTTTCAGTCGCATGATTCAGTAAATTCACACGTTATTTTGCCGCGAGCGAGTTATTATTAGACGTGGTCGTGAAATTGGGTTAGGTGAAATGATTAAACAACTTCCGGCGAACCCACAAATGCTAGCATTAAATTTTACGAAAGGAAAAAAAATAAGAAACACGCCAAACTACAAGAAATTCAATTTCGCGGGAAAAGATTCTGGCGCGCCACTAGCACAATAGGACCAACCATGTGCGACTAAATATATATATGAGGAGGGCAGAACTTTGAAAGATTGTAGCAAGATACGGCTCGCCTCGACCGTTAAAGCCGCAGTGCCGTATATCTGGCTGAAAAATTAAGTAGAGCGTCTTAGGAACGAAATAATTCTTTTTCTTTAAATAAAAAAAAAGAGAAAACTGAAAAAGGAGCGAAATTCTTATAAGGATATCCGAGCCGTCCTTTTCGCGGACGTGAGACTAATTAGGAAGGAGACTCAGCTGGTAAGTTGAAGTTTCGGGATTTTTTTTTAATCATATGAAAAGAGACTGACAGATGAGTCTCGAAATAAAAAAAAGTGTGTGGAAGCGTAGCGGTGGTTTTTCTCCGAAAGTAAAAATAAATAAAAGAAATTCCTAGCGAAAAGAGTCGTCCGGAAAAAAAGAAGAGAGGGAGAGAGAGAGAGAGAGACGTACGTGGATAAAAACGAGAGAAGAAAGAGCGGAAAAACTAAATAGGGAGTGCCAATTTGCTCCAAGCACTCTTCACATCACCGGACGCCATCTTTTATTTTATTTTCGCCTTCGTCATCTGTTTTATTTTTCAATCCCTCTTACGGGATAGTTCTTCTTTTTTTCATTGCTTCATTTTCACAGGCGTCCTCGCGCGGATCTGTGACGTTTTTCTCATTTGAAAAAAAAATTCTATAAATGAGAAGGCGTGAAAAGGTCGTTTTCCTATCCGAATTGTGATTTTTCCCCTTCTTCTTCTTCTCTCCTCCCCATTTTTTTTATAATGGAATAAGTTTTTCGTCAAACTGCAAAATGTCAAACTTTTGTGATTATTTCTCCATTATTTTTGTTCCGACTCCTGCGAACAGGACGAATGTGACATGCCTGAGGAAGTAAGAAAGGGTTTTTTTTAGGTCAGGAATAAAATTCGAATCCTTACCCTCGGATGTGATGAAATATTTTACGGTATATATATATATCCCCCAGAATCTCCTTCGAAGGAACCATTTCGTTTCGCAGCCTTCTCGCCTAAAGAAAAAAAAATTAAATACGCCGAAACTTTTTCTCTTCCTCCTGTTTGGGATTCGTTTCTTCATCCGGAAATGAGATACTGCGGAATATCCTTAAGCAGTGATCGATGCTTTATTGCTTTTGAGGGTGAAAGAAGTTTCCATATTAGCTCCAAAAACGCTCGCACTTGTTGGTCATAGAGTAATCAGTTTGGAACCGTATATGCCTAATACCAATAGATCACTTACAGCGTTTCCCGAAAGAAAGGTATTTTGACAGGTTTTGTAACATGTTTACCGGTACAAACGGTAGTTATGGTAAGCATAACGTAATATAAAAACGTAGATAATCCGAAATATGAAGACATGAAGGCAAAATTTTTCAAATATTGTTTAAAAATCTAAAATTTTATACACGCATAAAAACAAGTCGGGCTCTATATAAACCAGAATGCTAACAAAGTCTATTCAACATAATATATTAACTGAATACTGAGATTCATATTATATATATATAAGGGTAGCAACAAGGTGTTGGAGGAAGCCCAGTGGCCACTTACCTAGAATGAAGAGCCGCTGGGGGTGCTGAGGACACACGAAAAACAGTATATGTTTCTCCGTCGCTGAAGAAGGGCATCAGCCCGAAAGCTCCATTTTTGTGTAGTTTTTGTTCTTTTGTGTTTTTCGTGTGTCCTCAGCACCCCCAGCGGCTCTTCATTCTAGGTAAGTGGCCACTGGGCTTCCTCCAACACCTTGTTGCTACCCTTATTATTACCTTTCCTTTTCCTTAAGTATTTATATATATATATATATATATATATATATATATATATATATATATATATATATATTCATTCATAGTTTTCAACCCTAAGGTTGGTTTGAAATGACTAGGGAATAAACACATATGATGTGGTGTTTTCCCGTTGCCTTCCACATCAGACACACACATATGAATGATGAAATATGATATTATGAAAACGACACAAACATCCATGCCCTTGGCGGGATTCGAACCCGCGACCGTAGTGACGGTAGGCCAATACGCCATTCCACCACCGGGGTCGGCACATATATAGGGTGATTCACGAAGATATGGAATAATTTCAGGAGCTGATTTCTGAGGTCATTATGAACAAAAAAGTTCATATGAACATGTGTCCGATTCCGAATAATTAAAGAGTTATGGCTGTTTGAAAATTAGAAAAAGGCAAGGCAATATCCGGAACTCGGGAGACAATTGCCGACCAGTACGCGATGCGTTCTCCGCTACATTGTTTATTTACTTATTTACAGTCTGTATTGTCAAATACGAACGTGTGTATTATTAAAGTAGGTTTTCAAAAACACCACCTTCGACTTCAATGCATTTCACCGCTCGTGTGTGAATCGCGCTCGTTGCCTGCCGAAGTTCATCATGACTGTCTTTTATGCGAGCCACAGCATTCAATACGCGATGAAGTAATGCATCCCATGTTTGCACTTTAGTATGGTACACAAAGTCTTTCATCCACCACCACAAGCAGAAATCAAGGGGTTTAGGTCTGGGGACCTAGCTGGCCAATTTTGTGGACCATGGCGACCGATCCATCGCCCAGGGAACTGCTCATTGAGGTAAGTAACCACTGCACGGAAACAATGAGGCGGTGCTCCGTCGTGTTGGAAGTGCATTCAAAGTCTTGTAGCCAGGGGCACATCTTCTAACAGTTGCGGCAATTCGTTTTGCAAAAATTGTAAATAAATGTCCAGTAAGACGACCCTCAAAAATGAATGGACCAATTACCTGATCACACAACATTCCACACCACACATTGACACTGAATCAGTGTTGAAAGTTACTGTCCACAGTGGCACGGGGATTAATTTCTGACCAAACATGGGAATTGTGTGTGTTGTTAACACCGTTGCGGGTGAATTAAGCTTCATCAGTGAATAAGATGTAACGATGCAGACGCCGATTCTCATTAAGCCAATTACAAAATTCCAGTCGTCGGGCAGGATCCCCAGGTTCGAGGTGTTGGACACGTTGCAAGTGGTACGGGTACATTCCTTCTTCATTCAATGTTCTCCATACTTTTGATTGCGAAACACCGAGACGTGTGGATGTCCTTCGCGTACTAGTACAAGGGCTACGCTGTACCGCCTCAAGGATGTTCTCTTGCTCAGCCACGTCTTGTCGAACCACACGCTCATATGGAGTGTTAACGCTGGTAAGTGAGCCGGTATCTCGCAAAGTTTGGAACACACTGCTAATAACTTTTTGATTTAGAACGTCGCTGGTATTCAGCGACAGCAGCAACAGCATTTCCATCGCAAAATCCATAAACATACACCATATCTGCATATTCAGCACTTGTAAATGTAAAAGGCATCTTGAAAGTATTGCTAACACAGTAACAACTAACAATGCTATTGTCGATTTTTGCGTGCGCATGTTTCGACAGGCTACGTTCGGACAAGGTCATGGTCGCGCAGGCGAATGAGTTATGAGTGAGATTCACAGTGCTGAAAATCTACGAGCAGCCATAACTCCGCAAATTCGTATTTGACAATACAGACTGTAAATAAGTAAATAAACAAGTAAATAAACAATGTAGCGGAGAACGCATCGCGTACTGGTCGGCAATTGTCTCCCGAGTTCCGGATATTGCCTTGCCTTTTTCTAATTTTCAAACAGCCATAACTCTTTAATTATTCGGAATCGGACACATGTTCATATGAACTTTTTTGTTCATAATGACCTCAGAAATCATCCCCTGAAGTTATTCCATATCTTCGTGAATCACCCTGTATATATATATATATATATATATATTAAAATTACTACGATAAATATAGGCCATTCTATTAGACAAAAAGGTGTTGTTTAATAGGTAGCGATAAATATATAAGCTCACAATGTGAGAAGAAAATCTGTGCAGAAAAATGGGACCTCTGAATAGATGTATTCAGGAATTATTGTGATTAACATCAGAACACCCAGTCTCTACGTTAATTCACATTCTAGTTTATCTGCACAAGCATAATGGGGATATACTGCGCATCATGTTAAAGGCAATTTTCGATCCACGGAAGTTTTTCGGATTACCTTAATTTATTGAAGCCTCTCATTGGTAAAAATAATACATCTCACTTAAACTCAATAGATAACTATGACTTATGAAGGCATAAAAATTTGAGTTAAAATCGGTTACAAGTTGTATTCAAACTTTTACGTGGGCAGTATTTTATTTTGTGAAACTATTCATGATAATAAAAATACATGGATTTTTTTATTACTTTGACCTTTGATCTAATCACAGTGGCGAAAAGAATTTTACACAATAATTGCAAATGTAATTTAATATAAGCAAATCTCAATAAATAGTATTGAAGTAAGGAAAAACACCAAGTAAGGAAAAACACCAAACCCTGGTCTTTAGAATAGCACTACCGAATATTGTCGCAATAAACTGTCACTAAAACAAGCAAAATAATTCTAAAAGGGAGTAGACGACAGCCCCACACAAACCTATTTTAAAAGAAGAAATAGGTTTAGATTTAGCAGCATCTCCAACTCCATCTCTCCCTAAAAATATAAACTCCAAAATCGCTTTATCGATTTTTAAAAAAATACCGCAGGAGGGATCGAATGGAAAACAAGGCCAGAAACAATGTTTTTTTATATTCTTCTTCCTCTTCAACCGCGAATAACAAAAGAGAAGAGCGGTGCAAAAAAAAGAGATATGACATAAAATAAACCGTCCTGAATTATTCCGCCATCGCTGTTTCATTTTTACTGCACGTCGGATGAAAAGGGCAGGACGAAAAACAAATGGAAATCTCTGCTTAGGTATAAGAGTGCATTTGAATACGTACATGTATAAATATATACAAACGTATGTACACCCACACATTAGTACGCGAAGCTTTTGCCTATAGAAGTGTGTCTGAGACGCAGATCGTAAGAAACGGCAGGAGGATATGGTAAAAAACCTTCCTCCCTCTATCTCTCTCCCCTTCCCCCATCCCCTCTCATCCCTCCGCCCCCCTCCCCCCCCCTACCCCCAAGTGAACGGTTGTGAAGTGGCGGCGCCGTGTTGGAAGAGATCCCCGGGACCTCGCAGCATAACGACGTCGGACTGGGTGCGGCATTTCCCGTGGAATTAATGACGGGATGCCGTCATTCCTCCATTACGACCAGAGTTCATGCGGCCCAGCGTCCTGACGCGGAAGACCTCTATGCACACCCCTTTTTATTCACCACACACCACCACTGCCTACCATCCAAACCCAACTC
Organism: Uropetala carovei; assembly: GCA_036926305.1. Lineage (NCBI taxonomy): Eukaryota > Metazoa > Arthropoda > Insecta > Odonata > Petaluridae > Uropetala > Uropetala carovei. Next base: position 7,989,417 of record JAXCHB010000129.1, read on the forward strand.
CTTCACCTCTCCCTCCCTCCTTCTCTCTCTCCCTCTGCTTCACTATATCTCTCTCTCTTCCACTTTATGTCCTCTCTCTCTCTCTCTCTCTTCTTCTCTACCCCTCTTCCTCTTTCACCTTATTCCTCTCTCTTTGTCTCTCTAATTTATCCCACCTTTCTACCTCCCTTTCTCCATTTCTGCATCAATCTCTCTCTCTCCTTTTCTCCATCTTTCCATCTCTACTTCCCTGCACACCTCCCTCCCTCTTTTACGTCTCCCTCACCTTTGTATAAATTTCAATAGTATTACTTGTATATTTCTCTTTGAAGTAATTGTATCTTATCGCGATTTATAAGAACTTATTCTGATGTAGGTATCAATCTCATATAGCTAATCTACCCATCTCTCATTTCTTCCTGCCAGCATCTCTTAATGCTGCCTCAGTCTTGGTTGACGGGTGGTTAGAATGTTTGCCAACGGTTACTGCGGTCGCGGGTTCGAACCCCGCCTACGGCAAGCTTGTTTTTGCCTTGCCGGTAAGAGTACATTGTGTTGTCTAAATCTCGTCCTTACATAAAGTTAGTTTATTAATTATTCTCGCTTCTACTATGCCCATCTCCTTCCCTCGCTCCGATTTTCTCTTTTCCTCCCTCCATTTCTCCCCAGCTTTCGCATTTCCACTTTAGCTTTCCTCTCTCCCTTTCTCTACCCTTCCTTCCCTCTCTCTCTCTTCCTCTTTCTCCCTCCCTCAATCCTTCCCCCCTCCATCTATCCCCCACAATATCTGCCGACCCCCCTCCCCCACCCCCCACTCTCCCCCCCTTTCTCTTCTTCTATCTCTAACCCTTGCTCCCTATCCCTAGATCCCGACAATTACTCTCCCACCACACATGTCATCTCATCCGCAGGCGACGCCCATCCCTCACGCCTCCCTCCATCTCCCTCTCCCTTCTACCCTCCTACCCTCAACCTCGGACATTCATCCCATACATACAGCTTCCCTGAATGTATCCTCGGCCCTCACCCACCATTTCTTTCTCCGTTTCCCTCCCCCCATCTCATTGTCGCCACCAACCCACGTCGCAAAAACCCTTCCTCCTTGGTCCTTCCCGCCCCTGAAAAGCCTCCGTAATTCTTTTCCTCCTCCGCTCACATCTCGTAATATCACCCTCGTCCATATATCCCCTCAACTCACATTCTGGTCGCCCCCTGGCGCCACGGACCCGAAACCTCCCGCTCGCTTCCTCCTCCTACTATACCCTGTGTCTCAATTGCGCCTCTCCTCTCCTCCTTCCTGCCGCAGTCTATCCCCATAATGTCGCTATTCTAACAAGGCGCCCTTTCCTCCCCCCTCCACCACGGCACTTCTCCAACCGACCTGAAAGTGGCGCCAAAAACTTTACCTATCCGCGTTCTCTCCTCTCTAACCTCTTAAATGCGCTGCCGTCCCTCTCCTCTCCCCTCTCCCTTCCCTTGCCAAACTCCTCATAACACCGTCTAACCACCTCTCCCGATCCCCCCTTTCCATCTGATACTCTAACCCTTTTATGGCAATTCTCCCTCGGTCACGTCCCTAGCTCCCACCTCTCCCGCTCCGCCTACTTCTGCTAAAAGTCCTTTTCGTGAAGGCTCTCAGTTCTTCACGGTGCTTCCCAAGTACACTCAATCACACCGGCGATTACTCCAAGTAATCTTCTTACCGTTCCAAAAATGTAAAAAAAAATATCTTTCGTTTTTATCCTAATCCATATATTTTATATTAAACTAAAGCAATAAGGAAAATACACTATATATAAATATATGGATCCTTCATATAATATAAAATTATAAAAATTTTCTACAAATAATTTGTTTTTTTTATTATTACGCAACTGAATTAGTGTGTGGATGCGCAATATAAATGACTTGTACATATTGGACTGAGTTAATCGGGTCTTAAAAAATCGATAATGATTTAAATCTTTAACTTCAAATTCAAAAATAGACTACATATTTAATTCGATAGGAAAATACGATACAAAATGGTTTTCAAATTCTATAGCTTAAATAATTTTCAAACTTTAAAACATCTTATAATATACGCGAGGATTCTTCAGTGGGTGTATTTTTGCGGACGATTATTAGTACATTAAAACAAGAACCAACAAACATTAAGACAGAAAAGTATCGTAATGAAATTTATAAGAATACAGGAAATATTTTAAAGGCGCTTTTTAAGAATATATACATATAAGAGCAGGAGGAAAGAAATGGCAATAAAGGACCTGAAGGGGAAATAGTTATAAATAAATGCCAGAGGTTATGGATGACCTGGTTAAATTAAATACTATTGCGGAAATTCCTGCGAATTAGCCGCAAATAATTATGGCAATGCATATACGTCCATACATAATATCGAGCACATACGCGAGTATACAATATAGAAATATTTATTTAAAAACTGCCGCTGTTTATTTTTCACACGACTTTTTATTAATTAAACCAATTTGAAAAACTGAATACACTGAACTATACATTCGAATAAAATTTCTTTCAATATCTCTCTTAACCTTGGCCCTCCTTTATCCATCCACCCGACCGAACAATATCTAAATTAAAACCTCTCACATTTTCTTCTTTATTTCTAGGGCATTTTTTCGAGCGAACAACTATCTCGTTTCCTTTTATGTTCGCGAAAGAACTGAATCATCTCATCCCTTGCAGAAAAAAATCGTCGTACCTCATTGATCTTTAAAATCCTATTGACCCCTTGTGCTTAAAAAAATCGTAAAATGGGGAAATAAAACTAAAAAATCGGCACGGATCGACTTTGACCCCTTTTCGTCTGGAGCTTTTCTTTCACCTACTCGCTCCCGTTTAACCTACCTCTTTCTTCTACCTATCTCCCCTTCCTCCCCTCCCCCTACCCTCTCCCATTCTTCCCATTTCTCCTTCTCCCATTTCTTCTCCCTCTCTCTCTCTCCCTCCCCCTTCCTCCCCCCCTTTTTAATCCCTCTTTCCCTCCCCCCCATTTTTCCTCATCCTCCCTATCTCCCCTTGCCCCTCTGAGACGTTTTATCTGGAGCTCTCCTTTCAACTCCTAGTTTTCTTTTAACCCACTCCCTTTTTCCCTCCCCTTCCTTCCATTTCTTAACCCCATTTCTCCCTCCAATTCCTCCCTCCACTTCTTCCCTCCCCTTTTTCTCTCATCTTCCCCATTCTCCCTCTTATTCCGTACCTCCTCCCTCTCATTCAGTTTCATATTCTATAGCAATATCTCCCCACCCGGGACTCCCCCTCCCCCTTCCATGCTCCACCTCCTCCTTCCTCTTCAGTGGCAAACTCCGCGCTCAGTGATTTCGAATCGCGAGTTCGGGGTAAAAAAAAAAACGGAAAACATTCGGTTTTCGAGAAGAAAGACTCCAATTTTCTTCTCTCCTTCTTCCTATCATATCCTATATAGTAGAGTGTTAGAAGAGATAAAAAAAGGTTAGCAAAAAAAACGAATTCCTCTCTCTGCTCCGACACTCTAAGGAAAAAGGGAAGGGGGTTGGTTTTCAGCGTTAAAAAAAAGGGAAGATGCTAAGACGCCTCTGTGGAATGGAGTACGCTCTATTTTAAAATTCTTACGAGTGGGGCCAGAAGCGACGAAAGGAGTAGACGCTAACTCGATTTCTCATGAGGCGTGTTCCTTCTTCTTTTTTTATTTTTACTTTACTCTCTCGTTTCCTTTGCTCGCTATGTCTTGGAGCAGAAAACGCTTTTTAAAAGGAGATTCTCTCGCGGTCACGTCACAAGAGTGAACGGGGATACGGTCGTAATCCCAGTAAAGTAATTCTCTTATCTACATGTGCATTTATATCACAAGAGAGAGTAAAATAACTGTTAAAATCATCATGCAAGGGCGCTCCGTTGTAAAAGATGTTCTTGTGCCTGCAAAGTGTACATTTTTAGATTTACCTTAAGTTTTTTCTATATGCTTTATTATTTGCCGTCAATAAATAACGGCGTAGAATTACACGAAAGCTATGAAAGAAATTATTCGAATTAGTATGTACCGGTTTTTTCTTAAATATTTAAAAATAACTCCTCTTTTTTTATATAATTCTCTCCACGTAAAATAGGATATTTTTATCAGCAGAAATTGTCATTAAAATTTGAAGTTTTTGATTGTTAAAAAAGGCATGTTTCACATTCAAAAATGTCTCAATGTACTGAAAATACCCTATATGACAATTTAATTATTACTTATTTTCAGGTTCAAAATTGGTATTATAATGGACTGGTAGAGAAGTAATAATATTTACACTACATCAATCTAATAGTTAAATTTGGAATAATTAATCATATCGATTGAAAAGGAAAAATGATTAAATCTGATTGTCATAGATTTAATAAATTATATTATAATAAACGATTAAACACTACTGAAATTAATTGCAGGAAATTGTGCCAAAGTTGATGAATTTATTTATGTAACCATGAAAACTAAAGGTCGACTCTGCTTATCTCAATATTTTAATTCATTGCCGTATTCGCGGTTAATTTTTTAATTTTAATTTTACCTTAAAATAAATATATGCTTTGGACTAATGATACGTATTTAATAAGGGTAACCGATATCGAAATATACGACAAACTAGGCTAATAAGAAGGACAGTCCAGTTTCACTTAAAAAAAATAAATCAACTCAAAATTAATATACGAGCCCTCTCCATTCCAAGAACCTCTTGTAGAGAAACCCGAAACAAAAACAGCACGAAAGAAAAAATAAACTGAAGACGCGGAGTCCCAGAAGAAAAAAACAAACATCTCGACGTAGAAACACACGCGAGGACACGGAGGAAGAGGAGGAGGAGAAAAAAAAAGGACAAGAGGGCGAAGGCGAAGGAGACTGCACACTCAAAACAGAAGAGCATCACTCCAAAAACACAAGGTGACTGGAAGTGAGACACACACACACGCGGTGAAAAAATCCCCTTAAAGCAGAATCCCTACACTACCCCGTGCATACAGGCAATCCGAAGGCGAGCGTAGTCGAAAAACCGAGAAATGTTTTGGCACGTTGCTAATAAATACTCTAAGTCACAGTGCTTCTCAACCTCTTTTGCTCCACGGCACACCTTCATGCATGCTTAAGAACATCGCGGCACACAAAAACACCACTAATTAATTTCACTGCGTAAACACTCATTTTTAAATATAAAAAAATTAACGTAACAAGTAAAAGTCGCAGTTATATTAGACTAGCGTAATTCCCGTTGAAATATCAACGGAAGAACTATAGATAGACAATGAGGAAATAGCCTGACCGTCTTCTGAAAGCTTCTAGCAAGGTGGCAGCACCAATAGATGAGTTGAAATCTTATTTGCAAAGACACAGACAAAAATCCAGAAACTGCTTTCATAATTATTATTATTATTACTTGATTGTTACCATTGGTAAAGCAATGACTGTATAATTTTATTGTACAATAAATACATACAATAATTTAAAAATTAAATATCTTCGATGTGTGCGGCACACTAGTCCCTTCCTCGCGGCACACCAATGGGCCGCGGCACACCGGTTGAGAAACACTACTCTAAGACAAAAAAAAGAAAGTTTGGAAATAGTGGAACGAAAGCAAGGGGTCGAAAGAAAACTTAAGAGGGAAGAGGGGGAAAATGAGAGAAATGGGAGAAGAAAAACATCTTTAAAAACACAAAATGTGGAAGAAGAGAGGAAAGAAGGAAAACGCAGCATATGAATCGCTAGAAAAAAAAGTTAGAGTGCGGGGTATAAAGAAGAAATAAAACCTTGCAGGAAGAGATTGAAAGGAAAAAAACGACATGGAAGAAAAACGGAAATGAAATGGAAATGTATAGAATATTAAAGTAGAAAATTCTACGGATTTGAATAAATAAGTAGAAAATTGGACCAGAATTAAATACACAGATACGCCAAATGAATAAGAAACTTCAGTGCACGAAATAGTGTCGTATAGGACGGATTCCAATAAATAAAAGCACGTACTAAATTTGTGGACGCAACTGTACAAAGTTACGTAACAGCGTCGTTTTGCGGATTTGAAGATTACATTGAACATGCAACGAAACAACATTAAAGTTTCCTCCGTAGATTTCACCCATAGCGAACCAGCAAAAAGAAAGATGGAGAGAAGAAAGAGTTCTGACGGAATGAGGAAGAAAGTCGGAAAGAAGTCAGAGGGTAATAGTGGGAAAAAGAACAGGAGTGAGTACCAGAAGAAGATATGAGGTATTATAGGTGAGAGACAGACAGACAGATGAAATTCTAAATTCGAGAAGAAATTACACTATTTAGTACATTCGCCCATCTGGAAAGAGGAAGAGACAGAGGAAGAAACGGCAGAGATAATAAATAAAAACATCCACGGCATAAATAAAAAGATAAAAAGTAAAGAAATATACAGATATTGGCATAATTGAACAAACGTATTCGCATTTTACTCAGTTATCCGTAAGTTTTTTTTCAAACCCGTACTCGACAATAAAACAAGAAAACTAAAAAAAAACTTTCCTCTTACGAACCGCTAATTTTGTTTGGAAACCGCCGGTTTCTGCGAAATACGCCATCATCGGGCCCGGATACTCAAAACTTTTAGACTTTCAATATGATAAAATTATAGGACCCTGAGGGAAAAATCTTTTAAGTTTATTCTGTTGTTAAATTTTGCTTTGTAATATATAAAACTAAACAACCTCCACTGTTAAGTAAATAAAAGGCAGAAAGAGAGTGAGAGAGAGAGGGAGAAATAAATGGAGTGAGAATGACTTGGCGGAAGACGAAAGGAAAGGGAGGAGAGGGGAGAGAGAAAGAGGGAGAGGGGGAACACAGAATGGAGGGGAGATGGATGGAAAAGAGAAGGGAGAGAGAGAAAGAGAGAGAGAGAAGGGCGAAGAAAGATGGTTGAAGTAGGGTTGAGCGGGGTGTGGAGAGGTTGGAACCTTAGAGCTGTTTGAAGTGGGAAGGGGGATTTTTTTTTGGGAGGGAAAGAGGAGAGGTTGGGCTGAGTGGGAGAGAAGGCAAGAAGTGAGAAGGGGGACAGGGGAGGGTAGCGGTGGGAAATCATCCGGCATGGAGGATTGAGCTCCAATACTCCCCTGACTCTAGCTGGAAGATAAATCAAGGAAGGAGACGGTGCAGAAATTCTAAAAGTTCTTTTCCCTCTCACTCTACTTTTTGATGTAGCCTTCCGGCAGACTCGAAAGGGCTCCGAAATTTTATTATCTGCGTCATCGATTAGTGATCCCGAAGAAAGCCAACAGATGACGCAGGAGCCGCGGAAGAGAGATTTTTATCGATTTTTTTTCTTCGGGCGCCTTGGCCTAAGGATAATTCGACCAAGTTTTTGGAATGATTCATAATAATCTGAGATACAGAGAACTCTCGATCTAACGTTCTTGAAGGGTCCGAGTAAAATCGACTTTTAAATGCGGAAAAACGTAAGAAGTGGAAAATGGAGATAATGACGTGCACACATCAAAGTTTCCATAGTTGATATATAATAAACAGCATATAAATGAAACACTGTATGATATATTGCAGTCAGTACCCAACACAAAAATTTATGTAATAAAATAAATACAGCCATTCAAAATCAGAAATACGGTATATAAAAAAATTTAATAATGAGACTTTAATATATTTTTTTAAATCAGAAATTTTTTGTACTGTATTTCTTTTGACCGAATATCGTAAAGTCCTCTTGCAAGTTGATCTGTCCCTTTAAGAAGGTGACCTGTCCCATTACGAAAGCATAGCTATCAATTGAGGGTAAGCAACCCCTACACTGTGTGATTAAAGCTAGCTCTGTAGTACATCATTATTTTCATCATCACCACTTTCAACACAGTTATCATTTGCAAATCACAGTTTCATTAACTGATAGGACACAACAAGTAGGAAGATTATCGTCAAAGGCAACGAACTCATCAAATGTCGCTTCATTCGCGTTCAATTGCTCCCATTCTTCGATATCAATTGCTAGAGGGTCATTTTGGTCTTCAACTTCAACAAAAACCTTACTGAAGAACCCAACAGTGCATGATACCTGAATCTAATTGTTGCAAATGACTTGTGCTGTTGGCCGGGAAAAACACAACCTTAAAATACCGTAAGCTAGATGTATCAGGCGGATGAGCTGTGCAGCGATCCACAAACAGCAGCAATTTCTCGATGCATACCCCAGTTTTGCATCCAAATGTTGAAGATACTCCTTGAATAATTTTGATGTTATCCATGCTTTGGATTTGTTTTTATATTTGTACGGCAGCGTCCGCACCTTCTTGAAACATCGCGGTTTCACAAATTTGCCAATCACAAGAGGCTGAAGTTTCTCACCGTCATATGAATTGCAGCCTAGCAAGTTCATGAGCCGCTCCTTGCTTTTCTTCTGGCAAGCTTTTTCTCGAAAAGTTAGGGTTCTATCCTGTAACACATTAAAAAATAAAATTGTTTCGTCCGCGTTGAATATATCGCACAGCGAGTACTTCTGTGTTAGTTCCGGAAGCTCTTCTCTCTTCCTGTGATCCGTTGTAGCGAGGTCCACACATTTGTCTGTAGAATCAATAAGTGTAATTATCATTTACATCTTTTAAAGACGTTACAAACTGATAAAATTCTAGCCGCGGGTTTGAAATTCTAAACTTTAGATGCGGGAAATCGTTACAAACGAAGAACGTTAGAAGCGGGAAAAAATAACAAGGTATAAATGGACTTCTGACCTGGACTTTTAAATTTCGACTTAAAATGCGGAAAAACGTTAGATCCGTAAACGTTAGAACGAGAGTTCACTGTACGTGTTTTTATATAGACCAAAAAAACTGAAATTTTCGTATTTTCATTTTAGGATTTAGCATTTAATAGCATCAAAATACTTTAATTTTCGCATTTATCTAGCAACTATTTTATAAATTAATTTTAGCATTGTTTCTGTTGCACAAACAAGTCAAATCAAACACACTGAACAATAAAACTTTGACAAAGCATTTGCAGTTTCTAAAAAATTACAAGATGCTTATTAGTAGGCATCAGTTTTTTAAATAAAACCTCGAAAACACAAAGGTCCTTTTTTGTCAGATGTCTCATCAACCACTATCACAATAGAGTTGTGTTGCATTTTTACTCTTATATTTTTAGATGCTACTCCAAATTGTCTTTCTTTATCCATTCCAGTCGACAGTTATAGTGCTGACAAATTAAAATTTTGTCATCATTGACACAGAGTCCATCTTATTTAAACTTCTCAGCTCTCTCATGAATATTAAATTTTGTTCGCCCCATAGTAAGTGATTGCGTGGAAGAGATAGAATAATTAAATTTTGAAAAATTATAATATCCAGAATATACAGTAAAATATAATGTTAAAGAGGAAACAACGATATAATTATTAATGATTTTTTACTAATTTTTACGTACCACTTTTTGAATACGAAAATTTTAGGAATTAACTTGAACTTTATATGTCCTGTGGTTAAATATTGTGGCAACGTAAAACAACACCTAATAACTTTACCAAAACGATCGACACCGTCACAATGTGGTCGCAATGAACTGTATTGTCAGAGTGGTTATTTTCGAACAGGTGTTTAGCAAAACTAGTAGAGTCGGATTTGATGGAGAAAGCATGCTTGTGTTCGTTGGCCCTAGTAATAAAATTTCTCCCTGTCTGGCCGATGTAGATATCATCACAATCTGCACATCATAGTTTATAAACACCACTTTTAGGAAAAAGTTCAATTTTATCTTTTCCATTTAATAATGACATCCCAATTGAATTGTTGTAGTAGAAAGCTGGTTTTAGTGTATCATTAGGAAAGGAATTGGAGATGTTGAGTGATAGATTTCCAGTGTATAGCATTCGGCACCAACGTGCCTTCTTGTCATCAGGGGTCGTCAGGTTGGTAAAGATGTTACTAAGGAGGATTTTCCTTTGTTTTCTAGAAAGAAGTCTGTCAATGAGTGAGTCTTGATAACCGTTGGCTTTCGCGATTTGCTTAATTATGCGCAATTATTTATTAAAGTTGTGAGTTACCTTTTGACATGTGGAACTTTTACCAATTGTTTTTATAGTTTCTACCGTTTCATGGTTTTACTGTTTTACGGTTTTACTGATTTTATTAAATATGACGCAGTTCCACCACATGAAAGCTTCTACCATTGATTATAATCTAATAATAATGTTTCATATAGTACAGTATAGTTCCGATTATCCATGTTATGTATTTAGGGACAATGGAAAAACACATGTAATACAACTGCTGAAATTACACCTATATTCGCTTTTGCAATATAAATCAAGGTTGTAATTCATAAAATAATACCTCCCAAATGTAACTCCGTATTGAAATTGGAATTCAACTTTTGAAACTGACCAGTTATTCATTGCACTACCGCTTTGGTACCCATTAGGTGTAGGTAAGCGGGAATCAGCAGGTCGTAAAAAATCCCTCGACAACCGATGGTTACGCATCGGAAATTGGGAGTTAGGAAGAGTGATCCTTGAGAGACATACCTAACGCCAGGGGTGGGGAAACTTTTGAGGAGACGGGCCGCATTAACGGATGAAAGTGCTTCGGCGGGCCGCATTAGGGTCCACATCGGAAGTTATTTGACGAAATGCGAAGATTTATATCTGTGAAAATTGATAATTAATATTATTCCATCGTATAATCTTCACGAGAAAAGGTTTTCCGGCCCTAATTTCAACCTAAAAATACGAAATTGTCTGTTACGTTTCATGGTTCGTTTTCGTAATGTTATCGCGGGCCGTATAAGGTACTCCCTCGGGCCTGATGTAGCCCGCGGGGCGCAGTTTCCGCACCTCTGCCTAAAGCCCTATGATGTACACTTCAAGCCTAAAAATAATTGTTCTATTCCTGGGAGCTGCAAAGTTACTCTTTCCTATACCTACACTGGTAAAAACTAGTTTTTACATAACATACTTTTTAATATTAGTAAAATTAGCCAATTATACACTACCGGGCGGAGAGACGTGGTCACTCGAGGCTGGATACCGCGGTTGGCTAAAACAGGTGAAATTTTTCAACCGCGCACACTCAAAACCGCCGTCGACGAGTCATTGCTGTATTTAGCAACATTTTCATACGTTGATCGCACGCGGCGAAGTATGATTGCAGAGAAAACGGTCATATATGCGATCATCAAAGGTTTTGGGTTAGTGGTCGATAACTGGTGACCCACATTTTTAAAAGCATTTTCCACTTCTGATAACGCAGGAATTAAATTCGAATTAAAATTCGCCTCGTTAAATTGACAATTATCACAGTTTTTATAAAAAAAAATGTCCCCTACCCATGGTTTTGATGTTAATTAAAGTTGATACTCCGGCCTTGAAAAAATGTTTTTCATCAATTGTCAAACTGATAAATATTTATTCGATGGGATAATTACATCAACATCACGACATTTTGTCAAGTTTCAATCGCGTTTGAAGCCGTTCGGCGTTAAAAAATAAATATTTGTGATAATATTTAATGGAGCGCACACCTTGACTTGTCGGACACAAAATAGATTATTTTCCGTTATTTATTGATGGAAAATTGATATGTATTACGTTTGAATTTAGATTTTTTTGTTCGTTCGCTTAGAATGGGCGTTTAAATTAAGTTAACGGATACTATTATTTTCAAAAATTGTGTTCGCTTCTTGGTACTGTATGCTCTATGTAATCTATTCTTTGTAAACTATTTAACTCGAATGGCGTTCACTCGCAATATTCATGGACATACAAGTGTTCGTAGCAGAATTTTATAGTATTATTTTTTGCTCCAGCATGCGTGCAGAATATAATTGCGTTTTGTGTGATAATCATTGCAGTTGATTTTATAGCAATTTTTTGCATTCCTGTATAGGTTAAAGAAGCAAGTTTATCAAAGTTTCTTGATTTGGAATGCAAATAACGTAAAAGCGAACGAAATTTAATAACATTAGAAAATTCCCAGTTTTCATATTACGTTGATTAGTAAACTACAGAGATTTACAGATTGCTGAACGACCGAGTGCATTAAAACGAAAAGCGACTGCAATAATTGCATTATAAACGGACAGATTGCCTAAGGTCGTTCAGAACCAAATATTCGCTTCTAATAAAGCAGTTACAATTAAAGGGCTAGGTAACAACGGATATTTTGCATTATCTTAGCCATAATACAATTATTAGACATAGCTAATCCATTTCACGGGCACAGTGAATAAAATGGAGTTAGTAATTCAAATATCTAACAAAGCGCCTATGAAGATAGTTAAATTTTGTAGCTCATCAATAAAAATATTCTTTATACATTATCTCCGTTATTAATCAGCGAAGATATTTTATCTTAATTTATAGCATCCAACTTTTTTTTATATATATTCAAGTTCAACTCTGCAGTTAAATAGGTACTTTTGTAGTAATATGACGTAGTTATAATGCATTTATGCGAGTATGAAAAATTTCACCTGCAGTGCACATAAAAGCTCAACTTAGGTAAGCGTATTTAGCTAATAATTTTGAATAAATACTTATAAACACACAAGCATTTTTACATGACATAAAATAATTCTGGAGAATAATTGCAGAAGTAAAAATAAAAATTATAAAATAGCGAGAGCAATGGTATCGCGTGAGTTATTCCTGCACTAATTCAAGCAAATTAAATGCTTACCGGATATTTTTCTTCCAGTGTAAATGTCATTCAAGCTATGAATATTCTCATTTTAGTACGAGGAAATATACGGGAAAGAAGAGTAAGGTTAAATAACCTCCCGGCAAAATTAAATCCTATTTCAACTTGTTTCCTGGCACAACACACTTCCCAGGAACGCCATTTCGGCGTATTCAGCACGTGAATACACCGTTAAGGGAATAGAGGAGTAGACACACACACCATTCACTAAGTTAACAACGTCAACGCGCTATCTACCTATCGAGAAAAATGGAAATTTCAGGCAGAGGAGAACATTAAATACAAAATCTAAGTTAACTAAAAACGGTAGACACTGCGGATTGTATTTCGAGGAACTCCCAGCAAAAAAAAATATATATAGAAGATAAATGAGGCGAAAGGATTTAAAAGATGGTAGAATAATTCAAATGGGGATTCTCCCCCCTAAGGCGAGAGATATTACAATATATCCCCACCATGAGGAGGGAATGAGAAAAGGGTTTGAGAGGGGAAGGGTTTTTTTTTTTTTGGGCGGAAAAAGGGAGAAGTTGACGGGTCTCAGATGAGTAGCCCGAGATGAAAGGGATGGGTGAATAAAGGTATTTTGGAGCTTAAGGTGTGTCACACGAGAAGCCTGTGTTGCGCAGATAGGAAGGCGCCATTAATCAGTAAGAAGGGAGAGAGGGAGGTAGAAGGAGAGAGAGAGAGAGAGATGCTTCAACTCTAGTCATTATTCCCCAACCTTTCATTTTCACCCGTTGACTGTCTAGCCTATGATTTGTCACTGGGTATTTTTCATCCTTGAAGGGTCTTTAGATACGTAAGACAGGTTCATAAACGCGAAACGACGCCTATGCGGAGTACGCGGATAAAGCGACGGAAAAGTGGCGCGAAATCTATGCGTAGACTGCATTTTTAAGGCGTTTTCAGGAATTCTTGATTCGCGGCGAAGGCGTTAAAAAAAAAGTCGGATGCAGTTAATTCTCTAGTGAACGCTTTCAACCAACCATAGAATTCCCAATGGCTTGATCCATAATTCACTGAAGATCTTCAATAAAAACGACAGCGTGCGTGCATAATATAACGCGTTATCTTTTGAAGAACCATTTTGTAAAGAGTTCAATGAAAAATGATAAAAGGGAGAATTGAATAATTACAAAATCTCAATGTTGTTAAATACCATCTGTTTGGTTTTACCATGAAAGTCTAATGAGAAAAAACTCAATCTTACGTAAAACAAAATACAGTGAATTAGGATAAACAAAGCAGTATGTACTTCAAAAAATTAAGTTGGATAACGATTTTGTTTTTTCCATATTTTGACTTTTTGAACTATAAATTCATAGAATGCAATTATACAAAACAATTGTTTCCGCGATGGTTTTCTTTTATAAATTCGATGCTTACTGAAACGTTGAATACGTATTCATAGATCCTGAACGCATAATTACTTTCCGAGAAGGTTGACAATCTCATTAAAGCGAGTCCACCACTTGCAATGTTTGGCCGTGTGTTTATTGAAGTAATTACACGTTCGCACCGTTATAATTCAGAGAGGATTCCGTAGTTAGACGTTTTCTCCGTAGTTTCCGGCTTAATTGATATTTCAGCCACCTACACGCGACTGCGAAAGACGACCAAAGCGACCATCTAAATGGTCCAAAACGGCGTCTTTGGCTGTGAGGCTAAGGAGACACACAGTTTTATCATTCAAGTAGTCGTGAGCGTAGCTTAATCTTGAAAATCAACAAACAACTAAAATAACGAATGCTTTTTACCCAGTTAAAAAACAAGAGCAGAAACAATTCCAAACTAGGGTTATGTTTCATGTAAGTATTTGGGCTCAGTGACCTAATCGATGCCTAGATCCGTAGGTCCGTGGTCCTAACCTGCGTCTGGTTAACTTTTCTGAGAGGATTAATGAGACGAGAAATTGCGAATTACACTACTATATTGTAGTATGCCCTCCAAGGGGAGAGGGCAAAGTTTGTTTTTTAATTGCGTTTAACGCAGAATAGCGTCATATCTTGTAAACACATTTCCTTATAAATATCGACGACGATCCCAGCGCCGCCGACTGCAATTTAAATCGTGCAAAGATATCCATGACAACAAATCATAATATTGTTTACTTGTTTTTTTTTTAATGACTAAAAGTATTTTTCACCGTGGAAATTATTAAAACTGTTTAAGGAGTGTAATTGCCGATAATTATTCTTGAGGACGATGATGTCGAGAGTAACCTCTAAATTACTATTGCAATCATATTCATTACTGCGCATTGGGAAAGTCATGCGCTGAACACCGGATATTTTTTCAAATTTAGAATCAGCGCAGAATCCCTGATTTTCACCGCGCCAAAAGCATTCGCATTCTTATTACGAATATTACCCTCCCATCACCTCCCGCATGCCAGACCGTGACTCGTAGCGACGCGACATCATCGCCCATTCCGAAACGATTTCCAGTCGAAAGGAAGCGAGGGCACCACGATATGAAAAAAAAAAATTCGAGATCCCGCCGCCAAGGAGGAGGAGAGACACTGACACAAAAGGCTACGAAGATATTTTCAAATTTGGAGAAGAGAGAAAAGGATCGATAGACTAGGACGACTTTTCCCCGAAAAGCATTTCCGATAAAGAGGAAAAAAATCCTCTGGCGCGAACAAGATTCCCGTCCTCGCTTCTCCTCGTGGAAAAGGACCTTTATGACGGGAGCACCTGAAACTCCTTCCAAAAAAAAAAAAAGAAAAAAGGACGCGAGGGGTTCCTTACGTACACATTGCTTTCACTTCCCTATTGAAAAATCTCCGGGGAACGAATACCTTCCGACCGTATGAAGAGTAACCTTGCAGCGGTGACCTCTCAGGCGGAAAGAGGCTTTTTTCGGGAAGAAGGAATAGGAGTTTTAAGGTAAAAACCATAACGTCTTATCTTTATCGACTTCTGTAGACTAATATATATATATATATATATAGGGAGGAGTTTTTTTAGCGTATTTTTTTCTCCGGGCGATTTCTGCCGGAGTTTGGGTCGGCTAAACCTCGGTATAAGAGGAGATATTAGGTGTAAAGGATAGAATTTAGTGGGTTCACGGTTTATATAGAGAAAGAGAGAGAGAGAGAGATGGGAGGTTTTGAGGGCATTGTGGGATTTTTTGTTGAAGACTTTTTCGCTACTTGGACTGTGGTTCAGTTGGGTATGAAGGACAATGGGGGTCGTGAATGGGTAAAGGAACGTTATACATAACCGCGCCATCGAATATTACAGTATTAAATGAATGCCCCATTAAACGATTGCCATGATTTGTTATTTTTCATCACGATGGCTATGATGAGCTTGCCGGTAAAGCCAAACAATCTAATTTTTAATAAATAATTTCACCCTGTGCATGATTTCACGAATTTCATGTCCAGATATAAGCCTTGGAGAAGTTGGAATTAAGATAAATTTTAAGATATTTTAAATTAACGGCAATAATGACTCTTTAGACGCTGGAACCTGATTAATTTTTTTAGATGCTATTTGCACTTTTCGTCTTGGAAGAAAATTTGAAAAAAATCATCACCCTTAGGCTAAAATATAATTTATACCAGGGATACAGATATTTCAACTAAAATGTTTAAGCGAAAAATACCGAGCTCCGTAATGACCGTACGCTTACACCTGATGATACAAACATTTTCACGGAGCAATGACCGTCGTGTAATGGACGATAACTTTCAGACGTGTACGGACTAAAACAGAAGCAAATACCCCGGAAGAAAAACGTGCTCGAAACTTACGATTCGAAAATGGAAAGTGTAACGAAAAAGTTATATTCTTATCATTTAGAGAAACGCTTCCATTTTCTCAACCTTCGCAAACATTTCTCACTAGTTCCATCGTATAAGATACAAAGTCGAATCCGTTAAAAAAATCAGCGATTTAAACTCCTCCCATAACCAAACGACGTAATTTGAATAGTCCTCCGTTTAAAAAAACGAAACGAAAAAAGTGTGCAACGTTAAACGAAAAAAATGCGACGCTAACTAAAAAATGGTGCGACGCTAAACGAAATAAATGCTCTCGGTGCGCTAACTTTCCCACGTTACGCGAACGAAAAACTAACCACGATTACTCTTCACATCACAGGAAAAAAAAACTCTTGCGTTTTGACTTTTATCGCGGACGTAAACTCTATGCCGTGTTTTTTAAGCATTTTTTTCATCATATCCTCCACATTTTTTTAGCTAGTCCTGGGAGGGAGAGAGAAAAATAAATAAACAAAAGAAAAACCCCCCAGACAGTTCCCTTTTATGGATTCCATCGCATCCATCACAATTAAGTCGTCCTTTTCATGAAGGGGACGTCTCGTGTAATGCGGTTAGCCTTTTGATCGAAGATAACATAACTGCGCCAGATTCATCACGCGGATGAAGAGATGGCAGAGGAGTTAACGCGCAAAACTTTTTTATTTTATTATTCCCGTCCCATTTCTCTCTCTCTCTCTCTCTCTCCCTCCTCCTCTCTCTATCACTCACTCTTCTCCACCCAGGGCGAAAATGCGTTCATGAAAATTTATACGGAAAGTTTGAAACATATTGGATCCTTTCAATGAAACCCTGAAGCGGATGAAATGCCTCTCCACCTCGGAATTTCATTACCAAGGAGCGAATGATTTTTTCCTCCTCCTTCCCTTTTTTCCGTGGTGTTTGGGTTTTGTTATTTTTCTTTCTATTTTTTTCCTCTTTTCTACCGAAAATCCTTGATCATGATGAAGCGGAGGACCGTTACTTTTTCTTTCTTTCTATACACGCTAGAAAAAAATCTAGAATAATACAAATCGGGGGTGGGGTGGGTGGGGAGGAGGAGGAGAAGAGGGGGGGGGGGTGGATGAACCGCGATATTTTACGCCGTTGATGAGATAGAAATTTGATACCTGGAGGATAAAAAAAAAGCGGAGAATTCCTTCATCAAGTTGAATAGACGGCAAGTTATATAAATGTTAACCCCAACCTATTAGACTGCGAAATTTTTTGACGGCTTTCCAACGTGAAATATGGACTGGGTTTCATCATGGCGAAGATTACGGCCAACGCGTATGAAGACTTAGCGAATGCGATTCTTTAGCTTTCGCGCGTGCGATGCGAGTACGGTTTTTACAAAAATCTTCCCAATCCCGGATTAAATTCGGCGGTTCTTTGCGCATCGCGGTTAATAACCTGCTTTTAAAAATGGTGCGATTGATAAATCCGCGTTTGGCGAATTTAATATTTTGAGGAATAAAATCACGCGTTCGTACAGACAGAACTCCCTCACGTCGCATGAGAGCGTAACGGAATTTAATACGCGTTAAATTTAATAGTTTTTCGCGAAACTTTGTGGAATGTTTCCATGATACGAAATAATTTGATACTATGCAACAGAAAATTACCTAGTATCACTTTTATTTACGTTTTTTTATACGCGTTAACGATCTCCGCGTTGGGGAAACCAGTGATAGACGAGGGTTTACCGTGCAAACAAATAGGTTTAATTGCTTAAACTCCTAAACGAAAAAGTAATGACTCTTAACCATTCTTTAAACTGTTAACTTAAATCAAAACAATTATCGTAATATATAAAGTGTGGCTTTGTGATTTACCGAATAAATTGAAATCGCAAATTTCTCAAAAATGTAACCTTACTCCAAAATGTTTGATAATTTTATATATACCCAAATGTAACTTATAAATCATTATTTCATTCAACGTACCTAACCCCAGTATTCGATCGTATGACAATAAACTACGATTCGCTTGGTTGGAACACAAAGTAAAATCGGCCATACTCGGGAAACATTCGACAATCGCAGTTTATCGACACCATTCACCCACATCTTTTTTCATTTTATCTCGAAAATTGGGGACATATTTCGAACGAAAGCACCTCTTCGCGGAAGGAATCCGAAGAAAAGAGAATTTCCCTAAAATCACCCGAAACGTCCATTTTTTTACCCCTTCCACTGGGTTTATAGAAAACCGTAAACCGACGCCTCCACTCCTTTTCTTTTATACCAAATATTTTTTTGACGTTCAAAATTCCGCCGCATTAAGGCCACGACACGTCTA
This sequence comes from Uropetala carovei, assembly GCA_036926305.1. Taxonomy (NCBI): domain Eukaryota; kingdom Metazoa; phylum Arthropoda; class Insecta; order Odonata; family Petaluridae; genus Uropetala; species Uropetala carovei. The sequence continues at coordinate 8,008,159 of JAXCHB010000129.1, forward strand.
AGGGAAAGGCCGCATCTTCACGCATCAAACGCAATACGTATCCATGGAGACACCCGGACGAAGAAAAGAAAGAGAGGAGACGCCCTTCTCTCACACGTGCGCGCCTTTTGTGAGAGTGAGTACATATATGCCGAAGGGTGAAATAAAAATGGATTCGGAAAACCGTTTTCGGAAGAGTTAGGAGGGTCAAGGGTTGAAGTTTTACGGACCATACGGAGAAGAGGGGGGTGAGGATTTTTTTTTCGGAAGACTTTATGCTTGCGAGAGGTTCGTGAGAGAAAAAAAAACAGGAAAAAATACATAAGTTTATAACGGCATGGCCAATGGATAGGGCGGGCGAATGTGTCGGTTGGGGCAAATGGGGGGGAAATAAGGGGGAAATAGGGGAGCGAAAGGTGGTAGACCTTACGGCAGAAAAGGAATCTCGCCCGAAGCAGATTTTCCCAACCTTTATTTTTTACTCTTCTCCTCCGGACGAAGCTTTCTGCATACAGAATGCGAAAAAAAATCCCAATGGCTTCTCCTTTCTGCGGGTTAAGGAGGAGTGCGTTTGCCCCTATCTCTTTCCCCCCCCTCTCTCTTCCTGCCTTTCTCCTCTCCCTCTCTCTCACTTCCTTTAGAGAAAATGTCAATCACTTTCCCTTCCTCTCTCTCTATCTCCTTCGGAAATTATTGCCCGAGGTATCACCCTCCTCCAAATGTGATCGGTTTTTTTCCCTCTTCATAGAGTAGCGGTCGTTTGGGATAACGGTGATAGAGATAAGCGTAAAAGCTAGGGAACGGTGTTGTCCCGAGAGCGAACACAGGAGATCGGTGGGATATTTCTTTCTGCCGTAAATAACATTTTCACTGTTTATAGTTTGGCAGAGACGGTAAAAAACGGGCATAAATATATAAGACGGAAGTTATAAGTTTATATTTTTGCACATATGTGTTTGGTTTTTGTCTGCGTGCTCGTACATATATAATGAACTCTACTATACACCGCTAGAAGAAATATACATATAAATAGAAGTTTCCACTTCAAGCTATTTTTACTTTCTTTACACGAAGTACAGGAGAAATTACTATATTAATGAAAAAAAAATGAGTTCGGGATTTCATCGGAAATACACCTTTTGAGGTCCTCTGAGTAAGTTTTTGCTATTTTTCGATGATGCCTGCGTGTGTGTGTGTGATATGTAATTTTTTTCACTATAGCTAAAAAGTAATAACCTGATCTGCTCAAAATTTTAAAGATAAGAGCTTAATTATAAAATCGAGGTATGATTCGGTTTCAGCTAACCGGAAGTGGAACTTGAATGTAAATAATTGTCATTGTTAAAATTGTATAAAGTATAATTTTCTATGAGTTTTAGTTGAATTTAAATTTAAAATTTGCAAGTGTAATAGCCAATAATTGTCATTGAGGACGCTTATGTCAAGAAAAATCAGAAGCATTACTCTGAACGGAGAAAGTCATGCGCTGGGCAAGTTTTTTCCCTACCTTCCTACTTTATTAGCGCCTTTAAAAAATGGTACACACACGTGTGTGTGTATGTATGTATTTATTTAGGACAACTAGGTGTTGAAGGAAACCCAGTGAACACTTACCGGAAGGAGAGACGCTGGGGTGTCGGAGAGACACATTTGTAGAGGTTATTGGAGCTTTCGGGATTATCCCTTCGTCAGCACAAGAGAGACATGTATGCATGTATATGTATATAAGGTAAGCGGTGTGCGTCTCCTCCGCTACCAACTGGCAGAGAGAGACGCACACCGCTTACCGCGCTCTATCTTCCGAGCATTTCCTCCTAGGCGTACCAAATAGAAAGTCTCGTTTACCCACCTTACGCCAACCGAACCCCCTTTTAGCGAGAGCGGTCACTTCCCTACGCCACGCCCCCTTTTTATCCCGGATGGCGCTCCTCTCCGGCCATCAACCTATATCGCTATCTCCATCCTTCCTCTCTCTTTCTCTCTCTCTCCTCTTCTATTTTCGGCCTTATTTTTCGGGCTCGCAATAAACCGCCTCCATCTTATTCTACGCATCCTAAGCTTAAACGTTGACCTTTAAAACGCGCGCGCGTGTGTGTGCGTGCGCCTTGCTAGAGCTCCCCTAAGCGCACCTAAACTAAGTGGCAGAAGGCCTCGGAAAAAAGAAACACCGAGTTGCTGGGCGGTCTACCTTCCGGGAGAAATAACATTTTACCCTGTGTTTGCGTTTCCATGTCCGGTCCCAATTTAGTCCTCCCCATTGTTGAGGGATAACGGCCGGTGCGTGAGAGAAGCAAGATATGAGATGTTTTAGGCGCGTCCTAAGTGCCGAGAGGCTGGCCTCCTTTAATAGAATAAAACCGGTGGGTCACCAAACTTATTGCTCATAAGGGGCCACGTGGGGCTTTAATATACCACACTGCGAGGGCCACATGCAGCCACTAGAATGGCCGATCGGGCCGTGAGTATGGAGCTAGTTTTAACAATATCTTGATTTTGTAATGTGTTATGCGCCTATATTGCTGATTTTACTTAGATCTCGTGAATGATATCTAACAACACCACCTACTGGAAAATAAAATGGACGTCTTAAATAAGTTAATGAGCTAAGATGTAAAGCAGAGATCTTCAAACTGGGTTACGCGGACTTTTCGCAGGGGTTCCGTAGCCTACGCTATGAAAATGGAAATTATTTCTTTTGAGAATTTCGTCACCAAAATTTTATGCTACATTCTTGGCATTTAATTTGATGCAAGTGACTATTCTTCCAGCGAGAGAATTTCTGAAGGATCGAAAGTAATTCAATGTAGTGAAAGAGTTTGAATTTGTCGCATCAACTGCATTTCATCGCTTCTTATTTAAGGATAAATGTGTTTGTTGCTTTCATTTGAATGACGAACCTCGTTTCTTGACGGGTTGCAATAAAATATTTTAATTTCCGCCACCCGTAGCAATAGTTGTAATTCTGATTGAAGTTGCCAATTTTTTAAAATAAAATTATCTTGAATAAAATTATCTTAAATAAAATATGAAATTCGAATTGTATCGTACTATCGAAATATATCGGCCCTTTAGAATATGGTAATCTATTTTAAATATTATTTACTCCAAAAAATAATTCAGTTTTTCTTTTCCACTTAGTAGCTGAAGTAATTTGTCCGGAAAGAACAAGCATTATATATTCAACGCCGGAGGGAGGACTTGGGAAGCTAATTCCCCAACGAAAACATTTCCCTCAATTTAACCACTCCAGTTATCTCGTGCAATTTGTCTCCGCGGATGATTGCTCCGTCCGGCTTAACGTAAACACCGAAGATAACCTTGCGTACTCCCGTATGATTGCAGTTTCTTTTTAAGGGGTTCACCCCTCTACTAAATGTATATACAAAAACACGCTCCTCTCAAAACGTCGCCCAGGAAACACTTCTCAATTTACCGAGGTGTTATCCTTATACGACAAAAAAAAGACACCTCCATTGTGACCGAGTCTTTTGTCAACACCGGCCTTCCTTGAAAGACTCTTCTTTCCTCAAAACCCTTTTGCTGGATGAAAAAGGGGCCCTCTACATCGGGCTCCTTCTCTTCCTAATACAAATCCTCCCATCCCCCACTCCTCTCTCCCCTCCCATAAAAAACCCTCCTCCTCACTCTCTCCTAAACATCCTCCCTTTTATTTTTCCAACCAGAGGGGCCTCCGGCACCTTCTAATTCCCTTCCTCCTCCCACCTTCCCATCCACTGCGGTTCATTACAAAACCCGGCCAACGCTCATTGTCAGACCCAAGGATCAAGCTAAGGAGGTGGAAGGGAGAGAGAGAGGCTGAAGGAAGAGAGAGGCGGAGAAATAGAGAGAGAGGGAGAGGGAGACGGATGGAAACTCTTCCTTTGAGGAAAGAGGATTTTGAGGGATGGGAAAGAGATTTTCTGGGGAAGCGAAATGAAGCGAAAGGAGGAAGGAAAGGGAGAGAGGAGTGAAGAAGGTGAAAAGGTGGAAAATAGAGCGGAAAGGGGGAAGGGGGATAATACAAAGAAAAGTGGCTATAAAAAGGATGCGGTCAGGAGGAAAAGAAGGAGAAAAATAAATCAAATATTAGGTATCATGAAAAAAAAATATATATAGAAAAACGAAGGGAGGAAAAACCAGAAGGAAGGCAGTTGTAGGGATTTGGGAGTAGAACTTGGGTACAAGAATATTTTTTTAGTATATGCAACCACTGTCTTCAATTTTTTACCGTCCCTATTTAATAATTCCTCTGCTTTATTTTCGCTTTATTCTTTCTGTAGTTTTTTTGTTGCATTTCAGTTATCTGTCACACACATTATATTTCCGTCTTTCTTCTAGTGCGATTCTCCGTTCTTTAATTAGTGTATTTCCGGTGGCAAAGACCAACGATAGTGAAACTTACCACATTATACGAGTTTACCGAGTCTGAAACAGAAAACTCCCTTAACAGAAAGTCAGCGAAGTCGACTAATTTATATGATGGAATTTTAACTTTCTTATACATATCTGCAAGGATAACATAAAAGACAAGGTAATGAGTGGTGACTGGATACCATTTCCCCGAAACGGACTTTGTAGAAATAACAAGAAGTTATAGCTCAACATTGTGTGGTTTATTTAACATGACATTATAACTGTTAAAGAGTTCCTAAAATTGGCTGTCCCTTGAGTGGATTTCACTTTCTTTCTATCTATCGATTTACCTGTACCACATTGTAAATATGTTTGCTTTAAGTATTTACATGAAATTTATAGCTTTCTACTCACAATTTCTTGGACATCACCTTTCACAAAACGAATTTATGGATACGTATTATAAGCAGTCCTTTTAACTACAGTGACATCTAAATAGTTATTATTTCTTCATATCTTCCGCCCAAGTGTATATAAATGTTGTAGTAGGATTCCTATCACAGAAAAAAAATTCATTTTTCATAAGCATTCATTTATCGGAAAGGGACAGTTCGGCACGACCGATTCGGCACGATCGGTTTGGTGACGGGACCATTCGGCGATGGGATTATTCGGCACCGGACAGTTCGGCGCCAACCGTGTTCCGCACATGCACAATTCCAATATATTTTTGGAGGGAATGGCGTCATGATAATATTAATATTGCAACTATTAAGTTACCGAATGTATTACGTAGAAATAAAAATGTCTACATTTAAAGAAAAATATATTTAAATAAACTTTCGTGAGAAAAAGTACACGATAAAAATTATACGACGAAAAATCACCAGATGATATGCACAATTAATTAATTGTATTAATGTTAATTTAATACAAATGTTACCGTTAAGTTAAATTAGCTGACCTGATTTCATCGAACTAATACTTTTAAAATAAAAATTATTATATTTTTAAAGAACTTTCAAATTTACTTTCGTGAGAAAACGTTCACAATATACAACAATGAAGTTAACGCTGCTGATTTGACTTCACCGAACCAATAACGTTTGAATAAACATGGCTATATTTAAATCAGCTTAACTTTTAAATCAATTTAAGTGAGGAGCTTTGTAATGTATTAAGTTAAACAACCGTGCCGTTCGGAATAGTCCCAACGCCGAATAGTCCGTCGCCGAACCGGTAGTGCCGAACTGTCCTAAACCCTTCATTTATAGGGTCAAATTGTTTTCTTAGAGCTTGTGTCGTGAAATTATGATTCGTGAAAATTGAAAATCCGCATGGACACACGCGTTCCTGAAACAGGTACGACACATCTACAATATGCCACCAGTTGGTTTTCGATAATCGAACGCTCTCGAAAACAATTTACACTGCCTATATTTAGGAATAGCGTTGAAAGTATATTTTAATGAAGGAAATTTCCACAATTCAGATAATTCATAGCATGGTTAAATGTTGTTTTTCAAACACAAAGCTATTAAGGAATGTCTTTTTTTAAGACGAATTCAAGGCATTGCGATCAAGTCCTTTCTCTCAGCCGAACAAAGCTGCACAATTCGTTGTAATATTTTTTTATTTGGTGAGAATACAATGCGTACTTGATGTACAAGCTACTTCGGCGAGTACTGATCACCATGACCGGAATAAAGTCTCGCAAAATACGAGAACTTAATAGAGAGCCGAAATAAAAAGGCAACCTTTGCCCTCGGAGTCCTCCCGGACGCGGAGAAATTAAACGAAATGACCGAGGAAAGGGAATTAATTTCCATCAAAAGAAAAAAGCGTGTGAGGTCGGAGTAGAAATTATATCGAAAGAGAAAAGAATCCAAGAGAAAAAAGGAAAAAAATATCGCGAACGAATTTGGGATCGGGATGGAGAGGCGATTTCGTGAAACTGAATTTCTAGACGAATGAAAGGGAGAGGGGGAGAGAGAGAGAGGAAGTGATGATAATACAAAAGCAGTCTTTAAAAGGAACCCGCGGAGAAAGGAAAAAACTGTCGCGAAACAATGGCTGCAAAGAAAGAAACAAATTCGAATGGACGAAGGGAAGAGAGCGTAATGGAAAAGCGAAAAAAAAATGAATAATGAAACGGGCGAGGGAGGAGATAAACGGCGTAAACTGGAAGAGGAAAAGGAAACAGCATGAATTTTAAAGCATCCCGACGCAATTTAGGCGAAGAACAAAAGGCGATCGAAAATGGAAGCGATGGGAGGCACAAAAGGAGAGGTGTATTTTTCGGAACGGAACGAAGCATTATCGGGAGATTTGTGTATTTTTTTTTTTTTTAAGAGTAGACTTTTGGGGAAATTTCGTGGATCTTCGGAAAATATTTTCACCAATCTTTGCGAAAAATAAATTTTTGATAACAGTAGCACAAACTCCGATAAATGTTTCGTACTCGTTTTGCAGAATTAATTAGAGAACTGTCGCGAATAAACTTCACTCTTCCGTATTTTTAAGTCAAGTTTATATCGACTCATTTCAAAGTTATTCTTCCATAGCAAAAGTAAATGAATTTGAATTAGGGAAGATATGTTAAAAAGAAGTTCGTCAATTGAAATTGAATTATTTAAGACTAAAAATGTTTTTTCAAACAGGACTAGAAGAGGTGATTAAATAATGATAAAATGGGGCCATAGAGAGACAGAGAGAGAGAGAGAAATGAGGAAAATGAAATTAATAAAAAGCAAGATATTAAAATGAGAAGTGATTGAGAATTAAGGAGAAACGCAAACTGAATTATGGACAGGTTTCGATAAGGGATACTTGGAAAAGCATTTTTTTATGTCTTTTGATATCCCACAAAATTAGAACATGAGTTAATATTCCACACATATTAATTAACGTGTGATTATCGTATTTTCCCGAGTATATGGTTAGGTTTCTTTTTTATGTTATACGAAAAATCGCAACCCATCGTGTAATCTATATAGAAATATTACCATATCATAGTCATAAAAATTCGAAATCATTTAAAAATATTGTTATCGAAACCTGGCTTTATGTTGAATTATATCAAAATATTATTAACAGTTTAAAATATCTCATCAAGATAGAAATATTTAAAGAGACTATAATTAAGAAAAATGGAAAAAACAAAAGTGAGACACAAGGATACTACGAGCGGAAGTAAAAACATGGATTATGGTGTGAATTGAGCAAAAAAATTGAATCATCCGGGAGATATACGCAAAGGTTTATTGGTGAAACGGATAGAAATTGGCACATAAAACTCAAGCGAAGATAGATGGAAAACCTGAGGGACGAGACGGTAAAAATCACATATAAAACTTTTTAAAAAGCAAATAGAATCTCTCAAAAAAACTATTACACAGTTTTAATATAAGGAAAAGAGCAAGTGATTCTTGAAAACAAAAACCAATAGTGGAAATAGTTGGACATGCTTTTAAATAAGAACGAAGCATGAAAAACATCAGAGAATTTCTAGGAATGGCCAAATTCGGGAGGAGAAATAAATTACATCGCAAAATATCGAAAGCATAGGATTTCCGATTCATGCTCCGTTCGACAAAAAAAAGAATATTAAAATTATTAAGAAGAAATACTTGCGAAACCTAACGCTGGAGAGCCATATTAAAAATGCCAACTTTTACAAAGCGCATTTTAAAATAAATAAGACGCTTTCATCCGTAAAATTTATCTTTCTGGGAAACTCTTCGATTGCTGGATCATTAATGCAGCAACAGGGGAAAAATATTGGCAAAAAAATGAAGAAGTAATGAAGCTGAAGGCACACGAGAATATGCATTAAAAGTAAACAGAATAAATAATTGGGATAGATTTTTTGAAAGCGGAGGAAAGCTTTATAAAGGAAGGCTTTATAAAGGATCCGGAAAGAGCAAAAAAAGAGAAAAAACTGATACTGTGGAAAAAGATCACAGGAAGAGTTTAGTCGCGAAAAGACTAAAGGGAAGAGCGTGACCCCGAGGCGCCTGGGGTCATTGAACTCCAGGACCCATCGAAATCCATAGGGCTTGTTGTTAATGACATCGATGACACCTCTCCAAATGAGAGAATAAAATAACAAAAACGTGGGCAGTGCGAGGGAAAACCCTATATGGTTCGAACACGCGACCATTTAGGGATGTTTTCCATAGAGCGAAAACGTGATAAAATTCCATCTATTGTATTACAGGTAAACTTTTGTCACCTATATACTATAAATATTCCTATAAACACCCTGTGACGAACCAAAATGAAATTTTCTCAGAAATACGTACAAATGAAGATTAAAAGATGCGTTCGTAATCAGTAATTGGTTTCAACAATTTCTGCAATGCGTCATATGAATTAATTAAATAGCCTAACAATAACTTGTTTACCAATATAAATGTACGCGTTACACGTCTGAAAATAAGATAACACACAGATAAAAATTATAACGATGATATTATATAAGTTTGTATTTTATGTAAGTTTAAGCGGATACTAGTTAAATTGAAAATTATTAGTTTATTGTGAGAAGACGGTTAGTTGTTTGGTCGTCCGTAAACCTGGGATAAAATAATATAGACAGGTTTATAGCTGGTTTCCGTTCCATTTGTATTTATAATCATTCAATAAGAGGTGTTATTATTGTCATTATAAAAACAACAGCTGCTAAAACCCTGAGTGACAAATTTCCATACTGAAAACAGCTTTGAATCCAAAACGCGCAAATACAAAGCGCAATGAACATTCAGTTATTCTGTGTCTATATCGCCTTCGAAACCTTTTTGTGGACAATTATAACATTTAACGAATTAAAAAATTTAAAGAGAGTGAACATAAGTTCCACTAGAGGCGCTGTTGGCAATTTCCAAACCTATAGTACATAATGTGTTAGCTAGAATATCAACAACACGAGACAAATTATCCACGATTTTAATAATGGTAATCCTTCAACATTTGACAGTTGCTTGACTCTCTTTGTTTCAAGAAAAAACTCGAGCAATCGATATTTAGTTTAGGCATTTCTATAAATCCCTCCCGTCGCGAAAGGTCTTAATGAAACACCGCCATTCCTCACGCACCTGTGATTATCCGAGAAATAAAATAAATCCAGAAAACGTGCCAACCTCCTCGAAATCTTCAGCGATATCAATTCCGCTAGCAATTACGACGCGATAACTCGACCCGCGTCACTCTTGATTTTCCTTTTCGAGAGTAACGGAGGAAAAAAATAATTCCGAACACACAAGACGAACGACGGTACGGGACGCGATTTTAAAGGAGAGATAAAATGATTCTTTTTGAGATTCTCGAAACCGTAGATAAGAGAGAAAGAAGAAGGAGAGAGGGAGAGAGAGAGATAACGTGGGTGTAGAAGAGGCAGAAAGGAAACGGATTTAGAGAAGGATAAGGGTTTGAGGTTTCGGTTAGGACGAGAAAATCCGGGTAAAAGATGCCGAGAGAAGAGGTGGATGGAAGCCCCAAGGGGAGATGGAGAGAGAGAGAGAGAGGAGAAAGTGAGAGAAGGGAAAATTAGTTTAGTTTCTGTGCAAGGCGTCCCGCTGCGCAAGAGATGAAGGATAATTCGAGAGAGAAGGAAAAAGTATTGGTCGATGGTTGGGTCGAGAAAAGGAAAGAGAGAGAGAGAGATGGAGAGAGAGATGGAGAGAGAGGGGGGAGAGAGAAAGTGAAGTGAAAGTCTCAATAATCCCATTCTTAAAATTCTCATTAGATATCGAAAGCGTTTCTACCACCCGAAGGATCGCCAAACTAGCGTTTCATAATCTTGGATTTTAAGATTTTTTTTCTGCGACTTGACTTTTCAAGTTTTAATATTTTTTTTTTCGACTTTATTTTATACAGGTCAGCTAAACGAGTTCTGTTTATGACGGTGAAAATGTTTTATCTACTAATACCAATAATTCCTACGTAAATGTAAGAAATCACACAATGAAAAACTTCTCTGGTGTGTGTGTGTGATTGAAAACTGTAACATAGTTGCTATTAGTTTTCTTTTAGGTATAGCGTTCAAATAAGTACAAAAAATATTTGTGTATTCTCACATTTTCTATAGCAATAATAGGCGTTCCGATATATAAAAATAATAAACATCAAATACATAATTATCTTCACAATTTAAAAAATCACGAGAGAGTTGCAAGTTTGCAACACTACGCGGGGCACGAGTGCGTTTCCAATGTGTGGGGAGCGTGGAATGTTGGCTGATGTCAGGGACAAGTGAAGAAAACAAAAGTTTTGCGATACATACTTTTAAACAAAGCAAACACATGTTGTCAGCTTACTGCTAACTATCACTAATCTCGAAGTGTTCGCTGGCAGCAATTTATATTATCAGAGCCAAATGATGAAACTAATACGCAGGATACAATGAGAATTTAAGTAGAGGTAGTCCCTTGGCAAACTAGCATCAATGATTCTCTCGTAGGTAGTTGAACACTCTACTTGGTTAAACATTTTTAATCCAATCTTCTCTTTTGCATAAGCGATAGTTTCTCTCCCCGCGGCGGTCCTGAAATTTATATTGAAGTCACCAGCTATAACCAATGGGCTGTTGTTCAACGTAGCACTGTTGGCGAATGAATTTATGAACTCTTTGAAATGATTCACACGGTCTGTTAAACCTTCGCCTTCTACAAAATTTAAATAGCAGTTGGCAATGTTAACAGCTAGCCGTCGTTTACTATCTTTCACTGATGGTCGAGCGAGGAAATACGTCTGTATGTGATAGTCGATGGCTGGTGGTACAAATATATCGACGGTGTTGCGAAGAATGGAAAAGATTGTCGTAGCGGTTGTTGTTTCTCTATTAATATACGATGCTACGCCTCCGGTTGCATGTTCGTTTTGGGTGAATAGTCTGTGTCCCGGGATTTCCAATTCTGTTACTGCATATTTTCTTTTGACCTCCGACAGAAAGATCACGTCGCTCGATAGGGCGATACGATCCTGTGAGATATCGGCAAACTGAGCGTCGAGACCCTGAATATTGTGTACGAAGATCGTGTACCGGATCACCGAGAATGCTATGGACGTACAACTCGGATGGTGCGCTGAGTCCGCTCTCTTTCTCCCGTGTGTATCTCAAATCTTTTCCGATGTCAGTCGAGTGTTTGAATCTCTTTGGTTTCCTATCGTTGACTAATAGATAGAGACCGTCGAGCGTACGGGCTCTTGACAATCCCACGTAAACCAACTGCCGTGTCATGAGATCTTCGTACTGTACGCACACTCGATCAAACGATGCTCCCTGCCATTTGTGGATCGTGATAGCAGACGCGTTGATCAGTGGAAACTGACACCGTGCTATATGCGCTTGCTCGTTGCCCCCGACGCGGTATCGGCCGCGAGGACATATGGGAACCACGGACGTATCGATGTTGTGCTGTTGAATGTAACCGGCGCTCCTAACACGCAACAATCGTCCGATGCGTGGATCATCGAATTGAACCCAGAGACGTTTGATGGTTCCGTCTTCACGCTTCTCAACGTGTTTCAGTATACACACCGCTCCGTTGACCAAACCGTCGGGTTGATCTATGTTCTTTGTTAACATGTACGCTGTGTTGATCTTGATGTAGATCGAGTGCGGTAATCCCTTGGTATCCGTAACAGACTTCTTTTGTAACGATTTCAACATTTTGTTTCGTATGCATTTTGTTGCTGTCTGGCGCGATGACGGCGGACTCTCGCACGAGTCAACTCACGATTTCGCTCACGTCTTTGTATTTTGTTTTCACGGCGATCACGACTGTGATTATCTGAAGGAATTCCTCTCGCACGCGTGGCTGGCATGGTACTGACGCGTCAGTACCACCATCGCCGCCGCCGTCATGACGGCGGGGATTGCTGTGTAGGCTGGGGAAGGGAGGGCCGTGCCTGGCACCGACTGGTACTGCCGCGTAGCAGCGCGCGCAGGTGTTGAAACTCTTCGAAATCGAATAACTTCCAAAATATTCATTTTTCATATGTAACACCTATATACATTTTGATTCGTCTCACCGAGCCCGATCGATTGATATATCTCTCGACCATGTACACCGAATATGATATATTTTTGGGGTTTTTTGGGACACACCCAATATTTTTTTGGGTCCGCTATTGTTATCACCATACGTGCCCCGACATGAGCTATCAAACGGTGTGCATACCGTGTGTGTGCGATTCGTGGTTCTCGAATAATCTCGCGAAAACATAGCGTTACAAAATGGCACTTTTTTTTCAACTCGCTGTTTCACAATCAAAAATTATTTTGTTGATATTGAAATTTATACCCAATGAAACTACATTCTTTTAGCTATCGATTGACATGAATATCGTTTTGATCCGATAAACGAGCTCTGAGATATGAGCGATCTACGAAAAGTCGATTTGAATGACCTTGGAGCGAAAAGAATAGGCACTCACTCGTGCCTAAAAACCATCCTTTCAACATTTGCATACATTATAATGGATATATAGTCCGTTTAAAGAAACAATTCTTTGTACTAAGTACGAACCACGTAAAAAAAACAGATAATTCAAGATATAAATTAAAAATTATGCAATTATTAAATAAAAATTAAAGTCCTACATCAATAATGCAATGAAAAATCTCTCTTGAAAAGAAAGAATAATGAATGCATAGAAATTACTCACGTGTCGATGAACACCACAATCAAGAAAAATGAGATACAAAATAGTAAACTAACAGATTCTATATTTTAACATATCCTTGTGGTTAGTTTTTTAATGGGATGTTGTTGCCTTTTTGCCTCAATTGATGGGACCATTTGATTAATAGCTTTAGAATAGCTTGAGCTTGTGTACACTGCCACCATTTCCTAGCATTTTGTGGGAATAATTTTTCAGAATTAGAATTTATTACGCATTACAAATATTCAAAACATTACGAAGCATCCGATGTGAAAATTTTATTTAACTAGTTTATTCACACACAGATATGTCATTCCGTATTGCCGAAAAGCTAATTCAAACATTTATTTTGGATTTAGTACAATGGCTAATATTTTAATATTGTTTACTTATTTCCTTAATGACAAAAACCTAAATAAAAAAAACAAAGATACAGCTAAACGTAAGACAGGAGGTAGCTAACAAAAGTTGAAATCTCTCAAGCTCCTTTTACCTGTAAATTCTTCCTGTCCCAACACTTTTGGGTGAAAAAGGGATTAGATTTGATAAACAGTCGGGAAAGTGACTCGAGGCTTATGAAACGATTGGTTCGTCCAATTAAGAAGAGATGGAGTCGGCAGCCGCAAAACAAACCCTTGAGACAACACATATACGAGGATCCTCAATGCCTTGCGTCAACACTTTTAAGCGCCTAAAACTCGATCGCGGCAAATATTTCCTCACGAGTTTTATTTTAATATCGCCGGCAAAAGGGAGCTAATGTCACAAGGGAGGCGAGAAAACCGGCTTGCGTCACACGGCGCGGATTTTTTAAAAATAAAGCGCGGGGGGGGAGGTCTATTTTTGTGGTAAAAAAAATAGCGAGGAAATAGCTAAATTAACATCCTCGTATATTACGCGTGCTAATTTTCGACGTCGCGTCATCGACTGCATTCCTGAGCGTCATGGCTTGGTGATAAAAAATTCACACCAAGAACAAATGGAGTCTAAAACTACAGATAAGCGGAAGAATTTGAAAGTTTCTCTTCATTTGCTTCAGCAATAATCAAATAAAAATGTTTTATATTTGTTAATAGACAGTTTTGTATGATAACGAAGAAGATGAATAATATTCAAGCCTGAGAGTGGAAACGGATTTACAATTCCTTATTTTCGAGAGAAAAGCTTCAATCGTCACTGGAATGTGAACATGCTATTTAAATTTATCGAAAGAAGCCATCGATGGCTAAACAATATGGGCTCGAACCAATTAAAACGATTTTTACTTTTTCCATATACGTATATAGTATAGAGAAAGCATTTTTTCATGAAAAAATCGAATTCGAAATTTCAACGGAAATACACGTTTTGAGGTACCTAGAAAACGTTTTGACCGTTTTATCGATGATGTCTGCGTCCGTATGTGTGTGTGTGTGTGCGACAGAAATTTTGTGGGCGCTCTAAATCAAGAACTATTCATCAGATCAGCATGAAATTCTATATCTGTGATTATATATATATATTCTTAAGATTTGAAAATGAAACATTAAAGACACCTTTTAATAATATAATGGTTAAAATTATATCCATTGCTATATTATTCAAAAACATTACTAACGCCATCATATTCGCCCTTAAATTTTAGTTCGAGAGAATTTCCATCTGCAGAAATTTTTCCACAACTTACAAAAACAGCATGTTTCTTCCAAGGATTTAAAAAATATGTGATCCTAAATAAACCTTTTCATAAAGTTTTTATTTAAGTAAACCAAACCGATATTATTATATAAACCGATATATTTAAATAAAAACTTTAGAAAAAAGTTTATTTAGGATATATATATCATCATCATAGGTAGTCTGTCCGTGGACAGGTCCGTGATTATTCATCGTTAAATTGGTTCTCCATATACTCCTATTTTCCGCAATCTTCTTCATGTCTCGATGGCTCTCTTTCCCTTTCAAGTCGTTTATCAGCTGAAACCTTTCTCTACCTCATTCTTTTTTCCATCCAGTTTTCCTTCTAGAACTTCTTTAATCATGCACTCTCTCCTCAGGTAATGCCCAATCCAGTTCGCCTTCCTCTTTCTGATAGTCTGTATAATCGTTCGCTTCTCTCCTATTCTTCGTAGTACTTCCTCGTTTTTCACCCTATTTGTCCATTTTATCTTCAGCATTCTTCTCCATGTCCATATTTCGAAGCTTTCCAAGTATTTAATATCATTTTACCTTATATATATATATATATATATATATATATATATATATATATGCGCACACACACACACGTTGCTAATTACCCATTAAATTCTCCTCTCCGTACGGCTATAATTCCTAAAGTGCACACCATCCTTATTCCTTAAAGCCTTCTTTAACACTAACATCATAGAGGTTGAACGTAGTAGTGGTAATTAGGTTTATTTAGGTGCGTCAACAGCTAAGGTTATTTCGCACCGTCAAATTCTCTTAGAGAAAATCAACATACATCACAACATCCATGCCC
The DNA here is from genome assembly GCA_036926305.1 of Uropetala carovei. NCBI lineage: Eukaryota > Metazoa > Arthropoda > Insecta > Odonata > Petaluridae > Uropetala > Uropetala carovei. The sequence continues at coordinate 8,023,640 of JAXCHB010000129.1, forward strand.
GAAGGGGAATTCGAACCCGCGACCTTTGGGTTAGAAGGCAGGCGCACTGCCTACCTGTCTAACCCGGCCGGCAGGTTTATATATATATATATGTATAAGCTTAAAGAAAAGGAAAGGTAATAATAAAGGTGGCAACAAGGTGTTGGAAGAAGCCCAGTGGACACTTACCTAGATTGGAAAGCCGCTGGGGGTGCACACGAATAACACAAAAACAACACAAATATAGAGCTTTCGGGCTGACGCCCTTCTTCAGCGACGGAAAGACAAAATATATATATATATATATATATATATATATATATATATAAAACAAGAGAAGCAAAATGTACAGATGAAATCAGGGCTAGAATAACAAAAGCAAAAGCCGCATTAAGAAGAAAGAAACTCCTGCTAACGGGAAATATAAAGCAGGAAATCCGCAAGAGGTTGATAAAATGCTGTGTGGAGTATAGCTTTGTACGGAGCAGAAACATGGACGCTAAGAAAAATGATATTAAATACTTGGAAAGCTTCGAAATGTGGACATGGAGAAGAATGCTGAAGATAGGGTGAAAAATGAGGAAGTACTACGAAGAATAGGAGAGAAGCGAACGATTATACAGACTATCAGAAAGAGGAAGGCGAACTGGATTGGGCATTACCTGAGGAAAGAGTGCATGATTAAAGAAGTGCTAGAAGGAAAACTGGATGAAAAAAGAGAAAGAGGTAGGAAAAGGTTTCAGCTAGTAGACGACTTGAAAGGGAAAGAGAGTTATCAAGTCATGAAGAAAACTGCGGAAAATAGGAGTATACGGAGAACCAAGTTTAACCTAGAATAATCACGGACCTGTCAATGGACAGACTACCTATGATGATGATATATATATATATATATATATATATAGACTAGGAACTTTATAAAATGGGATAACATTACGGGGGATTTCATTGGTCCAAAAACCTCGAAATTATAGGAGAGGAGAATTAATATTGGAACATGTTTGTTCCTTCATCCGCGCCCCCAGGCGGCAGAACGCTGAGCGAGCGAGGCAAGATTAAGGAGAATAAGATCCATACAAAGGAGTGAACGCGTGTGTGAAAAGGAACAGGTGTGAGGCAACGGAGGATAAACTCAAGGTCATTAGACGGTGGAAGTTGCTAATTCTGGCACTGGGGCGCTTTTCCCAGATAAAGATGACGAGGGTGTTTTTTCTTCTTCTTCCTCTCTTTCTCTGCGAAACCGAAAGTTTTTGTTCGTCTATTATTTTTTTTTTCGTTAAGGTGGCAGCATTAGAGTCCCTCCGATTTAATCTCTTGAGCCAACCAAGCGAGTCCCCGTATTAATAAAATATGAGGGGGAAAGGAAACGTCCTAGTGTAAGAGTTCTGGAATTTTTTTTTGCCCCGCGGATGCTACGTGTATGCGCAGCAGCAGGTGATTAAGCGAAATTTAGCTGATAGGAATTTGTGAGTTAATGCGGGATGCGATGTTTCTGGAGGTAAAATTAACCCGAAACGAAATGAAAAATTTAATTTTGCGACCTTGGCTACGGACTCATCTAATTACGACGCATATAAAACTAGTTGTATACCCTTGTAAAATTTATTACTGCTTCAAATAATTACTTTAATGTAGGTTAGACCAATGTTAATCCCTCTACGGCACAAGAAACAAAAGAAGTCTAGTTTAAAATAAAATTTCTTGCATGGTGTACATCCAACGCACCTGCCTGATGTATTATGTGGATTCTGTAAAAAAATTAATAGCGGTTAACAAAGCATTAACTAGTAGACTCAACCAAGTGTGAAAATTTATCAATACTTTTATCGCACATATTTAGATTACCTAAGCTTACTCCTAATTGTTAGCATTCCGTATAAATTTTGTAAATATATTTTTAAGGCTGGAATGCCTCACTCACCTGACTCTAACAATGTTAGGGCAAAAAATAAACAAATAGGGATTGTGTTCGCAAGAAGATCAGCACATAGCAGGTGCTTACGGAAGATTCAGGTATATTTATTTCGACATGTGTTTTCAGTAATGTAGTGTCTCTAATTAAAAAGACCGAGGGTATTATTTTCCCTTTGTATTAAAGTACAGAAGAAATTATTTAGTGTTGATTGACATTACTCGAGTAAAACAGTAAAATGTACTCGTCGAAAAAGACATGCAAAGCGAAACCGTTCAAACTGGTATATGTATTCCCAATGGAAATGGTTACATTTGAGCGCCATCTTGAGCTCAACGTGCAAAATTTGGACCTGTTTTATTCGGAATAAGTACCTTTATTCTTTATTATCACTTGTGAGTATGAAGAATGTATTTTCAGTTTAGCGTAGTGCGGTTAAAGTGAATACCGTGTTAAACCGAATACTAGTAAAGCAAAATCGAGCTTTGTTAATTTATTTCCATGAAAATATTTAATAACAAATTTAATCGCATGCTACGCAGCTGAAACGTTAAAATGTGTTAAGTTGGACAGACTGGAAGAAGACACAAGAGAAATAAATGTTTTAGTTACCTCAAAAAAACGGGTAAAATGGTTTATTTCATCTGTCTGAAAAAAATTCATCACATTTTTAACTTTCAAGCTAAATTAACCGAAAATTATTTCATTCGATTACGTGAACAATTTGTTAGGCGGTGTAAGGTACGGAATTAAGACAAGATAATAAATTTCCTCCAAACCTCCGAATCAAAAAAAAAACAATAACAATCGCTCCAAAATGACGGATTTATCACGCGAAATGCCCCTCATTCTTAAAAAAATTAACGCGGCAACAATCCACGTGGCGCTGATTCAGTGCCATAAGATAAAAATATCCTCACAAAAGGAGGTTTTGATGGGGCGGGGGGGGAGGAGGGCTTTCGTAGTTTCTCCCTCCCCCTAACCTTAGTGTGACGGAAGGGATTTCCTTTAAAAAGACATAAATCATGAGTTTTGGAAATGAGGAATGGGATGGGTTGGGTTTAGGGACGAAAACCTTTAGGGCAGAAATAATCACTAACGGCTCCACCTCCATCGGGGAATATTAAGAAACGGTAAATCTTTCGCGAGTGAACGAAGTTGAAGGTGGAGATAGTGTTGAGGAAGAGTCCGCAGATGGAAAAGAGGAAATACGGAAAAGAAGAACGGGAAGAAAACGTTGGAATAGAAGAGGGATAAAAGGCGAAAAGACAAGAGGAAAGAGAAACTTCGCCACCTTTTCCTTCCGAAAACCTAAGGAGTAAAAAGTACACTATCCGTGGGGATATATATGTGTGTGTGTATGTATGTATGTATGCATGCATGTATGTATGTATGCATGCATGCATGTATGTATGTATGTATGTATGTATGTATGCATGTATGTATGTATCTATGTATGTATGTATGTAACCCAGTCTTCTCGGGACAGGAGAAAGATAAGGATGTGTGTGGACAACAAAAGAAATAGGGTTTTCCTACCACGAGGCTTCGACAAAGGAAAAACAGCTAAATGGCGAGTGAAAATATGCGATAAGGATATCCTCTGTCTCTCTCTCTCTCTTTTTATTTATTTGTTAAAATATGTCCCGAAAACACACCCCTATACGGAGATGCCCCGAATGAAATTCGTATTAAATATCGATGGATTACTGATCGATTTGTTTCGGTAATAAACTTTTCCCTTTCGCGGGATTAATAAAAAAACACGCATTTGTGATGTTGTGATTTATAGATCTAAATTTGCGTTGGATATAAAAAAATATAAATTTTCCAAGAGTTGTGTGTTTATATTTTTCTTAATATACTCTTTCGAATTGGTTGAAGATTTTGATAAAACAATATACACAAAGAATTCCAAGATTATTTACGAATAAATCCGGGGTAATATCATACACATAAATCCCGTTTTTTACGGAATGGGCTGGGATCCAGTTTATTTCGCACAATAAAATGAATTTCCTTAAAACCGGTATTGGGTTTGCAACGATTGAGTTTTTGTAAAATACAGAAAAATGTGAATAACCTCGGAAAGTAACGTCTGCTTATTAATTACGATGATAGGATTCTTTTAAAATACAGCACATAAAACAGAAAAAATCATTGCATTTGATGTTAAAGATCTAGCTCCGCGAAGGGACCAATTATGAATTTATAGGGAGCCCAATTCAAATTCTACTGCAGTTTTTTCATTGTCTCATTGTCACACATCCATACAACGCTAGACTCTATATCCGAATTTTTACTAAACTACTGTTAACTAACTAACTATTGTCCAACAACTCTCGTCGTCTCGTAAATGCCTGATTATCCAGCAGTGCACAGCTGTTTATTACACTGTTAAAAACGTGCTTTCAGAATGTGTCTAATTATTTTTACGCGCATTAAAAACAAAGGTTGCGTTAAACGCATTTTTACATTTATAATAAAATGCCACGTGATCCGAAAACATCATATAAACACGAATCTCCTATATTACACGTCAAATTTTGTGACCGCCATGAGGGTAACACTCACAAAAATTACGTGGAATGCTTTACAGCAAATTAATTAATAGGTCATAAAATCATCAACCCAGAATATCAATTAGGTTAATAATAGTTCCGTCACGTAATCATAACGTCCAATTACCTTTCGAATGATATTTATTGCGAGGATGGGATAAATTTAACCGATTTTTGGGTAGATTCGGTCCATTTTTTAATTTACTTTGATCGCTATCGAAATGAAAATTATTTGTTCATCGCTCCGACGAAATGATGACGTCAAATAAAAATTCGCAAATGACCGGACTCGTTCTCTTCGAAGTAATTTCGCACGGTACACCCACCCCTGCCATGTAGGCAATTTCGACACCGTTGTGAAAGCCGCGCTGCCTAACATTCCGGCGTAAGCGAAAACTAATTCGACGTGATGAACTGATCAGGTAACGACAACTGCCATCCGAATAACGGCGGCTACCCATTGATATAATTTAATCCTTCTGTTTGAACAGTAATATTACCAACGGTTTCCAACTGTCGTCACAGCTACCAAATGTTCAACACAGAAACGACACACAACTTCATTATTTGTTAATTTTAATTATATCGTTTATCGTTCACCTTTTCGTCAATCCATCGCTCGATTAATTGGTCCCGTAAAACAAAGAAAAATCCATCAGCTTCGAGCAATTGTACTGGAAACTTACGAACTCGAAAAATTTGTCTGTACTGCAGGAAAAAAAAACAATACGAACATCATTGAGGTGTGTAACCAAATTTAATCATAAACTTTTCTTTTTGTCCTCAACTTTCTCCAAGCCAGGATGGAGAGGATTGAAGCGAACGTCATGTCTCTAACATCGCCTTAACATTCGTCCTTTTCTGTTACCGAAAAATGGCGACTGCATCGATAACTGGAACCAATTGTCGCGGTATTAATGCTCAAAACACGCGCGTCGGTTGTTTTAAATGCTTTGCCATTCTCGGGAAAGCATAAATTTACATCCTGTCACTGCGGAACGGTTTCCACGGACATTAATAATTCATTTCGGCTAGCTTCTGGTCACTGATTTCATGGAATAATAATCCGAATAAAGAGATGACTTCAGGGATTCTCCACCCTTTCGTTTACGTCAATTCGACCCCTATTGCATTTTTTTAATCGTTGGGTTAAAAAATAAAATGGATATACATTTTTTTAAAATACGAACTCATTCGCAATAGTTAACGACTTGAATCCGAACGTTAAATCCATGAACGCATTTGGCGTTAGCTTAATGCGAAAAATTTGTGAAGCTTATATTAAAATGTAAAAAGAAATATTGGTGTCTGTTTTGAGTGAAAACTGTCCTCGCGAATGACGACAATATCGAAAATGGTTTGCGTTCGAAAAAAAGACATCCAAGCAGAAGGATATTGAGGACAGCATATTTTAATCGATATTTTATAATGTTATTCGATATGTGGATCTTAAGGTTAACCAAGGCGCTTCTATTTCCTCCTACAAATCACTCACGCGTACAGAACTAACGTATTTATCACCATATAATTGCAACCTCACAACGGTTCAATTCATGTTTAGTAGTTACGATGGATGAAAGTGGTTTGCAGAATAATGGGTAAATGTGCTTTTAACATAAATGCGTGACCATATACGCAAACATTTACTGGCATTCAGGATCCATGAATGCAACACAGAGAGCTTGCCAATAAGTTATTTAGTAATTTATGTCGGATAATTATATAGGAAAATGCTTTATGCATACATAAGTAACATCTTACCTTAGCTTTTGGCAAGGATCAACGCCTGGAGGTTTTCTTAACGAGCAAACGTGTAAGTTCTTATTGACTTTAACAGACCAAAATCATATTTGGATAATAAGTTTTAGCGAGTCTCTAATATTTAATTTAATCAAAATCCGTCGAACAGGTTCAAGAGGCGAGGCGTACCCGTAAGGCGTTCTTCTAATATTGATTCGCCTTATAATATGCTAATATTTACCAGGATGTATGTTATATCGATTATTGCTAGAAACGTAAATATTAACTTTTGAATGCCAATATGCGGCAGCGAAGCGAAGCCCCCACCACCCATTTCCATTCCTGATTACGACACTAACTACAAAAATACACATCCTAAAAGTAATGCTTCACTGTCGCATAGTGCCAAGCGCAATTACATTCTGCAACGCGAGATATTATGCGATAAACTATCCATGTTAAGATAGGAAAAGAAAACACCGATAGCGTTCAAGGATGACACGCATGGCAATACGAAACTCTGACCCTTATCTTAATGGGCATTCGACTGACTCCACAGCCAATTCTTCGCGGCCGCTCTCGCACACAGAGCGGCGAGAAAGGTACTTAGCCACACGCGATGCAAGAGTCAAAGCGGGACATGAATAAAAGACGCGTCGAAAAAGGGTTTCAACGGCCCACCGATCAAAGAATGTGAAACGCGTAGATAACTCTCGCAGGACTTTATAACGTTAAATGAAGGGGCGAAAAGTTTGCGGCTGCACTGAAAGATTTAACAGGACGATTCAACAATTTCGAAGGTTTGTTCGGAGCGATCTTTATATTCCGACAATGATAAAAGAGTGATTCAGGAGATGACATCAGTCAGTCGTAAATTGCCCTATTTAGCTTTAAACAATTACGACTGTATATCGACCGTTAGGAGAAAGTGTTTAAACAATTTAAATGCCACCAATTTCTATAAATAACCGCTCTATCCGTACGTTAGTCCTTCGCATATTATCAATATATAGAAATGTTTCATAAATTTTATAAAATTTTCAGTATAAAAGAAGCATGGGACCAATGATTCATTTGTAATTTCGGAAATGATTAATTCATTCATAAAATAAGAAATGCAACCGTTTTTTTAGTAAAGTGGTGTGGCCTTGTTTTATGCCACACTTATCAAATTATCTATTCGTTGGGAAATTCTATTAAGATAAGAGTAAAAGGTACGTAATTATTTTCTCACATACGAAGTATATTGAGAAAATATTGGAATCGCGAAAAAATTTGACCTCGAGATTTTGATGGAAATGTACGTTTTAAGTGTACCTAAGTCAGAAAAAGTGGTTTTCGCAACGTCGTCTGTCTGGCTGTCCGTTGGTCTGTCTGTTCGCGGCTCTAGAGTGTAAACGGTAGAGCGAAAATGAACGAAATCTCGTACTTAGGAATTTATCATACAGCATCGACACTATGCAGAAATGGTTGACATTGCTCAATAATTAAGGGCAGTTTATTTTAGGCAATTTTTAACAATAATTAGATTTCCCAAAAAGGCTCCAACGATTTTGATCAAATTTCGTACAATTACTTGAGTTTACGTTTTCAATAATACCACTTATAGTCTGTTCACTATCTAAAGTCTCTTGGCATTGAAAACTTAGCAGCAGCCAATAGGAGACGGTTCGTTTGGGAAGGTAGTGGGGGGAACTCAGTGCTACTCTTGATTTCGAAGCGTTCACATTGGTCTGCGTTGCCATTTCTACCGCCGTTTCCTTGCTGTTGCTGTTCGTGATTCGCTATCTGTCCTCCCGCACGAAAGTTGTGAGGGGCGATGGAAGGGGAAACGTTCGTGATTGGCTACTTGCTCTACGAAGGCCAAGAGACTTTAGATAGTGAACAGAATATAGTTCATATTTCGCAAAATATTAATATAAGACGTTTTATTTTGGTCAACTTTGATAACAATTTGGTTTTTCTAAAAAACGACTCATACGATTTTCATCAAATTTCATATAGTTATTTAAGTTGATGTTTATAACGATTCTACATAGATAGTATTTTTCAAAAGATAACTAAACGATACATTCGTATATGAGAAAGTTTGTACAAAGTGTATATTGTACTGATTTTTCATTTATATAACTCGAGTGGATCGATTGTTTGAAAAAAATTAGCATGTCGGCGTGATTACAATGCCATCTCTATTACAAACATTTTTGCCAATAAAACATTATCTGCATTACATTTAATTTTTCTTAATACTAAAAAATCTGTACAAGACACACTGTAACCACCGTAACCACCGAAACAATTTATTTCAATGGAAATATTTCTAACGATCATTACGAAAGGCAAACATATTTTCCAATGTGAAAACATCACGTAAATCGTCGAGTCACTCGCAAACAATCTGTCACAACTAGGCGTCCTGTGATTTCCCGAACATACGCCACCCTGGAAAACAATACTCGAACACACACGCACGCATCGCGGCACGTAGAGATATATGTTGACAAAACATAAACCTCTCTCTCTCTCTCCATCTCCGGTAAGCTCTCCCACTCCTCCGACTGCTAATTAAACCACAACAATTTGACTAGGAATACGGCGCGAAACGGGTTCGTTCCCGCGGTTCCCTAACGACAATGGGAGGGGGGAGGGTGGTAGGGGGTTGGGGGGTTGGGACTTAAACTCCCAGAGTCCTAATAATGCCCATGCACTTTCTTCCCGAACTTCCCCCCCCCCCCCCCTCCCCTTCCCCCCCTTTATGTATTCTTCCTACCGAACGACGCCTAACACAATACCAGCGAGGGAACCGAATAGCTATGGGGGAAGACAATGGGCGCGACTCCTCCGCTTTTCCCCAAAAACGAAAGCCTCACTTTCCCCCTCTCCACACCGCCTCATTCAGACTACTACTTCCGACGGGATCGGTGTTTGCCTCACTTCGCCGGCCTTCCAAAAAATCCCCCATCCCACCCCCACCCCACCCTTTCCCTCTCCCCTCCGAAACCTTTTCTTTCTCTCTCGATCTCAAAGGACTCGACGAGGGTGGAGAATGCGACAGAGGCACTATTTAAGGAAGTGTCTTGTTTACCGCGCCAGACAAGCAACGCAAGGCAAGGAGTTTACTAAATCACACACACACACAGTGCATATAGCCTTCTGGTGAGATAGGGGAGGGAGGGGGACGGAGGAAGCGTGGGAGGATGGCTGGGGATAAGAGAGATGAAGAGAATGAGTGAGGGAGAGAGGGAGAATGCGATAGACGGAGTAGCAAAGCAGAAGGATGGATGGATTTGTACGTAGGAGGAGGACAGGAAGAGGGAATTACGAGACAAGATGGATGGAATGATAAATAAATGCAAGTTAGAAGGTGGAGAATACGTTGCGCACGTGACGAAAGTTACTCGGAATTTTAAATAAATACACAATTGATAAACTGAATAGCTCCATCACTAAAGAAGATATATTCTTAACTAAACGAGGGGTAAATTTGCGGAAATCCGTGTTCAGGAAAAATATCGAACTTTGTGATTTTTCTGATTATGCAGCAGTAACTGTTAAACTGGTCGCAAATAAATATGAATTTGTAAAGTTTTGATATATTTCCCTTGCCCGTGAATAGGTTATGAATTCCAGATTCCGTCTTTGTCCATCAGGTTACTCACCGACGGTAGTCGTGCAAAAAATAACATGGGAGACGATTTATGGATCAAACGAACACCTGGTTCTCCAAATCCTTTTCTTCCTATTGTAGGTAACCAATTTATCAATCGGATTTCAGCAACAAGGATAGCTCTATAACATACAAAAATATAATGGCGATAATAAATAAATGAAAACAGTTTAGTCAAAATATTTTAAGAGTTGGAAAAACTATGAAGGTAGAGAGAGAATACGTAGGAAAATTAAAGCTATAATAGACAGCAAAAATTTAGAAATACTGGGCTAAATACGAAAAGCGTTTTAAGTTAAGAAAACGAAGGATTATAGTTAAATACGGAACGTAGTGATAGGAGAACGAGGACAGGTAATGATAAAGAATTAGAGGTAATACATAAACAACCCATAAGAATATAACAAAAAATAATAAATAGCTATGATAATTAATAATATGATATCTGTAATTACCATTTAAAAGAAAATTTTAAAGCTTAAAAGAAACAAACACATACGAAAACCTAATAACAACATTAAGCGCCGTCTTACCAACAGAGAAGGGTGCACAACATTGAAAATAAAGGCTAACAATTTCCATTTCCGTAAAAGAGTGTAAATCACAATAGGGGACAAAAAACACAGGAACGAATGGGGAGGTGAAAACGCAAAAGGAAACGCCAGGGAATGACAAGGTACGAGCGAGGCAGACAGGAGGAAATTCGGGAGAAAGAGATGGAGGGAGAAAGGGGAAAACTAGAGGGAAAGATAGAGAGAGAAGCGCGTCTTTGAGTGGTGTTGGAGGAACAGAGCCGCATTGCTTGGTTGCAAACATCCCGAGACAAAAGCGACTGTAATTGGAATTAGGAGATCTCGTCCTCGGTAACGCGGAAGGGTACGTGGCAGAATAGATAAAGTCCTAGCGCATTGTGGGATATCTCTCCTTCGGAGGAGACGTACAAATTAACTCATATTTCCGATCCGAGAATGTTTGCACGCACGAAAGAATGCACGCTTTTATGCATGTCTACATACCTATATGTTGTACCTTTAAGTAGTTTAATTTGATTTATAAGAAACTTTCATAAAGACATAATTTTCAAAATTATGTTTAAAATTCAATATAAATATTCGGTATGCACAATCAAAATCAAATATGAACGATTTTTTGGCCTATTTCTGCAAAATTTTGTTCGGATGCTCGAAATGTGATAACCTTGTTGTTTAAAGGAAATGATTAGGTAGATTAAGCTTCTGTGACATAATCTAAAAACTTCTTTGGAGAATGAATTACTAAATACAGGCAGCATGAATTCTTTTACTCAGTTGAAGCATCTAAAACAAAATAAGTATTCTACAGACCAAATGAAAAGCTCCTCTATCAAAAAATAAATAAACATTCCAATTTTACATGAATGCGAAAAGTAAACTTTTAGGAATTTATCACTTACACCAAAAACACTTACAAAAGAGCGCCAAAGATTACACAATAATGCATTATAGCCTCTAAAAGCTCATAAATGAGAAACAACATTACATATAACAAAAAGTTAAAATCAAACATACAACCTACCCTCCCTAACTTTTAGGACAATATTTTATCCACGTCAATATTTCCTCAGTAGACATATTTAAAAAATAAATACGATAAAAAAGGCAGTTGATTGATAGCGGAACTTAAAAAAACGACGGCAACACATGCATAACAGATAGGGCGACATTTATGGACACCAACTCGAAGCTTGATCCTAACCCTTGAAGAATCAAATTGGCCAGGAAAGATACGAAGAGAGTCGAATGGGGCCGCGGGGATCTCTATCTCTTTTAAATTCTAAGTAGATCAACGGCAAAGGAGGACTCGGATGAACGGGATAAGACGGGAGCTTTCAGAAGATGAGAGAGCTAAAGAGAATTGGTAATGAGAACGATGGGTCGATTCTCGATGGTACGAAGGTCGCCGTCGGGAAAAGAAATCCCTTACGTATTATTCTCTCGGCTAAGAAACGCATGACGTCAATTTTAACGGAGAGAAGAAGTGAGTGATCTTTTCTATGAGCTAAATGCTCACGCGAAATTGAAGTTTCCGCGGATGAAAAAATAAAAGCGCCTTTTTTCAATGTTTGCCTCTTGGCAAAATATTTAAATATTGATTATTACCTCATAAAATATTTGTTATTATTATCTAATCTCAAATAAAAGACACCTTACAAAATCTCCTCTACTCTATTGGCGAAAAAATTTAATATGGCTATTAATTACCTACACCTAACTAAATATGCATGATGCTTCCCCGATCATGAATTAAAGATGGGAAAATTCTTGAAATTCTAAGATATATTTCAAGGATTACCTTTTCTATGTTTAAAAGATTTAGATTAGGAGTTAAGCGAATAAAAAAGTGTATGTAATATTTTCTTTTAAGAGAAGAAGTTACTTCATCTAGAAACTCGCAACGTTACTGGCTATAGTTGTCATGCATGCAAATGGATCGACTTTGATAGAATATTTTTCTTTAAACTTACAGTGACATATTATCCTTTCCATAAAAAATATCGCGATACGGTCGTGAGCTAAACTTTTAGTCCATCCTTGTTCAAATTGACTTCCACAATTTGAGAAGTACCGTGCACGTCAGAAAAAAAATATGGCAATGCTTAGCACTTCCATGCCATTTCTTGGAAGAGGTGTTGTTTTAACGTTATGAGTTAAATGAAGGACAAAGCATGGAGATTAAAATTTAAGACGACAATGAAGTTTCGTAATAATTCCAGCAGAATCGTATTTATCGCCCATAACCTGTTCATATGTTAACGAACCTGCTCATTATTATTCGAGTTGTCAATGACCACACGTAGGCTACACCATTCACCGGTTTATATTTGCTTAATCTAGAGCTGGCGTAGCGAATTCCAACGGATAAACACAGTATTCTCAAGACGGAGATGCTGTTCGATTCATTCCCTTCTGTTTCAAAATATTTGCCCGTACTATTACGTTAATCTAAACGTTTCTTATGTTGCACGGAGGCTAAACTATTTAGAGCAGTTTGTATACCTATACCGTTCCCTAAAGTGCTTCTTCTAAGTAGTTAAGGTTTGTTTGGTCTTGTTGCTGTTCTTGTTATCCTTGATTACTATATGGAACAAGCCGTGATTAAGCTACCGAATGTACTCTATGATACATTACATAGCAGTGCTCCTAACTGCGCTCTCCTCCTCCTGGAGGAACTTTGGATCGTCTTCATTTTGCTCGCTTGTGCTGCTCCAGCTTTGCTAGTTCCATTACATCAAGCGATCCGTTTTATTGACAGTTACGTCGTCATCGTTGATGATGAATAATCAACGATACGTACATTACCGTGCGCTCATTACGAATTTGAGTTTGAACTCTGTTATTCATTTATTTTTTCATCGTTTCCGATTAATGGTATGCTCAATGAGCTGGATATATATATATATATATCATTGAGGAGGATTTTTAGAATTAAATTTCGTTTTTTTTTTAGTTAAGAGAACAATTATCCAGTTGCTAAAAAATGAAGGGTGGAAAAAATACAAGAATTTAAAATTTTTTTATTATCGTAAATTAATACACTACCTTGCAAAGGATATTTCACTGAATTTGTTTTATCAAATCCTTGAAATACTTAGGACGAATAAAATTTACTATTAACGATTCAGATTCGCGGGGATGCATAATTGAAAATTGGAACTTCTTAAGCCGAACCTCAATGGAAAAAAAAATATTCGACTTATAGAAAATTCGAGTTATATGAAGAAAAATAACATGAAAAATATTTTGTCCTGTAAAATTAATTCACTTCCAGTTATGGAGAATTCCAGTTATAGACGTTCGACTTACAGACGTTTGGCTGTACCTATATCTCCGCATGAAAAGTAAATCAATACAAAAGTATCGAAAAAAGTCACGCAGTAAAAAAGAACGATTGACAGCGAGACAATATCGCAACAGTTTTTTTCCCCTCGGTTGCTTCGCAAAAACATCCAAAATAACGCGCATTCCATAACCCCCGAAACACGTAATCAGAGAGAACTACGGAAACTAGACTCCGTTAAAGCCTGTCATCATCCCGGTCAATTAAACCTCACGAACCCGTCAATTATATTCTCCCCGTTACGTGCTGTGAGACACACACACACACATACATACACACAAAATGACTAGAACCTCAGACGACGACGTTACCTCAATTCCTCGCGTCAAAGGTACGGCCACCTCCAACCCCCTCCCACCTTTACCCCTTTCTCCACCCGAAATGCAACCCTTCACTACATAACCCAAACCAAATCTTCTCGCATTCCTTTGCCAAAGTCAAATATTTCACTCACAGGGAATAGGATATGAAGTGACACAAGAAGAGAGAGAGAGAATACGGGACGAATGGAGAAGATGGTCCCACAGCCAGCCACTTGAGTCTCCTTCGCAAACAAAATCTCCGTGTTCCAGACCAGAAGAGAGAGAGAGAGAGAGGGATAGGGAGAGATAGAGAGAGAGGTTGAACGAGGACCGCCTCCAAGGGTAACGCAAAATCTCGCCCGAAGATCTAACTGCAGGGCGTTGATTGAATTACAATTGCGGCTAGGACTCGAAACGCGGTTGCCTTTGATTTAAAATGCGCACTCTAGATGAATCATCAGCGGAAAATTTTGACGACGCGTAGTCGACTAGGAAGTGAAACGGAATGTTTTCGAATAGGGATTTTACTTAAATAATTCACGACGTCTTGGTTGCGAAATGATACGTTTCTTTATTATAATTTCTCTTAGGCACGTGCCGTGGGTTCCTGCGACATCCGAGAAGATTAATCAAATTTCATGCTACGGAGATATGATTCTGAATGGGAATTAAGGATTTCGAGGACATTGTAACGTGACCTATAGTGAACAAAACGACATTCATTAATTCGATGTGGCAATTATATATGTAGTGCATAAAGTGTGAACGTGTTTCCTGCTGCGGTATTCCAAAACTTACTCAAAACATTCACAAACCAAACCTAAGAAAACATCCACGTTCTGAAACGGGAGAATTAGTCTGCTTTGGTAGTTCGGTGGTAGAATATTCGCCCGGAAAGTGGAACACACTGGTAAAAAACACCCGGTCGTAGCAGATTTTTTCCTCCTGTTTCCATTTTTTCCTCCTGTTTCCATTTGCCTAAATTATTCATTAAAAGTTTTGATTCAAACAATTTGCTAAATATCAACTGTCATCCGATCAGAAAGGAATATACGAGATCAACTCACGGTTGAAATCAAACTTTAAAAACTAAATTTCTCGCCACCGGTGATGGCTACAAAGCAACCGTTCTCTGTGGTTAGAAAAATATTTCATGGACCTGTTTTTTAACTGCGGGATCGGTGTTTCTGAAGTGCGTGAATTTCCTCTGATAACATGCACTCAGATTCATCTTTTTTGTATTCAAATTTTGTCATTTTTTAAAAATCATTCACGAATGGATCATAAAAAGAGCTCTGAGAGTAACTGTATTAAGCTCAGATATTTCATGTTTGCGCTTAGTACGTTAACACGAATCTCGATCAATAATGGAGCAATAAATTTTTCTGTATGGATACTATCTTTATTCTTTTGTATACCGCATGTGATATTTTGCTACTCAAATTTAACATATAATTCATTGGAACGTTACTTTTAAATTTTAATGCGGTAGTTTATCCGTGAATACCCCAGTCTCAATCGACACGGATAATAAGGGTGTCGCTACATCTGAAAGCTAACCACCAACCAACCTATGCGAAGATAATGTGAAATTTCGTCCCCGATCAGGACCTCTAAACTAAGGTATTCTTTTGGATTATTAATATAACTCAGTGCCGGCTAAACATTCAAATATAAATTACCTCGTATATTATCAGAGAGAAACAAATTTCGGCAGATATCGCCAGTAAGATAAACACCACTCCTCAGATTGCGCGATCATTAATGAAGATTATACGGCGTATGATAAATGCAACGAGAGGGAGATGACCAGCAAAAGGTAAAACACCCACCAGAATTTCCACCGACTTCTTTGGACGAACAGAGAGACAACGAATGAGGATAATCGGATGTTTCTCGAATCCTCGGCCTTGTTTACATGGACGTATTTGCCGAGTACTCTACTTATTCGCTGTACATAATGTGGATTCCTGAGAGAGTCTACGTTATTTATCCACATCCGATACCTATCGAAACATTTCGTTTATTCTACAAATAACATCTTTCCATAAAAAATAAGGAATTTTGGCAATTTTCTGAATGTAAAGTACGGACCCGGATTGTGATGTCTGTCCCGAAAATGGCATACAAATTCAAACGCGGCATTTACAATGTTACTGATATGAAGTGGATAGAAACGAAGTACCACATTTTCTGGGCGAAACATGATTTGTATATCCGTGTAACCAATCTCTTTTCTGGAAGAATAGTTATGTCGGAGCATTTCACAAACAATTTTGAACGTACAAAACTTTTTACTGCTACAAAATATCTCTCTTCAGCCACTCCCAATGCATTTACCTACATATATTCTCTGCTGTAAATTACGCAAGCCTACCAAAATGAATCCTCATTCCATATGCAGCTGCTTTAATTCCTCAGTACCTTTCATAAGCTTTCTCTCGCGGTCTGATGGATTTTACTTAAATTAAGTTGACTTCTCTTACTTCCTCATGTTTTTTTTGGGGGCAAGTCGTCCCGTGCCACTTTTTCAATTATGTCCTCCTGGGTACTTTTCTACTGAACTCCGAAATTGCCTCTTCGGCGACGATTTTTTTAGTAAGGGCAGCGACCGCTGCGCGGCGCTCCTTTCCTACCTTATTAGTTTAATTTTTTTCATTCATAAGCTAGTTATAATCCTTCCGCTTAATGCCGATTTTCTTTGGAAGGCATGAGTTCCGCTAGTTACTCTTTTAACCCATTGAAAACTTAAGGAATTATTTATCAAACACATAAGATTAAAAAGTCAGACCTACATCTTCGACGTTACTCCGAGTAATTGAAACTTTTTCAAATATTAAACTTTAAAGAAGGAAAGCATAGGGAAAAACCTTCCAAGACTTATGGTGATAAAAGTCTGACAGAACTCGAACTTTGAAAAGTTTTAAAAATTGTGAGGAATCAAGGTGGACTGTGAATAAATTTTCCTGTGTGACCTTCACGATTCATTTTTCTAGACAGGAATAGAATACTAGAAGATAAACAACATTTATAGATATGCGGGGAACTGACGGAACTTTTGCAAAAGTCTCACTTGCCACGCTATACTGTTACCATAAACGAACATCTAAATTTAGCTTAGTGCATTCACTTGTGAGTATTATCTTAAAAACAGATGTTTATTAACGTTATTTTCAAATCAACTATACTATCAGCTTATTTATTTCTACTCGTTATAAAGAGAATTTATTTAAAAAATGTGTATGTATTAAAGATATGCTGAAAACATAAATAACGAAAATTTAGCCTTACATTTCTTATTATTTATCACAAGACTAACAAACAGGAAATATATTCTTGTTAAAGGAAGATGTGGAAGCATGGTTTCTTAAAAATTTGAAAGTGGCGACCTGCACCGTTAGAATGAAGATCCTCTATATACATTCTCATCCGTGAAAACTTCACTCTTCTAGACTCACCAGTTTGGCTGAAATAGCATTTCAAAGTTTTGAAGTTTCCGACTTTGACTGGACTGGAGAAACTTTGAACGGGAGAATTCAATCCGTGAAAAATTCATAGAATGATATAATCTGCTCAATTTAAAAATAATTTTCTAAATACCTCTTAAGACGAAAAGTTGATAGTTCACAGACAGGAGAACAGACAGAGCGATCACATTAACACACTTTTTTCCTTTAAAAAATAACATGCCAAAAATTCAAAAATAAACCCACGACATTTGCTATAAAATTGAGGTACATGACCGAAAAAATGTTGACAGTAGATTTGGAAATAATGGAGGCAGAGCGAACACGTCATAGTCCTCGAATTTCTTCACCTGCCTTGTTATTAACAAAGGGAGCGCTCGTCAGAGCGCCTCGCTGTGACGTGATAACGACATTCCCGCCGCTGCATTTCGGAGGTTTGCGTGTAATCGAACATCCAGGCAGCGCATTAGCAACACTAGGCTTCGCATTTCAAAACATCCCATCAACTACTGCAACCTGAAGAACTCATCAGCTGCGGGTAAATTGTTTCTCCGTAATTTGCGTTCGAAAAACAGAGCGTAGAACTATTACCCGGGCTATTCATCAATAATGGCGGCAACAAAGCGGTCTTATAATGAATGTGTCAGCTAGGTTTCCCAAAACAAGCGAAGCAATCGAGATATTTCTTCTGCACACAGATTCGAAAATCGACTCGAAATTTCATCTCTAATGGTACGAAGAATAGCGTACTGTCCATCCATGTGTAACGAATCTCTTATAAGTATAAATGTTCAACGTCACAATTATCATTCAGCTTCAAAATCTGTGATGTCATCCATAGCCAATAGTTCAATTCCGTACTAAATAAACGTGCTTATTACTCGTTTTCAATATAAATTTGCACTTAACGATGTTTCGACAAACTTACTCCATATTTTTTTCGTAATTAATGCCAGAAACTAAAAATAGCCATTAATATACGAAGGGGAAATTAAATTTTTAATTGACATATATAAAATGTCATTCCTTTCATTGATGCAAAAACTTTACGCAGTTTTCATTCAAAATCATACACAAAATAGCAAAAATTGCCTTTCATCAAAGCGTTGATATTTCTGGCTTTACTCCAAGCTGAAAAAACATGTTTATAATCTAAATGATAGAACATTTCATCTAAACCATTAACTTCATTTATATTTATTTGATACTCATAGATGTGCACATTTGATTATAAATATTTATGCTGACAAGTAAATATAGCAGTGAAGCGATGTTGAATCATTTGAGCAATTACAGGGTAACGTAGAAAAGCGTTAGTTTGAATGACAAAAAATATCAATACGTAAACGATATAAACGGGATGGATCCATATTTTCCATTCAGTTAAAAAAAGCCTTCAGTTTAACAATAAGAGATGAGAGACGAATAAGGACATAGCAACTACCATGCATAAAAAACACCATTACAATGATAACTTCAAGTGATGACGCATTTTACAGCACGCATTAATAATTATCAAAATAATACTGAAACTCTAATTTTTACGCTTTTTAATAGGAAATAATTCACATCTGCTCTATTTTCACGACGCATAAAAATCAACACTTTTATCTCTTTTCAATTCGTACGTTTTACGGTTAATTAAATAATAAAATTAAGCGACAGTTCTTGACGGAAAGCATTCAAAATATTCGTAAGAGAGAAAAAAATAACACGCCGAGAAATTTTTAAATCTAATTTGTGTCCAGTCCTTGTCCCTGTTAAGAGGGAAAAAATAAAACAAAAAACAGAGGACTCACACACACACACACGCGCGCGCGTGGTGCGACAACCAATTTAAACTTCACGCCGAGCAATCCGTAAGCCAACCCATCAGAGGTAAGCGATGAACTCATCAAAATATATTATTTGCAAATGGAATTTGACACCGAACGTTGACACATACGAGTTCGAACGAAATAATGACAAAAAAAGCGAAGAAAAAAAGTCGACGAATCGACTGCTAATCGCTTATGTCCACCTCAACACAAAGGGAATTTAGAAAAAGGCATGTGTACACCTGAGCGACAGATGTCCCGATGTTACGAGTGGATTGAAGCCGGGGAGGAAATGTATTTTTTTCCCTCGTAAAACAAACGAACAACTGCCATCGCGATGAATAAAAGAGAGAGAGAGAGAGGGAGTGGGGGGGGGGGGGGGGGGGGGGATGGTCGGGTCTGGAATAACAACAGCAACAAAATTTAAAAAAAAATAACCGTCGAAAACTCCATCGAAAATTGAATTGGCGAGAAAATAAAAAGAGAACGGGTGAATAATTTTAGGAAAATGATGAAGAAAAGCCAATCAGACAGCTTCGGGTGATGAGGAACGCAGTGCCTCATATCGGACTATAGTCTAACCGTGGTCGAACGTAAAGGAGAAACTCGAGAATAAGAGAAAAAATTGCGAAGGGATGTCCGCTTCAATTGCATCCAAAACGCTCGGTGCAATATTAATTTGAAAATCGGCGAGCATCTGTTCTCTTTACACCGGAGGAACTATAGCAGGGAAAAACGCAACGAATGAAAAGAAAAGGGGAGAAGAATAGTTTTTTTTAAATGAGCAAGATTAAAATGGAAATTTTTCGCCTGGAAACTCCATCGCTTTTCCATTATTGTTGAATATTCAGTTTTTAAAAGTGGCGCATGATAAAATTAAATGAAGATCTACGTTTTTAGAATCAGTTGCTATGGTTTTACACGGATGAATGCTCATAAATTACGGCATTGTATTTTGTGAACAGAATATTTTCTATTCCGGAAAGTAAAATTCCTATAAAAAAGAGTCGGAATATAAAAAAAGAGTGAGCTACTTCAATGTTGCGTTGATGACCGCAATGTTACGTTTAGTCTCCAGCAGCGAAAATTACATCAATAGTAAATTTCATTTTAAATATAAAGCAAAAATGATCTCAAACTTATATTAGAAATATAATACTATCAATAAACCGAAATTTTACTTGATAAGTTTAAACCAGAGAGAATGCTATAATTCTTTTAAAACGGCAGAATAATAACATAAATAAGATCATGAGGACCATTTCTTTCTCCAACTTTCGGAAGACGGAAAGCTGCATTTGCAAATTAGAGCCGTTACGTCCCTCCGCAGTGTATATTACCGCAACTCACGTCTGCAAAGCAACCCCGTATAAAGATTAACTATCACTCAACAACTAAAAATATATTTTTTTCCAAGAAAATGGGACCGCTATGAAACACGGCAACTCTGTCGACACATGAACTCGGGGATATATTCCCCATTAGTTTGAAAGTGCAGCACGAAGTATATCGTTCTCCAGCGGAGCTATGGTTATTGTTTCGCGGCTGAAGAACCAAAAACTTCAACATAGGTCTCTATTATGTATAGGTCCTAATATATCGAGGTTTACAATTTTACGATCGATTGTCTCCCTACGAATTTTCACTCTGATTTCTGCCTTTTAATTCTTGTATAAAGTTTTAAATTTTAAATAGTATATAATATTATCTAGGAGTTTCGCAGGTTTTTCCTGCGTGGATTTTACCAGGGAGATCAAGCTTGTTCTTAGCTAGATTTTTCCCACGTTATAAATACTTCCTAGGAGGTCTTTAATTTTAATTTATGTAATCTAATTTAATTTATCATTGATGAATGGCTAAACGTAAGAGTGGAACTTTTGACATATATTACGAATCAATAAAGACGCGCATCTATCTTTCTATTTACGTGTCTCTCTCTAATAACCCCATGGGTTTCCTCTTTCAACCTATCACACGATTACTATTAGATCTTTTTGTTTATTACGTATATATGTACGTACACACAGATATATGTACGGAGGCATACACTCAAATGCATACAAATATAACCTATAAGACAAACTTGCATGATTTACTTTCTCTCCCTTAGAAAACAGTAAGCTCTGGGGAATGAGAAAACAGTTGAACGAGTAAACTCGGATCATCACCGGGGGAAAAGGTATATACGTGGAAACATGGGAAAGAAAGTGAGAGAGAGAGAGAGAAAGCAAAGAGTGGGTGGTTGGCGAAGGGAGGGTCTCTAGAAGATTTAAGAGTTGTTCAAGAGAGAATGGCGGAGAGATAGTTAGAAGTTAAATGGATCCACCGTGTTCCAGGGTCTTAACTTATCCTCCCTATCCCTTCTTCTCTCAGGGTTTCCTCTCTCCATCTTCTCTCTCTCTCTCTCTCAATAGCGACATCTCCTATACCCTTCTCAAGCCAACCCGTTACTCACCCCTGCATCTCATCGCTGAGACAAACCTCTCTCTCTCTCTCTCTCCCTCTACGTTCCTCTCTCACTCCCTTTTCCTTACTAACCCAAGGAACGGAGTGAGAGAGAGAGAAAGATCAGCTGTAACCTAGATTTGCCTGCTGTGTGAAGATCCCCAGAGTCTCACGTATTCGGCAATGATATATCTGCTTAGCGGTTTTATGCGCTCCGAGGAGATGGAGGCGAAGAGTGGAGATTGAGAGAGAGAGAGAGAGAGAGGGAGATTGAGAGAGAAAACGGAGTTTGAATGTGCAAGTGGATGAGTCGCCGTATGAATGGTGAGCCATTAAAATGAATCGGTCGAGTGGGAGAGGGGGGCTCCTTTCGGGAGGGGGGGGGGAATTGAAGAGTAAAGCGTGGATAATGAAATATCGCAATTTAGAAGCCAACTGGGAAGACGATTTCAAGGAGAATCAGGAGGTGGTGAAATTGTTAAGGTTTATTAATTTTTTTTTGAAGGATTTTGCTCTACGCCCGATTTTTAATCTCGCGTGATTGCGCCCGTATTTGGGTGGGATCCGAAATTTCCAACCTGATGGTAAATGTTAAGCAGTTATGCGCATTTCGGCGCGCAATTTTCAGAGGAAAATCATTTTATTCCCGAAATTGGAACGGTTTTTGACAATTAATCTTTTTTAAAAAGCAATTAAAGTCGCCAAAATCGCGGCAGGTGCCCAAGTCCTGACTTACTAAATATTTATGTTAACATGTTAACATCGAGAATTCGAAATGTCTACGAGATAGTTTTTGTAATGGAATTTTAACTTTTTTGTAATGAACGCGATGACAGAAACGATATACGTCTAAATGAAAACAATTACAATCTTTGAAAATAATATCTCCTTGCTCTTACGCCACCGATATTATATTTTTGTCACCCACGCCAAAAATGTTGATTTATTAATTAACAAGTAATTATTTGAAGATAAAACTATTCAATGTCTCAATAACCCTGGATAGTACAGAATTACGCCCAAACATTCTTTCTTTTCCCTTCAGGCTAACTTGTTTCATCCGCCATAGTGAAGTATATAACAAAGGAATAATATAAGTTCTCGATAAAGCAGATATTTTTTCTCGATAAGACATAAACAGCAAAAATAATAAAGAAATGAGAAGAATATACCACCACGATCCGGATATTTACTATATATATATATATATACACACACACACACAAACAAGAATGTATAGCAATACGCAATAACCAGCCAGTACGAGAAAAAGAAAATACAGAGTCAAACCGAGCCAGATGCTCTCAATTCCCTAAGAGTGCCTGCAAGGAGACAAAACATAAAATAGAAAAGGGAACTACTGTTGAGGGTGAGGGCGTTGTTCACACCATTTCAGTGGAAGCATTTGGCCTCATCTTGGATGAAAACCTTAGGCCATTCTCACGTGTACAGGCGAAAACCAATATATCTGAAAGGGACCAAGAGGCAAGGGATTTCAAGCGCCCCTTTTTTTCGAGCTGTTTCCCTCGAAATCCATCGTCTGCCAGAAACCGGAACCAAACGCAGCCTATATTGACTCATAAACCAGACTTCACTTCGCACTCCTGAAATGTTTATAAGCAATCGCTGCATAGTGACTTCTAAATGAACGTATACGTAGCACATATAAATTGGGTACCCGATTTTATGCACAGTGAGGCGTATTCGGTAAATATTCAGTAACTTAAACACCATTTATAGCCTTTATCGATGAACTGTAATATGAAGGCATTACATGATGATTGAACCTATCGGAAATATTTATTCATTTTGTTAAGTGGTAACTCGTTATGTCTCGCTGACATATTTAATGCCTTTAAAATGTTTTCCTTCCAGCTGCAGTTCATAGTTTTGAGCAATTCAATGCATAACTCTGTTATTATAATTGCATATACTAATATAACTCCGAATGTATGATCTTTTGACCCATAAAAATATTTTGAATATGTGGTCGTTTGAAAACAGCTAACTGTAGAGTATTTTCTAATACAATTTCCTGGTTAACGTTGAAAAAATCTATTATAGATGTACAATGTACGAGTAAATAGGAAAACTAAAATAGAGAATCATAAATTTAGGAAAAACCTTAGGAGGGGATATATTTCGCACTTAATGTTATAGTATATATACTCCTAAATATGTTTTAGAAATTTACAAAATGAATTACAACATAGTACGCTATAAGTTGTAGCTAATAACTTTTAGATATTAGTAATCACGATAAGAACGCAACCTAGTTTTAATGAAACCATGTTAATATACCATAAAAAATGCGTTAAAACTTATCAATTTCACGAAATAAATTACTTAAACGAACACATTAAAAAAAGCAAATTCACTCATTGTAGAGTTGATACCGCCATAAGCTTAGGGCAAAAAACAATACACCCATAAAATTCGACGTTTAATTTTTTTTAAAATTTCTAAATCATCCCAATAACACTGACGCAGTAGTCCGAGTGCGACACAGATCAAAAATTATAAATTGAGTCACTTTGATTTGTAAAGAAAAAAAACTCCCATGAACGAACGAACGAACCTTAATAAAAAGATTCGATTAAATCTCCTTTATCCTCTCAATATCCTCGAAACAGTAAATACGATCCCCCCCCACGTTTCAGAAACCCTGGAACAAAACCAAGCCGTGGCGAAAGATGGAGAGACTCTTTTTCCTGGGACAAAACCGCTGATAGGCGTCATTCCTCGCAAACGGCTTTACTTTCCAAGCGGGAAGGATTCGGATGAAAACGTTCCACATTGCATTTTCCCCGATACATCGAGAAAAAATCGGTTCCCCATATTTGTACTCCCGGGGAAGCGTTTTTTATTCAGACGACGGGGAGTGGCTGAAAGTTTATGAAGGAATTCGTGTGGTTTTGGGAATGGAAAAAAAAGGAACACGAATCCGCTGTTGGAAAATGAGGGTGGACTTATCCCATAGCGAAAATCAAAAATGGTGTTCTTTTTCTCTTTCTAGTAAAGTTGCGCGAGAAGGATTCTTTCCAAAATTTTACTTTAGAATTACTAAAAACATCTTCCAATACAAGCACGGAAATGGAGGATTTGTATCCTCAACAAGTAAGAACGATATGCCGTACTAGATACATCTTGAAAAAGCGTAGAATAACACATTTTTAAAAATACCTACACTTGCAAATAGGGATTAGTTTATTTACTCAAAGTCTACCAATTTTCTGAGATTTATTTGAATAAATTAAATCTCAAGCAAAATAAAATAGTTATGAAGAAAAACAGTAATATACATTTAAATTTAAAAATATATAAAAATTTATAAAAATTATTATTAATAATGTTTCCATAAAATTAGTGATAACAACAACTCAGATTCTACGATTTCCGGCGAAATGTATTTCAAATCTTGTATAATTTTCTCAAACTGATCCTGTAAGCAAGACGAAAACAAAACTTAGCGCCAAAATCAAATATTTTTTCGTTCATTAAAGGAATTATCGTCGTTTGGAAGACTAAAAAAAAAATACAAGCCTGTCCAAAGCACTCCTCTCCGGAACTTGGATACACAATGACGCAATCGAGAGGGGGAAGGGCGAGGGCGCTTTCAACGACAGACTCTGGAGCCGTTTCGAAGTGAAAGGAGAGAAAGAGAGAAGGGCGTGGGGTAAGCGAAACAAAAGAAAGACGAGAAGCTGTCCCGATGTCTCTAACTCCCGGCTGGAATTGAACGTCGCACAGCCTGCAACGATTCTGGGGATCTTTGGCTGTGGAACATAATAAGGTTAAGCTTATCCGATGCAGTTGCTACTTGGAAGCAGAAAAACCTCGTCGATATTGAGAAACTGATATGTGCTAAGGAAGTCCTTGGGAGATCGGATAGGGTGGTATAAAGAAGGAATTGGAACTGGAGAAATATGGAGCTGTCGTAAATCTCCAAGAAGAGGGAAAAGCAGTTGGAAAAAGGTAAAAGGAGTGGCTGGGATAGTTTGATGGAGTGTTATTTCACGCTAATAAAATGAACTACTGTATTATCTAGATAGCTGCAATACCAGAAATGATTCGGATTTTAATCTGTAAAATGGAAATAGATATCGTTTTGTGCAACAAAATAACAGTAAAAAATAATATATATGCTCTAATGTAGTTTTATTGTTTCATAATTTTTTTGTTCTGAAATCTTGGGGAGGTTAAAAATCCCCTTTACTCCCTGGATCCAACCTTTGCCGTATCATAAATTACGCATACATTTCGTGTAAACTATAGATTTAGTGGATTACACGTCATTATTAATCTTCGAAAGGGTTTTGGTTTAAGAAGTGGCTTAATAGACTAAGCCTCAAAGAAATTAATGCAAATATATATAAATCACAAAAGGACTAAGAGTATGTGGTCTTGTTTAAAAATGCATATAATAAAAAATAAAATCAATGGATGAATGGTCAATGATTTCATTATTAAATAATTACAATTAATATAAAATAATGGCGCATAATATTGTGTCATTATCAATTAACGAAAGCAATCGGCAATAATTTATTTATTTATAATTTTAATCTACACACCACACTTTTAATTTCTTTAATTTTATATTGTATGGCCAAAATATTTTTCGTAATTTTATAGCTATTTAACTTTTATTAGCATAATTATTGCTCCTTTAATTGCTGATAATCTCTCTATAAATTTCACCAATTGGAAAGTTATCAGTTTGAAGAGAGAAATTTTATTCAGTTGCTTCGGACGTAACTTTGTGGTCGTTAAAATAATAAAATTTTATTTCTCAACAAAAGCGGAAAATGTAGCTTAAACCTCCAAAATAAATAAAAAAATCCTGTCCTTTATTTCAATTAATACCTTCTAGTATTACGTAATCTGAAAACGATTTTCTGTTCGTGATCATTATAGATCCATGATGGGTTAACTACGTAGTTACTACCTCAAATTACTACCTGCACAATAGACCACCGTTCGGATTTATATAGAGAGAAAATGTATTTATGGACAGACGTAACTATACACACACATACATAGTTCATATAGTACATACTCTAAAAGCTTAACACTTGTTTCATTCGAGAGATGTCTTCCTATCAGAGCTCACTCTATCCTCCACAATACACTACTCCCTTTCAAGAGGAGCACTCAGAGAATCCTACCAAATCTTGAGGAGAAATCCTCACATAGATAGACTTATCTAAAAGAAGGTCGAAACCGAAGCTAGACATCCTTTATCCGAACAAAACTTCTGCAGCGCATATGTTCCCTCAACGTGCAGAATGTATCGTCCGGATTCATCGTTTCCTTCGGCGGGTCATTCATGTAAGCTTTCCCAATTCTTTTTTCTCCTGCGCGGATATAGACCATTAATTTTTCCAGAAAGTGCGACTTTTTGCAAGCAGATAGGAAAGATTTTGTCACCTAAATGTTATTATAAGGTGGAGATGTAATCCTTTCCGATTTATCAAATCTAGCAAATCCTTTTAAAAATATAACGTAAGATTATTATTTTTAATGGGAAATAGAGATTTGCATAAAATTTGTACATATAAAACATTGCAAATTATGCTGTATCGCTTTATTTTTTAATAAAAACATTTATGTAACAAACTAGCGATCCTTAAAGCGAATACCCTTCGCCATTTATAGAGAAAAATTAAATTTTAAGTACTTATCCTAACAAATGTGCGACACCGTTAACTAAGTTAAAACGAATCGCTCGACAAAATTAAAATATCATATAAAACCGTAACCTTCTAGCACATTAGGCCATTTTAT
The DNA here is from genome assembly GCA_036926305.1 of Uropetala carovei. Taxonomy (NCBI): domain Eukaryota; kingdom Metazoa; phylum Arthropoda; class Insecta; order Odonata; family Petaluridae; genus Uropetala; species Uropetala carovei. The sequence continues at coordinate 8,051,193 of JAXCHB010000129.1, forward strand.
GTAACAAGAAAATATGTAAACTTGATTTTGAAATCGTCAGCTTAAGTAATTACCGATATTTTAACGTACTTACGAGTAGTTCTATTTTTGGCGAATACCTGACTCTAAGGTTGTATAAAAGTGATGAACCACTGTGGTTTTAATTTAAAATTTAAGAAATACAACTTTACTTGTAAACCTCAGAGGAATCTTGGGCTGGCTGTTTAATCGTCACACTATCTTTCCGGGATAGTCAATTCCCATAGCCCGCATTAAAACTATCAGTAATCCACATCTTACGAATCACCCTGCGTTCGCAGATATGAATAAAAAATTATCAAATGTGTAACATATATTTAAAATAAAGGATGGTAAAACAATTCTTTTTAGCACTAAACCTACAGTTTTGATCTTTCAAATCCTATATTTTAGCAAGTTATCCCTTTAAATTAATACGAGAACATCAACTAAAAACAACTGTATTTTGAATAGGATTCTATAGAAGAGCAGCAGAGCTAACAGATATTAACCCATGTAAGAGCGAAAGATTCTCTACAGCAATGGTTCTCGGGCAGATCTGCCTTGCGACCCCCTCCGTGCGGATGTTCGGTCCCGCGACCCTCCGTGATTTTTTGAGAAGTAATAAAAATATACAAGAATTTTTTTTCATTTACCTACATTTTTTTTATAAAGCGCACTGAAAAGCATAAAATAAATTTTGGGTTCAAGAAGCTATCTGGATTTTAAGGAAAATTTTCATTGTATATGAACATGTATCTCTTTAAAAAAGACGTATGGCATATATTGATTAAATTCTTCACTACATTATAACTAGTCTGGAATATTCTTATTGTTGCGCACAGAGGACCACAGGAGAATTAGTTTTCTACGGTAGTTCAGTGGTTGAATATCCGCTCGGCAAGTGGAAGGTTCGATTCCCGGTCATATCAGATTTTTTCACTTGTTTCCGCATTTCCCAAAAAGACATTACTTCATCAAAAATTCAAATATAGCCATGATTTATGATTTACGATAAGGATGAGAAATTTGAGGAAAAGAAAATGAGCGAAGCTAACATAAGTCGCCGTATTAATTAAAGTTTTATTATTAAATTATATTTCTTATATTAAACACATATATATTAAAATTAACAATTACTTTATTTTGAAGATTCCAACCTTCAATCAAACAAAAATTTGATTTATAACATATAAATTAAAATTAAAGGATTGATAGAATGAGGAAAATATTGGGTGGCATAACGAAGAATGCTCGCGACCCTACGTTTCAGAACCACTGCTCTACAGAACGCGGATCGGTCATTTTCAAAGTCTTCACGGTACTTTCTATCTAGGAAGAGAGAGAAAAGGAGAGAGAGAGAGATGGGGGGGTTATATGGGGAGAGCGGGGGGGGGGGGGAATAAACCACTCTTTCGGAGGTAAGCTGCGGGCGCGTAGAGAATCTCTCCTCGAAAATCATTTGTGAGGCACATTCGCGCGCTTTTCCATCTTCTGAGAGCGTCCTCGTTCTAGGCAGAAAGAGAGAGAGGCACTCACACACAGGCTCGGCGATGTATGATAAAGATGAATTAGCTACGTCTGCAGTCTCGAAGGCTCTTATGGAGTGATTCGGTACACTCTTTTCTCGTGTACTGAGCGAGGTAGGGATCCCGCGATGGGGGATTCAGAGATGTACGAAAAAAATACTCGGAGTCGACTCTTTCATAAAAATTTATCGAATCTAATGCCGTTTGCAGCGCATAAAACGCATAAAGAAAATGGTACGCTTTCGACATTTCAGCTTAATTGCTTCTTCTACTTCATCTAGTTGAAGTCATTTGAGGATGATGCTGAGCAAATGGAAGAACAGGTATGTAAAAGGGCGCTCTCTGTTGTATATAAATTAATTAACTCAGTAGCTAAAAATTTCAGGATACATTCGTACCTATAGATGAAGTATTATGTAATTTTTAATGAAAACGCCGAGATTAAATAATAGAAACCCTTCGGGTTCTATATGTTAAGTGAAATAACGAGGATACACACTTTTTATCAAAAACAGTGTGAAAAGCTGTGCTTATTAGAATCATACTTAAATCTCTCTATAATATATGTACTAGCTCTAACAAGGAAGTTTTAGTCCCTAAGTGGGAGTTTGAGCTAAAGACCTTCCTTTGTAAATTCAACGTTAATTGATCCATTGTAATTAACTGCCAACACCCACTGAATGTAAATTATTTCTCGATATTATTCCAATATGAATTTTATTATGTCAACTTTCAATTTTGCGAGGAAATAATTTTTAATAACTGTTAAAATTTCTCTTTCCTTATTCGGAAAATCCAATCAACTCCAATAATCTCATTTCATGAATACTGAGGTTTTATACGAATCGCTATTTAAAAAAAACTTTTAGATATCACAGAAAACAAACCTAGCGTTATATTTATCATCTTGAGGCATCTCTAGCAAGCAATCAACATCTAAAAAAAATTAAATTCGTTTTTAAAAGAAAAAACAAATTTACCTCACTGTGCACATTAAATTCGGCCGGAAATACAGAATAGATTACCGTTCTTTTTCGGATTCCATTCGACGGGTTTCATTCAGTGAACACTTATGCTAAAAAAATCACAGTGTTCGAGATGCTAATTAATTCTCCATCGTCCATTTAACAAGAACCCAATCACATCAAAAAACTAACCTAATCGATTATCTCTGAAAGATCTAATTTTTTTCCTAAAACCAACAAATCCTAAAGTAGGAAACGACAGGAATAAGAAAGTTCTTTTTCTTGCAAAAAAATCGTCGGAGGAAAACGTAAAACTTTCCTTTAACGTTTCCTTGCTTCCTGAACGGAATATGAAAAAAAACGAATTCTTTCCTCTCTCTCTCTCTATTCCTTGAAGAACAAGACGGGTTTCACATAGAGGAAAAAAAAGGGTAAAGGGAAGCGCAAAAAAAAATAAAACGCTAACGATTTCGAGGAAGCCGTGAGGAGGAGAAAAAAACAGAAGAAGATAGCCGGGCGCTTCGAACTTAATTTTCCACCTGGATCCCTGATCCACTCGTCCAGAATCAATTTCAGGTTTCCTTCTCCACCTCTTCTTGTTCCTCCTCTTCCTTACGTCTTATCTACGCTCGAACACCTGCCTTTTATCTCCCCTCCACGCCACAGAGATCTTCTAACTCCCCCTCCCGTCCCCCACCCACCCCTCCCCCCTCCTCCAACTCCTAACACTTTCCGGATTTTTTTTCTCTCTTCCGCGATGACACACCAAAATTCATCCCTTCCTCCACATAATTTTTTTTATACCCACCCACCCTTCCAAAATCTTCTCCATCCCTCTTTATATACTATATTTTATATATATATATATATATATATATATATATACTATATTTTATATATATATATATATATATATATATATATATATATATATATACTATATTTTATATATATATATATATATATATATATATATATATATATATTCCTCCCTAAAGGGAAGCCTCAAATTTTTTTTGTTTAAGCTCCTACACTCCCCTCCGTGAAACCCCTTATCCGGGCTATCCTTTTCCTAATTCGGTCTAAAAACAAAAAAAAAGTTAAACGCGGATTATTCCGTGGCGGGAGATTCTCGAAATCGATTCCGCGGGGGAATGGGGAGGGATAACCACGGGGACCGTCTCTCCTTGTTAGGATTCGAGTGGTTTCTCAGATATTCAGGGGCGTTTCAACGTGAAACGTTTTTATGCCACGAGTTTTTTTTTTTTAGGGTTATTGAAAATTTTTAGGGAAGATGGGAATTGTAAAAACGTTTTGGCTTCTCGATATTGTTAAAAATGTGTAATATAAAAGATGTAAAATGTAGGTATGATGTTTTAGTTACTGAAGTTCCAAGGTGCATTGTTGAAACAGTTGACTATAACAACAGTGGTCAGACATATGAAGTGCCGTAACTATGGATGACGAAGGTGGCGTTTTCCATAGGTGCCCCTTGCAAAAGACGTAAACGTTCCCGGAAGCAATGCAGAAATTAAATTTTCACATAAAGAAGTATTAATTTAATACTCAACTATTAAAGTAATTGTTTAAAAAACGCTATCATTATTTACAAAATCATGGCAAAAATGAAATTCTTCATAAACAAGGTGTGTCCTTAAAATATGGTTAGGCGCCGCATCGTCCATCTTCCTCTGGACATTTGGTTTACTCATTTTAAAATAAAAACGTAGGCTTTTATTTTAAAAGACTGAACATGACCGAATTCTCGTAATATATGCATTCATAAATAACAAAACTGAAACCCATAAGAAGATAAAATATCCTTGTAAATAAGAGCGTCAAAGTCAGCGATGACGGGTATAATATAATATTTCCCCAAAATTCATGAAAAAATTTAAGTGATTTAAATTAAAGAAAATGAGCATCTGAACGAATATCTATCAGATTTTAGCTCTGAAAAATATCATTTGAAGAACATTTTTAGTTCGTATCACTGCGATAACACGATAAAGCTTGCGATAAAAATCTAGTATTTTAAAATGGATTATCGAAATGTATATTTCATGAAGATAAAAAACATCTTTTCTCGCGCTAATCACATTAACAAACGAGTGAGAGGATATGGATATTTTATTAATACATTCTTCTTGTTTACATGCACGTAAAATAAACGCCCTGCACAACAAACCTACACAATTTCCATCACCATCAACGTTAGGAGATTACAAAAATAAACCGACGGATTTGACTTAAAAAAAGCAGTACATATTTCCATTAAATATTGCTATGTTAAAATTTTAACAAAAGATGGCGACCCGCAGCTAGGAACTGTCTCTAGAAAACAAAAAAAAACCGCGTCTCCATGCGGAACTCGACGTATTTTCTTATCCAAAGGCATTCCCATAACTCTAGGAATTAAAAAAAAAATAAAAATGGATTTCTAACGGAAGCGCTGCCATCTTTTATCGAACGCTGGATTTTTTTAAAGAAACGAAATAGAAAGACAGAATACACGTTTTCTTGGAATATATTTCTCATTTCTTGTCCCCGAGATATCTTCTGAGATTTCTACGCAGTCCCTAAGGAACGAGTTGGAAACTGTTCTCGGGAGGAAATCGCATGAACCCGTTCCTACCACTTTATAATTTTTGCTCGGCTGGAAAAAAAGTGGTAGTCGGAGATATGGAGATGTCAAAAAAAAAACACTTGTTTTCTAAAATCTTTCCTCCTGTGATATACATACTGACGTATACGCATTTTATCTATTCACAGGAAAGAGAGATTTATCCGGTAACTGCGGTTAAGCTCAGTGATTTTTTAGGGGGATATTTCAGTTTCAAACTCTTTAAGGTAACTCTTTTTTTTTGACGAACGCATATAACTTCTGAGATAAAACAAATTTAATTCGTTCAAAATATATATGTATTCACATTTATATTTGTGAGATTTTTATAATCTTTTCTTGGCCAATATGGACCAAAGTATTGACAAAGCAGAGACTTATCTCGGAATTTCATTAACAGGTATGTTCACGAACCAATTAACACGACACTTCTCAACGGCATTAAAAGATAACGCGACCCTTGAAATTAATACAATAAACATAAGCCGAATGATCGGCGAATGTTTCATTTTTGGTCTTATCTCTGTTTTTAGCTACGGGACTCGAAACGATAACGCAGGTCAGGAACCTTTCCGGCAAACGTTATCGAAACCGCGGACATAGCGCAACTATTCCGCGATGGTATTTCATTATCTTTTCCGCCAACAAATTTAATAAGCTGGCAGTTTCTTTAGTCGAGCGATTTTTTAAACATAGTTTCCATCAGGAATGTTTCCACTAGGCCATTGATTATCCTAAGACGAGCGCTGATATTGGCTGACCGCATATTACGAATAAAGGGTCATAATCACTTGAAATAACTACAAAGATTAACTCCTCAAACCAGCTTGACGTACACGTGTACGAAGCTTGCCCTCATGCCTCAACAGTGATTGTCTGTGATCGTGCATTGGATTCTGACATCTCTTTACCCATTCATAGATTAACATGTACCTTTTCCTCAATAAGAAAATAAACAAACATTTAATGATGAATAAACACATTAAATTGGCCAATTTGAGGGGCGAACAAGGATAAAATAATTTAAGGATTTCAGTAGTCTGATTTCATATATATATATATATATATATATATATATATATATACGTACGTACGTACAGTCATTTCCAAAAGTCAAGCGACACGGCTCGGTCACGCCACACATAGGCCGGAGCTGAAAGTTCCGAGTATGTTGGTATCCACTGCTTGAGGGGAAGCAGGAGAGGGGAATGATAGGGCGGGGAAGGGAGAAGAATGAGGAGGTGGGTTTCGAAGCCTGGGTAGACTTGCAGGGAGAAACGAACGGAATCAGAGCCAGTGCGACAAACTCCATTCAACAGTGCGAGAGTATCCATTCCAACTCGGAAAAAGGACTCTCTCGGTGGTTGCCTTCGCATGCCAAGGGTAACAAGAAAACCTCCGAGAGAAGGAGGCGTGTAAATGGTTCGAATTCCTCAGTGATGTATTACAATTAGATAGTGAAACATAAATGCATATGCCGCGACTAGAAAGCACTTTCGGAGAAGATGCAATATTTTCACCTTACTGGGTATTATTAATGCGAAATGCTAGGCTGCTGGGCCGCGACGGCCTATGGGTTCAAGGGGTGCATCGCAACCGGGCGGCAACATATTAGGGGCGGTAATTCACGGGTGGAGGCAAGAATCTCTTAATTTTGTGCTTTTACAAACACAAACGGAGCAAAACTTAGCGACCTGTAATATAAAAAACTCTCTGACAACATTGTGCCCTTTTCTTGGAGCTCAGATAAGACTGTATATGGTAACACAAGGTCAGAATTCATCGAGGATACAATGTAATAATGTGTTCATTTTCGTGGTGGGCGTAGAGCTCAGTTGCCAATTTATCATTGTCGCTAGAATTACCGACTTTTTTTTAGTGTTTAGCGACATGCCGCTAACTTAGCGATTTTCTACTAATCTAGCGACAAATTTAGATATTGCTTTATGTAAGCATAAATACATGCAATATACAACAAAAACCAATTTATTTAATGGTAGATTTATTAAAATTTGTATATGTTTTAATATAACTTAAAACATTTCTACAGTTACTTCCCCGGTTATGATATTTGAAAGATATTTTAACCTAATATTGAAAGATATCATTATAATCTATGTTGATCAATACATCATGAAACGCATTTAAATTACAGAAAGAATGAATTCTATCACAAATTAAAGAAGGTATTCTTCTCGATGTATAAATTAAACACCGATTTTTATTAACACCTTAAATAGTAAGTCGATGGGGATTTTTATGATTATTGGACGTCCGTCTCTTAAATGAAGCTTACTTTGTTCCGAAAATCCCAAGGTTTTATTCCCTTTATTAAAAATGATGACGAATTTAAGTTTTTATATATTGAATTATCATATCGAAATGATATTGACAAGATAACGCAGCGTTTTCGCCGTTAAATGATAAATGACTGATACCAAATTCTAGGAACGAATGCTTGCCATGCGCGGTCAGGGCCGGCCCAAGGCACCGGCGAACCGGGGGGCTGCCCTGGGCGCCAAAATCTTGAGGGCGCTATTTCGACCATCTATCTATGCATTATTTGCAAGTGAATAAATATTGAAGACCGATTTATATCGCCGAACGGGCTTCAATCTTTATGACATACATTCTTTTTTCCTTTATCTATAATATTTACAGAGCGATGAATAAATTAACCTTTACTTCGTAATTATCTCAACAAACATTTACGGAGGGGGACGCTAGAGTGCTATTTCGCCCAGGGCAGCAAAATTATTCGGGCCGCCCCTGTGCGCGGGTATATAAAAAATCATTAAATAGTAGGCGGAAAACTTTGCAGTTTATACGCGGATATTTACGGTATTTTCCTTTTCTGCTTATAAAATAAGCTTGATCTATAAATGTTAACATCTATTATATATTTTATTAACAAAAGGCTTGCAAAAATTCACCCTTATTTAATACTGGTAATAAAATATTATCTTAATTGATATTCATTTATAAAATAGATAATAAGTATACTAATTAGATTAATAAGAATAATTACAAGTATTTATGCACTATTTTATTTTTAACGACTTTTTAGCGAGATTTTCTTTGAGTTTAGTGACTTTTTAGTACTTTTTAGGATGGATTTAGCGGCATTTCAAATTTATTTTGGCAACTATGGCGTAGAGCTCACCGATCGACCAACGGAGGGCATTTCAGGATGTGCTAGAAAGCTGAAATTTGGCATGATGGTAGGTCAAAGCGCGCAACCGACAGTCCTTTACCATCTGCTGTTTGTAAACTCATGTGATAGGCCGTCTTCTAAAATAAAGTACTTTTACGTAATATATCAAGACGATTCGTATACGAGAAAGTTTGCGCAATGTGTTTGCATAATTAATTTCTTAAATTAAATAAAACTTTTAATCTAAAAATCGTAAAAAATATGGGCCAGGGTGCTTTTATAAGTCCGTAAGGGGCGGCATAAACTGCTTACACCCGGGCGGACAATATACCCGGCGCGTGCCTGCTAGGCTGCACTTCACTTCGGAAAGCGTAAAAAGTCATCAATGTGCCAAGGGGAAAAAAATATATAATACTCTAAAAATTACGATAACACAAACCGCAGAGGTAACGAAGAGTTTGTGGGAATCGCCTTACCGGTTTGTTGAAAATGTTCCTTAAAATTGAGCATATCACAGCAACGGTGTTTCTGCGAGCGCCGAGAATTGACGCTCTATGATTAAACTAAATTTTAAAATATGATCTGCCATAAATGGTGATACGAATAAAACTCATCTCTGAAAGCAAATCACATCAGCTTCGCTGATGTGGGTCGCAGCTGTCATCTGAGCAAACTCTCTTCCGAGGATCGAGAGTTCTATTCTTATAGCCTTACAAGAATTTCTCCCCACTGTACTGTATCACTCAAGTGCCAACAAATTGTCAGCATGAAAATTACTTTTTCGGGAGAAGATTGAGAAATATTTACATCTTTTATCCAGTTAATTTTACCAAAACTCTAATAAATGGCAATTTATCACATTTAGTACTTTTCTCACAGCTAGTGGATACATTTTATATTGACTTTATTCGAATTTGCGAAAAAAATTTCATTCTAGCAGCATTAAATGGGCAATAAAAGCAATGAAGATTATTTAGTGTTTTATTTTAATATTTATTGAAGTCTCCTCCTGAGTCGATCACTCCTTGCATTCGACGGTTCATGGACCGTACTAAGTTGTCGCATATTTGTGGCCGTCGTCCGATTGAGCCCCAGAGTTCCATGACATGCTCTTCAAGTGCGGCTGCAGTCCTCAAATTTACTCCCGTCCACTCATTCACCATTATACCCCATATGTTCTCAATTGGATTCAGATCCGGCGAGCGAGCTGGCCAAGGTAGAACATCAATTTGCCGGTTCTGATCAAAAAATTGTCCAGTTACACCAGCCGTATGTAGCGGTGAATTATCGTGTATTAGTACCACGTCTTCGCCGTCTGGCACTATCTGTCTTACATAAGGCAGAAGATGCTGATTCAGTATCTCTACTAAATCAACAGCTTTCATTTTTGCTGGCGTCCTCACTAACGGACCAGGACCAGCGGCTGTCATTGCACCCCAAAAGCTGATGGAAATGCGTCCTGTTTTATTAGTTCGCAGTATGTTCTGCGGTGCAAACCTGAAAATATTTTAACATAAGTGTTACTTTTCCAGAATATGTAATTGAGCGTAGGGTTTCCGAATGTTATTGCTGTGCTATAAATTCATTTACAAATAACATGAATTGATGAGGTAGAAACTTCATGAAACGTGATGGCAAAATTTAAAAATAAAGGCCGAGCGTAGTCTTTATATTCTCAAAAAGATAATTCCTTATGACTCTAATATTTCCAATAATAAACTCATAATTCATCCATAACGAAGTTTCCTAATTAAAAATATGATATTCATAGGGTAAATTAGAGTACTTGAGTAAAATTTAAAATTAAAAATAGCGAAAGAACTGTCTACATAGGATAAACTAACAAAACGGAGAGATAATTCAAAGCATTTCATAGAGAAAGTACGACAAAGAGAGAAGATTTTAATTGTTGGTAAGAAAATATTTCACAAAAAGCAAAACACTTTTCATACCTTGTATTTCGCGGACGCCACAAACGAATATTTCCGTCCTCGTCACTTGAGAACACCTTCTCATCACAAAATATCGCCAGGTCCCAGTACGCCTGATCTACATTCAGATATCTCCTGGCAAACTCTAAGCGAGAAACCTTGTGTTCTGGAGTCAGATCGGGCTTACGGACTGGACTATGGTGATGTATCCCTGCCTCGTTCACACGACGTCTGAAGGTGCTGTAGCTAGACCCGACTCCAAGATCTCGCCTAGCACATGCCAAGCCTCCGATGGTTAGCGGGTTTTCAGTCACATGCTGACGAATAGCATCATCTTCTTCGGCTGTCGTACACCGAGGTCTCCCAGTTCGACGTCTACTATATAAATTAACGTCACCACCTCTAGCTCGGTTCACCCATCGCCACACTACGCTCCTGTGAACACCCATCTCCCTGGCGACCTCTGTGATGGAACGCCCGGCTTCTACCATGCCTACAATCTCTCCTCTCTGCGCAGGAGTTGTTTCAGAACGTTCCATATTCGCAGGCTGCCGGTGAACGACTATTTGGAAAGCACCCTTTTCGATTTCACTAGTCACATCGACTGTCTATTAAGATCGATAATGCATTCAATAACGTAGCAAGACTCTCGGAATATAGAGTAAAACGACAAAATCTCATCTTTCGGCATATTTAATGTTTTAAATAAATAAATCCTAGGAAATAATGGAAAATTACAGTTTAATTAGGAATCACAGGTAAATTTATTTCATAACAATACTATATCCGATCTTTTATTCCATGAACAAGCTAAAAAAAATTCCCAAACATACCAAGAATAAAAATGTTAAATTACAGGAAATCGAATACCTTTACAGACGAGAAATATTTCAGCGAAGAAAACTTTTGTATTGCTGTAAGAATCGAACCCTCGATCCTCGGAAGAGAGTTTGGCCGGATAACAACTGCGACCCACATCAGCTCCTGATTGATTCGCTGTCAGTGATGAGTTTTATTCGTATTACCATTTATGGCAGACCATATTTTAAAATTTTTGTTTAATCATAGAGCGTCAATTCTTGACCGTGGCTTTCGTCACTGTAATACGCTCAATTTTAAGGGACATTATCAATAAACCCGTCAGGCGGTTCCCACAAACTCCTCGTTACCTCTGCGGTATTATATAATTTTTGCCCTTGACACATTGATGATTTTTAAGCTTTCCGAAGTGCAGCCTAGTATTTCGCATTAATAATGCCCATAAAGGTGAAAATACTGCATCTTTTCCGCAAGTGCTTTCTAGACGCGGCATACTCATTTATGTTTCCCTCTTTCATGGTAAGGCAACACTGCGGACTTCGAAACATTTACACGCTTCCTTTTCTAGGCGGTTTTCTTGTTACGCTTGGCATTCGAAGGCAACCTCTGAGAGAGTCCTTTTTTCTGAGTTGGATTGGATGCCCTCGCACTGTTGAATGGGGTTTGTCTCATAGGCTCTGATTCCGTTCGTTTCTCCCTCCAAGTCTACCCAGGATTTGAAACTCACCTCCTCACTCTTCCACCTCACTATCATGCCCCTCTCCTGCTTCCCCTCAAGCAAAGGGTACCAACATACTCGGAACTTTCAGCTCCGGCCTATGGGTGGCGTGACCGAGCCGTGTCGCTTGACTTTTGAAAATGACTGTACGTACACACACACAGATATATATATGTGGGTTGTTCTCAGCTCACCGTTTTGTTCCCAAGGTTCTTCACGCGGCAATTAAGGTAGGCTGTCTTGCCGAGGAGGGCAGTGACGTTCTTAGAGGCCACCTTGTCGAATCCAGGCGCACCACCTGTTCGGACGCTGGTCGATGCGGTCACCGATGCTGATGAAGTCGAAGGCTCCAGCGAATTGGCCGCTGCGGTCTCTTTGGCTTTTCCCGCATCCCTCTGCAGGGAAGATGCTGAAGAAAGATTAAGAGAAAGATAAAATTAACGAGTGTGTGATAAAACGTTCCTAACACCAAACTCTCACAAATTCATATAAGCTCATGAAAACAAATTGCGAATCTTAGATTGCGATGACCAAGAGCCGAAAAGTAGCAGAAACATTTTTTTGTAGTAGGAATTTAGCTCTAATGGGGGCTAATTAAAACATAGATACTCCTTAACCGTACAAAGTGAGAATATTTAGAGACAAAATAAACAATGAAACCGTTATGAACAGCGATTCTGGCCCTCTCCCCCATTCCCCTCTTTATAGTCTAACGGTCCCCCTCTTTTCACTTTCACATAAACACTTCTCCATTAACACTTTCAAACCACACGCCAGACCTTCATCCCACATTTCCCTCTGAGGATGGCCGCATCGCGTCCGAAATACGTATTAGCGTCCCTTGAATATTTAGAGATTCCCGGTTTTGCGAGAGTGTGTGTATAAATGATTTTTCTAAAACCTTGGTTTCTTTAGGAGTGAATGTGTTCTAGGGTTCCCGTTCTTTTTTTGATTATTTCCTTTTGTTGTTTGAGTGATTGTTCTCCTGACGGAAATTTTGTTTTTCCTTTGGGGAAATGAGTGCATGAACTTGTGACACCAGGCCACCAGCGAGGTTTTCTTCCCCCTTAAACCTGTAAGTGTTACTTTTGTTTTTCTTTCCTTTGATTCCTTCCTTACCCGGTTTTTGTTTACCCTTTTTTATTGTTTATTTTGTCTCTAAATATTCTCACTTTGTACGGTTAAGGAGTATTTATGTTTTAATTAATCCATCTCGCCGTAGTCTCCGACCTTCTTTAATAATTCTAATGGGGGTGACAGAGTAACAATTAAAGCATACCCGCTAAGAAAGTATACGTTTTTTTTTGGTAAGTTAGTCCATTTTACGAAACTTATGAAATAGAACGATTTTGACACGGCATTGGAGGAGATATTTGAAAATTACGCTCTGATGTATCGAAAATATTCCAATCTCTTAAACGCAATTCAAATGAATATTTTTGACGTGACAGTTCGTTTTGTAGAAGAACGGTGACTGCATCGGGAATGGAGATCACTGCATCAACGAAATAGACGACTTTTAACGCACTGAACAAGTTTATTCCTACAACGATTGAAATGGCAGAGAACACGCATACAGAAAAGTCTACGGCAAATCAGTCATGATTGTTTATAACATAGCGATCGTTAATTCCAAATAATATCTATCTTCAAAGGAACCAAGACTAAAACCTCATCCTGTTATATTTTTTCGTCCTCTATTTTCGCGTCAACTCTTGATTTTTAACCGAAAATACCTTTGGGTGTAAAATCCGCTTGGGAAGGCAAAGCTATGTGGAAAGATTCCATATCGAGTACCGGTTACCCGGTTAATCGGCGTTTTCTTCTATTGTTCGAGTATTCGAGTACCAGGGTAATTTTATTCGAGTACTCGATTGTTATTTGAAAAATTAAAATTACAAATTTACGATTATTGTCGATCGATTACAGGTAAAATTACAATTACCAAAGTAATCGTGAAACAAAAAATTGTGGAATTTAAAAAAGTTATTATTTTCTTCGTTAATTTGAGAATCAATTACCGCAAAGTTCAGCCAAATTCCTTGGATTTTATTTTGTAAATTAGTACTTTATCTGTGGAAGACAAGGTGTGACAAAATTAATTTAAATTTCAGATAACGAAGCTAATGAACGATATTCCCGTGCAGCAAGAGATAAGGATTGATAATAGACCACTAATTTAACCTATTGGATCGTCAACCTCAGCTTCTACTACTGCTATCAGTAGATGTTGGTCAGTTCAATTAACAAACACCGAACAATCATATGATTGTGGTAACACGACTGACGAGGACCCAGATATTAACGTTACAATGTTACAATTCCATGCCGTGAATTAAGTCAATTTGAAAATTAAATACAAAATTTTGAATGCTGTCTAAATCACCATGCTTTGATGTTTTTCATGTTTAGATTGCTCTTTATATCTATCTGATTTTATAACAAGGTTATTATATTTGAAAAAATTCCCGAGTTTTTCAATTATTCCACAAATAAAGACCACTGCCACAGCTCTAATTAATCGACTTTATCCAAACAGTATTCAGAATCTAGAAAGCTCAGACCACGTCGACGTTCATGAAATAGAAGAAAAGAATGAGTACTTGAAATTGCAGAAATGCATTACATTATTCACCACGCCAAAAGCAAAAGAATCTCAGGAGTTAAGCCTAGATAAAGAGTTCAAACTAATTGAGGCAAATAATGGAAAACATACCGACAGAATGGAGAAACTCTATCAAGCATTGCTGACTGTTAAGCCGACTTCTACTGCTTCTGAGCGTTTTTTCTGTAGCTGTTCGTTTCACCACGAAATTGCGAAACCGAATGAAAAGTTATAACTTGAACGCTTTAATTTTTTTGGAATACTATTTTTTGAATCTCTTAAGAACTCGTATATCAATAAAAATAGATGAAATATGCATAAAATGAGTAGTTATTTAAAATTTATTTTCCATTAAATACTCGACCTTCCCGGGTATCCGGGTAGCTAGGCGAAATATTAATCAAATACCCGGGTACCACAAGCTCGAGTAATACGGAAACACTACACATATGTCATACCTCCTCAAACTCGTACGATCCTCTTTTGTTTTCGAAAGTATTGTTTCCATCTCTCTCTCTCTCTCTCTCTTTTCTCGATCCAGGGTTTCTTTAAAATTCCATTTCTCACATTCGCTTACGCAAAATCGGTGTCCGTTTGAATTGGAGAAAAAAACGAAAATTCGATAGACCACAGCGTTTACACATTTACTAATCTGCAGGATTCAAGTTCCAGAGGAGAGGTGCAGTATTCAGTTCAAGGTATACGCATAGGAAAGGGTTTACAAGTAGGGTATAAAGAGATGTTATTTACACACCTGATATTGAGAAAGGAGACATTAACGCTTGAAATCGAGTTTCCTAACGGAAGTTTATTACTGATACCGAATCATTATAACGCGTCTTTCATGTTAGACTAGAAAGGATTCGATCATTGTTGTGGAAGCCGTGCGGTGAGATTTTGCAAAAGGGAATTGCCATGACGAACTGATGTTTATTTTCAGAGTAATAAAGTTTCGAAAGCAAGTGTTGTTTCAAGATGGGGAAGTGTGAAAGGAAGCCACACCTTAGCGTGGGTGACATCTAGAAACTACCTGAGAACTTCCAGAATTAGATGGAATTATCGTAAGTACACTCTCGACAAAAATACGTAGCTAGTTAACGGGATACTGCTTTCGTTCAAGTGGCAAGATTCAGATAATACTAGCTTTAATCCTCTGTATCCGTTGTGTTCATACATATTAGATGAAAGTTGCTTTCTTAAGAAGAATTAATTCCAAAACATTAACAATGTAATCAACACGAATATTTGGCTGTTTTTATTTCCAAATATAAATAGGGCAAATATTAACTTTCCCGTCTCAATGAACCCGTAAAATGTTCTCCATAAAATTACAGCTTTAATGTCGTTCCACTTACAATTTTTGCAAGGGTTTCACATGAAAATTTTTAAGATAAACCACTAGCTAAAAGATAAGTTCAAACTCAGTAATTTATCCAAAGTTATAGCCCAAAATTTCCAATCTTTCGTCAATCGCGAAAAGCTATAATTTATGATCATCCTCTTTGTTTTCGGAATTAGTAAATATTAGATTTCAAATTCATGAATAAAAATCTTTTTCATAAACAAGTTTTTCGAACATACATTCCAGGCAGATACTTTAATGTTGCAATGAGAGCAATGTTTTCATGCATATATGTCGAGGTATACCGAAATTTAAAAAATGCATTTTGACATGTTTAAAATAAAAGTTTAACTAATGGCATATCAGAGCTATAAAAGATAAGATCAGTACAATTTTCCTCGATCGAAAACTGTAAAAAATATTAAAAACGTCGCATTACACAGAGTTTTTTTTAGCGCAAAAAACAGAAGATTATCCTTATACGTATACGTAAGCGGAGAGATGCTTTTTTACGACGACGTAAAGCATGTTATCCGTCGAACACACTATAACCGAAAAGTACACATCCACTTCCAGGAATCGATACAATTTCCTCTCGTGAATTTCCATCTAAGCTGATTAAAGACCTTCGGCGTGGAATAAAACATCACGTCCATTTCCAACGAATACAATAAGGAGAAGGGCTATTGGCCAGAGAAATTGAATTCCGGCAAAAAATAGAGAAATGTATCGTTTCATTTGAACCGTCCCACTCTCTCCATCTCTCTCTCTCTCTCTAAAGCAACCCCATCTTCCTCCCACCCTTCATTTCTTTCCTTCCTCAACCTTCATCCCGCAACACACTAATTTCAAGTTATACGTATATACGGCGAAAATATCAATCCGTACGAAAAAGAAACGCATTTCCCTGGTGGAAGGAAAAACCGCGCAGCAGAAACAGCGGTTTGTTTTTTTCTCTCTTTCATTCCCCCTCCGTCTTTCCTTCCTCCCCCCTTTACCGTGCCCACGGGATGGCTTTCGATGGGTCACGTTTTTAGGCCTCCAGGGGGAGATTCCCTCTCTCTTGGGAGGGGGTGGGGGAGAAGGAGAAAGGAGGGAGGAAGGGGAGGGGGGGAGGGTAGAAGGTTAGATGGGCCCAGTTGAGACCAAATGGGATAGTTTTTCGAGATTGCTCTCGCAAAGAGTGTGTGTCGGAAGGAGATGAGTTAGGAGGAGGGAAAAAAGGGAGGTGGGAGGAAATAAAGAAAGCTGACTTGGGGAATTGGAAAGTCGTTCTATTTGCTATCTCCCTCTCTCTCTCTCTCTCTCCCTACACCCCATCCCACCCCAACCCCTTTGGGTAGGGAGAGAAAGGGAGTTAGAAGGACTATGTCTTCCTCCGCCACTCCTCTTCCTCCCCCCACCCCGTCCCAATTGGGAGTTAAGGGGAGGTGGAAAAAGGACAGAATGAAAGGTTTGTATAAATGTACGGCTACCAAAGCTCGGCCACCAGGGAGAATGAGAGAACGACTTGTTTTTTTTTCGTCTGGTGGTGGTAGTAGTAATATTTAGACAATATTTCGATTGGAGGGAGTCTGTTCCACTCCTCTTGTTCCCGTTCCGGTACAGGGTTTCAGATGTTGATTGATTTCTCTCTTCGATTTGATTGTTTGCACGATCGGTAAGAAAAAGGAAGCGACATTTCAGAACGAGCAGTCTGGAGAATTTCTTTTTTCTTTTTTTGATTAGCGCGATCGGATGTTTCGGTTTGTCCTTTCGCAGCAGCGGAGTCATGGATCGGAGCGAGTGACAGGGAATTTATTCGAGTAAATACATGTTTCCATTGCCCTAACCCAGAAATGGCGGATCTTTTTCTAGCTAGCTTTCCGAAATTTACTTAAATTATTTTTATACGCGACAAGACCTAAATATTATAACGATAACGGTAGCAGAAATCTTAAAGTTGTTGTCCCTTCATCGTTCAATAAACTACTCAAGGACCTGAGAAATTTAGACAAAATATCTGTTGTTAAATTAAAAGTTAAAGAGTGGTTGATGGATGAACTCTGATATTGTAATTCTAAACTAAGGATTTCATTCTATGTAATTCTGTACTGTTTTTTGTATAATTTGAGACGTGGCAATATTATTCTCGCGCAATAGCCAGCCACACTATACAAGTAAAGGAGTTTGTGAAAAATGTATCGCTTACTGTAAAGAAATTTAAAAATTTGGAAAATTCTGCATGTCTTTCATAACCGTACACATCCTTTTTTATATATAAGATCAATTGTGGCGAAACGCAGAACTATACTTCTACGTTTCTCCTGTTCCCCCATTGAAGGCACACATCACAGTGGACGTAATATAATAGTAAAAGATAAAAATAATTTCTAGCACATAACATCAATTGGAACGTGGCGTTAAGGCATAATATCGACGAAATTCGCGGCGAGAAATCCTTGTAATCAACCAACATTCCGTAAAAACGAACTCTTTGAAGTTTCAAAAGAATGCAACGAAGCAAATTAGGTGCCAAATAGGGGCAACAAGCAGCTGTATATACCCGTTAAATAGGCCCGAAACTGAAATTTGACTGACGCAATTAAGTAATGCGATTGTAATACTCCCGAGCAGTAATATCGCGATTCATGGATCGGCAAAACATTTAAAAATTTGGGGGAAAAAACGGAACCATATAACTGCTTCCATTGGATTAAATCGAAAATGAGCTTCTGTAACGGACGCAAACCGCACGCTATTACTTTACAATTTGATGAAACCGTAATAGCCTTCGACGGAATCACATAAAGCTCCGCAGTGAATATTTAAAATAAAAATCAACGAAGTGCAACTTGATTGCCTCATTGTAACACGCGTTCCATGCGTATCGCGCGTAATTTTGGCATGGTTTTAGCGAAAACTGCTAGATTCCCAGAGCACTCTTTTCAAAGAGACCGATTACAAATAAAAAACAAAAAACGAATGAGCTTAAATATTAAAAAAAACAAAATTCCACGTGAATGCAGAGAAAATATCATAATCTCTTTAAAAATAAAACTGATACGAATCCGTCATTTTGGTTTATTGTTCGGACGGGCTGAGACCCTTAAATCACTCGTAATCTGATTATAAAACCTCGACGGTAAAACTCTCATAATTATTTATTTTCGCGAGGGCCGTTTCTGCTGAAATTGTTTATTTCCACATCGAATGCCAATATGGACTCGGCATCAATATTTGTAGCCCCCGCGGTCTTTGTGCCTCGTTGCCTCGAGGATAAAATCAATTCCAATAACAAACGGAGTAAAAAAAAAGAATGTTAAAATGGGATACGGTACATTTGGACTACATATCAAATTGAATGTAATACTTCAAGACGGGAAAGTTCCGTCTAGGCAATATAAGTTTGTTTATTAACACGATGATGTTCTCAAATCGGGAATTACGGTAAGAAGAGTAATATCATAAAATGCCGAAAGATACACTGCCACCAACAGCCTAAATTTATAATATATGATGTAAGCATATTCTACTGTAACAAAATGTTTCAATAATTTTTGTTCCACAGGAGTTATAGATAAAATAATAATGAAAGGCATAAAGAAAACTCGCTAATTCAATTTTTAATGTGATTTTTCGGTAAATTAAATCCTCATTTTATTCGTTTTCGGTTAAAATATGTCATGATGCTTTATATTAGAACACGTTTTTATACAATTTATAACTCTTTGAAAATCAATAGCGTGAATAATTGTGATATATACATTTTCGCTGGTAAATGCTTTTGTCTAGCTGCGTCACTTTGAAATTATGAAAAAGATGTTAGCTTAGAGAAATCCCCTTCTTTCAGATCAAATTTTGTCATAAATGTTAAATATGGAGGATACCAATCCTGCAAATTCTTAATAATTTGAGAAGAAGTAAGTAATGTATAAACCAACGTATAATAATAATCCATAAAGAGCATCACTCAAAAAAATCATAATAAAATGCATTCATCGCCAATCAAATATTTTAGTTAAACAATAGTGCACCATTAAAGTACGACAAATTATAATTCTGCAAAGGCATATATACGTAATGACACAATCGCGCCCTTTAAATAATTGAGATGGGAATTGAAAATTTCATTTACATGTACCTACATGTATCTCAAACGCGTGGACCGCAAGGCCTCGTGCGACCCTTCACTCTCATTACTTTGCTTAAGTGGGTGGAACGGAAAGTGTATAGGAGACACCATAAGAGCAACAAAGACTTGCTAAACAATGCGTCGATATTTAATAATTAGCAATGTAAGATAATTTGTTCTAAATTAAAATATAAACCTCTCTCTATTTGGTGTTTTTTTTTTGAAGTTTCAACAAAATGCATATGCTCCTTATTGTTTCATGCGGCCCACCATTTGTATTAAAATAATACAGCTGGTCCGCATCCACTTTGTGTTTGTGTCCCATTGATAAATCCGTTACCAGAATCTCATTACAAAGGATAAATTTTAGGCTGATTCCAAAGACAAAACCGTACGAGTAGCGCAAATGATAAACTACACTACAGCACAAATTTCACAGTTTAGGGTAATTCTTCCTCCGGAATCAGTATCAATAACTCGATTACGATAATATATCGCAAACAACGATGAGAATACTTTTTTTATAAATATACATCGAACTTGGCCTCTTTCTCTCTCTCTTGGGGATACCAGTAAAAAGAAAATTCCAGACTCCAAAATATATATGCACAGAACAAATTTAAATCATTATTTACCCCGCGTAAAGACCACGCGATAAATGCAGCGAAACTAAATTATCTCTCCGAATGAGAGCGGAGGATAGGAAAAAAAAATGAAGGACGCCAAGAGCGAAGAGGAGGAGGGGAGGAGGGGGGTGGCAGCGGGAGGCATCGAACAATCGATAAAATCGTGTTTCCAAAGGAGGTGAAGAGGCACGGAATGAGAGAGAGGGAGAGAGAAGGGGATTCCGGGAAGGTTACGTGGATAGGGAGAGGAGAAATTGGGCGTTGGGGGAAAAGGAGGGGAGAGTAAAAGGGAAGAAGAGAGACTGGTGGGTGTTAAGGGAGGCGAAGAATGGAAAAGAGGAAGTGGAGTAGAATAGAATGATTTCCTTGGAAACACCCTACAACGCGCCCTCGAGCTGTCTCTTCCAAAGAAATCGGGAGGCCTCTTCTAAGAAACGATCTTTAAGGCAGGGAAAATAAGATCAAATAAATGGATGAACAACCCTATACATATTTACATACGAAATGATGTATATGTATACTTTTGTATTTCGTATAACCCCATATATCGCATCAGAAATACGCCTCCCCCCGACAGAATAAATATTCCATTTATAGAAATTATTAATCCTATTCATAATAAAACAAAACGGTATTATTATTTTATTATTATTACATAGATGTTACAATTTGGATATGAGGCCAGATGGCAACTTTACAGACTGATACATTAACAGATATTTTTCCAACATACCACAACACATTTACAGTTCGTCTTCCAAATCCTTCCTAAATATTACGCTATTACATTACGTCAAAATGGAACTTATAATTCCAATAATTAATAGTAAATCTAAATTTTCACCTACTCACTAATGTAATGGTACCGTAATGTAAGGATTTTCTGGGTTCCTGGAAGGCCTTCATGGCTACTGCCGAAGCGGTCCCGGGACCCACGAAATCCCCACCTATCCCCTATTTCTCCTCGCAATAGTTAATGTCAGAAACTTCCACAGAGTCACGCCTGAGACAGTTGAAGATGCGTAGATTAGAACCGTCATTGAAATTCAAGCGTTCGAGAAGGATTGAAAGCTACTTTGTAGACATTTATAAGTTTACGCGAACCAAAATGAATATTCCGAGTGCAGAGGGGGTTGGATTTTTTTCAATTCACTTGCATTGAAAGACGAATCATTCCATGGACGATAAAGATAATTTAAATTTTGTTTTTTTACTCATTCAACTGACAGTGAAAAAACCATTGGCAAATAAAAAACTAGGTTCTTTTTAATATAGCACATTCACTTGCATCTAGAAGAATTAAAAAAATTCCAAATAAAATAATAATAAAAATAACGCAGAGTCACGAATCACCATTATTTCATACCGATTTAAATTTACCCTACGATAAAGATCTGACGCGGAGAATTCCGTGCATCAAAGTTGCATTATTTCAGGGTTACTAAAAGATAATTGATCACGCTCTCACTGCTTTGTCCTTCAACAAAATCCGAGAACATTATTTGCTATTGGTTACCTTAATCCGTATTTGTCCATAATTTTTCAAACTTTATACTCTCGGCAATATTTTATTTTCGTGAAATATTATTTTAGGTCCCAGCAAAACATGAAGAAGTATCATCTCTCTAGTTTAAAAAAAAAATCATATTCAACGGAATTTATTTAAAGTTGATGAAAATCTGTAAAACTGCCACAACCGGAAATCGAACCAGGGTCCTTCACTTATTATTATTATTACAGTTCTCTGTCCTAGGACAGGTCCTTTATCTATCTACTATAATATATTTTGAAGCGTGTGTTTGTTTCCTTCAACAAACTACCTCTTCTCAGTATATGTTCTAACCTATTAGCTTCCCTATGCTTTATCACCTGTAGTATTTTTCCTTTTTCATCTTTTTGCACCTCTTCATTTGTTACCCTATCTTTCTAGCTAAGTTATTCCATCTTTCTCCGTACCCACGTTTCCAAGCTTTACAAATATTTCATGTCTATTTTCCGAAGGGTCCATGGCTGACTGATGCTAATGATTCAGAATAGGGAATTTGCGTTTCAGATCAGGGTAACAATGTCTTCTCAAGGGTTAGAATGCGCCCATAATAAGATAGAAAGTAAAATTTTATCCTCCTTGGGTACGTTTTCTGGTGAACAATTGTATATATATCAGGTACATACATAAGGAATCAACCCCATTATTATTCTGTATCACAGAGCTTATTCGTATAAACTGTGTGTAGTTATTTTTCAAAAGAACGGAAGATGAATTTCCGATCCTACTAAAAAAAATGACCGATAATTACTATAAGAATCAAATCTATTAAACTGCAATGATGCGAAATCTTTTCCTCGAAACGTTTCAACGAGGGAATATGTCATTCGGGTCATCAGGTTGTTCGTAATTTCGCTCACGTACGACCGGCTTCACTTGTTTCGGCAAAATTTCCCTCTTTTTATATTATTTTCGGCCGTCCCATACGTCACAGAGCATCCAAAGCGTCGGCACGCATTCCGCTCTCCTCCGAAGGAGGCTAATGTAACCATTCTCCTCACGTCTCGCGACCATCTTAGTATTCCGTTTCTATGCGACGCATTCTTTTCATCGTCTGGACCAAGTTCTATCCCATATTGTAGTCTACTCGACTCAATTATAATCCATCCGAAATTTTCCTTCTTCAAAATTTAAGAACGATCCTCACGCATAAATACAGTGTTACAGTGAAGCGATGATGAATTGTTTTTTAAATGAATTTTTAAAAAATGGAGAGTACTTTCATCGGAAAATGTGTGCCAAATGGAGCATTTAAAACATTTTAGTCATGGAAAACTTATGAATATCTTGTAAAATTGTCGTATAGTTACCAAAAAACCAATGATAGTATCGATGATGTTAATAGTACCAATTGGTTGTGATATTAGGGCATCCATAATGCAATAAATATAGTGTACTTGTTGATTTAATAATAGAAAATTCATGCAAATAAGAAGAATAATTTAAGCTGAAAATATTATTGTATGCAGCAACTCAGTGATACATACACAAATATACGTGTAAGTGTGACAAAGATGAAATTGTTTTATTATTTTTTCAAATAAAAACTGTTATTAATTTAAAACATATCGGAGCATATTTTTTGGTTAAAAAAATTCGACCCGCGGCTCTACGTATAACGGGCCTCACTGTCATTTTGATGATACGGTTGCAATAAATGCTTCCCTCTTAATCAATATTGGAAAAAAAATGGAATACACTATGTTGTATGGGAGCATCACGATTTTAAATCCAGCTTCCAAAATATCCTCAAACGAACGCGTAATATTTCAAAAATGAAAAGTTCTTGGGACATAAAAATGTACATTTGTATTTCGTAGTCGGCGGAAAATGTAAATTTTTGTAAACCTAAAAGGCAGAACTTCCAAGGTTCAATTCCCGATATGTCAATCATTCGAACATAATCCTGATTCGAAAGAATTAAGGGTTTGTGTTTAGAAATAATCGGAGAGACAACATCGCACAGTCTCTCATTTCCGTGAGCTTCCAGTCGCCACAACAATGCCACCGGTTACACGGATACGCATAGACGCGAGGGATATATATATATATATATGTTGATGTGTCTCTCTTGTGCTGACGAAGGGATCATCCCGAAAGCTCTAACCTCTACAAATGTGTCTCTCGAACACCCCAGCGGCTCTCCTTCCGTTAAGTGTTTCCTTCAACACCTACGTAGTTGCCCTAAATATCCTTACTTACTTCCCTCTTAATCAATATTGGAAAAAAAATGGAATACACTATGTTGTATGGGAGCATCACGATTTTAAATATATATATATATATATATCTTGCGCTGACGAAGGGATCATCCCGAAAGCTCCAATCACTTCTACAAATGTGTCTCTCCAACACCACAGCGGCTCTCCTTCCGGTAAGTGCTCACTGGGTTTCCTTCAACACTTAGTTGCCCTAAATATCCTCATTTACCTTTCCTCTTCCGTAAGTTATATATATATATATATATATATATATATATATATATATATATATATATGTATGTATGTATATGTATATATATACATATGTATATTCTTTTTCCTCGCGGTTTTTCTTCCCTAGCAATAAATGCGTCGACGAGAGACAGGTATGTAAAAAGTGGGAAGAAAATATAAGTTATTCGGTATTGCCTAAAACGTTAGGTTGTATAACCGGACTACATTTTAATCAAAATCGGTGCCGCGAAATTTGAGTAAATCTACATTTCGTAAAAATCGACAAGAATGAACTAATGAACTGCGATTCTGTTAACTTCAACATGGCTTCCATTACGGCTTATATTCATAAAAAGATTACAAAGGGACGGAACTGAGAACATAACACTATGCCAGACGCTTGAACGTATAAATCGAGCATAAAAATTCCGAGTACGTTTCTCTATCAGGACTATTTACTTTAAATTCTTCACACGCTATAAGCTGAAAACGCACGTCAACTTTAAAAAGCTACATCATTCTTATGAACTGCATTAAATCACAATAGCATACTTATATTGGTAATACGTAATTCGTTTATTATTAATATCCGATACCGATAGCCTCTCCGAATATAAATTTATAATATTACCTAAGTCTGCCGCAATTTGGTTCGGATAATGATCGATCCTCCACTTTATTACGTAAGCTGTTTCTGGGGGTAATGAAGAAGAAACTTTTCCTTTTGTCTTCATTACCCATTCATTGATATGTTGAATCTCCTTTTAAAACAATATATTCGATAAATTATATGACGTGGATATTGACGTAAATGTTATTCGGCTGACAACAATCTCCCATCCTTTTAGACTGAAACGCTCTCACTTCGGCAACATATACCTACTTCTTAAAATTTGCTTCCACGTCCTCACTTCCATTAGCTTTTACTCGCGTAGTTTATAAAGGAATAGAATGCGGCTTACAGGAACGAAAGCACTTCCACGAGAATATTTTTTCTTCCTTTTTTTGTAATCGAGTAACGCGCTGAAATTTTTCATGAAGTCTCCAAAAGGTCGCTTAACGTTTCTCCTGTTCTAATACCTTCTGGAGATAACGAGGTCTAGTGTCGGCCTGACAGGTAGATAGAATCTTTTATCGAAGGTGACACTTCGACATTTTCGAGTAAACGCAATGGAAAAAAGAAAATCAACGTCAAAAATACTCCTATAACCCTTTATAGGTTACTGGTACAATAGTGTACCACTTTTTTTGAAATTTAAATTTCTTAGGTTAGTAATATAATATGATATTTAGCATTTATAAATGAAAATAAAGTGATTTTCATTCCTTGACTTATTGCTCTATAAAAGGTTAAAAAACTCCTGACGTACTTAATTATCAAATAGAAGCTCTAACCAACATATGGAGAATAATCAATCATCGTTTTAGGAGATTATAATATATTTTGTGGAGTATACCATGAAAATTACAATTTTTATGTTTCGGAATGGGATATGCTGTTGCTGTTTGCACCTGAGGCATTAATATGTGAGAAAATATATCTATCTATATATAATGGTGAATATTAACGTAAATGCAGAATGTCCAAATAACGCAGACAAAAATATTAAGCGTTAATGCGTACATCTAATTGTAAATGTCAACGCGTTACTATGCAACTGCAAATCGATGTTGAGTTATGGTACCTAAATAATTTATTTAACTGCTTGAAATTACTACAGGAATTTGGTAAGTTCGAAAAAATATTAATATCGCTAAATGTATCCCATAATGTATAAAGATAGTACATCGGAAGTGTACCAAAATTATGATTTCTGTTTTCAAGTAATTATGGGAAGAATTAGGATTTTCGGCTTTCAATTTTTTTAGAGACACACAGGTTATTTAAATTTTTAGACGCGTTTCGCTCCCAGCATGAGCGCCTATTAGCTTCGGTCTGTGCGTCCGTCCGTCCGTATGATATTTCTTGGGTTCTACGGAACGGATTTTCATGAAATTTGATATTATGGACACAGTCAAAAGACAATAATAATTAAATCACATAAATAAATCACGCTAAAAATCAGGGGTACCAATTTATTGGTGAGAGACACTGAACTTTTTCCGTCATATATATATGTCGTGTTGGCCATGTCAAAATAGTTTTCAAATAAAACTTTTAGAACTACTGATGTAGAGTACTTCTTTTCCTATACATTTTTATCGTAGAAGTAGCAGTTTAAAAAAAAATCAAACAACAAAGTCTGAATTCGAGTTGAACTTAGATAATGTCTTGCCTGGTTACATTATAATTGTTGATAGCGTAAAGAATCTCACAAACAAACGTTTAATTTGTTTACGTGCGCATGCAATACTTTTAAATAAGAAGAAAATGGATTATTAATGACGAAGAAAAGAACTTTAAAACGCTATTTTCATTACGTTCACGTATATCGTTTCTTTCTAATCGCTCATTTGTGTAACGCTGTACAATTTCCAAACTTGTTTAAAAAAACAATATTTGAATCGATCGTTCAAAGAAAGCTCACGTACTGCGCTTCATAATCAATGTACGAACAGCGACATTAAACATGGACGCGATTTCAGCAAAAAACGATTTAAAACGAAAAAACGCCATAAAACTGCAAATAATTGCTCTAAATTATTAACGAATGCGATTCTCGAGAGGGTGGTGCGACAACGTGCCCCGTAAAAAAAACCGAATACAAAAAATAAAAACTTCCTGAAAACAGAATTAACATCATCGCGCGGCCTCGTCATATATATTCGCGTGAAATGAGAATCAAAACGCTTTTAATGGCCAGGTTGCGGAAATATATGACGGCAATCGAAATCGGGAATCGAATTAATGTTTTTCGGCGATAAAAAGGATCGCGTGGGCGTGGACGATTCCGCTAAATAACATTCGCGTGGATTGTTAAAAAAAAAACTGTATAGTCTGGAAATGCGCATAGATCAAACTCTTTGGCGAATGTTCTCATTACCGGAAAAACCCCAAAAAAAAAAAAACATTGATTGAATTAATTTGACAAGAGTCGCGATTCATGGCCGTTTTTTTTTGTCCGAGCGATCTCTACTTATTGTAATGCGATGTTTAGTGTGATTGTTTTTTTTTCAAAGAGTTGAATCATGGGAAGGGCCACTCGTTTTTTATCCTCTCGCGACACCTGCGAAAAATTACCTCTGTTCATTTTCAATTTCATATTTACATGCATACTGCTTTATTTATCGTTTTTTACTGAAGGCGCTCCAGTACATTTAGGTGACGGATGGCAAAAACGCTTTCTATTTAAATGATGCCGAATTAATATGTACAGAGGAGTAATTACATTGATTATAAGTTAGTAGTTTTCATTTTTGAAATATTATCATTTGAGAGCCCTTCACAAAGGTAGCTGTGATTTTGAAGGCTTATATAATAATCTAATTTGACGTCTGAAGAAATATACCATAAGTAATAATATATATGAGGCTTTTAAAATGAAAAATAATTATCTAAAATATTCATCGCGCCTCTTCAGGAGTTTGTAGTGATTGTGATATTTTCCTAGATAAGGCACGGGCCAAAAAAGAATGATTGGAAATGTATATACCCATTTCTTCGTGTCATAACTAAAACGTCACTGATTTATAATGCGCTATAACATATTATATCATAGTAAAATTGCAACAAACTTTTTCATTACTAATGTGTTAATCGCTTTTAATTCTCTATATTTAAGTGTTTCAGAAAATAATTTTTTTAACAATCACATAAGGTGTTGGTCTGGATTTTCTAGATGCATTACGAGTAATATTTTTAAATTTAAAGCTATGCATAACTTTTGGAACATCCTGTGCAAGAGCAAAAAAAAATGAGAAATCAACCCAGACAGCGGCTTTCATTCCAAATCTCACTTAACCTGTTATGAAAATGACGAAAAATTATAACGCATTTTCCCAGAATCCACAAAAGAACAAAAATAAAATTCACCTCGACCCTTTTTTCAGCGCATTAGGAAATTCCATTTCCTATGAGGAACGAAAGGGGATGTGAGAGATTGAAAGAGAGGAAGAGAGAGAGAGAGAGGAAAAAATAAAGAACCTCGGTCCGTATCAAAAGGAGCAAGGAATTCAAAGAGCAAAAACGTTGATTCCCGGACGCGAAATAAAAAAAATGGCGACAGCACCCGCAGCTAAACACACTCGATCGATTCATTAATCACACTCCTGGGGGAAGTAGAGAGAGGGAGAGAACACCGTCATTCGCGATAGTTAGTATCCCTCCATCCCCTCCCCTCTCCCTCCACTCTCCCTCCCCTAACCCTTCCCCTTCTCCAACCCTCCTCCCCTTTCAGCCTTTGGTGGATGTGATGCTATGTTGAATGGACTGCTAAGGGAGAGAGGTCGAAGAGAGATTAGAGAGACGGATGTATAGCGAGCGAGAGAGAGAGAGGGAGAAGGAGGGATATAGAGGTGAGAGATGGTGTTGGAGGGAGAAGGAAGAGGGATTGTATCGAGGCAGGCGGGTAGCGTGTGAAGTGAGGGAAAGGACGGATATC
This sequence comes from Uropetala carovei, assembly GCA_036926305.1. Taxonomy (NCBI): domain Eukaryota; kingdom Metazoa; phylum Arthropoda; class Insecta; order Odonata; family Petaluridae; genus Uropetala; species Uropetala carovei. The sequence goes on from JAXCHB010000129.1 coordinate 8,080,138, forward strand.
GAGAATGAGGTAGAGGGAGGAGTGAGACAGAAGTAGGGAAGAAGGATAGAGAGAGAGAGGGAAAGGATGGAGGGAGGGAAAGGAGAGACAATGAGAAGGGATAGAGGTGAGTGAAAGAAAGGTGCAGGGAAATAGAAAGAGAAAGCTAGACAGAGAATGAATAGAAAGTCAAGAGAATGAACGGAAAATTGACAGAGAAGGAGGTACAGGGCATGGAGAAAAGGAAGAAGAGGTAAAAACATAGAAGTAAGAGTGAAGAAGAGGGAAGAGAGATGAGGGATAAGAAACAGAGGAAGGACAAAAAAAATCTGTACAACATACACTGTACAAGCTTTCTGATATACTACTACTGCGTCGTTTAGTTATCTTTTGAAAAATATGAACAATGCAGAATCGTTATAAAACGTCAACTTAAATAACTATACGAAATTTGATGAAAATCGCATTTGCCGTTTTTAGTTATAAAAGTTGCCCAAGAATAAACTAGCCTTATATTCATTTTTTGAGACATATGAAGTACGTAATATTATTGATGACGTAAGCTCAAGTAACCGTACAAAATTTGATCAAAATTGTTGAAGCCGTTTTTGAGAAATTCAAATTGTTGTTAAAAATGCGTAGAATAAACTACCCTTAATTACTGAGCAATGCACACCATTTCTTCATAGCCTTTATTCTGCATGATAAAATGACTAGGTACGAGATTTCATTCATTTCCGCTCTACCGTTTAACAGACAGACAGACAGACGGCATTGCGAAAACCACTTTTTCGGACTCGGCTGCACCTAAAACGTATATTTCCGTCAAAATCTCGAGGTCGAATTTTCTCGCGATTATTATACTTTCTCAATATACTTCGTATATATGAGAAAGTAAAAATAAAGAAGACAATGAAAGTATAGAGAGAAGACAATAAGAAAGACGGAGAGAGAGAAAAATGTAGAAAGATGTCAGAATGAGAATGAAAGATAGAGGTAAAGGAAAAGAGAAAAGTAGGCATGTAGGAAGATAGTGAGTTATAGTACTTTCAAAAGCTTATGTCACCTTCCTACGCGGACTGCGACGTAACGTGAGGGAAAGAGGTTGCGGAGAGGGAAGTTGAGGGGGAAGCGAAGCTTTGGAACCCGCAGCTTGGCAGGTTGGTCAAACTGCCGGATCCAGTTTTAAAAGAGGCGGAAATTCTCTGAACTGTAGATTATCATGTATATATGTAGTCTGATTTTGCACTAATATAAATTTGAAAGAAGAAACTATTTTCCAAAGCAAATTTTTATTCGGCAATTAAATACAGCGTAACCAAACAACAAACAGAACAGCGATAATAGAAAGGTGAATCTAATAGGACAGCGGCACGGTAGGCAACTGAGGCACATGTGAGCTCCCTCGCGATTGTAAACACCCTCACCCCTAACGAGTTCGCGTTTCTAAAGTGGATTCTTCCATACCGAAAATCGTCTTCTGCGCAGGTGCCGTGAGCTTTTGAAAGAGCTATACGTTGACAGATAGATATACGACTTTACTTGGGCGAAGTTGATGCCAGAGTCGTTTCTCCCGCAGAACCCATTTTCGAGTACAAAAAAGTACAATCGCGTCATAAATATAGCACAGGTGAAAATGAAAAGAGAAGGACATTTCGTTATGAAACTTACGAAAATCATGTAACTTTTTCATAAAAGGATTTGAAAAAAGCACGGAAACGGCCCATAGAAGAAGTACTGCGCGGAAAAAAAAGCGAAGCCGAGTGATAGAATTAATAAAAGTTTGAGAATGAAATTATTATACTGACCCACTTGTATACCAACACACGTTGATTGAAGTACATAGTTTAAAAGTGATTATTTTCTCAGAAAATAGAAACGGAGAATGAAAATGGTCAACATATAAGGTACACATTCACCGCAGAAGACAAGCTGATCTTAATTTAAAAGAGGTATTTTTTTTAATCTAATAAAAATTATGAGGCATAATGAGAGAGAGAGGTAGAGAAATAAAAATGATAACGGTAGATAAATGAAAAAGTTCTTTAAAGGATAGAGTAAGTAAATTATTCCGGCTTTGAATTCTAGTTCGATTGCGGCGCACGTCGAAGTTCGCGGCTTAATGAAACAGACTCGACTTACAAAGCTAACCGTGCATAGCTAAAGTAAGCTACTCTCACTTAATCGATACTTATGAGGGCTTTCCAGCTAACAGAATCTAGCGCACTGTCCATTTCCAACTTAACGGAAGTACTTTTCCGGTAACGGGCGTAACTCGTGGTGCGGATAAATTCCGTAAAGCAAGATAATAATTCTGTCTTGACCGGGAATCGAAACCTAGCCTTCCACTTCCCGGGCGGATATTATATATACCACTGAACAACCTATGCAAAATAATCCTCCTGTCCCAGAATGGGGTATATGTGCTTAACTGACCATATCGTATATGGGGTGTAATTTGGTTTGAAGATCTGTTGAGTAATGTTGGTACTAGATTGGCTAGCGTGACCTTAATGTGAGAGAAATACCACATTCTAAAACGGTAGGACTGTCTGCCTAGGTAGTACAGAGCAGTTGGTAAGTGGGAGACTCAGGTTCGATTCCCGGTCAAAGCAGAGCATTTCTCCCCCTTTACAGTCTTTCTTCCAGTCTATCATATGTCTGTACGTATAGAATTTGATATTTAATCCATGGAATCATGGTATGAGTAGCATGCATGCATACGTAAATATATATTCGAAATTGGTGCGAATCAGTTTGATTTTAAAATTCTGTGAATTAAAAAAATGAGTTTCCGCATACAGTCAACTCTATAATTACGAAAACCATGTGTTCCTGAAAAGTAGTTCGTAAATAGGAAGAGATTTTCTCATTAATGCAATGTGGGATGTGTTGGGAAACCAATTTTTCTTCCTACACGTGCAAGAAAAAGGAGAACGGAACAAATTATAATAAATTTTAACAAATGCATTTTAATCATAACTTATTCATTCGTTGAATTCGGTGTCATTTTCCACATTAAGCGGAAGTTTGCGGTAGAGCTCTTACTGGTGTGAGGGCAGATTAACAAGCGTGATGATGTGGAAGAAGAAGGTGCAAAACTTTCAACATTTATACCAAAATAGTGGTGCTGCAAAGCAATGAAAAACGCATCCAATAAATTCAGACGCGAATTGCAGACACAAAACAATGAAAAATCTTTTAAACGCCCTTGAAAGTTATTTAAGTATGCCAGAAATAATTGATACTTTTTCGTACGTTTTAAAATGATGGTAGTAATTTGAAGTTGACTGAATTCAAGTTCGTACGATGGAATTTTGAGGTCGTAAGTCGAGTTTGTGTTGCAATAATTCCTGTTCGAAAGGCCGAAAGTTCGTTAACCGAAAGTTTGTAAACCGATTGTTCGTAAAACGGGAGTTTCCTCGTACTTCACAAGATAATTTTGACGACTGATTTAACATTTGACGCTGGGTAAATTATTGCTTCGTACTGCCTGACATTCTAGGATAGGATTATCTTGGATTGAATCGTTGTCATGCATGCGAAAGCTTTTGTATTACAATGCAGAAGACTATAGATATCCCTTCACATAATAACGGAAATAAATTTTATTTCGGAATTCGTCATGAGTATACTTTGAGAGAAGTTATGTGCCCTGCAATAGTTTAACTTGATAAAGACTCGCCTACAGCATTCGAGTTCAGTGACGACATGAAATGAAATACTCCCATTAAGTCATGCAGTCTATTCAAATTGTGAATCAATTTATGGTAAAATGAAGATGATTTCAAAAAACCAAACTTAAAACATTATTCGTCGATTCAGTAACCGGTAACGACGTTGTTGATTATTTATTTATTACTAACGAAAACTTCACAGTTATAGCTATGAAGTAAAAAGGTGCCACGGTAAATTTATATAAGTTCACTTTGCGGCCGAAATACTGTATGTCAAATATGTTTCTCGATATGTTTGTAAATGCTGTATGGTATTCATGAATTATTATTCTTCTAGAATAGATGATATTATTATTACACTAATCTACGATTATGTATAAAATGTATAAAATCGTTCTTGAACAAAATTTAATAAGCTTTAAATTGATCTGAACCCAAAGTAAAATGATTAAATGATACATACAATTGAATCGTGTATAAATTCCATACTACTTGTCATTAAAAATTTCCCACTTAAATAAGGTAATTTAATTTGAAAAATAAACTAACTTCAGTGCATTAATCCATATAATATTTCGCAGAAGTCACACTGTATATAAAATAGCATTAAATAGGCCGACTGCTATATGACGATACTCCATTCAGTTAACAAAACGACCAATTTCCCAGACCTAAAAAGTCAAAACATCCTAGTAATGAATTTTTCACCAAGAAAAAATATTAGATTTCCGATTTTTAAAATTAGGTCTCCTGTAAAATAAATGAGGATTGCGTACCATCTTGCCCCACTTATATACATCGCACGTCGGGTCGTGATTTAGAGGCGCAATCGACGGAAAAGTACGAGAGGAGCGATATAACTTTGTCGACGGAGTGTGTAAATACCCTTTTCATAGAAGAAAAGAGCACAAAAAAACAGAGAAAGAGAGGAAGCCATCTTTTATCCGGCGGGCATTGACGTATTAGGTGGAATCGAAGATGAACACCTACGGGGGAAGGGGGCAAAGATGGGGCCGGACGTGCGGTCGTGTCGTCCATTTAATTCCACTTTGTCGGCTGGACAAATGACAGGGTGATAAATGAATTTCCAGACCGCGCTCTCTCTCTCTCTCTCTCTCGACTATTCTCCAAAGGATTGAGTCAACGAATCGAGAGAGTGCTAACTATGGAATCTATTGCTTCCGTTGTCGGGATTAATAGCACGGGCGTGATGCATTGAGACATTTCATTCCGATCCGCGTTTAAAACTACATCTCGTAGAACAGAGCAGGCGACAGATTAAAAAATATACAGTACCTATATCTCACTAATTAAAATCCTGGCTAACTTTTGCGCGTTTTCTTGTGTATACGTACACGAGTTCGAACCTAGACGGGAAATAATTTTGAAAGGCAAATATATAAACCCCTGCACCGATTTGCGTGCTTTTAAGTCACAATAACGGGGCAAAATCGACCCATAAAGACTGGAATTTATACAATTACGGATTTTTTCCATCGGTGGTGATAAAAAAATTTCAAGTCTCCAGCGCATCTGGAAGTACCTCATAAGTTTTATCCACCTATGTAAGAAGCGGCGATATATAACGGAAGATATGAACGTTATTTTAGTGAAAAATTGTGCGCCATATGACTCGCAAGACATTAGGCGGTAAATGAAGGAAATACTTAGTTTTCCATGATTCTAATTAGATATACGTTAAAATATGGTCTTTATTTTCATTAAAAATACAGCAGACTCTCACACGAAACGTGGTAGTTTATGCTCTGCGAATTGGATAACGTATGGGAAAAATTAGGTTACGTTCACTTATTTTGGGACTCATACACTTTTTGTATGTAAAAATGTAATATAAAATATAATAATAAAACAGTAAATCAATTTTAAGCTTTAACTAAAATAAATTTAAAACTTTGAACATATAGTAGGTATGTACTTGCAATCACTCAATTTCCGCTGATTTGCCTGTTACTTCCAAGGCTCTGTTTAATACACTATAGGTTTTTCTGTGTGGGTTTTTATTGTTTCACAAGTAATAGCTAATAACTGTAATAAATATTTTTTTTAATGAGAGTAAAATTAATGTTTCATAATCGTTTTGTATTTTTGGTTTTTTTGGAACCCTTTGACTAACGCCTCCCCGAGAAACCGCATGTACCTCGAGCCGGCTCTGGGGACAACGTGACTGAAGTGCGGTTGCTACTCGATTATTTTTGTGGTATTATTTCGACACCGTGGGGACATTTGAAACGCCTGTGGCAGCGCGCTAAATTATAAAATGTCGCAACATTTTCGGACTTCTTTCTCGGACCCCGCCGCGTTAGCTGAAAATTAACCACGCTGAAAGAAAATTAGTGAATAAATAAAATCCGTGCAACACTGAAAACGCCCTTTCAGAATGCACGTTGCGTAAGGTTTTAATGTAATTTTATCGATCTCTTATGACGGAGTGAATTCCATTTTTACTTTCTCCATACGTAGTAATGGGAAAGTATTGTATTCATGAAAAAAATCGACTTCGAGATTTCAATGGAAATACATGTTTTGAGGTCCCTAGAACACGTTTAGACTATTTTCGGAATGATGTCTGTGTGTGTGTATGTTATTGTGGGCGCTCTAACTCAAAAAGTACGTGCCATATCGTTACCAAACTTCATATATAACACTTTAGCATGAGCACAAAGAACTGATTAGTTTTTGGACAATAACGGATAACCGAAAGTCGAGGTTTATTCGAAACTCGATTCGGTTTTTGCGATATTTCTTCGTTATAAACATCATTATTATATATACAATTCTCTACAAAAGTTATAGAGAATGTAATTTCCTACAGTTTTTATTTGAAACAATTTTCTATAGGAGTTATTGTTTAGGAGTTATTTATAAATAACCGGTTTTTCGGTTTCCGTTAAATATCTCCTTAAAAACATCGTTATTGGTAATCTTCGTAAGGACCAAAGTTGTAGAGAATAATATTTCTTCCAAGTTTTGTTTGAAACTAATTTTCGTAGAACCATCCATTTCGGATATATTTCGCTTTATCTTAATACCAGTAAACAGCGCCAACACCACGTAGCGGAGAATTCTGTAAACATTCAAAATATACGTAATTTACGGCAACAAGGACGATGGTATTCTTTTACGATACGAAATAATAATTTTGCCTTATAATGCTATTCATAATAATTTAAATATATGGAGAATATGGAGAAAGTCATGTGTTGGCCACATCAGATTTTTTACTATAATCAACATGAAATACCCGCTTTTGGAACCACGCCGAATTACCACCGAGGACGCTTATTTCATAGCCCTCAAACTGATTGGACTTAAACCCGCACGGACCTTGCAATCCTATCTCGATAGCGTATGCCCCTAGAATATAAATTTTGGAGCGCTATCTTTGTTTCGGGACAGCAGGGGCGGCGCTATCGGGTAGCAAAGTAGACAATTGCCCAGGGGCGCCATGGTGGAAGGGGCGCTAAAAAGAACCGAAATCCATGCCCGTTCCAGGTAGGCAAATAAAGAAAGCCTTAGGGCGCCATATACGGCGGCGGCCTCCTAGCGTGTCATAGGCACGATCCCTGGGCTGAGTGGTTGTAAAATATTTTCCATGGGGCCATTCGAAGTTGTTTCGGTCTTTTCCGATTTTCTTATATTTGTCCTCTCCTCCGTTTTCTCCAGATCGAGCCTTCTCACCCTTCCTCCCCTTGAATTCCAGAGGTAAGGAAGTCCAAGGAAGACCCTCCCTTCTCCGGTTTACTTTGTTTCAATGTACACCCAGGCACGCTCAAAATTATCGGATTATTGGGTACTTTCCCGTTTTGGCCCCGCAAATATTTTTCACTGTTAAATTTTATTTATTTTAGTACCGCTGACAATTTTTTATTGTTATATTTCTTGGCGAGCCTTCGGCTCGCTTTCTTTTTAGATTATAATGCCTTTTATATCGGGTGTAGCCGTCTCCGGGCGCCATCGCGCCCTTCGCTTCTCTAGAACGAAACTATCCCTCCCCATTGTCCGGTGATCGGGTGGGTAAATGTTGCCACAGGCAGATCAGTCATGGGTTTGCAAGCTTTCGTTTTGCGTGAAAGGGTTATCTCAAAAAATTATCTGATCTGCCTATGGCGACATTACCCACCAGATCACCGGCCAATGGGGAGGGATAGTTTCGTTCTAGAGAGTTGAAGGGTGCGATAGTACACGGAGACGGCTAGATCCGATATAAAAGGCATTATAATCTTTAAAAAAAAAAGCGAGCCTAAGGCTCGCCAATATCCTCGGTCGCAATATGAAATAAAATTTACCAATGAAAAATTTTTCGGGTCCAAAACAGAAAAGTACCGATTATTGGAAGCGGCTCCAGTTTGAGAAAGAATCAGTTTTCAGAATGTTTTGTTTGTTTATACATTTTGGAATTCTATGTGTTCAGCTGTTTTTACGCTTTTCATTGCAATGTCTTTTTAAATATGCGAAACTTTTTATATTATATATTATTTTTAATAATAATAAAAACTATTTGCATATATTTTTGAGTTATATGCTTTAAAGATTTCGTTTTAGTTTCATGTGTGTGTCGCCCTAGCGAGGAGTGCCTGTCAGGTGTGTCGCGAACAAAAAAAGTGTTGAGAACCACTGCTCTAAAACGACGATTTGCTTCCAAATTATCAAGAAAAATCAGCGCCTCTATCGGGGAAACTAAGAACTACACAAAAGATACTCGGGCGGATAAAGAGATAATTATCTAACCGTTAAAAAATAAGGAATTTACGTAAAATACAACCAAAGAACAAGGGCTATGATGAAATAGACGGATAGAGAGACAAAGCGAAGACGTTGTTCAGCGAAAATAGTAATGAAGGTTGCTAGGAGAGGTGGCTCGAAACAAAAGGCAGCGGATTTGATAAGGGAGAGAGAACTTTTAGAAGAGGCACAAAATCGAAACGAGAAATTTATTAACGGCTCGAAAATAAAGGGGAGGAGAGTAAAGAGGAAGCCTGCATCAAAACGAGAACGCGAGCTTAATGGAAATGGATGCTAAAACAGGGCTGGAGGACAAAAGATGGCGGAAATACACAGAAGAGGGGAAACCAGCTATGATAATAAAGGAACTTATAAATCAAGGAAGAGATGGCAAGTTCAGAAAGGGAGAAGAGAAAAAGGAGGGAATGGAGGAATCCTAAGTTAAAAGGTTGAAAGTGAGCATTAAACACCAATGTGATAATAAGAAGAAGAGACTTGTTTGTTAGTTATAGCGTATGCGCTCGTAAATTTAGGCGCACATTGTTCGCAGCCATTTATACGTATGTATATTGTTCTTCCATCTGGTGGCAGTATCGGAAACTATGACCCCATTAAGCTTACGTCGTAACGCGCTACGCCACAGGATAAATGTAATACGTTTACGCAAAAAACAGACAAAAGCCTTGCGATGTATTTTGTCTCGAATCAAAGCAAATCAGCTTTAATGTGTCGGATATAACAAAGATGGCTGATGCTACTTGTCTTAAGCATAGAGTTACCAACAGAACCGATTTATTCAGCACTGTATTGATTTTGACGATATTTTATTGCTCAAATTCTTACACTGATTTTAGAATATTATAATTCCTTATTTGATATATTGCCCTAAAACGGTTACATAGGTTTATTTAGTTTAACATCATAGACTTCTACCGCTATCATTTGAAACGCTGTTTTCATGCCAATTTAAGTGCTTTAGAACGTTCAACGATTTCCTGAGATTTCATTAAAGATAATTCCTATAAATAATATGCACAGATATTTAGAGAGCGACATAACAATTTGATATTCTAAATTTACGGAAAGCATCTGTACTGATTTTTCTGATTCATCCAGCAGTATTCCCGAATTTGTTGTTTTTTATTGTAAACAAATGCCTTTACGGCTTGAAAATTTTGATCACTTTACTCAAAATTTGAACCAATTAATTATTCGTATTAATGTTTTACAATGGTTGATATGTCTTTCGGATGCGAAAAACTTTCAAATTTAAAAAATAAAAACAAACAAATAAAACAAAAACGCACCGTTACATACGAGCCAAAATCATAAAAAGCGACAAGTGGTACTCGTGCCTCTCTACAGATCTTCCCTCCGAACGCGAGGGAGCTGAAAGCATGAACCAGTCCGACAAGACCGTAGCGAAAAACACAAGGATATTCCAAAGTATCCCCGCATTATATCGCTTCATTAAGCCGTTTCCATTACGGCCGACAAACAAACAGGAGAGCCATCTATTAGCCGCCGCGGAAAAACGAGAGAGAGGGAGAGAGAGAAAAAGAGAGAGTGAAACGCCCACAATCATGACGAGTGGCACCCTCCTACCACTACGGACGCAGGCAGCAAACACGTAGAAAACGAGAGAGAAAAGAGTGAAGAGGAAAAAAAGAGATAGGGTAGATTAAAGACCAAAAAAATAAGCGTGTGAAAGAGAGAGAGAGAGAGCGAGAGACCTTGCTTTTTTTTAGGAAAGAAGAGCGAAAAAAGGATTGTAGCGAGAGAAGATGTTTTTTTTAATATGCAGATGTGAAGAGGGAAGTGAGTGAGTGAGAAAGAGAGACAGAGATGAGAGGGAGGTAAAACGACGAAATATAAGTGGAAGGGAGAGCGAATGAGAGATGGAGAGAGCAGAGCTTGGTGATTAATTGAAGGTCAAGAGCTCTCTCTCTCTCTCTAAGGGTGAATGTTTGGTCCCTGTGCTTCAGTTCTATATCCTCTCTCTCGTTCCCTCCATCTCTTTCTCTCTCTCCCCCTCCCTCTTTCACCCTCTCTCTCCCCATCTCTCTTTCCCTCCTCCTGTTGGCAGTACGAAAGGGGGGCGGGGAGGGGGAGGTGAATCCAAAAAGTTGAGTTACCCCTGGAAAAGCGAACAGAGTAAGAGAGAGAGATGGAGGAAGAGTGGAAAGGTTTTAAGGATAGGTAGAACACGTGAAGTGTGGTAATAAAAAAAAAGTGGACAGTCTCTCGTCCACGGAGTCCAAATGAGTGGAAGGGAAAAAGGGTAACGTGTCCGAATCATTACCGCGCGACGGTCGCCAAGTAGACGTATCCCACGCCTATTGCTCCATTGCCCGAAAAATTAGGCGAGAGGCGATTTATACACATATTTTTCCCTCCCTAAATTGGCCGGAGAAAACTGGATGCTTTATATGTTAACCCACCGTTTCATGTTTTTTTCGACGTTTTCGGAAAGGAGAAAGTGCCCCCGGAATATCATTGCGTTTCGGTTATTTCATAAGTGGCTTCATTTTTTTTAATGTGAAAAAAAAAAAGACGGAGATGAATATTTCTCGCCATTTTCCTTTCCATCAAGGTCGAGAGAAGAATATTTTTATCCTCTCTCTCTCTCTTTTTCTTCCATGGTAGTAGGCATACATTATTTAAAAGCATCTGCGTCTTTATTGGTCCAATTTCGAACGATTCGCCGCCCGGACGGTCGGGAAAATTGAAGGTTGGGTGAGGAAATTTCGGGCACGCAGACCGAATTATTTATTCTATTCCTCTTGCTTGTGTGTGTGAGTGTGTATGGCGGAGTAAATCGGATTAAGGCATCGAGCAAGGTATTATGACCATTCGTCACAGGAGCCGACCAATCGGAATGAAATTAAGTGTTATTTACGATCTATTCCGGTGCATACTGAATATAATACAAAACAAGCCTTTTTACTATGCGGAATATGTAATAAAAATATTTAAAATATTAAAAATATATCATAAAATTCCTTATATTCAGACAGTGTTCTTATGCAATCCTCGATTAAAATGTTAAATTTTCGTAGATTTACATTTCTGATACTACAGACCCAATTATTAATATGAAGCCAGCCCCCGATATAGAGCCCCCTCTATAAAGTGCTACCCAAATGAAACGCTGTGAACTGAACTCCCATCTCATGACTTCATAGAGCAAGCATATAATACCTCGATTTACCGCCAATCTCAGTTATGGACAAACGGTGTCGCAAAATCGGGGACTTACTGTGCATACATTAATTTGTATGTGTATGCACATGCTAATACGGCTGCACTCAATAGCATATCGCCAAGTTAAATTTCATATCTGTTATGGACAAACGGTGGCGCAAAATCGGGGCCTTACTGTGCATACATTAATTTGTATGTATATGCACATGCTAATACGGTTACACTCAACAGCATATCGCCAAGTTAAATTTCGTATCTGTAGAGAGAGCACATTAGAAAGAAATATTATTAAGGCACAAAGCACAAATGCTACATGTGAAAGAATATTATTTATATAGCACACCACAGAAACAGCTGATCTATAAAAATAAAAGGTGTGATAGATATAACTCAATGAATTACGTTTTTTTCGGAATATTAATTAATATATAATATATTAATGAAAGGGGACGGTAAAAAAAATTCGTATTCCTCCTCGGCTGATGGACGTAGTCCGAAGATTGAATCAAATGATTATTCCTTCATCTTTTCTTAGAGGTTCCACAGTAAGTGTGCACTGGATTTCCTTACACTATCGTTGTCCGATTACATACGTATGCATGTATTTATGCGTGTATGTCCGAACGTATCCTTTTGTGCGTAAAAGAAGTAGAAATTCTATAATCGTAACGCATTTCATTCTAATATCCGATAATTTGGATAAGATAAATTTCAATTCGGCACCGTTCATTTTGCGTCGACTTTTGAGCGTTAAAAAAAAAAAAAAACACGAATTTCCTGCAAATCGAATCGCCTTCTTTTTTTTTTTTTACATTCGATCTCAACTGTGCATTGATATCGACATCACTCTCATCCCGTTCCAAATAGGACTTTAACCGTTCGCTTCGTCTTTCTGCAAAAAAGAAAGAAAACATTTCACCCAGATATTTCTCTGCAGACTTGTCCCGTAGTTGCACACGCAGACTAGTTTCCCCTCACTCCACGCCTTTCCCGACGATAAAAACCCAACAGAGCGGAAAAATGATCGAAGACCGAGGCAAGAAGCGGCGAAAATCCCGTCGCAAAGAATTCCGCTCCGGCATTAGTCAAGATCCTCCGGAGAAACAGAAACAACGGAAGTTTCCGAAACTTTTCCGGTGACAAAAAAAAAGAACGCATCTCCCTCGCAAGGAGTGGCTCATAGTCATTGAAAGGGTCGTTATTACCATCGTCGAAAAGAATAGCGGACGAATTGGCGCCATGTTCGCTCTTCGGGGCGATTATAGCGTCCAGTTTCGTCATATTTTCATCTCGTCCCGCCCACGTTTCATAACGACGTACGCGTCCCCTATTCCCTCCGCCTTGCTGATTTTAAAACAATCCAGTCTTTTTCTCGTTCCATCCGCCGCGAAACGGAGCGAAACACCGATCGTAACCGGTTTAGATTCCTCCACAATGGCGGCTGGAAATGAGCTTGACTGAGAAGATCCTGTGCTATTCTTCGTGACCCGGTTTATTTTTTATTTACTTTTTTAAACCCTAGAGGGAGCCGAGGAAGGAAGGAGGGAGAGAAAGTATAGAGGGGTTGCAAGAGGAGATGGAGAGAGAGGGAGGAAAAGAAGAGGAAAAAGGGGAGGTAAATGGGACCCGTTCGATGCTCGCCAGCATCTTCGTGACCGATAGCCAACCGACGCCTCTCCGCCCGAGACTTTTCTTAATGCTTTCAATTACTCTGCCTGTCCGAAAGGGTTCGGAGGTCGATTCGTTTCACTCAAGGGGAAAGAGGGAGAAGGGAGGGTGGGGCAGGGCGAGTGGAGGGGGGAAGGATAGAAGAATTCGGGATAGGGAAAAAAAGAAAGGAATGGGAATCTTGAGAGAGATAGATAGAGAGAGAGAGACAGACAGACAGAGAGACAGAGAGAAGGGTGGAAACCGATAAGGTGGCAGAAATTCAGGAAGTATTTTGAGAGATGGAATGTACGATGGAGGATTAGCGCAGATAGAAATAGCACACACACACACACGTATATAAGGAAAAGGAAAGGTAATAATAAAGGTGGCAACAAGGTGTTGGAGGGAACCCAGTGGACACTTACCTATATTGGAGAGCCGCTGGGGGTGTTGAAGACATACGAAAAACAGTAACACACGAAAAACAATACAAATTTGAAGCTTTCGGGCAGAGGCCCTTCCTCAGCGACGGAGAAAAACTCACACACACACACACACACACATATACATACATACATATATATATAGATATATATGCACTGGGGTGCAGTGGTTAGCATGTCGGCTTCCCGTTACAAAGTTCCGAGGTTCGATACCCGCGAATAAAGGTTTTTTCACAAAAGAAAATTAAATAAAAGTAATTAATAAATTATCATCGGTCCCTGGCAGTAAGCACCAGTACTGTAAGTATGGTATAGAGCTGAAAACAAATTGTGTTGGCTGGGTCTATATCCAATAGAGCTGTAGGCGTGATCAGGATGATTTGAAAGGCTACAGTACTGCGATGTGGAAAGCAAGAGAGAAATTGCCACATAACAATTCTCTAGTAATGATTATATGGTTGGACAATAGTTGGACACCGTAATTTTTCGGGTTGAAATGAATTTGGCAAAACTTTGTTTCAATGACTCCCACCTTTTATTCCTACACCTCAGGCGTCTCTTGAAATTACCAAAGTTTGACTACAGCGTATACTTAACCAAGAAATTCATAATCGTTTTCAATGTAGCAAATTGTAAAAGCTGAATTGACATTGGGCTACACTTGAGATGTTTCTTTCTATACACTCCAGTCAACAATTCGTCAAAAAGTATTAACATAGTTTTTTTTTAATTATACGTAAATACTTAACATTTTCCACATAAATCAAATTTATAAAGCTACATATTTTCGTTAAATTTGGCACTATACTACTCGCAGTCACTTTTTAAACCTACTTCGGCCGTACAGCAGAGGATTCATTAACTGTGCAGGGTGATTTTCCGACGGTGAGTGGGGAAGGGCGGCTGCTCTAGAGGAAATTTTACCAACATGAGATTGAAAAAAAGACAACTTTATGTTCATACAAACAAGATTTGTTTAAAAGTACTGTCTAATTTATTATGAGTATTTCATACATCCACGAAGTCAGGCATGACTCAATTAATTACATATTTATTTTAATAATTTTATCGTTTCGGCAAAATTCATTAATGTCATAATGATCGTAATATATGTATATTTTAAATGATACTCCAAAAATAAAATCTAAAGCGTAATTTTCTTTGTGGGGAAGAGCTTATTTAAGGGTCCAACTTTGAAATCTTCGGTTCGAAATTGGAAATATTTGGGTTTCGTCTGAGGAAAAGGTGGCAACCCTATTCCCGCATCACATGTAGAAACTTACAGGAACACATGATAATGTTTGCTTGTTTATATATTTTTACTTTCTCATACGAAGTATCGAGAAAGTATTGTTTTGGCGAAATAATTCGACTTCGAGATTTTTACGGAAATACACGTTTTAGGTGTAGCTGAATCCGAAAAAGTGGTTTTCGCAGTGCCGTCTGTCTGTCTGTTACTGGCTCTGGAGCCTAGACGGTAGAGCGAAAATGAATGAAATCTCGTACTTAGGCATTTTGTCATACTGAGCAGAGTATACATAGAAATGGTTGACATTGCTCAATAATTAAGAGTAGTTTATTCTACGCATTTTTAAAAACAATCCGATTTTCACGAAAACGGCTCTAACGATTTTGATCAAATTCCCTACAGTTACTTGAGTTTACGTCTTCAATAATACTGTATAGTTCATATTTCTGAAAAATGAATATAAGGCTCGTTTATTCTTGGGCAACTTAAACAAAAATTGGATTTTCTAAAAACAGGCTCATACGATTTTCATTTTCTAAAGATAACTGAACGACTCATTAGTACGTATATGAGAAAGTTTGTACAATGTATATTGTACCGGGTTTTTATATTGTGCCCCCCCTGTGAAACCTTTCTGGATCCGCCACTGATATATATGTGTGTGTGCGCGCGCACACAAACTCGTGGAATGAAAATAACGGACACAGGAAAAAATCGCAGACTAGAGACCGATGGAAAGGACGCATCATATACGAAAGCGGAAGGAGATGAAAGGGTAGATGGCACGTAAAGAATAACTATAAAAGCGATCGAGAGAAATCGCTTTAATTAGACAAAGGGAAGAACGAGGAGGTGGTAGCCGCGGAGAATGAAAGGGAAGGATAAATAACATTCCGGCAAACCGGACAATGGTTTAGAAATGGGATTTTGGCGGAAGAGATAAGTAGAGACGGCGTGAAAAGGAACATTTCGATGAGAAGAGGAAGAGAGGGAGAGAGAGAACAGTGGATTGGAATTCAAAAGGGGAAGAGGATGGAGAGATGGCGGAAGGCGAATATACGGAGGGAGAGAGGTAGAGAGAGAGAGGAATTAGCGAGGTTGAGAGAGGTCGGAGATGGGCGGATTGGAGAAATTCAAGAGGGGAAGACAAGAACGGCTGAAGGGTTGGTTAGGGCAGTTATAGGGAGCTAATGAGCAAGAGGGAGAGAGAGGGAGGGAGGGAGAGAAAGAGGAAGTTTATGTGTCGGAGGGTTTGGGAGAGTAGCAGGTGAAGGAATGATGTGGATGGAATTTACGGCGTGACGGATTGAAGAGGGAGGCAGAGATTGAGGATAGGGGTACGGCAGAGGGTGCTGCGGAATTGGAATGCAAAGATTCGAGTCACAGGCTAAGGCTGGGAAGAGACACGCAGACGACTGAGGATTCAATAAACTTTTAGAATCGCTCCGTGGAATTCTGCCGTAGAGATGAGATAGCGTAGTACACATTTACCTAAGTATCATGTGCAAACTTTATTTATTCTCCTTATATGCATCAAGTTTTGGATATAGGAAAATGATGGCAAAGCTTTTTAAAATGTTTCATCAATTACATTTAATTTATACATAACATGGAGTGGAACTCTGAATTGGACTTCCAAAAAGTTTGCGTTTTGCTTATGGATTTTTAAACTAGTAGTCTCGCTGCAACTAGGAATAATATTCTTAAGTTTTATGCATATAAATATATTTAGCTTTTATTTGATGAATGCGTTAGAGATAGCGGTGAACTGCCAAGATGTTTTACGGATGCAGAACGAAAGAAAATAAACAAACAGAAATACGTATATGGTATGAATGCAAGCAAAATACATACTTGATAAAATGAAAATCAAGGTGAAAGTATGTATTTTCGAGTTGACACAAAGTTTACCTAATAACTAAGTTCCTACAATAGCCATCAAAAGTTCGGGAAACCAATTTGGGAATTTGGTCCAGAAAGCAGCCGTCACCTGCGGAAATTCGCCCCCAGTAGATTATAAACCATTAAAACTCTAAATCCTCGTCATAATCTTGAACATATGACCTCTGTAAGGGCAAGAACTACATAAACAACCGTTTCAACTCCGGATGGGGCAGTTCCAATTCCGAGAAATAAATTGGGAGAAATATAAAAATTCGGAAAAAAAGATGCGAAATCCTTAGGCCTGATTATGTGAGAGAGAGATAGATTAGGCTTAAGTTGAAGCATTGCAACGGCAAAGGGTGATAAATATATGGTAGAAATGGAATGGTCTGAGGGAGTTAGGACGTAGAATAGGGGACATTTGGAGTGGAGGGGTTGATTGAGGGATAGAGTTGGGAAGGATAGACATAATCTAGGGACTCAACCATCCGTCCTGGAATGGAAATGGAAGACACGAATACGGCGTCTCATCTCTCCCAAGAGCCTTTCACACACTCATGCGCGTGTGCGTGCGAACGCACACACACACATAGAGAGAGAGAGGGGGGGGGGTGCCTTTCAGCACGCCCAACACCACCACCAACGCCATATCCTTCAACTTCTCGTAAACCTAATCTCTTGTGTCTCTGCGTCTTACTCCCATCGCGGAACTTACTACTTAATTCTGCCATACCTTATCACGCGTTTACTCCACTTCTCCTTACCTATCATCTATCGTTCTCCGCCTCATGTATTTTTTTTTATCTTCTTCTCGTCCCCTTTGCAAAGGCACATATTTTATTATTTTACTCATTTAATCTGTTCATCCATATATCTTCCCTCTTTTTTATTACATCCTATGCTCTCTTTCTTTACGATTCAATCACTTTATATTATCTCTTTCAAGGGTGTTCTCTCCATTTTTTCCTTCCTCTTTCTCTATTTTTATTTCCCCCTTTATTTCTCAATTTATATATATATATAGCGGCTGTCCTTTTGGTAAGTGCTCACTGGGTTTCCTTCAACAACTAGTTGCCCTCGATATCGTTCTTTACCTTTCCTCTCCAACAAGTGTGTGTGTATAACCTATATCCTTTAATATCCTCATATATATATATATATATATATATATATATATATATATATATATATATATATATATATATATATATATATATATAAGGGTAGCAACAAGGTGTTGGAGGAAGCCCAGTGGACACTTACCTAGAATGAAGAGCCGCTGGGGGTGCTGAGGACACACGAAAAACACAAAAGAACAAAAACTACACAAAAATGGAGCTTTCGGGCTGATGCCCTTCTTCAGCGACGGAGAAACATAACAGTATATGTTTCTCCGTCGCTGAAGAAGGGCATCAGCCCGAAAGCTCCATTTTTGTGTAGTTTTTGTTCTTTTGTGTTTTTCGTGTGTCCTCAGCACCCCCAGCGGCTCTTCATTCTAGGTAAGTGTCCACTGGGCTTCCTCCAACACCTTGTTGCTACCCTTATTATTACCTTTCCTTTTCCTTAAGTATTATATATATATATATATATATATATATATATATATTGGGTACTGCTGATGAGGATATTAAAGGATATAGGTGTAGACTGGAAAGACAGGAGACTGATCAGGAATCTATAAGTGAATCAAGTCGTAAAGGTCAGGTTGGAGAATGCAGACACCAGCAGTGTAAATATGGGTAGAGGAGTAAGACACGGCTGTTGTCTATCGCCGATCCTATTCAATATAAGATATATGGAGAGATGCTATTGAAGGAAGCGTTAGAAGGCACGGGAGATTTCAAAATCGGAGGAAGGATTATAAGAACAGTGAAATACGCGCTGATCAAGTACTACTTCTAGCAATAAAGGAAAAGGAACTCCATTAAATGATAAATAGACTAGTTTGGCTTTCATTTTTTTACTCTTTAAAATATCTTAAAATTAATTATCGTCACGAAATTTGTGCTAAAACACGCCGAAATTAATGAGGATTCTTATTCTTACCTTTGAATATTCAATCTCATTCGAATTCCCTCATATTTTGAATTTATACTCGAATTTTGGTAAATTTGTTAACATTTCAATAATATTATTCCATGGTTACCGATACTGTTGTCCTCGGTAATTTCCGAGTATATGCACTTAACTAAAGGCTTAAAGATCGAAAATATGATTAAAACTTGCTCGAAATGACCCAAGATATTATTTAAATGCAAATAAAATCGAACGCAGTATTCATGTTATTTATATTTTTTTATCTATAGGTATTACTAAAATCCTATTCCTGGTTCTCTCTCTCTCTCTTTAACGCTTTATCATCAGCCATTTTTAATCTCCGGGGATTTCAGCCCTCTAAGTTCATTTTTTATCGAGTTATTCAACTAATTTTCTTAATTTGTTAATAAAAACCAAACATACATCCCTTACCTTTCATATAGTTTTCCAATTCTGTCTTTGTATAAAGCTCGAGTGGCGCCGCTCTTAAGAGCCGTTACAAAAGAGAACCCGTCATATGAGGGGTTATTATTCTAGTTAATATAATAAAAGCCTAGATGTGTTTGTTTGTGTATAATGCTCGACTGTTGCGCCGCTCTTAATGAGACGTTATAAACGAGCGTGAGAATCGAGAACTATTTGTAATATATGTGAATGAAGCGTATTTTTTATTTGCATTTTAAAATTACTTAGAATCATGATACGAATTCGGGAACGGATAAAAGGATGAAATAACCTAATTGATGTTGAATTTACGATATTACGGCTAAGTAATGCTCGACTGTGGCGCCACTGAGCGGTAGATATAAGAACTACGCCGTTTTGCCGTAAACAATTTGGCGTAAATAAGGTCCAATATAAAGTTTAAAGCTTTTATAGTGCGCGTTTCAAACGTTTAATGGGGGAATTTTTAAACAATTGATCTTATTGAATACTGAAAATATTATTATTAAGGTAAGTGAAGAAATGAACGCACATGAAATAAGTATCAGTGAATGAAGCCATTTTATGAACTACTATTATATGTACCATGCTGTTGTCATGAGCGTTGTCTGGATTGTGAGTAATCTAATAACCAGAGTTATTAAATGCTATTTATAAAGGACTTTCAATTCGGGTTTTCAGAAATCCTCCCGATTAACGGAAATACTACGAACACACATAATAGATACTATGCGGTGTTTTAGATCTCATAAAGGAATTGGTGAAATGAAAATAGGATGAATATGAAAAGTTAACTTATTGCAAAGCGAATAGAGAAGGAAATAAATTATCATTGCAGAGACATTTTGATATAATAAATTCGTTTTCTACGTGAGTGATTTTATTTTGATGTACTCTATTAATTTAATTGATTTTAATTTGATGTACTCTATTAATTTAATTGATTTTAATTTGATGTATTCTATTAATTTCTACATGATTTTTTTATGAAATGTCAAAAACTTGAGTTGTTCGAAAATTAATAACAGCATTGAAAACAGTCAACTTTCATTTCTGAAATAATTTTTAACCCATATTGTTAAGACGAAAAATAATGAGGAGACTCCAGTAGAGCGACGGACACGGCAAGTTCGAGAACGACATATACGTTGGCGAGAGCGTCACAGTCAAGAAACCCAAGACAGGATTCAATCGTTAAATGTACAGAGTATGGGAAATTACAGAAACCCAAATTAAATACATTATAATAAATTTAAATAAAATAAAAGTCTAAAAATTTATTTCTTTTTATCTGCGTATCACGCAGTCAAGCGATTTAAATAAGCTTCTATCACAAGAATGAGAAATGGGAATATGAGGGGCAATACGCTAGTAAAATATATTCATGAAACATATTCAAAACATATATTCCCGTTAAACTAATCTAAATCCAATAGGTACATGGTAGAAACGAAGAAACAGCGAGAAAAGGAGGGGAAGAAGGGGGTTGGCGAGCGTCAGCGAGAAGGGGGCTTGCCCCCTAGTGTGTGTGCACATACCCACAAACATACATACATATATATATATATAAATGCTTAAAGAAAAGGAAAGGCAATAATAAAGGTGGCAACAAGGTGTTGGAGGAAGCCCAGTGGACATTTACCTAGATTGAAGAGCAGCTGCGGGTGCTGAGGACACACGGAAAAAACAAAAAACACAAAAACAAAACAAATATGAAGCTTTCGGGCTGACGCCCTTCTTCAGCGACGGAGAGACATATACAACACATTGTTGCCATCTTTACATATATATATATATATATATACACACACAGTGTGGGACCCTATATCCGGCTACCCAGTATCCGGAACGTTCCGAAAACCGAAAACCGACAAAGTGTAATATTTAAAATGAGCGTCAAGTAATTTGTGTCTGTTGGTGGCGCTACTGATGTGTTTTATAACCAGTCGATGGTGAAGGCTTGCATTCTCGTGATTTTTGCTCACATTTTTACTGCAGAGCAGGTGTATAATGCTGACGAGACTTCTTTATATTGGAGGTATATATTCCTAGAAAAACTGTTGTCGCACCAGAGGAATCAGCACCCAGTGGGTTTAAAGACTCGAAAGAAAGGATAACAGTGCTAGATTGTGCTTTTGTGCATTTGTTTGTACATTTTAGGCCTGGCTACCCGAATTACGGAAAAACCCCCTATCCGGCAACCCTCAGGTCCCAAACATGCCAGATACAGGGTCCCACACTGTGTGTGTGTGTGTATGTGTGTGTATATATATATATATATATATACACACATACATACAAACACACACAGACACTCCTTTCCCTCTACCTTACCTGTTTTTCAGTCCGACCCACTCCATACTCCATCAAACTCCGACTCCTTTCACCATTCCTCATTCCCTCCCGCACTCTCCTCTCTTTCCCACTCCAATTTCCTCCACCCCATCCCTTACCCCACTTATCTCCACCTTTTACTTCCCTTACATTCCCCCTATCCCCTTACTTCATTCCTCCACCGCCCACTCCTCACGGCAACCTTCCCGCGGAACCTCGATCTATTTCCTACCCCTCCATTTCCCCCTTCCCTCCTTACTCCTCCCCCTTCCGACCCTCTCCAGACTCACTTCCCACACACCACCCTTTCCCCCCTCCCTCGTCTGCCCTCCATCAATCGTGCGGAAGTCTTGAGAGGAGGAAGCGACGTGTCCTGTATTCTTTGTGTGATTCCTCCATCCCGTCTGATTTCATTTCGGGAACACAGCCATCGGCAGTGGGAAAACCTATTTCGGTCCATCGATCATAAGGAACTCCTTTTTTCTTTCACGGTCTCTCTCTCTCCTTCTCTCTTTCTCCCTCTATACATCTCTTCCACTGAAACACGCGTAAAAGTGAGTGAGACTAACCAATAACGTATCGGAATGCATGGCTGCTGCTTGCCTGAGAAGATGGAGTTTATCAAATTCACGTTCGTCGTGGATTAAAATTTTTCTGCTGGTATGTACTACATTTTTCTCGCTAATCTTAAGAGGGAATATTTTGTATCGTAAAAAATGCAGTTTCAAATTAACTTTCTGATTAAACAAATAAACGGAACTAGCTTTGGGAATCATTCCTGATGATAATTACATAGTACTTTAGTACTTTCCTTACGATTCCGTAGCATCAAAATTGCGAGAATCAGTGACGATCCATGAAAAATTCTAAAATTTATGTGGCATAAAAATTTCAATAGTTCATTTCGCACCGAACGCACTTTCAAATAAATTCGTCTGGCGAATTAAAAATCCGGGATGAAATTTTTAAGCATCCATACAAAATTTACCGAAGTGACAAACGAAATCCTTACTAATCGTTCGAACGTCATGTGAATCCATTCGATGACCAAAAATATCTCCATGTGGTCAAACATGTTGTTCCAATATTCATCCGAGGAAAGACCTGCTGAAGCAGTAGACGTGGGTATTTTCAAACAAAATTTTAGACAGTCAGTGAAACCGAACGCATAAGCCGATTTTTTTTTAATTTAAAAATTGATTTCCAAAAAATGTGAATGTATTTCTTACCTGAGGATGTAGTTTTAGAAAGAGAAACAATTGCATCCCATTGACGTCTGACCCGTTATTTAAAGCAGTCAGCGTACAAATTTTTTAAACTCATCCGATTCAAGATATAATGAAATCCTTATTGTTACAATTAAATGGAGAAATGGACCGTGCATCATGCAACCAAACTGGCTACTCTCGTTTAAACATTCCAATTTTCAATTCCTCAATATAATTGCGCGTACTGCATATTAACCTCATCTATAAACGGCAGAATATCATGCAAATAACAGAATTTAATTAAAGCGAACTTTATTTTCCATCGAACGATGAAGCCCACAAGCAAGTAGAGTCTCCATCAATTATTCAATTTTCCTACTCTATTGTAAAACGAATATAAAGTTTGTGTCATGCACGATAACACGCAATACGACTCCATGAATCTGAATACGAAAATAATTTCGTATATCCCCGAATGGGATTCGATATTAAATGTCAAAAGGGCTTATTTCACGCATTCGTTTAACTACTTTTTTTCTAGCGCATTGAATTCCCACGCGTTCTCTGATAAAATATTCAAAATAGAAACTGTTTCCGCTTGAGGTGTAACCCGAGTTTATTTTAAGTAAATAATAACCCCTTCTGCTGGCAAACGAATAAACTCCAAAACATAATAAAGGGACGAAGAATATATATTTTTTAAAATATACTGATAAAGGAGTTACTCCGAGAAATGAAATTTGGATGATGCAATAGGGAACCCGTGAAAGGCCTCGGTGGAAAAAAAACTTCCCAAAAAAAAATACGCGGAATTTCGCACGTAGGTTACCGGGGAAACCACATTTGGAATTTTAAATGGCGACCGTTCGGTGTTTTTTTTTATATCGGATAACACATTTTCCCGAGTCTTATACACAAAAAAATACATTAACAACGGAATAAATTTGTTCAAATATATTGCGAGGAATTAGAGTCGCGGCTCTCCCTCTCCCGCAACAGAGATAGATAGAGAAGGGGTGGGGAGGAAACAAAAGATAAGCGAAATATTGTCGCGTCCGGCAGCGGTGGGACGTGGCTACTCGGGTGAGGGGAAAAACTGTCATTCGAGAAAGAAGAATATTAATACCCGCGTCCTACGCCGGTGACATTTTCCGGGCTCGCGCGCGTTTGACCTTTTGACTCCCGACAAAAACTTTTGCGGCTCCTCTCACTCCCCTCCCCTTCCTCTTCCCCCCCACCCATCCCCCTCCCCTCATCCCCTCTCCCGAAAGCCTTTAAAAAATAAAGAATGGCTGGGCGAGAGGGATTACCATTTATGTTGTCTCCTGAAGGATAGCTTCGGGTCGCATCTACTCCAACCTTCTGCTACAACAATACGGGGAAGAATTCTTTATCCTCTCTCTCGGGGGATTCAGAAGTTTATCCACCAGATGGCAGGAGTTGTAGGAAATTATATTTTCGAAACTATAATATATATATGTGTATATATATATATATATATATATATATCATCATAGGTAGTCTGTCCATTGACAGGTCCGTGATTATTCTAGGTTAAACTTGGTTCTCCATATACTCCTATTTTCCGCAGTTTTCTTCATGACTTGATAGCTCTCTTTCCCTTTCAAGTCGTCTACTAGCTGAAACCTTTTCCTATCTCTTTCTCTTTTTCCATCCAGGAAAACTGGATGGAAAAAAATAAATATATATATATATATATTGTTGACGCGCTCCGAGGTCCTCCCTGACGAAGATTCAATTTTTGTCGACCAAAAATATCATATTTTTGAAAGGCTTTCGAGAGCTAGGTTGACAAGGTTCTCTCGACCGGAGTAAACACATTCTTCTCATTTTAAAATTTCAAGCGCTCTATGAAGGAAATTTCATTAAAACTCTAGAATTGATGGATCCCTATTCGCCATTCCCAATTACTATATATACAGTAAAATCTCGATACAACGTATCTCTAGGGAGCATGAATTTTTATACTTTATATTGAAAGTACGGTGTACTGAAATACCCATAAGGTGTACAGCATTTTCTCTGGAAGCATCTCAAGAGGGGGGTCGGCACTCTCGCAGGCCCGACGCGAACCAAAACCGGCGAGAACGGGAGTCTAACAAGAACTTAAGATTTTATCTCAATACTATTGTAAAAATACGAGAGGGACACTCGGTTCTAAAATTTTCAGTTCGGAAAATCCCTTCTTTTGAGATTTTGGCAGAGTTCCGCAAATCTTTTCGTACTAAAGACAAAATATGCCTTCAAAATTGGTGTAAAACGACATGAGGAAAAATTTGTTATAGTTGAGTCATTTACGGATGAAAGCATAGGTTAAAATCACAAAAATCTTTTTTTGGGACCTCTGCAGTTCATATGTAGTATTGAAAAGTACGTTATTTAGAAATATTTACACAGTATTTATACGGGAAATTTGGTGGGGATTCAAAAAATCTACGTTAATTTGAAACATACGTAATCGTGAAGTACGTTGTAAAGAGATTTCATTGTAGTACGCATAAATGAGGAAATTGAGTAAACAGTAAGATAGCATACATATGTAAGAGAAACACTTTTTAATTTCCATTAATTTACATATTTTCGAAAATAATCGTCAGATACTTTGAAACTCGGTAAGGCGAAAATAAATTGATGGCAATTATAAAGTGTTTTATTTGCTAACATTATGGAAAGAATTCACAAAGTCATGCAGCTAACCGTAAACGTCACAAAATAGCAAAGAAAAACATTGAGGAGGTATGTTGAGTAACTAAGTTAATTGCTCAATGTGTATTGGTACCTTTAAAAGGCATAGGAAAAAACCCGTACATATTTACGCACGTAAAAAAATATTTTCAAGCTGAAAGTTTAAAAATGTTCCGTTACTCGAAATTTCGTTCATTCAGCATCCGATTAACCGGAAATTCACTTCACTACCGGTGAAACTAAAGAATGCAGCAAAAGCCATAATCATCAACGAATATGTAAAAGCAATTCTCTTTCATAAAGCAACCGTTTATAACCCATCCCATCTCGGACGGCCAATTAATATCGAAGCTGAATACCTTAATCTTGGATGATTGCGTAATTTCACGTCCCAGCTCCGCTTCTTAAATTCGAAAACGACGGAGAGAATTATAAAAAGAAAAAATCGCAATCCTTGGAAGACGCGTCCCCGTTGAGAAGCTTATGACGACAAGATTAAGGGAGCCCTAAGGAGGAAAGATCTCAAAACCAAGCCTTCTTTTCAACATTAGACAAATTTCTCCCGGTCGAGGTGAAATTATTATATTTTTTTGGAGGAGGAGAAAACGTTCGCAGATGGAACGAATTTGTCGAGCCCGATTACTAAACGTTAGAAGTTCACGTGGCGATGCTTCCCATGCGGATAAATGCATCCTCGTTCCTACGATCTCGGCGCTCCAGACGATGCGTTTCCGAAGCACTGAAATCCTCCAATGGGCAACGCTTTCATATTCAGTCCATTGAAGCGATAGCCTTTTTTTCTTTTCTTTCGTCAAACTTGGATCAATTCATCGGTGGCGGTTTGACTGATATACGCTGCAGGACTCGCATTGCGACAAATTCGAAAAAAAAGGGAGAGAAAGCATCAAACTAACCCCGTCGCTCGTCTGTCAAACGTTATCGCTAGTTCTACGAAAACTATAAGTGCGTTCCAAGAAAGAATGGTCCATAATTGGTCTGCGATGAGTAAAGCCCTAGAAATATCGCAAAGATCCTAAACTAAGTGGCACTTCCATTACTGAGCCGTTGAGTAATCGCTTCGTGCGTTAAAAAAAAAAAGGAGCGTGCTCTTTATTAGGACTGACAAGATACGATTTTTGGGCTGCTACTTGAATTGACAACCCCGCATTTTTACTTTCTCATATACGATGTATATTGAGAAAGTATTTTTATCGCGAAAAATTTCGACCTCGAGATTTTTACGGAAATACACGTTTTAGGTGCACCTGAGTCCGAAAAAATGGTTTTCGCAATACCGTATGTCTGTCTGTCTGTTACTGGCTCTGGAGCCTAAACGGCAGAGCGAAAATGAATGAAACCTCGTAAATAGGCATTTTATCACACTGAGCAGAGGTTATGTAGAAATGGCTGAAATTTGCTCAGTAATTAAGGGAAGTTTATTCTACGCATTTTTAACAACAATTTGATTTTCTCAAAAACGGCTCTAACGATTTTGATCAAATTTCGTACAGTTACTTGAGTTTACGTCTTCAATAATACCACATAGTTCAGATTTCTCAAAAATGAATATAAGGATAGTTTATCCTAAGCAACTTAGCAATAATTTGATTTTCGAAAAAACGGCTGACGTTTTTTATCAAATTTCGTACCGTTACTTGAGTATACGTCTGCAATAATACTACATATTTTATTTTTCTCGATGAATGAATATAAGGCTAATTTATTTTTGGTACACTTTAACAAAAATTGGATTTTCTAAAAACCGGCTGATACGATTTTCATTTTCTAAATATAACTAAACGACGCATTAGTATAAGAGAAAGTTTGTACAATGTATGTTGTACCTACCGATTTTTTTCTTCAAACTATACGAGACTTTGAGCTTCTTCTCCCACAATCGGACTATTTTACAATTGATAGAATTAAGATAATAATGCTTGTAAATTGGAGGTGTAACATATTATAAAAATTGTATATGTAGAAATTACGGAAACAACTACGTGTTTGTATGTACAACCGTGTAGAATCTTCCGTTCCTAACTCGAGAATGGCTAGTGCAATTTCTATGAAACCTTAACCGTTTGATCGGTGGCGACTCGACTAAATAATGATTATAAAATTACGACGCTTAATTTGTACGTTCAAAGAAATGTAAGATTAAAAATTCGGTCACTGCAGATTCCATGACATTGGTGATTAAAAAAAAGCTCAACTTTCCTCTACTGAACCAAAATGGACGATTTTATTTTTTTTTTAAACGGCACTTCAGTGTAATTTCCTCTCGGGATTAAAAGAAGAAAATGGCGTAACCAAAAAAAAGGCAAAAGGCTTTCTCTGTGGAAGAGGGAGGAACGAGAAAATAACGCGTGGAGTGTCACTTGGAGAGAACTAAGACCTTGGTGGTTTTGAATACTCCGTCCAAGGCACTGGGAACCCTTTTTGAGATAATTCGGACGAATGAGGCAGCCTAAAGGGTCACGATTAGTGAAGCGTAAATTGCGTGGGTGAGGATATAAGCGCCCTCCTTGATGAGCTGTCGTAATGAATCGTTAGAGAGAGAGAGGATACACGAGATGCAGGATTTCTCGTGAATTCCACGTCAGTGACATTAATGGCGAGATCCTTATTTATAAAACCTGTTCTCTGAGTAAGATGGGAAAATGAGGATGAATTTGTGGAAATTAATACGAGTAAGATTTTTTTTTCAAGTACTCTCTATGCACTTAAAAGAAATTTGGACGGGTGATAATCGTCCGATGTCACCTGCTAGCCTTTCTAACTACTCCGGCATATACAGCAAACAATTAATATGGATGCCATGTGAAAAAGCTTATCGTGTACGAGAATTAATAAATGGATCGATTGTTCGAAATTCGCATGTATCATTATATTGCGGGTCACTAAGCTCACTTCCACGGAATGGGAAATAGGGAAAATAACTCAGTTATCTAAAATATACGTAGCGAAATTCAATTTTTCGATCGGAATCGACTTTCTTACTAGATAACACCGATCTTACGAGGCTAAATTAAATTTTACACGGAAAATAAATAGTTAATATTCCATTTCATGCCGACACATATGATGCGCCATAAATTCCGCTGCTTGAATCGATAATTTCTTCCGAAAATTAGGCATTTAAAAACGCTTTAGCTTCGTCACGTATGTTTGAGTGCATAACAAAAAATAAATGATAACGTGGGATATTTTCACATACAGATCTAACACGTAATACCCATCAACATTAAGCATATCATTGCTTTCAGGAAGGAGATTAACGATTTTGCAACACCGAAAAATTATGTAACATCCCTCTTGATTCGAAAACAAATACTCCCTTAATTTCATTTTGAAGGATGTCTTTCACCGCAATCATACGAGTACATAACTAGTATATAATCACACCATAGTTCACAATTCACAGCCCTCATTTTCTGTTTCAGTCGATATAAATTTCTCATAAAATATACGATGGTTTATTGCATTAGTTTTTGCTGCAGATCGAGCTTGAAGTCTTTTAATACATTAATTATGATCCTCATTAATCTTTCCATTAAATCTTGTGACCATCATTCCTATATTAACTGCGTGCACAAGCAAAATGAATATATTCGGTCGAAATTAAAACATTTACTGGCTTCTGTTTGCAAGTTTCCGCTTGCTAACAAGAAAAATAGGTACGTGTCGCGTAGGTTGCATACTCTAACGGGGTACACACGTCCGGGTAGCATAAGATTGAGGATACGAAGATGGCGTATAAATCAGGGATGGTAAATGAGTGGCACGTTTGCAATTTCATTTGGCACGCGTAAGCTTGTATTTTCTGTATAAAATATGAAATTTCTCAGAGGAGTAAATAAAAATTCGGAGGATTCACACTACTTTCTCGGCACGCGACTCAAAAATCATTTGCCATCCCTCGTATAAGTTAATGAGTTTTCAATAGACAAATTAACAAATCATTTTCGCTGAGAACCATAATTTTTAACACAGCTAGTTGTTACATATTCTGGGCCCGGTTATTCGGTCAAGAAAGCGATTTAATGCGACGAATTTTCCCTTCAAAAACTTCCCCTAGAACAGTTCTGCCAAACCTTTTCTACGTTGCAAGCCACATCGTTGGTTGCGAATCCTTCGGTGGGCCACATTAGATGTTGGCAATTATACGGCGGGCCGGATTAGAGTTCAAATCGGATGTTACCTATATATTATAGGGTGCCATTTTAGTGAAAATCAAGTCTAAATGGGATTTTTATGGTGAAAATTCCAATGACAAAAATTTTATTATGAAAAATTTCATAAAAATGCATGAATTTTTGCGTCAAATTTTTCGGATTGCTTATCCATCACGGCTTCGAGTGTCGCATAAAAATCCTTCGCGGGCCACATCCGGCCCGCGGGCAGTAGGTTGGGCACCACTGCCCTAGAACTTCCCACATTTTCCGTATTTTCCTCTAAAAAAAAAAAGAAACTCCCCAAAACAGAATCTTTTCTGTTTTCCACTCCTTTACGGCAGTTTTCACCTCTTTTCCTGAAACGGAAGTGCGAGAGGGGGAACTCCCCATTGTTCGGACCTGAGAGTCGTACCGCTTCAGTGGAGATTGAGGATGAGAGAGGGCGTGATGAGGAGGAGTGAGGGGGGGGGGGGGGGGGAGGGGGAGGAGGTCCTCAAAAACGGACGCGCGGGTTCCCTTCATCCCTCTTACTCCCATATAACTCACCAGCACCACTTCAACTCCTTTTATACAACACTGACCAAAGGGCGAGCTTCTCACACATTTTTATTACGCGCCACCAGACTCTCTCTCTCTCACACACTCGTCCTGAGTGTGTCGTTGTAGAAAAGGAAGCAACGGGTGCCGTTTGTCATTTTTTTTGTATTTTTTCTCCGGTAACGCCGCGGAGGGAGGTGCGTGAGGTGAATTTTATTACGCTCCAAATAATACCGGTGCTGGCGCTGCACTGGAGAAGATATCCCGAACTCCTATCGGAAAAGATGTTCTTCTCTTTTTTTTTAAATCGTACATTTCATACGTCATCATGAGATGAACGATGCTTGTTTGTTTTTCGAAAAACGAAATTTTTTTTCGAATGCTTCCCCAAGGATTCTTATACGATGAAAATGGTGATTGTGTTTCATTTTCCACGCAATGGCGTTTAGATCATTGACGAAGCGGTGTTACGGATAAACGGGAAAAATGTTATTTAACTTCGAAACGGACATGAAGAAGTTAAAATGCGTAAGAGAATATCGGCTACGGAACTATTGTCCGATAATATTTACGCATATTAACAAGTTAGAGAATTTTTCCTATAATAAGTCAAAATTTGTTTGATTTATTTATCATAATGAAAGCAAAGGTAACTAAAACTTACCAACAATATTCATTCGTATCACACAAATTGGCCAATTTCATTTTTCCTGGAATTTTAAGTACGCAAACGGGAGAAAATTAAAAATAATATTTCACTGATTACACCCATTTGTTGTTAATTATAACAATATAAATCAATTATATATTTTTCCAGTAGCGTGACTAATTGAAGAAAAATTTTAAACCTTAATTACGTAATTATTCGTAGGAAAAAAGTCAAATATTTATCGGCTGTAAAATATCATGTTTTCAGAGCTAAGATTGAGTTTGAACATAAACATATAAACAAAGACATTTTAAGCGTTCAACTTATGTTTATAGCGGCAAACATTCTCTCCATATCAATGGAAAACTAGTTAATATTAGTTATTTCCACTGGAATCACCACACCAAACATTACATCCTCGCCATGGGCATCAATTGAGCGTGTAACGAAGCTTTTGAAGTGCTGATAATTAATTTTATCCCACGACTTTCATTATTTCTCGGCTAAAATGGAGGCGAGATGAAACTCCTGGCGACAAATATCCCTCTTCAGTCTAAATGGAATATTCTCCGCGACATTTGACTTTATTTTATCACCTAAAAAACCAGTTCATTATACAGTCCCTCTTAAACTGGCTCACCTTCAAAAACTCGCAAGGTACACTTACATCCCACTAAAAGGGGCCGAGACTCCATTTTTATCATCCATCCATCCTAATTTCCGGACTTAAAGACGCCATTTCTTATACCCTTCTCTCACGAATCCGATCCCGGGGGAGGGGGGGGGGGGAAACTTTCAGTTGTCACCGCCAGGCCGCAGCACCTGTCCTCGCCATTCCACGCCTTGGTAAGCCCTCGGCTCAATGGCCCAAGCGGAAATAATTACGTATTCTGCCCTTTGCCCTTTCATCCTACGCCGTCTGTGTCCCTTGGCTCCCTCTGCATCCTCCCACCATCTGTCCCGCACACATAAACCCTTCTATTCTCTAGCGCTCTCTCTCTCTCCTTTTCCCTCTTTCTCTCTGATACGTGAAAAGAATGGAACTCGATGCTCTCAGACGCTTCCAATAACGACTCGTTTCTTTTTTATTTCTTTCATCTTTTCTTTTTTCAGCGATCGCTCTCTCATCACGCCACTTTTATCTGCCACTGTCGCATTTCCTCTCTCTTTCCATCTCTTTCGCCCTTGTCTAGCGTGATTACTGCTTTGCCCTTTACTAAACGTCATCAAATCCACGGCGACCAATTACCTTAACGACAATTCTCCGAGTGGAGTAAGTAATCAAAGCAAAGAATAATGAATTCATCTCGTTTCCCATGCATGCGCGACGTTTCTGATGCTTTCGCGAGAGGATCATTAACGTAAATTGTATTTCTCCGTTTTCATCTCATCGAATGAATCCGTTGTACGTAATAGAAGTCCTGATTAATTGGATGGTTAATGACAATTAAGATATGGCAAAATATAAGTCATATATCACAAAACATTCGCATTATACATTTGAAGTATTTCTTGTAAAATATCTCAAATAACCGAAATTCTATTTCAGAGGTGTTCAAAAGGATTTTTAGATTCGCCACACTTGCGGCGAACGGATCAGGCTTTTCGTCACACAATAAAAAAATATTATTGTTAAAAATAGGACTTTATAGGGATAAAAGGTTACAATGATACACAACAGTGACTTAAATTGTTTAATATTCAAATAAATCATTAAAATCAAACAATAAATTTTCATGTGTTGTTTGAGTTCATTTGTTTAAGAAGTGCACTGAAATTTGGCATAAAATCCACATAATGTGTGCATCTCAACTCCGCCTCCAAATTATTATCCAGGATCCATACCTTGATTTCCTCAACGTTACTTCGGAAAAAGTTGATTGACGGAGCCATGTTAATTCGAACATAGGAAATAGTTTTGGAATAACTATATCGAGAACTGCGAAATCGTTTTCATTCAAATACGAGTCCACAGAATATCAATCGAATTATCTTTCCAATGATGCTTGCTCTGAATTTGCAGCAAAAGCACATCCGTCTCGAAAACCCGCCTGTCCTATAAACTTCCGAGCTATTGAGATAGTCGAGAATCATGGATGTCAAAGTGATATGGCTCCTCTATTAATTGCATTTCAAAATATGAAAAGCGCTGGGAAAATTTTTTGTAGCAGATTCTGAAACCAATCCACATAGAGTTGACGTTCAAAATCAGGATTTTCTGCATATTCCGCCATGTTCGGAAAGTGCGTGAAATTTTGAACCTCTGTATGTTCCACAAAAAGTTTCGGTTTTGACTTAAATCTTCGTACATACTGTGCCAAGTTATAAATTACCTTTACATTTCCCTGCAGTTTAAGGTTCAATTCGTTCATGTTAGCAGTGATGTTAGTCAGAAAACGGATATCACATTGCCACTGTTCATCATCGATCTCAGAGTAAGTTGTTATCTTTTCTATCTTCACAAATCTCGAAAGCGAGGCAGTAAATCGTTCAAGAGCTATCCACGACTCAGCCACCGGACATTTAAAAAGTACACGACATCTTTAAAACTAGCGATCTTCACTTCATTCAACAACTCTACAAATTTTCGATGGTTCAGAGGGCTGGAGCGGATATAATTGACGATTTTAACACTTTCGCGTTCCGATGACGCATATTGCGTGATCGGAAAATGTTTAAGCAGGCGTTCCGACGACGCAATTTTCGCCATCCACTTAAATGTTCAGAGGAAGACGCAAAAATTTACGGAAGCGGAATTATGGATCCCAGGCATCGTGTGATACTTCAAGACATCCCGTGACCATTCCATATATATCACTTGAACATCATAAATATAACGTGGACATTACAGCAACCCCTAAGCGTTGACCAACGTACTAAGTACGGCGCGGGAATCACTAATATTTTTTTAGGTTTTAGACACGCTGAATTTTCTTAAATCTGGAAAACCTTGATATGTTTCGAAAGAGGAACCTTTTTTTTTGGGAGAGCAAGGCAAGTTACAAGGGACAAAGGGAAGTTTTCGTAGGTGGTTGCCGACCTCAAAAAGCGGCGATATCATTTACGGAAATTATGAGTATTTTCGAATTGTTGAATATTTTATTTTTTCGGTACAGATAACTCATTGAAGGTATAGCATTTTTGTCAATTTAATGGTAAATTGAATAAAACGAATGTCTTTGATAAACCTTTTAACTTTTCTAAGTTTACGATTACACATACGTTCTGATACATCCAACGTCATATCTCCGCTTCTACTGAACGAAATAGAACAATTTTCGCCATGTAACTTCTATAATGATTACGAATTACTATTGACTAACTAAACGCTTTGTAAGCTTTATGAAATGTCTTTTAAAAATAGATGAAACGAAAAATGTATTTCAAATTTCTAGTCAAGACATGAAAAAGTTGACCTGCGAGAAACTTTTCCCTATGTGTTTTACAGGAATACACCCAACAAATGAAATGTTCACAAAAGCTGAAATATTATTTTGAAAAACACTGCATATCTTTGCCGTTTATAGTTTTTGCAATACTGAAAGATTTAAGAAAGCACGGGTGAGCGCTAACTGGTTGGCGATTGGAGTGATTTACGTATTTCTCTTCTCTATTGTAAAGAGTGTGCTTAACATAAGATAACGTAAGAGGTATTGTTTATAAATGTCATGTTCTACTAAAATCCCCAAAAAATTTCATGCAAACCTAATAAAAATGAAAAAAGTCATGAATTTTTCAAATTTCAGGAGTCGAAATCGCATTTTTCCACCCCAAAAGTGGGATTTAATTAAATGACCTCCGCGCTTGAGCGAATGTTATGCTGAGTTCACTTTGGTAGGTGTTTTCGGTTACGAACCTGGAACGCGAAAGTGTCAATAACCGTTTCCATACATATTTCGAAATGTCGTTCTCCGCTATTTGTGCACAAAGATTTCCTTGGTGCAAAATGAGCTCAAAGCATCGTTATTAAGGCTATTTTACATGCCGCTTCCGAAGGCTGATAAATCCGGATTTATGTCCAACTGTCGTAGGTGATCCATTTGCCGTTACTGAAACCAATTTCTTAAAATCTAATTTCAACTTTTTCGCAACATTATTGAAAAGGTAAAAAATATCGACACCACAAATTGCAGGAATTTCTTCATGAATGTTCAAATCTTCTGACACAAAACGAATCCAAAAACCGAGTTGTGCAGTGTCCTTAATGTTAGTTGACTCATCCAAGGCTATCAAAAAAGATGCACAGTTCTTTAACTGAGTAGTTGGGTTTCAATATTTTTGCGTTCGACGAACAATCCTGTGATGACTTAGCTGTAAATTTCGAACTTTCTGCATTATGTCGCTTTTTGTCGTCAGTTCAAGTGGCAACTGGCGATGGTGTTAGACACCTCTGTTCTATTTCAAAAACTTTTTCTCCAAAGCATTACGGAATATTGTTCATTTTCTGCATTTTCTCTCTCTACTGGATTAAATGGTCCATAAAAAACATAAGTAATAATGCGAAGGTCTATTGATTACAAGCTACAATAAATAATAAAAATTTATATTATAACCATGTATTATATAAATAAGTATATAACTGGAATTGAAAATTGAATGCAATCACACCAGAGTTGCAATTAACCTCTTTATGTGGTCAACAATATTTCTCCCAATTACAAAATTTCCAATCCTTTTCAATAAGATATTGCCACCTGACAGTTGCCTACCTACTTATTTTTCCTGAAAAAGTTGTGATTCCTACAAACACTTTACTGTCTCATATGGCAATTGGTATTCCCATACTTCCATAAAATTTGTAACTATAATATTTTTGATGTTTTAATTGAAATTTTATGTAGCGATTGATGTTAAAACACAACCTCTTTCCATTGACATGCCTTCACTAAATATTTAAGCCTACGGTTTAATACTACAGATACTTTATTGAAAATAGAATAAACATTTATACGTATACGTTAATATCAATTTTGGAGGACTATAAAAGTCGAAATAAAAGCATTACAGCATTATTTTAAATGATTAAATGTAACACGAACGATTAAAACCTTAAAAGTGTTAATTTTAAGCGATACATTTTAAAGTAATAAGACCCAAAAATCTACAACGAATTTAAGACCCTCCCATGGCACTGAATGGAAATAATCTCAGTCACGGTCTATGTAGCACTTTACACTCCATACCATCATTCCTCAGCACAAAAAAACGGCAAAGAAATTGCATACATTTCTCAGTAAGCGTGAAATTCGATAACAACAGTTATTTTCTATGATCTCCAATGAATTTGAAACTATTACGAAGACGTATATGAATCAATGAATGAATTAGATGAATAACGGTCAACCATTTGAAGTCACGAGGGATGTAGCCCCCAATCAGCACGTGACACTCCAGTCCAGAGATCTGAAACATAGGACGAGCAAGGGGCATTTATGCGGTCCGGGAAGCACGATACTTTATTCAACGATATGGCCAAAACTATAATGTAAATATTTCACCTACATATTTAGAAAGACGGTAACACGGAATGCGGCCTCCAGATTTGGTAAGTGCCTTAATTCGGCCCGCGCGCTGATGTGTCCAGTCCGAGAGAATGAGTTTTTTAAAACCTGAACGAGAAACACACCGACAAATTTTTAAGCACAATTTCACATTTCACCAGTTCCATTAAATTTGGTACCGTTTCGACTGACGTAAACCGATAGTTCCATCCATTACCGTTCAAGAAAATTCCCTCGCTTCGAAATCCTTCTGCCGTCGCACGATAAAAACAAACTTTAACGCGAGGAAAAAAGCAGCAATTCCGCACTGCACTTCACGCGGATGAAAATAAATACCTATCTCCCCGCACCCAAAAGTCGATAGCAGACCCGACGCATAGATTTAACTTTATGGTAAAGGGCGTTTAAAAAAAAAAAAAAGCGGTAGAGGGTGGGTGGACGGAATCGCGTTGCATCAATGCCGTACTTTACTCTCGAGAGTGCACACTTGCGCACATATCACGGCCTAAAACGCTTTCGATGGGATGGTCCCGTAGGGATATATAGAGATAGAGGGCGAACTTTCGTGGGAAGCCCTTCCCGATGATTTCGGATCTCCGTCCGGATTCTCTCCTATCTCTCTCCTCTTGGCCAGATAACGATTTCCGTAACGCTGGATCGATAGAGTTGATGGCCGAGCCGCCAGGGGGGAAGTTTCCAGGCCGTCAAATACGGCTCGCTCCCTAACGATGACACGACCGGAGATTCGGAGGATTTTTTTTGTTTATTTCTTTCAAAAAATGCCGCACGCTCATCGCGAACACACTAAAGTAACGCGGGCGTCGTTTGCGTCGAATACGATTTAGATTGGGGTCGAAACGACGCAGAAATCATCTATCGCTGCCATAGTGCGCAATTTGACGGCGCTAGATGCGAAGCTGAAGATAAAGTAATTTTTATGGAGACGCGTCCGGTTTGTTTTCGTCGGAAGTGATCAATTTCATGGCGTGTTTCCCCGTATGAAAGCACACACGCAAATTATTTCAGCGCTCGAAAGTTTTATCTTTTAGAAAAAAAACAACTACATAGAAATATATAGGAATATACTCCAATACGATTGTAAATTATCATTCTTCTGTTGATATTTCAGAAATATATAAAAATTATTTTGAATAAATAATTTTTAACAGTTTTACTTTTTACATAGTTCGAGACCATGCTTATCACCGTGCATTCAATAAAATATCAATATAATACCTAGCTGTACTATAAAACGATTCGAATATTAATTTTCAAGTTATTCTACAATATGGTATTTAATAAAAGAGACCGAGAGAGAGAGAGGATGGGAGGGAGAGGAAAAGAGAGAGAGGACAGTCCAAAGAATAAATACAAAAGATACTGCAACTAACTAACTCGAAATATTTCCTGCTAAAAATGAAAAAAATAGAATCTCAGTGCGAGGGAATCTTGTAAACTTGCACTTTTATGCCTTCTAATTCGTACTTCGTTTAACAATTCAAGACCATTCTATCGCAAAGTTCATTCGATTCAGTAAACCGTAAAAATCTTCACATGTTATATTAATATTTTACCTAAGTACTTGATTCCGCCAACTGTTCCCCCAAAAATAAACTACATTAAAAATCGCGGAAGATAAAATATACGGCGGGTAGCTGAGAACTGTGCCCTGAGGTGTGAGAAAGCACGCATATGGCGCCGTGAAATCCGTTACGTTCCGCTACGCCCTTTTTTTGTAAATTTGATGCGTGAAATAGGCGGTATATCACTTTTGACCGTTTAAAAATTATGCTAAGTCAAACGTGCGTATGCATGTATGACTGCGAGTATGTGTAAATATGTGTGTGTGTATGATGATAAACTGGTTAAATGATACGCATGGAGAATAGCATTATATGGAGGAGAGACATGTACCCATCGGAAAATTGACATGAAATATTTGGAAAGCTTTGAAATGTGGTTATGGAGAAGGATGGAAAGGATTAGCTGGATAGATAGGGTAACAAATGCAGAAGTGCTACATAGTATTGGATGAAAAAAGAAAAATACTACAAGTGATAAAGCAAAGGAAGTCTAATTGGTTAGGGCATATATTGAGAAGAGATAGTTTGTTGAAGGAAGAAACAGGAAAAAAGAAGAGGTAGGAGAAGGATTCAAATTATTGATGAATTTAAAAGAAGGAAGAAGTTCCGAACAATTAAAGAGTTGTGTCTCTCTTGTGCTGACGAAGAGATCATCCCGAAAGCTCCACACACGTCTACAAATGTGTCTCTCCGACACTCCAGCGGCTCTCCTTCTGGTAAGTGCTAACTTCAACATCTAGTTGCCCTAAATACCCTTATTTACCTTTCCTCTTCCACAAGTGTGTGTGTACGTGCGTGCGTGCGCGTGTGTGTATATATAAGGCATAAAGGTAAATGGAAAACATCTGAGTCACCTGTACTTTGAAGATGACAGCATACTGTTCGTAGTAAGCCCAGAAGAGCTCCATAGAAGAACTGAAGAGCTTGAGCAAGCAAGTCGAGAAGCTGGACTTAAGATGAATCTTAATAAAACGAAGGTTATGTACAACTTCTTCACAAATTCTGTGAAGATATATATATGTATATATATATATATATATATATATATATATATATATATATATATATATATATATCAACGGAGCAGAACTCAGAGAAATAATACCTGGGTCAACTCATAACTACTGATGGTACGCTTCTTGGAGAAATTAGCCGGAGAGTGAAGAGGGCATGAAGTACTTTTGGGAATAATGCAAACATCGTTAAATCAAATATTATGTATTCCAATCTTCCTAAAAAGGAGATTGTATGACCAATGTGTTCTGCCTTTTCTGACATGTGGTTGTGAAACATGGACCATTAATGTCAGAATGATAGAGCGCCTGCAAACAACACAGAGGGGCATGGAGAGATGCATGTTAGGGATCACCCGAAGAGACCGCAAGAGGAACGATTGGGTAAGAAAGAAGACGGGAGTCTGTGACGTGATTAGAAGAGTGAAGGCGCTAAAATGGCAGTGGACTGGCCATATTGCTAGAAGAAATGACCAGCGCAGGACGTCCAGTGTCATCGAATGGATCCCAAGAAACATCAAGAGACCAATAAGAAGACCGAAATACAGTATGGGACAGAGAGATTGTTAAGTTCTTGAGGAAAACTTAGAGGAGGGAGGCAGTTGACAGGAAAACTGGAAAATTCTGGGGGAGGCCTTCATGCGCCAGTGGATTGAAAAAGTCTGACGAGATATATATACGTATATCCGAATGTTTGTTTGTGAGTCTCATTATGCACGCCCAAACTATAAGACGTAGAACAACCAAATTTAATACAATTCTTACTTGCATCTTAACTTAGTGAATGGTCGTGGTTTGGTCAACTGGGATTAGTCAGTGCTGCCAATATAGGGTATCAACATTTACCCATAAGATTTAACGTAAAAATCGATTTCTTTTGACGTGCAGGCTTTTATTATTTTGCAAATTTAAATTACTTAAAATGGAGAGACGAACTCGGGACAAAAACATGTATTGAGATAAGAGAGACAATTTAGTATATTATAAAAAAAATTTGAATATAAGCTGTTCTAGCATAAAATTTAGTTCTTAATTATGGCAAAAGGTATCTTTATAGTTTTTAACAATAGAAAATGCGAAATACCATGGAAACTAAATCAATCCTTTTAAGTAGGAACTGATTTCACATGCTATACCAAGGAACTCCGGGTAATTTTGCTAGTACGATATATACATATATGAATTTCCACTGGCGAACATTAAGAATTGGAAGACACCCTTCAAACGCTACGTGCACGTTAGGGACTGTCTCTCGAGTGTATCACGTGTTGTTCTCCAAAAACGAAACGTGAGTCGGAAAAATTCGAAACCGGAGAACGACTTGACAAATGCGGAGCGTGCATCACAATTAATTCCGGCGACACGCCTGACCTTCGTTCGGGTTCATTACAACTGCAGAGTCCGCGTCACATTCGAAATTATCATTTTTTTCAATATCACCGCGCGCTCTTCCAGCTTTTGAACTCCTTGCATCCGATGATATTATTCAGCCGCTCCGTAAATATTAATTGGACGTGCATGTCAAAAGAAACAATATTTGAATGTGATTTTGTTTTATTTTTGCGTCTAGCGAAAATTTTCGGTGTATGCCTATATTTAATTAAAACAGAAAAACAAACTAGTTAGGCATACGGTAATTAGGCCAAAATATTATCCTGCAATGAAATGTTGTAAAAATATATGTTTCATGAAAGATTAAGCCTATAGATAAAAAAGTAGAGAGTTTTCCATTAACCTGGATGCAATTTCTTCTATTATTAAATGCAGTAATATTTTGGGTTTTATTTCACTATGAAGATTTCTCCAATTAACCA
Source organism: Uropetala carovei (assembly GCA_036926305.1). Taxonomy (NCBI): domain Eukaryota; kingdom Metazoa; phylum Arthropoda; class Insecta; order Odonata; family Petaluridae; genus Uropetala; species Uropetala carovei. The sequence goes on from JAXCHB010000129.1 coordinate 8,120,968, forward strand.
AATCGACGGAAAGAGGAGAATTTGGTATTTGATCACCAGTTATATGGTTAAATTTAGTTTTTCTTATTTTTATGTAGTTATACGTATGGCAACATTTTCGGTCACTATGGAATCATTTGTAAGTGACATCAATGTGAAAATATACGCTCAAAATTTCAGCTTTCCATCCTTTATACTTTCGGAGATACAGAAAATCCAACCCTGTTTGTTTTATTACTCAAATCTAAAGAGAAAATTGAATTAGTACAAACTCCTACTTTCAGCTCTCTACCTTTTACGGCTTCGTCACAATTGTAATTTAAGTAAGTACACAGGCAGACGCCAAAGTTTAATTACGTATAAACGTATATTTTTTAACACGCTAAAAAGACCAATAATTTATAAAAATTGAAAAAATGTATAACTCAAAAATTATCAAAGGTTAAGGAATACGAGAAAAAACGTATCTAAAAATATTAACTACGTAAAAAACAAAAGAACTCAGCTTAAGCGCTTGCTTCGTTTAACCCTATGTATCATTTAGGCAAACATCCGTTTTTTCGCAATTAGTATACAAAATAACAAAAATCTGATGTGGCCAACACATGACTTTCTCCATATTTGGGGTATAGATATTTAAATTATTATGAATAGCATTATAAGGCAAAATTGTTATTTCCTATCGCAAAAGAATACAGTAGTCATTGCCGTAAATTAAGTATAGTTTGAATATGTTTACAGAATTCACCGCTACATGTTGGTGGCGCTGTATACTGGAAATTAAGAAAAAGCAAAATATCTCCGAAATGGATGGTTCTACGAAAATTTGTTTCAAACAAAACCTGGAAGAAATATTATTCTATACAACTTTGGTCCTCACGAAGATTACCAATAACTACGTTTTTAAGGAGATATTTTACGGAAACCAAAAAAACCGACTGTTTATAAATAATTCCTAAACAATAACTGCTATGGAAAATTGTTTCAAATGAAAGTTGTAGGAAATTATATTCTCTATAACATTTGTATAGAATTGTATATACCATAATGATGTTTTAACGGAGAAATATCGCAAAAGCCGAATCGGGTTTCGAGTAAACCTCGACTTCAGGTTTACCGTTATTGTCCAAAAACTAATCAGTTCTTTGTGCCCTTACCAAAGTATTATATTTGAAATTTGGTGACGATATGGAAAGTACTTTTTGAGTTACAGCGCCCAAAATCACATACACACGCACGCACACACGAACAGACATCATTCCGAAAATAGTCTAAACGTGTTCTAGGGACCTCAAAACGTGTATTTCCGTTTAAATCCCGAAGTGGATTTTTTTCGTGATCACAATACTTTCCCATTACCACGTATGGAGAAAGTAAAAACTCGTCCCTTATGGGAGAATGAGTACAATGGCCGAAGGTATTACACCCGCCTGTGCTTTCCTCTGCACACACGCACAAACTATGGGAAGCGACATTTTTAGAGGGGTCATTTGAACGGGGAGCGCCGCAATCTCCCGCAATAGCCAAAGTCGGGTATTGGCATTTAGCAATTTGACCAACTCGCGGAGGTTCTCGACCCTGCTGCCGAATCGCAATTGCATTCCTCCCACCCCTACAATCCTTCCTCGATCAATATTCACATTTCTCTCTCCCACTTGTGTACTCTTGCCTGTACTCTCTCTTTATCGTTCCATCTTTGTTTCTCCGCTTTCTCTCCAATCTACCTTTCTCTCTCCTCCCATTATTGTAAATGCTCTTACTTCAATATTTACGCTCGCTACTTCGGAGTCAATCGCCATTTTTGCTATAAATTTAATACTCATATATATATATGTTCTGGATTAAAAACCTTCCTCACTATCTGCCTAGTTATTATGTTTATAATAGCATTTATTTCAGTCCTGCGCATAGTCTTTTTGTTATGGTATACACGCAACACTCGAATAGCACGAATACCGTTTGCATGTTTTCGGTTTTGCGCTGTTCCACTATGAGGTTATTAGAAAGAATAATCAATGAATCTGACGTAATTATATGGTAAAATGTTGATCTCAGAATGTACTCAAATGCAACATCATGTATTTTCATTTGGAGACTCAGCACACTTTGCGCTGTTTCGCTTTAGACGGTCATTCCCAGAAACGTACGTACCGTGGCACAAGACATCAGTTACTCGCGTCATCATATTTAATACGATTTCTACACTGTAAATTGATATTGTGAATTTAAGTAATAAAAAACTGGTGACATGGAAGATAAAGGTTATTATTATTATCTCTCCGGTAAAGGTACTAGTTTCCCCTCTTTTTCTCAATTCTTCCCTTTCCTTCACCATTCCCCTCCTTTCTTCCAGTTTCCTCACTATCTCTCTCTCTCTCAAATCTTCATTATCCATTCCTTTTTATATTGGTTTTCCAATCTATCCCTTTCTCCGACTCCTTCTTCCGACCTTCCATCCGCCCAATTATCTCTTTCCCTTCCACCCAAATAACATCCCTCTAAACCTCCTTTCTCTCACCTCCCTATCTTTCTTTTTTCCATTCTCTCTCCCTCTCTCTCTCTTTCTCTGACTAGCCTCTAATCTCTCTCTTTTACTTCCACACCCATCTCTTTCCACTGGCTTTAATCCGAACCTTTATTCCCGACGATTTCCCCTATCGCCTATGATAGGAATCGTCGAATTTCCCTCCCTCAAAAGCCTCCCCCATATCGATGAGACACTGAAAGTTGGGAGACAAAAAAGGGTCTCATTTTGGGGGTGGGGGGGGGGGGGGGGGGGGAGGACGATTTACTTTAAGCAGCTATCGCCATTCAAAAAGTTGGTATTTTTTTTTTCAATGGCACTTTTTATATCGCTTTCGGGTAAGTTTAAAGAGGGGAAAATTCTGAGGTATTTACCTTTTTAGTGCCTTATATTGCTCCCAGGGATATTACCTGTTTTTTCTACATAAAGGGAGTAGAAACTGTTAAAATAGCGTTGGATTTCTTAAAGAACGGTATTTTTTTATGACCCCTCCTACATTCAAAGGTTTTATTGAGAAATCGTTTAGGCAAAGCAAATGCGATAACTTTTCGAAAGTACTGAGAAACGAGGATTTCAGTGATGCATGCAACTGAATTCAAATAAGAAATACGCGTCTTAAAAATTTACAGTAAAGTACAGACATCGAAAAAGTATATCAACACTTATTCTAGTATAGCAATAAAAAAATTAAACTTGTACAAGCATGTCAAAGCACTGTTAACATTTCATCTATTAAAAGAAACAAAAATATTGGCAATATTTGACAATAATTCCAAAAAGCATAACAATAGTAATTAACAAATATAACGATGTTTTTATTTTTTGAATTGCGATTTATAAAATCATTTACTAGATCATCGTCTCTTGCATAGTTTAATATTTATATTCATTTTAAAATCGCAATGGATTTTATAAGAACTCTGCATGCCTTTAAAGATCTTTGGTGTTTTTTTCCCAGTACTACACAATCTACAAGAGCATTAACATAGCACGTGTAAAAAAAAACATTGCTCTTTCTCGAGGGATTAAAGACAAAGCAGCGTGTGAAAGGCGGATGATTATACATATATGACAATGGATTCTCCACCCTATTAATTTAGAATCTGAAATTCACGCATTCCTCGGTTCTTTGGCGTGATTAGGAGAGCAAGGTCATTAGAGGACGGATAACGTGTTTTCGTTCCATCATACAATTATCGTGCGCACTCGCGCGATGAGTATCTCTCTTGATGTGCACACTTTTAGGCTCACTCGCCATCACCTTCAAAAGCTCTCTCTCTCACCACCTCAATTAGCCGTCTAACAGAAGTCCAAAAAAAAAGACTTCAAGAAGCCCTCAAAAACATCAAATTCGAAACATCCGATGGGACGGAATTTTAAACGGCCTTTTCCTTAACGGTAGTAAATTCATTCGTCATCAGCCCCTTCCTCCTTTACAATTTCATCATCCTGCTTAAGATGGCTCTTAGATAAAAAGAAAGAAAGAGAGAGAGTGAAAGAGGGAGAGAGAGAGAGAAAGAGAGAAAGAGAGCGGGGGATGAACAATAAAAAGAAAACAAAAGAGGCGCGCGAAACACCGTTTTGGAGAGAACAAAAAAAAGAAACATAATTGCACGATCTCCCATCTAAGTGCCATTTCAGCCTTTTCCGCACGCTACCTAAAAACCTTCTCGCGTGCTGACCGTGGGCAGCACGATTTCTTCCTTTTTTTCTTCATTTTATTTCCCCCCCCCCTCTCCAGGCCATTTAACCGTAGCGAACCGGGAAAATTAAAGTGGTCGTGCACTCACGGAATCCCTCTTTTAAAAATAAAAAAAGTCCCGAACGTGTGATGAAGGTCACATGAAAAACACACGCATTTCGTGTTAGGATGTTGCGAAAGCTAGCTAGCTAGCATGAGATCAATGGAAGGGTATTTGATCCACCCCCTCCAACCCCCCCCCCCCCCTACTCTCCCAGCCTTCCCGATTTATTCATTCCTTAGAAACCTTTTCCTCCCTCCTATCTTCCCACTCTCTTTGAACTATCGATGCTTAGGAGGGGTAGAACGGATGGGTCAGATCGATAAAAGACGCAAGAGCCATTGGGCGTGTTGTATGAAGGTAAAAATGTTACGGAATTTAGGTCCGGCTTCAACAAACGAAAGTAAGAGAACTTCAGTGACTTCTTATTAGCAAACATATCGCGCCGCGTAGAATCTTCTTTTAATTATCCGTCAAATTTATGGCGCTTTGATTAAATTCTCGGGGAGAGGTTTATTGATTCAAACGTGCATGTGCAATTTGCTTAATGTTTTAGTTTGATCTGGTTCACTTCTACGATCAATATACATATTATGTTTTAACAGGCAGATTCCGATTTACATGGTTTTTTTGGAAGTAGAGTAAGAAAGAAAAAGTCAAAATTAGATTTTTTCCACGCCAAAGGTACTCAATATATAATTTTAAAAATCTTGGAATTGCAATTCACACTAAGATATTAAAAAACAAGGACAAATTTAAACAATCCAGATGCGAATTTTTGGCTAGAAATCAGCCATCTTCAGTGATGAATTATCGAAAATACATACACTATAATACCTTTTTTACTTTCACATATATGAAGAGTATTGTAATCGCGAAAAAATTCGACCTCCAGATTTTTACGGAAATATACGTTTTAGGTGTAGCTGAGTCCGAAAAAGTGGTTTTTGAAATGCCGTCTGTCTGTCTCTTATTGGATCTAGGGCCTAAACGGTAGAGCAAAAATGAATGAAATCTCGTACTTGCGCATTTTATCATACAGAGTACAGGCTTTGAAGAAATGGCTGACATTTCTTAATAATTAAGGGAAGTTTATTCAACGCAGCTTTAACAACAATTTAATTTTCTCAATAACGGCTATAATGATCTTGATCAAATTTCGTAAAGTTACTTAAGTTTACGTTTCCAATAATATTACAGTTCATATTTCTCAAAAAATGAATATAAGGCTAGTCTATTCTAGGCAACTTTAACAATAATTTGATTTTCTCAAAAACGGCTCCAACGATTTTGATAAAATTTCGTACCTTTACTTGAGTATACGTCTACAATAATAATATATACTACATATTTCTCAAAAAATGTATATAAGGCTAGTTTATTCATGGGCAACTTGAACAATAATTGGATTTTCTACAGGTAAACCGGCTCATACGGTTTTCATTTTCTAAAGATAACTAAACGACGCATTAGTATATGAGAAAATTTGTACAATGTATGTTGTACCGATTCTTACATAACTGTGATTTGTCTGTTGGAGATACCTGAGATAAGTACCTTGTCAAGTGCTTTTGCTTGAATTTTTTCAACCATAGGACGAGATCGTTCATTCTCTGTTTAACACACTAGAATAATTAAATTAAGAGCAATAATACGTTTGAAACAATCATTTAGTGAGCACTTCATGCGGATCGGTTTTTAGAAAACACATTTAAAAATTAAAAATATTCGCATAGGCGCATTTTTCACAGTAATTAAAACCCGTGGCCATGGAAATATATGAGAAGAGAAAATAATAATAACTTTTCTTTTGAACAATGAATTACTTACCTCGTAAATTAGTATAATGAACTACTATGTAGACCATTGTAGTTGCCGTGGTAAAAAAACAGAGTGGTATAGTAAAAATGAACGGATCAGTTGAATTATATACTAGTATCAAATGTTCAATTCTTTTACCCACGCTAGTGGTCTAGGAAGCATTAGTATAAAGAAAATGTTTTCTAATATATACTGCAGGTTTGAAATTATTTTCTCATTGCATTTAGGTAGTAGCATAGTTAAAATTTGTGGGACAATATTAGATGAGGATGGTAATGGATCGTGAGAGGGATTGCAGGCAATGGAAAAGAGAGACTTCGTATGATTTAAGATTCGCAAAGATTAAGATGTAAAAAAGAATAACGGAATACATCCAAAGTTTTATTTTTCTGAAGGGTAACCAAATGAAATAGCTTTTTACCCTTAAACTGAAATTGTGAAGTAATATTTGCCATCACAATGAAATTTGAAAGGAAACCAACATATCTCTTGGTGCAAATAGAATGAAACAAGTTTCAGTTTACCTAGTACATTGCTCGAATGAATCTTCATAAGAGCACAACAAGAACTCCCTGTTGATTTTGAAAAGAAAACTTCAAAGAACGCGTAAGGACGATATTTGAATGAGAGAAGACATATCAAAAAATTATACGCCGTGCCCAGAGCGTTATTCTATGAATTCACGGTGGCACTCTAGAATTAACTGAAACGCCACATGTGACCTCAATCCGTTCTGCTAATACTTGAAGGGGCACAATTAGCGTTACTAAGGGACATTTGTAAACTCCCGACAGTCGTCCTCTAAACTCGTTACATTTAATAACTTATATGGAAATCGCCGCCAAAGGAAATATTTCACAATCCCGGGCGCAAAATATGACGCGCCCCACGTACCTACAGCGGGGATTCTTCGGCGAACTGATTAGTTTTTAGACAATACCGGTTAACCGGAAGTCGAGGTTTATTCGAAATCCGATTCGGTTTTTGCGATATGTCTACGTTAAGACCTCACTATTGTGTATACAATTCTATACAAATGTTATAGAGAATGTAATTTCCTACAACTTTCATTTCAAACAATTTTCTATAGCAGTTATTGTTTAGGAATTATTTATAAATAATCGTTTTTTTTGGTTTCCGTCAAATATCTCCTTAAAAACGTAGTTATTGGTAATCTTCGTAAGGACCAAAGTTGTAGAGAATAATATTTCTTCCAAGTTTTGTTTGAAACATATTTTCGTAGAACCATCCATTTCGGAGATATTTTGCTTTTTCTTAATTTCAAGTATACAGCGCCACCACCATGTAGCGGTGAATTCTGTAAACATATTCAAAATATACTTAATTTACGGCAATAAGGACTACTGTATTCTTTTACGATACAGAATGATAATTTTGCCTCATAAAGCTATTCATAATAATTTAAATATCTATACCCCAAATATGGAGAAAGTCATGTGTTGGCCACATCAGATTTTTTTATATTTGAAAATAAAATGTCAACCGCCAAATGAATAATAGTAGCAGATATAAAATCAGGACTTTTCCCTGGAAACGCCGTGCCGTTATCGCGGGCGACGAATGATTTCGATACGACCGCAATAGAGGAGCGATATTTAGCCGGATAACTGCGATAGGTGTAAATCAGATGCAGTGCGCGACACGATTAATGGGTGAAATGTCTCTTTTTCTTCTCCGATTTCTCTGAATTGTCTCGCAGAACATTGCGAGAGCTTGCAAACGTGAATAGTGTTTTGACAGTGGCGAGGATATTTAACGGTGCAATAGATAAACGCAGCATAAAAACATAGCAAAAACTTTACCTTGAATAGATATGTAAAATACATAATATTTAAACAAATTGAGAATGAAATGATTTATTGGAAATTATTTTAACCGTGTTATGAACATTGTCCTCTTGCCAATGTGGTCGAAATAGTATGGTAATATCTCCGTCTATAATTTACGGGGATTATTTTGATGAAATTCCACCTGTGTTTTTCAAATAATACACTAATATGTATTTATCGTTTTATTGAATTAATTTCTTAATTTAATACGTGTATCCGTTAATGCACTCGATCCAGTAAACGAAACGGCTTGATTCACGATTAAAATATAAAGCGCAAATATTAAACAAAAGAATTATATTTCAATTTCTCATCAAGTAATACTCCTGTTATTATTTTTTACAATTAATAACAATCCTTTACGTCAGGGGTGGCCAATATTTTCTGTATGGCGGGCATTGTAAATTGCAAATGCTCCGTATGATTGGATTCAAGTTAATTCGGAAGTTACTTAAAGTTTCTTAGGCAACATAAGAGTGAAAATCAAATTGAATTTAAGTTCCTAGGTTTGACATTTCTATAACAATAAATAATGATGGAATTCAGTCATATAAATACCTGTGAGGAAAGCTCAAAAAATAAAACTACACGGAATTTATGGAAAATGTAGAAACAGGTGAATAACTCTTCTATGACCGGGAATCGAACGCGGGTTTTCCATTTGCCTTTCGGATACTCTACCACTGAATTACCGTAGCAATCAAATTCTCCTGTTTCAGAAGGGGAATATTTTCTTAGGCTAACAATAAGATGCTAGTATCAACCAGCACCAACAGATGTCCTCAAGGAAGAACGTAGCATAAGGATCTTCGGATCATTAATTCCATCAGTTTATTGTTTCAGTTGAAAAACATTTAATAAGTACCCACAATTTCAAGCTAGATATTTTGATAGATTTGGCTAGATAAAAATATATAGTTGGTACGTGAATAAAAAAATGAAAAAAGTTCAGAAAAACGTGAGAGACAAGCGGTGAATAACAAGAGTGAAATGATGGAAATTTAACTTAGATGCATGTGTGCATAGCACTGATCACAAATGTGAAGATTGAGAAGGAGAGAATTTCTGAACCTGACCGGGAGAAAATGGAGAATTATCGTAGTATGGTTTGGTAGCTTAGTGGGCAAGTGGGAGACCCGGGTTGGTGTCCCGGTCAAGTTCAGAATTTTTCTCCTTATCAATCTTCAACAGCGGCGAACCTCGTAAAATTTTTTAGCAGCCCGGGAATCGAACCCGGGCCTTCCACTTGCCGGGCGGATATTCTACCACTGAACTACCGTGGCAGACCAAATCTCCTGTTTCAGAACGGGAATATTTTCTTAGGTTGGGACCAAGCTAGCTATACGGGTTCGATTCCCGGTCATGGCAGATTTTTTCACCTGTTTCCTCATTTCCCATCATAACAGCTTATGCCTGTCGCATAAGGATCTTCGGATCATCCTTTACATCAATTTATATCATGGCATTCTCACCATTTGAGAGGGTAGGGGTTTTCTTTGATGTATCTCCTTGAGGACATCCGTTGGGGCTGATTGATACTAGCATAGCTAGCCCGGTCCCAACCTAAGAAAATATTCCCGTTCTGAAACAGGAGATTTAGTCTGCCACGGTAGTTCAGTGGTAGAATATCCGCCCGGCAAGGGGAAGGCCCGGGTTCGATTCCCGGTCATGGCAGATTTTTTCACCTGTTTCCTCATTTCCCATCAGGACCAAGATATTCGGTAGATTTATTCAGTGCCGTTTCCAATAACGCTAGAATTACGGAAAGGGTATTGAAACTTCGTTTCGGTTAAATTAACGGACGTTTCGATTTACGCTTAAATGTTAAACGACAGAACCGTTTCATTTTCGAATAAAACCTTTAAAACTCACAACGCAATTCCAAACCCGAATCGCTCGACCTCGAAGGAACGGAAAATATATAGGTTATGCAAATCCACGAAACCTAATGACGAGACAGCTGAAACGTAACTAATTCCTTTGGCAGTCGTTTTCGAGAAGCGGAGAAAATCGCGGTTCGAAACTCGTCTGTTTTTCTGCGCACAAACGACGTTATCCCGCAGGACACTTAGGAAACCTTTGAAAATCTTCGTGCCAAATGGTAAACGATCGCAGGGAGCTCGGCGGACGACGAAATTGCCACCGATTACACGTTCGGAAAGGTTTAACTTTGCCTTCTGAAATCCTAACAACGCTATTTACATCGACTCATGTCTCCCCCTTCCATTCCACCCACCCCTCCTTTCTCTTCCCCTCTCCCATTTCACTCCAGGATACCGTACCAAAAACGGAAAGAAGCGACGATCCGAATTGCGAATAGTTGCGTAGTTCGATTATCAAGCAATCAAAGGCTTCACGGCAACTCAAGCTTCTAATTTTAGATACACTCCGTGTTTCCTCGTGTTTCATCCTACAGAGAAAAAAATCGGTACAACATTCACTGTACAAACTTTCTCATATACTAATGAGTCGTTTAGTTATCCTTTGAAAATATGAACTATGAAGAATCGTTATAAACATCAACTTAAATAACTATACGAATTGTGATGAAAATCGTATGAGCCGTTTTTTTCGAAAATCCAAGTTATTAAAGTTGCCCAAGAATAAACTAGCCCTATATTCTTTTTTTTGAGAAATATGAAGTACGTAGTATTATTGAAGACTTAAATTCAAGTAACTGTACGAAATTTGATCAAAATTGTTGCAGCCGTTTCGAAGAAAATCACATTGTTGTTAAGATGCTTAGATTAAACTAGCTTTATATTAATTTTTGAGAAATATGAACTATACTCGTATGGTATTACTGAAGACGTAAACTCAAGTAACTGTACGAAATTTGATTAAAATCGTTACAGCCGTTATTGAGAAAATCAAATTTTTAAAAATGCATATAATAAACTTCCTTTAATCATTGTGCAATGTCAACCATTTATTCATAGCTTCTATTTCGTATGATAAAATGCATATGTACGTGATTTCATTCACTTTTGCTGCACCGTTTAGGCTCTAGAGCCGCGAACAGACATAACCACAGACACGGCATTGCGAAAACCACTTTTTCGAACTCAGGCACACCCATCAAAATCTCGAGATCGAATTTTTTCGCGATAACAATACTATCTCAATATACTTCGTATATGAGAAAGTGAAAAACCACACGATTGGTCCTCCGCTTGCTTTTGACTGTCAAACGTCTCTGTCTGTAACATCCCCTTGATGGAGAGGAAGAAATGGAATCGTAGCCATCTGTAATGGCATCGTTTTCTAAAACATAATTTACAAATAAACTGGCGTAATTGCCCGTCAAATATGACGGATACGCGTGAATTATGTATTACGTTAAAATATAATTTAAATTAATGAAACCAAAATTTATATGCATTAAAAAGCAAACAATAAATATAAGAGCCACATAACTGAATGTTTGTGAAAGTAAAAATAGTAACGGATGCACAAAAGTCGTGTGATTTCAATATGCAAATGATTAATGTTCTACAGTTATCCACGTGTTAGTCACATGGAGAAAATAACGCTCCTAGAATCGAAACCATAACTTCGATGTAGACGGTGAGGAGCTAAAAATTTAAAACGGGCAAGGCTAAGTAAATCCTGAAAGTATGAGTCGAATGGTATTTTCCATAATGTCCCTGGATCTTATGCCACTGGTGGTGCTCTGAGCTTCACATTTGTCACATGACTAGGGTTCCCAGATGCACTACTTTTGGTAGTACAGTACTACTTTTTCGCCATCTGTACTACCTTCGATTACTTTTGTACTACTTTTTGGATCTTTTGGAGAACAGTAAGAAATGCTCAGAATTCCTATCTTTCTCCACCCCTCCACAGCTGTCCTTCAACAGCAATTTCTTCATTTCATTGTGGTTCATTGACGATGAGCCACTATGTGGTGAATCGTCCTTCAAAAGACATCATGCATTTTCAAGACGAAAAGAAGAAGCAAAGTCTCTTTCGCTGATAACTTGGAGTGGAGATCGTAATCTCCAAGGCAAATATAATATCTTTATTTCAGAGGAAACTCAGTGAAGGGTCATAAAAAGTATTTGGTGCAACAGATTATGCAAAGTTGCTAACGGTAAAAGATTCAAATACAACCATTCAGCTAAAAATAGAAATTCTTGAATTTTATTCTACGGCAGTTGGTTATTATTCGTAAGAAATTAGTGTACATAAATTTTACGATTCCAACAATGAATGCTAATGTTGAGCGAGTTTTCTCATTGTGTAAAAAAAAAACAGTGGACTGACTATAGGATCAGAATGAAAGTTGAAGCAGTTAAAATTTTGCTACAAGTGAAACGTAATTGCAGGGAAATGTATGAGAAGTTACTAAAAGATAATATATTGCTTAAGCAAATATGCTAATATACAAAATACATACATGCAATTACTCTTTTGTAAGATAAAATAAATAAATGAAGTTTGTAAATTCAAATGGATACCACTTTTTGTAAAAAAAATGTCCTACTTTTTCGTAAAAATGTACTACCTTTTGTATGAAAGTGCCTGGTAACCCTACACATGACGCATAACCAAGCAATTTACATAGGGGGGGAGGGAGAGTTGAATTTTTAAAAAGTTTTCACTTTATTGCTGCAAGATAAATTCTGTTTACGAAGATATGTAGGTAGGTTTTGGAAATATGATGCAATAAAACTTTTTAGTAAAAGAGTCAAACGAGGCTTTATATACAAATATATGTGAGCTACATGTGAACTTTCAAACGGTGGCCATGTGTAAATTTCAACGAGCTAGTTTCGACATTTTTAAATTCCGTAATGTGTCATTTGCCTATAGGTAATAAAAATATATTGCACCCACGCACTCAAAAAATATAATTTATCTAATGACACTTTCTGCTGGAAAACATACATATATGCATAATTAGTCTGGAAAGGTAATATAAAAACAATTTAATAGAATTAGAAGAATATTTTTTAAACAAAGACTTTAGAAAAAAATAAATTTAAATTAAATATTTAATACACCCACATACAGGCAGACGGACAAACCGAACACGTAAGCGTATTTGTTTTTTTTTTTGAAAAACCGCTTAAAATTGCAGTAATCCTGAATAATATGTGAAACATTTCGAATATCGACACTTCATCTCTGTATTTTTCCCTTCTAAATGTACAGATAAATTTAATTTAACTTTTTAACTTTAAAAATTGTGTGATTTCGACGTTTCCGAGAGCGAGTATTACACGAACGAATTGGGACATATTTCCTTTACCGCTCTCGCTACTTTTTTCGAACCGGACCGTGCAATAATTTTATCGTCTGCCATCCAGACAGATGATAGATTAGAGCAGTGGTCTTCAAGGTGGGCGATAGCGCCCACCAGTGGGCGTTTTTGGATTTTTGGTGGGCGTTAAAGAACTCACCAAATGGTATTCTAATTTTTACACTGAAAAATAAAATTCTATAAAAAAGCCTAATGATACGCACACATTCTGTACAACTATTTTATGTAAAACTATTGCAGTTCTTTTGTCGTTAACTATAGTATCATATCATACTATACTAGCGACAATGTATCCATGCTGCGGTAAAATCGAAAGGCTTATGAGGATGGTCGGAGTCTCTCGCAGAAGTAGCGAAGCGTTTAAGTTTAATTTTATCAAATGTATATCATAAATTTTTAAACACTGTTATTACCAATGAGACCATATTCGGTAATCTCATCTAACGACAATCCCACTAGTATTAGGGTTAACATACATCCGGATTTTCTTGAAATTTACCGAGATTTTAGCAAATAAAACCCTTTTTTCTGGTTATGCCCATCAAAATCTTAACACTATAGACTTAAGCAATTAGATACCTTGATTTAAAAAATTATACTACATTTTAGGTTTAAAATTAAATTTGTCCGGGTTTTATTATCAGAATATGGTAATACTAACTAGTATGTGCCATTTAGGAAAGAAATGCTGAAAAGCGGCCAGTGGTTTAAGATCCCCAATGGGATACCTTCACTCAGATATTTGATACATTATATGGGGAACGCAGCGAAATGTATGAGAAGCGATATTAAGAGATAAGTATACTCCCTCTTCCCACGGACACTCATTGATTGCAAAAATATTATTTCGGTATTCATTGACAAATTGATTTATTCAGAAAAAACATCCTGCAAAAAGAATTTTACAAGTTTCCGGAACTACACAACATCAAAGATGATCTGACAGCCGAAGACATAGACAAGTTTGCAGATCACCTTTCTGTCATTAGAATTGATATGATGACTCGTTTTCGCGATGTAATATAGTTGAAAGTGGATGCCTGGATGGTGACTCCATTCATCACATATGTGTGTGATGTGGATATTGAATACCAAGAGGAGATAATAGAATTAATTCATTATGATGAGTGTAAAGCCAATTTCAACCAAGGTGGATATGTACAACTTTGGCAGAACAAGAAAATACCCTCTTTGTGGAAGAAAATATCGTTGCTCTTGTTAGCTTTCCCAATTTCATATCTAGTCGAGAAGGGATTCAGTGCAGTCGACAATCTTCTGTCAAAAAAAAAAAGAAACCGCTTACAAATAACAGAAAGAGGAGATCTTCGAATGACCCTTACAGACTTTAAGCCAGACATTGATTCCCTGGTTTGTAAATATCAAATTTGCACCCATCGAGATGTGATTTGCTCCCCCCCCCCCCCCGTAAATCGCTTTGCTACTGGGGGCGCCAAATTATTCTTTGCCGAAACCCTCAATAAGCCACTGGGTGGGCGGTGAACTTATTTCAAAGTACAACATATGGTAAAAGTGGGCGGTGACTCAAAAAAGGTTGAAGACCACTGGATTAGAGGGTGAAAATTGTTGCACAAACGTCGAAAACAGGGGTTGAATTGTACGACATGTTGCCGATGGCATTATATACACACAGACAGGCGACGCTCGATTTACGCCATTGATACGTTCTGAGGATTATGGCGTAAATCGAAAGTAATTTTCCATCATGTACAGTGGCGGCTCCTACCATGGGGATAGTGGAATTCATCCCTCCCAGAACTTTTTAAACCTCCGTAAAATCTTTCTCTATGGTGATGTAATGTCAGTGGTTAATTAATTCCTGTATTTAATATTATTCCTTGTATGTGTTTAATGCGAATAACGCGTCATAAATTTCTCATGCAAGCTGCCTTTTAAAACTTTTCTTTATGTTGCACTGTCCTGTGAAAAATTCTAAATAGTAATCTGGGGGTTCCAAAATTAGGCTCACGCGCGTACACGAAATTACGACAAAATGTCGGGGCTATCCCCACCAGTTAAAAGACATATAAACTTAAGAGTTAATCAAATACGCAGTAAAAATAAAGGAAAAGTACTGAATTAAACAAAAAGGTAAATATATGCATTATTTTACTAAAATACAGGCAGATATTAAAAATTTTCATATTTATGAAACTTATAAATAAAGCTTGTAATATTCTGGCTGTGCAGTGTACCTGGGACAATCACATCTGAAGATTTTCCCTAAAACTTCACAATGTAACATTCTAAGGTAGCGAAGGCATATAAACGAGCACGGTTCAAATAGGATGTTATTTGTACGTTCATTATAAATGGCGTCAAAATGATAACGCGTAAATCGGATTGGCGTAAGTCGAGCGTCACCTGTGTTTGTATATATGTGTGTGTGTGTGTGTGTGTGTGTGTAATATATAAAGGAGAATGTTTGTATGTTTGTACCTTAATAACTCAAGAATACAAAGTCCAAAAAGCTTTCAAACTTTGCGCATGCTTTTATGTCATCCCTGAGAAGGTTTTAGGCAAAAAAATCTCGCTAAAAGACCCGGGTTCGACCCCAGGAGATATTTTTGTATTTCCCAGAAGATAACACGTAAAAATCAAAAATTTGACGTGGAGGGTTTCATTTTTTTGCCAAATTAAATCAGAAATAATTGACCTGTGAACTTCGTATTTGCACTATAGTAAAGAAAAATCTATAAGGTTTCTTATTCTGTTCGTCTTTTTCCGGTAGAAATTCGAAATTTCTAGTATTAATCATAAAAAATGCCAATTTATGTTAAATATTGCCATTTTTATTACGACTACCATGGCCACCGGTATTGTTGTGTCTTTCCTTTTTAACCAAACAAATTTTGTTTATTTTGACAAATGAATGTTTTTTGTATTGGGATAGTTTAGAATAACTAATGGGAAGGAATTATTTGATGAGGATAACGATTTAAGAGTCTCATAATTGCATCTTAATAAACTGTTCATTATGTACAGCAGGTTAGTAAAACATGAATAATAATTTTAATTTTTAAATACCAATATTTGATTATAATTGAAATACTACTAATAAACAGTTTTTAATGATGTTTATATGTGGCGTAGAGTTCTCCAAAGGAAGATGTTTGTAATATTACGTAAGTAACTCAAATAATTAGACGTAGATTTTCCACAAATTGTGATTGGATAATTCGTTCCATTGTTTCCAAAGTATTGTTGATGTAAACAATTTTCTTGTAACATAACTCGCGGATGAGAGAATCGAGCTAATTGTCCGAGAGTAATATTCACTCTTTGATTCTTAAACGTTCTCTATTTACTTTTTTGTCTTTCGTTAAATTAAATCATTTCGTAAGTTCCTTTGTTCTTTTATTTATTGTTGATTATTGTGGTCTTGCTGGTTTTACTTAAAGTTTACGTTTTGAAGAAATCGTGACGAAACTTTGCATAGGTATATAACTTTACCCTGCAGGTAACATAGGCTATATGGATGGTGATAAAAATTGCGAAGAACGAAACACAAAGTGTGGCACAGAGTTCTCCAAAGCAAACTATTTTTAAAACTACGTAAGCTACTTAAATAAATATAGGTAGCTTTTTCAAAAATTGTGATTTTCAAACCTTTTGAAGATATCGAGAGGGAGGAAGAGAGAGAGAGGGAGGAAGAGAGGGAGGGAGAGAGAGAGGGAGGGAGTGAGGGGGAGGGAGGGAAGGAGAGGGAGAGAGGGGGAGGGAGAGATCGGGAGGGAGAGATCGGGAGGGAGAGAGAAGGAAGTGAGGGGGAGAAGGGAAGGAGAGGATGGAAGGGAGGGGGAGGGAATTTATACGTTATTTTCGCAAGATTTTCTTCCTTACATGTTACACGCAGTGTTGCCGTTTGAAAATTTGAATTCGCGCTAGGTCGACCTTCAAAAAGAGCTAAAAAGGAGCCAAACTGAAAATAAAAGGCTCTAAATAATGCGCTAAACACAAAAATCGTTAATATTTTTCTAAATTTATTACATATATTCATCAAGATTTTTAAGTTTAAAAATAGATTGCAAAAAATGTGACATTAGTGCAATAATTTCTGCCCAATGTGTTGTTTCAGAGGTTTCAATCCATTTAACGTAATGTAATTTTCTCCACTGAAAATTAATGCGTGTAAGAATTCCCGCATCACTGTAGAATATTTTTGCTAGATCCAGAATATCCTGCTTTACAGGATTTAGGCAATGATGTGCACGTAAATACGACATTGAATGTAAGATATTAATATTTTCAGGCAAACGCTGACGAAGTTGTTTCATGAGTTCCATCAGAAATTTCACGCAGCTAACGCGAATATTTTTTCGGTTTTCTTCTGTAAGTTTGCAATCAGATATTTCCTTTTCGAATTCATAGCCCAAGTACGGATTCGGATCTAAATTATTTTCAATTACAGTATCATTAGTCAATCTTATTCCTGGAATGACAACTTTTGAACTTATAGAATCAATCAAAAGTAACACGTAAAGAAATTAAACGTTTGTTTGTGAGATTGTTTATGTTAGCAACAATGAAGATGTAACCATGCATGAAATTTTCAAATTTCAACCCGAAGCAAGATATTCTTGTTTGATTTTCTTGATGACGGCTACCCCTACGATAAAAATACACAGGAAAAGAAATACTCTAGTTTGCTAATTCTACAAGTTTCATTTGAAAAAATATTTTGATATGAGCAATATTTTAGGAGATATGACGGAAAGTTCATTTTTTGTCACCAATAAAGTAGTACCCCTGATAGGCTTAGATGATTCGTTATTGCGATTTTCTGATTATCTTCTATTGTAAGTCCTTTATATCAAATTTCCTGAAAATCCGTTTGGTATAAGCCGAGAACGAACATGCGGACTGATGGACGGACTGACAGACCAACGATAATAGGCGCTCACGCTATAAGCGAAACGCGCCTAAAAAATCTACATTCCTCTATCCGCCATACAAATAAAAAGTACTTAATTTTTTTAACTTTGAAAATTTAACATGGTAATATTTTTATTGTCTTTCCAGAGATATATCATAAATTTTTACTTGTATAGTACGTTCAGTAAATCCTACCAAAAAAACCGGCCCAAAACTCTCTATCTCAGTTGGGACATCCTCAATGTTCACTTCGAAAGTAACCGCCCCCGTAATATCCCAACAAATTTCTCGATAACAAAAGGAAGACGCAATTCTCCCGATTGGAAACTGATACGCAAAACAGTTTTTTAACACAATGCCAGAGGGAAAAGACATTTCCATAATCTTTTTAAGTAAAAATAAAGTCATTTTTACTGTTACGGTTACGCTATAGGTATCGCCAAAGAAGAAGAAGAAAAAAAAACATTGTAAAGGGTTATTCCGAAGGCTTATCCTGTTGAGACTCTAAACGCTTTTAATGCTTTTTACTGGTTGGTAGGGGTTAAAAGGTTTTTTTAAATTTTTTTCTTTTCGAACCTTTTTCGACGGAAAAAGCGGAAATAGGGGGATTAGTTCGTGTGTTATCCGTCCAGAGGGTGCGTGCGAGGGTAACGCGAGCCAATAACGACGGGAAACTACTAAAAGGAAAAGGCGGTATGGGCGTGGGCAATAGAAAAAAAAGGAGATACGGGACGCGGGCATTATGAAAATATATTTTCCCGCGGGAATAAGGAAGTGAGGTTTTATTTCGGGCAACAAAAATGCTTTCTCTCCCATTTTCGTAATGTTTTCGAAACTCTTATTTCATTAAGGTCGCTTTCGGAAGTATTTTTTTCACTCTGCGAAGCTCTTAGCTCGGATAAACTTGACGAAAATAAATAATTTATGGAATCCGACACAGCAATCATGGCTCGTTTTCGAGGTTATTGGTACAAATTAGACGCGAATTTCAGAAAAGCGTCATTCATCTGATAACGGTTTTCTAATGGTAAAATTACTTACATTTGGTAATGACCTCTGATATAAATGAAAGATGTCTTGCGTTTGGCGAACTTACCTGAAAAATAAAAGAATAAGCAATTAAATTACATTCCCTTACTTTCAAAACGCACGTTAATTCATATATGTTAACGATAATGAGTAAATACCGAGGCATCAAATTGTTTAAAGTAAATTGATTAATTTACTGAAGTATTTCAAAGATTAGAAAGAGAACATATACACTTTCAAATACATGGTCAAAATCCCATTCATTCAAAATGTGAGGATAACATTTAAACACATAACCATGGAATCAAAGACGTATTATACTAATTGTAAGACATTATTATTAAGAAAAAATACGAAATTGTTCAGAGCATTTTATGAATCAAAATTTAACCGACATTTAAGTGTTGAAACGTGCCATTAATACTCGTTCGACGCCATAAGAGATCTCGTTACAAGTTTGAAGAAGTAAATATTAAAATGCTTAAGTTTTCAGAGTACGAATGATACAATTTGCGTGGAATTAAAGACACACATATCCAAATTTATGCATTCTATGAAAACGTGATGGCACTTAAAACTGCCATAAAATTGAAGTGCTTAAATTAAATCAATTTGGTTGCTGATATAAATAAGAGGAATGTGAAATGATGTATTACAAATTTCCGTGGATAAGATACGATATTTTGGAAATAGAAAACTTCTTATAAAAATAACATAAAAAGTCTTTAAAAGTGGCAAAGTTTCGCTTTTGTCATTTTAGATCTTGGCCAGATTGTGACCACCACTATATACCTTAATGATGCTTTTCCATTCTTAATTTAAACGAAAAACGCACATGCTAGGATTATATAGGAATAAAATACAGCCATGTGAAAAAGTTCAATGCATTTCAACTCAAATTCATCGGATATTTAATTTTTTCAGCTGTTTCTAGGAGGTTGTCAGTTTTGGTATATGTTTTCAATAGGTATATGAGGAAAAAATCTTTTCGAACATTAACCAAGCCAAATAAGAGAATGGATTTATGATATAAAACCAAGCTAAAACATTCGATCGTGTGGGAATAAAATTGTAAAAAATAATAAATATAATGCTTGAAAGGGCATAAAAATAACAATGGCGACTCTCGCAGTCCAGCCTAAATGGTGTTTTTAAATTTTTTATTATTTAGAATTTTATGCGACGTTTAGAGTGATATTTGATACGTGTAATTCAGGGTTTATGGAAGTCGCCGAATAATGCCCCTTTCATATTGTTTTCCCAGAAAGCGGCGTTTATCGCATGAAACGAACGACCTTATTACCTGAATGAAAGGGATCGACCCTCATCCCCGCGCTACCCACCCATTTTATCGCTGCCTATTCAGGTCAGTCACCAACACTCCCAATCTCTCCCGAATAATAGGAAGGTTTCCTTTCAACTCTAGAGATTTTCAAACAAAACGGCGAAATCGACAGCCATCGGGGCCAAACCATACCAAAGTTTTTGAAAAAAAAACAAAAGGAAATTATTATCTTCGCGATGAAAGTTTTATTTTAGAAAGTATAATTATTACCTTCGCCTTTTCGAGAAAGCCTTGAAAAGGATACATGTACACGTCATGCTAAACACTTTCCCGAAAATAACGAAACAAATTCGTGGAATAGACCAAATCTCGCTTCAATTTCTGGGAAATTCTGTGATGGGTCTTCACTCCAGAATCATTAATAGCTCATGTTCTTAAGAGCTATCATGTAGCAATTGAGGGATTTTTAATGCCACGCGATCCAGGAGATTTCCCGCATTTAGACCATCGAGGAAAACGTGAATTTCTTATCCCTAAGAGAAGAACTCATTATACCTTCTCGCTGTTTTTTTCTTACTCCGCAGGTAATGCAACAATGCTACCATAAGTTTTCTCTCGCAAGGCAATTTGATAAAGCGCTCTTTTGTGATGTTACCGCTAAATAAAGACGAATGTTTGGATAGAATTATGAGATTATCCAGCGAAAGCGTAATGAATGATATTATAAAATCCTTGGAGCGCGTAAATGGGAGGAGATACGACCTCGTGCCTTTTAAGCAATTAATAAGCATCTAGGTTAAAAATAAATACAAAGAACTCGCTTTCCATTAGCAATGTTTTATAATGCATAAAAAATTACTTCCAAAGCGTGAGTCAGGCTGAATTACTTTGCATCATCACCAGGTATTATTATGTTGCTAAGCACTTTAGCCTATGGAGCGTTGAGGGAAATAATTAAACTAATTAATCTAATTAAACTAAGTAATCTACTTAAACTAAACTAATTAAGAGTGATACAATCCCATTGTAATATCCCTAAAATAGTATTCCAAAAATATAAGCTTATTGAGAAGATACGATAAAAATTCACAGCTGTTGATTTTTATCAGTCAAATTCTGTGTTTCCTATGAGAGATTTTATGGAAATTTATGATCACTTACAAACGCTTTTCCTAATTTGATTGCCGAGTTGAGACGGGGCACTTTTTTTAATGTTGCCAACTTCTCGAAAAGCACGTAGTTATTTATAACTAACCATGAAAAATTGTTAAAAATAATTTGAGTATTGTTAGTGATTCAATAAAATAAACGAGAAAAAAAAACATTCAAATCGAATGTAATATTTGTGCCTATTTTTGCGTCGATACAGTTTGCTAGAAGTTTTTTTTTCCAGATTGTTAAGCTACAATTTGATCCTGAAAAACTTAGAACCCGTTTATCTCAAACGGGAAAAATAAGAAAAGGTCCTTCCATTTTTATCGCCGTTTACTTTCATTGGAACCATTTTGTTTTACTCACGATATTAACCGAAAAGGCTCATTCGCATAATCACCAGTGCAATCAAAAACTCATCTGAGCCGTCGTTAAGGCAGCTCATTGCTTTTAACTACATTCTACATTCAAATGTGTTTAACTTTTGAAAGAAATACTACGCAGTTTCGTCATGAATTCAGACGAGAAGATTTTTCAAGGCTGAATCATGCTGAAAAATATGAATCATTTTTTCCCTTTAAAGTTTACAGTTCACTTTCTACCTTGAGTCTGTGATGATTTCTTTTTGACAGTACATATGTAGTACGGAAAAAAACAATAGGTGCCTAAAAATCTGTCGAAGAATAAGTATGTACTACTTATTTCAGATATCTCCAACAGTAATAAAATGTCTATAAAGAATCATATGCGTTTTTATGCTATCAGCGATATTTATCGACAGAAGATTCTCATAGCAGAAACAACCTTTTTTGGCCATCGGAGATGCCTGAAATACGCTTATTTTGCAATCGATTTTTAAACTGCATGTTCTATGAATGTGTTTTTATCCTTAATACGACCCTGATAATTCTTTTCTGAAGTAATTACTCTGTCAGCCAGGTCAAATCTCATAATAATTAAATCCCGACTGTTTCCTTTTTATTAACCGAACGCACCTCTATTGTTCAATTATATACCTCGTACCACCGAACTACATTTACCACCCATCAGTCATTATAACAGCGATGCTGTTGAACATGAACAAGGGATAAACCCACCATAAATTACATTTAATGTTTTCATTCTAAACGCTACACAACATGGCTTATAAGACAAATCCCTGGAAGAGAAATGGAAGCATTATATCCGATGCGTGCACGAGGAATGCAATCTGCCTACGCAATCCCCACGGTCGAACCTTAAACTCTCATCGAATTCAACTCCTCCTAAACCGGAATAAATTCGCGGATACGCCCTCATCACTAGTCTAGATTTTAATCCGCTCCCCGCAGTTTAAACGGCTGAACACGAAGCCGTGGAATGTGAGCATGGAATAATAATTCAGCTTCCGCTGCTCGTTCTCTTTCCCCGCCCTTTCTCCCTTTACCCTCTTGGAAACTCGCCGAGGGGGAAAAAAAACATCCTCCGCAGAGATGCAGAAAGAGACAATAGAGTGCGTTGTACACGGCGGGCAAAGGGGGGGAGTTGCAAATGAATGCAAATCGAGAAGATATAGTTGCGTCAGAATTTTAAAGACGAAGGTTTAGGTCGAGATGCGTCACCGCTATTATTGATATGCGTGAGATAAATTATAAAAACAGTTTAAAGTTCAAATTATTGGATAAAGAAACATTCTGTTTGGTATGGTTTGGCCCATGGAGGGCATCTGTCGGTGATGGTAGATATTACCTTTGCTATCCCGGCCCAAACCAACATAACACTCATGAAACGTGAGAATTCGTCTGCCACGGTAGAATATCCGCCCGGAAATTGGAAGAACCGTGTTACGTTCTCGGTCGTAGCATAAAATTTCGCCTGATTTCCAATTTCTCGCAAAAACAGTTAACATAGCACAGAGAAGGGCAGAAAAGACAATTTTATTAGACATCCTTACCCATATGCAACGCGCATTACAGATATTGCACTATAATTCCACAGTAAGACCTCAAGTGTAAAAATTGAATAGTACGTCTTAGGCACCTTCGATAGCAAAACCTTGTTAAGATTATTGGAGATACTTGATACAAGTACCAAAACATTCCATTTTTTTTATTTATTAATATTCGGGAGAATTTGTAACTCGTGAGATGGATATTCATTTGTGTGTGTACATTTATGTTTTTACACGCATAAATATAACAGTTAATTGCAACGCGGAGATTTTTCCTTGGGAAAAAACTCGTTTTCCAAATTAATCTCTTTAGTGATTATCATTTTGGCAATTTTTCACTTGGTTAAATATACACCTCTAGTTACTGCACAATACCTTTTTTCACGTAAAATTTTATGTTTAACATCTTACGTTGAAAGTTTCTATTTCTCTCTCTATATAATTGAATGTAATTGGTATATATGCACCACAGAAACTAATGAAGAAAAAAATCAATAATGCGGTGCGAATCTGATTCAGTTCCCTATATAATCAATTTTTATACGTGTCGAGTAAATATGCGACACATTTATTCATCCTCACGTAAAATAAACCACGTTGGGGAAATCCAATGTATATTTCAACCCTGAATTTTTCACTTTAGACCAAGATTAGGCAATATTATTACCAAAATCGTATCAAAACTTTTAGGAGCACAACGCTACCGGATCAAGCCACTCAAAGTTCAAATAAACTCGCATTCCATGCCATATCTGTTAAAATAACACAGTCCTTGTACAGCGAGCTAGCAACAATCAAAAGACGGGGAATTCGATTTCCCTCCATTCCATTTGAGAATTTCAAAAACATTTAAAAAAATAACTTTTACATAAAGTACGCCGTTCCAGAAAAGTGGATGAAACATGGAAGCAAGAACTCCCACTAATTAAGCTAGTTGTTTTGTTCTCGAGGACTAGAATTGATTCATCAGAGAACGCATTGTGAACTCGGCAGACGGAACATTTCAGCATTAATTTAAAACCTCTCCTCCCGCGCTCCTACTCCTCCGTAATTTTTCCAAAAAAAAAAACAAGGGACGAAAATGATAAGACTCGTAGCGAACGCGAAAAGCGTCTTTATTTCCATGTGACGAGGATGGAAATTGCTCTAATAAAAGGCCGTGCCGAACCGCCATTACCCAAGCAATCCAGCGCCGCCGTCGTCTCTCTCTCTCTCTCTCTCTTGAAAGACGATGAATGGAAGCACGCGAAAAAATAATTTTAAAGCTCGGGAGCTCTCTTATGCGAAAGCGTGCTCTCGAGGGAGTGACGCGAAAAGGACGCGATGCGGTGAAAATTAAAAGATCGAGGGAGAAGTGAGAGATAAATGCGGAGATGTAAGGAGAGTGCGAGAGAGAGAGAGAGAGAGAGAGAGAGAGCGAGAGAGAGAGAGAGAGCGAGCGAGAGAGAGAGAGAGAGAGAAAGGAGGTATTAACGACGGAGTGATAAAAATATCGCTCAAAATGCTGGGGAAAAAGGCACGAAGGGATGAAGAAAGGTGGATGGAGGGAGAGAGAGAGAGAGAGGGAGAGAGAGAGAGAACGAGTTTTTCCTTCTGTAATAATCTTTTCTGCATTCCTGTCTATTGGTTAATCCTTTTCTTTCCTAGAAGCAGCAAGCAATTTGCCTATTAAGCTTTCAGGTCTCTGAAGCTCATTTGATTAAAGTGTCTCTAAGAAGTGAAAAGGAAAAACGGAATGGATAAAGATACAGAAAGGGTTTCCCACCTGCTTTAATCAACATTTTCCTATTTAACTATATAAGGTTTTTTTTCTTTACTTCTGGAGATTTATGTGCATAATTAAAAATTATAAATCAAAAGCTCGCATGGTAAATAAAAACCTTTCAGTAACGTTTGATAAACTGTGCATCGATAGATAACCCGAAACAATATACGCGTTTTTTGTCGAATCATATCAATATAAATAAAATTAACACTAATGCGTAATAATAAATATACCTTTATGCACATGGGTATGCCGAAAGACACTTAAAAATTAGTTATTTCACAACAAAGAATTTAAATTAACTAGAGAATGTGGCAGTTTTTCTGTTCAAGTCTGAGATATAAAGCCTGACACGCGCACGCAAGCACACACACTATAGCTTTTCTCAACAGCCAATAATATATGAAAATCCAATTAGGAACATAAATTCAAGGCATTTTTAGGAGAAGTCGTCCGTAATGCACATTTTATCTGCTTAACGAAATTAGTCTGCTTTCTCACAAATTAACTATTAAAGGAAAATTGACAGAAACCAACAATATTTAAATAGAGATCCTTATAGGCCACCTAGTAATTTAGCGCTCACAAAAAATAAATAACAGAACATTGCGTAATTTCTACAGTTAAAAATATTCTGGGTTTTCTTTTCCCTGCCATTCGTTCCTAATTTACGAGGAAGAATCTCCATTCCATTTCTCGTTTTCCCTTTCTCTTATTCTCAGGTGACTTACTTCAAAATATCCATTCATCTCCAAACTTATCCTATTTCCTACGTCAAAGTTTCACTTTTTGTATTTGTTATTCCTTCCACGTCAAATGTGCCGTCATTTGTTTCCTTACACATCCGACATTTCCCTCTCTACGTCAAAGCAAAACTCCGAATGAAAAAATTGACGAAATTACGTCGGAGCTTGTGAAATTGCTTTTCTCCGATCAAAAAAAAAAAAGTCAACTTACTATCTCGAAATGACAAACATTTTGAGCAGAAACAATAAGTTTCAAAGTAAAATATTTCCGTACGCTGAAAGCGTCAAACTAAAGCGATTTTCGTTTCAATATCGTCCAAACCTTGGATAGTAGCGCAAATCAAACGGGAACCTACTGATTGGAAAAATAGCAATAAAGCAGAAATTACATCCATCTAAGCGCGGGTGAAACTGAAATCTATTTATTTCCTTTGTAAAGCTAAACAAACGATTGCGAATACCTTGGAGATGGCGGATTCGAAGAGTGAATGGAGGAGAAAAACTTTTAAAGTAATAAAAGTATAAATAATCGATAAATACGATATCGGAAGTTAAGAGGAGAAAGTAAAACCCGAGGAATAAATTGGGGTTTGGCTAAAAATGCTGGAAAGTCAGGTTCAATAGTAGAAGGGCGTTATTTTTATTACAATTTATTGAACGATATTTTAATACCCGTGGGGCGCAATATACAGGATAGCCCAAAAGTCGCGTCCCAAAGGCATTCGTATATACTAGCCTCGTAGGATTCTGAATTATTACTAAAATAATATTTTTACAATAATAATATTGTTACTAGAATAATTTTGTCAGTACATATTTTGATGTTAATGCTCAACAATTCGAATATTTATTATGATACTCCCTTGTATTAATTAAAATCACTAAGTATTCGAACATTTATTTTGTTTTACCATGCGTTAATTAAAATTACTATGTAACTGCCATTTATTATGATTTGTTCTTGTATTAATTAAAACCCCTACAGGAAACAACTTTTGTGACACCCTGTATACAGGTAAAGCGTTTTTTCGGAAGGTTCCCGAAATCTCAACTAGGTACAAACAGGTAAGTAGATTGAATGTTTTTCGAACGCTCTTAAGAATGGCTGAGAGGGAGTGGGTGTATATAACGAAAAATTTCTCAAGAAACTTGATCATATACTTTTGAGAGACAAACGAAAAATTGAAATGTTTGAAGAGCTATGAAGTTAGCCGAGGAATATATTGTTATGCGGCGAATAAATATAAAATTCGTTAAGGGGATGAGAAATTCTACTCATATAAATCAGACAAATAAATATTTAAGAAATCCGTTTCGTATTCCTAGATGAGAAGAGAACACGAAAACGCAGTAAATTTGATGAGATACTTTAAGTGTAGGACATCAAACGCAAAAGGCTATAAATTGGAGAAATGAAACCTAACGCAAATTTTAAAATGAACAATAATTAGCAGAAACACTTCCTAGAGATTATGTGTAAAAGGTAAGGTCTGAAAATAAATCGTCTTTCATTTAACGAAAGACACACGCTGATATCCCATTAATATCGAATATATACTGTGCAGATATTGACACCATTATAATGCACGAACCGGATAGCTTAATATCCCTAATCAAAAATAACTGACTTTATCACCTTGAAATGACGCTTGGCTGTATTAATTTGCTACCTTTAGTATTCGTAAACTAACCGCATTCATCTTTTGTGGATCAGAAATATGCCAATCATATATATAAAACGAGTTTAAGGGCTACGGGTATTTGGAGGAAACTTTTTACCAAATGTAAGACACTGATAGGTTTCCATAGTAGGATAGCCGCGGCTACAAAATGCACTGGAACAACGATGGATTTTATATGGGAGCAGAGAAGGAGAGGTAGTGAGAAAGACAAAACGTATTGAGAGCGTGTGTGCGCGAGAGAGGGGGGGGGGGGTAGTTTCGCTTTGAGAATCGGAATTGTATGAGGAAAGTTCTGTCCTTGGCCGCAGAGAAGAGAAAGCGAGAGAGAGACCGAGGGAGACAGGGAGAGAGAGGGGGGGAGGATAAAGGGTTAGAGATAAGAAGAGAAAACGGAGGAAAATGTAACGGACGTTCGGTTTGGCGCAATGGTTGAGAGAAGGTATACGTTGAGTTTCGGGAGGGGGTTGCATGGGTGTGGACGGACAAGGGTGGGCACGGTGCTGTGTGGAATGGAGGCGTAGATTTTTGGTTGGCGAAAGAGAGGAGAATAGAGAATTTGTGGTACATGTCCGTTAGAGGGAGAGGGCGGTAGTGGGAGGTGGGGGGGGGAGAGAAATGAAGTGAGACGGGGAGAGGTATTTCACAAGGTAGCCGAGATTGAATTTTCTTTCCCACCTCCTCCTCCCCACCGACGCAAATAAGCTAAAATTAAGACCTGTTTATTTTAGTCCATTCGACCTAACTTCATGCACAAGTACAATTACCGTAGGTTTATGGAAAATATCTGCTCACTACTAACAAGAATAGAAACTTATAAAATTGTCTAAATCGGACTCGGCGTAATGGTATAAACTTTTCGGTTTTGCAAAGTATGTAAACTTCATATTCTATTACTTAAACAAATAAATTTCACCCCAGTTTTAATATCCCACGTATGTTTTTTTCTTCTAAATTTACTTTAACGCTACATTTTCAAGAAAAGAAACCTAGTTTCATCGTAGCAATAGTTATTGCTAAATGTTACGTTATTATGTAACATTTTTCTTGCACGAAGGAGTTTTAAATGCTACATTATTTTGGCAGCGGTGAAGTGTTAAGCGTAGGCTAATAAATGGCACTAAAATTCCAAATTTATTAAGCGAAATTCAACCTTTGCAATAGATAATTTTAAAGGAAGGTATTTTCTATTAATAAAACTACCATAGATGCCAAAATGTTGGTGTTAAAGCTTGGAGTGTGTTATGTTTGGCATAAAAAATAATAAGTAATTTTCATGAATTCTAATAATCCTTGCATTTTTATTAAATGGAGATTCGTTAATTTAAATAAATTCGTTTAATTTTACCCATTAACAACAGAGGCTCAAAACTCTAAAAAGAATCGGGTTCTTCAACATAATATCATTATTAATTTTATCCTGAAAACTAGAAAGTCATTCATTTTTATCAAATATAGCTCGGGTAATCTTAAATACCATACATTTCCCAGGAAAGAAGGACTTGTTAAGCTATACGGTTCAATAATACCAAACTATATAACACCCATTTACTTTAATATTAATATAACACAAAGCAGTGTAACGGCAAAATCGGATTTGAGATTTTATTAAGAACAAATTACTAGATTGCAAAACGAAAAGAAATTTATCTGGAGGGTTTAATTTTGCAAGACTTTTACGGAAACAATTCTTCAAAACGCGGTTCGCGTGGAAACGGGGCGCATTTCAAGCTACGAGTACGATAATTAATCCATGTACGCTTTCATACGATTGATCCATAAAAGGGGATTCTCGATTTAAATTCTTCGTTGAGAATTCGTGCGAGCAATGTTCCAGAGCCCTCGATCTAGAGCCAAGAAAAAAAAACATGAATATTTCCTACCGAGGAACAAGGCCTTCGCGATTCCACGGCGGAAGGAGCAAGGGGAATCGAAGCGTAAGATCCATGTCTATGCAGAGGAAACGACCGTTCGCTGCAAGGAAGAGACGTGTCTCCGCAGAGGTTTAAAGCAGGAATGAGAGAGAGAGAGAAGGGGAAGCTGCAGAGAGAGGAAGGGAGGCAGGATAGAGAGGTAGAAAGCGAAAATGAGGAGGTAGATTTAGAAGAAGAACAGAAGGAGGGAGAGGGGAGGGGGGGTTCGTTTACAAGGACCCCAGCAAATAAGGAGACTCCCGCCATTTAACTTCCCTTAGTCGTGAAATACGCGGGACGTTTTGTTCCTCGGTTCGGAGAATGTGGGGGAGAGGCAAGTGAATGGAGGAAGGAAGGAGGGAAGGGGATCGAGAAATGATGAAGAAAAGAGAAAGTGATAAGGGAGATATATATATATATATATATATATATATATATATATATATATATATATATATATATATATATATACTGGCTCCCTCCTATCCCTCTCAACTACTAGTTGCAATCTTGTGTGTATATATATATATATATATACACACACACACACACACAGAGAGAGAGAGAAAGGGATGCTGATAAAGAAAGTGAGAGAAGAGAGAGAGGGACAGAGGTAAAAAGAGAGAGGGAGAGAGGATGTAGGAGGGAAGAAGACAGGAAGGGAAAGAGAAAGGGTTATCAAGTTAGATGAATGAGAGAAAAAGAGGAGAGAGAGCGAGTGTATGTATGTATGTATGTATGTATGTATGCATGCATGTATGTGTTAAGTAAAATAGGTAGAGGAAAAGGGAGATGTGTGGAAGGAGAGAGGGAGAAATAGATAGATGGAGGGAGAGAGAAAGAAAAGGAGGGAATGTGAGAATGAGAGAGACGCATAGGTAGAGAAAGATAGAGAGAGAGAGAGAGAGAGATGATGTTAAGGAGAAGTGATATTAAGGGAAAAGGAAGGGAGAAGAAGAGATTAATAAATGGAGAGAAAGGCATATACAGCACGTGAGAGAGAGAGAGGGGAAATAAAGTAGGAGGAAGGAGAGAGAGAGAGGGAAAAAAAAGACGCAGCAAGAGGGAGGGAGAGAAAAGACCGCAAGAAGTGCGTGACCTTTGAACAATTCCCTTTCCATTCCGGCCATACTTCAAGCCTTTCCCTCTCACTCCCTCCCGTCCTCCCTACCGCAATACTTCACCAACGAGTACGGTTGCAAGGAAAGAGAGAAAGGGCAGGCGTTTCTAAGGGTGAATTTCTGCCATCTTTAGTTTTTTTCTCTGATGAAAACACTCTCCCTCTCTCTCTAGGTTCTTTAGAAGGGAAGGCATAAAAAAGGTTTTCTATAACTGGTAAGCTTTTTTTGAGTTGAGAAAAGGTGTGAGTTCCTAGCAGGTTCAGTGATAAGTATATGTCTACGATATAAAGAAAAGTTGGTAATATTGCATATATATATATGTGTGTGTGTGTGTGTGTGTGTATAAGATTGCAACTAGTAGTTGAGAGGGACAAAAGGGAGCCAGTGGACACATGCTTGGTGTTGTGGACGTCCATGACGATAGAGGAAGGCTTTTGCTTGGAGCTTTCGGGCATCCGCCCTTCTTCGGCACAAGAGTACACACACCCGTGTATTTGTGCGCGCGCGCGTGTGTATGTGTATATATGTACCTCGATAAACGTCGCCATCGATAATCGAGTCCCTACTGTGTGTGTGTGTGTATTACGTATAGTTAAACGTATGTGTTTGCACAAACATGCATAAGAACTCCGTATTCCGTGAAAATAAAACCTTGCTTGTTTTAGGAATGTACAAAATAAAGCACCCTTTGTAGGCTCTCTTGCATTCCTCAGATCTTTTTGAAGCATATGATAAATGTCATCGTTAAAAATAATAATTCTCCCTCTCAT
The DNA here is from genome assembly GCA_036926305.1 of Uropetala carovei. Taxonomy (NCBI): domain Eukaryota; kingdom Metazoa; phylum Arthropoda; class Insecta; order Odonata; family Petaluridae; genus Uropetala; species Uropetala carovei. Next base: position 8,152,433 of record JAXCHB010000129.1, read on the forward strand.
TAAAAATTTTTAAAAAACGTGCGTATGTCGTATTATTTATTTCTTATGTTAGTGGGAAAACTAAGATGCACGAGAAAAAGTGAGCGAGAGAGGGTGTGGACCGTTTCTGCAGACGAGTGAATACCTTATTTGCTTTTATATAATTATACTAAATAAGTTCACGTCCTTTTTTCCCCTTCGACGAATGATTAAAAATAAAACACTACTTTTAAAGGTTAACTCGAAAAGATGTCCAAATGGGGACGGAGGTGTAAGGGATTCCGAGTGAATTTTATTTTGTTTTTTTTTTTTAAAGCGCGTTCGCTAGAGGCGAAATTTCGCATAAATACACATTTAGCCACTAATTGGTCGGTCGCCACTTGCCGATGCAAAATGGGACATTAATTATATATTTAAACATTTATTCTCAGGAATAAAATTGGAAGTTCTTGCATTTTAACGCCGTGCGTCGTCTTGCTGAAAAGGTTTTAGCGACTCGGTGGTTTTTCTTATCAACATATACAACTCGCATGTTCAAATATGAGTTACTTTATTTTCTAAAGAATTTTATAGAGGAAAAACGTGTCAGTTTCTTTTTTGATTAATCTTGTCCGAGTAATTAAACACTATCTCTTAAAGTGCATCACTTGGTGTTTGTATATACAGCGGAACTTCTATAAGTTCAACCTCAAAGGAAACAAAAAATATTCGACTAATAGAAAATTCGAGTTATAGAAGAAAAATAACATGAAAGAGATATTGTTCTGTAAAATGAATTCACTTCGAGTTATGGAAAATTCGAGTTACAGACGTTCGACTTATAGAAGTTCTACTGTATATGGTTGTCTGTATGCATGTGTTTTATATTTTGCCAGTGATATTTTTATTTTGAATAATGTTATAGAAATAGTTTACAATTTAACAGTATCCTTCTAAAAGGTTTTACTATTTGTTTCGATACTTAAACATTACTAATCTAAACGTTTTTTCTAAAAACTTCTGTTTACGCGGGTCTGTTTAATTAACCCCACCCACAGGACCGCCATGAAAGGAAATTCATATAAGCTGCACTTGATGAGCGTAGTTATTCTCAATATGCTATTGAATGAAACAAATCAGAGAGCGCTTTCAGTTAAATGCAAAAAGTGCATAAGCTTCCGCTAGTAAAAAAAATACGATTACATTTATTCGGGCCACGTCATTTTCTACGGGAGAAACTTATTAAATCATCCAGATGAGTAAATCTTTATAAGATATACTATGACATCTAAGCTTCCCCTTAACTCCACCAAAAATTATGCCTGTAGTATATTATGATGTTGTTAATGAAAAATATATTTAGTTTTTCATTGCACCAGAGTACGATATATTTTGCCCTGTTCAGATATTTTCCCAGAATTTCATATTCCTATAAATTTTGGTTAAAATCTTGGCCTATTTGAGAAATGTCGTATCTGGCAAAGCGTTAACGCGAATTCTCTGCAAGATCATTATCTACGAAGACACTTTATTCACGTAGTATAAACCTCATCCAAATTCACTCCTTGTAACGTTGATGACTTAACATACTTTCCCTTTTCCGCCCGCTTTGTTTTGACGTCACTTAGGTCTTTCTGAATTTCGTAAATAATCTCTCTTAATAATGCATTTCAACTGATACAATTCAACATAATAATAATACATAATAATTTATCAAAAATTATATCCATGATAATAAATAATTATTATAATGTGGAGCCATCATCAACAGATAAACAATACTTAACGTATCTTCATTGTTTTCTAGGTTGTTGATTTATTTTCTTAACAAGATAGAAGAATATTACGGCAGGATTCAATAAATAATAAGTAAAGCAGTTATAATTTTTCACTATTCCTCAGTAACGCACGACGAAATATAGATTTTTTAAATATTTTATGCAAATCGGGGATGTACACATTTCAAATATTATTATTTCCATCAAAGACGCAATATTTTTTTTACTTAAGCAACATGCTTGGAGTTTTAGAAAAAAATTGCTTCTCGATAAATTTCGCTTCACTGCGAACATCAAAAGCTTAAAACACGGCAAAACCGAATAACTTTGCGTCTTTCATAAAACATAATAAACCATTAAAAACTAACGGAGGTGGTGACTCATTTTTATCACCGGTGTTTAAACGTAGAATAGGGCATGAAACCATGAAGAATAAGCACGCAGCATATTCTGTTACAAGGATAAAATTCAACCCTCATATAAATGTTTAATATTTTCCAATTACATTCGGTGATAATGATTTAAAGGATATGAACAGCAACCAACCCATGCCTATGACTTCTAATGTTACTCAATTTAAGAAAACATTATATTCTGAATACTGTGATTCAGAGGTTATAAGAAATAGGTGAATTCATCATAATCTTAAGCTTCTACGAATTTCAAGATTGAAAAAAATAATTTTCAACTAGGTCGGAAATCCCACTTTCAGGACATGACCTTTTCATATCAAAAATCGTTTCTCAATATGCTTTATATAATAAAACGTATATATAGAAACATAAAGAATATTTTCCATGGAAGACAAATAAATAATCACATCGCAAAGGACGATACAAATGTAATTTATGCTCCGAAATATGTACAATAATTCGCAGAATTGAAGCTTATGCGGATCTATGGCATTTCTTCCGAATGTATGCATGGATCTTGAAAAAAAATCAATATTGAAAACCGATAAAATTTTTATGCCTTCCATCTCTAACCGAGTAACACCTTGAGCCATTCCTTTATTTTTAGCCAGCGTTAGCCTACATCGGATAATACATTCATAGGCCGAGGGTGCAACACATGTTACCTTAGGTTAAGTGCGATCTTGCGGGCAACATTCAAACTAGAAATAACATACCGAAAGAGGCTTCCATAGACATTTATCACCCAACATATAACTACGAAGCTTTCCTATCACGGGATAGCGGGTGTGTTTCATTGCCGTACACGATATTCCCCAAATAATATATGGAGCCGAGATAAGGAAAAAACATGCTCAAAAGACGAAAAAAAAAACCTTATTGAACCTTGTGACAAACCAATTCGACACGCAAATTCATAGAGCGAACAGAGTATGCACAAACCATTCTTATGAGGGTCGTTAGATATATTTACGGAGCTGCTAGCATAATTGCACGGAGTTATGTTTTTAAATCGACATGACTGCAAATGTAGACAATTATTATGAATGAATGTTTGAAAGTATTCAGTTTTTGAACTTATAAAAATCTATTGTTAGAAAATATTTTGAGATTTCCTAGTTAAAATGAATATTGAATGCGGTTGATTAATTTGGCAATGCTTGATAGTAGACGATGTATTTAGTTTTTCCGTTTGCTTCGAGCACATACAGATTTTTTCCACTTCAAACTCTTGATGCTGCAACTTACAATTGCGCAACGGTATAGCACGTGAAATCTGCTTCCATTTAAAGGCATTGGTATCGTTGCCATTGTATTTAGTATTTTACATTGCCACAGACGCCTAAAAATACATTTCTTCATGATTAAAATCTAAATTGTACGCTAAATAGGCTTAGACTCGAATTCTGTCATTAAAAAATATAAAGTCGATAAAACTTTAATTTGGAAAAGAATAAAACTCCGCACGTAAAGCGAACGATTTTTACGTGTTAACTTACAGAAAAATGTCCCCCATATTGGCAGCACAGACTAATTCTGGTTGACCAAAAGTTGACCATTTTCTAATTTAATATGTAAGTAAGAACAGTACGAAACTTGGTTGCTCTAGGTCTTAAAGTTTAAGCGTGCATAATGAGACAAATTCTCGGAAATACATAAATAAACAAATACACACACCCTGCAACGCGTATTATTCAATGAGGCATTTGAATATCTCTCTATAAACATCGATTACCTAACTCAATTACAACGGCAGACTAAATTACAGCATCCTCAGACACATCCAACGCAAACGCAATTTCAACACCTGCACGTAAATTTATACGGACAAAGCGAAGACAGGCTGATAGTTTTCCTTTTTCAGCGAGAAACTAATTCTGGTATCCTGTGTTTAACCGTTGCGAGCTGCCACACGCAGCTAAATAACCGTCAAAGGGTAAGCGAATTCGTCACGGCCACGTCAAACCGCATATAAACAGTCGGACACAAAGGGACTAGAGACATGACACACGAGTTTCGGCGGTCGGTCAGAAACATCTTCGGCCGCGATGATGTTTCCAACCGTTGAAGGTCACTTTACAAACAAGCGAGGAAAAGGAGAGGCGAAAACGGCAAGGGTGATGAATTGGAGAGGAGCATTGCGTGCGGAATTTATAACCGGGGTTGTGTAGCGTCGACGCTAAACATTTCGCTTTTGATGCATGCCTTGGAGAGTGACCGTGTCACCGCGTACTAAATGACGCCCGGATACTTTTCCCTTTCGGTATAAATCGAATGTCAAAAATGACATTGCCTTCCAATAACTGGGGGTCCTTCCTAAATTCAAACGGTAATCGGTTTTTTTTGTAAATCTTAGGGAGTTTAATTTGGCAAATTCAAATACATAAACGTAATTACACGCGATGAGAGCTCAGTTTGGTGGATACACATGCATAAGTTAAAATACGCAACTCCATGAAGACATCATGCAAGTTTAAGAATAACGTTTACATTGAACTAACAAAAGATAAGAAAAAAGAATTTATTTGTGTAACTCAGTAGAATAGTTCAGCCAAACCCTCGTGAAAAAACGACATTTTGGATTCCCACGCATTAATAAAAAATTCCATACCCACCTTAGGGTTCCATATACAGATATGGAAATTTGATAAAAACATCATAACGAAGAAAATAACTCGTCACTCTATCTCTGCCGACAACGCGAAATTCGATCATTCGCGTCCAGCGTTAAGTTTTCGCCTGAATTTTTACCTCCTAGTATTTTCGGCCTGTCCAGTGGGAATCAAAATTTAATGCATCATCCGCGGAGCTCGCAGCCTCTGGGGCTTAGCTTAGCTTCCCCCCTCTGTTCAAGGCTTTCGATGTCGGTCAATTGAGGAGGATCAATTAGGCACAGTCACGTGACTCAAAGTGGATGCGTTTCTGTCACGTCTTCATTCCGGGCACGGAAATTCGCTTTGATGTAGTATTTCCTGGAACGAAGAGCCAAAAGTTCTCCGACAGTCGAAGGCTTTCGGTGGTAATTGTTTCCCTAAGCTGATTATAATTGGATTCAACTAGCGAGAATTGGAAGCGGAGAAAATGTATTTTTATCGGGATTTTTGCTGTCAAAGATCGTTATCAAGGGAGTGGTGAGGGCGCTTGCCTGTTACCTGCTCAGCATACCTTGTGCGAACCAGGTACTATTATAATCCTGGGAAAGTAGGACCTTTTTCAGAGGTTTCGCGACCATTGGATGGGTAAGAGGAGAACATGCAAACCAGCGCTCCGTCCTAAGTAAGGAATGTAAAATAGTTGCCCCCCTTGGTGTTTCTCGACAAGAGTAGGCTAATGCCGGCGCCGGGTCCCCCTCCTCACCTACTATCGCTGGAGTCACAAGGTCCCCCAATTGACAAGACTTGCTTTTTTGAGCACCATGGGTTTTTTCATTAAATTTTCTGTGTTATTTTTTTAGAGTTATGAACTTCTTGCCCAATGAACTTCCGAAAGAGATAGATTACATGAACAAAGCGAAATGTTTGGAATCAGCAAAGAATAAGATTTAGACCACATTATATTGTTGAGATGCTAATTTTCGAATAAATTCTAACTGTGATCACAGTAAGATTCTTATATACATATATTATGATCATGACCGTCCCTAGGGTATGGCGAATTGGGGCGACCGCGATTTCAGAGGTCCCGCGCTTCTACGTATATTACCGCAAGGAAAGTCTAAATTTAATTTGGCCGTTAATGATAACGAGGTCCCGAATAGGTCGATTTGCCCTGTTGGGACGTTCCTTATTATGATCAAACCTATTGGTCAAACACATTATTGATGACACAATTTTCTCTTTTCACAAAAACATTCTATATGAAATGTAACCATGGTGGAAAAAAATACAGAGATTTTGAAAATTCCGGAGGACCACATCACACCAATTATTATTGCATATTGGATAACAATATTAGTTATTTATTTAACAAGTGAGGGACGAATTGCAGAACGAATTACCTAAGGCGCTTTTTTCACCGACTATCATCTTACCATCGGAGTAAAAATCGCAAAAAAAAAATTTAATGTATTATAAAAGTATGTCGATAAAAGTGTGAATTAAAATCTAATCCTTCAACTTTAATAAATCAATTATATAAAATTAAAGGTTTTTTACAAAATAAAAGATGCAACGAATAGTTTTTAGTTTCACGAGGAAAAATACGAGCCGGAGATCATCTCACTCTCCACTCTTGACTCATTCGACACTTTGTTTTAAAACATTCCGATTAAACAAAAATCTGATGTGGTCAACACGACATTCTCCATATTTGAGGTATAGATATTTAAATTATTATGAATAGCATTATGAGGCAAAGTTATTATTTCATATCGTAAAAGAATACAGTCGTCCTTATTGCCGTAAATTAGGTATATTTTGAATATGTTTACAGAATTCACCGCTACATGGTACTGGCGCTGTATACTGGTATTAATAAAAAGCAAAATATCTCCGAAATGGATGCTCCTACGAAAATCTGTTTCCAATAAAACTTGGAAGAAATATATTCTCTACAACTTTGGTCCTCACGAAGATTACCATTAACGACGTTTTTAAGGAGATATTTGACGGAAACCGAAAAAATCGATTGTTTATAAGTAATTCGTAAACAATAACTGGTATGGAAAATTATTTCAAATGAAAGTTGTAGGAAATTACATTCTCTATAATCCTTGTATAGAATTGTATATACAATAATGATGTTTTAACGGAGAAATATCGCAAAAACCGAATCGGGCTTCGAGTAAACCTTGACTTCCGGTTAACCGGTATTGTCCAAAAACTAGTCAGTTCTTTGTGCTCATGCTAAAGTGTTATATATGAAGTTTGGTAACGATATGGCAAGTACTCTTTGAGTTAGAGCGCCCACATACACACACACACATACGCGCGCACACACACACACAGACCATTCAGAAAATAGTCGAAACGTGTTCTAGGGACCTCAACACGTGTATTTCCGTTGAAATCTCGAAGTCGATTTTTTTTCATGAACAATACTTTCTCATCACTACGTATGGAGAAAGTAAAACGGAATAATTTCCCTCCTATCTCTCTCTCTGTAAGAAATTTCCCCTACAAACTTTCAAAACCTCCAATCTAATTAACCCTCTTTTAAGTCCAGGACCCCACAAAAGTCAGCCGTTATAACGTAGGTGTGCGCGCGACTCCTTATAAAGCAAAAGGGTCTGAGTGAAATTGAGTTTGCCAACTAACGCGTAACCCACACCGCTATAAAACCTTTCCCTAGCCCCTCTCCATCGCCCCCCTCTACTCATGGGCAAATTTTATTCCCCTTAAAAAAGAAAAAACCTTGACCAATGGCTTATCGGAACAAACTTCTTCCTCACTCACCTCTTTACCGATCGGGTCCCCTATACCGCAAATAATAATTTTTCCCCAGCGAAATTTCGATAGGCCCGTAAAAAAAAACTACTATAATGTAGTGATCCGACCTTTCACCCGTAGAAAGTTTCCTTGTGTGTCCACGCGAGACAAGGGAGGCGCTGCTGTTCTTCTTCCTCCGCCCTCTTCTCTCTCTCTCTCTCCCTCCCCCCATCGTTTCCCTCCGAAATTCTCCATCCAAGTATGCTCTTTAAACAGCACTAAAAGGCCAGCGTCTTCACGGGCCACCTCAGGGACTTACGCGGTAAATGTGCGAGAGATGGAAAACTTTCTCGTTTGGCTTCCTGGGAGGAAGAGGGAGGAGAGAGGGAGGTGGAAGAGTAGGGCTCTATGAGAGGATGTTTGGTTAGCTTACGGAGAAAGGACTTAAAGGGAGAAGAAGGGGTTTTCTCGACTCGTGAAGGGTTGAAGAGGGCGGTGTTGGTAAAGGTATATAGGGGGCCAAAGGATCCGGAATTTGCTTTATGAAACCCCTTCTCCAGATGGCGGGCCATACCCTGGGAATGAAATTTCGGACCGAAAACTGTGGACTGATAGCTCTTAATTCTTGCTTGATGACCTTTTCCCGGGTCAATTTTGTCGCGATAAACAAATACGATGATTAAAAAATCTTGAAGTATGACTTTTTTATTAAATTTAAAACGAAATCTGTGCAACTATGGATTTCGCATCTATTAGCATGTACGGAAATAACATTCTTTATAATTATTTCTGTTTAATGTGTTTTTATGAGCTAATAATCTCATTTTTATAAAATTCTTAATTTTTAAATTGCATTCACACCTCATTTCAAATTTGGGGACGCATTTAATTTACATATTAATTTCGCTGAAATGCATAACTTAAAGTTATAATGCAGAGTTTTTCAAAAAAATTTCTCCGCCACCCAATAATAACAGAAAATACGTCATTCGGCCTACCAAAATGTTACCCTTATAAAATACTGTCGAGTAAGAATTTCTAATGATGATTTTAAAATCATAATGGTGCAATTTAATAACCTTTATGCCCCATTAAGCCCCATTAGTTGGTTTTTATTACTGGCAACAATTTAGCCTAATTTGTTGACAAAATATCTTGGACCGACCCTTTTTTGTGTCCCGTATTGGACTCTTTTGAGATCCACCGTTGGGCCGCGGCCCATATTTTGAAAAACCCTGTTCTAATGCCATCCTTCTGGAGAGGTCCAGCATTCTAATCATTCTGCTACACTCCAATTGCGGTGGCTTTCAGAGTATTATTCAAAACGGTAATATTCGAGTTCTGCCGATGGAGTTTGCGTTCGTCTTTGTTATTGATGTTGCTCTCATTTTAAAAGGTCATTGAGTGAGTTTATGAGTTGCGTTTTATGCAATCAATGAATACCAAATTCAACTCATTATATTAAATTCAAAATCCTCCCCTCGACAAGTCCCTTTTAGTACGCATCGTGCCTCTTTTGCGGCTTTGACCAAAAATCCAAATTCACACACTCATTAATGCGTACGAATTATCCAAACACTTGTATCATACATTGTATGATGAGCTTCTTTAAACTGGAATATGTAATGACTGGGGAGGTAAAAATGTAACGAATAAACTGTTTGCTCTTAGACGCCTTTTTTTCTGGGGGCGGCTGTATCAACCGCAAAAAGCTAACATTTGATCTCGAAAAGGACCCACGAAATTACGACTCTCCCATCCGTGCGTGAAAATCTATTTTCCGACTGCTTCAATCTGAAACGCGTTTAAACCATCTAACATAATTTAATTGCCCGTGCAAAAAAACGGTAGTTTACCTGTGCTCTATGCGTAAAAAAATAATTAATACTTATTCGACGTAATTTTTTAACAATTTTGCGACGAACATGGATATATATAGCTTGTTTTGCGCAACCACAAAATTTGAATTTGTTCAAGAGAAACAAATCTAATGTGACTGAAACGAAAATCTAAAGCAATTAGCAGAAACGAGAGTTTGCATTTAATTATCTTTCACCGTGGGTTACGAAGCATATCACGATTTGCCTTAAAAGTGCGTAGATATCGTGATAAAATACTTAAGGCTCGACTATAAAATGAATATTTTATACAAACGTTTCGATTACAATGAAAATTAACTGTAGAACGCAGTGAACTATATTTTTAAAACCAAATGAAAGAGAGGATATGAAATTATATAAAAACATTTTGGAGCAAAAGTATTTTTGTGTTCTGTTGATACATATTGTATCATATTATGCATATTTTTAAAAGGTTTTGAATCCACCCTTATTTTTCATAAAGAGCATTAATCAGAAAAATTAAAGTTTGCATTGGATAATTAATGGTTGGCATCAGCTGACATCCGCTGAAGGAAAAGGTGACGCAGGAGAATCCCCCCTCCCATTACTGGTTTAATAAAATGCCATTTCATTGAAATTCACATGAGGAAACTTCATTTATCTGTTATAAATGGTGGCACATTATGAATTTCTACATATATTCCTATCCAACTAGATATCTGATGACGTGTTACGTCGTGAAGCGCGTTCGCTTTAATTTAGAAAAATTCACGTACCGCACATATGATGACTTTTTTTTTTAACTGTAAACACCACCTCTTTTTAAAAGCATACATTTTCTCTCGTCAACGATTAATCTGCTCGCTTCTCGCCTAAAACGTATGACAGAAAAATTTCTAATCGCTCTCAAGATTTACGAGAATTATTGCGCGCGCATTCAAGACGAGACACGCGTAAGAAAGAAAAACGAACTTTCCCCTACCTCAAGAAGCCATTGTCGTGTTAGATAGAGAGGAATGCGTAAGAGACCACGTAAAATACGACGCTTTAGGAATTCGTCGATCCAAAAAGGTGTGCGCCAAGACGTTGAAAAACGAAAAATAAAAACAGGCATGGGATATAAACACCATTCATTAAGTAAGGTGCCATTAAAAAAAAAGAAAGAAAACAAACCTAGCTTTTTGAGCAAGTGTGGCGCAGAGTGGTTCAAGAAATTATGGCCTCCATCTCCCTAAGGTGCGGTCTTATGAGAATTAAGTGCCTGTTACTCCGTCATCATTTTTCAGCTGGATCAAAGATACTTAGCGTAAGTCGAGATGACGGGTAGAAACCATCAATCTAGCGCTGTTTTTTAAACGCATAACACCTTGCGCCATTAGTGAATAATCCATGAATCATTTCTAAATTATACGAAGTCACGGGAGAATCGCATAAAGAGGTCCCGAAACACGGTGTAAATTTAGTAAATTGGCATTGTTCTGCATGGCGCCATCGCTCTTCAACGTCATGGCGAAAAACATTGTCCCGCGAAAATAATAACGCCATATACTGTTTTATTTTTTTAATATGCTCAAGTGTGAAAACCTGCCGAAATACGTGCCTTTTTATTGCGACGAGCATGCTTAGGAAGATTTTCAAATATTAACATGAAAATATAGTTAAATGCAAAATATCACCTTATAGCGTTTCGGCGTTGGATAAAAATGAATAATGCACCTTTTTCAGAGTCATTGTTGAATTTAATTGAATGAAACGTTATTGGTATGCAGCACAAAATAACGGTATTAGCGAAAAAATTCTTTAAACTGAATGCATTAAAGGGAAAAAACAAAATTTTAATGAGAATCCATACGAGCTACGAGCTATAAATTAATTATATTCCAATGACAAACACTTATTTTCACGTTAACGATAAATTCTAAAAGACTATTCTAAAAAGGACCAATTTAGGGTTTAATAAAAACTGAAAATATACAATTGGAACGGATGCACTTAAAATTCAATCAAATGTCAGAGAGAAACGTTTATATTTTTTCTCAAAATACCTCTCGAATGCAAAAAAAGACAAATCAAACATGAAGTTCGATTCGTTTTGCAAAAAAAAAAGCAAAACTTCCCAAACATTACCTGACGATCCTCAACTATTTCCCGAGCGAACGTCTTCCAAAATTAATTCGCAGCTGAGAAGGAACGTATCGAAGCGGAAGAAAAACAAACGACGCTCGCAGCATAGAGTCTAACCATCAATCCCGACAGAGACAGGAACGGAATTCCTCAAAAAAAGTTGGTTAAACAAACAACACTTTAAAATAAAAAAAGAATCGCTTCTCCGACTCCCGTTCCAAGCCACACAGGAAGTTCACCTGTCACAACGGAATTGAAAATGTCAACGCGTGTGGTCTAGCTGAGGCATAGCACATTTTGAGTTCACCCGAATGAGATTCGTACTATGAAAAGAAACAAGCTGAGGAAGTCTTGAAAGTTATACGATCCATATGCTTTCTAGAACTACAAGATTTCAAGGAATGCGACATAAAATTGAGGAGCAGGACATGTTTACATGTAATTCATCAGATTTATGGGTAGCAGGAGGTGCAACGCACCAAATCATACTTACATTTACATTTACATAAATACCCTGCAAGCCGCTAGGAGCGTTTGGCAGGGGGTGTCACAACACCAAGTGAAGTCTAGCTAATTCCTCTGTTGGATTGTCTTATCGCGTCTGGGAAAAAGGATCGGTAGTATTTCTCTGTTCTAGCGGTAATTTCGAGATATTTTCTCCTGCACTGTGATCTAACATTACGTTCACTAACACCGATGGGGACGACTATGCCGCGTACGTCTTCAACGAATTCGGAACTTTCAAATTTTTCAAATAGTTTCCTCTTGTATTCAATTCTTCTACTCTTCAACGTCTGCCATTTCAGATCTCTCAATAACTCTGATACACTCGCATCATACCGATATTCTCCTTTTACAAATCTAGCCGCTCTACGCTGAACCATTTCGAGCTCTCTAGTTAGGCCCTCCTCGAAAGGGTCCCAGACGGCGCAACAGTATTCCACGATGGGTCGTATTAGGGAAAAGTATGCGATTTCCTTCACATTCGAGGGGCATCCCCGCAGGACTCTAGAGGAAAGCCCTTGAATTCTGTTTGCCGATGCTATAACGGATTTGATATGCTCTCTACTAGACAAATTGCTACTGAGAATTACTCCTAGGTATTTGTAGCTATTGACGTATTTTAGCTTTAGTTCAGATATTTGGTACGGGTAACGGTTGAAATTCGTGGAGCGCGTGAAGTTCATTGCGGCGCATTTCTTTATATTCAGATCGAGTTGCCAATCTGTACACCATTTCGTGATAGCCTGAAGGTCCTTTTGCAAATTCTCCTGATCGTGTATTGTGTTGATACTTAATATTGTATGGTACTCCTGCTATGATGTCGATGCCCTACAATCGGCTCACGTAATTTGTCGTCATTATGGTGTCAAGCTGCAACCAACCCTTTTGGAAAATTGCGTAACATGTAGACGTAGGTGAAATAGATAATTTTTCATAAACTTTAATGTGTGTAAACAGGAGGTCCAAAATTAAATATACCACGAGAAAATATGAGTATTTTTTTATTATTCGAGACAACAACATAATTCAAAGTCAAATAACCACTGAAGGGCTTAAAGTTACGTTGTAGTTAATAATCAAGTTTGCATTAATTTTCTAATAACAGAATTCCCCATCAGGTGTCCTGTCAATGATGCTGTATTATCTCAAAAGAGAATTATCGTGCTCGTCTTATGGCTGAAAAATTCAAGAAAAAACACTTTAAAAAATACTTGTCTCGGATGTCTTCAATAACCACAATAAGGTTATAAAAAAAACCAGATGCGCATTTCGGCTACAAAGCAACCGTCTTCGGTGGTAATTCACCGAAAGTGGATGTTCTTTTAGAATCTATTTTCGTTCAATTACCACTTTTTAGCCGAAATGAGCATCTGTTTTTTTATAACCTTGTTATTAACACTGAAATACCTGATACAAGTATTTTAAAGTGCTTTTTTCTGAATGCCTAAGGCTATCTTGCAAATTTTGTGTGAACTACGTATATGAATACTAGCTTATGAAGGTACGCATGGAGAATTTTTAACATAACATTTATCAACATAAATAAAATTTTCAACTCCTCAAAGTTTATTTTCTTTCGAATTATACGTTATTGCCTCATATAATAAAATCATTGTTCAACTTTGTTTTTTGCATATCCCTTTCGGGACACCCTGTGTATATATTTTAACTCGACGGTAAAGAGGTTAACTATAGCACGCGGAGGACCAAACTAAGACCGCATCCTAAGACAATTTAGCAATACCGTCACACAACCATGCGCATTCTCTCTCTTTACCATGTCCTTCCCACCAATGGGGAGGAAGAGAACTATGGACCGACACGCCCATCTCAGTGATTAATGACACGCCTTAAAGAGTTTATGCGAGAATGGGGGGGAGAGAGAGAGAGAGAGAGGTAGAGTTTTAGGGTTGGAGGAACCGATGGAACAACGGGGTGCCAACGACCGGGCCATCTCACCCTGTCATTCCCGCCACTTCCTTCCCTTCAACCGCTCTTAGGAAACGGACGGAACCTTCTCCCAAAGAGACCACCTACCCCGAAGCGGTCTCGAAGAAAACAGCGGGTGGGGGAGAGGGAGGAAGGAGGGGAGAGAGAGGTAAGAGGTTTGGAGGTTTAAGGTTCCTACACATTCATTCCCCTGGAAGCCTTAGGGAAGGAGAATTCATCAAGCGCTTAATTTTATAGCGTTTTGAGAGAGAGAGAGGGAGAGAGAGAGAGAGAGGGGGAGGGTGGGGGGGTTGGAGGGAGGGAAGCGAGAATGACCGTCGGATTCTCAAGGAGGAGAAAGTTGAAAACGCTCTCCTCTTTTATTTGCCAGCCAAATGAATTTCCGGGAGAATATTTAGCGGTTTTTGGATCAGAGTTTTGCCCAGAATTTCCAGCAAGAGAATGGATGAAGAATGGTGAAATATGAACGAATTTTCTACTATTCCCGCGGTTAAATTAGCGCGCCCTTCTTTAAATACTTCGATCGTGTGCTCGGTGTTATTAAAATAACTTGCATATTTTACTGCGTAGAAAGAATCCTTAAAACTGGCAAGTGACAGTACCGAAAGAAATGCTTATTAAACATTTTCGCCTAAAGCGATATTTTCATTTTACAATGAAGGATATTCTAATGCCCTTAGCCTATTATGTAAAACATTAAAATATACAGCAATAATAATCTATTCATATATTAACGTGGTTACAGAACTTTTCCAATATGAAATCTTTGATTTTGAATCATGAACTATAAGTACCCTTGTCCTCATTTAGTACCGATTATAGATTAGTCACAAAATGAATGCCCACGCTATTTCTGATCCTCCAATAAGTAATTTGCATTATCAAGAACAATTAAGAAAACCACCATTTATACAAAATTAAATCCAAGATTTCCCTCTTACTTTACGGAATTAATTGAAAGCGAATGATCATTAGATTCTTTAGCGGAACGTAAAAAAAACCTACTTTCTACCGAGTGATTTTCTCAATTAAACCGGCGTTCCATGTAAAAGCGTCTTCAAATTAATGGAATGCTCGAGGCACGATTTCTAGGAAAGGAGGAATTTTTTTAAAGGGGTTGTCGACCCTACCTCTCGACAATGAACGTCGTAATTCGCGACGGGGAGGAAAAAATAGGGTAAACGCGAGCTCGATGGAGATCAATAGTAAAAAACCGATTAGAATTCGACTCGCTGAGCATTCTATCCGCCACTGCGAATGCTTATGGCTAGGCATATAACGGGATTCCAACCGAAGCTTGTGGGGAGGCGTGTGTAATAGGCGGCTTTAGACTGTTTCTGGTTTTAGAATATTTACTATCGAAAGTTTTTAAAGGTTAGGCTGCCTCATAAAAGTAGTTCGAATTAACAAGTATAATTCTAGATTAATCATGCAAGATATGATGGATTTTTTCGATAGATTTTCTCTGGGCTAAGTGTCAAATTTTAATTGACGATCTTTGGAATATATTTGCGAAACTACGTAATTATTTCAGCGCAAAAAAAAACTAAAACAGCGAGTAATTTTTCGGAAAAAATAGCGTTGAATATGAGAAGGTGATTCAAGCGTGAAAATTAAATTATCAAAGGAAATAAAGAATGAGGACAATATTGTGTCTAACCTATTCACTGTAGAATATCGATCGAAATACTTTACTTTCACCCATTTAGCCCCATAATATTTTAAACATAGCGGTATAGAGTGATTAGGTTAGAATGCTGTCAATCCTTATTGGATGAAAAATAGAAGTGGCATTTTTGGTGTTTCATAAATATAATAGCATAGTTTGAACATTAATACTTTTTGTCAGCACAAAAATTTAAGTCTCCACTCAAACAACCATCTAAATATTTACCGCGTGATTAGTTACTTAAAGGATTAAGTTATTCCACTGATATTATATATAAGGCCGAGACCTAGTGATTACTTATTTTTACCAGTTATTAAATTTTTGAGACTTCTAAAACCTCCTTGGGAAGGTCGAAACTCATTTTCCTGTGATATACCTAAGATATATTTCGTGTGATTTTTTTGTAATACTACTGTGAAGGTGTATCTATTAAATATAATGTACACAATTTTCTGACAAGCCATTTGGCTATCCGATGTAGTACTTGCTAGAACTTTAAAAGTTCCTATCTAAAGAAATATCTCTGAAATGAAATGAGAAATTATAACTTTTCATTACGTATTAAAAATCTCTCCAAAATATATAACCATTCACCTCACGTCAAAAACATGCATATACTGACATTCACAAATGACACAAATTATGACACTGGAATTCATGGCGATATCAACCAGTTTTTCCGGGAAGCAAACATAGGCTGTATTCCAGCCCGCGTCAACTTCAACGAGTAGCTGAAACTCAACAATTTACACAATTCCCAACAAAAAAAACAAGACTACTTCACGGTAACAAAACAAAATTAAAATACCAAAAATAACCCAATCAACGTTTCCCTCAAACCCCTCTCACAAAATGAGAAGAAAACCCAACTCGTTTCAATACTGATAAGATTCGAATGGCAATTAATTCGAAGACGTTGTGTTCATTTCATCAAACGAACCGAAATTCTTTCTCCAGTCACATCTTTCCATATCCTTCCACCCCATCATCTCCCCAACTCCCTTGCAGCTTATCCCAGAATCCCATGTCGTTCGGCGGCAATTATATCCCTCCACCCACGACCGTTACCCTTCGCTTCCCCCTCAACCCTTCTTCCCTTGATACCGGAGCCACGTTATAACCATCCCTCTTCTCTCCCAAGTCTCATCCTTATTCCGACCGTCTTACTCCAGGCCCATCCACATTCTCACCCTCCCACCCACAACATTCTCTCTCCCTTCTCTTAATTAATCTCTTTCGGCTAATCTACATTCTCATCCACCCTTTCCTCCATTACCTTCCTTTCACTCCCCCCCCCTCCCCCATCCTTTTACATCCTCCGAACAATTCATACACGGCCCCGAAGGTTGTTCCTTCGCTCGGGAGATGGCTCCAGCGTCGTCCCTCGTTTCTCATCCTCTCCACCGTGGCGCCGTTGACGCCCTTCAGAATTCAATCCTACACGGTGGAATTACGTGATGTGCAAAAATTTTCCTCCTTTCGCCACGGCAATAATTTCGGGTTCGGGCGTGACCTTCGGCTGCGGGCGAACGGGAGGATAAGTCGACGCTACTATGTTTCGGCGTAATATTGCATAACGCCTCACTTTAGTAATGAAATATTAAATAAGTTTAGTATAATTAGTCTGCGATCACGCTCATGAATAAATACGAAGGCCGTGAACAAATTACGATAAATTATAGGTCAGTTGCACTTACAGAAAATGAATGGCTATTTATTGATATTTTAACGTAATTTTTAAAAAATGTTTCTAAATGATCAATTACTAGCTGAAAGTAACCGGAGATGCTCGGGTTATGCCAGACATATATTTCAATGTGAACTGACACAAATAAATTTGATTCGACTTACGTATTCCGATTTATATGACAGGTACTTGGTTTCATTAAAATACATTCCTTACAGTAGCTTATTGATAAACATACGAAAGAAACAAACATGTCATTTACTGTGGCAACGTGAAGTAAAATCGTGTGTATTTCCGTTGAAATCTCGATTTCGAATTTTTTCCTGAAAACAATACTTTCTCTATACTATGTATATTGTAGAAAGTAAAAACTAATTTTGAGATATCTCTGATACTTATGAATTGGGCAGGGAGGGTCCATGGAGGTCCGGAGAGAACGTGAGCATACGTGAGAGTAATAGGATTTCGCGTTCAACAATGTAATCGGTTGGCAAGGCAACTTCACGTTAAAAACGCTAAGTTATGTCAAATTTTGATATGAAAACGTTAAATTCGAAAGATTTAGATTCGAAGGCGATAAAAGACGATAAGAATAAGAAACTGCATTTATTTTTTTAAATACAGCCCAAGTCCGAAAACGTAGGTCAAATATGTGAATTTTAATAAGCAAAATAAAATAAGGTTGCAGGTCGAAATATCGATTTTTCCATGTTTTCTTATGAGGAATGGAAATAATTTTCGGGAATCGAACCGAACATTCCTACCAGATGTCAACCTTCTAGCTACTCGGAAAGTCTGTTAAAAATAGCACTACTTAGTTCAGATTTCCCTCCGACGACGATGACGACGAAGTCAATTTTATATATTAGATTACGGTAGATTTCTGAACACTGTTAAAGAGACCATTTAAATATATTTGGCATCCTCGGCATTTATGTTAATTTTTCTGCCGAGGAAAGGGAACCTAAATACGTATAAAATTTAGGTACTATCGATGCAAATTACTATTATATCGTGTTCCATGGTTTATTAATAAAAAATAAGTAATAAAAACAATAAAAATAATTTTGACAAGAATTTATTGTACAAATTTGAAATATCGTCCACCCCTATGGAAAAATAGTAAGTAATTCCCCCCCCCCCTCCCCCTCCCCGTAGGAAAGTTTGTAAATCAGCCCTTGATCTGATGAACAATATTTTAAATCTTTTAAAACAAATGTAAACAGTTCCATTTATTTTCCTTTTATCTTATTCGGTCGAATAACAGGTTCACCTGCTAAAGAAGGAATTTCCCGTGTACAACACGCACCAAATTCAACACGCACCTCGGTTTTCAAGAGAGAAATATCGAAATCCTCTTATCACCATCTACCTATAATACGCACCTATGAACATTTAGTAATAACATCAACGCAGCCTTTCACATTGAAACTGAGTAACAGATGGGATAGAAATTATGAACCGCAGGTACCGAAATTGAGATATTACGTATCATTAACTATTCGAGTAAAGGAATAAAGAATTTACAGCCATTCGTGTATATGACTACTAACTTTTAATATAAATTAAACGCAATTGCGTTAATTTTTTTAAATCGACTAATTTTACTGCACACGCGTAATTAATAAAAACCATTACATTTATAATCTTCATTACTGTTTTATAAAACACCTTATTTTGGTTTTGAAACAAAGCTTTTTTAATTCCATTGAAACGCAGAAATAATAAAGGAAATGTATCGGTAAATATCTATTATTGGATGGCTGGAAAAAATTCTTGCGTTTATTACCACGGGGAAACTAAGGTAACAGTCTCAACACGTTGTATGTTTAAACTATTTTATCACCATGGAAACAAATTGAAAATTTAAAATCTACTTTTTCACTATGGAAACAAGTTGAAAATTTAAGCGCTGGGTACATTAGTCCAAGAAAATAACTGGAGCACAGGATAAAACATTTCTTTTTTTATTTATACCTCTACAATATAATAGCAAACTTTCCAGCGCCGCAAAATACTGATTCTACTGCGTAAAACCAATCTTGAACACATACACATGGATCCATGGAGTCCCATTCCAGACTATCTACCGCGACTTAAAAAAATATCGATAAAACCAAAATCAATGAGGAACGCATGAAATAAATTTGGAAATTTTTTCTTCGTAATAAGCTCCTGCCTCGAAAAAAAACCACCCCGACCTTGAAGCGGCATTACCGTTTACAAAAAAAAAATAAATAAATAAACCTTCGGGAAAAGAATTATGTCCTCAGCGTTCCGATACAAGCGAAACCCTTGTTTATTTCTTTCCTGTTTAATTAAAGCCTTTGTTGACACTCTTTTGTTAGAAATAGCCCGAACGAAAGAATCTAAAGGCAAACATTTGGGATGGAATAGGGTACCTCTCCGCGTGTCTTCATTAAAATCCAACGAGTTTACGGCCGCTGTTTTCATGCCCTCTCCATCTCCCGCCTCTCTCTCCATCTCTCTCCATCCGTGTCGCACGCAGGCGTTCTATACTCGCGAGCCAAAAACACTCTAAAGAATTGAGGGGTATGGGGAAGTGAGAGGTTTTCTTTTTTTTTTAACAATTAACCCCTGATTAGAAAAGGACCACTCAATTGACCCGCGGTGATGGAGCCTATGGTCGTTCTTCGTCCCGGTCGACCTGGGATTCATCCAACTCTACCCACGCGTGTGTTTGAGCATGCCGTACGCCCATCTCAATTCACGCGGAAAATGTATTCTCTTTTGGGTGAGAGGGAGAGGGAAAGGGGTGAGAGGGAAGGAGGGAGGGGGTAGCGATTGGTCTGGGACGCGATCCTCCGGTCGTTCGCGGGGCTCCATCTCTGCCCCCTTACGGCGTGCCGGGGAAATAAAACGACCACGCGCGCGGGTCCGAAAAGTTCGTTCGATATACGACCGAGAAATTTCGACGAGAATATAGGAAATTGCGTTAAGACCTCCGTTTTCATAATTCCCGATTCTTTTTAAAGGTTTTATTTTTGCGCGCAAACCCATAAGGATGGCGATTTTTTAAAAAAGCTTTTTAGCGCAATTTTCACTTTTTAAAATAATCTCGGCAGTCTTTCAAACCGAAATACCTTACAAACTTTATGATACATGAAACAGTACACGCGTTTTGTAGCTGTTTTAGAATTTGGACTTACCCTATCAAAACTGCACTTAAGAGGCATTCGCTTTTAACTACATCTAGTCAATTACTTAAAATATGTTTAAAATTACTTCCATATCTCCTAAATTTTTTGCGGTATCAGTAGAGGAAGTGTTCAAAAGCCTCGCTGGCAATAAAAATATATAATGGTATACGGAATATAATTGTGCCGTCTGAGATTTTCTGATGACATAATACTGTTTGCTGAAATACCTAGTAAAAATCTCCGTAGAAGAACTGAAGAGCTGGAGCAGGCAAGCCGAGAAGCTGGAAGATGAATCTTCATGAAACGAAGGTTATCTACAACACCTTCACAAATCTGGGAAGATACATACCAACGGAGCAGAACTCGGAGAAGTAACTAGCTATGTTTACTTGGGTCGGCTAATCACTACAGGCGGATCGCTTCTTCGATAAATCATCGGGAGAATGAAAATGGCAAGGAACGCTTTTGGGAAGAATGCAAACATCTTTAAATCAAATATTCCAGTCTTCCTATAAAAGAAGATTATATGACCAATGTGTTCTGCTTGTTCCGACATATAGATGCGAAATATGAACCATAAACGCCAGAAAGACACAGCACCTGCAAACAACACAGAGGAGAATGGAGAGATGTTAGGGTTCATCCAAAGAGATCGCGAAAGGAATGACTGGGTAAGAAAGAAGACGGGAGTCTCACATTATTAGAAAAGTAAAGACGCTAAACTGGCTGTGGGCGGGACATGTTGCTAGAAGAAACGATCAGCGTTGGACGTACGGTGTCATCGAATGGATCCCAAGAAACATCAAGAGACCGAAAGATAGATGAAACAGAGAGCTTATGAATTTCCAAGTGCCAACTTGGAGGAGGGACGCAATTGATAGGGAAAATTGGAGGAGTCTGGGGGAGATCTTCATCCGTCAATGGATTGAAGAAAGCTGATGATTATACACACACAAGTTATGCAGTTAAATTATTAATTCATACCGTTTTAGGAACATTCCCTGCATCTTTAAGGATAAATTTCGTATTACCTTGGTGGATTTCCAGATAGACATAAATCGACACACAATCGGTACTGCATAAACTTACCCATTCGCGACAAAAACGCTAGAGAAGCGACGGCCTTTATCTACCAGTCATAAAGTCAAGTTCTCCAAATTACTAGGATGATCCCCAGATAAACTTAGTGTATAATTCCTAAGTACCTTGCTCTATATTTTTTGGGAAGGGAAACAGCTTGCGGACATCGAAACTTCAAACTGGCAAACTAAATTAAAAGACAGTTTTTTAGTATCTGGTATCGAACGCTCTAGTAGACGAATAAGACGTTATCGCTATCTTCCTTCCTTTTCGTAACGTTGCCGTCAAATTTCGTTTTTAGCAAATCGCTCTATATCGCCTCTAGGTTCTTTTCTTTCCTTTTAGATTTATCCATAGTCCCATCCATACCCAAGTGGTCTCATGAGAGGCCATCTGATGCTCTCAGAATGCAGGAAATGCGTTGGTGGCCTGGGATACACTCCGGATACCCACCCCATGGCTCGGCCTTCTAGGTCTCGTTGCTTCGGTCCTTTGGACCTCGCTTGCTCTGCCCCTCCCAAATCTTTTTTTCAAACTGCGCCTTTTATATGTAGGGGCTCCTCCAAAAGTTTTCTAATTGGGCCCCGCAATTTCTAGGGCCGGCACTGGACATGTTGACTCATCAAATTGCTGAGAGATAGATGGAATATTGCAAAACGACCACATTTCAATAGCTTCCACAGTGAATCGAAACTAAAAAATTAAACCGCCATTCAGCATCCGACGGTCTTTCGTTTTAGGGTGGCAGTGCGCAGAAGACACTTTCACGGTAGGACGAGTCCATTCTCGAGCCAGAACCGCCTATAGAGGACGCCGTGTTTAGCCGTGAGCAATAGATGCGCGAACCTATACTCGTTCGAACCAAAATTCGTATACTGCGCAGCTCAGACGTCAGCCCTCCCCCTTAAAACTTCCCCTTCCTATCCTTTCCCTTCCCCTCTCTTGCGCCGTCGACTGCCACCGTAAAACGATCGAACGATCTTCCATCCAATATAGAGTTCGGTTATCACTTAAAAGACGGCTTGCGCATACACGCGACTAGAACTTTTTCTAGTTTTTTGAGGACCAATTGATGAAAAAACAAAGGAAAAAGACAGGGAAGAATAGCAGAACAAATTACATAAGGCTCTATTTTTTCACCGACTACTATTCCTTCAATCTGAATAAAGAATCGCAGATGCGATATCTTGTAGGTTGCCTACGTTTGTAGCAGCATGTACTTTTTATCGATTTTTTTTACGATTACTACATAGCAGCTGATTCTAAACGTATACTATATATATATATATAGGTGTTGGAGGAAGCCCAGTGGACACTTATCTAGATTGGCGAGCCGCTGGGAGTGCTGAAGACACCCGAAAAACACATAAACACAAAAACAACACATACGTATATGGAGCTTTCGGGCTGACGACCTTCTTCAGCGACGGAGAGACATGTTGTTTTTGTGTTTTTCGGGTGTCTTCAGCAACCCCGGCGGCTCTCCTATCTAGGTAAGTGTCCCCTGGGCTTCCTCCAACACCTTGTTGCCACCTTTATTATTACCTTTCCTTTTCTTTGAGCATTTATATATATATATATATGTATGTATGTATGTATGTATATTCACAAACACATACATACATACATACACACATCTTCGCTTTTGTTGTTCACGTCATTTTTGAATTATTTTATACACAGACGGACGAAAGGTGCAACCGAATACATGAGGGACATTTCTAAGAAAAAATAAGCTTTAAAAAAAGTTATTAAAAAAGTAGACACGCGAATAAAAACTCTCCGGGGTTCGGTCTCGGATCGCTCATTCGCGCGTTACAGCACAACGGGAGTTCGCTTTTCGCAATTTTTCGTCTCCATTAAGTATTCACGTTGGATTATGAAGGACCGGTCCGGTGCTCGACGATTCCTCCCGGCCCCTTTTCTCCTGCCGACCTCTCTCTCTCTCTATCCTTCCCCCCGCACCCTCCTTATCCCAGAGTTATATGATGGGAAGAGGAATGATCCACTTAAATATCAAAGAAACGCATGAATATTATATCAAGCAATTACGTGAGATTCAAAGGCATGAGCTCTCGTCCCCCACTAGCTAAGTTTTTTTTTTTACTCTCCACTTCTCTCTCACCGACGGAGATGGAGGCAAAGCACGAAAAATTCCCCAATTTACGCGAATTAATTAATCGGCTACTTCTACGAGCTCTCGAGACTATCCGCTATGATTGCTAAAAAGGAATTCCATAGGTGCCCGGCGATTCGATTAGTCGGGCGAAAAAGAGTGAAAAATAAAGGCTTCTTCGGCAAAAACTAGCAGTGCTGGAAAAACCGCTAAGAGATTATGTATAAAAAAACATCGTAAATTCCAGTTCGAATAAGTTTGACTGCGGAATCCGAAAATCGGACGGCGCTCGTGAAATTATATATGATAAGACGAGTTGCAGTGGCGCAACCAGGAATTTACTTCGGGGCAAGTGATAAAAGGCATTTTTAATAAGAAGTTTACGATCTTATTTTTTTTTTATAATTTCCAATAATAACTCGTCAATAACTCTCTAAAATTTTTAAAAAATCATAACAGTCCTTTAATAAAATTATTTATTTTAATTTTAAGTTGAAATTAATGCGAAACCATTCGCAGATAAAGTTATTTGCTATACTGGGGGAGCGATTATCTGCTGCTCCTATCCCCTTCACTTTGACACTGTCAAGTTGTCTTAATTCTTATAATGTCCCAAGGCAAGACTCCCTTATCCCGCGTAACGAGGTTAATCTGACAGATAACCATGAATATATTCGTATAAGCTACTGCCGGTTTAGTTCAGATAACTCAAAGCGGTCTCTAGCCAACCCAATCTCAAGTAGTATATCTTTGGAACTTTTAATTTTTACTTAGGCAGAATCTCCATTTAAAAAATGTGGCGAGAAGGAGAAGAAACCGTTCGTATTTTCACCCGACAGCCCGTAAAATAAAACTCCCAAGTGGCGTTGCTCTCGGGAGCGGAAACGGATAAACAAACAAAAGACGCACGATATCTCCTCAGCGAAAGACCGTAATGGTGAAGCGTCGCGGACCACTTCGGGAGTCGAAAATAAACTAAAAATCTGGGACATTATTTTTAAAAACACAGCGTATTTTTATTTCCGGATGAGCATCGGGCGACGAAAGGATTTTTTCAAAAAAAAAGTTACTTATAAGTAACTCGCAATAAATGTAAAACAGTTGAAGTGCTATTCGCGAGATGACTTGAGTATGGTTGAGGAATAGATACAGGGAAGCAGAGAGACGGACAGTGAAGGAGAAAGATAGGGAGGGAGAGAGAGAGAGATCGTGAGAATTAAGAGGGAAAAGGAGAGCGAGAGAGGGAGAAAGAGGTCGAGAGGGTTAGAGAGAGGGGAAGGAAAAGAGGGTGTTAGAGAGACGAGGAGAAGAGAGGAAGAGAAAGAAAGAGAAAGAGGAAGAGAAAGAAAGAGAAAGAGGGAGAGGAAGTAAGATAAGAGGCAGAGAAAAAGGAAGAAAGTGGAGAGATGGGAGAGGTGAAGAAAGAGGGAGGGAGAGAGAGGGGGGAGAGAGAGGGAGAGAGGGGGAGAGAGAGGGAGGGGGAGAGGGAGGGGGTGAGAGAGAGAGAGGGAAAGGAAAGAGTGAGGGAGAAAAATAGAAGCAGAGAGAGTTAGATGGAGAGAGGGAGGGAATTAGAGAAAGAGAGGGAGAGATAGAAAGGAAGGGGAGGTAGGTAGGGGAAGAGGGAGAGAATGTGGGGAGAGAGATTGGGAGGGGAGAGAGGGGGAGAAGAGATAGGTGGAGAGAGATAGAGAATGGGTGGGAGAGAGTGAAGGAAAGGGAGAGAGGGTGAGAGAGAGAGGGAGAGGGAGGGAGGGATAGAGATGTGACGGGTTTGGAGAGAGGGAGATATATAGTGTGGAGTGTGTGGCTTGTAAGAAGTTTTGAATAAATAAACAAGAGGTTGAATGGCAGGAAGGGGTTGATGCCAAAATGGAAAGTGATGGTTTCATAAAAGAATTTTTGGCCGAGCTACGCACGGAAAGAGATTCCTCTCTCCCTTCTAGAGGTTGTGTCTTCCTGATGGTGGATGGAAGGGAAAAAAACGAAACTCGAGGGGAGATTCTCCATACCTCTCCCTATCACTCCAAACGCTCATTTCCTTCTTTCTCTCTCCCTCCCTCTCTCTCTCTCTCACCCTACCTCCCCCTCCTCTCTTTTTATCTCTTCCCCTGATAATCCGCGGAGTAACATGGAATACAGGGGCTCCTTTTTGGATCTGACGGCGTTACCCCGGAGCCTTTGACGTCATAGGAGTCCGTTGATCTTTTTTTGAAGACGTGACGCAATTGCTCCGCGCATGCGTAAACGCGGTCGCTCCCGAACGTTCCCGCGGATCGTTTTTTTTTCCCTCCTCTTTTCTCTCTCTATCTCCAAACGATGAAATTCGTGCTTAAAGCGTTTGTGTCGACCTTTTCCTTATGGAAGCGATTTTCGAAAAGAAACCCAAATGTCTGATACTGCTTACTGAGACGAACTTTTTGACCTAAAATTTTTTTAACGCCATTTTTGTCATTTTTCTGAACGTTTTTCGAACGTTTTCGATGCAAGTAGGCATTTTAATTAAACCATGGCATGGAGTTATTTCCGCCATGCCGCTCGGTGATGTTACGGAAAGATCTGGTTTTTCGGAGCAGCGATAATATTTGCCTTCCCTAGTAGGAAAAGGCAGAAAAATAAACAGAAAGATCAAGAGAATAAGGAAATCTCTGTTTGATTCCCGGATGATTCAATATCGTTCCAGAATGACTAACGCATGATTGCGTATTACTTTGTGTTATATTTGCATATGTGAACAATTCAATCCATAAATGATAATAACCAACAAATACACACACACATACATATATTTATATATTTATAGACACCATATTAAACCCTATGATTTGGCAACATCAAGTACAAATAGGTTAAAAATTTTCACAAACAATTCCTATAAAACCACGTTTCATTATGAAAATATGTCTGATAGATAAAAAATAACCACTTTCACAAATGATCCTGAAATAAACAACCGATTAATATATAAAAACTACGATAACGTTTCGCGACAGGTGCTGACATATAAGTCGTCGAGCTGCATCATTCAGGAGAATTGATAAGAGTCACCCACAAAAAATGATGAATAGAAACGGCCGGTCCTCCATTGCTCCGAGTCGTTTAACGGATTCGCTCCGTCGATAGCCGAAAGAGCAACGTAAAATAAATAAACGAATACTCGGGAACAGGAATAAATCGATGATAAAAAAAAAGAGATTCCTTCCAAAAAAAAGTCCCTCCAGTCGCGATAAAAGCATCCCGCATTCCCGATGCAAAAATATTCCCCAATTTTTATTTTCATTCACTTGCCCAAAATCCCTCTTTATTCGCTCCGGAAAAAAAATCCAATTCCTTTTGCGACAGCGCAATGAAGGGTATAAACTGAACGGAATTCACGACACCTCAGAGAGAAAAAGAGAGAAATAGAGGGAAGAGGAGGAGGAGGGGAGGAGGGCGGAGATTTGAAAAAAAAGGCAAGTGGACCCGGAGTAAAACCAGAGTCGAGGATCGATATATAAACGCTCCTACCCAATATAACCTTTCTGCCTAATTCTCTCTCTCTATCTCTCTCTACTCCCTTTACTCCCGCTTTCTTTCTCTCCACATTCTCTCTCTCTCTCCCATTATCTCTCTACTTCTTTCCCTCTTTCTTCTCTCTATTTTACTCTATCCTTCTCTATCCACCCACCTCTTTCCAACTCTTCATACCCATTTCTATGTATATTTTCCCCTCGATTCCTCTCCATTTTCTCCTGGTCTTCATCTAACTCCCCTTTCCACCTCTCTTGATCTCTCTCAATTATTCTCTCTCTCTTCCCCTTCATTCTCCTCTTTCTCTCTCTCTCCATCCAACGTTCACCGTCTCCTTTCCTTCGGCTTATTTATGCGTCTCTCTAGGTTTTCCCACTGTCGTTATCCCTTTTCCCCCACATAATTTCTTTTATCCTCTCTCTTTCTGCCACTCTCCTCAGTATCTTCCTTTTCCTCCATTCCTTTCTCCCCCCACCCAAATTCTTCTATCTCCCTTTGTATCCCTCTCACTACCCTCACTCCCTCCCTCCCTCTCACTATCCCTCCCTCCTCCTCTCTCCCTCCCTCCCTTTCCCTCCCCATCTCTCTCTCTCCCTCTCCCCCTCTCTCTCTCTCACTACACTCACTCCCTCCCTCCTTTGCTCTCTCTCTCACTGTCTCTCACTCTCCCCCTCTCCCTCCCCATCTCTCTCTCCCTCTCTCACTACACTCCCTCCCTCCCTCCTTTGCTCTCTCTCTCACTGTCTATCACTCTCTCCCTCTCTCTCCCCCTCTCCCGCCCTCTCCCGCCCCCTCCTTCCCTCCCTCTCCTCTCTCTCACTACACTCATTCACTCCCTCCTTCGCTCTCTCTCTCACGCTATCTCACTCTCTCCCTCTCTTCCCCCTCTCCCCTCCTCTCCCGCCCCCTCCCTCTCTCACTACACTCACTCACTCCCTCCTTCGCTCTCTCCCTCCCCCTCTACCGGCCTCCCCCTCACCCTCCCCCTCACCCTCTCTCTCTCTCCCTCTCTGTCTCTCTCTCTCCCACTCTAGTTCTCACTCCTTTCTCTTTCTCTCCGTTACTCTCAACCCCTTCTTATCCCTCTCCACCTGCCACGCCAACTACTTTCCTCTCCCCTTTCTGCACCCAATTTCATTCCACCTCTACTACTTTCCCTGTTCCTCTTTCTTTCGCTCCTTCCTCAACCTCACCTTGCTCTTTTTCTCTCTCTCTCTCCTCCACATCCCTACCACTCTACTTTGCTCTCCCTCTCTACATATTTCTTTCCCTCTACATTCAATATCACCCTCTCCTCTCTCTAATTCCCTTTCTCTCTCTCTTTCTCTCCTCCTCCACCGGACCAGTCCCTATATCTCCCACAGCATACTACTGGCGCCCACACTTCCCAATGTAGAAAGGGAAAATGACTCCCTTCGATAAATAAGTAATG
This sequence comes from Uropetala carovei, assembly GCA_036926305.1. Classification (NCBI taxonomy): domain Eukaryota; kingdom Metazoa; phylum Arthropoda; class Insecta; order Odonata; family Petaluridae; genus Uropetala; species Uropetala carovei. Next base: position 8,181,022 of record JAXCHB010000129.1, read on the forward strand.
GACCCTGGCGTTGGAAGGGTCCAGAGTATGAGAGAGAAAGAGAGCGAAAGAGAGAGTAAGAGAGAGCGCTGGAGGTGGAGGTAGAGAAAGTGAGTTTGAGAGAGAGAGAAGGGAAGAGGGAAGAATTGTGAGAGACAGACAGAGAGAGAGTGGAGAGAGGGGGCGAAGGGAAAAGGGGAGGCAGGAAACGGAAAGTGCACGCCCGACGGAGGTGCATGTAGCGGAGGAGAAAGGCTCAAATTGGGAGAGATAAACGAAGACGGTCTCTGGGAAAACTAAGGGAATCTAGGGGAAATGAAGTGAATGGGTAAAAAAATTAACAGGCGGGAAACATAAAAAGAGGAACGTGATGGAAACACCAAAGAGTTGTTTAGCGGGACAGCGAAAAAAGAGGAAATGGAAAAAAGGTAGAGAAGGGAGTGGAAAGGAGGGAGAAATGGAAGGGAGAGATGAAAAGAAGACGAGGAAGAGGAGTAGAAGGGAGAAATGAATAAGAGATAATTACACCAAAAACACGAAAGGAGGATGTGGAGAAAAGGGTTCGGGACAAACAGGGAGAGAGAGGGAAAAGGGAAAAAACAATAAAAGGTAAAGCAGATTGGGAAAAGAACAGAAGCAGTAAGCCTATAAGAGTAAGAGGAAGAATTGAAATGGAGTGAATATAAAAAATCTGATGTGGCCAAAGCATGACTTTCTCCATATTTGGGGTATAGTTATTTAAATTATTATGAATAGCATTATAACGCAAAATTATTATTTCGTATCGTAAAACAATACAGCGGTCCATATTTCCGTAAATTAGGTATATTTGAATATGTTTAGAGAATTCACCGCTACATGGTGGTGGTGCTGTATACAGGAAATAGAGAAAAATCAAAAATCTCCGAAATGGATGGTTCTACGAAAATTAGTTTCAAACGAAACTTGGAAGAAATATTATTCTCTACAACTTTGGTCCTCACGAAGATGACCAATTACGACGTATTTAAGGAGATATTTGACGGAAACCGAAAAAACCGATTATTTATAAATAATTCCTAAACAATAACAGCCGTGGAAAATTGTTTCAAAGGAAAGTTGTAGGAAATGACATTCTCTATAACCATTGTATAGAATTGTACATAAAATAATGATGTTTTAACGGAGAAATATCGCAAAAACCGAATCGGGTTTCGAATAAACCTCGACTTCTGATTAACCGTTAATGTCCAAAAACTAATCAGTTCTTTGTTCTCATACTAAAGTGTTATATATGAAGTTTGGTAACAATATGGCAAGTACTTTTTGAGTTAGAGCGCCCAAAATCACATCCATCCACACACACACACATAAAAACACACACACATCCACACACACACATAAACACACACAGACATCTTTCCGAAAATAGTCTAAACGTGTTCTAGGGTCCTCAAAACGTGTATTTCGGTTGAAATCTGGAAGTCGATTTTTTTCGTGATCACAAAACTTACCCATTACTACGTATGGAGAGAGTAAAAAGAAGGAAACCGAACCTTTACAACGATTGAAAACCATCGACAAACGGTCGAGAGAAGGAATGTGTTAAAGAGAAAGTGCTAGAGAGAGAGAGAGAATGGGAGAGAGGGAGCGGGGGAGAGAGAGAGGAAGAAAACACGCGAGTTATAGAAAAAAGAAAACCCGCAGAAAAAAACAAATGAAAGAATATGGAATGGCGAAAGGCGCACGAGAAAGAGAAGATTGGAAAATAACAACTCGAGGGGAAATCGGATGGTAGAGAGAGAAGGGGAGGGGAGTGAGGGGGAGAGAGGGAGGAGAAAGAGGGGAAAGGAGAGTTAAGGGGGGAAGGAGAGAGAGAGAGAGAGAGATGAAGAGAGGGGGAGAGATGAAGAGAGGGAGAGAGAGAGATGGAGAGAGAGGGAGGGAGAGAGATGGAGAGAGGGGGGAGAGAGAGAGGAGATAGATAAGAGTTAGTGAGAGAGGAGAAAGATAGAAGGAGAAGTGGATGGAGAAGAATGAAGAATATTCAATTTATACTTGGGGAAGTGATGCGAAGAGGGGCGTGGGAACGAAAGATCTTCATTCGAGTGAAGGTGATGATTACAAGCTCAATGGTAGAGCTAAACAAAGTCTTCGAAGAAGAGCCTTAAGTAAAAGCGTCTACAATCCTTAATGGTTTATACCAAACAAGAGGGAGCTGGCGTATAATTATACAGGTATCTTAAAAAATAATTTATCTCGCCCGATTTTTAATTTCTCCATACGTAGTATAGTGAAAGTATTGTGATCAAGAAAAAAATCGACAGAGATTTCAACGGAAATACACGTTTTGAGATCCCTAGAACACGTTTAGACTATTTTCGGAAAGATGTCTCTCTGTGTTTGTGTGTGTGTACGCGTTTGGATGTGTGTGTGTGTACGCGTGTGGATGTGTGTATGTGATTGTGGGCGATCTAACTCAAAAAGTACTTGTCATATCAATACCAAATTTCATATATAACACCTTAGCATGAGCACAAAGAACTGATTAGTTTTTGGACAATAACGGTTTACCGAAAGTCGAGGTTTATTCTAAACCCGATTCGGTTTCTGCGATATTTCTCCGATAATACTTCATTATTGTATACATTGATCATTACAAAAAATTTAGAGAATATAATTTCCTACGTTTTATTTCAAACAATTTTCCATACCAATTATTTTTTTAGGAATTATTTATAAATAATCGGTTTTTTCGGTTTCCGTCAAATATCTCCTTAAAAACGTCGTTATTCGTAATCTTCGTGAGAATCAAAGTTGTAGAGTATAATACTTCCTCCAAGTTTTGTTCGAAAGAAATTTTCGTAGAACCACCCATTTTGGAGATATTTAACTTTTTCGTAATTTCCAGTATACAGCGCCACCACCATGTGGCGGTGAATTCTCTAAACATATTCAAAATATACCTAAAATACGGCAATAAGGATGACTGTATTCTTTTACGATACGAAATAATACCCATGGAGAGAGTCATGTGATGGCCACATCAGATTTTTTTATTTATAAAATAACGTCGCGTCGATGTAATTTACTTTATAAATTAGCACGAAATCGTAAGAACCTATCAAAAGGAAACGAAAAAAATCATAAGCTAACAGAAGGAAAATTAGACTAATTCATTTGTACCGTGTCAGCAGGTGGAATGCACAATGGATTCTAAGCGGTATGAAAGGACAATCTCTGAAAAAATTGAAAATGTTATAAATAACAACTAATCTTCTTCGCGAAAGAAGGGAGAAGGTAGAGTTCCAGGTTAAAATTCTTGAAAAATAAAATCTTTAACTTTCCACTAAATTATTATCGTGTGTATAATAAGTGTCTGGCGGTGATGTAACTATGGAGGCGAAAAGAGCAACACACCCAGCTCTCGCTTCAGACTGTACAGGTGTTCCTTTAAAATACCAAGCATACCGAAAACGTACAAAGTGTGTTAGATTTCCCTATAGGAATATCACATAGTTATATCTGTGGGTCGTCCGGAGTTCAACGTGCAACAACATAACTATATTGTAATAACAAATTGAACTGCTTTCTTTATTATTTCCTTCAAACTCAGACTCGAAATGAAATGTTTTGTGATTTTCAACGCTTGTAGACCTTTCAAAACCATATTAAAGCGAAATTTCATGGGCGTGCAATTGTTAGGTATTTATCTAAAAATGAAAATCGCGCTAAATCGAAAACGTTTAAAACGGAACCGTGCAATTAGAAAGAGAAATTAGCGTATCTATAAATCAACGGGATGTACAGTTTGAATTTGGTTCCCTTGATTTAAATTCAAAATTTACCCTCCTTATAAAGGAAAACACACTCCGTTCATTCTTCATTAATTCATTATGTTGCCCCGCAACTACTCCTAACCACCACTTGCCTGAATTTTGTCCTACCAACCTGTCTTTATGAAACTCGGTGGTCTGTGTGGGCATATTACCCTCCCGGTCGTCTTGAATAGGCGGTTTATAACCCATTCACGAGGCGATATTGATGTTTCGTGTCCAGCGAAGGCAAAGGTGGGTCATAACAGGTGATTAGATATACTACAACGACGAACTAACTAGCTTCAGTTGTGATATAAACGATATTAACCAAGCAATTCCCAAAACTCAGTAGACAGATAAGTATATATTAGAAGCGCGGATAATTATAGGAATAAAAAGATAAAGGCATAAACGATTTTAAAAAAATCTGATGTGGCCAACACATGACTTTCTCCATATTTGGGTATAGATATTTAAATTATTATGAATAGCATTATAAGGCAAAATTATTATTTCGTATCGTAAAAGAATACAGTCATCCTTATTGCCGTATTTTAGGTATATTTTGAATATGTTTAGAGAATTCACCGCTACATGGTGGTGGCGCTGTATACTGGAAATTACGAAAAATTACGAAAAAGTTAAATATCTCCGAAATGGGTGGTTCTACGAAAATTTCTTTTAAACAAAACGTGGAGGAAATATTATTCTCTACAACTTTGGTCCTCACAAAGATTACCAATAACGAAGTTTTTAAGGATATATTTGACGGAAACCGAAAAACCGATTATTTATAAATAATTCCTAAACAATAACGGCTATGGAAAATTGTTTGAAATAAAACATGTAGGAAATTATATTTTCTAATTTTTTTGCAATGATCAATATATACAATAATGACGTATTATTGGAGAAATATCGCAAAAACCGAATCGGGTTCCGAATAAACCTCGACTTCCGGTTAACCGGTATTGCCCAAATACTAATGAGTTCTTTGTGCTCATACTTTAAGTGTTATAAATGAAATTTGGTATTAATATGACAAATACTTTCTGAGTTAGAGCGCCCACAATCACATACACACATCCACACACACACATAAACACACACACAGACATCTTTCCGAAAATAGTCTAAACGTGTTCTAGGGACCTCAAAACGTGTATTTCCGTTGAAATCTCGAAGTCGATTTTTTTCCTGATCACAATACTTTCCCATTACTACGTATGGAGAAAGTAAAAAGACATTAAAACAAGAGAGAGAGAAAAAGAACGAGAGAGGGTGTGAGCGGACGAGGAGTGGATTAAAATTGAAAGAGTGAGTAGGCTCCTTTTTGGTTCAGAGAATCAAGGCGGTTTAGCAGCGTGGAAGAGTAGGCTAGAGACAAAGAGAGATAGAGGGAGAGAGAGAGAGAGAGGAAGCGAGGGGGGAGGGAGAGGGAGAGCGAGGGAGAGCGAGGGAGAGCGAGAGAGAGAGAGAGCAAGTTGGCGGGTGGGTTGCTTCGAGATTTTACTGTATAGCATGTTTTACGCTTACTTTTTTTATAGGGAATGGAGGTTGGCGCCTGGAAAACCCATGATTCTGGAAGAAGGGTCGGAGTGAAAGGGAAAGATATTTCTCAATGGTAAATAATTAAAGGGGGCGTTAAGGGAATGGGAAAAGGTAACGGGTTTGGGAAGGTGTAAAAGTGAGAGAGAGAGTGGAAAAGAGATAGAGGGGGGAGAGAGAGAATCTTAAGAATTAGAGTTGTACTAAAAGGTATAGAAGGCATTAAAAGGTAAGATAATGGCAGAGGTTAATGAGTATAAGGATGTGCTTCTAAGAGACGTTATGCTTTCGTTAATGCCTGCGAGTACCTGAGGAATTAAAAGCATCAATCGCGTTACATTCATAGGTTTCTTTTTTATATATATATACGAAGAGATGCTCGTGGAATAATGCTGTTTTTTTCCTCACCACGTTTGATATCTGTATGAATACATGTATTACTCGCATATATATATATATATATATATATATATATATATATGCACACACACACACGCATTTGTTCTATAAATATATAGTTTCTGAAAGGCTACACTGTTAAAAGGGAGAAAGAGAAAACGAATAAGCAGTTCACGATCATTTCGTAAAAGGTTTTCTAAAATACTTTCAACTTTTTAATTTCTCCTTTAACTGTATTGGTAATTTGATGAAAAAAACTGGATATGAATTGAAAATTAGAAATGCAACAGCTATAACAAGTAAATACATTCACTGCAGCAATTTTAAATTCCGTGTGAACTAAAATAATTAATTGATATATATATTTATTTATATATATATATATATATATATATATATATATATATATATATATATACAAACACAGGGCTCGAGAAACTATGCCAAGTCCTACTCGCCAGATAAAAAATGTATTCGCCAACCAAAAAAAAGTGATTTTTTAATGACATAATTTATGACTCATAAATTCGTAATAACAACATTGGTTTCATACAATGCCATAATTTATAACTCATAAATTCATAATAACAACATTGGTCATATATAGTATTGTTTATTATATTTCATTCTTACAATACAGAAACTATACTTTTCTTGTCATCTGCGTTCTTATGACCCTTTGTATGACAAATAGTTTTACATGAAAAATACCACCGTTCAATGGCACAATCTGGCTTGTAGAAATTAATTGACGGTCCGTTGATTGATATAATTAAGAGGTCATCTAAACTAGAATTCTGTAACGTTGTCCTGTTCTTAGATTTAATTGAATTCATGGCACTGAAACCTCTCTCACATGACGCCGCTGAAGTTGGAATTAAGTTACTCTAATTTTCTGTATTTTTTTTCAGAGTTCCGATTAACTGGTCGTATCTGGTCGCCAGCTGGTAATATCAACTCTCCACTGTAATATATTTGTCTGATATGTTAGACAAAAAATATTATCACTTATATTATTATGGTGACTTGCTATGAAGAAGGAATGACAGAAATAAATAAGCTTTAACTGCGTGGTTGATACATGATCGAGTTATAATTTAATTAACTTGGGACCTTTGACTTCAAACGACGATCAGCGCCACTAGGCTTTTCAGTCTTAATCACAAAACGAATGAGGAGAGAATTAGGCTACTCTTCCCGAGAAGGACGGAGCGCTGATTTCCGCGTTCTACTCTTAACCGCGCAAATAGGGCGTAGCGCAACCCCTGGAAAAATCCTACTACATTCACAGGATTCGCAACCGGTTCGCATCGTATGCTTAGCGTAGCAGGCCAACTCCGTCACCACTACGCCACGTAAATGCATATTTATTAAGTATTTATATTTATTTTGACTGGGCTTCCATCCATTGTTCAACATGACAAAGCCAAATATACAAAACGTTAAATGTTTGTTGCCGTCTAAAATATTGAAATTTTTCGAAGAAATGAGGGCCGTGAGACAAAAATGTGGTAACCCACACTTACGCTGTTCTGAGAAAATTGACATTTTATTGGTTCAAATTATATTTTCAATCAGAAATAAACGTAAGTTACAAAATATGAACTACACCAAATGACAAACAAATTTCCAAAATCATAATTGGAGTTTTTTGTTTCTTTTCTGTACGCAACCTATCTCCATATACTAGATAAGGTTGTGGGTTACCATGTTTTTGCCTCACACCCCTCAAATGTTCCTGTACTTGAAAAACCATCTTCGTAAAGAGAGCCTCAAAACAAAATTCTTTCACAGTCACCAACAAAATTCAGCACATCAACGACACCTACCGAGCTAAAAAACAAAATGACGCCAAATTTTCCGAAGCAATCGAAATTCCCGACTTTCGCCAGAATCGTTACTAACAATCGGGGTGACGTTATAAATACATTACAGCTTTTCCTAAAAAAATATGAATAATCCAGAAAGAAACATAAAGCAGGAAAGAAGGCGCTCTTAAAAAATATCCATCGGATGGCTTCCTCTTTCATCTCGACGGCATGCATCTCATTTTCGAAACAAAGCTACAGAAAGACATCACAGGGAACACTTCAATCAAAAAAGGAAAAGGAGAGGAACAGAAAAAAGAAACGCAAAAATACGAGACCGTCTTTTGCTCAAAGAGATCCCCCTTTTTTTTACGACAGAGGTGTGGCGAAAGTGGCGCCACGGCGCGGAGCAAAAATCAACGAGGAAAAACATCTGAAAAACACGTTGCGCATTCCGAAAACCGGCATTGCGCATCTGTGTTGCGGAATATTTACATTACTTCTTCCAGAGAGTGGCAGCGTGCGGTGGAATGAATAAGGATCGCTCACTAAAAGCTTAGAGAACAAGAGATTGAGGAAGGAATGAGTATTGAAGGGTTTGAAAAGGGATGGAATGTTTAGGGTTGGTGAGGATGCGGGGGATGGGATGACAAAGGAGAAGAATTAGAATGGGAATGAGATTGTTCAAGAGTGAAAAGAGATGGGAAAAGAGGCTTACGAAAAATTCAACATTATAACATATTATTCTTCCATTTTGTTTGTTATTCAAGAAAAATTAATAGCATTTCCACAAGAAATTATTTCTAAGATGCCGTTCAAGACTCTTATACTGCCGAGATCAAGGTTTATAAAGGATCTTGCTAAAGGAAGTTTCACCTTTTAAAATTATAGATAAGTAGTATAAAGTCATTACATGAAATTAAACGAAAACTATCTTTCCTTAGTTAAAGCTAAAAATGAAAAAATGCTATTTATTCTTTCAGTTTTGATATGTTTTATCGATCTGCTTATTATAGAACAGCAATAATATTTAGAATTAATCCGATTCTTATACAATATATTTTTTATGCCAACGTGCTTAAGGTCTTGATTATTCCAATAAATCATAGAAAATCTAGTAAATAAAAAATAATAATAGGGTAATTTAGGAAATATAAAAAGTATTACCGAACCCTGATTATACGAGTATTCGTGGGGTCAGCATGGTTAGTAAGATTATCCGTAAGATGAAATTCAACGGGCGAATTTCTTTCAAACATCTTTTAAATACCATACAAAGTAATGCATGCAAAAAACAAGTCACTATGTTCACCGGAGTGAAGAAGAATTCTATGCAGAAAAAGTTGTTAATTTTTTTTTAAAAACAGTATTCCTCTTCCATAAAATAAACATGCATGCAAAATAATTCATCTGGGCCTATCGGAAGCACGTTAATGGCCTTTTATCCTAGCGCAATTCTCGTTTGACCGTTGTGTTTCGCATGGAAGTGTCGTATACAAGCATTTCCGATACCATTATTCCACTGCCTTCACAAAAGCTGCAATCTCCACGTGGAAAACATTACACATGCAAACGCCGAGATGATTGGAGCTACGTTTTATACGAGCTATAAACTAGGATATGAACATGGGAATTGGATGTAACGCTTTAAAAAATAGCCGTGGTGTTTCGTTCGACAACGAAGACAAATGTGATACCTCCGTCTATAAAAAACGGAGTTCTTCAAAAAAAGATAAAGTGAAAACGTTTTAGATACCTATTCATTAAGTTGCACGCATGAATCCTAACCAGAATTTAGATTTTCTTCCGCAAAAAAATGCAATGATGTATAAAATGTTTTAAAAAATCTTTTCATAATCAGCAGAAAAAACGTTCCAGTGTTCCGCGGAACATTGGTGTTCCGATAGCATTGCCTAAGTGTTCCGCGAAATATTCCACCGAAAATAATTTTTCTATAAATTTAGATTTTTTAATGAATTTAAAAATAAAATGTATTTAAATTTTGCTCTCACATCATAACTCCATCTATCGTAGAAGCAGAAATTACTTCTACATATTAAGTATTATATATAATAAAGGTTATATGTAAATACACGTAGATTAATGCATATGTATATAGGTGTTCCGCCAATTTTTCCCATTTCAAAGTGTTTCGCCACTCATAAAAGGTTGAAAAACACGGTTAGATAGTAGAAGAGGCTGTATAGTCTCAATCTTGCGCAAAAATAAAGCCGATTACTTACTTACGCGGATTCCCACCTCTGCTTAGGACTGCGCATTCCTCGTCCAACTGTCAAATTTAATTAAGTTTCTCATGTTTTCGAAATATCCACGGTTTACACCTCGATTTACCTTTTGCAGTTAGTGAAAATATCGACGAAACATCAAATTTTCCATTTCCAATTTAATGCTAGAGAATTTTATATGGATTTTAATAGAAAATATTTTTTTCTTCTCTTTTTAAGAATTTAAATATTCAAGGTAGTTTGCAACCATCCGGGAAATACTTAGCGGCCCTCTTGAAACGCGTTCCAATATGGAATCAGAATAAATTCTAATTTTTATCCTGATAACCACTATTTTTATCGCCATGACCTCCTGTGCCGTCTCCGAAACATTGCCCGAAGCTTAAATTACTGATTTTTACTAGCGTTTACAACAGTTTATATGTTCATCGACTCCACGCCCTAGATCAGCCTAGGAATCATACATATATACGTTACGGTGCTCTCTATTCAGTTCTCTTGTTGGCGTAATGAGGTCAACATACTTAAAAAGTAAATTTTCCACCGAGTGCCCAGTTTAAAATACAGGTAACCCTTACAAAAATTACCTTTATCTAAAAAAATATAAACCAGCCATAACTTCAGAATTAGGCATACGATGCTGTTATCGACGTTTTCATGAATTACGTGATGAATAATTAAGTGAGCTGGAATAGTAGTAGTTTTTACTCTATGACGGCCCAATTGCGATTCTCAATTTCCCTCCGTTGAAATTTTAAAAATAATCGATAAATATATCGTCGGTGCTAATACCAACATCTAAAGGAGTCAGATTAAGTGAAAAGTATACAGGGGGTCCCCGATTAACCTCCTAGTTACGTTCCAGAAAAGTTGGACGTTAAGCGAGGAATTTTCTCCCATAAAGATAAATGGGATGAGGGTTAGGTTCTACGTCCTTCTCATACGAAGAACTACATTTCTGAAACATTTCAACACAAACACATTGTAAAAGAAACGCTTTACAAAACAAATTAATCTTGCATTACCATAACCATTATCTCTTTAAGCATCTTTTAATAATTTCCTAAACCAGAGATTCTTAAACCAGGGTTCGGTAGTAATGTTCGAGAATTCTTAATAACAATTAAAAATAATAAAACGTGCAACATAATATCCTTACAAGTGCAAAGAGGATTCCCAGTATGCGTTACTTTAAGAGAAAATGATGTTACAGTGGAGAAAGTTTTCTCGGGTTTCCAGCCGGGTGGTGTGGAATAATGCTTCCGACGTTTCGGCAACTCTCTCTGCTGCCATCTTCAAGGAGAAGTGTCGAGTTAAGTTTTTGGTCCGGTATTTATAAGGGCCGGCCGTAACGGCTCGGCCTCTGATTGGCTGTTGGAGGTAGGCCAATGAGCGCCTCGTTTATCGGCTAGGCGGGAGAGCATCGGGTTCCACGTCTTGCTGAGGAAGAAACCCGTGTCTCGGTTGAAAGTTTGCCGTTCTAACCTGATCTCGACGGCTTCCTTGACCAAACGGTCCCAGAAGCCACAGGCCCGGTTTATCATTCTTGTCTCGGCGAACTTTATTCTGTGGTCCGAGGATATGGAGTGTTCGGCCACTGCAGATTTCTCCGGGTAGTTCAGCCTGATGCACCGGGCATGTTCTTTTAGACGGGTCTCGATAGTACGACCCGTTTGCCCGATGTACGCTTTTCCGCACTCGCATGGGATCTTGTATACTCCAGAGGTCTTGAGACCTAGATCATCTTTCACTGGGCGGAGGAAGCTCCTTATCTTACGGGGAGGCTTGTGGATGGTTTTGATATTATACCTCGAGAGAATCCTGGCAATTTTCCCCGACACATGAGATGTACGGCAGGTAAGCTGAGGAAGGTGGTTTCTCAGTTTTGGCCGGTTCGGTGGAGGATTTGCGAGAGGCCTTTTTCAGGGCCATGTTGATATTCCGAAGTTTGTATCCATTTTGTTGGAGAGTCGTTCGTAGATGTTGGAGCTCTGATGGCAGGCTTTCAGCATCTGAGATGGCAAAGGCACGATGGGCTAAGGTCGCTAGTACTGAACTCCTTTGGGACGGATGGTGGTGGCTTAGGTCATTCAGGTAGAGGTCGGTATTCGTGGGCTTCCTGTACACGCTGTGCCCCAAGGTATCATCTGGCTTTGATGTTACAGTGCCATGGCGATTTTCTAATAACGCAGAAACAATAAATTACCTATAAATACAGATATATAGTTTGGGGGTCCGTAAAAACAACATTTGAATGAAAAGGGGTCCTCAGAATACTAAAGTTTAAGAAACGCTGACCTAGACAAACTTTAAAAAATTTTAATGAGGTTACGTCACGGCATAGTACGAGTTTTTCGTCCAGACGGAGGACAAACGCAAACGCAAAAGGACGTACCTTAAGATGAACCAATTAGACGTTAAGCAAAAACGTTCCTCAATAAATTTTGGACGTTAAAGTGAAACGGCGTTAATTGGGACGACGTTAATCGGGATCCCCTCTACTACATATCTGGAAAACAATCACTTACATAGCATGGGACTTATACTTGATATAGATAAATATAATGAGACAATGAAACGAATATTATTATTGTCCTATTAACTGGTTAGATTAAAGAAAATAAGAAATGCCTTATCTGATTATAAATTCAAAAGAAGTTTGTAAACGGTTGGAATCAAATAAATGTATCACCTATTAGTTTATTCCGACACATTTCAATACGTAAGAACTTAAGTGAATGGCGTCCACTGGAACAAAAGACGGCGATAATTATGATTGAAACTATTCCACCTACCCGCTTCAGAGGAGTCGACCGTGTTGACGCGTAAATTACTCTTCGCCGACGGGTGAAAAAAAAACAAAATCATCAAAAAATTATCACATTTTTTTCCCTCCCTCCTGACACGAATCCGAGCGCACGATAGCGTCTAATTCCCGCCCACGGATGAACACGGACCGGAAGACCCGGCATGAAATTTTCATCCATAATAACGCGAACGAAAGGGGTTGGTTCCCAAATCCTCCGACCACCCCTACCTCCCCCGCAAGCAGGCAGGTACCTACTCCAGAAAAAAAATATTCCGTCCCTTCCACGCTCCTTTCTTCCTTCCTCCCTCCAAAAACCTAACGGCCTCAAAGATCACCCAGATAGGATCGCCGAAGTGTTGGGGCTGATGCGTTGGACTAGGACCCGCCATAAGAAATTTCAGTAAGGTCGGTAGGCGGAGGTGAGTGAGTGAGAGAGAGAGAGAGAGAAAGGTTTTCGGGAGAGGTGAGGTACTCCTTAGTGATCCACTTCATATCCCCTTAAAACCAGTCTTTTCTCTCCCTCTATCTCACTTCCACCTCAACCCCCTCCCCCTCCTCCCCCCCTGACCCCCGCCCCCCGCCTTCCTACCTCCCACGCCACGGTGAGGGGGGCGACTCAGGGCCATGATGAGGGGGTTGCGGAAAGGAGGGGAGGGGAGGGGGAGAGAGAAGAAGGCAAAAAAAAGGGTTGAGGAGGCGTAGGAGGATCTAGGGTTCTCAGAAGGGTACGCGCGTGACTTTGCCTTAAGCCAGAGAGCGTGAGGCGTGAAGGAAGGGGATCAATGGTAAATAAGTCCTGAGAGGGGAGTGAGATAGAATGGATGGTAGAAGTGAGAGGAGAAAGAGGGGAGATGTAGAGGAGGGGAAAGAGGAGAGGGAGAGGAGGGGGAGGAGGAGAGAGGGAGAGAGTAAGAAAGGAAGGCGAAATGAGAAAGGTAGGGGAAAGAGGCGTCAGAGAGAGAGAGGAAAAAACGAAAGACCCAGAGGGCCCGCAGGTTGAACGGGGAGGGGTTAAAAAAGAAAATAATTCCAGGGCCCGGGGTGTAAAAAGTAGCCATGAAGTAGGTCCCGTAAGTGCGCCTCTAAAGTAATGAGTCCACTGGCTCCATCGTCGGAGTATATGTACACTTGCATCAGTAACGTAGCTACCATATAGCAAGAGTAGGCAATGCCTAAGGGCTCTCGAACAAAAGGGGCTCCCCACGAGCGAAAGACAACGATTAGTTAAGCGTCACTTTGATGAATTGTCATCAGATTATCGTTTTCACCTCTTTCTCAAGAGGGCCCCCACCACAGAGAAAAATAAACACCAATAAAATATATATAAAAAAATCTTTTTACTAAAACATTTCCGCTTAGGGGGGCCCATCAGCGATTCCTGCCTAGGGGCCCGAAACCTCTAGCTACGCTACTGACTTGCACACTCTCTTTCTCTCTCTCTTTCTGTCTCTTTCACTTCGTCTTCACGTTCAAATGTTTTTGGACTTCACGTGCGCTATATTTTCGAAGGCAAATTCGAGCCTCGTTACCAGTTTTTCTTTAAAAATACTTTTAAGGAATTGCGAATTTTGAAGCAAGGGGCCAAAGGAAAGATAGACGTAAATGACATAAAGGGTAATCCTGAACTCGTGGCTCTCTGATGGAAGTGTACCACTATGACACTTCTTTCGCCTTGGATGGACATATCATTGTATTTTCCGTCTAAAGACAAAAGGAAAAGAACGCGTCGAAAGCGATTTTGACTTTATCTTTGATATGGAGAACGTTATATCAATATGACACACCATACCGTAAGCTTATTAGAGTGAACGGTTTTCCTAAAACGAAAATTTGGTCGAGAAACGTTCTACAATATATCCGTTCCTATTAAAGGAATGAGTTGCATTTTGCATGTGAAGGAAAAGTGAGCTTACAAAAAATCTTCATGATATAATGACTTTTTTCACTCATACAATCAAAACGCACACATTCATTTTAATAAGTGCCGATATAAAATCGATATTAAAAGATGTATGTGTAGACTGGAAAGACAGGATATTGATCAGGAATCTATAAGTGAATCAAGTTGTAAAGGTCAGGTTGGAGAATGCGGACTCCGACGGAGTAAATATCGGTAGAGGAGTAAGACAGGGCCGTTGTCTTTTGCTGATCATATGCAATATATATGGGGAGAGGCTAATGCAAGAAGCGTTATAAGGCACGGGAGATTTCAAAATCGGAGGAACGATTATAAGAACAGTGAAATACGCGGATGAACAGGTACTTCTAGCAGGAAAGGAAAAGGAACTACAGAAAATTATATAGTGATCACAGGTAGAAAATACCGTATGAAAATAAATACAAAAAATCCAAGGTCGTGCGAATATCAAGTAAAGAGGAAGAAAATTTGAACATAAGTATTGGAGGAAAGCCATTAGAACTAATTTCAGATTGTAAATACATTGGAAGCTTCATAACGAGACAAGCAAAATGTACCGATGAAATCAGGACTAGAATAACAAAAGCAAAAGCCGCTTTCAGAAGAAAGAAACTCCTGCTAACAGGAAATATAAAGCAGGAAATCCGCAAGAGATTGATAAAATGCTATGTATGGAGTATAGCTTTGTATGGTGCATAAACATGAACGCTAAGGAAAAATGATATTAAATATTTGGAAAGCTTCGAAATGTGGACATGGAGAAGAATGCCGAAGATAAAATGGGCAGATAGGGTGAAAAACGAGGAAGTACTACGAAGAATAGGAGAGAAGCGAATGATTATACAGACTATCAAAAAGAGAAGAGCGAATTGGATTGGACGTTACCTGAGGAAAGAGAGCATGATGAAAGAAGAGCTAGAAGGAATACTGGATGGAAAAAAAGAAAGAGGTGAGAAGAGGTTTCAGCTGATAGAGGACTTGAAAGGGAAAGAGAGCTATCAAGACATGAAGAAAACGGCGGAAAATAGGAGTATATGGAGAACCAAGTTTAACCATGAATAATCATGGCCCTGTCTATGGACAGACTACCTATGACGATGATGATAAAATAGTGAAAATGAATTCCACGAAAAACTGTAAAAAGAACTATGTGATGTATACGTACACTAGAAAAAACTCACTTTAAATTTGAAGCACTTTCTATTATAATATTTACAACATAACATAGTTTGTTACATCATAATAATTAAAATATTAATTTTTTCGTGAAAATTATCCATAATTATTAATGATAAAAGATTATCTGTTCATTTATATTTGTAGAACAAAAGATAGTTAAAAATGACGAAGTTGGAAAAGGTAAATTAATGCTAGATATATATGTCCGCTATGGCAGCCGCGAAGGCCTATCTCCGAGCTAGAAAACTCAAGCTCTACAAAAAATGCTACGTAATTAATACTGACGATGCATTTACTGTACTATGTGTATAGTTTATAAATAAAATATTTCAATAACATGCTGCTACCTACATCTGGTCTTTATCGAGACTCTTCATGATACATATATGAATTAAAGGAAATCAGTTATTATTTGATACTATAAATGTACATTTAGGTCAGCTATAAGTGATGAACCTATAACAAAACGATTCCAATCTCTCAGATAAATCTGCCATATTTAATAAAACAGCTCACAAAACGAAAATTACCATTCATATAATCTGATGGCGAAATTAAATTACTGAAACGAGGCCGAAAATCTTTTTTAAGTAAGCTAAATTTTGTATAAAACGTGCTCACATTACTCAAACAGGACTTTAATTTTAACACCACCTTATTAAGAAGTTACTCTTTTTTAAAACTGCTGCGGTCTGCACACTTAAAACGCCACATGGGATCCTTAAAACTTATTTTTGGAACAATACAAATCGTTTTGGAAAATATTATATATATATTATATATATATAATATATATATATATAATATATATATATATATATATATATATATATATATTATATATATATATATATATACACATACATATATAATTATATTACACGAATCCCACTTGTCCTTTTTTCGAAATAAAAAATATCTCTCGGAATTGTCGCGAATTCATCCTGCAAAGGAGCTTGACAAAGGTGGATCAAAATGTTTCCTAACAATGGCAACCAGACCCCTCACCAACGCCCACTCAACCTCCTCCCCCCCCCCCCCCCCCCCCTCTTCCTCCCTCATCCTCCTCGTCCACCCCTCCCCCGGAATACCTGTTTTCTTTGGTAAAAAGCTTCCACACTCATTGTCGCCGCCGTCAAAGGCGACACCTGCTGGGCCAAAGCTCTCATCACCGTATCAGATATGAGTCTCAGGTGGCCTCTGAAAGCCTAAGCCACTTTCACTCTCCCGCTCCCAGGGCCCTTCTCTTGCTTTGACGCATTTTACCCGGGCGAATATATGGCGCAAGGAACTTTAAAATAAGAAGGAAAAAACAATTCGGATGAAAATGGTCGCTCTCCTGGGATTTTTTTCCAGGTACTTCCATGGGCCGTGAGAGAGAGAGAGGGAGAGAGTTATACGACGGTGAGCGAAGTATTTTTTTATTCTCTTTTCGGAGATGGGTGAGTTTTCTCCTCTTTTTAAAAAAAATTTTACCACAAGTTTTTTGGCGAAAGATCGAAGATATTTTTCCCCAACGATAACTCAAGAGAGCTTAAAACTGTTTTCCCCCCATAGCGAAAGGAAACAAAACTGCCGCCTTGTTTTCGAAATATAGTACCACTGGCGTTTATCGTCATTTTTACCTTCTTTAATGTATAAAATAATGCGCCGAAATAAATGTAACGACCCTCCAACCGTCCAATTACATCTGCGTTATTTAGAATGACGAAAGAACTTATCTTAAAGTTACGAGAAAATTTTATGTAGGAAAATGAAGTAAGGTCACAGGTTAAAACCACCTATCACGTAAACGGAGTTCTATAAAACACTCCATTAACCTTTTTCGATTTATCAAGAAATTTGAATTTCTTAAAAGAAAATCGTAATAATTAACGAAATTGAGTGTCATTTTACGTTCCTGATGATAGAAAAACTTACAGTTTTACGTGCCTATGACGTCCCCGGGTGCTATTTTTAAACCTACACACATGCGAGGAGTAACGTGTACTCGCAAATATCTCGTAAAGAGGTGAAGGATATGTATCTCTATAGCCATAAATTAATATTACTCGCATCCTAGTGGAGGTTTTTTATACCAATTCTACTAATAAATATTAGCGGAAAGCCATATGTGCACGCTTTGCCTGCCTGTCGAGTATTTCATCTCTTGAACCGTTTGACTAAATATAATATGAGAGATCTTTATTAAAATCCTTCGTCCAAGGATGAAAATAAAGTCTTTTCCTATATAATATAGTATTTAATAATACCTTTGAAAAGACTTCGAATCTAAATTGCATAACAAATACAAAGGAATGCAATCCATTTTTTCTGAATTATTGAGGTAATAAATTCAACGAAATATGTAATACACGCAATTTTTACGAATTCGCCGTAAGATCCCAAAGATCGATCAAACGGATAAATGTTACAAAATTTTAAACATAAAATTTTTACAGCGACAAGAGAAACGATTTTTTAAAAAATGAAGCTATAGGAGCAAAAATCAATGGCGACCAGTAAAGTCCGATATCAGCCGAACTACGCGGTAAATCATTCTCGTCATTGTGAAAAAAATCTTCCTTGACATTAATTGAGTAATCTCATATAGAGAAGGAAAAAACAAATAATCCTGAGTTCACTTTCTCTCGCGCGAAATTCGAAGAAGCCCCTAAGGCGAGCACAGGAGACGCCACGTGGAGAGAAAGAGAATTATTTTTTGTTAAAGATTTGGGATTGTATTCTAAGGAATCTGACATGTAAGAATGGAAGTGGAAAGGAAGACCTGAGGCGCAATATAAAATAAAACCCTCTTGCCACTTCCAAGCGTTTCAAGATATATATATATATATATCCAGGAAAAGTTAAATCGTTAAAAGAAAATCTTTCGGAGCTTTTTGCAATTATCCTCGGGAGCGTGAATTTAATCTGAGTCTGCGCTAATTTTTCAGAGTACCTCGCAAAGGCCTTCTTTGGTTTCCTATCTAGCGAGTCTATTCGGCTACGATATTACAAGCGATTATATAGCGACAAGAATAGCCTTTTAACATGATCTGCGCTTTCAGAGATTGAATGGGAGATGGGTCCACGGCGGATATTTTCACGTTAATAGCCGGAAAAATTAAATTGAAGGGACGACAACTTTTAACCAATTCCGTATAAATCGACACACTTCCGCAGCATCAAAGCTAAGGCATTTTTTCAATGCTTCTGCAATGAAACACTATTTAAAATTTAAAGACGGGTGTATTAAAAAAGAACATTTAACATTTTGCGATTACCCTGAACATTAACTACAAATAATTATAAGCTCAAACCTTATTTTAATTTTTTCCCAAGCTCGCATTTCATCTACAACTAATTGTAAGAAATATTGCTCTGGAGGTAGACAGTACGTGATATGTGCCATATTGATACAAGAAGAATTTCCCATTCAGTAAAACATTACCTCATATACCTATCACTAAACACCACAACACACGTAAATGCACGCATATAAATACATTAGATTAACCGAATAAAGCACTACAAAGGCACAATTCAGGAGACGAGACCAAACTATGACATCTGCAATTACTTTGCAAAAACGCTTCTTTTCTACCACGTCATTAGCCGCGAAAAATATGATGCAAGAGAATTTAGCGAGAGAACAGATCGTGCGAAAACCATGATCATTCGTACTCACAAGGGACTCCATCGTCTAGAATCTTAACGGATAGTGGAATGACTTTAACGGATGGGTGAATCCGTCACACGGCATGACTCATCTGAAGACAGCTGTTGAACTTACCTGGAAAGATAGAGAGAAAGAGAGACGATATAAATTAAGAGGAAAATTAGATCATCCATTATAAGCACAGCACAACATGTACGAGAAACTTATTAATGTAAAAGTACCACCAACTGTTAAGTTCACGCAGAATTCAGCCAGTGACTGGAGACTCATCCGATTTCGTGACGCGGTTACTTATTCTTAGATTAAGGTAATCGAAAGGCATTCCACATGCAATTGGAGTGAATGCAACGTCATGCATCACTTTTATGTATTCGTTACGGCTTGAGATCTTCGATAAATTAAACGACGGGAAAATATCTATGATGAAAGCTCAGTCGCTTGGTTTTGACAATTTTCTTTCAAGTTTAGTGAATCGAAAGCCTCGTCGAATTTGCCAAAGGTTAGACTTGAGGAAGGGTTCTATTTCCTCAATTAATGCAGGTTCGCCTGTAGGAAAAATTTTAATATTTGAAAAACGAAATGGCAAGAGTTCGTATAAATAACACTTTTCATTTGATGTACCGATGGGAACGCATTCCTGAAATGCCATTTATTTTTCTGCCTTACCTCCGATATTTACGTATTTTGAAATTCAAACTTTTTCCATTGGATTCATCTAGTTAACATTGTTTTTTTTAATTCAGCGATAACGACATTTAAAAAGGAAGAAAAAAATGCTAACAGATGGCATGGCATCTGTTTACAAATACAAAAACGCGCAAAAGTATTTTTAAATAAATACTCCCAGGGCCTGAGAGAGGTGAGATGGGGCCCGGGCCAGTCACAAATGTCGGGCCCCACCCCACTCCGAAAGCCATACAAATATATGAATAAAAAACCCTTAGAATAAATTTTGGGTGCCCGGGCCAGATGGCCCTGCTGGTCCCCCCTCTACCTGGCTCTGCTCATTTCATTTACACTTCTCACTACGAAACACATGCGTATTTATTTTACACTAATAATCTGCTACGATATATCAAAAAGGATGTTTTGCAAATAATTATTCATTTCATTTTTTTTTTTGGAATATCGACCTCGTATGGAAAATTTAAAAAAACTTTAAATTACGACAACAGAAGCGACATTTCCGGCACCAAAAATTATTTTTTAAATGCTTTAAAATATATCCGCACAAATACTGAATTTCGGCCCCTCGCATCTATTGAAAAGTACTTGATGAGTCAGCATTCTATACGTGTCGTGGAATCTAAATCCGTTACTTCCTACGCGTGTGCAGACCGTTGAGACGAATGCGAATCAGGCGTCGCACATGCCGTGTTTTAAGACGCCAGGTGTTCCAGATAATCGGTAGAGTGGGTGGATGGAGGGAGGGAGAGAGGAAAAGGGCGGGAGATAGTGGGAGGAGGTGGGGGTGGAGAGATGCTTGCTGGATGAGGGCGAATCGGACGTGTGTGGAGGAGGCGCTGTCGCTATTCACGGGGCATTCAGATGCGTCCCTCGCTTAATAAAAAAAAAAGCCACCGAAAAAAAAAACAGAATCCACTTCTTTCAGAATTGTATTCATATGGGATTATAGGTTTCAGTTTTATGCGGCATTATCTTTTTCGAGTCAAGGAGTTGCGGACCACCTCGTATCCCTTCTCGCTTAAAGGATAAAATATTCTTTTACACTCGTTTGAGTTTTGTTATGATCCCTTTTATTCTGATTTTCAATTGCGCGTCACTCGAGGTCAGGATTATTTAAAAGTTTTTCTAATGCTATACATATATTAGTCAATATACGATTTATATGATGATATAATAGTCATTATAACACGAATTATAGAATTTCGACCGATTTTGCAGTAAACGAAATCGACGAAGGCAACTGCTAAACTACCTTAACTTTTTCTGTGATTTTCAGCTTGTTTTTCTGATCTTATTAATTGTAATTTCTGCCTTGATCCATTTCCCAAACGTTTTGTGAATGAAAGACTTAAACATTACTTTTCAACGTCACCTGCTACAGAAACTATAAAAACGGAATATGTTTAAACCTTTGATTCGCAAATAATTTAATTTTGTTAAATCTATTAATATTTTTGTTATTTATCTAAGCAAATAAGATGCACACCTAATTCCATTTGAAAGGAATGTGATTTTTTGAACAGTTAAGGAAATTACGATATGGTTTCACTAATATAATTTATCATTATTGTTTAATAGTTAACAAACAAAATGCTTTCAATGTTGCATAAGGTAAACTGTGATAATAACATTAAACTCACTTTTTGAAAATAATCAGCGGTAATCAGATAAAAGTATTACAGAAGTAAAAGTTTACTGTAGTTAATGCACAGGTTCAATTGCAAGAAAAAGACAAAAGTCACACAAAATTAGTGACAATTTTAACTACACGGCGCTACATGTAAGCAGTAATTAGGCTTCCATTTGGTTGCAACGTTAGACCACTGGGAGTTTACTATAAAAGCATATGAAATGGTGGTTTTAACAAGAAACCACTGAGGATCAAAAGGGTTAAACGTGAGAACCCGCTCGCAGTGTTAAAGATTTTGGAATAAACGCTAAAATTTCAACTTTTCTGTCTCTTTTTTTTCAGCAATATCCTGCATTGCTAAACGCGGTCCTGAAATAATTTTTGGGAATTGCCGATTTGTTTTTTTTTTTGTTCATCTTCCTGGTGGCCAAATGTTGACGATTAGAATCGCATATTCTCCAATTACATTATTTAATTAACTAGTCCTAATCGATCGCGTGCAAAAAAACCCGAACTCAGAAAAAATTCGGTTCCATCCATTAATAATTATCGTGCCTCAAAAGCCAATTAGAAAAAAATCAATTTCAAGCATAATTACTGAGCGCGCGTTAATTTTTGATGCGTTTTTACGATGAAGTCAATTTTATATGGGTTTCTGTGCTGATGTCGACTGATTGGATAAAGCGGGGGGGAAATGGTATATATTTTTTACATGTCGATGCATAATTGATTTAAACATTCGCGGAAGCGAAATACAAATGAAGGAAGTAATATCGATTGTGCGTGTACTGTTACCAAATCGAATTCCTACCACGAAGAGATAGCTAATTTAACTTTATACGTTTTTATTTTTATGCGTTCTTTGGATGCGGCGGACGAAGTGCAGAGAAATTGGCGTAGGGGTTCCCAACATTTTCGATGTGGCGAGCACCAAGTTATATCTTAGTGAAACAAATGAGCACCAATTTGTATAAAAAGAGAAGTAATGATAAAAGATAAAATCAAACCAAGATCAAAGTTATTCCCAACGATCTTGAATACGTTTATAAATACGCCTGTACGCATCCTTCATCTACTGCCCCACTTTATATGAAATTTTTTGCGTGTGATCAATAGTAAAAGTTGTCGAGATTAGTTCGTTTTGGTCCGTATTTGAACAAGGGGGACATTCCCTTTACAGAAAAATCCAAATACGTTGTAGCCCAAAAACACAAGACGTATTAACGAATTTATTTTGAAACTTATCTATATATGAAAAACGTGACGTAGTTCGGTATAGAGCATTCCGCGCCTGCCAAGTCTATAAGAAGAAATTCGTGGTTTTAGATGTTGCATATCAAACAATCCTAGTTCTTAATGCACATAAAAATAAACCACTTTAATATTTTAAGCGTGAAAAAATATTTTCGCCACACTGTAAATGTTGTGCGTATAGCTAATCAAATCTTTCGAAGAAGGCTTTTCCAACTTCGAACTTTCTCAAATGTGACCGTTACTGAGTTTTGACCGTCACTGACAATAACTGTTGAAAAATTGTAAATAGGAGATGATATTTCGCTCTGTTAACCATGAATCCAACGATGTTTGTGCATCTTCTCCCAAATCATGAAGAAACTGTAACGAAATTCTGTATTCCGACATGCCATACGCCTTTCCATGCTTGTCCATTGCCAGTTAATTAGTCAAGAAATTAGAAAAATAACAAACAAAATAAACAACATGCAACACCTAAGGTGAATTAAATTTTTTTTAAATTAAGTACTCCTTAACCATACAAGTTACGGTTATGGAGTACTTAATTTTTTTAAAATTTTTAAATATCCATCTCGCCGTAGTCTCCAACTGTTTTTTAATTACCGAAGGTGAAGAACAATGAATTAGACTCGGAGTACAGGATTGATAGATTGAATATCCAATCTGCGGAATACGTTAAATATTTAGGAGTCACCATTTGTCGTGATCAACCGTGGAATATGCATATTTGATGGGTCGTCGACGAAGCTAATAAGAAATTGGGCTTCGTAGGCAGAATAGTAAGAAGTAGCACAGAACAGCTCCGAGAAACGTGTTATTTATCATTGGTCAGATCTCAGGTCGAATACGCTTCCAGCATATGGGATCCGTACGAAAAGGGACAAATACTTGAGTTAGAAAGAATCCAACGCAGAGCAGCCAGATTCGTTAAGCAAAAATATGAGCAAAAATTAAGGGTCACATCACTCTTGAAGGAGTTGAATTGGATATCGCTAGAGGACCGCAGACTTAGCACTAGGTTAAGGCTTCTGGAGAAATTTAGGTCGGAAGTTCTATTAGAGGAGGTCTCGGGAATATTAAAGACACCTACTTGCATGGGTAGGCAAGATCGCGTGAATAAAATACGAGAGATAGACTGTAGAACCGAGCGATATCAGGGTTCGTTTTTCCCAAGGACCACACTGGATCATAACAGGAGAGTGACTCCCGCGAGAGAAGTTATTAGGTAGGCTTTGGTGCGCTGCACCCACTGACACCCACCAATCTGGTGATTTGCAGGGTATTATGTAGATGTAATAAAGAGAAACATCAAATATCTGTTCATCACCGGGATACGATAACAGATCTTTCATGCACCTCTCTTCGACACAAAAACGCTTTACTTTTATCGAAATCGCGTAACGAAAACCCATGCGATCAACGCATCCACTACATTCATTTTGCTGTATTAACAAGAAGGATACAGATATGTTAGTTTGTGAATCACTTAATGCACTATATAAGTTTCCGCTGTATTGAAATGTAGTGGAAAACGAAACAATATTTAAATTTAAAGCCGCATATTATTGCACAATTACGGATAAATAAAGAAATATCATAATCTTTCTAGGCTCAATAAATCCAAATGCACGTTTCAACCGCAATGCTGACATCTTAAGTGGCTTCAGATATATGAGAGGTTTAATACGTGAGTCGATCTCTTTGGTTCGCCCTTGACATATTAAGCGTTGTATCAACGAAGCGAGTTTATCAATATCCCCCTCTCCAACCGCCAAAGATCTCTCCGAATACAAAAGAACGGATCAATACGCAGCGAAAATCTCCTCAAAAACCTTGTGGCCAAAAACAGACACGAACGCTGGGGATTAAGTTCCACGCTATCGCTCTGTAGAAATCCCGTCCGCCAACGCCTTAGACTGCAACTCATACCTGACGAGAAGACTGAACAGGAAGGAAAGTTCGAAAAATGGAAAAATGGAGGGACTGACAGAGTGACGGTGTGAGAGGTTGGAGAAAGAGAGAAAGGGAGGAATAGAGAGGTGAAGGAGAAATATGGGAAGTGGATGAGGCAGGTAAGGGAAGAAATAAGAGTATAAAAGATTAAAACGGAAAAAAATGTCGGAGGAAGTGCCACAGAGGAAAGGAGAGGGATGTAACGAAAGCGAGTGGAAGAGGAGGGGGAGTGGGAGGGAGAGAGGGGAAGTGGGGAGGGGGAGAGGATAGGAGAAGGGAGAGGTGGGTAGACAGAGAGAAAAATGCCTTTAATCGAGCGATATTGAGTCCATTAAGTCAAATCCTTTACACTTCTTGATTTAGATTAGATACTAATTAAATATTAACACGTTTAAATCAAAAACATTCAAAGAAACATAGCAAAATTTAAACTTTTTACTGTCAAATTCGTGTATAATAGTGAGCTAAAGAGGTGGAATGTTTAAAATAAAGCGGAAATTTTGAAATTCGTGAGATAAAGCTGTGATTTATAAGACTTGCTCACTACAGGTAAAAAAAACTACAGGAAAATATTCATGTAGAGATCGGAGTGAGAAAAACTTTGCGAACAGCATATTGTTGCAGTGCCAGTTGTAAGCCTAGAGTAATGAATTTAAAATCATTTTATTCTTCGTCGTGTGCGAAAACCTAAGTCTGTTATTAGCCGTATTGTTGGTCATATAAGCCAGTGGCTCTCAAACGTAGGGTCGCGACCCCCAATGGAGGTCGAGAGACAATTTTGGATGGGTCGCGATCGGTCTTCGCTATGCCAACTGATTTTTTACTAATTCTATCAATCCTTCACTTTTTAATTTATATGTTATGTCTAATTTTTGTGTTTGATTGAGGGTTTGAATCTTCAAAATTAAGCATTTGTTAATTTTAATATATTTATATTTAATATAAGAAATATAATTTTATAATAAAATTTAATTAATACAGCGACTTATACTAGCTTCGCTCATTTTCTTAGCCCTCACGTTTCTCATCTTCATTGTAATACATGGCGATATCTGAACTTTTGATGAAGTAACTTCTTTTTGGGAAATATGGAAACGAGACAAAATCTGCTATGACCGGTAATCGAACCCGGGTCTTCCACTTGCCGGGCGAATATTCAACCACTGAACTGGCGTAGTAAATTAGTTCTCCTGTTTTCCTCTCTGTGCAGCAATAAGAATATTCCAGACTATTTATAATGTAGTGAATAATTTAATCAACATATGACATACGCCTTTTAAAAAAAGAGATTCATGATCATATATGTATAATGAAAATTTTCTTTAAGATCCAGATATTTTCTTGAACCCAAAATGTATTTTACACTCTTTGGTGCGATTTATAAAAAAAAGTATAAATTAAAAATTTTTTTATATAATTTTATTGCTTCTCAAAAAAGCACGGGGGATCGCGACGACCGAACATCCGCATGGCATATCTACCTGATAACCACTGACATAACCCACGCGGAATAGTAATTTGAGGCATGAACGACGCCTGAAAGAAGACGCAAAATGACTGACGCACAGACAGACAAACGACTTTATACCGGCGAAATTGAGACCGTAGAGTCACTCCTAACATATGGTGTGAGATATTGGAGGAGGAAGAGAGAGGGAGAAAGAAGAGGGTGAGAGTAGAGGGGGGACATAGAGAGAGAGAGAGAGAAAGTCGATAGAAGAGACAAGATGGTAAAGAGAGGGAGAAATATGGAAAGAAAGCCAGATTGAAGAAGAAAAGAAAGGGCGAGATGCGGAGATTGAGGTTGAGAGAGAGAGAGAGAGAGAAAAAAGAGGAAAGGGGGAGATATCTGGTAGGAGAAATGGATGTAAAGAAGGAGAAAGAGAGAGAGAGATATTGAAGGAACGTGGGAGAGGCAGAGTGACGGTGAACGAGAGAAGGGAAACGTTTTTGGTGAGTCAAGGACACGGTTATGAAGCCGAAACGACTAGGGTCTCATTTAATAAGCGCCTGAGTAGAGAGAGAGAGAGAGGATGGGAGTTAGAGGGAGATCAAGAGAGGGAAATATAGGAAAGACTGAGGAAGGGGGAGAGAGAGACAGAGAGAGAAGATGCGTATGAGGTCGGCGGTCTCGAAATAAGGTTGCATAAAACTCAGAGGAAGGAAGGGGAATGAATATAACGCCATGCGGAAAGGGTTTTAACCTGTAAAAGGGTTAAGAGAGGGAAAAATACGAGCCAAAGACAGTAGCGGTGAAGGTTTATATAAATAAATGAAGATGTAGGGGAGGGGGTTGTTTTTCGAGCGCAAAATTTGGAGATATAAAAAAACACCGATAATGAGGAAGGGTTCCAATAGAAGTGTGACCCAAGGAGTTTTCTTGTTATTAAGAGCATAAAAATGAAAAAAATATATCTCGAAAAGATAATTTTTTTTCCTTCGCGGAGGAGTTCCGGATATTATGGTCGTTTTTCATTAATATGAAAATTTACGACAATCTTGCTGTTCTTTTTTAATTTTTATATCTTCCCTAAAACATTTTCCGGAATAGTTACAGGAATCGTTTTTCGTGAATGCTAATGTGGATGTAGATGGAAAAAGATGCTGGAAGTAATTTGGCTGCGTTATGTGCATCGTGAGAAGTAAAATTATATACCCATGTTAAGATAAAAAATATGTCATGTTATAAGTACGATGTGGGTGAATATATGTATTTTTATGTGTAAGAAAATGCTCCCCTTAAGAGATGAAAATATTTTTAATGCATATAATGGACATGTTTAAATTATGTTATGGTTTCAACGGAAAAAAATTAATCATTGCAAAATAAATGGAAATAATGGAAAACTTAGGCATTCTATTTTATTGAATGCTACTTTGAAATTACGGCGAAACGTGCAAGTTCATGCTTAAGTTCTACTAAAAATTATAATATTCATTACGCTAATCGATTATTCTTAACGCATAATAATTCGGAAAAGATTTAAATCCAAAAGAGACGTTGAAAAACTCAATTAATTTCA
Source organism: Uropetala carovei (assembly GCA_036926305.1). NCBI lineage: Eukaryota > Metazoa > Arthropoda > Insecta > Odonata > Petaluridae > Uropetala > Uropetala carovei. The sequence goes on from JAXCHB010000129.1 coordinate 8,208,910, forward strand.
AAGCGAATCAAACAAAACCTAACGTAAGTTTTAAAAGCATTTAACAAACATCCAAAAACACAACATTCGATTATTCCTATCGTATAATAATTCAGATAAGATTTCAATCCAAAAGAGACGTTGAAAAACTCAATTAATTTCAAAGCGAATCTAACAAAACCTAACGTAAGCTTTGAAAGCATTTAACAAACATCCAAAAACACAACATTCGATAGAAAATTTCAGCGCGAGCCACACACAACACGCAAAAAGCCGAGGAACATCAAAAATATATATACGCCCACCGTAATGCGGCAGAAACTCGCCCGCAATCATCACCCACCATTTCCCTCCATGCTCGAGACAAAAGGAAAAAAAAAACGAAACGAAATCGAGTTCCAAAAACAAACCTCTTTATACAACATTTTCCGAGCGTCCTTCCTCGAGTTTGGAGCACGAACCGAAAAGTGGCAAGCGGCAATTATTTCTTAATTGCTCGATTTTTCGCCTCCTCTTCTTCTTAGTCTCTCTGACAACCTCTCCACGCCTTCTATCTCTCTCTCTCTCTCTCTCTCCCTCTCTCTCTTTCCCGCCACCTTCCTACGTGCCAATCTCTCACACTCATTCGCAACCAATATTCGCCCTCCTCCGCCCTCTTTCCTAAACCTCCTCCTCTTCCGCCCTCTTCCCCGTGCCTTATTTCGCCGTGGCTTCCAACTCTCCGCTCCTTTAATTCCGAGCGCTAGGATCGAGGGCCTCGTATGTCGAGGGAAAAAAAGGAGAGAGAGAGGTAGAGAGCGGTCGATATAAGGAAGCTGAGGGTAAAAGGCTTCCCATTCCTCCCTTTTTTTCCCTTCGGAGCGGCAGTGAAAGGGAATGAAAGACTGGGCGCGGAGATAAAAGAAACGCGAGGAATGGAAAAAAAAAGAGGCGAAGGGAAGGAGGAGGAGGGAGGGAGAGTGACAAGAAAGAGAGAGAAAGAGAGATGGAGAGAGGCGACGAGTGAAAGACTAGAAGATAAAAGGTGGAGAACACGGGAAAGATAGATACACGCCTTTATTAGGAGGGATATTGCGGCAATAAAGTCACTTTTTCTATTTAAAAAAAAAACTGATACCGCGTAAAAAATAAAAAGAATGTGTACTTTTCTTGTCCGTCTCCTAAAGGATAGTCTTAGATGAATTTAGACACGTTTTTCTACGTCTGGATTCCGATTCGGAAGACGAGAATTTTAAAGCCTTTTCCGTAATCGCTAATTTTCGCTTTTCGGTTTTTCTTCGCTAAATATTTTTTGTGTACCTTCTCACAGCTATTTTCCGATTGCTAAGGATCCATTAATATATTATATATATGCTTTCGAATGTTTCCAATTTGAGGTCCATTTCCTTCAATGCATGGTCAACATCTGCTTGTCACAATATGCTCAAATAATTACTAACAGAAGTTAAACAAGTTTTGTAACATACCACACGTCTAAGGGCATTTGTACTACTACGTACGCATTACATAATATAGTCAAATAAAGTTATATATATATATATATATATAGCGGTAGATTAAATAAGTAGAAATGAAAAGAGAAAAACTAAGGACAAATGGATACTTTCTCCGCGGCCAAAAAGATAGTACAAAAAGGGTGAAGAGCCAGAAGAAGAAATGGAAAAAGGACGAGGAATGGAAACCGAGAGAGAGAATTATTGAGGAATAGGAAAAGAAGAGCAAGGAGGATTTGAGTACACAGAAATTACAGGGGGAGGAAAGAGAAGACGGAAGGGGCGTAAAAGGAAGGACAGGAGTGAGCAGAGACAGAGAGAGTGAAGGTTGGGTTGAGAGGAAAATGAAAAGATGGAGTATAAGACAGGTAAGAGAGAGATAGCGAGATTGGTCGGAGGGAAAGAGAGAGGAGAGATGAAAGAGAGATCCTTTGAGGCAGAGTGAAACAGGAGAGGCAGAGTGGTTGGAGAGGCAAACATGAGAGGAGATTACAAGGAAAGGGAGAGAAAGCGAAAAACGTAAGAGGAAATCGAAAATTAGGAAAAGATAGGCAAAAGAAGAACGCGAATTTCAGATAGGAAGTTCAAAGTTTAATTGGAAATGGGGTGAATTTAGGATGATTAACTTATGTAAACAAGAAGAAGCTAACGAAGAGGGATGTAGATAAGCGATAAATTTATGTTGGGAAGGAGAGAGTTAAGGAGGATAATATGAAACCTTGAGGAAAATGCAGGAACCAAGTATTGGAATTTGATGAAATAATAGAAATTGAAAGAGCAAATGAAAAAAAAATGTTAAGAAAAAAAATCCTACATAGTAGATAGATAGGAAAATAGGAAAAATTGCCTGTATTTATTAGGAAATTAGCGATTAGCAAAAGGAGAGAGACATGAATTACTAGGGCACAGATGATCACGATAGAAGAAATTAAGATTTAAAATATGAATAGAAAAAATAGGCTACGACATAAGTGGTCCATTAGAGATTTTACGATGATTCTAACAAAGCAAACATTAGAAGAAGAAGAAGCGAAACACTGAAAATACAGGAAAAGCCCTCCGCCGAGATAAAAGAGGGGAAAAAGTTTATATAAAAAAGTGGAGAGGAGAACGAGAGTTTAAAACAAATAAACGGAAGTAAGTAAGGTAAAGACATGAATCGGAAGGAAAATTTAATAAAGAAATAGGGAGTGAACAAGCAAGAAAAGTGGAAGCGATAAAAAAATAGAATATGGAGTAGAAAAATACGGGGCAGGGGAAAAGGAAGAGAGTTACATTATAACCGAGAAAATAAAATAAGGAAAGAAAAAAGTAGCGTAAAAGTACAGGGAGAGAGAAATAGGAAATGAAACGAAAGTAAGACATACTAAAGGAAATGCTCTGAAGGGATGTTATTGAAAAAGTTTAGAAGTAACGCCCAGAAGACTGCCAGGATGAGCAAGAAGTTAAAAGGGGATAGTCGAAGGAATTAAGTTATGGACCAGAAAGAAAGTTACAAACGGCAGAAAATTCATAGGAAACGGGCAGGGGCAAAAAAACAAAACAAAAACCAGAGAAAAAGATACACATAACGGATAGGGAGAAATTGGTAAAGGAAAATACATTACGGAATGGCGAAAAAAATATATAGTTACCGGCAAAGAACTTCAAGCACGAGATTATTGTCGCGTATTGAAAACTGTATGAATACACGCACATATATATATAAATATATATATAATACCAAGCAGAGAGGCGAAGTGCTACATCAAGAGACGTAGAAAAATAGAGGCGAATGAAAATAAAAGGAGAAAGAAATATAAAATCCGAGGAATTACCAAATCTTGGTGAAATAGGAAGGAGAGGTGGGAGGGAGGGAGGGAGGGAGAGGGAGGGAGAGAGAGGAAGAGAGAGAGGAAGAGAGAGAAGAAGAGAGAGAGGAATATAGAGAGAAAGAGAGAGAGGGAGAGAGAGAGAGAGGGAGAGAGAGAGAGAGGGAGAGAGAGAGAGATCGAGAAGAGCGACAGATTGGAAGGCTCGAGGACGAAGTTAAGATGAGAGTTAATGAGTGAAAGGGAGAAATTGAAAATTAGCGAGGCATAAACGAACATTAAGATCAGGATGAAGGAGAGTGGAAAAGGAAAATAAAAAATCGGTACAACATACATTGTAGTACGAACTTTCTCATATACTAATGCGTCGTTTAGTTATCTTCAGAAAATGAAAATCGTATCACCCGGTTTTTAGAAAATCCTATTTTTGTTAAAGTTGCCCAAGAATAAACTAGCCTTATATTCATTCATCGAGAAAAATTAAATATTATGTAGTTTTATTGAAGACGTATACGCAATTAACGGTACGAAACTTTATCAAAATCGGTGTAACCGTATTGAGAAAATCAAATTATTGTTAAAGTTGCCTAGAATAAACTAGCCTTATATTAATTCTTTGAGAAATATGAACTATATGGTATTATTGAAGACGTAAATTCAAGTAACTGTCCGAAATTTGATCAAAAGAGCTAGAGCCGTTTTTGAGAAAATCGAATTATTGTTAAAAATGGGTATAATAAACTTCCCTTAATTATTGAGAAATGTCAACCATTTCTTCAGAGACTCAGTATAATAAAATGCCTAAGCACGAGATTTCATTCATTTTTGCTCTACCGTTTAGGCTCTAGAGCCAGTAACAGACAGACTGCATTGCGAAAACCACTTTTTCGGACTCGGGTACACCGTAAAAATGTCGAGGTCGATTTTTTTTTCGCCAATGCAATACTTTCTCAATATACTTCGTATATGAGAAAGTAAAAAGAATGAGGAGAGTGGGGAGAAGGAGCGGGAAGAGGAACTGAGAAATGGGAGAGAATATGGGGAACGAAGGAGGAAGAAATAAGAAAAATTAATAGTAGCACGGAAAAAAGAGATAAATGATAGTCCAGATAACTAGTGAGGAAAGAAACGCAGAGTTTTTTCCGACAATGTACGTAATAAGAGACACTCTTTTACCATTTACTCCTCGACGACCAATGCTGGATCCAACAAAATTTTCCCATATTTTGCTCTTATGTAGGAATACACGATATACTTGAATTTTGGCGATTGTAAAATAGGTCATTTTGGCACGGATAGACATGCGTACGGATGAATCGAATTCATAAGAGATTTGTACGTAAAATAAAAAAGCGCTAAAAATTACACAGTAAGAAATACAGGGGAATAAAAGCACACTACTATAAGAAACGTTAATAAATAACGAAAATTAACTTCCTACTATGAATATGATAGAGAAAGATGAACAAATAAGACAGCAAACCATTCAAAAATTTTATTAGGTAAGTTAACTACGTCAACATCAGGCGAATATACCGCTAAGTTTTACCTACACAAGCACGCACACAAACACAGTGGGACGGTAAAGAGCTAGTGGAATTGTTACTTAATCTGTCGTCTTATTTGTCATGAATTACGGAATTCCACCAAGTTAGGGCATCCCCAACGGATTATGTTTTAACATAGCAAACATTCATTCCTCGTTTATAACCCGATTCCAAAAAAATCGAAAGGAAAAGGCGCTATAGTCAATTAAACCTCCCAATCCTTAGGCGTTGATGAGGACCACGAACTGGAGAATGTGTGACCCGAATACATACATAATTTCCATAAATACCCTTTACGTACAACACGCGTTGAGAGGCCGACGCCGGGAAAAAAAAAGACGTCCGTCGGAACACGAAAGAAAAAGTAATACCTAGAGGAAGAAGTGAAGAGAAAACATAAAGAGTACAAAGGGAGGGAATTAGGAGGACGAAAAGGGTTAAGGATGGTAAGAGAGAGAGGGACTTATTGGACGAGAGGGATAGGATGAGGCAAATCCGTAGAAACAGGGAGAGAGAATATGTGAGGGAAAGAGAAGGGACGACGCTACAGGAAGATGAAGAAGTGGTCTGGGAGGCGGCAGAGGACTAGGGGCGCCATGGGAGATGGGCTGGGGGAAAGCAGACACGGTTTTGAGGGAAGGAATAAAGAGGGAGGAGATTGAGAAGAGAGGGGGAGAGAGAGAGAGGACATTAATGAAGTTAAGGTACGCAGCAAAGGGTGAGTGGGGTAGGAAGAAGGGACGAGAGAGAATGGGGGGGGAGGAAGAAAGGTAGGAAATGACGGAAGGAGAAATTAGTCGGGACATACGTGTTTGGAAATTCCATCCCTTCCAATGAGATACCGGCGGAGGGAATTCTAGCATTTTATTCGGAAATTCATTCTGACATTCCGGTGCTATTAAAATCTTTCCCGTACCTATCCAAAGATTTTAACGAGCTCATTCGAGCACAACAGGTAGAGGGGATAATATTCCTGGATATTTAATTATGGCTCAAGATTTCCTTTTATAGAAGGAGGAGAGCGCAATTATACCGTGTGATCCGAACATTTTTTTTAACCTCGGATAGCGGTTTGTGGAAGGAATTCAATTTTAGCAGCGGCTTGGGAAAGTTAAGTTATTTCGGAGATTACTGAACTAGATCTTTCCCGCTTCGTAAAGTAATTGACAAAGACAATTTCAAGAACAAAATCGTTCTGCTCATAAACCTGCCATGTAGCTTTTATCGTTGTACAGGCCTCGCCACCAGACTTAGAGCCTCACTGTATTGTAAATGTTTTGCAGTAACGAGGTTTGTAAACACGAGTACGTTATTGCAAAGAACATATATTTAGATTTTTACTAGGGAATAATCACATTACTTATAAACGAGCATTTTGTATTAACCGAGTTTGTATTATCGAGGTTTAACTGTATAAATAAACAAATAAAATAAAAATGTCACAAAACTGTGTGCAAACAGAGGCTAGTACGTCTTTCGTAGTTTTTACATAAATAAAATATAAATTTAGGGGAAAAATATCATTGAAACCTAATAGCTTGACTATTTCGGCGGTGATATTACATCACACCAACTACTGAAGATTAATTTTCTGTAAAGGTTTTCTTATAATTCTTAATTAAATCAATCATTATACGGTAATTTTATTTTTTTATCTAATTCAATTTGGACAAAGAACCAAGCAGTAGCGAAGCACATTTTGTAATTTCTTAGTCACACAGTTTCTATATGAACCAGGATTAAGATTAAGATAATTCTTATCCGCCTAGTGTGTCCTTGCAAAGTGTTAAAGAAGAACATGGAAGGAAGGCTTAATATCATTTTCTGGATTCAAACCATCTTTCAAATAAAGCAACATTCATCGAGAAAGGCTTATCACCATTCTCTCATTTTTCTATGCAATTTTCCAGAAATAATTGTGCATAAAACGCCTCAATAAACGCCACTATTCAATTCAAAATATCAAGTACTCCAGTTTTTCAAATGAATTACACTACTCATAACCTCTGTATCAAGAGTAAGAAATTATTTGTATTTAATGAGTGATGTAATCATCCAATCCCATTAAAGGTTTAAAATAACTACTTGCTGAAATGTATTAACTATGTATACATTGAGGTTTTTACATCCTCAGAAGAATCGATAGCATCAATGAATGAAATAAGAACAGTGATATCTTTGGAAAGAATTTAGTCTGAAAATCCCAATTAAAAACGTGATTGGATGGAAGTTACCGCACCGACCGACTGTCGAATAGGCATTTCGAATCTTGCTCCGGCCGCAGAGATTGTCCCATTTAACTGCAATTGTTCGTCCTCACTAATACTTAAACACCTGTTACAGTCATTATGCGCAATGGCCGCGAGGTGTCGTTTTTCATAATTTTATTTCGCTGTTCATACATTGTATGACGCGATACATTCTGCGGTGAATAGGAGGAGAAATGAAAGGGGTAAAAGAGAGAGAGAGAGAGAGCAGTTGGGTGGGAGCGGGAGTTAGACATGGTGAGTGGGCTGGGAAGGGCCGCTGCTAATAATTGAGGTTGGACACCCACCATTTCGGAAATGCCATATTGAGGTCAGATCCCTATTTCATCCCTTTTCATTTTATTAAAAACGGCGATATGGGATTTTGGGGACAGGATGGGAAAATTGAATCATTTCGGGTTTGGAGTTTAAGCAAGAGAAAAATATTTTTATCTCCTCCGCAGGAGAGAACAGGTTTGAATTTATAACGAGATGAGGGGATTAAATGAAATCTATTCCGATCAACAAAAACTCTCAACGGTTTTCCCTTTTCAAAAATTCATGCCGTCTCTGTAAAGAGAAAACGAGAAGTATAAAACGATTATTTTTGTAAAGAAAACAAAGACAAATCCTTAAATCCTTGGTGAAGCTATTCATTGGTAAAGAGCGAAAAACCTATGATTCTTTTATTTGCTACATCCTACGGTATTATTTATACTTGAATGTTTTTATTAATACGTATAAAAATAAAAATCGATTGATAAAGCTCAGGTCTAGAGATTGTCTTAGTCCGTATATCTAAAAATGACCCATGACTTCAAGCGCATGTGGGTTTCATTATTGTTTGAAAATTTAATATAAGATAAATTCAGAGGTATAAAAAATAAAACCAAAGAAATCTAGACGGCGTAAAATAAAGGGCCAATTAAGAGATAAGATCACGACAATAACAAAAATGAATATCAGGAAGACAGTGGAATGAATCTCTCATGAAATACACACTACTGCTTTTCCTACCAAAATTTTAACAGGAAGTAGAACTACCAAGGACTTTATCAGTTGAAATATATTATAGCAGTGGTACCCAAACTCGGGGAGGGGGGGGGGAGCGTGGGCGTGAGAGAGTTCCAGAGAGGGCGCGAGGCAATGAGAAAATAATTAATTTTCGATGACAAATTCAGCTGAAATACTTTAAACTGTTTTGCCTATCTTTCCAATATGTACCAGATACATGGATAAAATAATTACAAGTTAGTTGATGACGAATAATGATGTAAATACGAGAGAAAAGGGTTACACTTATTTCATTCAAAACACGGTAAGGCTTAGTGAAAACCAAAACGGAGGCGTAATGCCAAAAACTTTGGGAACCACTGTATTAGAGTGATGCCACACGGGGCCGTATTAAAAAAAATAAAGAGGAAGTAATAGCTAAGAAATTTGTAGATGTAAGCGCACTAATCCGATTCACATTCTCTCTCTCTCTCTTTTTGCCTCGTTTGCTTATGTGTGTGTGTGTAACCAGTGCTTCCCTCTCGTACGCAGAAGAAATTTAGATGTCACTCGTTCCAAGAACGAAGGTTTCGCCGGAGTGATTGACACGGGGAGCAAATTCGGACGGCTTTTCTTCACGAACCAACCGTCTATTCTCAAATCCATTGACACCACCAACCCAACCTCCCCTCCCCCTCCCCCACACACTTTATCGTCAGGACTTTCTTTTCACCCTTCCAGTCCAACACAGCTAGACCGCTCCCACACCCATCTCTGGCACTTCCCCGTTCGCAGTCAACTGACACAACAATGCACGATTTCCCAAAGGGTATCCCGCTTCCATTCCACTGCCATTTCGTCAATACATCAAGGTCAGAGGTTGTGAACGCTAAGGAAGGGTAGGAGGAAAATAAAACAACTTGAACTGAACCAGCTGTCCATGAAAAGGGAGCGTTTTTTTGTTTTTTTAAAAAATAATGAGACGGAGGATTGTAATCCCGGTAAACGGATGCAGTGTCACGCCCCGATCGTTACGTGAAGAAGGCGTTCTTTTTTCATTTAGAGATCGGGAGATGGAAGATGCGGCTCTCTCGAGTTTCATTCCGATGGCAGAAATGGGGAACTCGTCCTAAGGTCTCTCGCGAGATTGAAAATTATTCGTTGAAAAAAAAATTTTTTTTTGCTGAAACCTACAGCAGCGCCGCGGAGACGAGATTTCCCTGTTCTCCACAAAATGTGTTCGGCCGAATATGGCAGAAATTTCAATTTCGGGAGTATTTTTTTTTTGCCGTTTTCGACTCGATGGCCCATTTTTAAGGGTGTAATTTTTTTTGGTACCTCCTTAATTTTAATATTTCGATTATTTTGCTTCATCCAAAGATTTAGTTTTAAAACGTGCACTTCCAGAACAGATTTTATAATGTTACTTATTTGTAACAAAAACACAACTTTCTTAAGGTAAGAATCTACCATGAATTTAGGTGCCATTGAATAAATAAACGTTTTATAAATACTCGAGAATATATTTTGTGAAATGCTTTCCATTAAAATGCTCTATCAAATAAAAGGAAACAATGTTTAAAATTTATTGAGATTTTTAATAAAATTTCAGTTCAAATTTCTTCCTTATTCTACTATTTAAAATTTACCCTACTATGAACAGAGGTAGAGCGGATAACTGTTTTCCATATTAATGAAGCAATTAAAACGACAACAACCCTCTGGAGAGGATAGTTAAAATATATCCTCATACAAAAAAATAGAATTTTAATGGATTTGGATTGAGGCCAAGGCCCTCCTCTCTAAAACCTTATCAGCCTTTACAGAAAGAACTGGCAATTTAAAAAAAAGCAGAAATGAAAAGTCACCAAGACCTTTTAAAGAGGTATTTTGGGGAAAGACATAAAATAATGGACTCGTCTTCCTTTGTGTGTGTGTGAGAAAGAGAGAAAATTTTAGAAAAGCCTTTGTTATAATAGATCGGGACAAAATAAAAAGACGTTTCATAAGAATCACGGTCAATTTGATAGATCACTCAATTCCGCTACTAAAAGCAGAGAGGGACTCCGATCCGCTTCAGCAGGCTGGAAGCGAAGTCGCGTCCCACCGGTCAAAAGGACAAAGAAGCCCAATCAAGAGACCTCTGGAAGAGTATTTGGGAAGGAAAGAGTGGTCGTAAAGAGAGAGCAAAAGACTACTCAAGGATGACACGCGCGACCTTCTGTTGCTGCCGCCGTTGCTGCCCGCCTTTAAAAATAAAATAAATCTAGGAATGAAAATTTTCTCAATTAAAAACGACTATCCCAAAGGTTCTCTTTTCCTCAAGACGTGCACTCTACCGGCAGATTGTTGATACGAAAGAAAAAATAGGAGATGGTAAAATGAAAGAAATAAAAAAGGGGTATAGACGGAGAGGGAAGCTACTGGCCGTTCCTTCGTGAAGTTTAATGAGAAGAAATAGGAAGTTGAAATAGAAATATTAATTAGGGAACTTTACAGTCGCCGGCGGCTACGAGACACTTTTAAGAATTTTTGCGGTGAAAAAGAGGACACGACGGAAAAATCCTCAAAAAAATTCTTTACGCGGAAACTCGGGAGAAGAAGTGATGCAGGAACTTTAACGAAGATTTTCCTGTCTTGGGTAATTAATTTTTTCTTTGCGTATTGATGCAGCAGTTTTCCCCGCTATGATAATTCTAAGAACATAATTGTCTGCCACTAACGTAGGTTTAAAATTAGAAAAAATACTTTCTTCACTAATCACTTCTCGATAGGTAATGGCAACCGATATATTGTCTGAAAGATTGCGATTGAAAAAATCACCTTCATATTTCGTATATCACGATAAGACGAAAATTACAATACTATTAATATTTCACGAAAAATGTAACCGAAAAAAAAATGAAATTAGTAGAATCAGGTTTACTTAAAATATGCTCACGCAAAATTTTATCACTGTCTGATGGTAAACATGACGACTTATTTAAACAGAGGATTTTTGATTTACTCATTAGATTATGTTTTACGCTAATGTCATCTACTAGAGAGGTGGATTTTGTCTCAACGGATTGCAAACACCATAAAAAAATTGACATTTCGTCCGACCGATTTAAAAGTATTTCTTATTTCTCTATGTATTTATTAGTACTCTTCAATCGATTCTTCCAATTTCGAGGAACTTCTACCCAGACTCTGATTCACTACTCCGTCTACCACATTTGCTAACAATAAAGATCATCCCGGGAGGTCCCTGAATTTCTTCTCGCTATTGTATTCTCTCTATTCACTGTTTTACCTCCTCGAGCATCGTCCATCACTGGCCGGAGAATATCCAATGAATACAAAAAAGAAACTATAACTGACCAACGCAGACCACCAATCCTAAGAAAAACAGACAGCTGTTCATATATGCCCCGGTTTGGTGTTTTACTTTTATTATTCGAGTTCCGTATCATATTGTTTTTGTTACTTTCTTCATGTCATCCATTTATATTTATTTCTTATTGTTATAATACTCGTACATATAATCCTAAATTCGATATTGCACTGCGTATTTAAAAAATACTTTTCACTGCTTATTTCGTTCAATATTCAATTGAACCGGTATGCGTTTTTAATAAAAATTTTCATAAATGAAAAAGGCGACGATCAGTTAGAAGCCATTCTTTTGGACTACAAACATATAAATAAATACTAAACTATAAACTACATTAGAGAATATTGCCAGAAGATTTCAAAAACCTTGTAAGGACGTAAAAATTTCAAATCCAAAGTCTAGAAGAGGTTCTTCAAATATTATTTTAAATCCAGGCAACCCAATGCATTCATTTGAAGAAGAAAATCACAATAAATGCCCTTTGATTTCTGTCGACTCCCGCGAGGAAGGTGTCACGCTAGGAATATTAAATTTAATTTTAAAATGCTATTTGAGAACGCCATTCATACCGGCCAGCCTAGTTCCACTTTAATGTAAATTCATCGGCACTCTCCGCTTGATGCGTTCACTCAACACTTATATATATATATATATATATACACACACACACACTAGCTGAAAGTACCCGCCGTTGATCGGGAACACGTCTCACAACCTACACTCTACACTCCCTTCTCCCGATCTCGTTTTTTGTCGATATATCAGTAACTGTTCGTCCTTTCAAAAATTTGTATAGAACAAAAACGACCCAAAAGCAATGGTAAGCGAGATTTTGTGAATTTTATGGTTGGCGCCCCCCCCCCCCCCCCCCACAACCCCCCTTCCCGTCAAGAATTTCCGGATACCATACACCCTAGATTCTAACTTGGGCTGACCTAAAGATAGGTTCCAAGTTTCATGAAAATCCGAATTTCCGTTTTGGCGTGATGATGGAACAAACAGACAGACAGACAAACAAACAGACACCAAGTCTGTAAATTGCTGTAATCATCATTTCACACGAAATGCACAATAAAAGTGAAATTCTGAAGAAAAAACTAATGTACAGACAAACACCAAAATTATACATATATATATATATATATATATATATATATATATATATATATATATATATATATTAAAGCGATAGAATATGACATTCTGTCGCGTATAAGGCGTGCCAATCAACTTACGCGTCGCGTGCTAACATGGCGAATGCGTGACGTAAGGTTATCCCGATCTCTCGTACCCGTTTTTTTTTATTGAAACGCGGTGTTATTTCGACCAGAGGAAATCACCTTTGATCTCTTTTTCTCCTTGTCGCATTTACATTTACGTGTACCTTTATTGCCCCCATAAACCGTAGGATGTGGCAAGCGCTACCTGCGCTGCCTAGTTTCGCGTAGAGATTGAATAATTTCTGGCGAAAATGTGGCGCAAAATAAATCGCGACCTAGAATTTTATTTAAATCGAGCTTGTGCTCTAGAAAAAAAAACGCTCAAGTTTTTTTCGTGATTCATTTCAAAATTTGCGATACCGTTAACTTTCCCGATGAATCTGTCAAGCTAAGACATATGTAAGGGTTGTGATCATCCCTCATTTAAATTGTCATCTACGTTACCGCTTCGGTAACATTAGAATCACTTACAGGTGGAATAAAATGTAAAAATTCATCATGGATAACGCGTTTTTCTTTCTTCTCTTCTTTTCAAATGTAGGGTCTCGACCCCCATCGGGGGTCGCGAGCATTCCTCGCATGCCAACTGAATTTTTCCTCATTCTCCCAATACGTCAATTTTAATTTATAGGTTATAGGTACGTCTAATTTTTATGTTTCAGTAAGAGTGGAAACCTTCAAAATTAAACATTTTAATATATTTATTTTTTATATAAGAAATATAATTTAATAATAAATTTCTATTTAATACGACGACTTGTACTAGCTTCGCTCATTTTCTTAGTCCTCATTTTTCTCATCTGTATTGAAATTCATGACATCTGAATTTTTGATTAGATAATTTCTTTTTGGGAAATGTGGAAATGAGTGATAAAATCTGCTATGACCGGGAATCGAACCCGGGTCTTCCATTTGCCTGGCGGATATTCTACCACTGTACTGCCGTAGCAGACTAATTCTCCTGTAGTTATATTTGTGCAACGACAAGAATATTTATTTATTATGTAGTGAATAATTTAATCAACATATGCCATGCGTCTTTTTTAAAGAGATACATGATGATATATAATGAAAATTTTCCTTAAGATCCAGATGTTTCCTTGATTCCAAAATTTATTTTATACTTTTAAGTGCGCTTTATAAAAAAGTAAATAAAAATCTTTTTTCATCTATATTTTTATTGTTTCTTAAAAAATCATGGGGGGTCGCTGCGACCGAACATCCGTACGGACGGGGTCTGCCTGAGAGCCACTGTTCTAGAACACTTGATAGTATTTCAGTCAAAATAATTTATTAAGGAAAAGAGTACGCAAATTACATGCACGCATGTGTGCACACATGATTTTGTATACATCGTTCTAAGAAACATTTCATTAGTAACACGAAGGTTTAATACAATGATACGTAATTATGTAAACATTTAGACTCGTAGTGTTACCCAGCAAAAGCAGATTAGGCACGTCAAATCTCCACCCTCATAGAAATCCCACTAACCTAACTCATCAATTCTGAGAATAGGATCAGTAAGTAATATCTATTCGTCGCATACATTTTTAGGCGCGTTTCGCTTCCAGCGTGAGAGCCTATTAGCATCGGTCTGTCCGTCTGTCTGTCCGCACGTTCGTTCTCGGCTTGTACCGAACGGATTTTCATGAAATTTTATATTACGGACATGCAGTCAAAGACAATAGGAAAATCAAATAAATGAATCATGTAAGCCAGTCAGAGCTACCACTTTACTGGCGCCAAAAAAGGAACTTTCCGTCATATCTCGTAAAGTATTGGTCATATCAAAATAGTTTTCAAATAAAACATATATCGTAGGAGTAGCCGTTATCAAAAAAATCAAATACGAAAGTGTTAATTCGACTTGAACTTTGCAAATTTCATGCATGTTTACTTCATCATTGTTGCTAACATAAACAGTCACACAAAAAACGTTTAATTTTCTTACGTGTGCATGCAATATTTTCAAATAGGAAGAAAACAAAGAAAACAACTTTAAAAACGCTATTTTCCTTACGTACACCTATATCATTTCCTTCAAATACTCCATTGCACGAAACACGCCCATTTGTGTTACGCCGTACACTTTCCTAACCTGTTCTTAAAAAATCTGGAGTGGAAGTAATTTCGTTGACAACAATTGCTATCGTCCAGCGAGCATTATTAAAGCGGGGATTTTTGTATTCCGCACCTTACTATTAAGCGTGCCTCTAAATCCATTTTGCCCACCACTCGCAAAGAATTACCGATTTAGACGTCGGAGTACGTTATTTTAACGTTCTACAACACAGTGACCCAAATCCGAAAGCGGAACGAAATAGAAAATAATTTTTTTCAAAAATCAAAACGGAAAGACGATCGAGGAATGACATCCAGGACTTTTGCGGGAGATAAAAACGCCCTTCTCTCCTACTCCCTCCCTCCTCCCCTACTCCCTCCCTCCTCCCCACTACCTCCTCCTCCTCCGACGTAATTCGAAATGCAATTTTATCTTCCCGAGGAGAATATCCACCCTCGAAATGAAAGCGTCCAAAACGTAATGCATTTCGAGTAATACACACACACATATATATATATATATATATATATATATATATATATATATATATATATATATATATATATATATATATATATATATATATATATATATATTTTGGGCAACTAGGTGTTGAAGGAAACCCAGTGAACACTTACCGGAAGTAGAGCCGCTGGGGTGTTGGAGAGACACATTTGTAGAGGTTAGAGCTTTCGGGATGATCCCTTCGTCAGCACAAGAGAGACACAAAATATCCTTACTTACCTTTCCTCTT
The DNA here is from genome assembly GCA_036926305.1 of Uropetala carovei. Classification (NCBI taxonomy): domain Eukaryota; kingdom Metazoa; phylum Arthropoda; class Insecta; order Odonata; family Petaluridae; genus Uropetala; species Uropetala carovei. The sequence continues at coordinate 8,224,394 of JAXCHB010000129.1, forward strand.
CCTTAGTATTTATATATATATATATATATATATATATATATATATATATATATATATATATATATATATATATATAGCGACTGATAAAAATGTAATTGTGTCTGCTTGCTGCGCGGGACGTTTTTATGCGGACGAGTTCATCCCTGCGATCGTGCGTGTGTTTGTGCATGGATCTGTAAGCGTGTATTCCTATTTTCTATGGAACGTAAGCGTACCTATGTCCACGCACGTGTATATGCATATAAAATGCTTATATGTGTGAGTACATACACACACACGCACATATAAGGGCGACTGTTACAGGAAGCGTAGTGGATAAACCTGCTAGGGTTATCGAAAGGATACCTAAACAGACGCAAGATGTACCACTTCACAGTTTCTTCATCCTCAAGTACACCCACACAAACGCATGTACACCCTTTAACAGTGGCGGATTTAAGGGGAGTCGCACATGGCGCGAGTCAGGGGATCCTTGAAGTAAGGGGTCCCGAAAAAATGTTTTTGTGTATAAATTCAGAAATACTAAATGTCGCATTTTAATACCACGAAAGAAACTGTATTTTTGGCACTATGATAGTTTGCTTGTTTCGTCGTTAGGTGAGGCTTAAGTATATATTTAGATTGCAGAGCCCCCAATTGTTTAACGCCAGGGACTCCAATAGTGTAGCGCCATGGGCCTCAGAATTTCTAAATCAACCATCGCACCTTAACACACACAAATGGCCCAAAATAATGGAATATAGGGATAGCACTTATTTTAAGAAATGGGCATTGAAACCTTTCCATTATATTAACGATTTAAAAAATAATTTCAATACCTTGTTAATTCGTTCAACTACATGAATATTTCGCGTAAAAGGTAAAAGTGACTAAAGCTGAGTAAAAACAAGCTAGTATTAGTTTTTACCTGTGTAAAAGCAGACTAGTTGCGGATGGCTTTAATTTTACGCAGTTTGTACACGAGATGAAACAAGTGTTAAACCTAACGCCTTCCGAATTTACCCAACCTTGTGTTTGTTCAAGTTGTATATCTATAGGCGTTTACATCACTTAATAGCTGCATTTGAGTATTTCCAGGGGTGTACTGATAGGCCCCGCAACCCCCGGAATGCACGGAGGGTGGGGGGCGGAATATATGGGGCCCCCAATCATTCAAACCGTACTGATGAAGGCGCCCATAGGGGGCCCCGTATCATTTGCTGCGGGTGGGCCACCAGATTTTCCGGTACGCCCCTGAGCATTGCTGTATGTATATATGTACGCATGCATCCATGTTTGCGCGCGTGGGCTTGGGTATGCGTACGGAAACTCACACTACGTGTACATAGTGTGAGTTTACGTACACAAAATTAATACGAACAATTACGCACGCACGCACACTCACACACGACGATGCATGCGTGAGAGTGAATAAAAAAAGATGTCACCGCTCACGTGACCTGTTTGTAGGTGCGATCTGGGTTCGTGTACGGCGTTTCCTCACGATAACTTACCCAAAAACACACACACACACACACACGTCCCCCTGAATCTTTCCATCTCGGTTATGTGATAGGAATTGGGAAACCAGCAGACGAAGCCGGCCGTAATTCCATTCTGACGGAAAAAGCTCAGGCACCGTCCGCAGAATTCGCTTCTCCACACCATAGGGAGAGAGAGGGAAATAGATAGAGAGAGGGAAGGAGGGAGGGAGAAAGGGCATGAGAGAGAGAAGGAAAGAGAGAGAGAGGGAGAAAGGACATGAGAGGGAGAAAGAGATCAAATACCCCCATCCTCGCCCACTAATCTCCCCGCATTGCTCCCCCAACTCCCTCACTTAAACCCACCTCACACCATCGCACGCGCTCTGCGGGTCACAACGAGCTCCACTCGTCACGCGCGTGAGGACGGATGTAACATCCAGCCGCTTCGGACAATCCGCGATTCGCGTCACGAATTTCGGCTGGGATATTTCCCTTCCTCTCTTCTACCCTATAGTACGTATATCCTACCACCAAACCTCTCTCTCTTCCTCTCTCTCTCTCTCCCTCCCTCCCTCCCTCTTCCTCCCCCTCCCTCTCTCCTCCCCATACCATTTCCTCCCCTTCGGGATGGGATGTAATACCATCTCCAGACTACAGCTACGATTTTCCTCAGGATGGGGAATTAAGGTTTTTAAAACTTTTTTTTTATTTGTTATAGTATGATAAATGTAAGAGACTTACTAATTGAGGTTTAACTGCGGGAATGACATCTCGTTAATTCGATACTGTGTACATTAATCACGTAATTGGAGGTGGATAATTCGTAATTAAAAAAAGCGCATTTATTGTATTTTCATAATTGGAGGTGGATAATTCGTAATAAAAAAGCGCATTTATTGTATTTTCCTAATTGGAGTGCTATTCGGACAAACTGCAGAAATTGTAGTACTCTTTCGCTATCTGAGGTTTTGGTTATCCGCGATAAAATTTTGCTAAGATGTAAGTAACTAGCACCTCTCAAATTTCGTGTGGAATTGCCTGACCTTTTTGTTTACTTTTTTCGACGTAAATAATTCAGCAGTTCCGTAACAGACAATGTAATTAAAACAACACAGCCACTATTTTATAATTTGCGAGTTTATGACCAAGTTCTGAAAGCCTTACCATTATACACTTTATCCTGAGAAAGCTCAAATTACTCTCTCGTGCTATACAAACAAACGCAACTGCTGCTTCTCAGCCAGTACTGTAATGCAGATGCAGTTAACCCATATCAAAGCTCGGAAAGATACTGTTTCGCGAATTTTATCGTAGTTTTGACACTGTATGAAATTGGCATATTCCAGAGTCAGGAAAAGACTTTTTATGCACTTTGGTCTTTCCTGCATGCGAGTTTGCAGCTGGCGTCCAAATGCAAAATTTTTTCGCTTTTTCCTTGCGAATACTTCTCAAACATTAATAAAAAAGGTTTGACGTAATGCACCGCTGTACTGAAGATATACGAATGACATAAATGCGAAAGATTATCTGTATCAAACTTCGGAGGTTTCTTCAGCTTCGAATTCCTTCCAACTTGCCGCTCGAGAGAGAATAAATTACCAGCGTTTGACAAGACAATGTAAGGATTCCCACAAAAACGCTTATGTCCTTCGCACATGTCCATGTCTGGAAGCCAACGCAGCACCAAAAGGCTTTGGCTTTGTACACGTTTTTTAATCCTCGTAAGAAGGATTGGGACATTTCCTTTTGTCAAAATATCTCAATTCGAATGTATGGGAGTTAAATTGCGAATCCTAAAAAGAGTATTTTATTTTTAAATTCCCCTAAATTCCATTTCACATTTTTTACAGTTCGTTTTAGTCTGCTACGAATGGGAAGTATTTTATAAGGACAAATACTCTGAAGAATACATCCACCAGGATATGAATTTTTATAAGTCACAAAAAGGTTATTTTCTATAATAAAATGCTATACTAAATCGGGATTATAAATCCTACATAAAAATGCTTCACGATTTGATTTTCATTCTCGAGTCCCATTTTAGACGAATAAACAGTATTTAATGAATAATGAAGAAGCATTTACTCTACTGTCTCTAAAAAAAGTTCGGGCCTTAATTACTGTAGACTTACGCATATGTGTCAATGACTCACTACTACCATTTTTATATGAAAATCAACCTTATACGGCAATAATGAAATAAAAGAACAAAGGCAAAAGTTGATTAGAGCAACATATTACGAATTAAACTATTTTCGTTACATTCCACAAACAGATGAAATAAATTCCGCTTTGCCACATCAAAAATTTACAGAAAACCACCATTAAATAACACGATAAAACATCCTTGACTACATAACGGAAAAACTGGCGGTGAATATTTAACAATAACGCTCATTCGTGTTTCGAAATAGGGAAAAGTTTATCCAAAATTCTGTGTGTAACACAACACCGAATCTAAATTGCACCTAAATTTTTATCTCCCTTCTCAACCGTTCCGTATTTAAATCGCAGTCGCAACGAGCAATACCCGACGCTAGAATCGGGAAATTCTCGGAAAGCACTAACAAAAAACTACAACACAAAACCGCAGCCATGTGCCCATATGCCACGGTCTCAGTTGTTCCATCATCATTTACCACGGGCAAATGAAAAACTCATCACGTCGGAGAATTTTCGTAAAAAAGCAACGCTCGAAATGTTTTCTGCAGAGAAAGTATTTACTTGCAAAGGGCTGCGTGCTTTTATTTGGAATAAAGGGATAGGTATGAGTGGTAGGTGTTATGGTGGGCGGTTTTCCGTGGGAGGAGTGGTGTGGTAAAGCGAAAAAAAAAGAGCGTTTTGAAAGGCATTTGGGAATACCACCAGAGACAAATGTCCCTAATCCATTACGCAGAAAACAAAATAAAATGGAACGCAACTTTTATCCGGGTTGATCTACCTATGAAGAAAAAAGGGAAAGTCAAGGCTACGCGTAATTTCTGTGACGCCCAACGGATTAGAAAAAAAATTTCGAAAACGGAGAGCATTGTCGCCGTTAGATAAAAATAAGAAAAGGATTTTCAAGCCACGGTTATTTGATGGCTTAATATGAGTTAAAAACATTTTTGTTAGGGGAAAAACATACTGGAGGAATTTTGCAAGAACATGAGTAAAGCATTTAGGTTTACATACTATGCCATCCAACTCGATTACTACGCGCTAATAAGCTTATAATTTAGGTACCAACATTAAACGGTGCGATGAGGACATTTTGCTATACTATAGTCTGTTCACTATCTAAAGTCTCTTGGCCTTGAAGACGCCACTTAGCAGCAGCCAATAGGAGACGGTTCGTTTGGGAAGGTAGTGGGGAGAACTCAGTGTTACTCTTGATTTCGAAGCGTTCACATCGGTCTGCGTTGCCATTTCTACCGCCGTTTCCTTGCTGTTGCTGTTCGTGATTGGGTATCTGTCCTCCCGCGCGAAAGTTGTGAGGGGCGATGGAAGAGGAAACGTTCGTGATTGGCTACTTGCTCTACGAAGGCCAAGAGACTTTAGATAGTGAACAGACTATAAATCCCTGAAAGTGTGAGATAAAATCATTGGTGGTGATTGCGTATCCTCATTATATATTCCGACAAACCTAACATTATATTTATTGAAGTGACTCTTATAACGTGGAGATTTTTCACCTATACTTGTGGTAAACTTGATTATAAAGCGAATTCTACGCTTTTATCGATCCCGAAATGTGACAAAAGTAGTAGGCAGGACTAAATAACAAAATGTTTATATTACTTTAACTAATAAATTTAGGCTGTGGTCACAAAATTCAGCAGTTATTTTATTGTCAGTAGAATACTTCACTTGCGGCAGCTTTTTCCATAATTTACGATCGAAAAAGTTTTCTTTTTATATTATACTATCACATAAATATTCAAATTTGTAAAAATATCAACAGATTCCCAATGCACGCTCATTTACGTATGTTTTCGTAGTCTAATAACGAACAACGTCGATAGAACGACTGAAATGACGATGGAAATTATTCGAGGTTTTACTAGGCGTTGCGTTTGCGTTTGTATAAGCTTGGCGTTCCCGGCGTCGATTACCAAATTGTCATATTATTCGATTTTTGCTCGACTCCTACGTGGTTTTTTTCCACTACCTTTAGTAAACCTTTAAAAAAATTGGCCAAAACGATCACTTGGACACAGAAATCGTTAACTTCGACAATATACGATTCTGCGCAAGAGTAAACTTTACCATAGATACAGGGAAACGCGTTCTGTATAAAACATTCCATTGGGGATAATATATACTCAGTGTTTTTGTTTTGGAAACAATCCCTTTAGATGCAGTAAAAGACGTTTCATTATACCTCACATAAAATAGTATTCGGCTTATATTTTTACCGTCTACCGAATAGGATGATAATATAATGGAATATTGTATATGTTGTACACCAAATGGCATTAAAATGTGGGGCATTAGTTAAATTACACATCCAATTTATTGTTAAACAACAATAAATTCCACATGCATTACTTCATTATTTTATGCAAAATAGGATTATATCTTGGAAGTTCTTGTTGAGAATAAAATGAACGGTTATCTTAAGGGCAAACGTGCATATCATGAATAAGGAAAAGATTTGCCCCAGAGGAACTTTGTTGGGAAATTACTACTTTGAATTCACGGAAACAGAAAAAGGAACAAATTGAATTAGGACAAGATGATTACTTAAAGAATCGCACGGAAATGCGCATTCATGAGCCTATAATACTTGAAATAAACTACCGTAAATTCATATTCTCCAATATATAAAAGGGGAAAAATATCCTAATGAGAAACACCCCATTCTGCCCGCAACAAGGAGGGGGACAAAAACATTCAATTCTGTGTTTCTCGTTTGACCTAGATCGTGAAAGGCAAACTTCTACTTAAAAAATCCAAAAGAAGCATCAAAGGATAAACATAAACAAAGCACCAAATGGTCTTTGGAAAAATTTTCCTTTTCGCCAAAGAAATAAGGAGACTTGGTGTTATTTTACTGGAATCATAAACTCAAAAGGAACGAGGACGTGAATTTTCAGCGAGCATGTCTTCTTGCGGAATGGATCTCATCGTAAGAATAAAGTGTCTATTTTTATCTGAATAGCGACAATGTATCTTTTTGCTCATCCGGCTACAACTATAAAGCCGTGTTTTGTTTTTGTATTTCGACTGTTTCTTCCTTACTGATAAACACGCTGCTCAGATTGACAGGACGTAAGGCTGCGAACAACGTCATGGAAATTAAGTATATCACCACGAGCTTTTTGATGCGCTTATTGAACGATCTATTATATTATAAGTCAAGACGTGTGTTTCTAAAACAATCACTTCTTTTAACATCTGTACAAAAGACTTTATAAAATTAGTAAAATAAATACAAAAATAAACATTGGAAAAAGCACGCGACAGTATCTATAAGGCAAATATGTGAGCTTTGATGATGAACAAAGATTCCATTTCCGATATTTTGGGCTATTAATATCCCAAGTGAGAGGTGACAAAAACAGTATTCCATTAAATTAAAACGACTGATCGAATGAATTGTTTTAGACAATAAAAATTATCAATTTAAACGGTCAACAAATGAAAGATAGCAATAATAATAATAATACTAGAAAGATTAAGAACGATTTAAAATTCTCGTGAATATCCTAGAAAATCTCGCAAACAACAGAGAGGAAGAATCAGGCAGAATTTCACTCTACAAAAAAATGGCATTTCAAATGACCTGTAAGTGCGTATTTTTTCGGATTTAAATATTTTACGATTTCCGCGGGACTAACATAAGAAAATATTGTTTTATACATATATAAGACCTAATTCGCAAACTTCTCGTAATCCGATTATTAGAAATTACTTATTCGCAATATAAGTTGTAATACCCCCCGAGGAATCGGTGGCTTCCTTCCTTTGAAAAATTCAACCGGAAAAATATGAAATTGCTCCGAAAGAAATCTCCATACCGACTCCAAAAGGGTTTTATCCTCTCATTCTCTCTCTCTTGAAATAAAAACCTATTAGCATTTTACTAACGCAAGAAAAAAACAACAGGCTGGATCAAGGAAAGTAGTCAAAATGAAAAAAGAATACCCTACTCCCATGAGAACATTCCAGCAAAACTTCAAGCCTTTTAGGTTTTCTGTTGATTTTGTTCCAGAAAACGTCTTATATGCATAAACATACTCAAGGAAGAGGAAATCTAAATATGGATATAGAGGGCAAATAGATGTTGAGAGAAGGAAGCCCAGTGAACACTAACCAAAAGGAGAGCCGCTGTGGTGTCGGACAGACATATTTATACAGGTCAATAGAAGCTTTCGGGGTGATCCCTTGGTCGGCAGAAGAGAGAGATAACTGTGTCTCGAGAAATGTCTCTCCGACATCCACAGAGGCTCTTTCATTGGTAAGTGTCTACTGGGCTTCCCTCCTTCAACACCTAGTTGCCGTTGATATATGCATATACATACGCATATGTGTTCGTGTCAAAGCATGGGAGCGTTGCCGTTTCAGCAACTAACTAGCCGGTCTCCGTAGTTCTTTCCAGTGTTGTTGCTTAAATGTGTACCTGACTTCCAAGCAATATTCTGGTAACAGGAAATGCATATATCTTTAATTTTTTACATGTTTAATCTGACTTTTACGATTCTATACACGCTTTAAAATCCCCAGTTTATCTAAAAAAAAAACATTACCGCATTCTTCTCCGATACAGTTGTGAAGAATTATATCAGACGGTTAAGTTTACCTTAAACTCACACAATATTATTAATGAATGTTTATTCGCGATTAGTTGATTCAAAGTACTTTTTCACCCTTTAGCATCCAACGTAATTCATATAGTACAGGGTCCGGCAGAGAAACCTGACGGTTTTTAAACAAGGCTGTGATCGAAACTGATGGAGTTGGGGAAGTGGCCTTGAATGCACGTGCAGTTCAACTAAAAGCGATTAATAACCATAAAGCTCTGGTCCGTACAACATCGTGCTTTCGTAGTGGAGACGTTTTTCAAAAACAATGAGTCTGTGGTCACAACTCAGCGTTAATTTCGCCGCCAGTTCAACAGTCATCGGAATGACAGTGTTCCTAGCCGCAACACAATTAAGTTGCGGGTTAAAAACTTTCGAGAAACGGCTTCTGCTTCAAGGAAGAGACCTCCAGGGAAAACACCTACTGTGAGAACTCCGGAGAATATTGATCGGGTACGCGAAGCTGTTCTCAGAAATCCTCAGCGATCAGCAGGGAAATACGCAAGTGCTCTCCGGCTTCCCGACCGTACCGTACGCCGAATCTTGCATAAATATTTAAGTTTCCATCCGTTTAAAATTGTGACGGTGCAAGAATTAAGCATTCGCGACATGAGAAATCGCAAATCTGTTTTTCGGGAACTTCTGGATATTGTGAATGACGACGTCATTAGCTGTCTTCTCATGACGGACGTAGCAAATTTTCACCTTTCCTGCTACGTGAATAGGCAGAACTTTCGTTACTGGGCAGAAGAAAATCCCCTCCAGCTTCATCGACGACCTTTACACAGCGAGAAGGTCATTGTTTGGTGTGCTGTAGCATCATTTGGGGTGGTCGGTCCCTACTTCTTCGAAGATGATGAGGGTACGGCAGTAACTGTGAACTCAGATCGCCACACAGAGATGTTGCACAACTTCCTTGCACCAGAGTTGCGACAGCGTGACCTTGACCTCCATACTTTGTGGTTCCAGCAGGATGGGGCGACGGCTCACACAGCGAGAAATTCAATGATTCAAGAGATGTTCCCAACACATGTCATCTCACGAAATGGGAATGTTCAGTGGCCTGCAAGATTCCCCGATCTCACCGCCTACGGCTACTTCCTCTGGGGATACCTTAAGAGTAAGGTCTATGCCAATCGCTCAAGGAGTATCGCTGAATTGAAGCAGAACATAAGGGATAAAGTTTCAGCAATGCCTCTTGAGATGACACAACGAGTAATGGGGAATTTTCACTCCAGATTGAAACAATGTGTGAATAGCAATGGACGCCATCTTGTTGATGTAATTTTCAAAAAGTAAACTGTGTGTTTGAAATGCTTTGAGATGTACTGCAACTTGGTAAATAAATTCAGGCAAAAAGTTATTCTATTATTTGTGTTATTTGTATTTCAAAACCCTCAGGTTTCTCTGCCGGACTCTGTATTATCTAGCTTCAGTTGATCACTATAATTGAGTTATTTTAAACTGGGTTTATATCTGAGAGTTAATATGAAAAATATAGATATTGGATACATTGACGATATACATGGTTGCCCAATACTTAACTTTGTTTACCTTTTTATACATTTAATTTCCTATTACGTTTTACGCATTCTTTACTAACTTCTTTAGATATCCTCCTATCAGCGTAAGCCAATTACGAATCCTTTCATATTTTTAGCATCGTTAATTTTTTTCCACTCCTAAAACTATATTACCACTACCAGGCGCGTAGAATATATACAAAAAATATACCGATTTCATGTTTATATTTTAAAACTCTATTTGTCAATTTTGTATTTGGCCGACAGCAATTATGAATATAGAGGATTATATGTATTTTTAGTACCTACATATCGAATTGGATTTTCAAAGTTAATGAAGAATCATTTGATTTTTCTCCAGGAAAAATAATACCCCGAATAAAATGTCATTTAGTTATTTACCGCCGGGCAAAGCTTACAAAATCGGCTAGAAACTTCATTTACTCTGTTTGTTGACCTTTTGAAAGATTAACCGATGTTTCAACGAAAATCCAATAATTTTTAAAAATTTTCATAAATTAACATTCGTGACGCAAAAGGAATATCAATTTAGAACTACGAAATATAAATATTGTTATTTGCTATTTTTGCATCTGGCTCGCAATCATTGTGAAGGCATAAATATTCTCGATGCAATTCAAACGGAATGATGTCATTACGCCCATCCCTAGATTTACGAAAGGGATGCGTTCCCGAAAATCAAAAATTCGCATGGGAAAAATACTGTACCACTGATCATATTACCTCTATCCTATATAACGAACGAGATAAATCACATACTGAACTTTATACAGTAATAATATTATTACGTCTAATTTTCGATTTTCGTTAACAGAGAGAAAGTCATGAAGGCATAAAAGCCGATGTAGCGAAAATTCGTGAGATGAAATTTCGTAAATCGAGGGTTATGTGTATTTTCTAATCCCTTTTCGATTGATAGCGAGACAGAGAAAACATATTAGTCTCGCGAATGGGTTTATTTATCACGAGGCTCTTTTAAACGGAGTAAAACAAACGTATTCGTTCGTACGGCAAAACGTCCCCGAAAAACCAACCTTCATCAAACGCCCGCTAAATTCTTACAGGGGGACGCCACAACCTCACAAAAACCAACGCAGACGTTAGACCGAATTTCCAGGAAAAGGAAAGAATAAATCAGGCTCAGAGAAGTGACGCGAGGAAACATTTCTCAGACCATCAGTACGAGATTTTTCATTTAAAATTCTGAACTTTTTCATTCGCCCAAAAATAAAATCAAATTAAATTTTTAAAAAAACATGCAAAAAAAATAAGAAATCCTATTCGCGAAGAAAATTACGCTTTCTCCTCCATTCAAAACGCGGCAAGACGTGATATGAGACTCTTCTCGCATTTCTGGACTCCGGGAGAGAGATTTTCCCGACATGCATTAATTTTTTTTTTATCACTTCTCCTTCGATATTCTCCCCTTCTCCCTCTTCCCCCTCCCCTCTTCCCCCTCCCCTCTTCCTCTCTCCTCCTCTCCCCTCCACTAGTCAACCCCCACGAAAATTCACAAATGAGGAAAGATATCGAGACTGCCTCTTCTTCTCTTCTCTCACAACTTTATTTTTCGGTGCCAAGAGTTAAAAAAAAAGGCGGTTGACCGATGTGATTCTCGGTCACGAATCACTGTGACCTATTTCGTCGGAACCCCCCCAATCCCCCCTCGATTTGAAATGCCCGGAAAAATTTTTTAATTAAAAAAAAAACTTGGAAATCAATTTGGTATACAATGAGAAATTTCCCCCTGTGGATATATTGAAGCGAGGTGCGGTGATTGGGAGAGGGAGGATGGGGAACTAAATAGGGGGAGTAATGGCGGGGATGGAGGGAGGGGGGGAGGAAGGTAGGATGGGGAAAATGTGGGAGGGGGAAGAGGAGTAAAGGTGGAGAATGTGGGAGGGGGAGAATATGGGAAAGGTTCGCTCCGAGACAAGTTATATTTATCTCACATACTACGATCGTACGCCCATTTATTTCTTTTGTTTTTTATTGGAAGAGAACAAAAAAACAACGCTCATTTTATTTCCAATACGGCGAAAAAAATAACTCCTACGCGTGACCAAAAACAATTACCATCGTGGCACATGTCGGCTGTCGTCGATGCGCACTCGTGAAAGGGACCGTGATAAAAATTTGTTTTTTTAGTTCCATAATTTGTTTTCCAAACGGGTAGAAAATCGAGAACGATTTTCGGCAATTAAAGACGTAACGTGTTTCAATATAATACGCGCGTTATTAGATGCGCTGGGATGGATCTCATTCCATGTAATCTGAACGTCGCATCTATTAATTTTCCATTTTAGATATTGACGATTTTTAATAAGCATACATGCGAGACGTATTCATTAAATACGATGGACGATGATGGAAAAAAAGAGTAGAATAAAAAAAATCAATTATGACCAAGACTGGCATAAACGATAAAAAATAGCGTCTGAATAATCAATGCCAGTGACAACTTATATATTTCATTTTTTTGTCGTAATGGAAAAGTTAGATTAACGTATTCATAGCATAAAGTTGATTTCAGATATTATTCATATAACACATTTTTACTTAGAAAATCATATTAATTAAAATAAGGCGAAATTCTTCATAATAATATTAATATTTCCAGATAATGTTAGTTCGAAGGCGTTTTTAAATATAGCTTGGACAAATCATCGAAAAAAATTCATTCGTTAACCATTAATTTCAAACGTGTTCCTAAGACTTTGCATTCCGTGCCGCGAAATGTAAATCTTAAGTAATAACAACGTCTTCGTACATCCATTTTTGTAGGGGAACAAGAAACATATTGTTTAAAAATTTTGTATTTTTGAAAATTCGCCGCGGAATTTTTTGAAAGATCAAAAAACATTATTAACGAAGGAAACAATAACTTTGTTTAATTCCACAATTTTTTATTTCAGGACCGGTTTCGGCTAGTTATTTAGCGAGACCGGTGGTGAAATAAAAAAAATCTGATGTGTCCAATTTTCTCCATATTTGGGGTATAGATATTTAAATTATTATGAATAGCATTATAAGGAAAAATTATTATTTCGTATCGTAAAAGAATACAGTCGCCCTTATTGCCGTAAATCATATTTTGAATATGTTTACAGAATTCACCGCTACATGGTGGTGGCGCTGTATACGTGAAATTACGAAAAAGTTAAATATCTCTGAAATGGATGGTTCTACGAAAAATTATTTCAAACAAAAGTTGGAACGAATGTTATTTTCTATAACTTAGTTCCTTATAAAGATTGTAAATAACTGTTTTAACGAACATATTCGATGAAAACCGAAAACCGATTATTTATAAATAATTCCTAAACAATAACTGCTATGGAAAACTATTTGAAATAAAAGAGGTAGGAAATTATATTTTCTACATTTTTTGTAATGGTCAATGTATAAAATAATGCGGTATTATCGGAGAAATATCGCAAAAACGGAATCGGGTTTCGAATAAACCTCGACCTACGGTTAACCGGTATTGTCCAAAAACTAATCAGTTCTTTGTGCTTATGCTAAAGTGTTATATATGAAGTTTGGTAACTATATGACAAGTACTTCTTGAGTTATAGCGCCCACAATCACACACACACACACAGACATCATTCCGAAAATAGTCTAAACGTGTTCTAGGGACCTCAAAACGTGTATTTCCGTTGAATCTCGAAGTCGATTTTTTTTGGTGATCACAATACTTTCCCTATACTACGTATGGAGACTGAAAAATTGTGGAATTTAACAAAGTTATTATTTTATTCGTTAATATTAGTATCAATTACCACAAAGTTCAGCCAAATTAGGTAATTGGATTTTATTAGCTTATACTATACTTTAAATTAAAATTCGCAACATTTATACTTTTATTGAAAGAAAAAAATCTGATGTGGCCAACACATGACTTTCTCCATATTTGGGGTATAGATATTTCAATTATTATGAGTAGCATTATAAGGCGAAATTATTATTTCGTATCGTAAAAGAAGAGTCGTTCTTGTTGCCGTAAATTACGTATATTTTGAATGTTTACAGAATTCACCGCTACATGGTGTTGGCGCTGTAGGCTGGTATTAAGATAAAGCGAAATATATCCGAAATGGATGGTTCTACGAAAATTAGTTTCAAACAAAACTTGGAAGAAATATTATTCTCTACAACTTTGGTCCTTACGAAGATTACCAATAACGATGTTGTTAAGGAGATATTTAACGGAAACCGAAAAACCGGTTATTTATAAATAACTCCTAAACAATAACTCCTATAGAAAATTGTTTCAAATGAAAACTGTAGGAAATGACATTCTCTATAACTTTTGTTTAGAATTGTATATACAATAATGATGTTTTAACAAAGAAATATCGCAAAAACCGAATCGGGTTTCGAATAAACCGCGACTTCCGTTTATCCGTTATTGTCCAAAAACTAATCAGTTCTTTGTGCTAATGTTAAAATGTTATTTATGAAGTTTGGTAACGATATGGCACGTACTTTTTGAGTTAGAGCGCCCACACTAACATACACACACACACACACACAGACATCATTCCGAAAATAGTCTAAACGTGTTTTAGGGACCTCAAAACATGTATTTCCGTTGAAATCTCGAAGTCGATTTTTTTCATGAATACAATACTTTCCTATTACTACGTATGGAGAAAGTAATAACAGTGGCGAGATTGTTGAAAATCCTACGGAATGCTCACTGTTCCGCCAACCATTAACAGTTGATACATAGATTTAAGGTACTTTGTTTAAAGCGTTGGAGAACGCCCAGGAATTCGAAAGAAACCTTTTCGACGCGTGTGGAGAAATTTATCGCGATATTAATTTAGCGAGATTCTGTCTCTCATTGGCTTTCTTTTTTTCAGTGTGACGAGGTTATCTCCATTAAAGATCCACTCATCGCGACGCCAAATGAATACGAGAAAAACTCATTAAAAATAATTGGAGTTCCTGGACGCTATCCGAAAGAGAGTGCGGGAAAAAAACAGATGAATCCTCGACCGGCCGCTTGATAATTTTAAACGCGTCAGTTTTTTTTTATTTTTTAAGGGTTAGAGTACGACGGAAATCACTTGGGCTTTTACGTCTTATTAAATTAAAAGGGTTATCGACTCATTGAATCGGCCGGCAGAATATTAAGTTGAATTCAACGGAGCGTTTAATTGAAGTTTTTTTATTTTAAATCGAAAAAACGTGTTTTTCTTTAGTTCACGTATTTTTTTACGAATTCGCGAAAGTCGCAAAAAACTTTACAAAGGTGACTATCGTGAAGGGATTTATTAAAATGTGGCAATTCTTGAGGATGCCATTTTTTTTAAAGTGCGAATATAAAACCTTCCTCCTTATGGCGGATGGCATGGAGCTTGGTTGAAACGCAGGAAATTTAATTGATTTAAAATTCTGCTACAAATTACTTACGGTATTCGTTAAATAATGTTAGTACCCACATCTCAATGAATAATTTATGATGCGGATTCAGCTCACATTTTGAGTGATTTTCAATTTTTTCTTTCTTGTGCCAACGCATATACAGTAGCAAAAGTTATATCTAAGGCGTTTCGTGCCATTAATTTCATATGGAAATACTGAATACGAAGGAAGACAAGTTACAACAAATTCTGAGTTCTGCGAAAAATTACTATATTTCTTCGGTAGAGATTTTAACCGGTTAAACAAAGGGATTGAGTTGAATTGTACTCGTTTGTAATTATAGAATTTTTTTTAGAACTAGCCGTAGTAAATCAATACACTCTCATTGATTTAAAAATAATATATCCATATAATTCAATCGAGGCGTGAGAATTTTTAGTCTACTTTTGTTATTACGTACTTTTTATTTTTAAGCGGCATATTTTTAACTCTTCAATTGCATTAAAATTTTATTTAATATAAATTTTCTAAAATTTAACAAATCGCTAAGGCAATCCTTAGTTCGCCTTTTACTCGTCTCACAATGATGGCGTAACGTACAAGCGCTAGGGACTGACCAACCAGCAAATAAACATCGCACTTTATTATTGCTATAATTTAAATATAAATCTTTAACGAAGTACCACTCTGCCATTTACATTCATCCCTCCGGTTTCCTACATCTTCAATGAGACAAATATTCTTTGAGGCAAAAATATTGCGAACAGCATTTCCACCTCTGGAAACTCCTTCCATTTTCCAATAGAACCGATCACACGAGTGACAGCGCATCTAACGCTACGAGATATCCTCCCACGAGGGACATCTTTCATCTCCTTTTCGAGATGGCACGAGAAATCGTTCCTTTTGCTACGGCATAAGTCTTAGGAATTCCGAGCAGCCATGTGCGTCGAACATTTCCCCCACGGCGCAGTATCTCCTCCTATCCCCCTTCCCTCCCCCCCTCCCCCTTCCCTCCCCCCTCCATCCTTCGTCCACGCTCCTCCACTTAAGATCAATCAACTACTCTTATTCCTGAAAACCTCGTTCTTTTCTCCCTCTCTCGACTCTTACGGACAATTTAAGGATCATTCTTGTTATAGTTGATGACACTGAAGTTAATCTAAATTTTATATTTTTATCTCTATAGTTTTTTTAACTGATATTTTTTTTATGTATAACTTTTAATTTTTATTCTCTCCTTTTCTTCTATACATTTCATTCGTTCCTTTCCTATTGCATTCATTTCTTAACCTTTTCCTATCTCTCTCTCTCTATATATATATATTTCTCTTTTATTTATTTCCTCTACGTTTTCCTTCTCTCTTCCGCCCTCCGTTCCTCCCTTTCCTCTCTAGCACCTTCTGCTTCCACTTTCTTTTTTTCTCCTTGGCAACAGCGCATTTGCGAAATATAACTTGAAATGTAGCTAACTGTAAAAATTATTTTCTCATTTTTGTATACTTTGGCTTTTAAATTATATTCTTAATTTGCGCATTATTTTAATTTTTCTTGTATGTATATGTTGTATATATAAGTTGTATATATGTATGTATGTACATATATATATATGTTGTATTTATGTCTATGTTATTATTTTCTTTTTCTTTTAAGGTATTCAAATCCGTTTTTCTTTCTTTTCTTTACTATTCTTTCTTCTGTATCTATTTAACAATTTTTCCCAGTTTTTTTACACCTCTCTCCTCTTCGCAGGTGTTTTTCGGCATTGGGACATTTTTTTCTGTGCTAAACAAAGCTATTACACAGTTTTTTAAACCCACAAATCTAACATTAATCTATGGATATTCTTCTATTAACCAAATCAATAATATGTATGTAATTAATTTGTATATTACATCAAACCTGACCAAAGGGTTAAATGTAAGAAGGGATTTTACAGTCTCAATTTCGCCCTTAATAAAATCGTTTGTCTGTCTGTCTGTCTGTATCTCTTCGTCTCTCTCTCTCTATCGCTTTTTCTCCGTATTTCTGTATTTCTCTGTCTCACTCTAGTCCCCTTTGCCCTGATAAATACCAAATCATCCCCTTCGTACATCTCCATTTTCCCTTTCTTCATATACCTATCCATCACTCGTTACGCATTGTACCCTGAAATATAACGAAGTAGTCGATGGCAGGGGGTGCAATGCACCAAAACTTTCTTCGCCACTGTCCCATCTACTTTGTCTACAGAATCTTCTATTGGGAAAAAAACGAACCTCGATATTTCTCTGTCCCTTAATCGATAGCACGGATATCACCCTTCTGATCGTGTCTCCAAATGCACGAGGACGTTATTAACTGCTCCCGCAACCACTTCGGATAAACCTTCTCCTTTTACAACTCTCACAACTCTCAACCTAGCGTTCAGCTGGCGACCATCTCGCGACAAACAATTTAAATTCGATAATTTAACGCAATGCTGTCCTGCACAGATTTTTCTCCCATCTCCTCGATTCGTCTGCGTCGCCACCCTTCTCACTTTCTTTCTCCTTTGCCACGTTCCGCTCCTTTCCACCTTCATCCTGTCAGATTCTCGCCCTCCTGCACATCCCCCTCGCACCAAAACGTCTACTTCCTGCTTCTTCCTCCCTCCTATTCATCCCCCCTTGATTCATCCTATTCATCCAGCTGTCCTTTTTCCCCCTTTTCTCTCTAGTCTTATAATTTATTCCCCTTCCCTTTTAAATTCCTTCCCTCTGTGCACCTCCCTAACGTCCCTATTCTTCTTTTCATCCTCTTTCCATATTCATTTTCCGGCTTTTTTTAAACATATTTTACCACCCTCTCTCTCTCTTTCTCTCATCCTAAAAATCTCCATCCCAATCCAAATTCCTTCATTCTTCAAAGACCGCCCGTTTTATTTCCATTTTTCATTTAATGCCCATTTCTTCTCCCAGCATGACTAAACCTCTCGCAATTTTCTCTCCGTCTCTATTCGCTGCCTCTTGTAACCTTCTATAACCTTCCCATCGCGTCTCGCATTTTCTGATCCATTTTTTTTATTTTAATTTCTATTTTTCCCTCAAATCTCGAGTCAAATCCGCCATTAACTCTTGCGCTATGATATTTAAATAGCCACACTTCCAGCAACACCACCATAAATAATTTCACCTCGGACAAATGCATCTCTAACAGGACCACCATTAAAATGAACCTATTAAGAATTGCATCCCAAACAAATGTACCTCCAACTATCGAACCTACAACAGCTACACCACTTAAACAAATAAACCCACAAATCCCGTGAATCAAACAACACCAAGTAATATACCTCCAATAAACCTGCACCAAATCAAAGCGTACCTCAAGCTACGCGTACAACTACACCTCCCAACTCTATTATCTGCTGACCTTCCAATACCCACCCCTACTCCTCCTACAATTCTCCGTCAAACTATCTCTCCACCAGGGGCGTAACTAAGGTTTTGGGGCCCCCACGCAATGAAAGTTTTTGGGGCCTTCCGTTTATATAAAAATATACGAAATTATTATACCGTTTTGATTTTTATCGATACTTTTTACGTTTTAATTCCAAAAATAAATTGAGACTTATATAATTCTAACATTATATGGATAGGACAAAAGTACACCAAACACTTGAGGTGGGTATTATTTTCGCCTTCATTTTCAACGATGAAATCTTTCCTTTCCATAAAGATATTACTACTTCGAATACCTTACGGCAGATTAAGGAAAAAATTCTAAGTATTTTTGTGGGGCCACAAATATCTTGGGCCTCCCCCCCCCCCCCCAAGTTACGCGCCTGCTCTCCACCTCTTCATCCAACAATCCCCTTTCACTTTCCTCTGTCTCTCTCTATCCGTCTCTCCTTTCTCTTTTCCCTTTGCCAAACCCGACGACTCCATTCCCGCTTGAGACCGCGTAATCCACCTTTGAGGTTCCTTTAGCAAAGGCAAAATCTCGTTACCAAAGGAGAGAGCTTCGGCAAGGGAGTGCTGAGGGAGAAAGCGAGGTAGAGTGAGAGAGGACAGATAGGGAAGGACGGATGAGATAGAAAGGGAACGAGGAGAGTAGCCGTGGAAAGGGTTTCCTGCAACCCCATTATCCACATGCCTACTACACCGACGGAATACCTGATTTTTCAATGAAAAAAAGAGGATACCGCCCATGTTATCCTAATGGGAGGTCGCAGGAAAAGAGTCCTTCTCCCATATTCCCATCCCATTGGTGCCACTTTTTAATGTCTATGTTTACGTACAGGCGTGTTGGGTGTAAGGAGGGGGGTGTTGGGCGTGATGGCAACTCGCGTCACACTGATAGTTCTAGGAGCACTGGCGCAGGCGGAAAGATAAGTAACTTCAAAACTTTTATTTTTCCTCTCCTCTCATTCCTTTAACGCGTCGGAAGGAGAGGTTCCAGGAACCAAGGCAACCCGATGGCTTATCTGTACGTGACGTAAGAAGGAAGAGGATATTTCCGTGGGGCGTGCATGCCGGGAGGTGATACGGCCAGAAGAGATGCTGAAGTATTTTATCCTAGCGAGAGAGAGAAAAAATCTGCAATCTAATTTACTCGCGCCGAAATGTATTCCAAAATAACATAAAAAAGGGAAATTTACGGAGGATAAAGTCTCATTATCTTCACGTCGTGCTTCCTTGTGAGTGATGTCTCTCGGAAAACTGGAATTAACAACTAGCGCAGAAAAATACGTTTCATTTCCGTACGAGCCCTAAATTAAACCCCGTGACGGAAAACAATTTTTTGTTTTCTTCGCTTAGGAAGAAACTCGAAGCCCAATTATAGCTATGTTTTACTAAAGAATAGTAATCGAAGCCCTGTTGGCCTTTAGGACTCTTTCTCCAACACATAAACATAATATGAATCTAGAAGAAAAGCTTTTTAAAAAACAAGCATCTGTTGAAAGTGTCATAACAGCAAGAAGTGGGAAAGATAATTGCGTTAATAAAAAATTGCTCTTTCTCAGATTCTGAAAAAAAAACAAATCTATAAAATCTTTTTGACTGTGATAAATAGATTTAAAACTTTTTCTAACAGTGGTGACTGGGTCTTTAACCAAGTTCAACTGAATTGGGCATAAAATGTCAGGCTAAATATGAAATAAATATTGATGCAATGCAAAAAAGTTTAGGGTAAGTTATGGAAATTGTGCGGAAGTAGTATACTTCATAGAAGTGTAATCAGTTAGGCGCACATTCGGTTAAAATATACATAATAACTTCAATTGTCAAATTAAAAATGCACATATTCGGAAGAATTTCAAAAACCGAAACGTATTTTAAAGTTTTCTGTTTCACTTTTTCCTATAAACATCTTAAGTTTTGGCTAAATTTTTATTCAATAAACACTATAATTGATTTCCTTCCTCCACCTTCGAAGAGGGGAGATATTGTAGTTCTGAGTTTCACGCGTTTAAGGTGAAATTCATAAAATGCAGACTTTATCCTCCTGAACCCCTGAAATTGATGTTTTATCGGAGGAGTGACGTAAACATCCAGTCAATATTAGCTGTGAATCCATCAATCGCGACGGATTGCAAATATTTTGACGCAAGGGGTGATAGATAGAGAACCCTTTTCGAAGATTATAGATTATCGTACGTCTGCGTTAACAACTTTCTAGGCTTCGGGAACAACGTGTGAGGAACGAACTGAACACTGTCTCCCTTGAAATCTCTTGCTAAGGGAATGATGTTTTTCTGGAGTGCTAGAATAAGGGGCCCAAGAAGCTCGACGTTCGACGTGCTTCATTTGCATATTCTCCTTCGACCTCATTCCTTAGACCTACGTTACGACCCACCTAGTTATAAACTACGTAGTAACTGCGTAATGAGGAATTATTATGATAGGTAAATTCGTCCGATAACAAATCTCTAGTAGAATCTCTCCACCGTGGGGCTGCAACATCTGTTAGAACCGCGACACACATTTACATCGCTTACAAGTTTCACGAATCGTGTTCCAAACAGCACTTCTCTCATTTTTGGTAATCCATTTCGCGAGAAACGTATGATCAAACAGAGAACAGACAGAAATATTCGATGCGAAGTGTTCATACACCGTTTAAATTTGGTCTTGCGTTCCACACGGAAGCGTACTAGGCCCGTTTCTTCTATTGAGGTTAATCCTTGACATATACTCCGTGATTTGTAGTGTAATTTTACCGCACGTAGAATACTGCAATCCATAGAGTATCAATACTTTGAGATTAATCTAAAATAAAATCCCGCCCGATGTAAAGAATTACAATAATTAAATAGAATAAACGTTTTTCTTTTGGCAGATAACGTTATCGATAAGATTATAATAAATTAATCAATCAAAGTCATGTGAATATCTGATTGATGATCATGTGCTATGGCACACGATGATATTCTTTAATAATTTCTCAGGGCGATGGCGAAATAAAAGTCTATGTTGGACCTTTTCACAGCCGAGGCTTTGGATAAATGGTTAGTTAAGTTGTACAAACCCTAAGCTATGATTAAATTGTTATAAAACACAGCAAAATATTTTTAAAGTCATCTCATAGTATATAAGCGTTTGTTTCCATTTGGGTCTAGCATACGCGACAAAGATATATAACATTATTGACGGCAAATTTCAATCATTGATTACAAAAAAAATTGCTCTCGAGTAAAATGATACGATTTCTTTTACTTCAGTCATAGAAACGAGGTTGTTATTTTTAAGCATGAGTATTTTTTTAATAAACAAAAATGCGTTACACTTTATGACGAATGTATTGCTGCATAATAAATAAACATCATTAAAAATATTCGCTGGAATATAATTTTCGAACTCCTACTAACAATAATTTTTCTGAATTTCGATAGTAAAATCACGCCACTACTGTCCTTTCAAAAAGTCTAGATACCCGAGTTTAAGGAGGTATATCTCGAAAACGGTAAAAGCGATTTTGATGCGGTGAAAATTAGCGGGTAGAGAATTTATTTCTACGTTAATTGATATACATTGCAAATTTTTAAGTTGCATTAAATATTTTACACTGCGCATTATTTGAATAAAAACACGTTTTTTAGGCATGCAAACCCGATAAGACTATTTTGAATGCTTACAATTCCGAAATCCTACAATGAATCAAATTGAAATTTTAACAGTACTTAGCTAGATCTATTGTATATAAGTATGTGGAAGCGTTATTTTATAACATTATTATTGATATCCGATTTTGTTAAATTTATGAAATCCGGCTATCTTCGCCATTTTTTGATTGTTTTCGAAGTATGAAGTACCGTCGTCAGTGGATAGATACATATAATACATATATGCAAAAAATAACATAAGAAATTAACCACCGAAAAAGATATAGATTTTTATTTAATATTCATTTTGCGCGTGCTGGAGGGAATGAAGTCTCTATGGCAAACGGAGGGAGAAAGGGTTTCTGTGCACGCGCTGTTGCCACGTCTTCTACATTTATTGCTAGACGACATTTAATGAGTTCTCCTTTGTTTTATATAAACTATAATATTGCAAGTAGTGAATTTTATAAAATAAATCAAAGATTATATGACAAATGTAATAAATAATTATGTAAATTACATTTTAAATTTTTTTAAAAGTATATATAAGTTTCGTCCGTATAAAATATTTTATAACCACCATTCCGTAAGAATTCCATTAAAACCGGCTTCTTGTTTAGTTTTTTGTAACGAAAACCTTAATCGTTCCTTATAATCGATCTGAATGTACTAATGGACATCTCCGGAAAATCTGGCATCGAGTCTTGCAACTTTTGTTTGACATTATGGAGAGTAGGAAACATTTTCTTCAAATAAAAATCATGAACGGCTCTCCGAATCACACCAACAGTAAATTGGTCAATAAAAAGTCTCGGACGTCCTGTTAAACTCCGCCTTTTTTTAGGCGATGGAGAATCACCAAAAGAATTTTCTTTTTCACTTTTCCTGTGATTTGCACTAATTCTTTTCACAGATATCAAACTTATTCCAAGACACTTTGACACAAACTTATGTACTGGATAACGTTTATTACAGCTTGTATCCGCCTCCGATTGGAAAAAACATATCGCACTCAAAATCATGCGAATCTCCCGATCGGAAAATCGCGTTCTGGGACACATATTGTTAATACCCATGTAACGTCTGTAATGCCTCAGTGAAAAATAGTAAGAGCAACATAAAACCACAGCTCACACGAAGGGGTTTGGAGTATTTTTACTTGCATTAATTACTTCTTAGAAATTTGCTTTCACCAACACAGAGCTAGACGTGGCAACAGCGTGCGCTCGGAAACTCTTTCTCCCTCCGTTTGCCATTCCCTCCAGCACGCGCAAAATGAATATTAAATAAAAATCTATATCTTTTTCGGTGGTTAATTTCTTATGTTATTTTTTGCATATATGTATTATATGTATCTATCCACTGACGACGGTACTTCATACTTCGAAAACAATCAAAAAATGGCGAAGATAGCCGGATTTCATAAATTTAACAAAATCGGATATCAATAATAATGTTATAAAATAACGCTTCCACATACTTATATACAATAGATCTAGCTAAGTACTGTTAAAATTTCAATTTGATTCATTGTAGGATTTCGGAATTGTAAGCATTCAAAATAGTCTTATCGGGTTTGCATGCCTAAAAAACGTGTTTTTATTCAAATAATGCGCAGTGTAAAATATTTAATGCAACTTAAAAATTTGCAATGTATATCAATTAACGTAGAAATAAATTCTCTACCCGCTAATTTTCACCGCATCAAAATCGCTTTTACCGTTTTCGAGATATACCTCCTTAAACTCGGGTATCTAGACTTTTTGAAAGGACAGTAGACCATAGCACGATAAAAAAATATTGTATTCCAAAATATGCTATAATTATTCATTTTGTTGAAAACGAACATATCTCTTTTCCTTGGAATAACCTTATCTAATTCCTTTAATAAACTCTCACTGAGAAAAAAAACGTATAATTCGATATCCAAAGGACCAAATCTTACTCTCCGAATTTCAAGAAAAGCGAATTTAATTCCATTTGCGCAACTGACTGCGAATATTTTATACCGGCGAGTCACGCAATGTGTCGCGACTTCATTGTTTTATTTTGACGCAAATCGTCTATTAAATTGAAGTTATTATTAGCCTCAATAAACATTTACAAAATATATGCCTACACATTGAAATCGGAGATTCCGTTCTTTAGCCTCATTTTAAATAAATCTCTTTCTTGAATCCGCCTGCCTTATTTCTTTCGAAATTGCTTTGAAAAATATATCGGAGGGATTTATTTTTTTAGAGCTAGGGTTTGTTCTTGCATTTAAAGAAGCTTGAAAAAAGGCATTAGGCCACCCATTACCCATTACCTTGGTGTATTGGACTTTTAAAAGGTTATTATTCTTATGAAAACCTATGCTGTCAAATTGTCAAAAGCAGCGATTTGTATTAGATAGAACGAGGTTTTAGTTTCCTAAATTGCATTTATGGACATTTAAAAAAAATAATCTAAACGCATGTAACGCTCAATTTACTCAAAACTCTTAACGTTTCAGGTCTTTAGCAATGGAAATAAACCGCTACAAGCGAAGCTTATCGAAAACTAACGGATAACGTATAAGAGGAACACGCGAGTTAGTATTTCTCAGCCGGTGGAACGTGGTCAACTCGTAACACGAAGTTTTGAAAATACTTGATAAAAAATATTTTCTTAACTAAATTACTGAAATACACTATGTGCTTAAAGTTCTCCATTTACGGCAACTTCTGGAAAACTTCGAGTTTTGTTTTTATCATGGTGGAACAGGGATTTTTAAAAGAATGCTAGTTGAGACGTAACCTACGTTCGGCCCACCAAAGCACTCTTGACATTTAATGCGTCTCTGCCGTCGGTTTATCTGCCCACTCCTGGCCTATAAGCTCAACAACGCATGTATATTCTCTGTTGTTGAAGCCGGAATATATTAATTAATTCTCGATTGTAATTAACTTAAGTTTATTATCATTTACGTTAGCTCATAATTTACATTAAAATATCGTTCGTTATTAGGGATTCTCAAATTAAATTAATTAAACCATCAAGATGAATTCTAAAATGATGCCGAATTTAAATATATATCAGATAAATGGAGTGCTATGAGAAATAATTGTGGTTACGCTACGCAGGTTTACTGAACATTAATCATTTGCGCCGGCAGGGTTAGGCCGGTAGGCAGTGCGCCTGCCTTCTAACCCAAAGGTCGCGAGTTCGAATCCCGCTTCGGGCATGGATGTTTTTATGTACATATGTTGATTTTCTCTAACAGAATTTGACGGTGCAAAATGACCCTAGCTGTCGACGCACCTATAAAACCTAATTACTACTACTACTTAATCATTTGCGCGTTAAAATAGTGGCGATCCGACCCAAAGGCATTGAGTAACAACTGCTCTTACTTTAATGTAATAAAAATTGTTATAATTTAAAAAAAAAAGGTTAGTGCCTATTTTGAATGTCAATTATGACTTATAGAAAAATCCCTGCCCTATAGGTATAACTTGGAATATGAGAGAAATTTGACAACAGATGAAAAATTCTGTCATGACCGGGAATCGGACCCTGATCTTCTACTTCAATTTTATTGTTTCTCGCATTAGCGAAAACGAACCGTACCTTTAAAATATACATGTCCTGATCATCTACTAAATACAAAAAAAATCTCGCGAAATTTCAATGAACGCCAAAGGTACCCGAGTCTCGCCAATTCTGCGCACTTGACCGTACTTTACGGATCAATATCGCTACGTATCGTACAAATACTTTTAACCTTTCCTTCGTACAACAAGAAAACGTTCCCCCTTTAATTGCTCATTCCCTTACCGCTGACCGACTACAGAATTACGCTCGACTTCCCCGGGATAGAGAGGGAAAACACGACCCTTAACGTTCCTTTACGCAACCAAATCATCGATAAAGCTTTCGCGTAGTCAAGACGGCGAAGAAAAGAGAAGGAAGGGGGAGGGAGGGGTGGGGAGAGGAGGAAAGACATGGGAAGAACGTTAGAAGGGCATTTTTTTTCCTCCTCAATTTATCACCCCTTTCCTCCTTTCCCCCCCAGAAGAACCGTCTCTCTAATGGGCTTCAAAGGGCACTATCGCCTCGAGGCATCTTTTCCTCTCCCCCTTGCCATCCTACCTTGCATGTCCTCCATAAAACAGCGTGACGCAGGGCCAACGCGAGAGCATTAATATCGACTATTGGACTGGGACCCTGCCCTTATTCCCCCGTACCGTGTACCCTCCTAATGAACCCGCAGTGCCCACCTCTCTCCCTCCCCCTCTCTCTCTCTTCCCCCCCTCTCTCTCTCCCTCCCCGACCGTGCAGTTTGGAACGCTCTACCACATCTACTCTCTATTTCTCTCTGCCTCACTAACCCTTCACTTTCCGCGAGAACCTTGAAGACCTCACCTTCCGGAATGCTTTTTCTTCTTTCTCTTACCATTCCCCTCTCCCTTTTCCACGCCTTCCTCTTCTCACCCTTATTCTTCCTCCTTCGCCTTGAGGCCATATTAACGCTTCTTTTTCACCCTCCGCCTCGCCCGTGTCCGCCTTTACGCGAGGATTTCCCAAAAGCTTTCGCCACCTCTTGCTTTTCGCTTTCCGTTCTTCAATTTTTTCCCGTTTTTTTTTTATATATATCCTCGCGGCCACTTCGTCCCCTTTCATTACTTATTTGTCTTTGTCCCTCCGCGTTTTTTTTTTAATTCCAGCGTGTCCTTCGGATCGCCTCTACGATACCACTCCGTGGCGACCCCTATTCCTCGGTTCTAGTCTTGTGGTGATGGGAAGAAATGTGGTCGCATTTTTCGCTTTCACGGTCGGATCGCTTTAAGGACGACTATAAGCGGAGCCTTATAACTTGCGAGTGTTTCGGTGATGATTAGACGAAAATGTGCGCGCGTGAATATCCGCATGTATAAACCCGCCTTTACGTCTACTAATTGGATCCATCATTATGTCATGTTCTTAAATCGTCTTTTCTAAAAATAATATATTGGAAATAAATTCATAACCTTCTACGTTTAATGAGTCTCCCGGTGTCTTTTTTGTAATAGTCAGAGATTTAATAAAATACAATTTGAGATGCTAAATTGTCGTCCTTATCTTCGCTAAAATTATTTCCGGTGCGTAGTATTAAAGCTATTTTAATTAAATCTTGGAAAGCTATATTATTTGACGATCCTTTTTCTCTTATCGTATTTGCTTGATTGCTCCTCTTCTCCTTATAGAGGCAAAGAATGCGTTATTAATCCGCTTGCATATTAAATGCTTTAAACGAGATATTCGTTTGGTAGGCTTCTTTCATTTATAACAATGAATTTTTTCTCTCTCTCTCTGTTTCTGTATTCGCCCTCTTAGTCAACTAATATCTCGCGTCATATTAGTCTCATAACTCAGGGAAGCCATTTTAATCACTCCACACTACTATGCCATCCATTCTTCACAGCTCGCTTTTTCACAATTTGCAAAATTCCTCCTCATCCAGTCCAAAAATCCATTGAATCCGGCCGTTTATTATCTCGAGACTACAGTCGATCCGATTTTATCTTTCGTTTTAATTTCGATATGCATATTTACTATGTATATACGAAGTATTATAACCATCGTCAACCCCTACACCAGACCAGGGTAAATCAAGCTCTTTATTAAAATGCCCATGCGAAGCTGTTATATAGTACCTACTGTGCATACAGCTTCTCAAATAACTGATTGAGACGTGTGTAAACATCAAAGAGATTCTTTTATTAAATGGTTTAACTTTTCAAGTGCCGACATTAAATGTATATTGCATTCGCGTGCCCCAAATATATCGTTTAGCTTTAATAAACATATCTAATGACGTATCCTCCTGGAAAACGCATGAGTGAGTTAGGGCCTGCAGAAATCACTGCGCGAGCCGAATATGGGCCTTTGTTTGGATACCCTTACACATGATTCTTAATAAATAGTTCTTAGAGAGAGAGAAAGCAATGTTCACAGCGATCACAAACCTTGGAAGAAAGATCCTGAAGCGATATCTGAATGTTTTATTGGATAGCAGTTGAAAATCGACTACATAAAGTGCTCCGTTGTTAATTTCTGAAAAGGCAGAAATCGATCGAGAGATATCCAGCTTAAAACCTATGTAATAGAAAAAACCATAATAAACTCCATATATTATCAAGGAGTAACTAACTGTCGGCGGTAAAAGTATTCGTCGGATGGTCGACGCAGTCAACAATAAGTTTGCTTACAGAGAATAAGTGATCCGAAATTGTAGCGAAAAAGTTCGAGAAACATGTTATCTAATCAAGTATGCTCCTAGTATAATGGAATCCAGCCTAGAAAGGCTACATGCTCGAGCTGGAAAAAGTTCAGCGCACGGAAGAAAGATTCATGAAACAAATTCACTACCCATCCATATTACGCTGCTATATCAATAAGGGATTTTAGGAGCACCGATTTATTGTCTGATTTGATACTTTTAGAGAAATATATATCAGAAAGGTTGGATGAGGAAGCGCTGGGAATAATAGAAGCACTTATAATATATGAAGGCAAGACCGAAATGACAAAATACATTAGGTTGAATGTTCCAGGATTTTTTTATAGTACAAATGGAAATCGTAACAGGATATTTATGACCGAATTAGAGATTTTTTACGGAAAGCTGATGCGCTGAACCTCTTGCCATCTATATGTTTGGCAACTTGCAAGATATTATGTAGATGTAACATTTGCAACCTCATGCGAATCTATACTTGACGAGAAATTTAACAAAATTCTTGGTTGGCTACGGGGCGCTGCGCTGCATTTTTGGGAAAGGTTGGTATAAACAGGATGAATGTCAAAAGTCGTGTAGTCGTAAATAATTCCTCGTGCACTTTAATTCTTAATAGCAAATTTGCCCACTGCTATTCCTGATATATATAAACGATATCTGCTCGGTAGTTCGCTGCAAAATAAGACTTTTCGCAGATGATACCGTTTTATATAAGGAGATAACGAGTCAGGATGACCAAAAATCGCTTCAGGAAGATTTAAACGCCCTTTCAGCATGGTGTCAACATTGGAAAATCGAAGTTAATCAGAGCAAATGTTCCCTATTGAGTTTCTGGAAGAGTAAGAACAATGACTTAAACTCGGAGTACAGAATTGATAGATTGAATATCCAATCTGCAGAGTACGTTAAATATTTAGGAGTCACCATTTGTCCTGATCTATCGTGGAATATGCATATTCGAAGTATCCTAGGCGCAGCTAATAAGAAATTGGGCTTCGTAGGCAGAATAGTAAGAAGTAGCACAGAACAGGTACGAGAAACGTGTTATTTATCATTGGTCAGATCTCAGGTCGAATACGCTTCCAGCATATGAGATCCGTACGAAAAGGGACAGATACTTGAGTTAGAAAGAATCCAACGCAGAGCAGCCAGATTCGTTAAGCAAAAATATGAGCAAAAATTAAGCGTCACATCACTCTTGAAGGAGTTGAATTGGATATCACTAGAGGATCGCAGAATTAGCGCTAGGTTAAGGCTTCTGGAGAAATTTAGGTCGGAAGTTCTCTTAGAGGAGGTCTCAGGAATATTAGAGGCACCTACGTACATGGGCAGGCACGATCACGAGAATAAAATACGAGAGATCGACTGTAGGACCGAGCGATACCAGAGCTCGTTTTTTCCAAGGACCATACGGGATCATAACAGGAGAGTGATTCCCACGAGGGACGTTATTAGGTAGGGCTTGGTGTGCTGCACCCCCTGCCACCCACCAGTCTGGTGATTTGCAGGGTATCATGTAGATGTAGATGTAGATGTAAGGTGGCAAAACCGTATGGCAGGGAGTGACACAGCGACATACTTTGTTTTAAATCTCTATCATGCCCCACTATGAAAACAGGGAAATCGGACCAGAAATGGTTTTTTTTCAGGTCATTATATCCACATAATTTATATGCACTTTATGTTAAACGCAAGCTCATTTGCATCAGTAGGAATGGCTACGGTAGGGGCACTTCCTCGATGAAATCAGAGATTACATATCTTTAGAAGGTGCAGTACAGTTTCCGCTCTTTTAAAATATATACTCTGCAAACTCAAGTGACTCACAGAAGCTGTGTTAAGCTAGTTTCGTAGCTGCACTCGCTTTTAACAGATCGATTCCTCTGCATGTTCTTTGAGTCCACAAATTAGCTCATGATTTCATCTTCTGATAAACTTTACAACGAAACGCATTCCGTTTATTGGCTTACACGACTTTACGCCGTCGTATTCCACATTTTTCAGTATTTCTTTAAAAGATAGCTTTCCTTGTACTTGGCGTCTCAGTCAAGAGATTGCAAATGGCGGAGTTTAGTGAAAGTGAACGTGCACTATATTATTGCTTTTTCTTGCAGTCACTCCTTCAGTGGCAACAACGTAACGTTGTTCCAAAGAGGTTATTCTAAAGGAGTGGAAGATACTAGAAAAATAAATTTATGTTAGTCATTTCAGCTTGCGACTTGTATCAAAGAGTTGGTAACTTCCACAGCCCAAACCTAAGTATGTAATAAAATTCGAATTTCAACCCCAAGGAAATCGACGTGGGTGACCAAGAACGAATCATTTATTTTAATAAGTTAATCTCAACAAAAATTTGGTTTTTTATGCATATAAAAAAGTAATTATTTCTCATTATGAAATAACTCAAAAGTCTCGACATGAGCAACAACTTCTGAGGTTTAACTCTCATAAATTCATCAAGTCATCAATAACTAGAAGAAAAAGGGACTACGGTTATATTCATTAAAACCCGTATATTTGCCTCTGTAACTGGCACGGTGAAAACATTTGAGAATTTTACGTGCACATACCTATATACCCTCAATACATATACGTCTTTACTAAGACCATCCACGTGGCACCAATTAATCCGAGCAACTGCAGGGTAACATGCAAACGAAGCCACCGTTGATTAGTGCTTGAGGAATTCTTAGTATCTGGCCCACCCTATGCTGCTATCTTTATAACTCCAGAGTACACAGAACAACCCCCTTTAAGTACGACAAATTGTAAGCAATCAGTCCTTATAAAGAAAACCCTCTCACCAGACTTAAGCCAATTAATCCTCCTGGAATTACATTTCTTTCATGAGATCGATTCCTGCCTAAAAACACCACAGATGCCATCTCCGCGTTTTAAATACATAAGACACGCTCATCGTATATTTCCGTTCCCCGATTCGAACCGTTATTCCTTCGCATCTTTCCTCCGGTAATACCCATTTGATTCCTCCAGCCTCATTTGACGCCTACGCGATGATGGAACCACCACCGCCTCCTCTCTCTCTACTCCGAACACTCTTATTTTGTAAATCTATTCCTTTCAACACACAGAACTCCACTCCTCCTCCGCTTCCAATCCCGCTTCTCGTTGAACACCCTCCTTTTTCCTTTTGTCTCCCGAAATCCTGTCCCCCATCTCCCTTCTTCTTCTTCCATGCCAAAATTACTCATTCTAATTAATTTTCCCTCTCCTTCTCTCTTTCATTCTCATCAACCTTTCTCTTTGTATTTTCTTTTCCCTCTCTCTCTCTCTCTATCACTTTCTGTACTTGCAGAGTATGCCACTTCTTAACCTTCGCAAACTCTATAAGCTCCCCTTATTTCCCCGATATCCTACACCATTTATATACTATATTTTTTCAGGAGAAATCTTTATCGCTTCTCTTTTCAGAAAATTTACCTGCCTCCTTTCTGCCTCTTTTTACAAAACCTTTCCTCCTGTGTCCTCTCTCTCTCTCCTTCTCTGTCTTCGCGACTTCTCTTCCAAATTATCCCTTTCATTAACAACCCCCTCTCTCTCTCGCTTTTTTAACCTCCGTTTCTTTCTCTATCTCTCGCTTTTGCATCTCCCCTCACAAAAAGTTTTTCCTTGTCCGTGTTGGAACCTTAACATATATATATATACATACACACACACACACACACACACATATATATATGTACTGCCACATACACACACTTATCTTCTCTCCCCGCCGAGCTTGTAATAATACCCTTTCTCATTTCCCTTCCCGAAAAATAAATTAACTTTTTTTCTTCTCTTCTTTCCATTCTTGAGGACGCCTTTGTGGTTTTGATCTGCTTAGGAAGCTGTCGGGTATCTCGGCTTTGTAAGAAAACCATAATTATTTCGCACCTAACTCATTTGCGAAAATTTTCTTTGTAGTCGTTTGATTTTTTTTTCTTCTTCTCTTCCTTCTTCATGCAGAAGGAAATACGCGTAGGATGGGATTACGTTTGTTTGCGTAGGACCGGAGTTTAGGGAGACTGTTTTAAGAGACGGCCTCCAAAAAATCAACAAATGCCAATAATTTTAAGACGCGTTACGTCGGCGGCTGATACACGTACATACACAAACACACACAAATAAACAAACGCTACAACGCGAGTCGGATAAAAACACTTGATGATCATCGTCAAAGGGACGTATTTCTGACGAAGCCTTTCATTCGAGGTAACTATGATTCTGTCAGCGTCAAGGACCAACAAAAGGATCGCATCCATCTATTTCCGTACACGTACTTCCACTCCAAAACGACGGGGTAGCATCTTTTTTAAAGCAATCATCATAAAGAGTGTTTATTTTTTTTCGAGTTTAAGAATTAACTTTTTTTCTATAAGGATTAGCATAATTGCCCGTCAATATGACGGGATATCTTTAGTTAACTTTAAAATAGTTGCCTCCCTCCCCATCATTCTCTCTCCCCCTCACTCCCTCTCCCTCTCTCTGTCTCTTAATTGTAATAAGGGACTATATAGTCTCAATTTCACCCTCAATAAAGTCATTTGTCTGTCTGTCTCCCTCTCTCTCTCTCCCTCTCTTCTTCCCTTTACTGCCCCTCCCTCTCTCCACCCCTTCCCCCTCATTCCCTCTCTCCTCCTCCCTCCATCCCCCTCCCTTCCACCCTCTCCTTCCCTTCTCCCCATCACTCCCCTCTCTCCCTCTCGCTCCATCCCTTCCCCCGCATTCCCTCTCTCCTCCTCCCTCCCTTCCCCTCCCTTCCCCTCCCTTCCACCATCTCCTTCCCTTCACCCCTCCCTCCCTTTCTCCCCCTGCGTTACCATCCCTCTCTCCCCCTCCCTATCTCGTATTAAAAGCATACAAAGCACGCTTATATACACCCATAAGGATTGATACAACAATAGGATTTTGAGGTCTAACAATACAATTGGTAGCCAAGGCAACATTCCGTTAAAATGGCAATATTTCCACAAAATATGTGAATTAAACGTATAAAATGAGCGATTTCGAATTGTATGCGGAAAAAGATGAAGAGAATAAGAAACTTGCTAATTTTTTCTTCAAAATGGTTCAGATCCGAAGATCGCAGGTTAATTCCTTCTATTTTTAATTTCCAAAAAAAATAAAAGCCTGCCCATCAAAAAATTGATTTTTACATGTTACCTTACGGAAAATGGAAATGTCTTCCTTGGAGTCGAACCCAGGACTTTTTTGGAGATTTATTTTCGTAATTACCTTAAAATATTTTAATCAAGCATCCTTGCCAAATTTCAATCTTCTAATTTCAATCTTCTACCTATTCAGGAAGTTTGTTAAAACGCTCTATATAGGCCATCGTGAAAGCGTGACCAACCAACAAACCAACAGACCTGGGCTATTATAGTATAAAATTAGTCGCTCTCTCTAGTTATTTTTTTTTTTTAGCAGACTGGGTTTTGGCGAGGCGACTTCCTTTTGAAAGTCGAATAAATTTCCTAATTAAATTTATGTTATAACCTCTTTCCCTCCCACTCTCTCTCTGGATTCCTGCTTTTGTCTCAGTGAGGTCCTCTATTATACCTTCCTTTTTCCCTACAAACACTTCCCTTTGCCGCGCGAAACTCTTCCTTTTGACCGATTTTTTCCCCCTTCCTTCCTGTCTCTTTAATTTATATCGCTTTGCCTCCTGTTGTATTTACGAATTTCCCATCCCTTTCAATCTCTTGTCTAACCTCCTCTTCTCGGCGCCTTTCTCGAATAACTATCCTTTATTCCCTTATCTCTTTAATGTCGTTACGTTCCTGTTCCCCCCCTCCCTCCCCCTTATATTCCATTCTGTCCTTCTGCTAAACAAACTCGGTATTCATCTCCCTATTTCGATGACCGCGGAATTCTGAGGGATGGTTAAATCGTTTATTTCGACTAAAGACTTCCTTTGAATTTATCTCACTTGATGCTTATGCCAGACGAATTATTGCTTAAATTAAATAAGCTCAGTTGAACACTTTACACGCCATATTAGTATGTTACCCTTTGAAAAGATGGAATTTTCGGAACTAAAGTTTGTTCACGTGAGTGCATAAGACTAAACACAAAACAACAACATAATTCTTCTAAACTTAACCAAGGATTGAATCTAGAAAACTGAGAAATAGATTGACTTGGAAGCTAGTTTGGTTAAAGCACCTTAGCGGAAAATGGTAGACTCAGGTTCGATCCCCGGTCAAGATTAGAAATTTTTTCCTTCTCAGAGTTCACACGTATGTTGCACTCTAATGGAGTTTAGTGACATCTCTGAAATAATTATAAAGATTCGAAATTATTACAAAATCAGATATTTTGAAAGTTTTGGTACTTTGGAAAGTCTACGGTAAGTGCTATTCGATAAATATTATTTATTGTTTCGGATATGACATTGATAAGCCATTGCAGTGTTTACAATGGCATTTCCGTGTGGAATTGGCCAAATTTTCGTTGTGATATTTACCCTCACAAAAGCCCCCTGCCATTAAGGGGCTTAATTATATTCTGTAGCTACAGATTTTCATCGTACGCTCTCCATTAACGTTTCCTCCTGAAGACCTGAACAGCTCACGACCTTATTTTCTTCAATTCCTCCCTCTTGCCATTGTTCGCCTTTTAATCGAATTCCTTTCCTCGTTTCTTTCCCAGTCGAAATTTAGTTCCTTCATGATCTTACCTTCTTCGTATTGCGTTTTTCTCTTCTTGACGCTCTATTTATCCGGTTTTTACTTTCTTCAAATTACTCTATTCTCTTTTTCTTGTAGGTTTATAGATAAATTATCTCCCCTCCGTCCATCCCATGTAACTATCTCCCGATGCCCAAGTCCTGTATATTTGTATGCATGAATATAAATAAATATATATATATATATATATATATATATATATATATATATATATATATATATATATATATATAGGTTCATTCACAGATCCACATCTTTCGCTTTCATTCTCTCGAAATATCCGACTTTTCTCAAGCGAAGTTCCCTCCTTTTCCTTATCTGCTTCCCTCTCACCGTCTGTCGTGGAGTACTTCACCTCTTCCTCCATCTTTCTTTTTCTCTCCCTCTCTCTCCCTTTTATCTCCCTCTACCTCTGCCCTTTTCCCAGGCCCTAAACACATTTATCTCCCTCGAAGGGACCCTTACCTTTGCCACTCTCCCTCTTCCGTCCCTATCTCTCTTTCTCTCTCCACCTCCATTCTCTCTATCCCTCTCTTTCTCAAACGTCACGACACTGGCCCATGTTCTCTCTCCTTTCCTTTCCTTTCTCTCTCTCTCTCTCTACCTCCTCCTCCTACTTCCGTTACCCGTTCTCCCCTAAAGCTCACATCCGTCCCGCTTTAACTCCATCAGATATTTCAGAAGGCTCTCTCTCTCTCTCCGTACAACTCTTCCTTCCGCAACACCACCCTCCCCCCTCTATCTCCCTCCCTCTCTCTCTCTCTCCTTCCTTCCTGCCCTTGAGTCGATCCTCTCTCTCTCTACCCTCACCTCCCTTTATCCCTTTTACTCCCCCCTCCCATCCCCTTCCTATGCGTGCCACCTTTTTCCTTCCACCTCTCACCGTATTCCTATAAGCCTCCTCTCCTTCACTCGGTTCCGCTCTCTCTCACTTTCCTCCACTTCATGTTTCTCATTTCTTCCCCTTTCTATAAAGTATTTCCTTTTTGATATATTCTGATACTCATCCTTCCTATTATCTCTCTCTCTCACTATCTCTGGCTCTCTCTCTCTCTCTCTCTATCTCTCTCTCACTCACTCTCTCTCTCTCTCTGTCTCTCCCTCCCTCTCTCTCTCTCTGTCTCTCCCTCCCTCTCTCTCTTTCCCTCTCTCTCTCTCTCTCCTCATATTTCTTGACATGGATCCATACACAAATTCTCCCTCTCAACATTCTCCTCTCTATCTCTCTCTCTCTCTCTCTCTCTCTCTCTCTCTCTCACACCGTGTTCAAACTCTGCATTCTCTCCAGCACCAAACATTCTTTCTCCCTCACTCCTGACCTTGCCTGGAATACACCTTCACTTCTTCTCCTGCCCTATCTCCATATGTTTTCTTTGCTCTCTCGCTTTGCTTTGCTTTTCTTTCTCTCTCTCTCTCCACTTTCTCTTCTCGCCCTTTATATGTTCATTTTCCAAGCTCTCCCTCTCTTCCATCTTCTCTCTCTCTCTCTGCTCCTTTTTCCTTCAACTTTCTTACTCACTTCCCCTCTCCTGTCTGTCATTTCTATTATCCTCATCCCCCGGTTCACTTTACTTACTTTTATTTTCTTTCCCTCCCGTCCTTTTTCCTTCTTCGTTTTTTTGGAAATTGGCTTTCTTCCTTTTCTCTTCTTCTTTCATTACTTAGCTGTTTCCACTCATACTTAGCCTTGCCATTCGTATTTAACCCATTAAGTGTCACACGATCTGAGGGCACTTTTACATAGTCTAATTGTGGCTAAATATTTAGCATTATTTTTCGAGATAACTGTAAAAATTATTTTCAAATACGTTTCTGTGAACATTATGAAGCATTGTCAATATTCTTTATAAAAATCTATGCCAATTTAACAGAAAAATAAACAATTTAAACAGTCGGTGACAAAAAGGCGCTGGCTAAATATTTAGCCACCAACACTTAAGGGGTTAAATTTTCAAACTTCAATTTCATCAAATTTCGCAAAATCTACCATCTCCTTTAAAATTTATATTCTTATTATACTTACCAGTGTACTTACTTTAAATTCGATTTAAATTTCGATAGTAATATGTAACTATGTATTGACATTCTGTATTCAAAATTGTAAATTTTGACAATTGGGTTTAGATGTAAGATGGGGGCTAGCAAGCCTCAACCTCGCCCAAATAAAGACATTTTGTCTCTTCGCATTTTCCACTCCATATTTCATCTTTTTCTCTCCCTTTTATATTCTACTCTCCATAATTCGTCGTGTTACTTTCTCCATACGTAATAATGGGAAAGTATTGTGATCACGAAAAAAACTGACTTCGAGATTTCAACGGAAATACACGTTTTGAAGTCTTTTGAACACGTTTAGACTATTTTCGGAATGATGTCTGTGTGTGTGTGTCTGTGTGTATGTGATTGTGGGCGCTCTAACTCAAAAAATAATTGCCATATCCTTACCAAACTTCATATATAACACTTTAGCACGAGCACGAAGAACTGATTAGTTTTTTAACAATACCGGTTAAACGGAAGTCGAGGTTTATTCGAAACCCGATTCGGTTTTTGCGATATTTCTCCGTTAAAACATCATTATTGTATATACAATTCTATACAAAGGTTATAGAGAATGTAATCTCCTACAAGTTTGATTTGAAACAATTTTCCATATCAGTTATTGTTTAGGAATTATTTATAAATAATCGGTTCTTTCGGTTTCCGTGAAATATCTCCTTAAAAACGTAGTTATTGGTAATCTTCTTGAGGATCAAAGTTGCAGAGAATAATATTTCTTCCAAGTTTTGTTTTAAACAAATTTCTGTAGAAACATCCATTTCGGAGATATTTGGCTTTTTCTTAATTTCGAGTATACAGCGCCACCACCATGTAGCGGTGAATTCTGTAATCATATTCAAAATATACCTAATTTACGGCAATAAGGACGACTGTATTCTTTTACGATACGAAATGATAATTTTGCCTCATAATGCTATTCATAATAATTTAAATACCTATACCCCAAATGTGGAGAAAGTCATGTGTTGTCCACATCAGATTTTTCTCATTTCTATTCCTTGTTTCCTCTTAGATCCACATTCTCTCCATCCACTGTCATATCTCCTTCTCCTACTCCACTCCACCGTCTCGTACCACTCCCTCCTTGCCACCAAAACACCCTTTCCCTTTCCTCCTCACCTCTCTTCCTCCACTTTCCAACTCCCTCTCTCGCAAACCTCATTTCCCTTTTACTCCTCGTCAGTCTCCTCAATCCAACTTCCATTCCAAATTTATCACTCCCTCTCTCTCTCTCTGCATTTCCACTTCCATTTCTCTCTCTCCCCTTCCTTTTATCTTCTTCCCCCTTCCTCGTCCTCACTCCTCGTGTATTTCTCCCAATCCGATGTTCTTCCTTCAATAGGATTCAAAGCCAAATGTTTCCATTCGCTCCGAATTCCTCATCCCAAAAAAACTCACACCCACGCCCTCTGGTTGGAGAAAAATTCCAAATTATAGGCGGAAAGATATTTGTATCGATTCTGTTTTTATTTGGTGTGCGTTCTGTTCCTCTCCTCCTCCCAACCTCTATATTTCTCTATTCTTTTTCGCTCTTTATGAGGATATATATATAATGTCCTCCAGCTTTCAGGGTTCTTTTTTGACGCCGAGTTTGGTTGTCATTTGAATTTCTAATGCGGCACAAATGATCCGGAGATAAGAATTCCGTTGTTTAGGCTTCGAGTGTAGGAGAAACGTTTTATATATTCTTTCCACGACTACTAGCTTTAACAAAAATCCGTAGTAAACGCCTCCCTCCTTTCATTTCTTACGCAGTTTTTTGTTTCAAGTACCCAGCATTTTTTTTTCGTTTGCACGTAGGAAGAATTTTAATCTAAAATTCGAGCCATGCCAAGAATTTTTTTTTATTAATTTTGAATTTCTTAACATTTTCCAACATAGCATTTGAAAATTCACCCTTTTTTTAAAATTACGGTAACTGACAAAAAAAACACAAGAACGAGAATAATTTAAGCCATTTACATTGTTTAAATTTTGGCAACCATGGCAAAAAATCGGCATTCTTTTTTAATATTCCCTTGTTACACATTTTTAACTACTGCACTGGGAGAAGCTATGAAGCCAGTTATACCAAATCACCAAACCGTTTAGAATATACATTAGTGAGGGGAGTGTATTATTAATGATTGATTTTCATTATTTTAATACAGAGAGCAGAAGTTGCTTTCGGAAGGAATAAACTCCTATTGACAGAAAATGTAACCGAATATATAGATAAGAAATAAATAGAATACTATGTGTCAAACACAGCTTAGCATGGAACAGAAACATGAAGAATTAGGGGAAAATGATATAAAACGCTCGGAAAGTTTCGAAATGAAGAAGAATGTTGAAGGTAAAATGAACACAGAACGAAAACACATTAAGCAGAACAGGAGAAAAAAGAATGATAGTACTATAAAAAAGAGAAAGGCGAACTAGATCGGACATCACATGACGAAATACCTGTTAGAAGAAAAGTTGGAAGTGAAAGGTTTCAGCCGATGGACGAATCGAAAGAGAAAGAGAGCTGGCAAGACATGAAGAAGATTAGGGAAGCAGAAGTATGCGGGGAGACACGTTTAACCAATAACATACTCGGACATGTCTACGGACAGATTACTTATGGTGATGACGACGATCTACTCTATGATACTCACAATCAGCTGTTCACGATAATAGATACATTTCCCACTCCCAGTTACCTTAACGATGAAATCCATGCGAGCATAGGAGAGATAACTCCGTCATTTGTCACCCCCCCCCCTAGCATTCCAACGCGTCCCGCCTGGACAGAAAAGAATCCGTTCCTTGACACGGTACAATTTCTTCGAACTTTCTTTTTCTGCTACACTTCAAATTTTTTCGGGCATTCTCTAGCACGCCATCTTGCTCGAGTTTAGTAAATAAAAAAAATATGCAAATACGAAACGGTAGGTAATCGCCTCCTCCTCCTCCTCCTCCCCCTCCCAGCAAACCTCCCCCTTCCCCCTACCGCTTCCTACTTTTGCTTGAAACAATTCGTCCTCCACCGCCCGGCGGTATCACGGGCCGATTAGCGTCCCTCAGAAGAAAATCACCGAATGGCGTGAGTCCGTAATGAATCACGCGAAGCACTCCGGCGCCCCCTTCTCCTGTATTGAAGAGAGACGGGTCAGCAAAGGAGACCGTTTTTACCGTATCGTCCGGTGTGTATAATGAGCACCCGGACGACGGTGGCGCCGCCCCGCGCGACGGTCGCTCCCCGCATTGACGCCGCTCCGCGGATCGAAAAAAAACCCTCCTCCTTTAACGGCCTCGGCAATCCGATGGCCGTAACTTCCACACGTTTTCGGAATAAAAACAAATAAACAAAAACGTTCAAAATGTCGCGAAAGAACAGTGCGCATCCTGTTATTAACGATGTGGAAGTTTAAGCTCGGTTTATTCCTTTTTCCTCGCGGGACCGGTCCTCCGCCACTAATTATGGACTTCTTTTTTTTTTTTAAAGATGGAGGAGAGGAGATAAAGTGATAACGCGGAGGGTTAATGGATCTCCGCAACGCGAAAGTTCATAAGCCTCGCGGAGTTCCGAAAGTGATTAAAAACCAAGGGAAGGGTAAACAAAGGATATTTTGATATAAACAGTAGCGGGTGTCGTGAGATTATGATATAGGAAATTCTGCTCGTAATTAATTTTTACAATTATTACTACCGCCACTACGCGACATTTTTTTACTACGCGGAAGTTTTTATCGATCTTTAAAAAAATAACCGTAAACCTGAGTTTCATTTTATTTTTAAATCGTGGAATTGATCCGCATCTTCTTGAATTTACTATCCTAAAAAAAAAATCAAACCTAGCAAAATTAAAAGAAAAAGTGGCAGGATGACCTCGGTATGCATTACATATTTGCCGGCATTGGTACAGGGGTGGTTAGTCGGTCTCCCTCAACGCTGAGGTCGAGGGTTCGAATCCTGCCGAGAACATTTCGTCCTTCTTATTGTTATTTCGCTCACTGTAGAACTCCGTAATGTGCTGTTTATGAGTTTGTGAATAAATACTGACGAATAAATATTTTTTGGCTGAAAATTTTATCTCTGATCCACGAATTCGTGGAACCACATTTCTCGATTCACATTATTAACGCTCGAATTATGAATAACATAGAAATCTGAATTTAATTCTACTTTATTGAAATTGATCTTCCCAACTTGCAAAGCGGATGAAGAAGACTGAATCGCCAAAAATGAATCGAAAATTTTCAACTTTTCTGCGGTAATCCCCATGGATTTGTTTCATTTTAATTTCATCGATTCGCATCGCCCGTTTTTTTTTTTTTTTTGTTGTTTGCACGCTACTATTTAAAGGGGGGCTATTTATCGCCAGAAAGAACGAAAATGCCGAATAAACTACTCTCGCAATAAAAATTCCCGTCACTGCATTGTATCCGCATAGCGGAGAAAAATAAAAAAAATCGAATCTGTTGAAACGGAACTTTTTCAATATCGTATCATACAGGCAAAAAGGATCCTAAACCATACGAGAGAAAACGCGGAATTATTGAGTGTAGTGTAGCTTTCGATACGCGGTATTGAAAGGTATTTTCCAAGGAAACAGCTGCACCGTCGCTGAAAATGCACTCGAAATCCATTTGTTGCATCGTAATAGAATTTGTGTATTTCTGGGGGAAAAAATATTTTTCTAAGCCGTGTTATGGTCTGCATTGCGCACACGTGGCGGTCTGATATGGACAGATTTTTATAAGGAAGCAGAAAAACAAAACATTTTCGATACAAAAATAGGAACGAAAGACTCTTGTAAGTTCCCCCCAGCTTTATAAAGTGTATCAAAGTAGTTTACTTAAACCGAATACTTTCTTTATACTCTCTTTACATTGAGCTTACAAGATAGCTAAGAATTTTGCATCATAAATTATGTTTCCTCCGCGAATATTTTCCTAATTTATTTCCGTTAATGATATAGCATTCATATTCAATTTCAATGCATTGAAGTGTGAACTTAATTATTTTACATGAAAGTTTTGGACATGGGAATCAAACGGACACTATAAATCGTGTTTTCAATGCTATTCGTCTCATACGTGAGCCCTGCGGGATTGATTTCATCAGATCCATAGGTAATTTATTTTACATTTTCATGGAAACAGAAACTGTTCATCCTCTCTGACATTTAGATGCAATGTTTACATTTTAATATATCAAATGTAGTACACAATCAGTATATAGAAAGCTGTTGGATTTCCTCTTAATATACTGGTCTGGCCACCTTTCTACTAAACACCACGTTTTTATAGTCCTAGGTATGCTAAAGCTCCATAATATCCAATAAAGCAAAAATCTGATGTGGCCAACACATGACTTTCTCCATATTTGGGGTATAGATATTAAAATTATTGTGATAACATTATGAGGCTAAATTATTATTTCGTATCGTAAAAGAAGACTGGTTCTTGTTGCCGTAAATTACGTATATTTTGAATATGTTTACAGAATTCACCGCTACATGGTGGTGGCGCTGTATACTGGTATTAAGAAAAAGCAAAATATCTCCGAAATGGATGGTTCTACGAAAAATTGTTTCAAACAAAACTTGGAAGAAATATTATTCTCTACAACTTTGGTCCTCGCGAAGATTACCAATACCGACGTTTTTAAGGAGATATTTGACGAAAACCGAAAAAAACGATTATTTATAAATAATTCCTAAAAATAACTGCTTCGGAAAATTGTTTGAAATAAAAGTTGTAGTTCTCTGTAACCTTTGTATAGAATTGTATATACTTACAATAACAATGTTTTAACGGAGAAATATCGCAAAAACCGAATCGGGTTTCGAATAAACCTCGACTTCCGGTTAACCGATATTGTCCAAAACCTAATCAGTTCTTTGTGCCCATACCTAAGTGTTTTATATGAAATTCGGTATCGATATGACAAGTACTTTCTGAGTTAGAGCGCCCACAATCACATACACACGCGCACACAGACATCATTCCGAAAATAGTCTAAACGTGTTCATGGTCCTCAAAACATGTATTTCCGTTGAAATCTCGAAGTCGATTTTTTTCGTGATCACAATACTTTCCCATTACTTCGTACGGAGAAAGTAAAAAGGAATATGATTAAACTCGAACTACATCACATGAAGAATGAGCTAAGATACGATTAAATATAATTCGTTATGATAACAATTGAAATTGTATAAAATTGGCCCACAGAGTAATCTTCAAAAAAATAATTGCAAAACGTGGACAAATTTTCGGCTTAATAAAACAGAAT
This sequence comes from Uropetala carovei, assembly GCA_036926305.1. NCBI lineage: Eukaryota > Metazoa > Arthropoda > Insecta > Odonata > Petaluridae > Uropetala > Uropetala carovei. The sequence continues at coordinate 8,267,883 of JAXCHB010000129.1, forward strand.
CTTCGCCAGTTGACGAATAAACTTCGATTTTTACTTCCACAAGTATTAGCAAATTAACTCCTCCGCGCGAGCGTACCAGTTTATACACATGCAACACACAGTTAAGGTCCGCATGGACGCCGTAATGAGACGACGCTCAGCGGAAAACCGACGCCAATTTTCATCCGAAATTCTCTCGCAGTTTGGAAACACCCGCAGTCCTCCCACGTGGACCGACGCAACGGGCATAAGACCGCCCGCTGGCCTAGTGGCTCTTCGATGTAGCAAAGGGCCCTTTGGCCCCAAGAGCGGTCGCCGTGTGTTGCGGGAGTGTTTGTGTTCGCCCTCCCGTCCATCTTCCCTCCCTCCATCCCTCCCCCTCTCTCTCCCTCTCTAGGGAGGCATAGAAAGCCGGTGGAGGGGAGGAGGAGGTGAAGTGGACGGGGGAATTTGCGTTTCCTAGTGGAATACCTGCGGTGGGAGCTGTTGTGCCCTCCTATCTTTTTCTTGCGGTGTTTACGAATGAGTAGAATATTGGGTCACGCGCGCTTACTTCAACAATACGTTCACGTATAAATAAATAAATAAATAAGTAAATAAATAAGTAAATAAATAATATATGTATATTCACACACATACATGTATGCGCATACATCGCGCTTTATGTAGAACTATACAGGAAGAATTAGAAAAACTTTCTGCCATACTGCAACGGTCTGATTTTTTTATTGCCGGATTTGTATATGTATTTGCGTAATAGGCAATATTAGCCACGTCAAATGTAATACTGGGATGATTTTTATTAAAAGAGAGTCTTTTTCGAATTCCTTAATAATATGTTTAGATGTTACGCCTTGTGATGAAGTTTTAATTTGTTGTCGATTCAAATGGAATGGAAAAATGTATGTATCTGTGCGATAATCGAATAGTACACTTTTGAATAAGCAAAAACGAAGCACATTTTGTCGATACTGGAATCTCAGTAGTTTAATATATAGGCATTAAGGCGCATTTCCAATGTTTCATATGTCAACATTCTGATAGAAAACAAAGCAAAATTTACATGGACCCGGATTTCAAAGCGAAACAATTTTTTGCACAGCGAAATAAAAAACTCATAGACTTTTTGTCTCCGTAACGGTAAATTCAAAACGAACTTCATATTTTTTAAAAATCTGCTTCATTCAATCTCTGGGGAAAAAATTGGAGAGACACAGTAAGTTAATTTTAAACGAATACCAGAAATACGGTTTTTTGACGCAGAAACGAGTTACCAGGCATGATTTTTGGAGAAGGCTGAAAAGTTTTTTTTATTTTGGCGCAAGAGACAGTTATTATTTCACTGTTGCTACGACAAGAAAGGTTTCACACGGTCTTGTTTTCGCCTCTATTTTTTATATCCATTTGATCAAAAATAATTTTCCCCGCAATCTCTCAGAAGTAAAAATATAAATAGAAGCATAAGGCTTTCGTTTACGGGCGCAATTTTACAATTCCCGAAGTCGTCGAGAACTTTTCGTTTATTCGATCATGAATTGTTTCGTAATTTTTCTCCCTGCGGTAAAAAAGGTTAGTGCAGATTTTATAGTTCCCGCGAGAAGAATGCAACACTCTTTTGCTCTTTCCCAATTGAGGCAAAAATAAAGCGAAAACTTTTTCGCAGAGTTTTGGCCCCCGCGGTATCATTATTCGGGCGCTTAAGTGATTTAAAGGGAAATTCTGCCGAGTGCAGTTTTTGATGTCGCACAGAAGGAATTTGAGAGCATTCCCGAATTTGTTCATAAATTTATTTAACTATTCAATCTTGGTTTTCGAAACTAAAAGAGGAAAAATTTAATTCTATCAATTTCAACTAAAATTCAACGTTTATGTATTACAAGAGAGTGAGAGGCTATAATGTATGGTTCTTTATAATGCACCATCACGTAAATAATGACAAAGATGGAGCAAGAACATTTTCAATAATGATGAAGATGAAATGATTTGCCATTTAATATTTACGATGAAAAAATGACATGGGAAGCGAGATGCGGTTATGAAGGTAAAATGTTAGGACGCAGCTTAAGTAAATGAATTGAGTTTTCAGACGAATAATCATTATTGAGTTACTCAGTAAATGGCTTGCAGATGCTGGTATAATCGTTAAGCGACAGAGAAAAAGAAGTAGGTAATCGGTATAAGAATAAACGGAAATTCTAAGGTAAGCAGATTTACTACGAGTGGGGAACAACAAGTTACTATAACAGCTTATGTTAATGAATGAATAATAGAGATCATTTTTACTTACCTAGGTAAATTATGATCTAAGATGGAGGGGGTTTCAGAGATAATCAAGATGATACTAGGATGAGCAAACGACACATACAGGAGAAGATTGCAGCTGATGAGAGAGAGCTCGAATAAAAAGGTGCTATATGACCTTAGCTGTCGAAGCACCTACAAAATCCCAATCCTACCAATCGAATAAAAAGGTATCAGTAGGATGTTAGCGATGTGTTTTATATGGAGTGCGGGGAGTATACCTATAGTGTGAGACGTGAACCACGAGATTTGGAAGATGCAATTAGTAATCGCTTGATATTCGACCAGAGAAAATCAGATAGAGAAAAAAGTCAGTTTTAAATGGAGTAGGATGACATAGGATCTCAATTAGAGCAGTAAGGGAAATACGGAATAAATAAGTGGAAAAAATTCCGAGAGACATCGGTCTGTTGGAAGAAGCCATTGAGAGGGGAATGCTGCGATAATGACTAATAAATATGAATAGGAAAGGGATATTAAAAGCATTAAAAGAAGCGGATGGATATCAGAAGATGGAGAGAGAGAGAGGCATTAAATGGGGTACACCGAGTTTGGTGACTCAATTACTAACCAAGAAAATAGAAAAAAATCGGTACAACATACATTGTAGAAACTTTCTCATATATGGGTACCTACTAATGCGTCGTTTAGTTATCTTTAGAAAATGAAAATCGTATGAACCTGTTTTTAGAAAATCCTATTTTTGTTCAAGTTGCCCAAGAATAAACTAGCCTTATAGTCATTTTTGAGAAAATCGAATTATTGTTAAAGTTGCCTAGAATAAACTAGCCTTATATTCATTTTTTGAGAAATATGAACTATACAGTATTATTGAAGACGTAAACTCAAGTAACTGTAGGAAATTTGATCAAAATCGTTCCAGCCGTTTTCGAAAATTCGGATTGTTGTTAAAAATGCGAAGAATAAACTATTCTTAATTATTGAGCAATGTCAACCATTTCTACGTATACTCTGCTCAGTATGATAAAATGCCTAAGTACGAGATTTCATTCATTTTCACTCTACCGTCTAGGCTCCAGAGCCAGTAACAGACAGACAGACGGCATTGCAAAAACCAATTTTTTGGGATTCAGCGACACCTAAAACGTATATTTCCGTAAAAATCTCGAGGTCGATTTTTTTCGCGATAACAATACTTTCTCGATACTTCGCATGAGAAAGTAAAAATACGATGATGAAGAGATGTTAAATAAAGAAGAATCAGAGGATATATATATATATATGTATATAGTACCCATATATAAAAGCGTCCATAATTTCTTATCATTTCAATTTACGTCATTCTTCAATTAACTAAATTGGTGGATGCAAATTCATTATAGACTACCTAAAAAAGCTCGCTTGAACCAACATATTCCAATAATCCTAATTTATTTACGGATTAAAGCAGAGCTAAAGTTCTCCCCTTAAACAAAGTAGGACCTGTTTATCCAAAAAGCCTCAACTCTCACCAAGATTACAAAACCTAGCACCGGAAAGGGATTTTAGGAACTCCAGTCAAAATCCATTAAAGTTAAACCCATCTCTCCGAGGTACTCGGGAGTTGGAACTCGAATCGACTGCGGGTTTGGTGGAGCCTTTTAAGAAACAAAACCCACAAAGAAATCATTAATCCCATTGCCGCGGAGGACAGGAATTCCCTCGAGACATGTCTCGAGCTTAGTGTCGACACTTCCTCATTCACGTCGTGAGAGCGCGGGTGGAAAAAAGAGCCCTCGTCGGAGATGGAGGAGGTTCTCCCAAAGCCCTTTGTGAAACTCGATACACAACCTCTACCCCTCCTCGCCCCTTTCCCTCACCGCGACATTGCCCTCTCCCACCCCCTGTCCCCCCAACCACCCCCCGCCCCCAAAAACCAACCTCTTTTTCAGCCTTCAGGTTCTTTATTCCTCTCCCCTTTCTCCTTTATTTCTAACCTTTCCACCCTCCTCTCCCTCCAGACATCATCATCATCATCACCCTCCAACGCGCAACGAAAATTCTCCCCCACTTCCATCTCATCCTCATTTACGTCACGATTAACAAAAATAAAGCGACTTCTAGTTCGCGAGTCCGTTCGGAGGGGGAGGAGGAGGAGGAAGAGGTAGAGGGGGAGGGGTGGGGAGTGGCAGTCTCCGCAGTTTTCACTAGCTGTCACTTTTTTATTCCTCGGATTTTTTTTTATGTACAGAGGACTCTGAGAGAGTTGAAAAGATGTGTGCGTCGCCGAAGCGAAGCCGTGGAAATTTTTGGTAAAGACTTGCGAATGGGGAGAGGCTGGGTGTGAAAGGGAGAAAGGTGAAGGGGAGGAAGGAGGGAGTGAAGGGGAGAGAGAGAGGGAGGGGGGGAGGGAAGGAGAGAGAGAGAAAGACAAAGAAATTGAGAGGGGGAGGGAATGAGAAAGGGAGGGAACGTTAAGTGAGAAAGAAGAAGGGGAGAGAGAGACAGGAGGGAAGTTGAGTAAAAGATAGGGAGGAAGAGAGAGGGAGGACGGGAAGGGGAGGGAGAGGGAGGGAAGACGTTGGGGAAGAGATAGGGAGAAAGAGAGTAAGGAAGATATGGAGAGAAACTGGAGAAGAGATAGGGAGGGAGTGAGAGAGGGGGGTGGGGGAGAGAGAGGGAGAGAGAGGGAGAAAGAGGAAGAGAGGGCATGAGAGGTAGAGATGGAGGGAGAGATGAGTGAGGTTATGGAAGGTCGACGCTTGGATACACACGTCGCACGCTTCACGTCTCGTTCGCACGCCGGGAGGGGCGAGAGGGAGGGGAAAAATAGCGAATCGTCTCGCGTCCTATGAAAGCTTTGATTCGGAGGAGAAGTGAAACACATAGGATGTTGCCAAACTGGTAAGACGCGCCCATGCGAACGGACCTGCCATTCAAGACATCCCCTCTTACCTCTTTCCCATTCTCGCAACCAAAATAAAAGTAAAAATCGGTACAACATACACTGTACAAACATTCTCATATACTAATGCGTCGTTTATTTATGATTTCATAATATGAACTATGGAGAATCGTTATAAACATCAATTTAAATAATTATACGAAATTTGATGAAAATCGTATGAACCGTCTTTTCGAAAACGCAATTGTTATTAAAGCTGCCAAAGAATAAACTAGCCTTATATTCATTTTTTGAGAAATATGAACTATGTAGTATTACTGAAGACGTAAACTCAAGTAACTGTACGAAAAACCTATCTACCTAAAAAGCACTATATTTCCATCAAAATCTCGGTCGAATTTTTTCGCGATAACAATACTTCGTCAATATATCTCGTATATAAGAAAGTAAAAGGAACTCTTAATCTATATAAAAGTCGCGTTGTCTCAGCCAACACCGTTCGCGTTTTTATCTTCGAATATCACTCCCGTCTCCTGCTGACGGAATCGCCGTTTCGCGAGAGAACAACCAACCCCAGTACACATATATTTTTTTTATACGCTTTAACACCTGCAGACTGGTAAATTACGAGACGGGGCATTTAAAGAGTTTATCGCGATGGAATTAAATAAATGTGTTCCTCCGCCGGAAAGATTTGTCGCCGAAAATAAAAATCTAAAACAGCTAACGACGCGGTTGGTCGTTTCTCGGAGAAAGAAACACGGAATGGAATGGACGATAACGCATCAAAATGCGCAAACAGTCGAGAAGCGTCGTTATTTATTTCCCTCGACAAGATACGACATCATTACAAGATTTTACTCCGAGCAGTTAATTTAGCACCTAGAAATTATTGATCCAGCATACTAACAATCGCTGTCAACCTCAATCTCTTTTTAGTATGAAAATTTTTACATTCCCGGGAAAATTTTCAGATAGAAAAAGGTAAGAAATGTGCTAATTATGAGAATAAAGTTGATAAAAATATAATCATTTCTGATTCGTTATTATAAGAGCGTTAGGAGATTTGAAATGGACATCGTTAGAAGAACGCAGTTAACTACCTATACTTAAGAAGTTAGAAAGAACATTTCGGGATAGCTAGCGAATGATGTTACTGAAATTATCAGGAATACAGCATATTTCGTAAGTCGCACGATAATGTGGATAAGATTCGCGAAGCGTTAAAATAGATCGTTTATCACCAGGGATTATAATAGGATTATAATAGGAATACAATAAACGAGTATCGATAGGGTCATTGCATCCGCCGCCATCCACCTTTAAGTTGCCTTGCAGGGTATGATGTAAATGTATTAAATTAAAAATATACCGCTACCTTTACATAAATTTAAAATATCAATCCTATGACAAAAAATCGGTACAACATACATTGTACAAACTCTCTCATATATGGGTACCCACTAATGCGTCGTTTAGTTATCTTTAGAAAATGAAAATCGTATCAGCCGGTTTTTAAAAAACCAAATTTTTGTTCAAGTTGCCCAAGAATAAACTAGCCTTATATTCATTCATTGAGAAAAACGATATACGTAGCATTATTGTAGATGTATACTCAAGTAACTGTACGAAATTTGATGAAAATCGTTAGAGCCGTTTTTGAGAAAATCGAATTATTGTTAAAGTTGCCTAGAATAAACTAGCCTTATAGGTATTCATTTTTTGAGAAATATGAACTCTACAGTATTATTGAAGACGTAAACTCAAGTAACTATACGAAATTTGATCAAAATCGTTCCAGCCGTTTTCGAAAAATCGGATTGTTGTTAAAAATGCGTAGAATAAACTACTCTTAATTATTGAGCAATGTCAACCATTTCTATGTATACTCTGCTCAGTATGATGAAATGCCTAAGTACGAGATTTCATTCATTTTCGCTCTATCGTCTAGGCTCCAGAGCCAGTAACAGACAGACAGACGGCATTGCAAAAACCAATTTTTTGGGATTCAGCGACACCTAAAACGTGTATTTCCGTAAAAATCTCGAGGTCGAATTTTTTCGCGAAAACAATACTTTCTCGATGCTTCGTATGAGAAAGTAAAAATAATACTTATTAAATGACATTTAAAGTTGTCTCGACAGTTTAGTACCTATATAAATTGAACTGCTTAAATTAAATTATGGTTAACTATTGCCTGCGGCTATCTCTATGATTCTATCCATTCTGTTCTATTTCTTTAACAATTCATAAATTAGAAGTTTTCTTGAAAGGTAAATTCACTTAAAGCTAAAAACAAACTTCCAGCCCGCTAAAAAAAAGTCAAACTTCATCGTCTGTAGCAAACGTACTTACGTAGTTCACTTCACTAAATCTATTTCCACATTTTCATCTCCGTTTTGTTATTTTTGTTTACACTAATCTCCATTTCCTATTAATTTCAACAATAATTCTAACTGTCCCATGAGCGGGGAAACGGTCTTAGAAGCAAATACCAGCTCCTATACATTCCTTTTTCAACTTTGTCTTATCTCGTTCATTTTTAAACTACCTAGCTTAAAAGTTAGCAGGTTTCTTGTAAATAATCGTCTTTTAAATGTTAGGCGGAACCCCAACCTCGCTGTCCAAAAGTTTAACTAAATAAAAATAAATAAATCGGAATTACGTATAATCCACCCCTAAGAACAGAGTTACGCTTTCGTGTTTTGCTGTTCGCCGGCCATCCTGAAACATTACTCTTCAACTCGGTTTCCCCGCTGAAGTCAGCCACCATGGCAGAGACCTTGAAACCTTCAGCGTCGCTTAAAAAGATCCCAGAGGAGATAAAAACTTCAATCCGCCCCAAAAAAACCATCACGACACATACACGTTCCTAACAAGTGCGACAAGAGCATAAACACGCAACCCCAACACACGGGTCTCATCAGTTATTCCTCCAGCCCCTAATTTCAGGGCACGCTGGGTAACAAGTCCGGGGCGATTGTTATCTGGGAAACATACCTTGAGAATGAACGCAAGCACGGCGTGCCTCTAGGATTCGAAAGCTTATACGTTCAGAGACGCGGCTTGGCAAAGAAAAGGAACAATAATGATTCAATCAACCCCGGGCGATTTTGCGTTTCTGAATGGAAAAACTCATTCCAGAATGTATTTTATTTTGAAGCTAATATGACATGGAAAATCAAACAGAAAATCATGCACGTAAAATACGCTGACCGTCGTTTTCAATAAAATATAATTCTACTGGAATAAATCTAGATTTTGGTATTAATTATAGTATTTGAATGAACCTCCACGCCCTTTCATAACACATAATTAGGTACTAGGGGAAACTGAAATCGCAATTACTTTGATGTTTCACTACACTATGTAAAACCTCGGTAAATATTGACTGATTTAATAGATGAAATAAATATATTCCTAAAGAGATAAACAATCAATAAAAATCACACATGACACATATTAAACATTTTTGTTTGGCGCAACTATCCCCAATACCGAAACCTCCTGATATATTTCAATTTCTACTACTTTTACAGAGTAAAAAATGAAGTTTATTTGTAATTTGATAAATCTGAACGTAAAATACATTCACGCATATCCTTGATACATAATTTAGTCAAATTATGGAAATGTTCTCTGAGTGATATTCAAATATATTTTCAACGAGAGTTAACAAATGAACATAAGGATTAATATGGACGCTATAATCACATCCGCATACTTCCACTATCGATCAGATAACAATTGTTTAAGAGAGAACTTAACCGACTAAAACGCAGAATGGGAAAAAACCGCAATACTTCATCCGCAATCATTTTTACCATCGTAGCTACTATGCAATAAAAAACCTGCAGGCGTCGGTATTTCTCCACTCGAGCGACTCCGAAATGAACTTTGCACGCACCCACATTCACACACGCGCACATCCCACGCGCATAATTCCGCACAAAAATTTTCCGCCCTAAAAGTAAAACGTATATACTTTTACACGACAATACGCGCAAATAAACTAAAAAAACCGTGGCGTATTGAAGATAAAAATCGGTACAACAAACATTGTACAAACTCTCTCATATACGGATGCGTCGTTTGGTTATCTTTAGAAATTGAAGATCGTATGAGCCGGTTTTAAGAAAATCCAATTTTTGTTAAAGTTGCCCAACAATAAACTAGCCTTATTTCATTTTTTGAGAAGTATGTACTATTATTGCAGACGTATACTCAAGTAACGGTACGAAATTTGACCAAAATCGTTGTAACCGTTATTGATAAAAACAAATTATTGTTAAAGTTGCCTAGAATAAACTTCCCTTAACTATTGAGCAATGACAACCATTTCCTCATAGCTTCTACTCTGTATGATAAAATGCCTAAGTACGAGATTTCATTCATTTCGCTCTACCGCTTAGGCCCTAGACCCAATAACAGACAGACGGCATTGCGAAAACCACTTTTTCGGACTCAGCTACACCTAAAACGTATATTTCCGTCAAAATCTCGATGTCGAATTTTATCGCGACTACAATACTTTCTCAATATACTTCGTATATGGTAAAATAAAAATCGGTACAGCATACATTGTACAAACTGTCTCATATACTAATGCGTCGTTACTTATCTTTTGAAAAGATGAACTATGTAGAATCTTGATAAACATCAACTTAAATAACTATACGAAATTTGAATGAGCCGTTTTTTCTAAAATCCACTTGTTATTAAAGTTGCCCAAGAATAAACTACTCTTATATTCACTCATTTACAAAAAATAAATATGTAGTATTATTTCAGATATAAACTCAAGTAACTGAACGAAATTTGACCAAAAACGGTTGATCCGTTTTTAAGAAAATCACATTGTTGTTAAAGATGCCCAGAATAAACTTCCCTTAATTATTGAGCAACGTCAACCATTTATTCATATCTTCTATGCTGTACGATATAATGCCCAAGTACGAAATTTCATTCATTTTCGCTCTACCGTTTAGGCTCTAGAGCCGCGAACAGACAGACCCACAGACAGACAGACGGCATTGCGACTCAGTTACACCTAAAACGTATATTTCCATCAAAAGATCGAGGTCGAATTTTTCGCGATAACAATACTTTCTCAACATACTTCGTGTATGAGAAAGTAAAAACGAACCTAATGACACGTATATCAGTGATAAAAAAATCAACCTTCAGAAACCCTTCATCGGGCATCACGAGGAACCAACTGCCTGAAGGGTGGTGACCTATCCCAGTGGACCCCGGGACCCTAAGCGAGCAATCCACCACCACCACCCCCCCACGCACAACCGTTGGCGCCTAAGCGGGGTAAAACACAAGGGTTGAATGGAGCGGTGAGGGTTAGGGGAGAGAGGATGCAGTTGACGGGCCCGAAGGGGGAGGTAGGGATGGATTGAAACGGCAGCGGGGATGTGGAAGGAGATGTGGGGGTTGGCCTCAGAGGGATTCGCAGTCGGGAACCCCTAAGGCTCATTAATATGTGCGACTACTCCCTTGAGCATTGGTGCGTATAATCAGGCCGGGATCGTAATGCTATATGAGGAGATGGGGCTTCGCTCGGAAGGCGATGCAGAAGGGGAGGAAGCGAGGGCAACTGAACACTCTTTAGGGGGGAGAATAGGGTGAGAAAGAGAGAGAGAGAGAGAGCGGCTTGGTAAAAGGTATTTCAGCATGTCGAATCGTGTGTTTGCTAGGTTATCTTTCAGAACAGACCGAACTCGAATCGTTCGGTTTTATTTCCATAATCACTAGCACTTTGGTGTCGTTTGTGCTGAATAATCCTACGGTTAAGTTCGTGCTTTAAAAATTGCGTCGTAAATTAGATGCAATTCCGGCACTCCTACAGTTATATCGCCTATTTTAAATTGAAAATCAATACAATTAATCTTGCGGATACAAAAATAAATGTTCGATGAATCATTCGTTAATTATATTTTCATTTTTAAGCCCACTGTATAGTTTCATCTAATTATGAGTATAGTATGTGTAATGTTGGTTTTCACAGTCTTCTCTGAAGGATTACTCTTATCAACTTTTAATACACAGGAAACACGTTTACTGAATAATGGAAATGTGAATATAATATAACCCTGAAACGTTTAAAATATTTCGAAATTCTCCGAAAAAATCAAGCATTAATCATTCGAGTATAGTAAAATTCGCTGGGATGAGTTAAAAATTTTCTATACCGCCATTTGCACACGGGAATGTGTATGAGGTTCATAGCCTAGGAGTACACTCAAACTGCTTACTTCGGTCAACCAATGTTGTTTTTTACTGTGATAATATTGCGCCTTTTATCCAGAACCTTACTGAAGTCAAGTAATCCTTCTAGGAGGAAAAAATAAGGTTTCTTTTCATGAGTCCATCGAATCAACGCCGTTGTTATGGAAACCTTTCGTCAAAACACGAAACAGTTAATCAGTGGAAATATCTACAGTGAATGAACAACTTCACCTCAGATTTAATCCTATTGGTAGCTAATATATGAGATAGCTTTTTCTATTCAAAGATGCACATATTCCCACTGGGAAAAACTACTTTATAGGTAAAGTGCGGATTTAATTAATTTATAAGCATTTCACAGATTCGTAAGTTATATTATAGCCATAAATTAGAAATCACAGCCCTATAAATACTATTTTTAAAAACTACTCCTCACTTTCGACGCAATTTAAACCTCGCTTAAAAGGTCTGTTTTTAGCGTCAAATATTTGGATATGGGGAGATGAGTTCTCAGAGAACAAAAATAGCTTATCCTCCTGGCGAATAAGACCCAAATTAAGCGAATGAATATTTAATTACGGTGAAGAATTCATCCTGATACGAATCAGTCAAAATACGCGGCGTGAATACCACCTGGGAAATTTTACACCGAAAGAAATAACCTGAATTTTATTGTGGCTTTATGTGTAGGAATGTAGGAATTTATAAAATCACACACACACATATATACATACATAACAGAGGGAAATCCTTAAGGGTACTGAAACTTTAATCCCGCCGCTTATTTTATTATTTTCAAAACGAGAAATTGAAAGAAAGCTCAACAAACCGTGCGAAAGGAAGTAGTTAAAAAAAAATAAAACAAAAATATCCCCGAGGAGGACGAGAGGAAATCGAGTCGAAAAAAAATAAAGAGAAACGTTTCCGTGGCGAAGGATTCCTGGCGTGAGGAGATTACCACAGCATCAGGACCGTAACGCACGTAGAATTTCCCGCCTCGCCATATGGGCTTCAAGGCAGAGTACATCTGACCTTTCCTCCTCATTTGAAATTGTATCCACGGCCAGGAAGTGGGGAAGGGGATGGAGGGGGAGGAGTAGGAGGGGGAGGAGTAGGAGGGAGAGATAGGGCAAACACGACCGCCTGCGAGGGTCAATATCGAAACGCGGCGCGACCGTCATATTTTCAGTCCTCCGGGCCCAGAAACGGGAATATGCAATGAACAAGAAGGGAACTGCACGTGCATTAATTCCGCGTCCGCGAAATTACTCGATTTCTGAGTTTTGAGAGGTCGTTACGAACGCGACAGAAATATTTCCATTGCTGTTCTTATTAGACGGCATTGTCGTCCGTTCAATGACACGAAAGAGAAAAAATAACTGCAACGTGGTGATGCCGCTGTACTGCCCATGAAGATTTAAAAAAATCTGATGTGGCCAACACATGACTTTCTCCATATTTGGGGTATAGATATTTAAATTATGAGTAGCATTATAAGGCAAAATTATTATTTCGTATCGTAAAAGAAGACACGTCCTTGCCGTAAATTACGTATATTTTGAATGTTTACAGAATTCTCCGCTACATGGTGTTGGCGCTGTTTACTGGTATTAAGATAATGCGAAATATATCCGAAAGGGATGGTTCTACGAAAATTAGTTTCAAAAAAAACTTGGAAGAAATAATATTCTCTACAACTTTGGTCCTTACGAAGATTACCAATAACGATGTTTTTAAGATATTTAACGGAAACCGAAAAACCGGTTATTTATAAATAACTCCTAAACAATAACTCCTATAGGAAATTGTTTCAAATTAAAACTGTAGGAAATTACATTCTCTATAACATTATTATAGTATTGTATATAGAATAATGATGTTTTAACAAAGAAATATCGCAAAACCGAATCGGGTTTCGAATAAACCGCGACTTCCGATTATCCGTTATTGTCCAAAAACTAATCAGTTCTTTGTGCTCATGTTCAAGTGTTATATATGAAATTTGGTAACGATATGGCATGCACTTTTTGAGTTAGAGCGCCCACAATAACATACACACAGACATCATTCCGAAAATAGTCTAAACGTGTTCTAGGGACCTCAAAACATGTAATTCCGTTGAAATCTCGAAGTCGATTTTTTTCATGAATACAATACTTTCCCATTACTACGTATGGAGAAAGTAATAAGCCTTTTCTTTGAAGAAAAAAATATTATAAGAGAAAAAAACTACAAACATGCTACGTAAAAATTCTTTTAAATTAAAATTATGATACCGATTATGAAATACAGGTAACATTGGCAGTTTCTACTGTCCTTTTTCCCAAGATCGATAAAAGTGGCTAACAATTTTTTTATGAATTAGAGACGGGAGCTCTTCGAAAAGTTGAATTACGAAAAAAAAATTGAGACTTTTGTGGAATGGCAACAATAGACGTAGATGTAAATCGACGTGTACAAAAAATACGTTATAATAATCGACTGGGCCGAAATAAACTACTGACAATTTCTCTCGGATTCGATTAGACAGGCCACCCTTTATATTATTAGACAATGTGAGGTGACGCTTTTTGCCAGGTGGAGTTCTTTCTCTAAGCTTCCGGTAGAGAGCGTGCATGTAGAGTACAGGTAGTCCCCCACAACGTAGCGATGGAAAATTACTAGAAGGTAACTTATTGGAGGTAAAATGTAGAGCGTTAAAAATATTTTTCATTATGAGAGAAAATTACGGCCCATTGCCACTTGCGGGGTTGGCACACGGAGCGCGCAGGGACGGGGCCCCTAGTTCGAGATTTTAATTAGAGTGTACGTATGACACGTGCTGCCATACGCCATTGGCGGCATGCAGGGCAATCATAAGAATGAAAACTAACAGACGTCTTAGGTTGAATTATTTGTAACTTCCGAAAAAGGGTAGGAACCAAATCACTCGTAAAACAGGTGCTATAACAAAAGGCGTATTTCGGCTGCAAAGCAGTCGTCTTCGGCGGTAATTCATCGTAGATCAATTCTGTAACTCGCTTTCATATGTTTAGTTTTAAAAATAAGACTGAAATATTCGTTGTAGTGAAACTGAAATTAAAAAAAATAGTCATCGATGTAAATGCGCTTTTTGAAAACTCAAAGGACTAATTACAAAACTAACAACGTACCTTCATTTGACATTCCCGAAACGCACACATCTTAAAAATTACAGAAATATAAGTATCCATCATAAAATATTATAAAATTTCGTTGAAAAACTCATTTAAAAATTCTTGAAACATTTTTATTATGTATTATATTAAGTAACTTTCAACTAGCTAATATTTAACGAGCTAAAAACACCAATAACTTCATTGAGATAATTCAGGTATTTCCATAAAAGGAACTGCGATATCGGCAATCTCCGTCTCATCTCTCTGCTAAAAACAGCCGTCATCAGTGTAGCAGCTTCGTACGTGAAATTTACATTATTTATTATGAATATTGGAAAGAGAGTTTTTCAATTCGATTTTAACCACGTGGAGGATTCGAAAATTAACTTTCGAAAGAAATAATATAAAAAAACGCGGAATAAAAAGAACAATAGCTTCCTGAGGAAATATGCTGAACGGTTTTCGAAATTCATTTGTTTATTCGATACATCGGTGGTGGAAAACACTCGATGAAAAACCGAATTAGCAAAATATATGGAAAAAATTATATAAATTGCACCTCGCGGGCATTTGGATAAGACAGACTTTTTTATAATACATTTTACGGCAAAAGTTTAAAAAACGTCGCTATGTAAGTATTAACCGCTCGATTGATACGCGAGACTTGCCCTTATCGCAGAAACATTTTGTTTAATTTCCAGTGGAAACGTTTTTCTTTTTCAATTATGGCTTCCAATTCGCTTACGTTATTGCTGGACGCGTCGACTCTGATGACTTTTAATTCCTATAAATGACATTAACGCCCTCGCGGCCAATTAAACCGACTTTGTGACGCGTGTCTCCCTATTATTGGCTCATATCTGCATCATCAATACGGCAATTAGGCAAACAAGTGAATTTCGTCCGGCGGTTTGTTTTGCTGGATCCACCCGGGTGGATGGAGCCGAACTACGGTCGAACAACAAAAAAAAGAGTAGCGACTTCCGCTTCATTCTGTCGCCAGGGCGTTTTGCCGGGGAAATCGTACTAAATAAACAGGGGCTGAATTGAACGTGTTCTACTGTGACGCGGAAGGATACGTGTTTGGGAATCCGTCAGTGGAGGCAAATGAATGAATTATATGGAGGGTACCCGGAACATCGGAATAAAACTCATCCAAAATCCTACCTCAATTTATCATTCATTCATGAGCATCTTTCAGCGAAGTAGGCACGCAACGCATCGGTCATTAGTCCTATAGCTGTTATCATCGCTACGTTTACCCTCTCTCTATATACTTACATATATATATATTTATATGTAATGGCGGATTTAGGGGAGGTCGCACTTGGGGCGTGCGCCGGCCCTCCCCTGAGGCAATGGGCCTCGAAAAATGTTTTTATGTATAAATTCAAAAATAGGTATAAAATACTAGCAGAATTGCCCGTTGAATTTCAACGGATTTAGTGAATATGCTACAGCACAACATACATTTAAAATATATAGTAGATACTTTTTCATTTACTATTAGCTTTTCTTAACAATTAATCATATTTGCTTGCAACAATCCATTTCCAAGCGTATTGTATTCAAATAACTGATAATTTTATTTCCTATCATATCACATTTGCCAAATCCAGCTTCATTTCTTGTGTAATGATGCCTCGCTGAAATATTTACTTTTATGTCTTGTAAGCAACCGTGAAAAGGCAACATACAGTTGTCCATGATTGAACACTGACTCCGGTAAATGTACATCAGAAACGTGAGCCTATTTACGTTAATAAACATTATAATGTAGAATATAATGATTTTACTTACAAAAAAGGTAATATTCCAGTATTCAATAGACGAAAGAAGGTTCAATTGCTTTCGCCTATCGCTATAAACGCTTACCACAAGCAGTTTCCTGAATAATAATCAGTATGTATGTATAAAGATTGACATGGATCGTTTCGTTGCTTAAATAAAAGTGCGAAGCGAATAACGCTAAACTTTCCGCTATTTGTAAGCTTCATCAAAGCTAACTGAATAGGAGGTAACAATGAAGGCCACCTTGGCAACGCTCGGGAGGGATACGAAAAATCCACAAAATTTCGCAACAAATATCGCATTTCTGAAAACTTCGACCGTGTAACATGTAACTTCGCAGGAATAAGATAGTATAGAGTTTTATTCGTCGAATAAAGCAAAAACAGAAAAACTAGGTCCATGTTTACGTATTTTGATGATTGAAGGAAGAATACCTTACAAGTCAAGAAATCGATTCATACGTGTTATCTTATGGAAAAAGTTTAATCTCCTATATTGGCAGCAGGGATTAATCCCGGTTGAACAAAGCTTGACCATTTACTAAGTTAGGATGTAAGGAAGAATCGTACCGAATTTGGTTATTCCACCTTTTATCGTTTAGGAGGAGTTCCATAAACAAACCAACAAATCAACAAACATCGGTTTTTTCGGTTTCCCTCAAATATCTCCTTAAAAAACATCGTAATTGGTCATCTTCGTAATGACCAAAGTTGTAGAGAATAATATTTCTTCCAAGTTTTGTTTGAAACAAATTTTCGTAGAACCATCCATTTCGGAGATATTTTGCTTTTCCTTAATTTCCAGTATACAGCGCCACCACCATGTAGCGGTGAATTCTGTAAACATGTTCAAAGTAAACCTAATTTACGGCAATAAGGACGACTGTATTCTTTTACGATACGAAATAATAATTTTGCCTTATAATGCTATTCATAATAATTTAAATCTCTATACCCCAAATATGGTGAAAGTCATGTGTTGACCACATCAGAATTTTTAATAGGGAAAAGTGGAAGCCCCACACACACATATACGAGTACGTGTAGGTGTATACACACACACACACATATATATATATATTTAGGGCAACTAGGTGTTGAAGGAAACCCAGTGGACACTTACCGGAAGTAGAGCGGCTGGGGTGCTGGAGAGACACATTTGCAGAGGTTAGAGCTTTCGGGATGATCCCTTCGTCAGCACAAGAGAGAAATAAATGCTTAAGGAAAAGGAAGGGTAATAATAAAGGTAGCAACAAGGTGTTGGAGGAAGCCCAGTGGACACTTACCTACATTGAAGAGCCGCTGGGGGTGCTGAGGACACACGAAAAACACAAAAGAACAAAAACGACACGAAAATGGAGCTTTCGGGCTGACGCCCTTCTTCAGCGACGGAGAAACATATACTGTTTAAAGTGACACACTGGGTGGGGGATATAGACTGCAGGTCTCTGTTCCTACTCCTACCTCCTTTCCAACTCACGTACCACAATTCCTACGAAACAGCGAGACGCACCTTCGAGGATTAATTTTTCCAAAAAAAATTACGTGGAAGGTCCGCGTAAAAAAAAAGAAAGAAAAAGATTCAGCTAAAGATGGGGGGGACACAGATGGAGGGAAAGAAAGGTCGAAGGACGGAAAGGTTGTTGAAGAGTTGGGAATGGAAAGAGGGAGGAAGGAAAGTGTGCGGAGAGAGAGTGTGTGTGTGTGTGTGAGAGAGAGAGAGAGTGAGAGAGAGAGAGAGAGAGAGAGAGAGAGAGTGAGTGAGTGAGTGAGAGAGAGAGAGTGAGAGAGAGAGAGTGAGAGAGAGAGTGAGAGAGAGAGAGTGAGAGAGAGAGAGTGAGAGAGAGAGAGTTAGAGAGAGAGAGTGAGAGAGAGAGAATGGAAATATGGCGAGGAGGGGCAAATCTGGACGGGAAGGAAAAGGATAAGGTATAAAAAGTCCTTCCGGTAAATGGCCTGAAGAATGAGTGGAAAGGAGAGGGGAAAGGAGGAAAACCGCACTTGCGGGCATTTAGGGACGGAAAGGAAAGCATATGGTATAAACGAGGACGATGAACACTTGGAAAAGAGAGAGAGAGAGAGAGAGTCGGAATAAAGTGAGGATATAAGAGGATGAAATTTAACGAGAAAATATCGTTGGAGGACTCTGGTAGCGGGGAGTATGGCTCGATGGAGACGATAAATTCAGTAGATGAAGAAATATGAAAAAGGACAAAGTGGAGAGAGAGAGAGAGAATGGAAGGAAAATAGGACAGAAATAAGAAGGAAAATAGGACGAGAACGTGAAGGGAAAAATGATGGAGAAAAGCGGAGATGAGGAGGAGATAAACGGTTGATAAAAGAAGCGAAACGATAAACAAGAGAATGAGAAGCGGCAATATAAACGAGAACAATGAAGGGGATAAAAGGAACTAAATATTAAAGAAAAACAGAAACAAAATAAGGCATAAAAATCGGCGTAATATTGTACATTGCAAGATATCAGAACCTAGTTCATAAAATAATGCCACTGGTGACTTTACTTAATGGAGATCTTGTGGCTCGCTCGCTTACCGGAAAACTTAATCAGTTTTTGGTATAATTAATATTTAATTCGGATGACTTCATGTGCACAAAGGGCAGACAAGGAATGGGAGAGCGATGTAACCGCTTAGAGCAGCGGTACCCAACCTACGGCCCGCGACGGGTTTTTGTGCGGCCCGCAAAGCCATGATGAAAAAGCAATTCGAAAAATTTAACACAAAAATTGATATATTTTTATGAAAATTTATCAAATAAAACTTTCAATATCGGAATATTTACCATAAAAACCTCAATTAGACTACATTTCACTTAAATACCACCTATATATATATATATATAGATATATACAGTAGAACCTCATAAACCCGGCAACCTCGGGACCTAGCATTTGCCGGGTTTTTGAAAATGTACAAAAAATCCTTAAGTAATGTACATTTTTGGTAATTGATTATATAATTCAAATGATGAATATCAATTAAAAGGGAACCCATTATCAATAAAGACTATTCCTTATACATGCACTACAATGAGGAATTATAAATGAACCGTTAAAAAGTAAATAACGAACGTAAAATAAAGAGTATATCTAGTAGGTACGCATTTACAGCATTATTTTCATCGCACATTATTCTGAAAATTATTTTTAACAGATCAAGCAAACTAGCTTGCTTCATGCATTTTGATTTTTCCTTCATAAGTTTATCTTGTATTCGATACAAACAGGTAATCTCTTGAAAATCAATGCAAGAGTGTTGTTCTAAAATGGATATTTTATCTGTGACCAACTGTATACAGCGATCTATTGAAGGTTTGTCCTTAACTATCTCTTGATTATCGTCACTTTCATTTTCTTCATCTTTTTCGTGCTCAGGTTTCAAAACCATGTCCGCTATTTCGACTATTTCACATCAGTTAGCGGAAGTACGACAGGCGCATCATTGTCGATATCAACCCAGTTTCCACTCTTTTTGCTATTGCGAAAATTTTTCGCTTGCTGTATCAGCATTAGGCCTGAAATAGGTACACCTTCACTTCTTCGCTGACGAAACCACTCAAACAATACCTTATCAACAATATTTACCCGGGACGTGTAGTGTTTTACAGCCACACATAGCTTTAGGTGTATCACTCTCTGCATAAAATTCCAATATTCCCGTTTTTTTCTCCTTTAAGTCATACACAGAGGAACTACCAATGCTATATTCTCCGCAAAGTCTCTTCACTGAAGTACCTTTTTCAAGTTTTCTTAGTAATTCCACTTTTTTTTCAATGGTGAGATTTTTCTGTTTACGTTTCGTAACTCCACTTATGGGTTGTATTCTTTTTTTGAAGTCATGTCCAAATAAAATTTAACAAAAGTACTAATTGCATTAACGAAAGACAACTGCTATCGCCACAAATCTAAACATGTGCTTATAATGAGGTAAACAAAACAATGAAAACAGATAAGCGTACATCATTTAAAGTAATTTCTAGAGTATTAGAATTTTTTACATATGTTTTGAGGAGAGCTTCTGAGCATTATTCCGAATTTATCTCCATTTATTTCCTCGTACTTCCAACTTTTGCTATTTTGAACTCCACCCCACCCCCACCTCCCATTTTCTCGAAAACGCTCGTCGCTTGTTTTTTTTATTTTGCGTCACGCACGCGCGCTCAGTGGCGTGGGCGGGTTCAATCCCACGCATACCTCTTGACCCTACCGTTTTATATATCTCTAGCGTCATCCGCCTCCAAAGCTTTTACATAAATCACGCCTCCCTTTCGCTATTTCGTCTTCCATTTTGGATGCCGTACCCTTCCATTTGCCTCCATGAAGCAGGAAAAATGCCTCTTGACTAATTCTGCTCCATCCTAGGTTCAATCGAATGAAGTCTGTCTTATCTTCTTAAGCTCGAATAATATGTTTTAAGCTTAGGTAAGGCTGATTACATCATAGGTTCCCAACTACTATATTTGATAATTGGTTGAAGCTTTCGCGGGTGCTTGTCATGCTGAACTTAGGTTTTTTCGGGTTATCCCGCGTAAATTTTTTGCGTAGCAGAACACGCCGCCGGGGGACACGAAATAGATTTCAAAAATACAAGAATTCTCGCGATTATGTGACTCGAGTTATGCGGAAAATAAACAGCCATTGAAAATGGCAAATGCTATTAACACCCTCATTTGGGGCTAATTGAATTTAAAAATACATTTTTTGTAACAAAAGGGAAAAAAATGTTAGTCTACCTAGCTGTAAAATTATTAGACCCCTAAGAGGAGTGGAATTTTTCTCAGCTTTCGGCAGCATTGAAAAACCTTCGGTGGCGTATTTAGCCAAATCACTGGAAGAAACATATCTTGCAAAATATACGAAAGAATTGTTTTCATTAAGTCTTATAAATCTTATTTTCACTTTCTCTAAAAAAAAAACGACCACTAAAATCTCGCAATAACGAATTTCATAATAACTAACTTCTCACTTTTAAGCACAATTAAAAAAGTAATAATTATAATAGGAAAAATCACTGATTTTAAAAATTATTTGCCAAATATACAATTTCATCTCAACTCTGGCTACATCTCATTCGACGAAAACGCGCTTGACATCACAGTAACGACTGGAAAAATAACTCTACTGAGCGAATTTCACTCACGACAACCTACATCGTATTTTTATGCCCTAACTTTATTAACGCAAAGATAGAGTCGGTTAGGTTCCATAAAAAATTTCACGCAAACCCTTGCTCAAAAAAAAAAATAAAAAAAAATAAAAATTTCCTTGTGTGACGTACACAAACAAGGTCAGACAAGAGACGCAACCAAACACAGAAAAAAGCGAGCTCTTTTTTTTTAACGCGTGGCGATAAATTAAAAACACTACACGGCCGAGGGAATTAATGGAGTGAGCAAAGTCTACGTCGAAGAGCGTCGGAAACAGAATTGGTTGCGGACAAAACCCAGACGATTACGACAACGTGTTCGAAACGACGCAGAGAAAGAAAGTATCTAAATTACTAAGTCCTAAAAGAGAGCGAGGGAGAAATAGAGAGTGGGGTCGTCGTGGTAAAGGGACCAAATGGAGAAAAAGATATGAAACAGAAAGTACGCGAGGAATTTAATAAGAACAGAAGAGCGGAAATTGAGTGAGAGAGAGAGATAGCAATAGGAGGAGAAAGAAAGTGGGTAGGACTACGATATTTTCTCCTCCGTCCTTCCACAACACATAAAAGCGATCTCCGATAGGAGAAATAAACTGGGAGTGGAGAAAGAAAGGCGACACTCGTCATATGAGGCGGTGAACTAACCTTGGTACCAAATGATATTGGAAATGCACCTGTAGTATAAATAGTGTAAATCAAAAAAGCAGAAGGATGCAAGAGTGATAAGACCTGGGAAAGAAATAAAAAAGTAAAAAAAACGACCGTAAATCCAACCTATCGCTCACTTTCCGTCCCATTTGACGACGAGAATTGGAGGGAGGAACGGAACGATTGGACCTAAAATGGCGGAACGGAACGATGGAACGGAACGCAGCAGAGGGGGCGAAATGGGAGGAGGTGGGAATGCGAAAGGGATGGACGGGATATAAGGGATCCAGCGATTGGAGAGAAAGAGATATATATATAGAGAGAGAGAGAGAGCAAAGAATGAGAGAGAGAGAGGGAAAGGGAGGAAATGGTGGGTGGCGAGAGCGTAATGGGGGAATGCTCCTGTTAAATTGGAAGTGAAATTAGGGGGGGAGAGGGAGGCCGCGAAATAAAGGAGAAAACAACTGACTGCGCGAAGAAATGGAATTTGCGGGAGATATAAGGGTTTAGGACTGCGGAAAATTGCGCGTGGTGGAAATGAAAATCTAAAGATGAACAGCTAGGAATGAAGAACCAATATCAAGTGATGGTTTCTATTTTTTAATAAAACCTATATACGGAAACGCGTATATTGAGAATGGGAATGTAAAGATATTGCTTCGTTTTGCCACAAACACGACGGAATTTCAACTCGTAATTAAATCTGAATACTAAATATGAAGATTTGGCGGGCTGATCGGAATGCCTAGAAAGGTAGCATGAATTTCTGTGATGAATAATTCTGCCGAATTATGTTCAGCCTATTTCTCTATTGAAGTTGTCACTTAAAAAACTCTGCCCTTTGACAGCATGATGATCCTTTAAGTTTATAGTTTAGTATAACGATAATAGAGGGCAGCACGATATTTGCATAGCGATTAAGTGGAAACATCTGGCAGAGGAAAAACTGAGTAAATGTCACTAAAATTTTGGTTTAAGCAAGACGTCACGGTTCCAACACGTGTACGGACAGCATCTGCTGGGGGGGGGGGGGGGGGGGGGGGGTAGAATAGCGAAGTTCGTACACGCGTCGTGTGGGAGCGATATTTTTTTTGTAAATTTCGCAGGGAGAATCTATTTTACCCAATAATGGGCGGCAATATTAATCCTACTGATCCTCAAATGGCAAGTCTGGATATTTAATAGATTGGATTCCGTATGTGCGAGAAATATTATTAATTAAGTCATCGACGAATTTCTATAGTTTTACGTAATGGACGGAAGCCGTTATTTTATCACCAAATAGTAGGACTGGTAGAGAAGACAAAAATAACTGTAGCAACACTTGTACATGTAAATAATGCGCCATAAAAAGCAAAATCGATGCGAATTTAACTTGCAAACATAAACGGAAGCAGCATAGTGCAAAACTACCCCTGTACTGATGGACTCGCTTTTTTTTTACAAGCATTTCGCTCATGAATATTTCAAAAGCGTATCCACCAAAAAGTTGTGTCATCGATCAATCATCCGGAATTATATAAATGCAGAGGGAAATTTTTTGTTTTGTTTTTATCAAAATCCTTTTTTTTAATATAATATCTTTCCGAACTGCAATTTGAATTACATCCCACTAGACGGAAACACTTTCCTTAGAACTATGATATGTCCGTTGCCTAGCATCCACGAAATATCATCCGAAAATGGAAATATGCATACTTATACATATTCACTTTTCCATTCTCTTGTCAACCTTCCCTCCAAAAGAACCTACTCCATTTTTCTTCCTGTAACTTCTCCTAAAAAAAGTAAACCTT
The DNA here is from genome assembly GCA_036926305.1 of Uropetala carovei. Lineage (NCBI taxonomy): Eukaryota > Metazoa > Arthropoda > Insecta > Odonata > Petaluridae > Uropetala > Uropetala carovei. Next base: position 8,291,781 of record JAXCHB010000129.1, read on the forward strand.
ATTTTTTTCATCCTTCCGAACGGTAGATATACTTGTAGAATATAATCTTTAAGCGGCACTTCGCGAAATGGGGATGGAGAGAGAAAAAAATTCTTCCGCTTCATCCGCACCAACCAAAAAAAAAAACCACTTCCTCATATTCTCTTTCACCCTCCCACCTCGCCCCCTCCCCGCTTTCTAACCGCCATCCCTCGCACTTCTTTTTTTTTCTACCGGATGCCAATATCCCATATCCTGCCCCGATACCATTTTTTTCGTCTTCCAATTCGGAGCATAACCATTTTCAATCCCTAAAAAAAAAGAAGATAGAGGGACCGTCTGTTCAATTTTTGATGCAGCCTATTTCGATGTCATCTCTTTTTTTCCTTGTTTCTCACTTTTCTCCCTATGTAATGTATATGTATATATATATATATATATAATACTCTTTATTTAAAATCCTGTATTCCATTATCCTACATTGATGTAAATATATTTTCACGCGTCGTAACATTACTTTTTAGTAGCTAATATAAATATTCAAAATTTATCATGTAAACTGTACTGAATGACGAGGTTCAAATGCAAGAAGGGACTTTTAAGTCCCAATTTCGCCCGAATAATGTCGTTTGTCTGTCTCCCAGCGAATCAAGTTATCACAGTTGCATAACGTTAAGGATAAGGAACTTCGGAATGGTATTAAATGAATCGCATGAAATTAATAGATTACTGTTCTTTCTTTCTTTTTCTAGAATTCGTTGGCGGTTAATTTCCTGCTGATTAAGATTGCTTCGTAGCCGAATTACTCATCCAGTTTTCAAAAACGTCTTTCGTTACCAAATAAAAAAACCTAGTTTTGGGAAAATAAGAGTGTTTTAGTTTAGTTCACACTTAATCCAAACGTGGTTAAGTGAACACTCCATAATAATGTAATGGATACTGATTAGTTATCTGGCAATAAGAAAAGGGAATAGAATCTGTAAAGCTTACTTGATGGAAATAAAGTGAGTTGCGTTCAGTGATTATCGATGACCACTAAAATAATCGCTCTGTTCCACATTCCTCTGTATCTCTTTGTAATATCTCAGCAATCTAGAATGCAACATTCAGGAAAGTTATAATCACCAACTTAACGCGATTCTCTTCAATTGGTCCAAAAAACACTATTAATTGTCAAAATGTTTTAAAAGTGCTCGACATGAGACTCGAGGCAATTGGGAAGATTCTTATTGGATCAACTATAATCCTAGTCCTTAACGAGCCACTTCCGCTACACTCCTTCAAGTAAGTGGACTATACTGATTAGGACTGCCTTTAACACATAATGGATAAAGTTTGTAATTATTAACTAAATAACACGATATGAAATATAAAGGAAAAGTACCTGCAGATGCACTGAAAATATTAACTCACGGTACATCAGGTATGTATATATATATATATATGTATATATATATATATATATATATATATATATATATAAAGGTAGCAACAAGGTGTTGGAGGAAGCTTTCTCCCCAGCTGGTCTTAACCTCCGATAACCCTATTGGCCGTCCCTCCTACCCGTCTCCTCCTATCCCCGAACTCCTCTCATTACTCCTCTCCCCCTCCCCATATCCTCCCCAGTGTGTCACTTTAAACAGTATATGTCTCTCCGTCGCTGAAGAAGGGCGTCAGTCCGGAAGCTCCATTTTTGTGTCGTTTTTGTTCTTTTGTGTTTTTTGTCTCCTCAGCACCCCCAGCGGCTCTTCAATCTAGGTAAGTGTCCACTGGGCTTCCTCCAACACCTTGTTGCTACCTTTATTATTACCTTTCGTTTTCCCTAAGCATATATATATATATATATATAGAGAGAGAGAGAGAGATACGATTCAAGATTATGCCTGCAATATACCGTTTTCCTCGTTACTTTTCGGAAGAGAAGGTCAGAACATTTCCCGCATCACTATTCATGACGTATTCCTACGCTTTGGTACTTTCATTCTTCCGCTGCACGCCATTGGTGGACCGCGAGGCGTTAACGAAAATACGTAGTTATCTTGGCTCTATGTGCACGCTGCTGTTCACCAGCGTGATGAATTGCAGGGCTGTAATTTAGGTGCAGATGATGCGGAAGTCGGAATGAGATTCCCTCCGGAGAAACGCCGCCGAAAGTTTGTTATTAGCAAACAAATAGGTTTTCCGAGTTGCAAATTCGAAAATGATTATATGACGGTATCGGAACATGAGTTTCGCCCAGAAATTCCAACCGAGAAATACACGATTTTAGTCATAGAATTATGCATTTATTTCAGGAGTTCGATGCTAAATCGGTAAGTACATATTTACTGAAACGCCAAAATTAAAGCGTTCACATATATGTATATTAAGTTAAATTAAAACAGCTTGTGATGCGAAAATTAAATTTTAAAATTTATTTTCATTTCCTACCACCTAAAACCTTGAAATACCTTTTCATTTGCGCCTTATTTTAGTGCACCCGTTTCTCTCTAACCTGTCTAGTAAGATTAAAATAAACAGCCTGATAACCAGAAACGCAATTCGCTTGCTGGTACTCTCTAATGAAAATTTCTGTTATCGTAGTAAATAGGAATACGACCTGCCAGACCTAAGTGCATTTCTACGTACTGTATTCCCTGCTCGGGCCTGCTGCTGCCCTCAAGCGGCATTTGGCGTAACTACTTTTGGCTCGTTACGAGTGGATTTTCTGATTCCCGGCAAAGAGCAAACTGTGATAACAATAATCTATAGGTACTAAAATCCGCAAAAAGTCGGAGGATATTTTGAGCAGGCAACGGGTGAATGAACACTAGATTTTTATTTAAATGGTTCTTGTCCACTAATACACCAACAACGGGGAAGCAAATAAACATTAGCCTCAATATAATAGAGAATATTTTTCGTATTTGTTACTCTCAAACAGAAATCATGCATAAATAATAGAGAATTGAAGCGATTATAATCAGCACAGAGTGGTACGAATATTAGAAATACAGAAAAATACATTTTAGAATCTTAAATACTACACGTATCCTCCAATATCCTAGCGATAAAATTGCTAATCATCACGGTAATATCCTAAAACCAAAATTAATTATAATTATGGCTTGCATTTAAAGAGTTATAATCTACAATATTCTATGATAAAAATACTGAAAAACGACGTTCCCCAATATGTGATAAATGTATTGAAAAGGTTAATACTTATGTTTTCCTATGAACTGCTTTTGAAGAGTAGTGAAAATGTTTTTTTTTGCTTAGCAGGGAATATTGAAAGTATTTCCTGTAAACTAGAATCGACTTTTCTTCCGCTTCTCCCAATGTTATTGCGAGTTGTAATAGTACCCAAAGCTTTCACAAAATACAGTTAAATAATCATGGTGAGTATATAAACGTTAACGTTTTGTTTGGAGTACAGTCATAACGACACGGAACAACTGGATATCCGCCAACTACGCAGAAATCGTCCCATAGAAAAACGGACACCAAACAACGAAAATTCAGATCCTCGGTTTAAAAATTTTACGTTCGATCATTAATATATTTATTTTTGTTCAGTATAACTAAACCAAATGAAAATGTGTAAACATTTAATTTATGTTATTGATATTATTGAGAACGAGTTGGGATCGAATATGATAATATGTTATTTTATAGATACCAAAATTTCATAATTATATCTGAGAAAATGCATACTATACGTATAGATAGCCACCAGTACCTGTAGTTGTGTTGGTTTGAGCGAAATATTTCTCTCGCGACGCGAATTTACCGTTTATATCTGAAGCAGAGACGGGCCTACAGAATGAAGAAGATAGCAACGGAGGCTAACCATTCACAGCATAAATGAATAAATAATATACACGTATATATATATATATATATATATATATATATATATATATATATATATATATATATATATATATATATATATATATATAGAGGACCTATATTATAGGTACACACATCTTTATTTATTTATAAACAAACGAGGGAGAATTTTTGAAAAGATAATACCCGCCATGCCTTTACAAATTATACTTCTTACTAGCGTATAGCCCAGTGGTCTTCAACCTTTTTTGAGTCACCGCCCACTTTAACCATATGTTGTCCTTTGAAATAAGTTCACCGCCCACCCAGTGGCGTAGTGAGGGTTTCTGGCGCCCGGGGCAAAGAAGAATCTTGCGCCCCCAGTAGCAAAGCGATTTACGGAGGTATTGTAACCCTAATACTAGTGGGATTGACGTTAGATGAGATTACCGAATACGGTCTCATTGTCAGTGGTAATAACAGCGTTTAAAAATTTATGATTTTATATATTTGATAAAATTAAACAAACACTTCGCTGCTTCTGCGAGAGACTCCGACCACCCTCACGGGCCTTTCGATTTTACCGCATCATGGATACATTGCCGCTAGTGTAGTATGATATGATACTATAGTTAACGACAAACGAACTGTAACATAAAATAGTTGTACAGAATATGTGTGCGTATCATTAAGCTTTTTTATAGAATTTTATTTTTCAGTGTAAAAATTAGAATAGCATTTGGTGTGTTCTTTAACGCCCACCAAAAATCCAAAAACGCCCACTGGTGGGCGCTATCGCCCACCTTGAAGACCACTGGTATAGCCCGTCAAAAATGACGGGAGGAAAGATACGATCGTTCAAACTATTTAGGGAGATCATATTAACATCAGAAACAAATGTCTTGAAAAATCGTTTCCCTCCCGTTACCTCTCTCCCCCTCCCCTTCCCTCTCTTCCCCTCTACTTCCCCCTCTCCCCCTCTATTTCCCTCTTCCCCCCCTCTCGCTCCCCCCTCTACCTCTCTCTCGTATTAAAAGCATTCAAATCACGTTTATACCCATAAGGATTGATATAACAATATGATATCGAGGTCTAAGGTTCGAATATGTAGGCAAGGTAACATCACGTTAAAATTGTAAGATTTCCTCAAACCGTGTGAATTAAACGTTTACACTGAGAAATTTCCAACTTTAGGCGGAAAAAGATGAACAGAATAAGAAACTTCATAATGTTTTCTTCAAAATGGTTCATATCCGAAAATAGTAAACCAAATATTTCTAATTCTAATCTAAAAAAGAATGAAAGTCTGCACGTCGTAAAGCCGATCTTACGTGTAAACTTATTGAAATCAAAATTATCCGCTGGAGTCGAACCCAGATCTTTGATCTCGACTTCGACACATTAAAACGTTTTGTTATTATATCGTAATGCTATCCTAAAAATTTCATCAAATTAGGTTAAAACGTTTGCTGGATATTAGGCATCAAAAAGCATTACATGACAAAGGGACAAAGTGACACTGTCTTTCATATTAGTTTTATGATGTAACGTTATACGGCCGTAAAAATGAAGATTCCCAAGTGACAGCAAGGTTTTGCAAAAAAAAGCATAAATTTAATTACCAATTTCATGTATAAAATTCCTTTCAGCTCGGTTCATCTCCGTATAATATCACGTCAATGGCTGCGGAACTCATCAAGCTGACAATGAGTAAAATAAAGAAAACTCAACGCTAGGATATGTTGAGAAAATATCAAGGAGAAATAGAATCTAGAATGTGTAGTTCTAAGTTATAATAGAATGTTTCAACGATACCATGAGTGTTCCGTAATTATCTCAGAAGAGAACGGTCCGCTTTACTCACCTAAAAATAGAAATAATAACAATTAGGAGTTGTCAACGAATTTTAAGAAAATAAGCCTATAGATAAAATTGGTTCTATATTTTTGTGAATACAAATGGAAGTACATATCACAAAAACAACAATATTAAAAATACATAATATACAACAATTATTATATTTATTATATGTACTCAAACTAATATGTTAATACTTATTATATTTCTTAATCATAATTATATATATATAATAATCATAATAATAAATTAATATTTTTTATTTCCGTATGCTGAATTTCTAGAGCATTTCCTCCTAAATTGGTACAATAGACCTCGTATATCAAATGAACATCTATTTTTCTCCATCAGCCATAAAAAACATTTGCAAATCCAGATGCGCATTTCGGACAAGGAGACGACAGCTGCTTTGAAGGCGAATCGAACATCTGGTAGTATTCTTAACCATTTTGGAAGCTATGGGAGAGAGCGTCACAATATTAACATTTGAGTCCTAGGTTTATTTAGGTGGTTGATGAAGGAAGAAAGAAAGAAACTGCTATCTTCATTATGAAGCAAGAGAATCAGCTAAAAATTGTGGAATGCTCTCTCATCATCATATGTACCAGCTTTGTGATGTGGTAAATCAAAAGACATTAATATATAATATGAAATTTAAGGAAAATTACTATTTTACTGGGGTTTCTTTGTTTTCTGTCTAAATCAGTATAGTGTTATTGCATGGTAGTCGTTTTCGTTGTAACTTCGGAGAATAAATAACAATTTAGTGTAAGTCATACAGCATACTAGAATCCATAGAAAAAATTTCGTACCATAATTTTTCAGTGGCGATTAAAAAATAATTGTCGACCCTTTCAGCCTGTTCATCCAGTGATTTTTTTCCGTTTGTGCTTCCGCTGTAAACAATTTCATAATAAAAAATAGGCAGTTCTAAAATTAAAAGTTCCTTTTAAAGTCTTGGGCTGTATGGTTAAAAATGAGCATGCCAGTAGGCATTGCCTGATTAATATGTATTACATATCTAGCAAGTGTAAAAGTATTTATGGACTAAAAGATCTTACTAAGGAAATAAGGATGGGTGGTTTGATGAAACTGTTCTTCCTCTTAAAAAAAACGAATTTCATTCCACGTAAGTGTCGTAATGCCTAAAGTTACATATAAAAATCCCCACAAAAACATTCACACATTTATAACGATTGAATTATTTGCCCAAGAGCTTCCACTCTCCCTACATTCAACATGAATATAAAGTCATCTTTGGCATGATATATAAGACGTGCCCCTTTAAATTCCGTCTCGATTTTAAGATATGAATGCCACTTGTTAAATTATTCTAGTGATAAAAACAAAATAAAAAACAAAGCAAGACAGGGAACATTTTGCTTCCAAGTAAAAAGGATTCCTATACAGAAGTGTTATATAACGTTTCACCAATCCAAACCACTAATTATACATCATTTCTGAAGACCACATTTTTTTATTAGCATCGAAGCCGCGAAAAAAATAAAACAACCATTAAGACCATCTAATCTGAATGCAAATCAAAGGCGTAATAAAAATTGTAATGAGGAGACTACAAATTTTGGAGAAAGCCATACCCAAATTTAAAAAAAACGCGAAAATATTCTCATCACAGCAGCGTGAAGATTAATTCAGTCTCTCAAGAAAGACTCACTGAAAAGATTAGAACTGCTCCCTCCCTTTTTTCAACCTTACAAAAAAAGAAAGGCCGGAAAACAAACAAAACAACTACGGCAACACACTCAATAAGAATAATGACAACAGGATAGACAGACAGACAGACAGATAGACAAACGACTTTATTTAGGGCGTAATTGAGACTGTGAAGTCCCTTCTTACATTTAACCCTTTCGTTAGATTTGAATATTATATACAAGTTTATTACAAAATTAACACACATATTGATTACAAAATTTTGTTAGTTGAACATGAAGAAATACCATAGAATGATGTTAGTTTTGTGGGTTGGAAAAAACTGTGCAATCGCTTTGTTTAGCACAGAAAAAAGTCCCACTGCGGAAAAACACCTACAAAGAGGAGGAAGGTGTAAAAAAAACCGCGAAAAATCCCTAAATAGATACATAAAAAAATATAAATAAAGAAAGAAAGAATAAAGTATTTGAATACCAACAAATAAAAGAAAATAAGCAACGTAGACATACACAGAACATATAAAAAATATACATATACAACATATACATACAGGAAATTTTTACATAATGTGCAAATTAAGAATATACGTTAAAAGAGGGAGGCAAAAAAGGAGAAAATAATTTTTACAGTAAGCTACATTACAACAAATTATAATTCGAAACGTTAGAACCATTATTTCCTGGAAGAAAAGAGAATGATTAATTATACACATTCTGTCGTTAATATGCGCTTGTGTTGTGATTATGAGATGCTCAGTGCTGCCTCTTTAGATAGAGAGAGAAACAGAGTGAAAGAAAAGGAGAGAGAGAGCTACAGAGAGCTACAAGGGGAGAGAGCGAGGAAAAAGAGGAAAATGGAGGAGGGAGATGAAATAGTAGAGGAAGAGAGAGAGAGGGAAGGAGATAAGATATACAAGTATATATAAAAAATAACTATATTAATTAACAACTTTAGGAAGTCTATAGAGTAAAGGTGAAACACCAACCCAACCCAACGGATTGATTCAATGATTTTACGCTCAATTAAAAAAACATGACGGTTTTTTTTACTTCGACTCCAAACATTCGCATAATAGGACGTAGTTCGGTATGCGGTCGTTGCCATTTGCGTCGCCACAGTCAAGAGACGCCATTTTCGTCAATCCAACAATAAGAAATCCATATTTTACTCTCCCTTGCCCTTATATGATCTGTAAGGTATCGATTAATAAATTTAGTAGGATAGAGGTGAAAATTTTCAATAAAAAAAGTCCGCGAATGCATATAATTAGGATTTAAAGTTTAAAAATTCGAGAAGGTCCCACCCATGTTATCCAACTGGGGGAATTAAACGTCCCTGGAATCGAACTCGGGTGGTTATTTTTCACGGCGATTACACATAAGAGTTTTTATGTGTTGCACTCTTTAAAATTGAGAGAAGGTCCTAAATACAAGAAGCCGTTCTCGAGTTATCAGACATTAATTGTGGTGTCTGAAAACTTATATACCGAAATCTATACCTACCTACATATACTATAAATGGCGGTAAGTTAAAAAAATCTGATGTGTCAACACATGACTTTCTCCATATTTGGGGTAGAGATATTTAAATTATTATGAATAGCATTATAAGGAAAGATTATTATTTCGTATCGTATAAGAATACAGTCGCGTTCTTATTGCCGTAAATTATGCAAATTTTGAATATGTTTACAGAATTCACCGCTACATGGTGGTGGCGCTGTATACTGGAAATTAAGAAAAAGCAAAATATCACCGAAATGGATGGTTCTACGAAAATTTGTTTCAAACAAAACTTGGAAGAAATATTATTCTCTACAACTTTGGTCCTAACGAAGATTACGTATAACGACGTTTTTAAGGAGATATTTGAAGGAAACCGAAAAAAACGATTATTTATAAATAATTCCTAAACAATAACTGCTATGAAAAATTGTTTCAAATGAAAGTTGTAGGAAATTACATTCTCTATAACCTTTGTATAGGATAGTATATACAATAATGATGTTTAACAGAGAAATATCCCAAAAACCGAATCAGGTTTCGAATATACCTCGACTTCCGGTTAACCGGTACTGTCCAAAACTACTCAGTTCTTTGTGCTCATGTTAAAGTGTTATATATGAAGTTTGGTAAGGATATGGCAAGTACTTTTTGAGTTAGAGCGCCCACATTCACATACACACACATACGCATACACACACAGACATCATTCGGAAAATAGTCTAAACGTGTTCTAGGGAACTCAAAACGTATATTTCCGTTGAAATCTCGAAGTCGATTTTTTTCGTGATCACAATTCTTTCCCTAAACTACGTCTGGAGAATGTAAAATGATGTTAATAAAGGAGAGAGTGGAAGAGTGAAAAGGTCAGAGAGGACCATAGAGAGACATAGAGAGAGGAGGAAAAGAGTGATAACTAGGGAAAGAAAAAGAAGTAAAGAAAAGGGAAATGTAAAAGATATAAACGAAAAAGTGAAATAAAGTAAGAGAAAGGTGTAGAGAGAGAGAGAAAGAGGAAGAGTGGTAGATAGCTCATGGTCTGTATTTGTGCGAAATTGAGGCGACATGGTTTCTCTTTCCACCTAACTCATTGTCAGTCACAAAAAAGAAGTGACAAAGAAGAAAATAAAAATAAATTACATAAAATAATATGAAGCATAAATACAATGTTAAGTTGGAATTAATGGAGGTTATTAATGGAGAGTTGTTTGTGGAAAAAATTAAGGATAATTAAAATATTATACCATAAGAAAATCCCACCGCAAGAACGCAACCGCAGAGGAAACCTACTGATAACATTATTTAAGTATTGATATGATCACTAAATATAAGTACACAAAATGAAATACACTTACACACAGTTATACATAGAGCTTAGAAAAACATTCAAGCACGCATTAACACGTGAATATAAGTAGGTATATATTTAAATATTTTCGAATACCTGTAATTAGTAGCTACTTGCCAGTTTTACGTTATGAATGGAAATGGGATAAAAGGTGTTTGTGGTAGGCGTGTACGGGGATACATAGCGATCAAGAGGGGGGGAGAGGAGAGAGAGAGAGAGAAAACACTACCCTTAAACGTTCCTTTAGGCAACGAAATCATTTGAGAATAATAGCAAAATATGGATTAACTAGTGTATAGCCTGTACAAAATGACGGGAGTAAAGAAAATTTCAAATTATGATATAATACCGTAATTTCCAAAGTGACAACAATTATATCTTGAACCTACAATAGTTGCGTATATTCTTCCACGGAAGAGAATGAATGTACGACACAATATAATAATAATTTACCAATGTTGCTTGCTTTGGTTGCTATGAAAATCATTTTCCTCTCCTTCCTTCTCTCTATCGCATTAAAACATTCAAAGTACGGTTACTAGGGAATGAAATAACAATAGGATTTGGAGGCGTAACAATGTAATTGGGAGTAAATGTAAAATCCCTTTAAAATGGAAAGATTTCCACAAAATAAGAGCAATTTCGAACTGTAGGCGGAAAAGACGAATAATAAACCTGATACTTTTTCTTCGAAATGGTTCAGATCCGAAGTTCTTAGTTTAATTCTTTCTAATATTAATCTTAAAAAATAATGAAAGTCTGCAGGTCTAAAAGTCTATTTCTACCTGTCATTTTATGGAAAATGATTCCCTTCCTTGGAGTCGAACTCAGGACTTTCGTCGTGACCTTAAAACGTGTGAATCGAGCATTCCTGCCAAATTTAGAGTTTCTAACTCGATTTACGTATTTATCAAGTTATTCGCATTTTGAGTGTCTCGGTAGTGGGGTAGTTACGCTAACTACCGTTTTATCCTCTCTACCCTTGTGTGTGTGTGTGTATACTAGACCTATATACCAAATTTCAAGTATCTAGCACATCTGGAAGTGTCTCATAATTTTGTATTCTCCTATATAATATATACAGGGTGTTTCAAAACACTACTGCACAACTTCACCCACGTGTACGAAACGTCATTTCAAGCAAAAAAAGTTCCTATAAGCATGTGTCCGAATCTCCTAGGTTACGGAGCTTTGGCAACCGAAAGATTTTTTTTCGGCACTCCATGCGGTATCCTAGAAACCATGCCATAGCGTGTTCCCCGTTCGATGTGGGGTGATGAAACTTGGTACGAAGTTACATTATATTTGTACCCATGCTTGGCAGTAGTTGCATCAACCATATTTGGCGCTGTTTCCTTGGTAACGCCACAAATGTAACGTAAATGTCCCATGAAAAGTGAATTTTCAGAATTATCTCGTTTATTTATCAAGATACGCGAAAAGAAGTGGTTATCAAAAGTCTTCTACACAGCATGGCCTTTCCAAAAAGGCCTAAACCAACTTTCTAAGTGGAGTAGTTCCAGAGAAAGTGTTTGGAGTTATGCGCGTCAAGTAAGAAGTATCTTCTCGAGCGATTTAATAACATTGTTTAAGACTATTATTTCATAAAAAGTTGAAAAATTATACGTAAATAGCAATTAAACTTCAAATATGATTGAATTTAACACGGAATCAAATTTAAATAAGGGATTATATATATATATATAGGGCAACTAGGTGTTGAAGGAAACCCAGTGAACACTTACCGGAAGTAGAGCCGCTGGGGTGTTGGAGAGACACAGTTGTGTCTCTCTTGTGCTGACGAAGGGATCATCCCGAAAGCTCTAACCTCTACAAATGTGTCTCTCCAACACCCCAGCGGCTCTACTTCCGGTAAGTGTTCACTGGGTTTCCTTCAACACCTAGTTGCCCTAAATATCCTTACTTACCTTTCCTCTTCCTTAGTATTTATATATATATATATATTTTTTTTTTTTAAATAAGGGATAAGGAAAGACCTGCAACACTAACTCCTTTCCAACGCCCTTTCCAGAATTCCCTGTCGTTTCCCTACAGTCGAGGGCACGGTAGAACGTTGCCCCGCAACCGGTGTGCTTGATGTGTCCCTGGGGTGTGTGCGTGTATATATATATGGAATTACAGGGATGAGATGAAAACCACTGTTTTACTGTTCTCAAACCACGATTACAGAAAATAAAATTAATATTAAAACATTTTATATAAACTCCTATTATTAAAAGCTGCACTAATACGACAAAAACAAATTTTATGATTCCGAAATTTTGGAAATTTCAACCTAAATTTAATCAATAATAAAAGTTGCACGGTGATTTTATATAATTTCATTTGTGGGGCTGGAATTTGGTATATTCACCATGAAACTTTTTTTATTGGTAAAATTCGTTCAAATGTTTAAATTTAAGAATAGAAACATTTAATGTTGTAATATTTTTTATCTAAAGACATTTTCAGGAAATATCAATTAATAAACATTCGTCGCCGGGGCCAACCCGATTGCTTGTAATTTAGTAAAGAAATTCTATATGGAGAAATGGATTGAAGTTAATAATAAAAATTTATAAGAATTTAATAAAATGGCGGCCCGCTTTCGCATTATAACGCTAAATTGATAAAAATATGAAATAAAGCTAATTCTAGAATAATAAAAATTATAAGAATTTAATAAAATGGCGAACCTTTTTCGAATTATAACGCTAAATTGATTTTAAAAAATGAAATAAGGCTAATTCGAGAATCAATAATGTCTATCACGAAATTATAAAAGTGAAATATTTTAAGGAATTTAAGATGTGTCATTCTGTCAATACCATAACTTGCACGGGCGAGCTCCAGGATGGCAATGACGCGCGGTCACGGTAAAAATGTCTTTAATTTTGTTAAATAGTTCAAAATCTATACTTTTATCGGATATGAAATAATGTCTATTTAAATTCCGATAGTTTTCAAGTATCCCTTACTGAAATAAATAATTGTCCTTTAATTTAACTCCAAGTTAATATTTCCGAAAGTATCAAAGGTTTTGCCATAGAAACTCGAATTGTGGCTCTAGTAGGCAGCTGTTTAAAAAAATTAAATAACCAACAATAGGCCGATTATTTCGCAAAAAACAGACTAAAAAACATATCGACCCTAATACGTTTCGGAGATTTCGTGACAATTTTCCTTAACTCTTTCCAAGTGGGGATTATTTAAAAAGAAAGGGAAAGCGAAAAAAAGAATCACTTAAAGAATAAAAAAGTCAACAAATTCGTACACCTGCCTCTCCCGGATTAAAAAAATAATAATAAAGTGCAAAAGGGGCAACAATTATTCCTCTTCCTCCTCCGCTTTATTTGCGAAGCAATCTCGACAATACCCTAACCAGAAAAACCATCCTACTCCAGACCAAACCAAGGAGGAGAAAAAATAAATAAACGGGTTCGCTTATCTTCCGAGTAAATAAAAGTGGAAGGGATAAAGTAAATCCCTTCCTCCTCCAAAATAGGAATTCTCACCTCCCGCCTCCATTAACCCCTCCTTCACCAACCTTGGCGCATCTCCCACTTTTATCCTTCTTCCCTTAACCCTATCCCACACCCTTCCATTCACTCCATCTCGCTACCACCCTCCAAGTTCCCTCATTCTTTCTCCTCCCCCCCATACCCACACGTAAAACTTCCCCTTGCCCCATTCTCAGACGCCTCCAGAATCCTCCTACTTTCATTACCTGTAGTCCATTCCGAGCCGCCGCACTTACTTAAGAAAATCAAAGGAAGAGATTGCGAGACTGAGAGACGAAGAAACGGCGAAAGCGGGAGAAAGAATGAGAGAGTAGAGTCAAGTTTGGTAGGCGGAGTATAAAACGATCCTTTCTATTAATCGAGAGAGTGGATATATATAGATATACATATATATATATATATATATATATATATATATATATATATATATATATATATATATATATATATATAATTATATGTATGTATGTATCTATGTATGCATGTATGTATGTAAATGTGTGTGTGTATAGCAACTAGGTGTTGAAGGAAACCCAGTGAGCACTTACCGGAAGGAGAGCCGCTGGGGTGTTGGAGAGACACATTTGTAGAAGTTGTGTCACTTGTGCTGGATCATCCCGAAAGCTCCAATAACTTCTACAAATGTGTCTCTCCAACACCCCAGCGGCTCTCATTCCGGTAAGTGCTCACTGGGTTTCCTTCAACACCTAGTTGCCCTAAATATCCTCATTTACCTTTCCCCTTCCGTGTATGTATACACACACACAGACATATAACTGCTTAAAGAAAAGGAAATGTAATAATAAAGGTGGGAACAAGGTGTTGGAGGAAGCCAGGTGGACACTTACCTAGATTGGAAATCGGCTGGGGGTGTTGAAGACACAAAAACAACACAAACATGGAGCATTCGGGCTGACGCCCTTCTTCAGCGACGGAGAGACGTTCTACACAGACACACACACACATACACACATATATATACAGACACACATATACACTAGTGTAATGCCCGTCAAAAATGACTGGAGGAATGATACGATCGCTCAAACTGCGATATTTAGGCAGATCATATTAACATCAGAAACAACTCTCCTGAAAATCGTTTCCCACTCCCTCCCTCCCCCTCTCCATCCCCCTCTCTCCTCATCTCTCCCCCCTCCATCTCCTCCACTCCCTCTATCTCGTATTAAAAGCATTCAAAGCATGTTTATACCCATAAGGATTGAAATAACAAAATGATATCGAGGTCTAACGATGGAATTGGTAGGCAAGGTAACATCCCGTTAAAATGGCAAGATTTCCTCAAACTGTGTGAATTAAACGTTTAAATTGAGCAATTTTGAACTGTAGGCGGAAAAAATATGAAAACAATAACAGCCTTTATAATGTTTTCTTCAAAATGGTTTATATTCGAAGATTGTAAATAAATTCTTTCTAATTTTAATCTAAATAAAAATGAATGAAAGCCTGCACGTCGAAATGTCCATTTTTGTGTGTTACCTTATGGGAAATGGAAATTATCCCTTGGAGTCGAACAGGGGTCTTTGATCTCGAGATTGACAGATTAAAACGTTTGTTTGTTATATCATAATGCTATCCTGAAAATTTCATCAAATTCGGTTCAGTCGTTGGCGAGATTTTAAGCTTCAGAAAGCATTACACACAACGTTTGCTAAGGCTTTAATTTTTAAGAATATATATATATATATATATATATATATATATATATATATATATATATATATATATATATATATATATATATATTATATATATATATATATATATATTATATATATTATATATATATATATATATATTATAAACACACACATATATAAACACACGAACACGCGCGCGCGCGCACACACCCACACACACACACACACACACACACACACACACACACACACACACACACACACACACACACATATATATATATATATATATATATATAAGTTTTGAAAGGGCTAGATACATAAATATAAAAAAATCCCGAAAAGCACCGAAGGTTTCGGCGAAAATAAAAGAACAACGCGTAATTCCGGGAAGTTTTTTGTAAGGGAATCAAGAGGGATTGGATGAAAAACGAAGTAGCAGGAGAAAGAGAGAAAAAAAATAGAATTCCAGAAATTGAACGGTTTTTTTATACATTTTAAAAAGGGTGGAACGAAAAGGTCTCTTAAAACGCTTTTCCACGTCTTGGATGTTTAGGGAGGAAAAAAATACCTAACAGCGGCGAGAAAGTGAATGGATTATACATGGAAGAGAAAGGAACTTTTCTCCTGGCCCGAAAAAAAATCCTCGCTATTTTCCTCTCTGGAAGCTTTGGGTAATCGAATCACGCGTAAGTGAAATAAGAATCCCGGAACGATCTCTTAATCCCCTGCCTCCTCTGGTTTAAAGTTATTTATAATAATCCGAGAAAGTGACATGAATAATTATTATAGCTTAATATTGGCGGGTTACATTTTTTTGCAAATTTTATATTAAATCGTATATATATATATATATATATATATATATATATATATATATATATAGCTTAATATTGGCGGGATACAATTTTTTGCAAATTATATATATATATTCTCTCCGTTTCTGAAGAAGGTTATTGTTAGAAAAGCTTCCAAGGTGACCATATACTGCGTTATCTAGTTACCACCCACATTTACTCTACCTAATTATACATAGCTGTTTTCAAACTCGTTATTCCCAATGATATGTTTCAAGTGTGCCATAAAACCTTTATACCTACCATTGATGAATTCAGTAGAACCCCGAAATTAAAGCAACTCCTACTGGATTATTTTCTCTTTTTAGTACGTTTAACATTAAAGTCGTCAAAAAAGTATTTTTCATCTTATTTTTACCAAGAATCTAATTTTCGAAATAATAATCACTCCGTAGTTTTCAAACCCAATGCGAAAATATTGAGATAAAAACAACGGAAGATGAACTACAACAGGATAAGTTAAAAGTTTTATGAATAAATTTATGTACTCATTCTTTACTATGTTCCCTGACAATTATGCCCTATGAAATATATGAAAAATCATATTCCCGAGCAAATTACATAATCAGCACATTCCCAAATTTAAAATAATCTGGTATCTTTCAGACTCCTTGAAGGAAAGAAAAAATGTACTTGTGGGTTAGAAGTAGGAGCAGGTTGGTATTCCCATATAATAATTTATAACCTCTGTTACGGTACTTTCCTCTATGTAATAACATATGCAAGAATATTTATGTGAACTTTAAAACTTTTCGGAAAACAATGGTGGTCAACAACTCGTCCTAATAAAATTGCTTTTAGTATTTGACTCCATGATATATCTCTGATAGGGCGTTAATGGCGAATCTATTCGATTTATAGAGCTCTACGGAATTAACAAGCCGTAAATTATATTTTGAATATGTTTACAGAATTCACCGCTACATGGCAGTGGCGCCGTATATTGGAAATTTACGAATAAATTAGTTATCTACTAAATGGAAGGTTCTACGAAAATTTGTTTCAAACAAAACTTGGAAGAAATATTATTCTCTACAACTTTGGTCCTAACGAAGATTTCCAATAATGACGTTTTTAAGGAGATACTTGACGGAAACCGAAAAAACCGATTATTTATAAATAATTCCTAAACAATAACTGCTATGGAAAATTCTTTCAAATGAAAGTTGTAGAAAATTTTATTCTCTATAACTATATATAAACACATTATGATGTATTATCGGAGAAATATCGCAAAAACCGAATCGGGTTTCGAATAAACCTCGACTTCCGTTTAACCGGTATTGTCCAAAAACTAATCAGTTCTTTGTACTCATGCTAAAGTGTTATATATGAAGTTTGGTAACGATATGGCAAGTACTTTTTGAGTTAAGAGCGCCCACAATCACACACACACAGACATCATTCCGAAGATAGTCTAAACGTGTTCTAGGGACCTGAAAACGTGCATTTCCGTTGAAATCTTGAAGACGATTTTTTTCGTGATCACAATTCTTTCCCTATACTACGTCTGGAGAAAGCAAAAAGATGTTAATAAAGAAGAGAGTAGAAGAGTGAGAAGGTCAGAAAGAGGGCCATAGAGAGAGGGGGGAGGAAAGTGTTCTATATGAAATTTGGTAATGATATGGCAAGTATTTTTCGAGTTAGAGCGCCCACCATCACATAAACACAGATATTCCGAAAATAGTCAAAACGTTTTCTAAGGACCTCAAAACATGTATTTCCGTTGAAACCTCGAAGTCGATTTTTTTCATGAAAACAATACTTTCTCTATATTACGTATATGGAGAAAGTAAAAACGCTCGAATTCTACGAAACTCTCTTAAGCCGTCAAGAAAGCTTACTAAATTAATCCGAACACCCAAGAAAGGAACTGCTTGTCCGTTTGCCTGAGCGATGTATGTACTCATTCCGTATGACAGAACCGATCAAGCGCGCTTAGGAGCGAACTGGTAATGTTTCATTTAATTTAGAAAGTATGTAGGTCGCCTTTTACTGCGGCATGTGTATTCCATCAAATCGCCCCAACCTTTCTCTTACGCCTCCCGTCGACGCAAAGAGAGAGAGAGAGAGAGAGTCAAGAGAGTCGAAAGAGAGAGGGAGAGACGGGGAGAAAGGACGAAAAAATCTCTTGCTCTCTTGCGCAGAAACGAATTCGCATTTTCCGGAATACAAATCGCTGCACCGAGCACTACAGATTAATCGCGCTTTGAAGTCTGCTCAAGGAACTGGTAGTAGGCGGGTGGTTTGGAGAGGGTAAAGAGGGGGGGGGGGGGTTGAAGGGTGGAGAAAAAGGACTATCTCTCTAGGTGAGCGATACGGAGGGGTTAGAAGAGAGAGAGAGAGAGGGGGGGAGGGGAAATGGGGGGTATCAAACACATGGAGATTTTTCCTTCCGTGATTCCCGCTTCACGCTCATTTTTTTCCCGCGAAAGATGGAACGTTATTTAGTTTCTTTTCCGCCGCAAATGCAAGGGAACAGGAAAGAAAGACTTATACCTCCCTCTCCCCCTCTCCATGAGGTCCTAACGGACGGACATGGTAGAGATACGTTGATCTGATACACAAATGGACACAATCACACAGACGCTGTCGCATGCTAAAGAACCTCAAAGAATCCCATTTCCCTTCTCTCCATCCATCTCTCTCTCTCTCCCTCTCTTTCTTTCCCCTTCACCTCCTCCCATTTTTTTTACGGGTCAGGTGGCGACCTCGCGAGGAAGAATGGGGAACTAGCATGTTTTTTCTCCCCTGCGAGCGAGAGAAAGGATGGAGAAAGGATTCGGGAATTCTTCCCAAGGTCACTGGCACGTGTTGGGCTTTTTTCCTACCTACCTACCTACCGCTCGATATTTTGTTGCTCTGCGGAAGATGGGGAAGAGACGTTACCCACCAATTAGCACTACGCCGCATTCTTTATCGAGGCGCCTCGCATTATTATTTGCATGGTGCCAGATTGGAGATGTTTCCCTCTTTAATATAGCACTAAATAGTCTATGCACTGGTATACCTATGTATATTTCTATCGATTTAACCGAAAATCAATAAGACAAATAGGCGACGTTTGAACTTTTCCTATGGATTATCAGAACTACCCTATGATATCTAACTTATACGGTTTTAATCTCGTATATTAAATAAATATTATCAATAAATATGCATGCTATTGATATTTGTTAAATTATTTTTCCTGTGTGTTTCTCACACATGTCATGGTCTTAGTAAATGCTGTAGTAAATATATTCTGTCCCTCAAAATGCCCTTGCTTAACAAAATTCTGTGTATTCATCCCAACGTAGCAATTGTTGCCTTAAAATCAATTAAATCTCGTATTCGCTCCCTATTATTTTGCATTCACGGCTCATGATAAATTATTAAATTTTGCGTTTCAGGATAATGTCTATTTATAGCAGTTACGCTTTTATTTATGTCAAAGCTCTAATATTCTATCACTTTCATAACCAGAGTCCAATGATACAACATGAAACACGCATTCAAAGATACTACACGAAACTCGCTTAAATTTTATCCCATTCTCTCCTCAAACCATTAAAAATTCACGCCAGTTTAAATTTTCACCACTTAATGAAAAATCGTCAAATATTTATTAGTGTAAAAAACTAAGAGAAATTTAAACGCATTAATAGTCGAAATTTACTTTCTTTTCCTTTCGTCGACATAAATTCCTTAAGCGAAGGAACAGTTTTTTTTTTCGCCGCAAATCCAACGAGGTCAGCGTTAAAAAAAATAGGAGAATGTCCCTTGACGCGGAGACTTGCATCTACCAGCTAACACTTTCAGCTGTACTGATGTGTTATGCCTACGTAGAGAGAAAGGGAGGGAGAGAGAGAGATAGAGAGAGAAAGATGGACAAGTAGAGAAAGAGCCCGTGGGATATCTGGGCGCCGGCACCCCCCTGACCAAGCTCCCTGTCATAGGGTCATATTTGCGAGACGGCGCACAGCTCGAGTGGAGAGGCACGTTCTTAGAATGTGACATTAATCCCTTAAGGGTCCACGGAATACTTTGCATGGGCAAGTATATTCCATGGGAAAACTACATTGTCGTAAGACCTCGTTGCGCCACGCCACGGATTAATGCGGATGTGGACTTGCGTCTTGAGTCTCCAAAATGGGGATCTCTTTACATGTGTCCGTCTGCGCACAATCTCAAATGGTATATATATTCGCGTGATGCTCGGTTATATTTTAATACGAAATTAGCTGCCACTAAAAGTAAAATTCGCCGGTTTCTTAAATTATTCTTCTTATTTCTTGTAAAATATGACATAGTTGAAAAATAAGATTAAAAATGATTGTGATAAAGCTTCCCACTATATATTAGAAAAATGATCAACAATAAATATTTCATGAAAAACAAAATTCGAATTACTTATAACAAATAATGTATTATCGAACCTTTGGCAATAAGAATACATGGTGCTCACAATTTAAATAGACTGAATGCCCATATACAGCAGTATCCCAGAATTATATCGCGATATGGATAATGTATTAACGATTGCTCTGCACTTGTCCAAAATAATAAATGTTTAAGCATTAAAAACGAATGAATTCTAAACTTGAATTTCAAAAGCATCGATGCCTTTAATTATAATTAATGAGGTATTAAAAGGTACGAAAAAACACTTGCTATTATTATTACTAAATCCAAAATTCTTAAAACTAACACGTCGTGGCGCTGTTGGTTTAATGCATGGGGAAATGAGTTCAATTCTAAAAAATTCATATCATTCACCGAAATTCTGCTTAAGAGAGTGAATCTTAAATATACAATTGTGCTGCAGATGGATTTGACAAAAAACCTTCCTCGGATTTTCTTATCAAACCCGTTATCAAATTATCTGGATTCACTTGGTGATTAACAAGGTATGCAAATGAAGTGACGTCATCATTATCCTTTTCAATAAAATGTATCTAGTCTTTTATTTTGTGCCTAGTATAAGAGCCCGTCAAAAATGACGGGGACGATCGCTTATTCTGAAATAAAATTGAGGCAGTCTTCTTTGACCTGAAATCATATTTCCTGCTGAGAGGGTTGCCTTCGATCCGGGGGAAGGTTCGAAACCCTCGCCGCGAGTATCTATTGCGCTTCAAAAGCTGACCTTAGTCCCCTCTTGACAGGTATATTTCTGTTTTTCAGAGAGTGACAGAGGGAGTGACAAAATGACAAAGGGACAGAATAAGGCTTTCATGTAAGACCGATACATTAAAACGTTTTTTGTATTAATATGGCATAATGCTATTCTGAAAATTTCATCAAATTCGGTTGAGTCGTTTGCGAGATATTATGCTTCAAAAAGCATTACATGACAAAGGGACAAAGTGACACTGCCTTTTATATATGTTTTATGACGATAGTTTGGGTGATCTGTGCGTTTGTTTGTTTGTTGGTTTGTGTGATGTAACGCTACACCCGCTCGCTATAAAAATGTGAATAATATTTATTTTATAATAACAAAGACGAACACAGACGACCATGCTGTAGGTAGGATTTTTTTTATTATATCATAATGCTATCCTGAAAATTTCATCAAATGCGGTTCAGTCGTTTGCGAGATATTAAGCTTCAAACAGCATTACATGACGTTTGCTAAGGGTTTTATTTATACTATGATGAAACGAAAGGTTACCGGCAAATGTTTATGAATATAGCTCTTATGGATTTCTTAATCATTCCACAGGAAAATAATTATAACCGTTAAAAAACTTCTATGTTCTACGTAACTTTTGATATAGTCAGAATGTGTATTCACTTTTACTCAAACTCTGAATGACTACGCCTATAATATTTGCTCTTGAATAACCAATATTATTTCGTAGTTATCATATGCATACACAATGCTACAACATTATTAAAACGGTAAATCAAGCAGTAGATAAATATTGCATCCCTAATGTTTCTTAAACTTACAGATTTGGTAGAAAAAACACAATTTCGTATAAACAAAACAATTCGTAGTAAATACCGATATTTAACGGCATTAATAAACACCGCGTTACCCGACCACATTGTATATATAAACTTTAGACCCCACTGAAGAAGTTATTTTTAATTATCCTTTCGGAGTGTAATAAATCGAATTTCAACCGTTAAAAGATTGAGAATTTCGGATTTGACTTTTAAATAGCCCGGCCGAAGGAAAAAAATTCATTCAACTCGCGCGGAACCCGCGAAAACTTGGTCCATCTTAAGGGAATAATTTCACCGGAGAAAGCCAATCGGAAGGAGGAAACTTTTTCAGCCTGGGAGGCAAAACTTTCCCCCTCCAAGCAATCATAAAGAACAATCAAACAGACCAATTCCAGAGCCGGCAAAAATTGCGGATTCCAAACGGCTTCATCGTGACTCGTCCGTGAGACACGTATTATAAATTTTAATACGTGAAACGCGTGGGTCGACGGCGGCGGAATAGTCTACCCCTCTTTCCACGCCCCCTACCCCTCAGACTCCCTCTCCCCCCTCTCCATTCCCCTCATTTTAATCCGAAGCTGTAGCGAAGTTGGTCAGAAACGCTGCTATTAATCATTTGGGAAATGCCTGGTAAGCGTGGACGGAATGCTTAATTCTGGTAACCGCGAATGATAAGGAGAGGCTGGAGAAGGGAGGGATGGAGGAGGAGGAGGGGAAGAGATAGGGAGGGTAGAGAGAGGGGGAGAGGGGTGAAATAGGATAGTAGGAAAGGGAGACACAGTGAGATATGAGGAGAAAGTAGTGGAGTTGGCGGGAGGAAAAGAGGGTCGAGGGAGGGAGATAAATTAAACTACATAGTTGAAGGTAAAGGGAAAAGATAACGTATTTACTCTAATCCATAGACGAGTTAATTTTTTCCATTTCATACAATTTATCAACCCTTTTAAACATGCTTTCATATCAGAATAACGAAAATATTCATGTTTTCATTACCTACGAAAAAATGCTGGTTTTATGGAGAAATGGTCACCCCTTTTCAGTTCCTGATAGAAATTTTTTCTTTAAATTTGCTCAATTTTACGCTATTCTGCCATTAAAATTTACATTAAAATACAGCATTTGTAACACTTCGAGGTTTTCCACATATAACAATATATAACCACAACCGGTTTCGACGAATAATCACCATCTTCAGGTATGAAATTATTCTCATGAGCTGATTTTGGACTAAAAGCGTCCAAACCGGCAGCTTAAAAAAGATATCATGATCTTTACATTAAATTCACGTAATGACATTGGCTGTCTAAACAAGACAGGTCCAGTAACTTTTAAAACTAAATTACTCCAAACATTAAAGTTTTGTTGTGAAACATGTACAAAAAACCGAAAATTGTCTGCTGGTCTTATTAGCAGCAAAACACCGCCGCCCACATTGGAAAATACCCGAATTTTTTAGATAATACATTTTAAAGGAAACGATAACCACCAGTTATTGCTACTACTATCACAATTTCGTTTTAAATGAAAATCATTTGATCGGTATATATTCATCTAAACCTGCCTCGTAATATTTTGTTTTAATTTTTACAACTGTATTGTGGAGAGAGTAGCCTTAAATTTTATAGCGTCTTCCATTCGTGGAAATTCAATACCTGGACAGGGAGAAACGCGGTTTAAAAGGAAGGAACGAGGCAAGAAACAGACCGAGTGACAGAAAATGAGGAAAATAGAGGCGACCGAAGGGGAGAGAGAGAAAAAGGAGAGGGAATGAGGTGAGAGCGAGTGGAAAATGAGGAAGAAAACGCCACTTAGCGAGGAGAAAGAGAGAGGATCGTTAATGGAGAGGAAAGGAGAAAAAGGATATAACAAGGTGCTGATAGAGTCCTGGATTTTGAAATATATATATATATATATATATAGAGAGAGAGAGAGAGAGAGAGAGGGGGAGAGGGAGAGGATGAGATGGACAAGAGAAGAAGAAAAACTTACCCAATTTCACAACTACCAAATCCATCCAAAAAATTCTCTAATACACGCTATAATTTTCTCATTTAAAATCTTGGAAATTTTTGCACGTTTGAGAATGCTCAATTATCGGAAACGTCTCATTAACAACCACTTAAAAAGGCTGTATTGGGCAACATTTGGAGAGGCACGCGCGAAACTCATTTTCGTGTAAATGGGGACGTTCTTATAACAGCACGATCAGATGCACGACGACGTTTGACGGACAACTTTTCGGCGTTCACACCCCCAAATGCCCAAAAAAGATATAAAATTCGGTAGAGCGGTTTACGATATGGGCACAGACAGACACGCCCTCCCTCATTATTCGTTCACTCCGTGAAGAGCGTACAAAAGAACGCGTAAGAGATAGAGAGAGAGGACGAAACGCACAGGACAGACAGACAGACAAACAGACAGACAAACGACTTTATTAAGGCGAAATTGAAACTATATCGTATAGTCCCTTCTTACTGGTACAGGAGGAGGAGGAAGAGAGAGAGAGAGAGAGAGAGAGAGAGGGAGGGAGGGAGGGAGGGAGAGAGAGGGAGAGAGAGACAGAGAGAGAGGGAGAGAGAGGGAGAGAGAGGGAGAGAGAGAGGGAGAGAGAGGAAGAGAGAGAGAGGTAGAGAGAGAGAGAGAGAGAACGGAAAGGAAATAACAAAAGATACGATACGAAGGTGAAGGATACAACTATTGAGGAATCCCAAGAAAGATAAATTGGAAGTAAGATGGCTAAGAGGAGGGAGAGAGATAGAAATATAGGAAGGAAGTGGAGTTACGGGGAGCGGAGCTATAATGGATGGTAACTGGAGTAAAGAGGATCACCCCCATTCTCCCGAAATGATGTGGTCGGAAGGGAACTGGAAAAAGGGTCTGGAAGGCGTTTAAACGGAGGAAGAAAGAAGAAGAGGAAAGAAGGAGGTTTCCATAAAGGTGGGTTCGGGTATGGAGGGGAGAAGGTTTTATAGAGGGGGAGGAAAGAGGTATGAAAATTGAGATGGGAAGGAGATGGAGTGCGACCTAAGGAGGTTCGGTAAGGCAGCTGGAGTGAGTCTTTACAGAAGCGTACGACCGACGCGAGACGGCGGAAGGAACGACTTAGGTTGGCAGAATAAGAAGAGGCCAGAAATGCGTACAGAAATGAAACTTGGAGCGAACTAATTTCTCAAGTGTTATGACTTGCAGGTCTGAAGAAGGGATAGGAAAACAAGCGAGAGAGTATGAGAAGGGCTTACGTACTCGATGAATTTCTTTGTAATATATTTTCAAAGGAGTTTCACGTTTAAAAATTCTGAGGCTCTTCCGACCATTTTTTTTTATTTCCCTATATAAACGTTCAATAGACTACAGTCAAATTAGCATCAAGCTCGAATCGGTAAAATACAGCAATATGAATTTTTCGCAACTTCTACAACACAAAATTTTTTTTATAGCTTATTAAAGCAATCATTCCGCTAAACCTTTGAAAACTTTTCTTTGAATATAACTAATATAATTAACTCGTTATGATGCATAGAGTAAATAAATCACCAACAAAGTAAATTCTTTTCAGACGCGGTTCATCCCAAAGCGGATTTTATTGAACGCGGTTAAATAAATGAGACTTATTCACCCAACACGTCTAAACATTAATTCTACGCGAACCTGAATTGCACATGCACTTATAAGAACTCATGTGAATTTTCCGTAAGGTATTCATTAAAAAAATAAGCGCTTAAAAATCAAGAGTTTTAAATTTACATTACAGACTGTTTTCGGTTTATCACCACTGATGACGGCTGCTATATAGCCGGTATGCGCTTCCTGATTTTCACAGCCTTCACATGGTTTTCTGAGATACCTAAGATAAGCACATAATATTTCTATTATTGAAATAAATTATTAAGTTTGTCCAACGGGGCCAATTTCCACGAACGTAACTCGCGTCGCGCAAGAAAATAAGAAATATATTTGTATTCCTTTTATGTAGCTCCTTTCTTTAAAAACCCCTTCCACGGGTTACACATAAAGCAACCATCCTGATATTCACTCAGAACGATGAACAAATCGCGTGATAGCGGCGAAAATCTTGCAGATATAACTGGCAGCAGGATAACAATGTACTAAACACAGCAACTGTTAAGTACGGGTGAATCGTTTCTATAATGCATATCCTAGCCGGCTGAGAGGTTGATGGCCAATCTAAAAGGTCATATGGAATAAAGTATGACATTAATTACTACCGGAAATAGTAAATAAGATCTAAAACGGTCGTGAAGTTATAGAGACGCTTAGAATAATTTTGTCTTTCTCTCTCGGATATAAGTTCCTTTCCATGAGATAGTCTAGCCAACGACTCTGTTATTTTAATGAAACTCGGGCATGAATCTCACATTCCCTGAGATAATCTCTTCCTCTCTTCCCATTAAAACCGCTCTGGGACATCGTTTCAACGAACTGGCAGTTAAGCATGTGCTTATGAAAGGAGGTGCAGAGAGGAGATAAATCATTATGGCAATGGATGATGGCGAAGGAAATGGATACAGCAAAGAGAAAAGAACTCGGAAAGGGTGATCAAAATTAGGAGGATCTCTTTAAGTACGTTGTACACTTTCCTAACTTGTTTTGTTCCAGCCATGATGGATATACGAGATTACAATGCAGCATTATCTAGCCACATTTAATGTTTTTTGAATAAAACCGTAATTAAATGAATTTCTATCGCGGGATTACGTAGTTTAAATACAAAAATCTAAAACATTGGAATGGATGCAGCCATACGATACGCGGGAAGACTTTACAGACCAAGTCATAAAAAAAAACCAAAGTTACGAGAATACGATTTTTTTCTTAAGATAAATCGCTAACCATTATTCAGTGACTTAAATTATAGCAATTAAGGATTTATTTTCGATATCTTCGAAGTGGTCCACAAAGAATATCTAGCTTTCAAAGTAGCGGAATACACAACAAAACAAAGAGTTGAACATCATTTATTCAAATCTGATAGCGTAAATCGGCTGTAAAGAAGTTACCAAAGGCAATTTAATATGTTTGGAATATTCTTTCATGATATTATTTATTTGATAATAATGTCCGATGTCACCTGATCTGAGCTGGATAAACTGAAAGAATGTATACAGAACGTTCTTAGGGAGGTTCCGCGAAGAGCATTACAGCATTTCCTCGCTCCTATGAATCAAGTTCTTGAAGTAGGCGGAGTACATTTTGAACACGTTAAAAAAAAGATTTTTCAATTAAAATCTCCAAACTTTCTCGTAAATTATAATAAAATTAGCTTTGCATTTCCTTATCTATACAAAATGCATTATTAAAATCGAATATATATATATATATATATATATATATATATACACATACATACACTCACACACAGGGTGAGGCGGCGAGTCAACCGCCCCGCCTCAGACGCCTATCGAAGGGGGGCGCCAAAATTTGAAAAAAATTACAACCTTTCAAAATAAATTCATAAGGCCAACCCGCGCCCGAGGCGTCAATATAGTTAGAGAGTTTAAACGACTTTTATATATCTATCCATTATTGCAAATTTCTCTTTTGTATTCCAAAGTGAATCACATATTAACGAAGCGGCAACTTCGTATTTATTACAAAAAAGCGTATAGTTGAACATAAAAATTAACGGTATGTTTATGAAATTTTTATATGCAAAAGGGGGCGCTGTTTGTTTGATTGGCCGGGCGTCAAAATATGATATCTCCAACTGACAATGTAAATTCATGATCTTTTCGATATCGTTTATTCCTTTTTAAACAATGCTACAAAAACTCGTTTTTATATTGAGTTGACCATGAGCTGGACAATAGCATATTCGTAGAAGAAATCCTCAGCCTAACCATGCATGAACCACTTTGTTACAAAAATAAAGGCGCAATATATCTCGGCTCGTATGAAATAAATTCTGGCAACCTTCCTACGAAGATTAAAAAAATCGGTACAACATACATTGTACAAACTTTCTCATATAATAATGCGTCGTATGAGCCGGTTTTTAGAAAATCCAATTTTTGTTAAAGTTGCCCAAGAATAAACTAGCCTTATATACATTCATTGAGAAAAATGAAATATGTAGCATTATTGCAGACCTATACTCAAGTAACGTTAGGAAATTTGATCAAAATCGTTATAGCCGATTTTGAGAAAATCAAATTATTGTTAAAGTTGCCTAGAATAAACTAGGCTTATATTCATTTTTTTGAGAAATATGAACTATGTAGTATTATTGAAGATGTAAGAAATTTGATCAAAATCGCTATAGCCGTTTTTGAGAAAAACAAATTGTTGTTAAAAATACGTAGAAAAAACTTCCCTTAATTATTAAGCAATGCCAACCATTTCTTCATAGCTTCTGATCAGGGCCGCGCCTAGGGTGTTTCGCGCCCGGGTGCAAGATATCTCTGTGGCGCCCCTCTACTAGCGAAATTTCGTGGTATTATAATTAAACCTCTAATGAGTGTTGAC
This sequence comes from Uropetala carovei, assembly GCA_036926305.1. NCBI lineage: Eukaryota > Metazoa > Arthropoda > Insecta > Odonata > Petaluridae > Uropetala > Uropetala carovei. Next base: position 8,320,413 of record JAXCHB010000129.1, read on the forward strand.
TGCAGCAAAGGGATGGGTATACTTTCATCAAAGCGGCAAAAACCCCCGGCAGGGCTTCGCGTCCCTCCGTGTCTTATAATTCTGTATCATTGTTTTTTCTTGGAATATTCAAAATTCTTAACCATTCTGGGGAATATCAATCTGCTATGAAGCGCGCCCTATTCTGCATTCTCACCATTCTCACTTAGTAATGCGAAAGAGCTAGATGACACTCTGTTGGCCTGTGTCTTAAATTAGTTCGATATAAATATTTTGTGCGATTCCAAGAAGGAAGGAAAGTGATACGTTCTACGTTTTCTACTAGGAGATCAACGAAATACCTTTTACTGAAAGGAACAGGGTTTATAAAGGTGTCAGTATTTCATATTATATTAAACATTAGAGAGAGACGTAGTAAAACCATTTTCATTTATTTTTGCAGTAAAATCATGTATACTTTAAATCCATATTTATTAATTTTATTTTCGGTAAAATCACGACAAAAACTGAAAAATAAAAAAAATTTTGCTTGATAGGTGGTGGTGCAAAGAGTAATTTTTAATGCGCGACTGACTAACATCATGTTGTTTATGTTTATAAATCGAACAGGAGATCTGAGTCCTGTCAACTTGCGTTATTTTATGAGCTAAATTGCATTTCAGTTAAATAGATGTATTCTTTTCGAGTTTCGGGTTTCTTGATTATGAGCTAATTGGAAACCTTTGCGTGTTAATATTTTGTTATTTTATTGTTGAAAATAGTAGATTGAAAGATATATTAGTTGTGTAACTTAAAAATTATCGCTTCCCTTTTTAATTAAGACAGCCCACAAAAATATGGAGTAAATGTATTTTGTTGTACAAATATCAATAAATACTATAAATAATTGTTAGTGTTAGTATATTTTCAATATTACTCTTATAAAAAGTTAAGAGGCCATACTTTACTATTTTACAGTTTCTAAAGCGGACGACGGTTGGCCGTTAAAAAATTATATGGTGTTGAATATCACAAAAGAAAGGCAACTTTAAAAAAAATTGTCTCAAAATTACTAAAAAGCCCTAAACTTGACCTTTCGAATGTATTAAAGCCATTGATCAAACTACTGATTTTTTTTAAAGATTATCGCACGAGAGGATTCAACGACATAATAGTAGCAGCAGAAAAAATCGCGGAAGAACTAGAAATTGATCCAGTGTTTGTTACAGAAGAAAGACTAAGAGTACGGCATATGCATAAGCAATTAGATCACGAAGATATTAATTTTTTTCATTAATCCCAAAGAAATTTTAAAAATAGATTCTGACTCAAATTCTATCAAAATTAAACTATATATAGTTGAGATTTTTCATAAATATAAGTGATTATGGATTTGAATAAATAGATTTTTATTGTTTCCTATCGTTTTCGACTAACATATAATAAAATTACTTTGTAAAAAAATTATGGGGGCGCCATATTATATCTCGCCATCTCGCCTCAGGCGGCAAAATGTCTTGGCACGGCCCTATATATATATGTGTGTGTGTGTGTATGTGTATATATATATATATATATATATATATATATATATATATATATATATATATATATATATAGATATATATATATATATATAGAGAGAGAGAGAGAGAGAGCAGAAAATTAAAAAATGCCAAGGGGTAGACCAGTGAAAAGGAGAGCTATTAGCCCAGCTACAACTGTCAGAGAAAGGAAGAGGAGCTAGAGATCAAAGGGAGAGTATTGTAGGAAGGAGAGAGAAAGAGATGCGGAAGCTCATATGATTGCCCGTGTAGATGAAAGAAAGACAAAGAAATAGGGAAACGTCAAATTAATAGGGAACAAAGAAGATCTAACCTAGGGCCGAACTATTTATATTATTTGCAAGCTCCAATAACTTCTACAAATGTGTCTCTCCAACATCCCAGCGGCTTTCCTTCCGGTAAGTGCTCATTGGGTTTCCTTCAACACCTAGTTGCCCTAAATATGTGTGTGTGTGTGTATATATATATATCTTTTAGAGCATATGCACACATGTGCATGCTCTTGCATTCATTGACGGTAAACACACGCATGAACGAGAATGGAAAATGGAATGCAAACTCCAAAAGCATAAAGAAGCTTTGTTTATATCCACCCTCGTAAATTAACTAGAGGCTCTCTGACAGATACGCAGGTTTGGCATATTTTCTTCAAAGCTGAGAGGGTATCTGAGGTTATTTCCTGCACCCGTCGCAAACTCATCCATGGGCTTTAAGCTTCGGTCAAGGCTGAATTCCACCCGACCCTTTTTGGCCTGTTTTCATTTACTATACGCTGAATCCGCTCCACTTTCTCTATCCCCACACGGGCGAACCAGAAAGGAAATTTCTGGAAGCTTTTACGAATTCTGAAGACACTGGAGCAAGTTTTTTTCTACAGCAGATGGCTCTTGTTGGCGGATTCGCGTTACAACTACGTACAAATTCTTTCATCAGCACTATTTCCTCTCCATGTTACTTCACTTACATCTTTTGAAATATGAGAAAAAAGTTTTATCCCATGTGAATGTGACCTACTGCGGAAAATTATATACACCTCCCCTTATAGCTAATATATATATATATATTTATTATTTATTTATCCAAGGCACATCAATTTCTATAAAGCGATACGCACATTACCGCTGCAAAGCAGCCGTCGTCAGTGGCGATTTATAGAGAGAATGAACTGATATTAATCTAATAAGAATTTTTATATTATTCTTTGTTAGGAATTAATAAATTATACTTATGAATCGCCACTGATGACGACAGATTCGTATTCGAAGTTCACCTTTAATTTCCGTAAACTTGTCATGGAAATTCGAGGAAAATTTAGTGTCATTTGTGCCATAAAATAATAGCTAATGGCTAATAAAGTGCTAATGAACGGATCGCAATGAATCAGCGACTTTTAGAAAATAATTCTTAACAATTCCCTCCAATCGTAGGAGAAAACGAATCGCGTATATTTGAAATCGAGCTTTAAAATACTGAATGAAACACTTCCAAAACTTCCGACCAATTATGTCAACGAGCGGTGCATCCCATCATTCGATTTTTCGGGCCATTTTTATTGCGATTGCACCCCCTTAGAAATTGGTCCCTGCTTATTATTACTTTAACAAACGAGACGCTGTTTTTTATTTTATTTTTTGAAACACCGGTTTCTTTCCAACCGCTACAAAACGCTTTCCTCTCTTTCCACGGAGAGAACGAAAGCTAATTTCTTTGTCACATCTCTTCCATAGTGTTGCCACGGAGACGGCGATAAAGCTTCGGAAGCCTTGATACCAAGCACCAATTCATTTTCATCCAAATTCTGAAGGTCAACGTCATTTCGTCTCGCCTTTCACCATCACCCTCCTCCACCCACACTCTTTCTACCATTCGCTGTCATGACCTCAACGTAACTGGTCCTTTCTCTCGCTTTCGAAAGCCGTTAACTCATACGCCATATTGATGCAACCACGTATGGTATATGCATATGCATGAACTCCTGAAGCGAAAACGTCTTGACTAGTGTTTTTGTTAAACGATACTACGTTTACTTGAAAATTCGACGTTAAGTTAAACGGATTGAAATTATGGATTTTGTAGGACCTCAGGATTGTTTACTTTTGTTTCTCGTTGAAATTGTTACTGAATTCATCATACGCTATGATTTAATATTTACAAAAATGCACTTCTCTATCGTAGTAATGGTAGATTACAATCATCGATGTTTATAAAGATTTGTGTTTTCATTTCTGGTATCTTTTAAACTTTAAACATTCATTTTATCCATAGGCTTTAGAATAGAAAATAATTCATTTTGGCATAGAAATATTTCTATAAGACATCTTCTTAAAGATGGCTCTATGTAATCTAGTTTATTTGGATGAAATATTTCTATCATTAGACAGTGACACTGAAATGACGCAAAAACCGCCTATTTCGACAAAAAATATAGTTTAAAACGTAATATTCACGTATCAAATTTTATTCAATTGATATAAACACAACCTTCACCAGCATCTTAAACACGTTCAATAAAGTTCTGCAGGGTTTGGTGTCTGCTAATCATCATTCCACCTATCCAACGCCAAAATGTTATATAAACACCTCTTACGTTGAGAGCATTATCAATATTTACGCAGGACGAGCGAAACGTAATTCAGACGTCGGTGCAGAATGAAAGTTAAAACACCGATTATGTAGACCTATTTACTACATCAGCGTTCTCGAAAATGATTTTTTTTTTCAATGTTAGTCGTTCATAAAAATATTTATTCAGCGAGAGAGCTTCTTTATCGGTTCCTTTTATCGTCCAGTAAAAAAAAATACGTAAGGTATTCGCATTAAAAATGCATTTATCGGATGGATATCTAAAAGGTACCTCAAGTGGCTTTAGCGCGGGGGTAAAAGAAGAGCTAGGAAACTGGTTTAAGAAAATGACAGCGCTTGGAAAACAAAAGACAAAAGCGAAGCGAACGATAGCGATCTAAAAAATAAGCCCCCAGCTAAAATTAATTCCATGTCTCAATGTATTACAAGGCCATTTCTATAGCAGTATCTTCCTCGCAACTTCTTACTTTGTTTTTTTTTTCATTCTCTTTCAGCATTCTAACTTTATCTCTCTATCTCTCACACTTTCTCCATTCTTCCTCTCGATCGTTCTTTTTAATTCACCCTTTTCTCTCCGTTTCCGCAAACAACCCCTCACCATTTTCCCTACATTTCTCGTTCGTCTAGTTCTTTACACATTATTAACATCCACACCTTCCCCTAATAGTGGAAGCGAAAAAATAATCGCGGTCGATTTAAAAATAGAAATCCCCCCTCCTCCTATTTCCCGCTGCGGCCACGCCGTATAACCGAAAGGTTAGGGAAATTGAGCGTCTTTTGTTATTTTCGTCGCCGCTATCACCGCGCCTCACGGATGGATGACGAAACAGAGAGGGCGGATTCTAATGCCAGAAGAGACAAAGCTGTTTATAAAATGGGTCGGGAGAGGGGAGGAGGGTAGGTTGGAGAGAGGGATACGGGAAAAGAGGGAACTTTGGGTGTGTTTCTTTTTTTTTTAGGGAAAGAGGAGGCAAAATTAAATAAATTTATGGACTCGCGACGCTTTCATCTCTGGTTCCAGAATGGGTTTGCGCGTACGAGAGACAAAGAGAGATGCCGCATTTTAGATTGAAAAGAAAGGAGAATTATCCCTCGACGATTGTTTATCTGCCGAGTTAGCATTAACGCGAGCGGCCTATTTACGGGTGGTAAATAATGCTTGAAAAATCACGGCTTTTTATTTCGTTTTTTTTTCAAAGGCACGATTTGAAGAATGGAGAAGATGCTTTCTTTCCTTAAATTTAATTATTCGATAAAAAAAGGTCGTAAAGTCAGATCGTAAAGATACTACCATTTCCTTTCACTGATCTCATGAGGATTTCGATTCTTGTTGGTTTTCTCACATATACAGATGAAACGAATACCAAACAAGTGATAAGAAAGTTTGATTTCACACTGGCTAAATTAAATGTAGAAAAAGAGAGAAAAAGATTATTCTACGGCTTTATACAGGGGTAATTAGTGTTGAAGATCATTGGTTGTTAAATGGTTTTTTGAGCATTTATCAAGAGTAATAATTTCATTTGTTTCATTGAAATTCTTTAACTCTTGTCAGAAATGTAGATAACTTCATTAAAGTAACAATAATGAAACTAGGCTCGACTTTGTGGAATTTATTCATAATTAAAAGAATGAAAACTTTGGTATCTTATAATAATATGTTCTCAATAAAACACGACCTATAATTGGAATATACCAAGGTTTTAATTTTTTTATCTTCACTAAAGTTCTATATATGTATTTAACCTGGTAGAATCATGATGCAATATCATTAACGGAATAAAAGGTAAAACTCAAAATTCAAAATGACTAAGAAGGCGCTGGATTTTTAAGAATTCATATATATATATATATATCTTCAGGTTATATGAATTTCGCACACAAAACATGCCTAAACTAAATGTTAAGACGAGTTATTCACTAATTAAATAAAGACGGAAAACCACAAGGAACTTGGTCATTCTATTCCAAATCTCCCAGAAATTAAACGCAATCGATATCCACAATCAGTAACTCTAAAAAGATTAGAAAATCTTCAAACGACTAAGAATTTTAAATCGATGGAACGCAAAATAAAGAAGTGGTTTTTGAATTTGACGACGACTAACAGGAGAAGATATATCTTCGATCGATTGTCACAAATTCCTATTAAATTATTTTGGGCATATTTTCAATACAATCGCTTCTCCTCTCAAACAATACGCGCCCTTTGGAGAGAATAAACCATCCAAAAACAAAATCGAGTCGAAATTTCGACGGACTAAAAAAGTCTCGAACAAAAAAAATAAAAAACAAACAAAAACTAAAGAGACTCGAGGAATTATTTATGCGCGCACCGTTCTTCGCGATCACGTTGACGACCAAATGAAGCGCGGAGGGCGGGAAAGAATATTTAAGGTTTCTTTCTGAAGGAGTTGGAAATATTCCAGAATTCTCCAAAAAGAAAAGTCGTCTTTTTTTAGTTTGCGGGGAGGACGAAAGGTGGAGTGGGAGACGGAGGAAAAAAATCTAACCGGATAAAAAATTGAATAAATCGTAAATTCTCCCGTTATTATTTTATTTATTTATTTATTTTTGAGGGATCTACCGAAAGATGATTTCGAAACCGAGACGCCGAAATCAGGAAACTTCCGCTGAATCTTTCCTCTTTCGCATTTAGTTTGTTCCACGCGCCAGACTCCAAAAAAACTTACCGTTTGCTCGAACGATGAACTAAATTTGTAAATAAGTAGGGAAGAAATACTACACCACCCCGAAGTTTCGTTATTAACGTCAAGCGTCGTGAATGGGATTTTTACGGATTCACAAGGGATTGGAATATGATTTAACGCGTGCTGGAAATTTTTGGGTCGACATCTTATTTAAGAAATGCATTCCTTTAAAAATAAAGTATATTGATATCATATAATTTCAAATGTATCCTTGTTTATACATGGATAAAAGTCGTTAACTTGATAACTCAAATGCGCTGAAATATAATTAACCTAATTAAATTGAAGTACATTTACCAAATTGAATAATCCGTAAAAAAATGGTAAGAAAGATTCGAGTATGGCAAGAATTGTGGAATTAAATGCATAATTGAAGCTGAGGAAATCGGTCCGCGATCTAATTAATCCACTGAACGATGAGAACGTCAATTGAAGTCCTTTTGAAGGGATAAATGGAGGCTGTCAGCCATCTCTATGCGTCTCTTTCTTGCATTATCGACATCCGTTAAGGTTCGGGTCGAGGCTGAACTGGGTGAGGCGGTATTCATAAGCGAAACCATTACCGAGGACGTCAATTAACGATCACTTTTATTATCACGAAAAAAGATTTCTCTAATAATAAACTTCAAATACTTCACAAAAAATATTTTTTAGGGACTTATTGCAACAGAATAAATTGAAAAAATCGGTCACCGGATTGGGATTAAAATTTATCTGCCGCGCTCAGAGGAATAATCAATATATTGTTGCTAAAAATAATTAAAAACGCTATAAATTTTTAAATATAGGTGATGGAACGGGAAAATTAATTACAATAGAGCTACGCGAAATTAAATGTTAATCCTGAGGGTAATGGACTCCACGGTTGAATTTTAATCGATTTATAGCGACTGTTTTATTAACGAATGATAATTAGTAATGACGATAATAAAGGGTTATAATTCTGTATAAAGTGTGCAAATAATGGTTTCGTTGAATTTATCCAAAGATAAAATTTCAACGAACAATTAAATAGCTAAATGAAAAACGGCATGGTAAACATTAAGCTTCACTGATTTAAGAAAGCCTCTTATATGTACATATGTGTATTGAATATATTGAATAATTAACATAATATTCATTATATTAAACATATTTATGCATATCTCAAAATAAAACCCTCCTTTTTTATCCTACGTGACGCTTTTTAAACGTATTGTAACCAAACATCCGAACTAATTGTAAGCAGAACAGTGGTTCTCAACCTTCTACCTCCATAGGGCACTTAACATATTCTGGGATATGGAGGCGGGTACAAGCATAAAAAATTGTTAGAAATCACGAGAAATGACGCAGTGAGTTATATAATTTAATATACTTAACAACTAATATTTTGGATTAAAGCTTGAAACAATTAAATTCTGTGAAAGGAAACAAACAGATTTTGATACTTTTTTTCTACCAGAGGAGGGAGAGCTGAAGTTGGATGGAAGGAAACGGGACATATCTCATCATAGGCGACATGATGTCTGGGCACTGTTCTGGTATTAACGATTATTTTCATGAAAAAAATGTTTTATCGGCATCGTTCGTTACGGCATTAACAACGTTTTCGCCAGCATTGCAAACAAAAATGTTAGTAACAAAATTTTCAAGACCTGCATCATTGGACATTGGATTATGAAGATCTCCATGTGTGCAGAGGAAATCGGGCACCTAGAAATTACTTGGCGGGAACGACGTTGAGAACCTCTGAAGTAGAAGACCTAAAATTCGCAAAATATAACTGGGATTAACTCCAGAATATAATTTATGTTTACCGTAAGATAGCACGCTCAAGCTTTCGTTCTTCTGAAAGTTAAAATTAAAAAAAAATTACGGTCGATCTTCAGACCGGGACTATTTCTTCTAAAATAACTTTTTATCATCGTCATATTTTGCCATCAATTCGAAATCGCTTAAATTCATCTTTTATATCACATATTTTGGAAAAAAATTCCTTTTTTTTAACCATTTGCTGCTTTGCCAACCATACTGTTGCCTCCATCCTAATATACGTATGAAAGAGTAAATTATGTTTAAACTCAAAAACGTTTAAATTCATTTCACCTCATTTCCGACTCTTGTGGATTGATAAAAATAATTAAATCAAAACAAAACTTAACATTGTCGATAATTTACTTACAACACGCGTGCATGCACATGTATCGGTATTTGCAAATATCGTCCTCTTAAATTTAAAAAAAACCGAACGAAATCGTATGAGATCTCATAGATTTCCCAGAGAAAAAAATCCACGCTAACACATCAGTTTCAACTTTCAATTACCAATAAAGCGCAATGAATGGTTTACAAAACACTTGCCATTTTTCGAAAACAATATTCGCGTGTGTATATAGCGGTCGAACAAGCCCTAGAAACTGAAGCACCCGAAGAGAGAGGGTGGGATAAAAAAAGAATAACGATAGCACTCAAAAAGCACTCTAAAAACCGCGGATGACAAATGAATTCGTAAATTCGGGAGCAAATTCTTCGGATCGACCCTCTCGAAATATTCCTACCTCCGCGTGGTTAATTTATGAGGAAGGCCATCGATTTTTATTTTTCGGTTTTCGGGACAAAATATTCACAAAAAAAGACGTGCGACATTAATTATGATCGCACAAAATCGACGGAGATATTCCGTGCCACAGAGGTCACGCTCCCTTTTTTTCCTCTCTCTCTCTCTCTCTCTCTGGAGCAATCCTTTACCTCTGTACATAACTGAAAATCCTAGATAATTTAAACTTTAAACTAAACCTCGCATTTTCAACGCTACATCGATCAAAAAATACCGAATCCCTCTATATCCTCCCCCTACCCATCCTTTAAATACCGGCCCCGTGAAATGAAAGCTCACACAAAAAGTGCCTATTAATCACTTTAAAAAAAATAGATTATAAGCTATCGCATTAGCCTTTGACCGCCCTACTAGCGAACTCTATTAGTCCCGCGTGTGCTTTCGTTCAAAAATTCCCGCCCGACGCGAGAAGAATCCCGCCAGAAAAAAAAACGAGCTTCGTAAAGCGTGACATCAACACACCTCCACTCCTTCCGCACATCTTTATCTATTACTGGAGAGAGAAAATCCTCCTCCATTCACAAAGGTAAGAAAGGGATGAAAGCAGTAGGTTGAGGAGGAGACGAAGTGAGGTCACCACCTACTAAACCACAGGCGCCGGCCATTAAATTCCTGGCAAATCCGATGAAGTTTAGGATAGAACGGAGGGATAACGCGAGGATGTAAAGAGGTAAGGGAAGGGAGAGAGAGTTAGCGAGGGATGGGGAGAATCGGATTCAGAAATATCTTCCCACTCCGAGGTAACTTGGGGCATCCCCCGACTGCAGAGCCATCTCTGTTCCATCCCCTTAAAAAGGAATATCAGCCCAACCATTTACCCCGGAAACACATACACACGTACAATGCCTTCCCATTTTCTCATTGCTCGTATTTATGTATCCCGTTCGTCGTTTTAGGGGTTCCCCCTTCTACATTTCCCTCCTTCTTCCCTCTCTCTCTCTCTCCACTCATTTTTATCTCGACTTATCTCCCCTCTTCCTCTTTCACGTTTCCCTATCCTTCCCACAAAGAGGACCTTTTTTTTTTAAACTTCTATATCTACCGAAACGATCCACTACGCTCCAGTTTTTTATTTAGTTTTATTTATATTATATCGTGGACGCCTTCAGAGATTCAGAACGTTCAGACTTAATGTTTCTCTTTCCCTCTTACACGTCTACTGAAAATAGCGGACGGTATTTTTCGCGCTCTTCCTAAATGATAAACGGGGAGCTTCCCCGATTTATAATTAGCAGCTAATGTTGGGAATGTTTTTTATTGCGGGGATTTTACAAAATGGAAAAGGAATGAACGAAAAGTTCATTTTTTGTGCCTAAAATAACCGAAAAAGGGGCGTTCTTATGCGTCACCGAGCGAACTAACTGTTGACAATAATATTTAATTCACGCTTAAGAGCTTTCGAGGAAAATTAAAATTTAATAAATAATTGAAAGAAGGTTAGATTAAATGAAAAAGTTCAAAGCCGTCGATGACGTGAATTTCAGATCAACGCGACAGAGAGAAAATATATGGTATTATATATTCTTTCAATGGTTCCTCATGTAATTTTCTATCGTTATGCCTTTAAAAAGTACTACTGTAATTAAGAACACAAATTTCACCTAATTCAGCTGATATTATACGCAGACGCTACATTCACACACATCCACAACAATTTGCCGCATTTCACTAGAGCTAACTTTAAAAATGTACTCACAACTTTGCACCAAATGGAATTTTTCACGTTTTTTTGCCGCCAGAATGACTCACCTGAAATTATAAAAAAAAACGGTATATTAAGGAAGGATATACCAAAATACTGAAATTTATTTTAAACTAGTACGTGATACATTCTTACGTTTACACATGTAGTATATAGGTCAAGCTGCTACTTTTTAAATTTGTTACTATCATTTACACAGGCGAGGGAGGTACAATTTAAAGGAAATGCTTAAGTCTTTGATATACGTAATTGCAGATTTTACATAAGGCATGGATACAAAATTTTATCTGTGATATTTAAATTATAAACCAGGAAAATTGAGTAGCATAAATTCATTAGAGAATTAACGAGCTAGTCTTGCGGATATAAACCAATTCTACGAAATATCTCCATTTGGTTATTGGAGAAACTTGTGATTAGCACGGAACATAAAGATTCGACAACAAAATACGATAAAATATGTTTTCGTCGCGTTACAAAATTTACGTAAGAATTGTGTTACAGATAGAGATAGAGAGAAATAATGACTTAGAAATGTTTCTTTCCTTACGATATGGCATATTTAGTCTCACGGTGAAAATTAGTTATCACAGAAGATAAATGCCGTGTACTCTGGTGCCTCTATGTCAGCTCAATTACGGCGAAGTTTCCAGAGAAGCCGCATCGCTTAACTATTTTCGTATTAGCAAGACAAAGAAAAAGACAGCACGGCGTAAGCATATATCAAGTATTTCAGCGCCGCGGAGCTAGGGAATTCGGGGCTGGCAACTAAACTAAAAACAAAAGCTTTAACGCTGTCCAGACAAAACACTCTCTCCGTAGGTGCTTCTGTACTGTTTAACGAAACAAAAACACTTATGAAAAATGTTTTAAATCATGACACGAAACAATTCCTCAAAAAACATTTCCTCACGAAGTTTTGTTATTTTTCTGGAAAATTTCCAAATATTTTAGTATTGTTTGGTATACTATACTGTGTGTATGTATATTTATGTATACGTATATACATACATACCACACAAATATATATATATATATACATATACGTGTATACAAATATTTTTGCCGCTAGAAAGCATCCAAATTAGAAGAAGTGCGTCGCCAAAAACGGCAAACTTTGCTATTACCAACTTTGCTAAATTCGTAAATGTGTGACGATTAAAATAACTCCTTTCTTCCTGAATAAATATAGGGGCTTGGAATTCGTTTGGCACAGCAACTATATCATCGAAATTTTTGTAGGATAGACATGGAATAAACAAAACTAAAAAAAATAGTGATCTCAACGGAGAATTGACTCGTAAAAACTGTCCTTTGCCATATAGGGAGAGTGCGGATATTTTTAACCATTTATGCCAGTACGAAAATTCACCATTTTTCGATATTTTAACCGACGTTTTCCTTGGATTAGCTTTTAAAGGACCTTTTTCTCATTACAACATTTCCAACGAGATTGAACGAACGACTGAAGAACCATCATATAAGCAAGCATAACTTTTTGCTAACTAAAATTTTAAAGGTGACGATTAGGTTACTAATCGAATAATTTGAAAAAAAAAATGATACTTTTCCTCCGTTGAATATTTAAATTCGCGGTTCCGTCGCCGTAGGATGCGTGAATTAACCAAAAAAATAATATGAACATACTCGAAGCTTTGATGCCTTTCATAACTTTCATCTCATGAATACTTAATTAATCATATACAACATACAGCTGTTAATGCGTCAAAACCACGATTTCTTGTTATGAATGTGCCTCGAATCAAAAATGAAAACGAGGAAGTTATATTAATACATGAAAATTTATTTCACGCTTCATTCAAATTTTCCGAGAAAATCGTCATGTCAAACCGATCTACGTCACGTTAATTCGCCTAGAGAATCCTTCCATTATCGCGCCACGGCTTCCCTCCTTTCAGGAAAGGCAAATATCAGTCATAAAGGGACCGTGTCGCCATTGAGAGTTTACGATTGCAAAAGTGAAAGGTCCTCCCCGCCGTAAATCAGCCTCGACCGATTTCATTCCAAATTTCTAAGCTCGTCTATGGACGTATTAATTTTAAGCTGGCCTTTTAATTTAGCCGCTTCCTCTCCTATACCTCAATCTCCCTTCTTTCACTTTTGGTCTCTATCTCCCTCTACAACTAGCCGCCCTGTTTTTTTTCCTCTCTCTCTCTCTCACTCTCTCTTTTTCGTGATTTCACTCAGCGCTGTCTGTTTTCTAATCTCTGCTCTTTTATCCTCGTTTTAGTACAGCTGAACTTCTATTAAGTCAAACCCCAAGGGAAAAACTGAAAAAAAAATTAAGAAAATCCGTGTTATAGAAGAAAAACAACACGATAAAGATTTTCTCCTGTAAAATGTATTGACTTAAGAGTTACGGCAAATTTGGCTTTTATACGTTCAATTTATATAAGTTCAACTTATAGGGGTTCGACTTATGGAAGTTCGACTATACATTCATTACTCTCTCTCTCTCTCACCCTCTCCCCCCTCTCCTTCGCTCCTCCTCTACCCCTCTCCCCCTCCCCTCCCTCCCTCCCCCTCTCTCGTTATTCGTCTTTATCTCTTTTTATCCAATAACCTTTTATTCATTCCTTGTCTATGTATTAATGTTCTTTTCTCTTACATCCTATTTAGTTTCACTCTATCTCCTTCTTCATATCATTCTGCGTATTATCTTTTCACCTCTCTTATCAATACTATCTTTTCAGTCCCTCCTTGTCCTCTTATTTCTCCTCCTTCCTCAATTCCTTCACTGCTTTCCCTTCCCTCTACCCTCTTTCGTTCAAAACTAGCTTTCTCTTTTCGTGCTTCTTTTGTTATATTCTATCTCTGCACACGACCATCCTTTCTCCGAACATAAGACTGTCGTTCAGGGAACATTACGCTTCGTTTCCAAATGATGTACGACGGGTCGAGAGAAACCGACACCGAACTGGTTATTTTATTTTTGCTGAAATGACATGAAGTCGACCAAACCAGGAGTATCGAACGCGTGACCTGGGGACCGCATGTGGACCGTCAGTTAAAAAAGTGTGACCCTCTCACGAATTCCATTTTCAGTATAGCTCGTGGAAGAGAAATTATAGACGGGGATATAAGAGTGACGAGGAGATAGGAAACAACATAAAAACATTGGCCAACATGGATTTCTATGATAATTTGTTCTTAATTAATATATTCACTACTTTCAGTTTTTTAATTAAAAATATCTAAGGATCACCGTCATAACATGCGGCCCACCATATATATTGAAAATATAACTATAAAATCTATCAAGTCCCCGTTTAATTTCAGTTTGATAACCTTGCTCTAAAAAACATCGTCATTGCTGGAGATGAAATTTAAAATGCATTTTAGGATTTTGACTATATTTCTCGCTAAAAAAACTGGGCAAAGAATTCCGGGAGATATTTTCAATTTCGGATACTATAATTTAACGCTTAAAGTATAATAATTAATAACATTTTAAACATTTTTAATTTAGAATTTTTACTTAATTTTCCTTGAAAATAAATGTAATTAAATCAATAAATTAGAACGGCTATCTAGGAAACACAAATCAGAAAAGTACCGACGAATAAGCATAATTTTTTAAGAGAACGATATCAATTATAAAGGTGTTATACATTTATCTAAACCGTTTATGCAGTTCTATATGACATAATTTAGCATACTAGTAGGTTAAAACGGAAAAATTATTCTTATAACTTGAGATTTTTTCAGATAATTTTATGAAAATTTCGCTTAACTAGAAAATGATGAGGCACGTGTTTCACAATCAGTCTTGCGAGCAGCTGTATATCATCCAAGGAGGTAATGTAAGTTACATGTGTGGTGCTTACATTTGTGCCCTATTAACGTCTTGTCCTATTTCATAGTCAGCTGCACATCCGCATAAACTTCGTTAATTAGAAGTAATGTCCATGTCTACGTCCAAAATATTAATATGTGTTAACGTTCTGATTCCAATTCGTCTTTTTTTTTAATCGAAACCTTCTTGGAAGGCATTACGGGGGCTCTCTCTCTCTCCCATCTCTCTCCCTCCCCCTCTCTCTCTCGCATACGAAGCTAAACTGCGGAAACTTTAAGTTTCCCGACACGCTGCAGAAGATACCGCAGAAGAATATAAAGTCGAATTAATGACGGACAGTAACGAATGAGCTGAGAGATAAAAGATCGCGAGCAACGTCTGCCTCACACAACCGTTACGAGAATTCCAGTTCTGGGAGAGTAAACAGGCAGAAAAATAAATTAAAGCTTTCTCCGTTGAGAGACACCCACTGTCTCAAACGTCCATTGCCCAACCCTAACCCTTTAAGAAAATCATCCAACTTTACCCTACGCTTTCATCTTTTTTTATTTTTCGACTTCAGTGGCGTCTTCGTGGGTGGAGAAGGAGGGATCTCTTATGACATTAAAATCGCTGAAATTTTTTTCTAATTCCACACGCCATTTAGCAAACACAAGGATTTTTTTAAAGATATTAAATTATCTTCTTGACTCGTCTAACTATTCCATATAAATTTTTTTACGTTAATGTTACCTATTCATAATGTTATTCATTCGTCGTAAACTAGTAATTGTTGCTTTTCTTCTACTTTCGTTACTTATAATATGCTTCTTTGTCTAATATCACTTCCTTTGTGCTATGAATTAAATAAATAAATCTACATTCAATGACAGATAAGCGAGTAACTAGGCAGAAAGCCTTGAAAGTTACTTCTTAGGTACAGATTTTGATCGTTTACTTAGTACGTCATTAAGTTGAAAGCTATCTAGTAGGCTAACAAGGTACCTAAGTAACTGTATGAACAATTATATAGGTAAATTCGTAAATATGCTGTTAACTATATGTGGAAATACTTTAATAAGCCAATAGTATGTTGTTTACTATTTAGGACTAAGCAGATAGCAACAAAAGTAACTTGCTAAACAACTCCATATGTAGTCAAGTTAGTAAATAAGTGGGTAACTACGTTTGTAGCAGTCCGAGTAAGCGAGTTACTATAAGAAAAAAAAGTTGTCAATTGCAAATCAACGGAAGTCATAGAGGTTGCATATCATTTAGGATAAGACGACTAATGCTGGCTCACCTACTAAACCAGCATTTCTCACCCTATGGTCCGAAACTCCTGTTGTTGGTCAGCGGAGGTTTCCAAACTAGTTTTATTAGGTGACACCTCATATTTAGTTGGAATTTTTTGGCTAAAGTTAAGCTAGTTTTACACTATGGCAGTAATTGAATTTTGTTAATGATGGCGTTTTTACTTAAACATTTTCCCACTCATTCATATCTCTCGGTTCCACCTCTCTGCCATCCTTAACTTACACTTAGTGCCTCATAAGCTGAGAGTGATAGTGCCGTTTGGAGTTCGCCTGCGTGTCCAACATTTGGATTTCTTTTATTTTAGTTTTGTGTATTTTTGGTCGACTTACTCTGTGTTGCATTTTGTTAAGCTTTGCCGCAAAGCCGTGAGCATCGTTGGTGGCACTTAATAACCGATAAAACGAGATGTATTTTGTAATATGCTTATTATGATGTTTGTTTGTAAAACTATTTCATATTTCAAAAATTTCTCCTGTGCCAGCGCTGAAAATAATTCTTCGAATAACACAAACAATAATCAGGTGATTCTCAAACAGAGAGAAACGTGCGTAATACATTTTAAAATGATCTAATAAACTACGTAACCTTTTAGTAGTTTAGTGTAAGAAATGAAGTGGTCCGCAGGGCTTGGAAGGGTTGCTGAAGTGGTCCGCGGACTTCAAAAGGTTGGGAAACAATGTATTAAACTATACGAAATTAAACCGACGATCGTGCATTCAACGATGCGCAATTGACTTCTCGACCTCGACGCAATAATTCTCATGACTTAGAAAGACTTCTCCTCGGGCGTAGCTTCCGTGAATTCCTCCGCGTTCCTTATCTCCATCCTCTGCCGAAATCTCCGCGTCTTCCCTTCCTTTCACTATCTCCCTTCTTCCACTCCCTTTCCCTTCCTTCCTCCCCCCCTCCACCCCCTTCTTCCGCTACTTCCCCTCTCTCTTTCCCCCTCCACTTTCCAGAACGCGGCACCTGCTACTTTCTCGTCCGCCCTTTTGGCACCGATTGCGACTCTTGAAGGCAAAGAGGGAGGTATGGAGAGGAAGGGGGGAAAAGGAGGGGGCGGTGCTATACGCTGCGTGTTCTTAACCTAGGCTCCTTAAAGGCGCGAATATTGAGCGATATTTAGCCTTCATGCGAAAATATGATTTGCGGAACGTTCGTTTTTCGAGGGAGCGGCTGCGTTTGCGTCGAGGGGGTTAATTTGAAAGAATAAACGCGCACATTTTTCTCTTGAGAAACCTGCAAGTTATTAGGATATAGATCCAGAGTTAAAGGCTTCGAAGATCCAAATATTAAAATTTTTCAAAGCATCTTAAGATTATAAATCGTATAACTTTAACTTAACTATTTTGATGCACGAAAACATTTTAGCTTGCTATTATATTTACTGAGAACTACGTATTAATTCGGAATAGTTCGAATATCGAAACACAAATTGCCATAGCAGCAGCGCCGAAATTACGGAAGGTATACCGAAATATTTCGTATTATAAAATTAAACACATGACGGAAATATTCATTTAAAGTTACGCACACGTGCGAAGAAGTTTTGACTAATTGTAAGACGAATATTTGTATTTAGGATTCCATTAAGGAAATTTATACTTCTGTTAGCCTTTCCATATACGATTTTCACTGCGTAAAATTCACCGAGGGATTAACTTAGCTATATATATATATATATATATATAAACACATACAACACACACACACATATATATATACATACATATGCATATATGTATGTATGCATATATACACACGCATATCATATATATATATATATATATATATATATATATATATATATATATATATATATATAATTATTATTTACCTATATATCTTTATATATATATATATTGGTAAATAATAATACCCTTATAATACATTGTATGCGAATTTAATCTAATTATTCCTAGAATTATCGATTATAATTAGCTAGGGTTTCTCATAATCATAATTTTCATAAAAATTAAGTAAAATTAATTATTTCCATTGTTGCCAAAAATGTTTTAACACTATACAAATACTTCATGATCTTTTCTGTCATAAATAATACATTGAGAAATGTGTTATGCACTTTAAATTAACGAATACTCCAGAGATATTCACTTTTATGGGCTATAAATTATAGCTGCGACGGGTATAATTTCATTTATAGGATATTTATTATAATGTAATACTATACGTTAAAGTTTTACATAGCCTGCCATTCCATCTTAGTCACGTTCAGTTTAAATGAAAATAGAACTTTTTCCTTAGATTTAAAACATAGCCATCCATCTCCAAAAAAACACACCTTTTTCCTATCTTTAAAAGCATTTATAAATAACCCGATATTTTTTTTCTTACGAGAAGCTGTTTATCGGCCAAAAATAAATCCCGCGATATCAGAATTTTAAAATTTATCTCGGCTAATTAATCACGGAGCGCTGGGAATTATTTTTTTCCTCCTCCTCTCTTAACCGGAACTTTTGATATTTTCCGGCGTGATTCAGGTGCAAACTCTCCGCCTCTGCACGGTTCCTGCGGCAAATGGTTAAAATGTCTGGATCCGAAATTTAAATTTAGCTTGGGCGCTATAACGTTGGCCCTAGGTGGCGCTTCAAAGCTATAGCGGCCAGAGAAGCGTGGTTGACTTTATATTTGGGTCAAGACCGTCTCTACTCTCTTCTTACCCCTATCTCTCTCTCTCTCTCCCCTCCCCTCCCTCCATCTCCACCCCCCTCCCTCCGCGAGTCACGTGATTGAGATCAAAGCGAAATTGAGATGATTTATTATATTTTTCACGAATAAATATTTTGTTTATATATATTTTTATATCTAGCTTGGTCTCATCAGGGCGCCAATTAGCGGCGGCGATGATAAAAACTAATTAAGATATGAGTATTTTTGATGTTTCTGAATAATTCACTCATTGCCAAGTTCATGCTGTTCAATTTAATTAGAGTCTGAAACCTAAGCGACAATCATGTACTAGAGAGTGAATATCCCCAGTCATTGCAGTAGCTTTCACCTGCTTATGCAGCAACATTCCGTCAACTAAGACATCCTATTTTCGAATAGCGGTTCTTTTTTTTTACGTCCATTCACGTCACATATAATTAATTACATCACCATGACATTTCCTTGTCCGCAGTCTACACCGCCGATCTCCGAGTTTGCAAACACATTAACGCGCAAAGATGCAGGATTTAAAAATAATGAATGAAAACGTAAACCGAGCGAAGTTAAACAATACGAATACAAGAGAAGATGTGAAGGAAACAGGCCAAGAAGAAGATTTACGTAGAATCGGAGGAAAGCCGAAAAGCGTGGAGAAAAATTGAAGCGAGAAAGTGAGGAGGTAACATTGAAATGAACTGGAACCGAGTGACAGCGAAACTGATAACGGAATGGAAGGAACATTGATGAGAAATACGGGTAGAGTAGATGGAAATACACGATACGAAGGAGAGATAAGATGTTTTCGGAGAAAGAGGAGAAAGAGAGGCTTCTGCTGACGGATGTTCAAAAGTCCGTATCATAGATATTCACGTTACACGGACTATTTTCACAGGATAAAAAAAGACTAATTCGGAGAAATGCAACCGCGTACTTATACTAATAAATAATAAAACGGTGAGGATGTTTTGTTATTCCTACTACAAATATATATGGGTGACAGCAAAAAAAAATTTAAGGTGTTTATTACGTACAGATTATTATTAAACGCATATTAAATGGATTCATCCAAAATATATAATAGTAGATATTGCATAACATTATTCAGATTCGAAGATCGTACGTTAATTCTTTCTAATTTTAATATAAAGAAGAATGAAAGCCTGAACGTCGGAAAGTCGATTTTTCCGTGGTATGTTAGGGAAAATGGAACTGTCTTCCTTGTAGTCGAACCAAGCCTTTTTCGACATTAAAAAAACAAACGTGAATCCAGCATTCCTGCCAAATTTCGAACATTTATCTTGATCCTTTATGAAGTTATTCGCATTTTTAAAGAGAGGGGATGTAGTTTTACAGTGGAAAATTTACATATATAAAAGATCGCGGAATATATATGTAACCTTTTATGAACATAAACATGCTTCAGGCGTTGATTTGAGCTCGACGAAAATCGGCCACTTTTATCGACAAGACGAAACGCTACGAGAAGATGGCGAGACACGTTCTTCGAAGCAACTACGGACAATGACGAAACATGGCTCACAACTTACGTCAGACAAAAGGACATACGAAACGCACTCCGCCCAAAAACGAAACGAGACACTAAGGCGAGATATTTTTAATGATGAAGAAAGAGGCGAGGGGAGAGGGCAAAACGCACCTCCGCGAAATGCAGAGCGCGAAAGAAAAGAAAACACAACAGCCTCCCATGAGAGGAGGAAAGAAAAGGACGGATACTATGTGCGCGGGACTGGCAAAGAGAAAAAATCTGATGTGGCCAACACATGACTTTCTCCATATTTGGAGTATATATATTTCAATTATTATGAATAGCATTATGAGGCCAAATTTTCATTTCGTATCGTAAAAGAATACAGTCGTCCTTATTGCCGTAAACTATATTTTGTATAGGTTTACAGAATTCACCACAAGATGGTGGCGCTGTATACTGAAAATTTACGAATAAATTAATGATCTATTAAATGGAAGGTTCAACGAAAAGTTGTTTCAAACAGAACTTGGAAGAAATATTATTCTATACAACTTTGGTCCTCACGAAGATGACCAATTACGACGTTTTTAAGGAGATTTTTGATGGAAACCGAAAAAACCGATTATTTATAAATAATTCCTAAACAATAACTGCTGTGGAAAATTGTTTCAATGGAAAGTTGTAGGAGATTACATTCTCTATAACCATTGTGTAGAATTGTACATAAAATAATGATGTTTTAACGGAGAAATATCGCAAAAACCGAATCGGGTTTCGAATAAACCTCGACTTCCGTTTAACCGGTATTGTCCAAAATCTAATCAGTTCTTTGTGCTCATGCTAAAGTGTTATATGTGAAGTTTGGTAACGATAAGGCAAGTACTTTTTGAGTTAGAGCGCCCACAATCACATACACACACGCGCACACACAGACATCATTCCGAAAATAGTCTAAACGTGATCTAGGGACCTCAAAACATGTATTTCCGTTGAAATCTCGAACTCGATTTTTTCGTGATCACAATACTTTCCCATTACTACGTCTGGAGAAAGTAAAAATACATAAATCAGGCAAAACTAAACGTAAAAGAGAAAACTATTCCGTCGAAAAGAGGGCGTGCTAAAGGAGGAAAATCAAACGAATTGGGATAACAACAAAAGAGAATGCGAGAGGAAGAAAAGGTGAGAAACTGGAGAGAGAGAGAGAGAGAGAGAGAGATGTTATGTAGGAAGACAGAATATAAAGAGGGCAGAGAGAGAGAGAGATAGAGGGAGGATTGGAAGCCGCTCGGGATGATGATGCGAGCGGATTTGGATGGGACGGAGCGAGGCAGGAATGGGGATTCGTGTGAGAAATTACGTGTCCGGCTGCTTTTAGTCGTCCTCCACCCCCTCTTCCTAATCCTTCCCCCCCCTTTCCCAACCACTCCCCCCGATCCCTCGAAAAATCTCCCTCCCTACCGCTCCCACATCACATCCTCCCACTCCCTTCTCTTTATACATAGACTCCTCGTCAAGCTTGTTTGCGTGGGACTTCATGCGAGCGTGGTTAGGGGTGAAGGGAGCGGTGGCGGGAGGTGGGGGGAGGGGGGGGGGGACCTTCTGCGACACCGTCCTCCGCACTTCCCCCGAAATTCCCCGCTCCAAAGAGGCCGTCGGCTTCCCTTCCTCTTCCTACCTTTAAGCCTTAAAACCAACCCAACCCACGCTCCATGAACATCATCCTCTCCCACACGCGTGATGTGCGAGAGAGCGGGGAGTTGGGGAAGGGGGGGAGTAGATGAAGGGGCGTGGGACCCTCACTTCCAAAACCTTGACGACGGCTCCCGAAGTGTCGTGAGTGAATTTGTCGTCGTGGAAACGGGCGGTTTTGAAGCCCGCGACGGCGGTATATATCGGTTATGCCGGAGGCGTCACATGAGATGTTGTTTTTGATCCGTGAACCTGTGACGTTAGGGGAACGTCCTATGCGAGAGGGGAGTAGGGTGGGTAATGAGACAATTTTTGAGATTCCTCTCCTCTTCTCTCTCTACTGAGAGAGACAGAGAGAGGCGGAGAGACATAGGGGGAGAGAGAGAGAGTGAGAGAGAGAGAGATTGATAGGAGGAGGATCGTTTAAATCCCGCGTGTGTGTTTGAGTAAACGCTAGGAGCGATGATAATCGTGTTTTCTCTCCTTCCTCGGAGTTCATCGATTCGTCTGATACGGGAGAATGCGTGGTTTTGGGAGGGGAAAGAGAGGGATGTAGGGCGTCATCAGTCATTAACCGGAGATGGGTGATTTTGGGATAGAAAGTGCCTCTCTTTTTCTCTCTCTCTCTCTCTCTCCATCCATCCAGCTCTCTCTCCATCTCTCCATCCATCCAGCTCTCTCTCTCTCTCTCGTTCCATCTTGTGGGAGAAACTTTTCCCCCTTGCCGAAAATGAAGAGAGCCGCGAAAATTCTCGTCCGAACCGGGTGGAAATTTTTCCTACCCCGGGTTTTCGGTTAAAAGCTTCACCTGAATGGCCGGAGACAAATTAATTGAAGGAACTTCCTGGACCTGAAGGTTTCCTGCCGTCATATGTGTGACAACAACGACCGAAGGGAGCCATGAGGAGGAATTAATGCCCTCGTGTTTGGCAGTAGCGTGCGAATTGCTCAGGTGTCTTGAACGTGAAAAACAACTTTTGCTCAATCGACTGCGTCCGTTCTCCGGAGTGTGAATTTAAACAAATATAATAATTTAACGACGTTAGTTTTATGACTGTTTATCGAGAAAACAAAAGCATCATGCGCTTATTTTCCTCTATTAAAATTCATTCAAAGGCAATTTTAAAAAAAATTTAATTCCCTGAAGAGCCTGTTTTGACTAGTAACTGCGAACAATATTTAGTCATATGTAATTCAGCTCATCGGAAATCCAGTACAGCACATTATCTACTTTTTCTCAAAATAGGATCATCGCAGCATCATAAAGGAAGTTTATCAGCTAATACAGCGTATGAAATACGTGTGTAGAATTACGTTTTACGATGGAAAACGTTACCTGCTGTGGTTTAGGAGAATATTCGAGAACATGAGACTGTTTTAAATTATAACTGGAATACAACTTCCTATTATGCATCTAATTTTCAAAACTATGAATCTTAAATATTTGATTATACCCAACGAAGTTAACTAGTTTCGCCTTACCATTTCCAGTACAGCTTCGAATTCGGTTGCACAAACGCTGTATGGATCACTAAAGTAGATACTACTTTTGTTAACGAAAGCTTTAGTCATACATCTAATTTTCAAAACTATAAATCTTAAATATTTGATTATACCTAACGAAGTTAACTAGTTTCGTCTTACCATTTCCAGTACAGCTTCGAATTCGGTTGCACAAACTTTAGGAGCTATATGGATCACTAAAGTAGATACTACTTTTGTTAACGAAAGCTTTAGTCATACAAGAATGAAATTCATATAACTGGTGTTGGATTAACTCTCATGTTTGGAGTTTATCGGGAAATTGTAATTTGAAGTACTAATAACACTCAAAGCATACTATGTTGCTGAATCCTTGAGAAAAAGTGCAGCACAAAAATATTTCGCCATAAAGTTTCAACGGATGGAAAAATTATACGTAATGATCTCACAAAATAACATCTCCATTACAAGGAATCTTCCTTTTTGCATAAAGCGTTAAATCGACTAATGAAGTACATACTTCGAAAGACTTAAATTTTCCGGATGATTTCATTCGCCAAATTTTGAATATTAATTTGCACGCACTTAATTTATTATTTTCCGAAAATAATAGCTCTTTCTCCGGAGATTATGGCCTTCGGCGTAATTTTTCGCGGCGTAAATGAAATTAAAGAAATCAGAAATGACAAGGCCAACACTTCACTGCAACTGACCTAATAAACCGGCTATATATTTTTACTTCTTCGCACGTTTTCCGGAGTGTTTTTTAGGTAAAGAAAAAATGATATCTATCTAACAAGAATTTTTATTGAGACATAAGAATTGCTTAATATTGAGATACACCTTGTTCAAATAATAATCCACGTATTAAAATATCACTGTCTTAATTACCCTCATTCACCATCAAAATATTTCAATCGTGAATTTTTATGTATTTTTATCAACTGCTGATGATAATAAAACATGATTGTTCAATAAACATGGGCACGATATATACTGAAATAATCTACAGAGTTACGTATTGCCATTTAATATTTTATTCGCACGTTAAGGAAAAAAAGGTCAAATGATGAAAACTTTCCGTTTCCAGTATTATCTTCTAGTCAAAAGCAGCGTTTGACCCATAAAAAAAATCTATGTGACGAAATGCAATTGTTTTGCATGTACATAAATGAACATGATGTAAAATCATTTGAACAAAATAGTGTAATAGATCCGTAATTACATTCTGCAATGAGTTGTTAGAATAAAACCAAAACTGCTAGTTCAAAATTCGATAGGTACTTCAAAAATTAAAAAAGTTTTACGACCGCTGATGACGCCTATTTTGGAACGTATCTTGCCGATTCAACTGTCCTGTGGGTAAAGGAATTATCTTATTGTCATGTGTGTTGCAATAATACGCACCGAACAGCAATTTCCCGCTACGTTTAGATCATTTTTCATATTAATAATATGAGCAATTACATAATTACAGATATTTCATGTAAGTTTATTATTTAAGCATATTTTACACGTTGAGTAAAATATTTTCAAAGCACAATAATATATATCATATACAATTAATCCAGAGTCGTAAGTGGGGATAAGATTAGACCGCCTCACTCCAAGTAACAAATGAAAAACAGCGGTAGCAAGTTCGAAATAACAAACGAATTTTGAAACCCGTCCAACGCTCTGCAACTCCTTCACTCGAATTTCATTGCTATAATTTTGCAGGCGCGCCAATTTGTCGAAAAATAGAAGACCACACCCACTCGTCCGGCCATGCGATCATAATTTAATTCACTTTTTCATCATTTGAATCGCCGCAACAACAAAAATCATCCGCTGTTATTTTCATGTACATTTATCCATTTTGATGCTCGAAAAAAAAAACAAGCTCGAATCATATCATCGTCATCGAGTTTGATATGAAACGGGAAAATTTAATTTCGGTAATTTTTTCATGCCAAGCAATACAAACCTTTCGAAGCATTAACGACAAGGGCATGTTATTGCTACAGCATAAATACAAATTTTACAAACGCGTTTTCGGACTTTTCTGGAACTAAACGCGATTTTCTGAGATAGTCTCAATATTTTAGCTGCTAAAATAAAACAAAAAACTTCGCCATCTTTTCTTAAGAAAACAAATTGAGATCAAACTATTTTAAAGCCTCCACGATATATTTTTTAAGGCCTCTCCTGGGCCCGGGGGGGGGGGGGGGGGGGGGGGGGGGCTTCAACACCCCCCCCCCCGCCCCAAATTATCTTAATAATCCTGTAAATGTGTATTTACTCAGGAAATGCACTCTTTTCACTTTGTATATTTTTATATTTCTCTCAGCTAATAATGTATAATCATTATACAGATGCTTCTTAAATTACGCATGCGAATTTTCTAACAACTACCAATCTACCCATGTATTTTATATGCCCACTAGTTAGCCACAAAAGAAAAGATATTGCGCAACTTGTTGCACTTTTTCGGAAATAAATCTAAAACCGAGGCAGACTAGGCAGAGGTGGAAAAAACAATTTGTGACACCATAGGCGACGAACAAATTGCGCAAGGAAAAGCATTTCTGAGCATTACTTTCATTTGGTTCCTCGTTGAAACAAGTTCACTAGTGAGAGTGCGTCTGTTTTGTTTATGCTTAACGAAAAATTAGTGAATACCAATGTGATTAAATATCTAATATGGTTTCCGCTCACTATACGACGTCAATTCGGGATATTTCTCTTTTTTGAGAAATGAAAACTTAGCTTCGGAAGCTTTTCTAACGAGTAGTTTCTCATGTATTATTTGGATTTTACTGAAGTTCTTCGTCGGGTTGGCGACGATTGTTAAGTGAAGCTAATTATTTCATACGTGGAAATATTTTGTATTCTCGATGTTATTAATGGATAGGTGTACATTAACGGAAAATTTTAAGCTAACCTAATTTGTCGTTCTCCATATCCCTTCGCGAATTAGCGTGGACTTTTTCATCAGTGTAATTATTTTAGTTTAATTTGGATTATCCCAAATCCTATACATTTTTTCCGTTGTCCATTTCCGTAATTTTTAGTTTTTTAAATAACTATTTGTAATTTTTAATCCCTAATAGAAATTGCTGAAAAAAGAAAGACTGAGCGAAACTTGCTGCACGTTTTCGTAGAAAAAACCCAAAACCGAGGCAGACTCTGCAGAGGTGGAAGGAATAATCTGTAACACCATAGGCAGCGAGCAAAGTGCGCAAGATGGCGAAATAAGTATATATCGATGAAACAGGGGCAACCTCTTCGAATTCTGTTCATAATGGTCAAAATGATATCGCTGTTTTAAAACGTGAATTATTGACTATTGATGACAAGTTATATTTCATCGGAACTATTTGGCAACCAAAACCAGATTAAAAATTTCTTCCATGTATTTTTAACAACCAAAAAAGAAGTTTCCAGTACTCGTGGCTGATAAAATATCAATGGTTATGTTATTCTCAGTCTGAAAATAGCGCATATTGTAAGTATCGTTTATTTTTTGCGCCAGTAGAAGTTGGTAAATCTAAGGCGCAGGCTGTTGGATAATTAGTTGCAAATGGTTTTTCTAACTGGAAACACGCAATTGAAGCATTTAAAGGGCACCAAAAAACTGCGTATCACAACAACTGTTTATTGACTTTTCAAAGATTACAGGACCTTCGAGAACAAAAAGTTATTTCTATTGATAAGCGAATACATAGGGTTAAGGCAAAAAAAAGTTGAACGAAACAGGAAAATATTAGAACCCATCACAAAAACCGTAATCCTTTGTGTCAGACAAGGAATGTCCCTACCGGTCCATTAAGATTATGGTCAGTTTAGTGTAGACTCTGAGCTTGAAGAAAGTGAGGGCAACTTTCGGACAATTTTGCGCTCCCGAATTGATGCTGGAGGCAAAGACTTAAAAATTGTGGAAAAAATGCATCGTTTATCAGCTGGAACATTCAAAACCAAATTTTAGTAGAATGCAACGATCAATGTTCAACTTTTTTGAAGTTTTTGTCATTTGAGGTGATACCAAGTATTTTTTATTTTCAACCTAGTACCAATTCCCGGTTACTGGTTTATAATAAAATTTGCAATCTAGAAATTTCAACGCTCAATCACATTTTTTTCTTTAGTGAGTACCTCTCCCGTTTTTTCCTCAATTCCGGGAATCACCACATTTGTATCCCAATTGAAAACTCAACGTGTTCTATAAATTTTTGGTGGAATGTTTTTATGGCTGAGCCCTCCTCCCCTCCCATCTCCCAAGAGAAAATCCTGGGTGCGCGCCTGCCTGAACCTATTGAAAAAGATAGTAGATAATGAAGTGGAATAGAATAGCTTTTCCAATATAAAGGCAGTATCTAGCTTAGATCGAAGACGCGAGAGAGAACGTCGAATATTTTTCCCCATCAGGATCCCAATCAAACGTTTCGGAAAGTTTCTATTCTCTTCGCGTTAAAAATGCATGGAGTAAAGTAATCACTTCGACATCCGTCACGCCAATCAATGAATCGAGTCCCCTCAACGCTACTCCCGATCCTCTCACTTGCCCTCACCTTGACCTTTACCCTGCCTTCACCCACGGGAGAGAATGGGGCGAGAGAACGAGAGAAATATTGGGATTGAAAAAATAAATCGAAACGGAAAAAATATTTTTTTTTTAAAACATACGCTTACAAAATAGCCCGCGTAACAAAAATGCCAGGCCTTTAGGAAGATAAGAATCCATTAATAATAACGAGGGAAGAAAAAGGTCGGAACAAATTATTAAAATGTACCAGGAAGAGGGAAAATAATGGTAAGGAGATGGGGGAATCAACGCCCGAAATGGGAGAAAATTACCAGTTTAAAATGTACTTAAAAGTTTCACTATTGACATTAAAAAATTTACATTAAAAAATAGAAATTAAGAGGCTACATACGCAGAGAAGCGACATCCAAAATAACCCTTCGAATGACCATCCTAGTGCTTCGCTACCTTTTTTAACTCGTTATTTTTGATACGCTTATTGATTCACTTTGGACTCTGTCCGCCTGTTTTTCTATGCACTCGTTGAAACTGAAACTGTGAGGAAACCGTAAATTAAACAGCTGAAACTTGGAGTGTACATTTGTGTACTGTTGACATTGCGTTTCCTTAGAATTGAGTTTCTAAAAATGTAATGAATCGGATGGTAGCTCATTTAATTTTTTTAAAAACATTTCCAAAGATATTAAAGACGGAATGCTGAAATTTCCGTACGTTACATACATGTCCACGTGTATTTCACATTTGTTTCGATTCAAAAATATGTTCCAAGTGACAATCTATGTATATTATACGATATTTTAATGTTGAAACTTTTGAGCCCTTATAGCTGCGCGCATGCGACAGACTACAGCCGTTTATAGATAAACTGAATCGTAAAAATCACATTTACATACCGAAGGGTAAGTAAAACGTTGATTTACACCAGCGATTTTCAACCGGAGGTTCGCGAACCAAAAGTGGTTCGCGTAAACTTTAAAGTGGTTCGCAGCTCTAAAGATATAAACAATGAAGAATTATCCGCCGTGGGTAAACGTCTATTCGATCAATTTTAGTTCATAAATATCCAACCTTGTCAAAGAGTGCAATTAAACACATACTTATTATCATTTTCTACCACATATTTGTGTGAAAAGGGATTTTAGGTGTATATTCGAATAAATAATTATTATAGAAATAGGCTTGAAGTTGACGCAGATTTAATTGTAGCCATATTAATTATTTTGACAGATTTTTTTAAAATGTGTGATGACAAACGAGCCCAATTATCTCATTAATAATAAATTCAGAAATGGAATAGTCAAATTTTCTTTCGTATATATTTTTTGTTTCGAAAATGAATGCGTATTTACTTTTGTTTTGTTTTACGAAGAATTTATTTGTAGACATAATTATTTTAAAATAAAAGTTGGTATAATTAATCAACTTTTCCGTACTATTATGGTCCGCCAGAGAAAATATTGGAAAACTGGTTCGTCGGTTGAAAAACGTTGAAAAATACTGATTTACACCATAATACATATCAGACTATTATCTTCGCAGACTCAGTACATTTCCTATGTACTTCGAAAACGAGTAATTAAAAAATATAAATACCTTTAAATTATAAAAAGGATAATCTGCGATATAAAAAAAACTGAAAATTATAATTTGACTGAATTTTTACTGCATTTTCCCCCCCAAAAAAGTGGTTTAACCGCATCAAGGAGTATATTCCCCGTGAAAGAAGACGGTTAAAGCCGGAAAGTTTGTTAACATAGTCTCGGTTAAGATGAAGTTCTCCGCTGCAACCGTAGGAGAATGTGCAACTAAACCTTAAATGTTCGATAAAAAAGAGTCTAGGCAGGGGGAAAACGGATATAAAAAACGACGAGGAAGGATAGATAAGACGCAAGAAAGGTTAAGGGGTTAATGCATGCGCGTAGAATGGGGTAAAGTTCGAGTAACGCTGTCGGATTGGGGCATAAAAAGCGAATTAATGGCAGTAGAAGAAGAAAGGGGAAAATTTATAAGTAGAGTTGAGAAGAATAAGAGCTTGGATATAAAATATCTAAAAGAATAAGACGGAGAAGTGTGGAGACGAATGTTTGGGGACAACGTAAAAGTGTGTATGGAAGTAATTTAAAGGAAAAAAAGGGTCGAGAAATATGGGTAGCCATGAGGTGGGTCAAGGAATGAACAAAGAAAAGGGAAACTTTTGTATAACCATAGATTTAAATGATAAATGCCTTTAAACGATGGACTTTTTTTGAAAGGGAATTGTAAACGTAAAAAAGCATTACCGGACAAAAGATGGTGGAAGCTTCTCTTTTTGTTCGTACTTGTTTAACCAAAGTAGTATAAGCTCTTCCACTTTTGCAAGTAAAAACTACTTCAAACAAATTATTAAGATATATAGAACTTTACGAGAAAGGCGCCAAAAGTTAAATATAGAAAATTTTACTCCTGAGTGAAGGAAAAACTAATTCTAGTAACCTGTTGGATAATAAATGAAAAATGTATTACAATACATTCCGTAAATTGATATTTTCTGGTGTTTCTCGTTAAGCGTAGACTAATGCCGGAACCGGGTTTTTCTTCTTCTTTGCTTTGTGATTTAGACTGAGATTGACACCGGACCCGTGTCCATCTGTGATTGGAGGCGTTGTCGTGATTCGTCGAGGTGTAATTCACTCTCGTCGCCGTGGACTATAGATTTTCATAATAAAATTTTCCGAATAAAAATTGTAAACGGCATATTCACAGTATGTACAATATTGCAATATATAATAGATATGAAGCAGAGACATAGAATCTTCGGAAAATGGAATACTAGGAGGCAAGCCACCTGATCGCTACCGCTCGCCAACCCCCCTCCCTTTGCTCGGTGGTGTTTCTTCGTACCTATTGGATTTAGACTGTTTGAACGGGAATATGTTTTGAATATGAGTTTAATGAATATATTTTGTTTGGTTTTTAATAAAAAATTCAGAAAATTAGTTTAATAACTCGATAAAAAATAAATAAAGGGCTGGCATTCCCGGAGATTAAAAATAGCTGAGGTATAGAGCGTTAAAGACAGCGAGAGAGAGAGACAACCAGAAATAAGATTTTAGTAATATAGATAAAAATATAAATAACATGAATACTGCGTTCGATTTATTTGCATTACATTCATATCTTCGGTCATTTCGAGCAAGTTTTAATCTTATTTCGATCTTTAAGCCTTTATTTAAGTGCATATGCACGGAAATTACCGAGGACAACAATACCTGTAACCATAGAATCTTATTATTGAAATGTTAAAAAATTTACCAAAACTCGAGTATAAATTCAAAGGATGAGCGAATTCGAATGAGATTGAGTATTCGACGGTAAGAATAAGAATCTTCATTCATTTTGGCGTGTTTTAGCGCAAATTTCGTGTCGATAACTTAAATTAAAGATATATTAAAGAGTAAAAGAATGAAAGCCTTCAAACCAAAAAGGTGATATTTACGTGTTATCTTATGGGTCACGACATTCATCCTCTGGAGTCGAACCCGTGACCTTTTTCAAAATTTTTCAATCATAACGTAGAGATTCATTAACACTGAAATCCAGAGAAATTTCAGGTTTCTAAGTGTATTTCTAATCGAGTTATTCACAAAAATAAGAGTGTTACGCATCATGATGACCATTACGATTTTATAATATAGAGAGACATACTTTGAAAAATTTGAAATATGAGATTGGAGAAGGATGGAAAAGATTAGACGGACAGATAGGGCAACAAATGAAGAAGTGCTACAGAGATTAGAAGAATAAAGTGAATTACTACAGCTGATAAAGCAGAGAAATGCTAGTTGCTTAGGGCATACACTGAGAAGAAATAGTTTGTTGAAAGAAGAGATAGGAGAAGGACTCAAAGTATTAATGAATTAAAAAGGAGGTAGAGGTCACGAACAACTGAAGAGCATTGAGCAGGATAGAAATAGATGGAGAGCACAGTTTTATTTGGAATACAGGACCTGTTCTAGGACGGAGGGCAAAAAAAATATTCCCAGGACAACAATACATGAAGACAAAAACAACCTCACCCGATCCCCTTTTATAATGGGCATAGTGATCCGTTCCATAATACTTTTAATACACGCATCCCTCTTACGTTCATACGCAATTTTCTGCGTTCGGCAGTCAGGCAAAACTTCACTTTCACCCGACGCGGTTTGACTTTTACGATCGGAAGACCCTGCCGCCGTTGGCGCCAACGCACTGTCCGTCTCGCATGCCTCACATAAATCACGCAAACAAGCATGAACTCACGTTCCGCGCGCAAGAATAAACAGAACCCACGCACAAACAAACGCCGGGTATGTAGAAAGCGCAGTGGGACCTAGAGGGCGAAGACGAGAGTGAAATAGCCCACACCTCGACGAAACACGGTGTCCAAGAATTCACCGGGCGGCAAACAGTTTTGCCTATAGGTTCTGTCCGACACGGGTCCTCCAAATGGATATGCAGCGCACCGATCAACACTGCACCGTACTCCACGGAAGACATTTCCAGTTTCCACAAGATAACACATGAAAATAGACTTTTCGACGCGTAGGCTTTCATTCTTTTTTAGATTAAAATTAGAAAGAATTAACGCACAATCTTCGGACATGAACCATTTTTCCGCCTACCGTTCGAAATCGCTCATGTTAAACGTTTAATTAACATATTTGGGCAAATCTTTCCATTTTAACGGGATGTTGTATTGCCTACT
This sequence comes from Uropetala carovei, assembly GCA_036926305.1. NCBI lineage: Eukaryota > Metazoa > Arthropoda > Insecta > Odonata > Petaluridae > Uropetala > Uropetala carovei. The sequence goes on from JAXCHB010000129.1 coordinate 8,353,228, forward strand.
AATTACAGTGTTAAACCTCGGACAACTATTCTTATATCAATCCGCATGGATGTAAGCGTGCATTGAATGCTTTTAATACGAGAGAGAGAGAATGAAGGAGAGGGAAATGATTTACACCCAAAAGAAATTCTACGCTGAATTGAGCTGCAACTATTTTTTTAAGGTACTGGTCGGTTATACGCCCACACGCAATTAATTACAATTTTATTTATAGTTGCTAACGAAACGCAATTATTTATTAGTTTTATTAATAGTTACCATTTCTAATAATAAAGGATTAACCTTTTGAATCCAATTCTAACGAAAGGAATGTCGTAAAGATGCTTGGGCACCTCTTTACATGGGTACCCCCCTACTACAAAATGTAAACAAAATGACAAAAAACAAACGGCACTACTGTAGTTGGTCCCCCCCCCCCCCCCCACCCCCCTCATGCTCGGGGGTTTGGGGCCGGAGCCCCCATAAAATAAATAATAATAATAATTATCTGATTGGCCGGTCTTGACATTTACAAACCCAATCTCCGGACAACGTGGAGGGTTTCTTTGGTTCCGGGCGAGGCGAAGGGCGCGGTACCGCCCGGAGACGACTACCCATTACAACAAAGCGCGCCGAAGGCTCGTCAATATATCCCTTCAATGTGGGAGAACGATGAAACTTAAAAAAACCGCAACATGAACATACGGGAATTAAAGTTTTTTAACTCATCCATTATTCAATTTTACCTTTGTTTTTCTGTATATACCGTGTGGGCGTATAACCGATCAATACCTTTTTCTTTATAATCAGAGTAATATAATATACCGTTTAGTGTTTTTAATTATTAGATTCATCAGTTGGTATATTAACATCCCTTGCACTTTTATATTCATAGGCAGATAAATTCAGAGTAAGTAAATTTGAAATTTTATTATTCTCAAGTAGGTTAACATGAAATATTAAAACACCGCTGATTTCGTTACTCGTCCGTAGAGATCTCCGTAATGTCCTCTACCGGTCGTCCAATGTTTTAGACTCGAAAAGTATATTTTTTTAACGAAGCGGACGTGGACTTATTTTTTGTGGCGCAGGACGAAAACAGGAAGCGGAATAAACTTCTAGAATACGGGACAGAGGAACGGCGGGAAGGAGGAGGAGGAGTGTGACTACGACCAAACGTATCGAACGAACGGAAATGTCCGAAGACATAAAAAGATGCATATACATAAAAAAAAGGAGGAGATAAAGAAGGGTCCCCCGGAAAGGTTCCTGCCGATGATAAAACCGCCTCCGGGAGTCTTCCTGAAAAATCTCGCGAAAGGGAGGTCCTACGTTGTCGTAGCGACGGTAAAGTACTGCGAGATAGAAGGATAGATGTGTGTGTGTGTGTGTGTCCCGTCATATGAACGTCCTACCCTGAGCATTGGACACTTCATCTGTGCGTGTGTGTGCGTGCCTGTCAACATGGTTCGATAAACCGTTCACGGAGGCGGTCATAAAAAAAAATGGAGAGGATTCCTCCTTTCGTCGATTTTTTTTCCGAGGATGAATGGCGTGTTTTATTTTATTTTTTTACCCGATTGGAACTCGGCGTAAAAGGTTTTTTTGCTGCTGCTTGCGCTCGACCGGAGAGCTTGATATGGATCGTCTGGGAAGATGACTCCTCGAATGGTGTTTCTTGATCGGCGGTGACGTCAAATTTTCGACGACTGAATGGGATTTAAGGGAATTACGTGTCGGATTCAGGTCAAGCTGTTTTAGGTTAATTTAAAAAGAAGCAGCTCGTCTAAGGTGTGGGATCCTATTGACAAATGGAGCATCTCTGTTATCCATGAAAGGGTTGGGAAAATCGGATGAGCATTTACGTTAAAAAACTACCATTATTAGTGGCGATTCACCGATTGTGTGTACCAAGCATAGATTCTTTATCTAATGTACTACACTCGCAACATATTTTTAATGCACACCTGATTTTCCTGAAAGTTTGTGAGCATTGGAGATTTATAATTTATCTATTATTTACGATCGATTAATAAGCTTAAGGGCTGAATGGATTTAAAAAAAGATTAGTTTTTGTTCAAATTAAAATGAATTACTTAAAATTAAAAACATCGGCAAAACGAAAGTATTACTTAAACAAGTGAATGGGAACTGAGCGACATAAAATAGTGATTTATATGCTCCTAATGAAAAATTCTTAACTGAATCAATGGAAAATGGACCATAAAACCGCCAATATTTACATTGATGGTCCTGAATTCCCCACTACATTATTTTTGCACGCATCATAGCGCAAATCACATTAATGAATCATCTGAATATTTTTCAAAAGCCCTTGAACTGTAAATAGCAAAATCACGATAACTATTTGATAGTAGATGTTTCTCGACGGAAAATTGGCTTAAATACTGAGATTATTTATAAATATCCGTTTTTTTATTTGCTGCAATTAAGAAAACAAAACCCAGCTAAATTCTTCTTTAAGTACATCTTTTGTAACTAACTTCGTATGATGTTACTGGTCACTTCCTATGTGCTATATATTTGTGCATACCCAAAACGAATTATTGTCCTCTAAACATGAATAATTTAAGTTAAGGTTCAATATAGCGATTGATTAAGTCAATTTTCCAACTCAGTTTTATAAGATGAGGGTATAAAATGTAATTAACTAGAAGATTTCTAGGGTTTTAATCCCTACACCAATCTCCATGTGAAAATTCTGCATGGATATCCTCAGTCGATACCAAAAGCGAAAATTAGCTTCCCGTTAAAAAAAGTCAACTTATCGCTAAATAAAACACGAACGTTTTTAAGACTTACATGAAGCCAACGACTTCCCTCTTCCCCCACACTCATTTAAGACACCTCCTCACTTATCCCTCTATATTGCCTCACATCTGGCAACATCGCATCCAATTATCCCAATGTCTCGTATTCCTCCAGTACTACTCTGATGAAGTTGAGAAGTAAAACAAAAATGAATGGAGTTATAAGAGAGAAAAAAACAAATGATACGAAAAAATCAGAGATGACTTGGAAATAAAAGTGGGACTCTCGGAAATAGCTAGGTTAAGAAGGGGAACGTAGAGATGGTGGGACCTTCTCCCTCTCTCTCTCTCTGTATAAATGGCGACGACGAAACTTTTTTAAAAAATGAAATAAAAAGTATTTTCTCGCGGGTGCGATTCCAACCTCTCCAGCTTCCGCTAGCTCCGACTTCCGTTATCTTCAAACTCCATCCGGATTGTTCCGGAGACTTGAAAAAAAAAAAAAACTCGACGGATCGTCTCAGTGAATACGAAAGGTGTGCGCTTTCTTGCTTCCTAAACGAATTTTCAGTAAAAGGAGATTTCTCTTTGCTGATTAGGCGGAATCTTGCTATGACGCGTTTTTTTCTTTCGATTGAACGATATCCGTATTTTCGATAAGTCGAACGGCGATGATTTGTGTTATTCGATACCTCGAATTAGATTTTTAATCCCTTATTACGTAGTATGAAAGACCGGTTACTGAAATCGACATATACTGTTCGGATTTGCTACAGCAGGAAAATGGTGTGTTCACTCATTCCAAGTTTCGATTTTTCACGCTTCCTCCTGTACATATATGTTACAGTTATGTGTACTTGTAATAATAAAAGAGAAAAATATTTTTCGGAGGAATTCTACATGGAAATTAAAAGTGTGTTCACTCATTCCAAGTTTCGATTTTTCATGCTTCCTCCTATATATGTTACAGTTATTTGTACTTGTAATAATAAAAGAGACAAATATTTTTCGGAGGAATTCAACATGGAAATTCTCAAAACTATACTTGAAAATCTGCAAAGAAAGACAATAACTAACAGTTGTAAAAAAAATTAAAAAATCTTATATGATTCCTCTCATTAAGTTCCACTTGTGGATAATATTAATAATTTCTTAAAGAATAAGACCGATTTAACCGACAGAGTCAATTCGAAGATTTTCTACTTTCGCATTAACCTTAGCGCATATTTCAATTTTTTTCGGATAACCTAATAAAATACGAGACAGGATCACGGAAAACTTCAATAAAAAAGTTCGAACCGCTTAACTCGCCAACTTAAGTAAGGAGTTACGAGGAGAGGATTTATTAACGACGGCCCTCGCAATAACGAAGAATTTATTTCGCCCGATGTTTTTACAAGTCCCACTCAATACGTCAATGGCGGAAAAAACGAAACAGACCTCCTCTCCATTTAAACCGAGCGTCGAAAGATGAACGATTTGAGCGCGATGACCGCGGGGCTATATTAAAGAAATATATTCGAATCTTTTTTTACCGCCCTACAAATTACCCGTGTCGCGAAGGAGACGGACTCGGAAAACAATAACAGTTTTACAGCCACGCAAGAGTACAGCTTTCATCAGCTACCCTTCTCCACCCATTGGCCGACAGGAAATTTAAAATAAATTATCCCGTCTCAACACAACTCCTTCGATGAACAAAAAAAGGAAGCACCCACGCAATCCCGTTCCTTCATCTCAACTATCGACTGCCGTCTCGCAGAATTTTCCTTTTCACCCTCATCTCGCACGCATTAGCGAAACGGACAGATTTAGAGAGAGCAGCTGCGTGTTATATAGAGTCGGTCCCCCCTTCGCCACTACTAATTTTTTTTTTAAAAGCTGCGCATAGCACGGTCTCTCGGAGAGAAGGAAAGAGAGAAAAAATAACCCCCCTCTCCTCCTTTTCTAACATGGCCGACACCGACAATCCCCGCATCACCACGGAAACCACACAAGAGACGGCGAAAACCACACGCGAAAAAAGGGTTCGGAAGGAAAAGAGGTGGGGGGAGGGGGTAGGGTAGGGAGAAAGAGACAAACGCAATAATAACCCGAGTCGCACACACACACACACACACGGACACAGTAAACTTTCGAACCTTCTCTCTTGAAGATGGACTGCAGTGGAAGGGAAACTTTGCGAAGTAATTATAAACGGGTGTGTAAGTATGTGGAAAAGAGTTCGGCAGAGGGAAGGAGGTGGAGTGAGGAGGGAGAAAGAGAGAGAGAGAGGGAGATGGAGAGAAAGTAGGTATGCGGGGAGGAAACCTTGAGATAGGGTCCTTCTGGTAACCCTCATAGGAGATATACTAACCCAAACTAAACTTCTAAACCGCTATATCTTGCAGTAGGGGACCTCTTAGAATGAGGCAAGTTTTTGTCCTGCCTCTGCTATCTAGGACATAGCACATTTATTAGCTGCTGTACGGACACACACACACATATACTATATATCTATATATATCGTATATACGCACACATGTGTGTATATGTGAGCTTGTATGTTTACATATATACACACATTTTCATATATCAACGACCAACCTCCTCAGTTACTCAAGGAACGTTTTGCGCAATTTTAAATGTTTGAATCCTAAAACTTATCATTTCTATACCGTAAATCCATAAAAAAAAATCCGCGGACAAAGGTATTAAGTTAAAGATTGAGGTAATGTTACTAGTAATGAGATCGGAGAGTAAAAACAAACATTTTTCGGTATTTTCCAGTTACAAATACGCCTTAGGACGAATATATTGTACAAATTATCGCTTACGATGCTTTTTTACTTTTTTATATATCGCCTCAAATATATGTTCATATAATTCATTTCAACGGAGAGAATTCCCAGAATAAACTTAAGGTGGACGTTTATCTGAATTTAAGAACATTACATTCTAATTTTAATTTGAAATATCGATAAAAAGAGGACAAATAATTATGCGCCGAAAATATTAAAAAGGCAAATTAACACGAGAATCAGTAACTAATGTCCTAATTTATTACGAAAGCTACATGACTCAAAATACGTGCCTTTCATCAATACAACCTTGAAAGCCGTCAAATGAAATGGTAACGACGTTATTTTTCCTGAAAAGATTCTTTTTTTCTCAAAATTACGGAAAAAGCATCGTGTTGGGCTGTTTTGTCGTGAATATGCTTACCAAACTACAATGAGAACCTGGATTATTTTACCTAACGACGATTTCGAATTTTCGTTGTTACCACGCCACATTTTCGTTGCATAAATTTATATGCGCTCCTGTTCAAGACGCCACACTAGACTTTATGAGTTCACGCGTGACAAGTTTTGACAACATTGAAGACCGATGGTTGAGAGAGCTCTTTAAAGTTCTCGGCTAAAGGAGTAATCCCGTGCTTTGTGAGCCGTTAAATCGCAGCTTCCTTCGGTGCCGAGTGGAGACTGTATATTCTCTTAAGAGATGCGTCCATGGCTCTGAGCAGTGCCCAGGGAGTTTATATTCGCAGTCGTTAAACTTTGGCGTACCTACTAGCGCTGCATCCTGGCGCAGTCGTAATATCTCTCTCTCTCTACGTGATGCACACCCTGGAATTGAGGGCACGAGGTGAACTTGGAATTGGTCTCGACTGAGGTAATCACGTAGGTCTATCATGCAACAGTGACGACATTTTGAAGATTTAAAATAATTTTTCATCTCGCCATTTTTTTCGTTTATTGGGACTTGGCTAAATTTTGCCCCATTTTTTGTTGAAAAAGGTGGCAATTTGAATTTTTTTTCTAACCACATAGAAAATTGTGTCAAATGTTTTATTTTCTCACTCTAAATTTAACCACAGTAACTTAGAAAAATCGCATCTAAACTGAAATAAATTGATTATGACAAGAATTATTAGGAAACATTGGCGAAAATTATGACGGAATAATTGATTTTTTTTAATGTGCTCAAGGCGCTGCTTGAAAAAATATTAAATTTTCTGTACGAAAATCAAATATCGTTTATTATTCCCACGAAATTACACCACGTTGCAAGACTCGTTCAGTATTCTCCACGTTTCGTTTTAGCAGACTAAAAAGAAACTCCCTTAAAGTTTCCTTAGAGTTTTTTTCCTTGCAGAAATAATGTTTAAACTAAGAAACTTTGCCCACAAACTTTTCCATATCGTGGAAATTAAAAGCAAAAAGGATTTTCGTAATTTAAGTTAGCCAATAAGGGAATTAAAGATTAAAGAAAAAACAGAAAGAAAACAGGTCATCCCGATAGCTCCATCAACGTCTATGTATGTATCTCTCCGACACCCCTGAGGCTCTCCTTCTGGTAAGTGCTCACTGGGTTTTCTTTTCAACACCTAGTCGCCCTCAATATACATATTTATTTACCTTTCCTCTTCCACAAGTATATATATATGTATAAACTAGTATGTAGTTCAAGTATCATAAAACAAATATAAAAGACAGCGTCACTTTGTCCCTTTGTCGCTTGGTCCTGTAATGCTTTTTGAAGCTTAATATCTCGCAAACGACTCAACCGAATTTGATGAAATTTTCAGGATAGCATTATTATATAATAACAAAACGTTTTAATGTATCGGTAATATATAAAAACCTTATTCTGTCCCTTTGTTCTTTTGTTACTCCCTCTGTCACGCTCTGAAACAGAAATATACCTGGCAAGAGGGGACTAAGGTCAGCTTTTGAAGCACAATAGACACTCGCGGCGAGGGTTTCGAACCTTCGCTCGGATCGAAGGCAACCCTCTCAGCAGGAGGTATGATTTCAGGTCAAAGAAGACTGCCGCAATTTTATTTCAGAATAATCCATCATCCCGGTCATTTTTGACGGGTACTTATACTAGCGTGTATATAAACTAAAGTTTCCTCCTCACTCGTCCGCATGTGCCGCAACACAAAAAAAAACACCGCAACACTTCCCACCACTTCGAACTTGCGTCAGATGCACGTGTGAACGATACGCATAAAGAACAATCGAACAGAATCCATTGCACCGAAGTAAACCTATAGGTGGCCATATGTCTCTCTCTCTCTATATATATATACATATATATATATATATGTGTGTGTGTGTGTGTACAATAGTCGAAAAAAGGATGATTACAAAAAATATAAAAAATAAGATTTCGGGAATAGGTTAAGGCGTCATAGTGTGATACTGTCCCGCTAACGGCAAGAGATGCTCATTGCCAACATTTTTCTCTTTTTTTTCACAAAATTATTTTTTATTTTTATGCCCTACCACTCTTCCTCCGTCTCTCTCTCTCGCTCTCCCCCCCCCCCCCCTCCCCCCCTTTCAGCTTCTCTTGCTAAGGCCGAAGGGAAAACGGATGCTTTTCAGAAAATAAAAAAAGAGGAACGCTCCCACTCCACGCATTACATGCCTGGAGAGGTTATACTGGGCAATACATTTCCTCGGCTAACATCTCCACCTCCCTTCTCTCTTTCTCCACCCCTCCGGCCATTGTAAAAACCGTTCTATCCTCACACCCCTTTCACGTCCGCTGGAAGATGTGGGTGGGAGGAGAGAGAGAGAGACTCCAGAAAGGCTCCAGCGGAGCCGTAAAACAAAAGAGGAGTGAGCGGTGGAAAAAAACAGAAAAAAAACAAAGGAAAAAAGAGAGTATGGAAGAGAGATATACAGAAATAAAAAAACAGTAACGAAGAAGAAGACCGGGTCGCGACCATTTTTATCTCCTTTTTACGCTTCTTTTTTGTCTTAATTTCGCTCCTCGCTGAGTTTTGGCGACTCAGCTCTTACGGAGGATATCTTTCCTACTTTCCCAGACCTCCTTTGCTCTATTTTTCTGTGTATCACGAGCTACGTTTCTAACTAAGAGGTAAAAGGAGGGGTAGGACAGGTGGCGCCGCAAGGCGTCGGGAAATGAACTGGGCGAAAGGAAAAAAACAAAGACTAGCGAAAACGCGCACTGGCACATTTTTTAATATTATTTTCTTCCGGATAGGTGCATTCCGAATCAAAGTCATTTTTGCTCTCTTTTTGGGCGCCGCAGTGAGAGATTACGATAAGGCGCTTTCCGTCTTTCCTTTGTTTCTGTTGATGCGGGATTAAGTAATGAAACGCAAAAGAAATCCTCTCCTGAAAAATATTTCTAAAATCCACTTCAGTTGATGTATTTAACAATTTTGAGGCCATCGAAAACCTTCAACTATTTTTGACGATTAGTTATCTTGTATTTTTTAATCTTCAGGACGCATCTACTTCAAATGCATTACTTAAGTTTTTATCTACCACCCTTTTAAAATACCTAATAATTTAAAAGAAAGAAAAGACGCTGTGACCTTTAGTAGTTGAATTCAGAATCTTTCCCCATTTTAAAACCATAACAAAAAATGAAAGCTTAAGACGCATATTCGCATAAGTATGCTGACATGTAAATCTTTCTATCTTGTAATATACGTTTCTAAGTAAACATACGTGTCTTGTTACTTGAATTATAAACAAATGTATACATTAGTCATTTATGTAGGAAGGAATACAGCATAATAGATACATTCGCCTAGGCATTTTATAAGATAATTAAGGCGATCATGCACGAAGCGATGAATTTCTACATTGATTTAAAAAGGTAAAATTAAAACTTTACAAATCTAGGATTACGAAAGTTTGGTGCTAATGAATCAAGTCACCTGTTAATTCACCTTTACAAAAACAAAAAATAATTTATTTAAAAGATAGATATTATCCATCATGTGAATTTCAAACAAAATACCTTGCTTGTAAAATATGATCACACAGTGGAGGTAAACGAGACAATTTTTATCAAGATGGAGTACCGAATTATAAACAACTAATAAAAAGGTTTCAAGCCTCGATTACAGCTATTATTTCTCGTTCAAAGATTCACAGAATAATCCCGATTAGTAAAATGCATAACTTTGTGTGTGTGTATATCATAAAACATTTACGTATAAAAGACAGTCACTTTGTCCCTTGCTCATGTAATGCTTTTTGAAGCTTAACATCTCGCAAAAGACTGAACCGAATTTGATGATATTTTCAGGATAACATTATGATATGATAACAAAAGATACTAATGTATCGGTACTATATAAAAGCCTAATTCTGCCCCTTTGTTGTTTTGTCACTCCCTCTGTTAAATGTAAGAAGGGACTTGTCTCAATTTCGTCCTAAATAAAGTTGTTTGTCTGTCTGTCTGTCACACTCTAAAAAAACCGAAATATACCTAACAAGAGGGGACTAAGGTCAGCTTTAGAAGCACAATAGATACTCGCGGCGAGGGTTTGGAACTTTCGCTCGGATTGAAGAAAACCCTTTCAGCAGGAGGTATGATTTCAGGTCAAAGAAGACTGCCTCAGATTTATTTCAGAATAATCGATCATCCCCGCCATTTTTGACGGGCACTTATACTAGTATATATATATATATATATATATATATATATATATATATATATATATATATATTTCCCTTTCAAGTCGTCTATCAGCTGAAACCTTTTCATACCTCTTTCTCTTTTTACATCCAGTTTTCCTTCTAGCACTTCTTTAATCAATCTTTAATCAATCTCCTCAGTTAATGCCCAATCCAGTTCGCCTTCCACTTTCTGATAGTCTGTATAATCGATCGCTTCTCTCCTATTCTTCGTAATACTTCCTCGTTTTTCACCCTATCTGTCCATTTTATCTTCAGCATCCTTCTCCATGTCCACTTTCCAAGTATTTAATAACATTTTTCCTTGGCGTCCATGTCTGCCCCATACAAAGCTATTCTCCATACATAGCATTTTATCAATCTCTTGCGGATTTCCTGCTTTATATTTCCCGTTGGTAGGAGTTTCTTTCTCCTGAAAGCGGCTTTTGCTTTTGTTATTCTAGTCCTGAATTCATCGGTAAATTTTGCTTCTCTCGTTATGATGCCTCCAAGGTATTTATAATCTGAAACTTGTTATAATGGCTTTCCACCAATACTTATGTCCAAATTTTCTTCTTCTTTACTTGATATTCGCATGACCTGGGATTTTTCTGATTTTTCCATACCGTATTTTCTACCTGTTATCACTAGTCTATTTACCATTTTCTTGCTAGAAGTACTTGATCATCCGCGTATTTCACTGTTCTTATAATATGCTATATATATATAAAGGTGGCAAAAAGGTGTTGGAGGAAGCCCAGTGGACACTTACCTAGACTGAAGAGCCGCGGGGGGTTCCGAGGACACACGAAAAACACAAAAACAAAAACGACACAAATATGGAGGTTTCGGGCTGACGCCCTTCTTCAGCGACGGAGTGACATATAGTATATATACATACATACACACATATACACACACACATATACACACACACACACATATATATATATATATCAGTTTAACTCTGGAAGTTTAGAAGTAAAAAATAATAATATGCAGGCCGGATCTTAATCTCTTATGGTGCGTGGAGAATGCATGGGCCACTATAAAAGGCCTCGTCCTATCTCCTTGCTTTCTTCCCTCTCCTAGCACCCTTCCTCCCTTAGGACCAATTCCTCTCAGCCTATTTAAAACTCAGGAAGTTACCCTCTTTTTTTTAAAACTTTTTCTCCCTCCCTTTTATATCCATCGGGAAATCCTCCTACGACTCGTACCTCAAGTAATGATCCCGACAGCGTTGCCGTTGGAGATTTATGACCCGGCGGAAACGCATGGGAAACCATTTAACGGATAAGGGGTTACGTAATTGAAAATTAGGCAACGCTGCTCTGTTTTTCTTACGTTTCCCACCCTATTATCTCTCTTTACCCATCTATCTCACTCCCTTGATTTTTATTCTGTCTTCCCTTTCCTCTTTCCATTTCTCTTCCCCATCCTCTCTCTCTCTCTCTCTCTTCGCTTCCTCAGTTATAGCTGCCTCCTTTTTATCTTATCTCTGAGTACCTAACTTTCGCACGTGTTTAAATAACGAGAGACCCGTTGATTTAACGTATGTCCAGCCTATTCCACTTAACCCGCTAATGGGACATACAGACTCTACGCCGTTTCGCAATTTTTCTCCGGGCAAATAAGTTTTATATTATCCTTAAAAGGAGTTGAATTCTCTCAATACAATTGTCATAATTTTGATCTTTAATATTTTTACAGCATTTTTAATTATGTCAATCTCGTGATGTTTTTTTTAAAAAAAAAAACAGAAATCAACGTTAAGCACAAATGTAAATAGGTCGCCGTGTTTATTTTAATAAGAAGCGAATAAATGAAAAGTGAATTCTTATACAAATACTACTGATATTCTTTGCAATGGAATTTTTATAAACTGAGCTGCTCCTTATAATGCCAACTTCAGAATAAACTTAAGTTTTTATTGCATAGGTATACGACGGATTGCATGAAATTAATCTTCGACAGGAAATGTAGCCTACAAATAGCATTTTCCTAGCCTACTTGTCAACCTAGGAAGAATAATTTATTCGCTCAATGAATTGATTTGAATGATATTCTGTGTTCATTTTCGATAAACGAAGAAATTCGTGCTGATTTTGCTTGTGAATTTTCCAATAAAATTCATAAGAAAGTGAACCATGTACTGTCGCGTCGTCATAAATATCGCTTCTTAGCAGATTTGCCAGCAAAGTACTTCGCCCTCTCGTGTATCGGTTATTTTTTGTCAAACTGCAATAATAGCATAAGGAGTGCATATTGTTACTCTTCCCATGGACCTTACAGTACATTTTGAGGATGAACTGCTGTTGACCGAGATATTGAACCACCGATCCTAGCACGCAACCTGACAACAGAAAAATCTCTCAGAAATCCAATTTTAAAGCTAATCATTGTCTACAGGATGATCCAATTCAAATTACAAATCATACACACGAAAAAAATGAATGATCTGAAAATGCTGACGAAAAGGTTTGCACAAATATACAGATTAAGACCCTAGAAGATTAAAAGAGACGAGAAAATAAAAAAAAACTCAAAGGATTGTAGCGTTTCCCTTCCTCAAAAGAAGCCTAGGTGGCAACGAAATAACAACAGCTCAACGGCAGAAAAAAATACAAACAAAACGAGTTTAATTATGATACGGAGGCAAGGAAGAGAGTGAGAGATGCTTATTTCCTTGCGGAAGCAAAAAACGACCAGATTATAAAATAATCTAAATGGAAAAGAGCGAGTCTTCATTTGCATGAAAGAAGGATTGCCGAGCGTAATAGTACTAAAGATGGTGGCTGAGAAGGACCCCTCAAGGGGAAAAAATCCCGTATATTTATATCAACCGGAGAAATTAAAAAAAAAACACTGTAGCGAAATGTACTCGTATGCCCGAAGGACATAACGAGTTGAGCTCATCACGAATAAATTCTCCGGTCCCACACGAGGAGGAAAAAAAACAGGAAGGATGTGAGGGAGGCAGGGCGGAAAGATGCAAGCCGAGGCAAGAAAAAAATACATATTTTTTCGGGAATAGAAAAAACAACGCGACGGTGAGCCGTGCGGAAAATGCAACAGAGAGTCGGTCCGTGGCATTCCTCAGATAAACACGGACTTTTCCTTCGCATGGAGGATTAAGGTTCGAGAGAAGGGAATCCCGCAAGATGGCGACATCAGCGGAAGTGAATGAAACGGAGATATGTCGGACTCGGAGAGAGGCGGAAGAGAGAAGCGGAAGGAGTTTTCAGACGGAGCGGACGAGAGAAAATGGCATGGAGAAAAAAGTGCTTTCGGCGAGGCGAATACTAACTCTCTTTAGTAGTACGACCGGGAGAGCATTCGTTAGCAGTTGAATAGGAAGGTGCCGCGAATATTGTTAAATTCGGCACGCATTCGTGTTATCGTAATTTAAGCATAATTTTGTCTTTTAATTTACGACATCGGTAATTGCTCCGTGTCCGTAATAATACTCGACTGAAAAATATTACTGACTAGGAAAATTTTTTTGGTCAATGTACGAGAGCGTCCGACAATATTTTTTTTTCGTTATGTAACTTTAAGGCTGAATTACAGCAAAACTAGCCGATATTTATACAAATTATTGAACGCGCAATATTCACCGAGTTTTGTTTATTTATTCGTATGGAATATCAATTTTAAAGATTCATTTTTTTTAATCGAATCGTTGCGTGGAATAAAATTGATTTTATTCTCATTTCAAGACGCTAAAATGTAATTTCCAAAATATTTATATGTACTTTTACATTGTCCATTTTCGTACATTTTAGTTAAATTATTTTAATTTTGTTATTTAATAATTTTTACTGGTATTCATAAATTGTAAAATAAATCAATACCTATATATTTCAGAATGAAAATTTTATTCCCAATTAAAGGTAACCCCATCAAATGCGCGAGTAACTGGTCCATTTAAGTCACTAATGAGATAAAAGCATAATATTTCACCTTGCCAACTAAGATAGGTCTATGTTATATGTTACATTGGGGAATAGAAATTTATCTAAATAAAATTATGACGGGAGTTGGATAACAAATACGTTTTATAAACCAAGGGGATTAATGGTATTATTATTGACCCCGACTGAATCAAACCAGCACGAATTTTTCACAGCTCGATTGTTTTATGACGCGTCTCAGAGGGTTCCAAAAGGTGAAAATACACAACACCATCATTAGTCAACGGTTTAATCAGGAAAGAACTCATTTTACCATTAAAACGGAAGGCACATTTGTCATAACATTGTAACATTTTCAGTAAACTCTAGGTTTCGTAACCACGAGGCATATGCAGCGTAGAATAGGAAAACTTAACCACAACATATTTAAAGGTTATGTATTTGAATACAAATGTACAGCGAACCGGGATAAAAATATACAACTTTCCGAAAGCTCGTTTTCAAAGATTTTTATTCGTAAATAAGCTGCTGAAGCATCTGACGCGTAAGTTTCACAAATGGTTTATAAAAAACTCGAGACCTATCGTGGATTATATGAAAAAGAGCACAAACAGCTTTCAAAACAGCATATACCTCCATTCTTTTGGTTAAATGAAACATCATGCCTAAATACTAAGTGTAAAGTAAATGAATTTAGGATAAAGCTTAAGAAATGACTTCTCTACCATCCAAAGTAATATCAAGAAAATCAGTAAATGAAGTAGTGTGTGCGTCATTCTGATATTAACAGCTTTATGACACCTTACATATATTACACGAATTCTGATTGCGTGGATGAAAAGTGAACTTTAATTATGAATAACGAACGATACGTAGGTTTGCATTAAACATTTCATGAGAAGACTTTCACGATTTCTCTCTATTTATTAGGTTGAAATTCAGCGTCGGAAACATTTCTGAATGCATTACGACACACGTAAGACCGAAGGACATATTTTCTTTTTGAACAAAGCGTTCTTGATTGCGAAAAGAATCCTTCGTGACATGAAAAATACAACTCGTAAACTCGCGTTTCTAGATGTACCTCCTTTTCATCGCACCGCATTTACGACTTTCTCCGGGAAGGTTGCAAAAAATGGCGGTCATTGTTATGCAAATTGCGCGCGCTCTCGTTTCGAAAACAAAAAAAAAACGAACGATATTTTAAATTTATTTATTTATATGCGGAATTCCACGAAAAAATACAAGAAAAACCATCGTACGTATTCGATACAACTTTTTTTACACTCCATAGTAACATATTTTTAGCCCGAATATTAACCGAAAATAATAAATATACACCCATAGACGTAAAAAAACATATAGAAATGCTCACACCCACACATGGATAAATATGCATGTACATAAGCGAAGACATAATTTGCGTTTACATATTTCCGTCCATTATCAAGAATTGTACCAAATGTTAGCAGAAAAAATTCCAGTATTTATTCTGAAACATTCCTCTAGGTTTAACAAAAAAATTACGCGTAAAAGACGTACGCGCATGCGTCGTTACATTCGCTCGTAAAATTTAGAGTTACGACGCACTATTGCGCCATTGGATATCCCTTTTAAGAGCAGAGAGACCTAAAATAAAAACCTTGTATATTTCGCGTTAATAATGGAAGTACGCAAAGTGGAGATATTAGAAATTCATAAAATGATTTTGGCGCAATATGGCATAGCATCATTCGATAACATTTTAATACCTCCATCACGAATTCGAACGACGCAGTTGAGGTGCATGACGTTAATGAATGATGCTGTTGTATCCGTCGACGCCTCTGTGTGTTTGTGTATATAGGTATGTATGTGTGTGTGTGTTTTATTATTATTATTATTATTTATTATCTAAGATAGTGGTTATGGCGGTGGTGTGAGCTGATTGCTCTTAGTTTTTGCGCTATCTGAGTTTTATCTTGAAGTTCTGATGAACTTGCAGTGTTTGGTTTTCTTTGTCGTTGCCTTGCTGGGTTGTGTGAGTGCTGTCAGCGTGTCATCATCATCATAGGTAGTCTGTCCGTAGACAGGTCCGTGATTATTCTAGGTTAAACTTGGTTCTCCATATACTCCTATTTTCCGCAGTTTTCTTCATGTCTTGATAGCTCTCTTTACCTTTCAAGTCGTCTACTAGCTGAGACCTTTTCCTACCTCTTTCTCTTTTTCCATCCAGTATTCCTTCTAGCACTTCTTTAATCATGCACTCTCTCCTCAGGTAATGCCCAATCCAGTTCGCCTTCCTCTTTCTGATAGTCTGTATAATCGTTCGCTTCTCTCCTATTCTTCGTAGCACTTCCTCATTTTTCACCCTATCTGTCCGTTTTATCTATCTTCAGCATTCTTCTCCATTTCCACATTTCGAAGTTTTCCAAGTATTTAATGTCATTTTTCCTTAGCGTCCATGTTTCTGCTCCGTACAAAGCTATACTCCATACATAGCATTTTATCAACCTCTTGCGGATTTCCTGCTTTATATTTCCCGTTAGCAGGAGTTTCTTTCTTCTGAATGCGGCTTTTGCTTTTGTTATTCTAGTCCTGATTTCATCTGTACATTTTGCTTCTCTTCTTATGATGCTTCCAAGGTATTTATAATCTGAAACTTGTTCTAATGGCTTTCCTCCAATACTTATGTTCAAATTTTCTTCTTCTTTACTTGATATTCGCATAACCTTGGATTTTTTTGTATTAATTTCCATACCGTATTTTCTACCTGTTATCACTATCATTTTCTGGAGTTCCTTTTCCTTTCTTGCTAGAAGTACTTGATCATCCGCGTATTTCACTGTTCTTATAATCCTTCCTCCGATTTGAAATCTCCCGTGCCTTCCAACGCTTCCTGCATTAGTCTCTCTCCATATATATATTGAATAGAATCGGCGATAGACATAGCCCTGTCTTACTCCTCTACCGATATGTACTCCGCTGGTGTCCGTATTCTCCAACCTGACCTTTACTACTTGATTCACATATAGATTCCTGATCAGTCTCCTGTCTTTCCAGTCTACACCTATATCCTTTAATATCCTCATCAGCAACACCCAATTTACTCTATCAAAGGCCTTCTGCCAGTCGACGAAACATACGCAGCAATCTTGACTGTACTCTATTATTCCTTCTGATATGATTCTCACTACACCGATAGCATCTCTGGTTCCACGTCCTTTTCTGAAGCCGAATTGATCATCCCCTAGCATTTCTTCGGCCTTTTTCTCTAGTCTAGTCTAGTCAGCGTGTATAAGTGGAAAAAAATTGACTTCAAAATAAGCTTGTTTCGTGTTTGGAACTCTCCGGTGTGCTCGGTGGTGCGCCATACCTAGTGGCCGATAGTGATACTATCCACACAAGAGCGACGAAAAACAATGAATTTCCAGCGCTGTGGGGCAAATCTACCTAGAGATGGAGATTTTGTTTCATGTAGTGGCTGTAATGGTGAAATGCCCTACACCTGCTCCGTCCTCAGGGAAGCAACACACAAGGCGATGTAGAGAATGAAGAAGGAGAGCCTGGCGTTGTCCCACTTGCAGAACGAGAGGAAGGGCGGAAAATGAAAACTCGCCGAAAAAGTCGATTTCAGACACCGAAGCCAACAAGGGCCAGGGTAAATCTCAGGAAACACCAGATCTCAAGAAAGATACGGACGAAATAAAGTTAAGTCTTAGCTTCCTATGTGGTAAATATGATAACATTTTACAAAAATTAGAGGATTACGGTAAGCAAATCAAAGATCTGACAAAAACTGTTTGCAGACTGCAAAATGAAGTTAAAAGTAAAGATACTACGATATCAGATCTACAATGTAAACTAACGTCCTAGAGCAAAACAACTTGTCTAAAACATTAGAAAATACGGGAAATGAAAATAATTTAAATAACGAAAAGGATATATACGATACATTAAATAAAATAGCAACTGAAATAAATGTAAAGGAACATAGAACTAACGACATAGAAGATGATTATTTCATTAAAACTCATCATCAAAATAAGCCTAACAGAATAACAGTGACTCTTTATAATAAAAAGGTTAGGGACAGCTGGTTTATGAATAGAAAGTCTTTATTTAATAAAAACTTATTTCAGAGCAAAACCGGTAATAAAATTTACATAAATGAAGCACTCACAAGTTACTATAAAAACCTTCTCTGGAAGGCCAAATCCAGGGAGAAAGAAATCAATTATAAATATTACAATTTTAGCCAAAAAAGACGAAAACTCGCGTATTATAAAAATTCGAAATGAAACTGATATACAAAAATTGGTATAGGTTTCATAATTATTCGCATTGTTTTTTTTAACTTAACTGCTCTTTTATTGTAAACAGCTTTTTTTGCAATGGATGTTTTTAATATATTTAGAAAACCTGACAAAGCCACATGTAGGGCAATTGATTTTCCTTTTGAAAACTTGGTGATTGAGGAACATCATTTTTCAATTTTACATCTTAATATGAGATCCCTTAAAAAATATTGGGATGAGTTTTTTATGATGTTCAAGTCTATTGAAAAATATATAAAGACAGACATTTCAGTTCTTACAGAAGTAAACATCAAAATGTATGAAGTGTGTCTATTTCATTTACCCGGATATGACAAGCACTATAAACTTAGGGAAATAA
The DNA here is from genome assembly GCA_036926305.1 of Uropetala carovei. Lineage (NCBI taxonomy): Eukaryota > Metazoa > Arthropoda > Insecta > Odonata > Petaluridae > Uropetala > Uropetala carovei. Next base: position 8,371,975 of record JAXCHB010000129.1, read on the forward strand.
ATAAAGGAGCTGGAATAGTAACTTACATGAAAACTGGATTGATGTTTACAGAGATAAATTTGGGTACAAAATTCTTTGAGAGTCACAGAGGCATGTTAGTTCTAGGAAATAAAAAGTTTCTTCTTATGAGTGTATATAGGCCCCAAATTTTAGTAAAGTAAATTTCATTCATGAACTGGAAAAAATTCTGGATGACTATTCTTGTTATGAGATATCAATCATTGGGGATATTAACATTAATATTTGTGATAAGGATGATATTAACCCAATAAGATACAGAGACTTGCTTTTTTCTAAAGGATTCTGTGAAATTATAAATGATTTTACTAGAGACGTAATAACGGATGGAAGGTTATCTAAATCTTGTTTGGACCATATTTACTGTAAAAGTAAGGTACTTAATTCTGATGGTGTAATTATAAAATCTGGACTGTCTGACCATTATATGATACTTGCTTGTTTGAACTTTGAACGTTATGTTGTGGGAACAGAGTCTAACAAATATGTGGATGAAAATTACTCCTATATTAGTTCATCTAAGTTAAACTATTTTATTTCTAATTATGACTAGGAACCGATAGTGGTAATGACAGACCCTATTCATCAATATCACTTGATATGTAGAGTGATTGGTACCATGTATAAAGATGTTACAATCACTGTTACTAAACGGCAGGCTAAGGCCAAGAAAGGATGGATGACAGATGATTTACTTAATGCAATAAAGAATAGGGACCAACTTAGAAGAAAATGGGAAAAAAGTAAGAATCAAGTAAATAGAGATATTAAATCCGCAAAATTTAAATACTATGCTGATCAATACAATAGAATTAAAAACAATCCCGAAGAGGTATGGAGACTGATAAATAATATTACGCAAAGAGGGGAAACTAAGTGTAAGAATATCGATGGTGAAATTCTTAAACATTTTCAGAGTTATTACTCAGTTCGTGATTTATTAGATTTGTTCGTAAAACAATTCACTAATGAGGTCAGAAATATTAAGATTGACTGCCAGTCTGACTTTGCAGTACCAAATAATGATCCAATATTATATAGTATGTTTTTACCAGAAGCTACTAATAATGACGTAAAAAAATTACTGAACTCAATAAAGACTAAAGGGCCATGGTATGACAGAATTAGAATATCTGATATTAAGAACAATGCAGTGTTTATACCTTTAATTACAAGGTTTCTTAACAATTGCATTAGTAATGCCTTAGTCCCAGATGGTTTAAAAACTGCTATAATTAAACCTATTTATAAAGGTGGAAAGAGATCTGACCTAAATAATTTTAGGCCAATCTCTCTTTTACCCTCACTGTCTAAGTGTCTTGAAAAGTATGTTGCTGATCACATTTTAAGTTTTCTCAGTAAAAATAACATTATTTCTTCTTCTCAGTAGGGCTTCCAAAAAAACCGGGGTACTAGACAGGCTTTAGAGGATCTTAATGATTATGTTAGATCTGGTTTGGATAAAAGAAATAATGTAATAGTTACTTTTATTGATTTTAAGAAAGCATTCGATACAGTTGATTGCACAATTCTATTGCGTAAGCTGGATGAAATTGGGATTCAAGGAAAATTTTGGATTGGTTTAGAAATTATTTACTAAATCGAAATATACTTGTAAAATTAGATGACAAATGTAGCGGTACAACTGCTATCCATATGCATGTGCCCAAAGGGTCCAATTTTGTTCATTATCTATGTAAATGATTTGTTTAAAGTTATCCAGGACTCAAAACTAATATTATATGCCGTTGACACCGTGTTGGTATAATGTCATAAAGATTTTGAGAAAGCTAATTTAATGATGGAGAATGATTTTCTTAATCTGATGAAATGGGTACATGATAAGAGACTGGCTATAAATGAGAAAAAATCTAAGGTTATGCATGTTAGTAGCAAACTATCTTTTACAAGCTCATACACATGACTGCTTGCAATCCCATTATACAACATGTCACTGTCCAACATTAGAGCAAGTTTCTAAGTATACGTACTCGGGAGTAATTGTTGATGAAAACCATTATTATTATTATTATTGTTTTTCTCTCTCGGAAGTTGTCCGGCATGGTTTTTATACAGCGGAGAGATCTCAATCTGCATAAAGTTACATATTTGCTTTCCATTCGGTGGTCAGGTGGTATTTCCTAAAAATCACCTTACTATTGAAGTGGTCTTAATAATTACTGATTTCGGTAATTTTATGTACAATTTAGTGTTTAAGTTCAGTAAGCTAATACTGTTATGGAGACATTTTGGGATGACACCGGTGGATGATAAAACTATGGGTATAATGATTACTTTGTTTTGTTTCCATGTGTTTTTGATTTCGTTTGCAAATAATTATATCCGCGGTTTAAGAGACTTAATTTTAAAGTAAAAAATGACTATTACAATCTCCGCAGAATTAGACGGCTGCATGTCATAATGGCAGAGGAGGAGGGTTGGTGAAGTTAATACGCGGAGGATTGATTTTGAAACAACGTAAAAAAGATGTGGCAGAAAGAATTACAGCAGTGACTGTGTTCTTGAATGGGGAAATTGCAGTTGGTGTTTGATTTGAAACAATATATTTGTTCCTATGAAAATAAAAAATAAGTGTCAAACAGAATGAGACTGCCGACCATGTCCTTGAATGAATTTACATGAATGCGAAAAACGACGTATAAGCGAAACTTCAGCGACGTATACATGAAACCTATCCCTAATTTTTTGACGACGCATAAAGGAAACGACTTACCTCGACGACTACCTGTAATTAGACACCAGGTAGGCAATATCCTGTAGGTTATACTTCCTGCAGCACAAAAAGTATTGCGAATTGCCTAAGACGCAGGAAAATTTTAATACCTCCTTAGATATCCACGGAAATCAAATCTAAACATTAATGCTTGCCTTCTTTTAAGAGCTGCATTAGCCTGGCAGAAATATTTAATAAGAGAGACCCTCATTCAACCTAATAGACATTCTCCACTAACAGAAATGCGATCACAACACACAAAGGAATCAGCTCGCCTGCAATCACTCCAAGTTTTAATACTTGAACTAAATATTCATATATTTTTGCTTACATTTGCCACAGAAACACAAAGTCTACGATTCAGCTCGGGTTTGCAATCAATGGCGACCTGGATAAATAATGCATTTAGACTCGTTCCTACTTTCAGTCGAAGAAAGAGCATCCATATGCATTTCCCCGGATTAAAAAAATGTTTTTTTTTAAAACTCGCCTATTTTTCCCAAGTTACACACAGCTTCCCAAGGAGGCTCAAAAAAAGAAAATAAAATATACGACATAATTCGACTCCGCAGCCATTCAGCCACTTCCATCTAGTCCAAACCCTTCATGTTCAAGCATTAGGGAACATAACTCTCCAAAATTTGAACCTCTCTCATCCACAATTCCAATCCCTCAGTAATGGCAGTGCATTTCGGCTAATCTCTATCCTACCCCACAAAAGACCTAACTTCTCCTAAATAACAGAGAAAACGGAAATTATCAAGAAGCGCCTAGGGAATTAGCGCGGGTGACATTAGCCCTTGGGAAAGCGAAGGTGAGCTTCCGTGGTGATGGGAAAAGGCGAGGCGGGAAGGCGAGGCGGGAAGGGGGAATGAGGAAGGGAGGGAGGGGGGTAAAGTTGAGGGGAGGAGTTAAAGAAGGAAGAGTGGCGTTAAATTAGTAATGGGTCTTTCCTAATGAATGGACCTCGCGTCGATGCCCGCGGGGGTGGGAGGAGGGTAGGAGAACGAAAAGAGGGGAGAGTCGTAGGAGGATGTAGGCGGGTGAAGATGCGGGGGGAGGAGGAGAAGGGGGGAGGGCGGGGGGGGGGGAAGGAACGTGCTTAATGGGTACTGCACGTCGCTGTGTCGTGGACCTAAAGAATGAGGTCTTACCATGTCCTCAGGAAGGAGGAGATAGAAAGGGAGGAAGGAAGGGAAACATCCGGGGTCCAAAAGCAAAAAATTTGCCCAAGGGTAAACCTAGGGTGATAATACCCTACCCGTCTCGAAAAATATTTATCTCCAAACCCATTCCCATCGCTGCTGTAAGTCTGCTGAATCCTCCATCTATCTCTTTCCCTTTCCATCTCCACCCTTATCCATCTCTCACTATTGTTGTTTTTAAGAATTCGTTGTTCTTTCGGAAATAGACGGGATTTGCACGTTGAGAAACCTCTTAGACTTGCTAGTTTCCTGCTTCAATTTTATTCTGTTCTTTAATACGTATCCATTATCTCATTATCCGCCCCTCTCCCTTCCTCTCTTTTTTAGTCCCTTATCTCTCTCCCCATCGACCTGTCTCTCTCAATTTATCTCCCATTCCCTTGCTCCGTCTCGTTCGTCTTCCCGTCTTCCTTTCGTCGCTTTTGCTTATATTCTCCACCTCATTGTAATCATCTCTCATTCCCTTTATTTATCTTTCTTCTCATCTCCATACCCTTGGTCCTTTTCTCTATCGTATCTATCTCCCTTTTCCTTCGTCTCTCTCTCTCTCTCTATTTCCTCCTTTTTAATGAGGACATTGTTTTTTACTTTCTCCATACGTAGTAATGGGAAAGTATTGTGTTCACAAAAAAATCGACTTCGAGATTTCAACGGAAATGCACGTTTTGAGGTTCCTAGAACACGTTTAGACTATTTTCGGAATGATGTCTGTGTGTGTGTGCGCGCGCGCGTGTGTATGTGATTGTGGGCGCTCTTAACTCAAAAAGTACTTGCCATATCGTTACCAAACTTCATATATAACACTTTAGCATGAGCACAAAGAAATAGTTAGTTTTTGGATACTAACGGTTAACCGAAAGTCGAGGTTTATTGGAAACCCGATTTGGTTTTTGCGATATTTCTCCGTTAAAACATCATTATAGTATATACAATTCTATACAATGGTTATAATGTAATTTTCTACAACTTTCATTTGAAACAATTTTCTATAGCAGTTATTGTTTAGGAGTTATTTATAAATAACCGGTTTATCGGTTTCCGTCGAATATCTCCTTAAAAACATCGTTATTGGTAATCTTCGTGAGGGCCAAAGTTGTAGAGAGTAATATTTCTTCCAGGTTTTGTTTGAAACAAATTTTCGTAGAACCAATCATTTCGAAACATTTTGCTTTGTCTTAAATTTACAGTATACAGCGCCACCACCATGTAGCGGTGAATTCTGTAAACATATTCAAAATACACCTAATTTACGGCAATAAGGACGACTGTATTTTTTTACGATATGAAATGATAATTTTGCCTTATAACGCTATTCATAATAATTTAAATATCTATACCCCAAATGTGGAGAAAGTCATGTGTTGGCCACATCAGTTTTTTCCTCGCTGTTCTTTTTTCTTTATGTCCGCTCTCTTCCCTCTTATATTTCTCTCCATTTCTCCCATTTATCCCCCTCCCTCTTAAAAACTTCCCTCTGTCACTTTCACCCTCTCTCTCTCTCTCACCGCTCCCACAAAATTTCTCTCCTGTCTGAAACATAAAATCGCGGGTAGGCGGCGAAATGGCAGGAAGATTTATTTTGTGCCTATAATGCAGTAGGCGGGTTGAGTTCGTTAGGGAATGATTCTCTCCTTCTCTTTATTCTTTTTATTAAATGCGAGGGTCATCAGAATTCAAACTCATTTGCAAGGGGATGCGAGTTTCAAGGATTCACTCTTTATTTTTTTTTTAAATTTCACTCCCTCGGAGCTTTGGAAGGAAGGAATAACGCCTTCCTCTCCATCCACCGTCAGATGAATTCTTGCGGCGCACGGAAAGCAGTCGTGCAGCGACGGTCCTTATTAATTCGCAGGAGAAACTATTTTCGTTTAATTGCCGGAATGGTAATTTCATTGTATTTCGAGATGGAATTTTAGTGGACTGCTTTTTAATAAGAGAATTAGGTGTGAAATATTACCGGCGTGCGTTGGATATTTTTTTTCCAATTTTGCTTTCCATTTTACACATGACGCCTTGAATAATTACTTTAAAAAATTAATCGCAATGGACGCATAAATTATAGGGCAGCGAAATGGAGTGGCGAAGTTTCGCTTTCTTGTATTTTATTAATTATACAAGGCTGAATCCATTAAATGTGTTTTAATAGATGGTGTCTTGATTGCGGGTTTCTATTAAATATTACGAGAACGAGAACTTAACACATAATGAAGATTTGTTATCCCATTTATTGCCATTACACTGATGACTATGAAATGTTTGCTACAGTAAAATTGAAAAGTAAAGACTCTTATCCATAGTACAATGCCAAATTTATCAGTGAGCAAAGTTGACGTTTGTACATTAACAACATTCGAAAAATTTCACAATTTATAGAATTTTAAATCACAATAATTCGATGTGTATTGATATAACTGATAGAATTCCTACTTAAACAGAAAATAAACTCGGCTGTCGCAGCACCTGCAGAAACAACCACGCGTACACGAATTCCGAGCATTCCTCTCAAAGAATGCATTTTAAAATCATTCGAAAAAGAGATTTAAAAAAAAACAAAATGGAATGCGAGCAGAGCGCATATTATCGCTTCCGAAAGGCCGTAATTGATCATTTTTCCGTGACGCCCACGGGATTTTAGTTTTTTCCTAAACGGATCGGTCACTCACAAAAGTTCCCCCGACACCCTTGATATCCGAATACACGAGAGGTTTTTAAAAGAGGTTTCAACCGTGGGTACGAAAGGGGGAGAGAGAGAGAGAGAAAGAGAGACTGAAGAGAAGAGAAAGATAAAAGGACAGAGTGAGAGAGAGAAGAGAGGACCGAAGGGAAAAGGGGGAATACAAGAGGTTTGAGGTAGAGAGAGAGAGAACGAAATAAAAAAAACTGGAGTATGGGATGAAGACGAGATGCAAGTGATTACGTGCAAAATGAGCGCCACCAATCAAGTTGAGGGATCAGTATCCTCGGACAAGAGAAGAGGGAGGATTATTAAAAGAGGGTGAGGGACGAAAGAGAGAGAGAGAGGGAGAGTTCAGTTCAGGATGAAAGGAGAAGTGTTTTCTGGCTGGTAGACAACAGGAAAAGTGTACCAAAGTGAAAAAATTGGGCGGTGGGTAGGGAGAGGTATTCACGCCTCTGAGAATAATGTTCTCCATCCGCTAAACAACTGAATTTTTCAAATTGAATTCCACCCCCTCAAACCGCTCCGCAACAAAAAAAAACGAAAGGGTGTGAAAAAAGGAGAGAGGACACCTTGTAATATTTCGAGAGGGAGAGAGAGAGAGTGAATGAACCGAGGCACGCATGGCAGTGAGGAGAATTCGATCGATAAATTCTGGCGTCTGAAAACGAGGAAAAAATTTTCCTCTAGAGTAATCTGCAGTAAATTAAAGAAAAAAACGTAATTTGGGCCTGGCGACCGCGCACGTTTGATTAATTGCCCATCTTTCCAGAAGCGTGAAGAAGCCTTTGAATATCAATTTAACCCGTTTTAATTTGATAATTAGGGTGGTTAATAAGCGTGTCCATTAAATGAGCCATTCACGCGGAAAGTGTCGTTGCTAGACATTACGGAGTGATAAGGAAAGAAACGTCATGCAACATCATCACCCACCCCCCAAAAAATATCTTTTCTGCACACCATTGAGATTTTAAGTGCTCGAGTTTAGAGTGGCGTAAAAATAACCTATATAAGCGTGAATTATTAATACTTATCCCTGGTAAATAAGATGGCATAGTGTGTGCGTGATGGTATATCTATGTAGTTGTTAATTTGTAAGAGGATAGCCGAAAAGAATGTTAGGAAAATAACTATACTAATGACAAGAGCTGCCTCTAAGATACCAAAACAATTAAAGGCACTTTATTACCGATTTTCCGATTAATCTTTGAATTTACAGAAATTTGAATGAATAGGAAATCTTCCGCCAAGTTTCAGGTTACTAAAAAAATTGATTTATAGGAAAAATTATTCCTTGATACTAATTATTATTAAACGAAAAGTAAACACGTCACATAAAATATATTTTACATGTGGTCAGCAAAATCCTCATCGTTAATTATTACACGTATAGTAGCTTAGTCCATGTTTACATAAAAAAATAACTACAAATCATCTACAACGGTACAATATTTTGCACTTTCGTTTCTCATAGAGCGTGCCAGAAATTTTCAAATTACCATAATAATAAACTTAGAATAGTTTAAATGCCTCTTTCATCTGAAAGGAAAATCACAAGTTTCGGGCTCTTAAAAATACAACTCTAAATCCATTCCTTAAGCAATTTAAATAATTACGAGAATCGGAACCGTATTAAACGTTTCAGAGAGAGAAAAATCTTCAGAATCCAGAAAATAGGAGGATTCTCTTTCTGTGAGAAGAAACACAGGGAAGAATAAAGAATGGGATGGATAGAACAAGAGGGAGAATGCCTCTAGGGCACATCTGCTCGCTCCTCATGTGAAGACTAAGCGAAGAGACACAGCCCATGGACGCAACGCTTCATCATCTCGGTAAGGAGGGGAGGAAAGAGTTCCTCTTCACCATTACCACCACGCCGAAGAGCACGCCCTCAAGCCAGCCCATTATCATGAGTTCGCTTCCTCCCCTCTCCTCTCCCAAAAAAAAAGGAAAATAAAAACACCCTACCCCATCCCAAAGAGCGATGTCATATACCCAATCCGCTATCTTAGCCACTTCGCGTCTCCAGAGACGGTGACGCGCGCACATGTCAACGGTTCGAGACGGCGGCAGGACGGGTGGCCTATGTTCGCAGGCGAAGGGGCAAGTACGGGTAAGGAAGTGGAGATGGAAAAAAAATGGGAGGCAGAAAAGGGAAAGCGGGGGAGGGTTGGGGAATATGCGTGGAAAAGGACGACGCATTTCTTTTTTTAAATAATGGATCCGAACGACAAGAAAGGCGATGCGGTAGAGGGATCCATTTTCTGTTGGATTTGGAGGAAAGTTTTTTTGAAGGCCTTCTCAGGAGTGAATCGATTACTTTCCTAAGGTCGTGTTCATCGCTCTTGAAGTATATTTCGATGAAATTTGTTTAGCATTCTATCGATGCAATTTGTTTAGCATTCTAGCTTTTTAGTTGCCCATTTTGCCGTACAAATTCTATAATTCCTCAGACTCTCCAAAGTCACAGTGCAGTACACTATTGCAAAATGGATATTATTGTCGCAGTTTCCATTAAATTGTACCAGTTTTTAAGAATGTTTTCATCATATGAATGTCTATAACTCTATCGAAGGAGAAAGCCTAAAATATATCGACACCTGATAAATGCAGATCACTTCATGCAGGAATATATTATTTAGGAACTTTGCGACATCCATTATAATTTTATACAGATTCATTAGCGATGATACTGCTTTCTTTGGCAAAATGTTAAAAGTCAAGCGCCAAAGAACGCACGCATCACTTTTAAAAATTATAAATAAAGATTGAAAATCATAATTATTTATGCATTTATTCCCCATTTTTACTCTCGATAACGACAAAAATTTTGATTTTAGTTCACGCGTAAACAAATAATTTTCATTAGCAAATACGCCAGTATTTAATTTTCCTAATAAAATCCGGCGACGATATGCGGGAATAATGATTTTGATACGTTTTTTTTTATCATTTCCCGAAACCTCCGCCAACTCATCCGAAAGAAATTATCGAAAACATCAATGGACCGTGGCGATTCCAAATACGTGGAACCCAATTAAAGATGAAGCGAGCTAAAATTAATTAATCCGCCGGACGCCGGAGCGATATTTCCTGAAACCACATCAGCGGAATCGCTATCGATTTCCCACACACCCCGAAAATCAGATATTATTTAATTTTTTGTATTTTTTCCTCAGCCCACATTCGGCTACAACGCTATCGCCATCTGCAGTGCGCGAGAGTGTATGAATATATATATATATATATATATATATATATATATATATATATATATATATATATATATAGGGAAAGAGAGCGAGAGAGAGATGGGGGGGTCGGAGAGATAAAGAGGAAAGCAGCACACCTCGTTAGGCTTAGCGGTTTGCCTTGCAGCGGCCGACGGGCCGCGAAAATCGTGGCTGCCAGTCGCGCAAAAAGAGAACTCTCCCTTTCCCGAGGTCCGATTTTTAGGCATTATTTTTATCTGGATCCACGTAATACCTTTCATGGGACGAAGTGAAAGCGAAAGCTTTACGATTGAACGTGCGGACAAAATTCACGCGGTTGATCTGCTGTATGCATCTAAATGTATATATCTGCATATTTTATACACTACTCCAGTCGAATTTCAACTAAACGTGCCGAGCAATTTCCAACCAGGAGTAATATTTTCCCTTTTCATGATTACGTCCATTTTTAAAAGCCATTTCGTAAAAATCTGTTTTGCCATCCCTGCACTTTTAAAGAAGAAACGCCTTTGAAGCATCGCGGCTTTGCGTATTTACCTATCACTAAGGGCCGCATCTTAGTTGTCCCCGTTGCATTGCAACAAAATAAAACAGACAGTCTTTCTTTTGATCTCTTACCACCGCTGCATTTCTCACCTCTGTAAGCCACGGTTTTGTCAGGCGGAAGTTTGTAAAAATATGCTGTCTCATCGGCGTTGAAGACGTCCTCCGGTTTATATGATCACGCAATCTCCAAAATTTTTTCTTCCTTTCACAATCTAACTGCATGCACTCCCTTCGTCACCACCGACCACTTTCCAAGAAATTCCGTATCGTTCACGAAATCTAAACAAGCAACCTGAGTGTGCTTCGAAATCTCCAAGACCCATTAGTCTCGCAAACTCCCGCAATATAGAACCCGTAATTGGAATGTAAGCAGCTCTGATGTTCGTAAACCGTGTGTTGACAGCCTCCCCAATTTCGTGATGATCTCCTAGGAGTAGTCGTTTCCGATCGGGGCACAACGCAGATCCCTCGTAAAGTCTCACAATTTTCTCTCGATCCTTGAGTAACGTGGACACTGTTGTAGGAGCGACTCCTAATTCTCTCACGATAGCCGCTTGTTTTTTTCCACTGTCAATTTCCTTTAAAATATTAATTTTTTCACTTAACAAAAACTGTTTCCGTTTGTTCACCATTTTGTTGAAACTGCTCATGTTTGTGGGAATAACTAAGGGTGTTCAATGAACAAATTCACTTTAAAACCAAACACTGAGGCTATGATGTGAATCGACTGGACGAACAGACAAGTAAAGACTGCGTCATAGTCTCTCTGGGAGCAGAGGACTACAATAATGAAGGGTTGGAAAGTAAAAGTGAAAGTGAAGCAACGACCAGGGGAATATTACAAAAATTGGAGTATGAGAGACCCTTAATGAAATTCTTAGAAAAGGAGATTAGGAAAAGGTAGAGGGCCTTTAGGAGCAAGTGGGGGGGTCTAGCGTCTGGTCTGGTATCATCTCAGTGGGGAGGGGTCAGCATTCTCGCGTCCGGCGCGAAGCGAAACCAGCGAGAATGGGAGTCTAACAAGAGAGATAATTCCTAGAACTTAATATTTTATAAATGACCCTCGAATCTAAATTATACAGTAAGGAAAATCCCTTCTTTTGAGATTTAGGCGATTTCTGCAGATCTTTCGTAATAATGACAGGAGATGCCTTCAAAATTTGTGTAAAACGACTTGAATGAACAAGAATTAGTCATATATATGTTCTTGAGTCATTTACGGATGAAAGCATACGTTAAAACCACAATTTTAATTTTTTCGGGATTTCTAAAGTTCATACGTAGTATTGAAATGTACGTTAAGTTGAAGTACGTTATTCTGAAATATTTATACAGTATTTATATGGGAAAATTGACGCGGATTAGAAAAAATATGTTAATTTGAAACATACGTAATTTTGAAGTACGCTGTAACGAGATTTCACTGTATATGTACGTATATGCATATATATATATATATATATATATATATATATATATATATATATATATACACACACACATTTACAACTCGGAGGGTGCACTACTAGCATTTACATAACATCGCAAAATCCTTCAAACACAGAAATCGTATATTTTTTGCAAATGGATCTTAACCGTGCATCGCAAGAAGGGTCCTCACTTGAAGTACAGGCAATTGATTCCTTAGATTGCTTTCAAATAATTGAGTTAAAGTTAAGGATGTATGAAAGAGTCATTCAACCTAATCAGAAATTTCAATTACACTTTTTCTACTTCTTCCTTATTGTTTGATGAATTTACCACCTTTCTATTTATTGAATTATTAATGTAATATCCGTTTACAAAATTTCCTCCGGTAACTTCTGCTGACGAGACTGGGATCGACTCTCTAAGTGATTTTATCAATATAGACACCAAATGGGTTCAAAGAACTCAATAACGAATTACATAATACAGTCTTATGCGATGCATTTTCATCAACGGTAATGATTGATTCGCTAAATATTAAGCATTTACATCAAAACGTTAGGCAAAGCTGAAGTCTAAATTAGGATTTTTTAATTAACATATAGTAAATACTAATAGTAATATATATAGTAGAAAATTACATATCCATGACCATGTTAAAAAGGGGCTCTAAACTGCGTAAAAAGCTAATATTCTATGCAATATTAGTGCGTGCTCCAAAGCTAATTTAAAAAAAAAGCGTTTGATAAAGTACCCCATAATAAAATAATAGGAAAACTAGGAAAGTACGGCATAAACCCTCATATCGTGAGTTGGGTAAAAGACTTCCTCTCTAACAGAAAACAGATAGTAGTTATTGATGGGAAATCTTCATACTCGATAAAAGTCGCATCAGGTGTTCCACAGGGAAGTGTCATAGGCCCACTACTATTTCTGATATATATAAACGAAATCTGCTCGGTAGTTCGCTGCAAAATAAAACTTTTCGCACATGGCACCGTTTTATATAAGGAGATAATGAGCCAGGATGACCAAAAATCGCTCCAGGAAGATTTAAAAGCCCTTTAAGCATGATGTCAAGATAGGAAAATCGAAATTAATGACAGCAAATGTTCCCTATTGAGTTTCTGGAAGAGTAAGAACAACGAATTAGACTCGGAGTACAGAATTGATAGATTGAATATCCAATCTGCGGAATAGGTTAAATATTTAGGAGTCACTATTTGTCGTGATCTATAGTGGAATATGCATATTCGAAGGATCGTAGGCGCAGCTAATAAGAAATTGGGCTTCGTAGGCAGAATAGGTACGAGAAACGTGTTATTTATCATTGGTCAGATCTCAGGTCGAATACGCTTCCAGCATATGGGATCCGTACGAAAAGGGACAGATACTTGAGTTAGAAAGAATCCAACGCAGAGCAGCCAGATTCGTTAAGCAATAATATGAGCAAAAATTAAGGGTCACATCACTCTTGAAGAAGTTGAATTGGATATCGCTAGAGGACCGCAGAATTAGCTCTAGGTTAAGGCTTCTGGAGAAATTTAGGTCTGAAGTTCTCTTAGATGAGGTCTCAGGAATATTAGAGGCACCTACGTACATGGGCAGGCACGATCAAGAGGATAAAATACGAGAGATCGACTGTAGGACCGAGCAATATCAGGGCTCGTTTTTCCCAAGGCTCATAATAGGACAGTGATTCCCACGAGGGACGTTATTAGGTAGGTTTTGGTGCGCTGCACCCCCTGCCACCCACCAGTCTGGCGATTTGCAGGGTATTATGTAGATGTAGATGCAGATCTATTCCCTTCCTCTATCATAAATTGGCAATCTATAAAAATTTGACTTATAGGGCTATAAAGTAAGATCCGATAACATTTCCGAGTGAAATACATTTCTTCCACAAGTAAACTTTTTCCGCGATAATTCACCCATCAAAATCCAATATCGGAAAGTACCAGCGCTACAGGATACTTTCTTAGCTAAAATCGTAAAACGGTTCACCCTCCGTGGCCATGTGTAAACAAACAAATGAATCGACACAAACATGACCTACACGCATTATAAAAAACATGCACGAACACACAAACACACGCCTATAGAAGCCACACATAGTAGCTACATGGGAAACCGGTCTCAATCCGTGGGACGAATAATCCTCTCAGTGATTGAGTTTATGGTAGAAGAGTAAAGATGAAAGCGATGATAAATCGTGTCCTTGGATGAAATGATGATTGGCAGGAAGTGAATCTGAGTGAGTGAGAGAGAGAGAGGCCCTTTGATTAATTTAATGCGGAGCAAAATTCCCGAAATTTCCTAAGGCGCTGAGTCTGGCACTATTGTTTCCTGCTCAAATTATATGGATGAATCACTTGGCGCAATCAATTAAGGCTTTATCGAAGCGAGAGATGGTTCGTCTCTTTACCACAGGGGATTATATTTTAATGATTTGTTTGCATTTCAACCCTTAATACGGGGTCCGATAATTTACAATTTTGCATTTCTTCAATGTTCTTTAATTTATTTCTGCGAATCACATTTAAATTTGCTTATATTTTTTTTAACAAATACAAGACTCCAATGATCGAAATATCTGAGCAATACGATTCGGAATTTATAATTACTACAAGAACGGAATGATAAACTGTGAATGCACCATTTTTGGGACAAAAAATATGCATTAACCGTTAGTAATAATTTATTTAACAATAAATATTATGCATTATTATAAATATTTAATACTAATAATTATAGCTATAATCAAAATTTTATATCTACTAGAGTTACTGAAAGTTTCAAATGGATTCCAGCTATGTGACCAGCACTATATATTTTATTCAATGAAAATTATGTTTGACAACTAAAATTTGAAAACCTAGGCTGAATAATATATTAGACTACGCGGGCAACTGAACTAATAATGAAAATGATAGCAGATGGAATAAAGGTACAATGATATTCTAAACTGATCTTCATCTGATAAAATAAGATTCATTCTTACATTATTATTATTTCTTTTTTTCTCGGTAGTTTTCCGGCATAGTTTTTATACAGCGGAGGTAACTCAAGCTGCGTAATAAGCTGGAAAGGAACTCTCAAACAGAGATAAATGATGATCCGTATAAATCTTTAAACATATTACCAATACAGAAGCTATATAAGTACTTAATAATTATTGATAATTATTTTTCTGATAAATACAAAGACCTAAGATTGTATCATACTGATGTAGTTATGAGAGATATGGCAAAGAATACCTACTGTACCTCCATATTCTTCCAAAAAAGGTGGTGAACGATTGATGGTCATTGTGCCTCAACTAATGAATTCCCTGCCATATGAGTTAAGACTATTAAGTGGGATGGCTGAGATAAAAAAATAAAATAAAAGAATGGTTCATGAAAACAAAGTGTAATGTCTGAGGATTGTAAAGTGCCTATGAACGTATTCCAAATTTGCTATGTAACTTCGTATGGATCTAAATGCTCTTTATCTAAAATATATATTTTTTGCACAGAACTTTTATAACTTTTAACAATATTGATAAGGAACGTCAAATAAAATAAAAGAATGGTTGATGAAAACAAAGTGTAATGTCTGAGGATTGTAAAGTGCCTATGAACGTATTCCAAATTTGCTATGTAACTTCGTATGGATCTAAATGCTCTTTATCTAAAATATATATTTTTTGCACAGAACTTTTATAACTTTTAACAATATTGATGTAAATTATGACACTGTAGTAACTGCTAATATATCCTTCTGGCACTTGCTGACAAGTCTTTTGGCTTAGCGGGACCATAATGTATTTTATTTTAAATATTTTTCATTAAGTTTATGTAAAAGTTTTCCTTTTTCAATAAAGTGCAATTTTTTCAAAAAAAAATATTATTATTATTATTATTACACAGAGGTTACAATTTGGCCATTAGGCCAGGTAGCAACCTTACAGACTCTGATACATTAAAAAAATATTTTTACAACGTACCACAACACATATCGCACATTATTCAAATAATGTTCTATGTTCACGATATAACCTTAGCGTAATTGAATAGAATCACGTAAAAACTACAAAAATTAAATCAAATAAAAGATAAAAGGAACGTCAAATAAATAATCCATTATTCCGTTCGGGAGGATAACGAAAAAAAGAAAAGCGATCCCTGGCGTGGAAACAGAGAAACCCCCAGAGATTCCAATCCCCGTGAAACGATAACGCCCCAGAAGAAAGAAACAATCATTAAAAGCATGAGCTAATCATCTCCTCCGAACGTGTTCAAAAGACCCTTTTTTTTTTAAAAAAAATCTTCCGGTCACTTCCAAGGAAACGCGGCGGAGGGAAGCATTGTTTCACGTCTAACGCCCGTTCTCCCCTTCGTTTTTTTTTCCCTCTCCCCCTTTTCTAGCGAAGCGCACAGAATCCCCTTTTTTGTAACACTACTTCATCCACAGTGACCAGATAATGCTTACGGCTCGGGAGTGTGTTGGGAGGGGAGGGGAGGGGGGGGGGGAGAGAATGGGAAGGAAGGATAAAAGGGGAGATTTGCCCATTGGGGCAGAAGGAACAAATTCGGCGTCTCCTACAGCATCCGAGGCCCTTTGTGGAAGAGAGTTCCCACACACAGTTACTCCACCACGTTAAAGCCTCTTCCATTTCTCCCTCTAGCAGTCTAACCTCTCTCTCTCTCTCTCGCACCCCCCTTACCTCTCACCTCTCCCTCTCTCTCCCTCTCCGATTCCCTGAAAACCTTTCTCACAAAAAAGCTTCAACGGTTCCTCTCTGGAAATACCAATACGAAGTGCGGGGGTGGGAGAGAGACGTACGGAGGAGGATTCCATACTTAAAGTGGAAATGCCTACGAAATCGACGGGGATATTCCGGAGAATTTTCGGGACGTTAAATCGAACCCATGACTGCTCGAAAACGCGAGGAATCTGTAAAAAAAAAGTCTTTTTTCTCTCTTTTTTACGCGTAGTTTTGAAGAATGTGGCGACGCCGTCAAATTCGAAAGGGAATAGAATTGTACATGTTCGAAAGATTTTCCAAAGAAAGCGGGATTGAATTAATACCTGAGAAGTGGAAAATATTAGAAAATGTTTCCATGCGTAAAAGTTTTTACAAGTAACGGTTTTATGTCAAAAGCAGTACGCTGATCAAAATTTCGAAACGGATATAATTATTGAATTAATAGGATTTAATTTTAGGATGCCAAACTGAAAAATTCTGCTAAGTGTTCAACAGATTTTTCTAATCTAAACAGCCCATTTTCGACAATGGAAAAAGTATTTACCAACCAAAATTTAAAAAATCGAGAGTATATTGGGAAAAAATATAATTTATATTAATTGACGTGGATGATTTATTATGAGATAAATTTCAATTACGATTTGAAATACCGCAAAAATTGAAAAATTCTGCGGAGTGTTCAACAGATTTTTCTAATATAAACAGCCCATTTTCGACAATGGAAAAAGTATTTACCAAACACAATTTTAAAACTCAAGAGCATATTGGGAAAAAATGAAATTTATATTCATTTATGTGGATGATTTATTAGGAGATAAATTTCAATTACGATTTGAAATACCACAAAAATTATGGAATGCGTTACAAAATATTTAATTCTTATATTAAACCGACAGTATTTTATTGGATTTTGTGGAAAACACAAAGATAAACTAAGCCGATATCCATTACAAAAATATAATAAAAATCAATATTTCATTATATTATAATCGCTTGCATAATTCAAAATATCAATAAATACCGTATTCTGGCAAAAAAAACATTTTTAAATGTTGCAATATAAAGCACCTCCAGTAAAGACGCGATTAATATACGCAATACCGCAATGTATAATATAAATTAAGAGAACTGCCTCACTGACAACTTTTAAATACAAGGTATTACAATTACCACCGGATCGTTTAGCATTTTAAGCAGCAAAAATCCAACAAATTAAATTCCTTTTCAAAACAATCAACACTCTTTCAATCATCCTATTATAACATTGAATTGTACAACATTTATCCCGAACTAAAAAAGCATGATACAATGCTGAAAATACGCAATCGAAATATTAAAAAAAAATAAAACACATAACTCACAAAGATTATAAACCGTTTGGACAGTATTTAAAAAAAAACGAAGTCAAAATAAAGAAAAAGAGAAAATTTTCGGAATAAAAAAAATACGGAAATTTCCTACGCGACATGTTTCACTGTAGCCCATTTCGCCTGGAATAAAAATAAACGAATAATACAACATTTTATATTTTTTAAAAAAATATAAGTATGCAAAAGGCACGAAAGTGCGTCCCCCTTAACCCCCTCCCCCAATCCCCACGTTTCGACGGTGAAAGCTCGAAGATAATCCTTAGCCACTGCGGAAGCATTCTACGTGAATGATAGCTAGGGAACGTGCATGCGTCAAGATGGGAGATAAAAATCCTTTTCTCTCTCTCTTTCTGCCTCACTCTCTCGCTCCACCGTAAACCCCTCTTCCACGCAAGATTTTTTTCCCACGTAGGAGAGCGGGAGGTGGGCAGATATAATCGCATCGTTTCTGACCCAGAATTCCTCTTCTCTCCCTCCCTCTCTCTCCCTCTCGTCCGCTTTCCAACAAAAAATAATAATTACGTTTAAAAATTTCAATTCTTCTGCCCTCCACTTTTCACTTTCTCTCTCACTCCCCCTCTCCTTCTTTCTTCCTCCCTAACTCTATTCCATTCTCTCTGTCTCTAGTCCTCCCTCTCTCTCTCTCTCTCTCCCTTCTACCTTCACACCCTCCCCCCTCTCTCCTTTCTTCCTCCATATATCTCCCCTCCCTCACTCTCTCTCCTCCCTCCTTATTCCTTCATCTCTCCCTATTCATCCATAACTCTTCCTCTCCCACCCTCCCTCCCTCTCTCTCTCTATCCCTTTCTACCACCTTTCCTCCCTTCCTTTCTCCCCCACCCTCACTCAATCCCTTTCTACCTCTTTCCTTCTCTTCCCTCCCTTCCTTTCTCCCACACTCTCTCTCCTCCCTTTCTCTCCCACCGTATCCCTTATTTCCCTCTCTCTCTCTCTTCTTCCTTCCTCTTCCCTTTCTCCCTCCCTCTCTCTCTCTATCCTCCATTCTTAATCTCCCTTTCCCCAATCCTACCCAATTCGCCGACTTTGAATGGCAATTCCGTGTCAATATGGCATTACTATCGATATGCATTTCTAATTACTTGGTTTAACCATCGTATCATTCTGTCGCCTCTATAATATCGCGTTTCATATTCAAGACGTAATTATTAGGCCGTTGATTTGTAATCTTAAAATTTATGCTGTGGATTTTAACAGTGAATTGTTAAGGGTCCCAAAGGGTACTTTTCTATCTCACCCTCCTCGAATCGAAAGGTATTTTCCAAAACTTTCATATATCCCTTCCATTCCTCACTTTCTGTGCATTTCACCATCCAAATATCTCTCTCTTTCTCTCTCTCTAACGCTATCTCTCTTCTTTGTTTAATATATTTAATTACTTTTGTATTTTCAGATAAACGTTTTCTACATTAACATATATATTATATACCATATCTCTTTCCAACAGCAATCCTTATTGTATTTCTCCTATCTAGGGTTTTCGCAGGTTTTTTCCACCCCCCTTCTCTTCATGGGTGTTTCCCTGCGTGGTTTTTTTACTGGGTTGGCCATGCCTGGCTCTACCTGGGTTTTTACCACAAATATCATATCTTTCTTAGAAGCTTCTCTAATGTGTAATGTGATATTCATTGTTCTGTTCTTGTTGTGTTTATCTGACGCACCTTTTATTGCTCTAGTTCTGTTTGTATATACATTTATTCATGTTATTATTTTGTAATCAATAACGTAGGGTTAAATGGAAGAGGGGACCTTATGGTCTCAATTTCGCCCTGAAAATAAAGTCATCTCTCTTTTAGCTGTTCTTCCTTCACCAATGTCGTTTTCTACTCTGTTCTCTGTAGTTTCCGTTTTTGCTGCTTCGTCCTTCAATTGATTTATTACTCTCCCTTTACTACACGCATTTATGCAGTCTCTTTCTTACGGTCCTCCACTGTTTGTCTCCTAGTTTTTTCACAGAGACGCATTTATTTTGTACGGTACAACTATACAGCATTCCACCACCCAGATACTCAGTTCCTTTCCACTCTTTTTCCCTCTTCATTTTCATCCGTCTTTTTTCTCTCCTTTCCTCTTTCCCCTTTTCTCGCTACTATTCTGTTCGATCGATCATATTACACCGTTTTAAACAAATAATATTGTCCCACAATGCTCGCGTTATTTTTCGACATTTATGAGGCCTCTATGAATAATCCATTCCCTCTTTCTTTATTTTGAAATTTTTCTGCGACGAAAATTTCCGTTTTCGTGTTTGGGTTTCGTATTTTTTTCAGATTTGCCAAAAAAAAAACAATGTTCTTATAGGGTGCGAAGATAATTTCAGCGTATTTGTGCCGATTACGCACGCATAATTATCTATCATCGTCCCGCTTTTGTTTCTGCCAGATCCACCTACCTTCTCCGTTCCGCTCTAAAAGTCAAACAGTCACTCCGCCGTAAAATTCTCATTCTGCCCCGCTCATATTGTACTTTCTTGTTATTTTCCCCTCCGATTTTTTATCCATCCAACCTTATGTTCGAGGTTTTTGTTTTTTCGCGTGCCCCGCCGACCATCGTGTCGGTAGCCTTAATCACGTGATCGCCCCATCATCGCAACGGGCGGTGTTATCCGTGTAGCCGGGTCATCCGCTCGTTCCTTATCTGCCTCCCTTTCCATCAGGATTACGTGTCCTTCCAACCCGCCGTTTAATCTTGTCCGCGAGGGAAAACGATATTTCAAACCCCATTATGGACGTCAGCTTCACTTTCGACGGTGTTTTCGTTTCCGCCGGCGATGAATTTTTTTTTTTTAATTTTTCGCCTATCCATCGACCTCGATCTTTACTGAATACTGAAGTATATTCCTCCGATGGCGGAATTTCGTACTATTATTTTAAATCTTATTCACATTTCCAAACTATACATTAAACTTCAAACCCACGAAACGAATCCTAACTTTCATCTTGAAGTAATTATTTCTAAAACGTGTACATTAATGAGTTGTAATATATTATTTGAATTGTGACACGTTCGTTGGAATCGTAAGCCAAGAAGACGTAAATCCGAGAGTTTAGTAAAAAATTAATTGAGTTTAAATTTTAATACAGCGTTTTATACTTTCATCCGACATTATAAAAGTTATGGTAAAGAGTAAGTTTAAATATACATAGATACCGGCAAATAATCTTCTCGTTTCTTCAAATCTATTCTCTATGATTCGCAGGAACTGAGTATATAAAATAGCTTATTTTTTAACCTAGTTTGAGAAAAATTATATAACAAGATATATTCATTCTTGTAAAATTTATCATGAATCTCAGTTGTACGAATATGAAACACGTTTCAAATTTCTGGTATATCGATTACCTTTAAATACGTATTTACATATTTTCGTCCTACATATAAAATGTACCTTAGCGCATCATAAACAAACATTGAACATAGTCAAATAATTATATTAATTTAACGACGCAAGTTACGCTGACATTAGAACACCGTATCGATTTCACATAGATAAACTAGAAGATTACCATAGATATTATTAATTATTTCCGGTGACAAACACTAATGGCGTATACACGACTGCAACATTATACAGGGAAACATGAAACTTTAATCGAACTATCTTAAGCAAACTTACAATTTAGCCGCCGCCATTAACAGAATTTTTCAACCTCATGAGGTGCAGTAATGACTCACCTGAAAATAGAAAAATAGAGTATTAATGAAAATCATTACCAAATATTAAATTTTGTCTTAAATGATTATGGTGTGTGTGTATAGGGCAACTAGTTACCATTACCATTACCAATCATGATAAAATTTTCTTGCATTATTTTCTCGAATATGCGCCAACAAATTCAAACTAATCAATACCGCCCGATCTTACAAGGATAAATTTCTTATATTATGAAGTTCGAAATATAAAACTTGCGAAAAACACACACCAAAGTTTAATTCTTATAAGCTTGTTTTCATTCTAATATCGCGTCCCGTGAAAGTACGTTTCAAAATAAATTTTCAAAAACATGCAATTTCTTTGTTACGGTAAAATCCTCATCTTAACCTTGCTGACGCATCGACTCAGAAATATACAAATACATATAACTGAATATACATATAATCAAGATAAATATAACCGAGTTGAAATACCAGCATGATCCCTTGGGGGGCGATTTAAAAATTAATTTCATTCCCCCTCCGAGTCAAGTGTCAGAAATATTTAAACGCGGGCGTATTTTTAACTTTTTCTGCAGACGACGTCACATTCTCTACAAAGAAATCCAAACCCGTTTTTCAGGAAGCGGTAAATTCACATCAAAACACACCGACGAAATATTTTTAAAACTCTCAAAGATGGAAGTTATTAATGCCCACCTGGCCGGACGAGAGTATAAAAAAAGACGCGAATGAGTCGTAGGGATTCGACCCCGATACACCCACGCGCCATAACACGAGCCTTAGTAAAACATCAACCGTCGAAAACCTACGCCTGCCTCACACATGACGTGGGAATTTAACCCACCGATCTTCATTTCGAATGTGGGCGAGCGAAGGGCAGAGGGGAGGGTGAGATATATATATATATATGTATATATATATATGTATGTATATATATATATATATATATATATATATATATATATATATATATATGAAAGGGGAGAGAGAGAAAGATGGAGAGAAAGGAGAGGAGGAAGATAGACCTTCGGAAACGAGGCTTCACTTTCACCACGTTCTTCAACGTCATTGCCGCAACGGATCTGACGTTCTTGAAACCTCTCCCTCATCCCATCTCTCCCACCTCGCTGGTAACCACTGACCTCAAAGGAAAGGTCTTGACCAACGGGTTACGGTCCTACTGGACGACCAAAAGGCTTTGCTTCGGTGCAAAAGCCCGCGAAAGGGCCCCATTTGATAAACATGGCTGCCTTCAGGCGATAAGCTGCTTCATTGAGATAGACTGTGGGTGAAGCAGTGGTGTGGATGTATGTGTGTGCGTGCGTGCTTGTGTGTGTCATGTGAAGCGAACGCATCTTTGCCTCCGTATATTGGAAACGGCTATGAAATACAACAGAAACGAAAGACAAATTTGAGAAGTATTTGATGTTAAGAATGCTAAGAGATTTCTTCGGTAAAGAATGCCTACGCTTGCAGAAAGTAAAAATCGCTTCAAACTGGGAGAAAATTTTCATAAGTCCTCAAAGTATGTATTCCATTGCAGCATTAAAGGCATTTTAATTTTTTTAACTAGTTATGTTTGGGTAGATTTTTTATACATTAATTATTACAAAAATCGTATAAATTAGGCACGAATATATCTTGCATAATACTAAATATACGCATTTATTACAGCTATAAAATTTTCGGAAAATATACTGTTTATATCAGATATGTACAGGGTATTTTTCATCATTATTAATCCGGTGTTTAAAAGAATATATAAATTAATATTTATGGCGACCTACATATATAACGCACGTATGCGCATTTAAAATTTTCGTTGTAAGGAGTTATGTGTGCAATTATTCCATCATTTACGATGTCTTGTACTTTAAAAAGAATTGAAGGAAAATTGCTTCCACCTACTCGAAAAATATAGCTTGGATTTCTTAAATTATGCCTAATGGCACCTACAGCTGGCAAATATGCGATATGGCTTAGACAAACTAAAATAATTGCGCTGGCCGGATAAGGTCCGCCGGGCCGTAATTCGGAATCCCCTGGTGCTCAGCATAAAAAAATAGGGTAAACACAAAAAAAAAAATTAAAACACTTTTGCAAGCCACCTTAATATATATTAGAGACCATATGCTAGAAATGACAGTTTAATAAGGCTTTATCTCAAGATACGCCTTGAACCAATCCCAAAATATCGGCGATTTTCCGCGATCCATTCCCGAGAAACCAATCTCGCAAGAACTTCAAAAGCCCAGGAGTCAGAAATCGCCGAGGTAATTTCCGTGCGGCCTTTTAAACGATCTTATTGGGGGAGCAAACGAGAACCTTGGGAATACGCGGAATCATTCGGCACGATAAGGGAACCGGATGTGGTCCCTGGCGTTCGAATGTGGGGAATGCAATTGCACCTTTACCCGCCGCAGACCATCGTCTCGGAAAGGCCCTTGAGAGAGGGTCCTTTAATTGGAAATTTCTGTGAAACGGAGTGAGAAATCGGACCGAAGAAATTCCGCGGATCTAGAGAACCAATCGGCATTCAAACGAAGTGCTTGGTGCCTATAGATTGCGAGCTAAGCGTTTTAAAGCAGTGATTTTCCGTTTGATCCGATTGCTTCGATTTCGAGAGAATGGCGGCAACCTACGTAAACGGAACGATGTTACGAATTTCCTTATGGGATACAATACTAAGGTAATTGCTGTTTTGGGTTAGTGGTATCAACAAAAGTATACCGGTATACATAGCGGGAAGATTTATTTACCTATTACAGAAGGGAATCGTTTGCGGACGGGGAAAAATACATCTTTTTAATTTAATGCTTGTTTGGAGTTGCAAATTGCAATTTCGAAAAAATGTCTCTCCTTATTTCACGTATTTCTATATAATGGAAAAAATGACTTGTATAAAAAACAATTTTCATCCATAATTTATTGCATTACCGACATATAGAAATTCGATACCCAAAATTCCTGACAATATTGGTTAAGGGCCGTAATATTGTATATCTACGTAGCTTTATGAAGTTATGGACAGTTTTTCCCTCAGCACGCACTGAGAACTTATTATTTTATGTAAAGTTTGCAATAAAATCATTATATTGATTAAAATATCAGTTTTTATTCTTAAAGAAATAATTTATGTATGGCACACAGAAGAAAAAATATATATACCTATGCGAAAGTTCGGTTTTGGGTTAGTTAGTTTGCATTATTTGAGAAGATAATTTCACGTTAAAGTGCAGTTTGTATAATTTTATTACCATTATCTCGATACATGAAAAATATTTTTCTGAAAAATCGGTTCTGCGGTAAGCAGTAGAACTCTCGAAAATTTCCTAAATGTTAATTACGAAATTACATTTGTAATTTCACTTAATGTGCATGTACCTCCGACTAATTATCTAATGGAGTACTCTAAAAATATCAGTATGCCTCGTAAAGTGAATCAGCGGGTGCAATTAAACGAGCTTTTAAACTCCACGTAAATGGATAACAAGACGTCGAAAATGAGACCAGAATTTTCCGCTTCATTACTCTTAGAGATGTAGTCGCTAAATGACATTAAAGTTTGGTGCTTTCTCGAAAATAAACGGGCGAATGGCTAAAGAGAAGGTAGCTTAAAGAGACATGCGCTAAAAAGTGAGTTTTAGTTTAATAATTATGCATAAATAAATTTAGGCTAGTTCAAATATGAATCTGTAGTCACTGCTCATTACTTGACCGTTATTTTTCATATACCTTTTTATATAAGGGGAATTGCAAAAAAATATTCGAATACGATAAAATGGCTAGAGTACACGTCTTCGACGTTATGGGTCCGAGTTCAAAACTGAAAGAGGTCAGTTTTTTCCTCGACTTACTCCCTCCCAACTCGTGAGCCTGGTGATAAGACTCAAGTATAAGCGCTTTGTACTTCGTAAGAGACGCTAAGCTTCCTGTCTGCCAATAAGAGCAGTCTAATGCCTAGCACTCTCCCACGTGGGAGTGAGAGTATGTGCGGAACGCGATTCCCACAGTAAATGCGGCAAAAGGATGGGTTTGGAACCCATCTGCCCTAAACCACGGAGCATCTAAGAAATCTTCCATAAAAAGGGAATAGTCCCCCATTCTCTATAGAAATCGTGGTAATTTATTCATATACCTAAGGATACCATGGTAATACTTGCTATCAGTATCAACAATTCGATACGATTGAAATTATATTCCATTTTAAGCCATTTAACTCATGCCTATAAATGTTTAAGCGTTAATTATTACAAAAATAAGAAGCTGGACTCATTTTTCTTTAAAAAAAAGTCCAGGTCCGAAGATCATAGGTCAATTTTTTCCTATTTAAATTTGCAAACATCGCGTTTTACGTGTTATCTTACTGGAGATGCAAATTATCCCCTGGAGTGGAACCCGGGATTTTTTTTCTGAGATTTGCGAATTTTTACGTTGCCATTACTAAAACCTACACAAAGTCAAAATTTCATACTTGTAGTTAAAATGTACTAGTTATTGGGATTTGAAACATGGCATAAATAAATACATACATACAGGTCAAGTTAGTATAAAAGTTGTATAAAATATATCATCCAGGCACTACGAAAATATAAAATCTAAATGCCGGCACACAAGAAAGGTAGCAATTGCTTTTAAAATTTAAAAAGGGCTTAACAAAACTACACGTCCTGGCATCACCATGTTTCGCGATTATCGTCTACGTATCATGAAGAAGAGTGTATGGATAAAGCAAGAAAGGACTTACGGGCGGAGAACCAATACATAGATAATCTTACAAAGAAATTTTCCTGTAATTACTTATACACCTGGCCCTCCTATAACACGGGTTCTTATAAAGCGGATTCGCTACAGAACGGTTCGTTTTGTTTTTTAATACCAAAAATTCGTACAACGCGGGTTACGTTTCGCATCAACGCGGTTTGGTGGAATGTGGGATTCCCGATTGCTGAGCTAGAGAGAGACGAGCTGGAGGACCTCTTACACTTCTTACCTAAGTTTTCTTCCTTTTACTATTACTCGTGCATTCGTATCTTCATTTATTTTAAATATTTAATACATATGATGGCTACCCCCCATGAAGAAATCCAGGACTGCACTAACTCTAGAATCAGAGCTTGATATTATTCAACGAGCAGCTGCGTCGCTTTTGCTTTTTTATAACGTGGACGAATCAAGCATCAAGAAGGACTCAGGAAAAAAATTAGAAGCTCTGTGACCTAGTCGTGCTCAATAGCTGAAAAGAAAACGGCAACAGTGAGAAACCCTTTGTTGAAAAAAATGTTGGCTGTCTGGATGGAAGAACAGAATCAAAAGAAGATGGCGATCAGCTCTAACACCATCCGTACAAAGGTGCTGAAGTTGTACGATCACTTACAGAAAGAAGAAGCAGGTCCTTCGATTACCAAGCAATTCTTAGCAAGTAAAGTTTGGTTTGACAAGTTCAGAAAGCGTCAAAATCTCCATAGTATCATTAAGGGTGAAGCTACTAGTGCTGATGACTTTGTCGCTTATAACTTCCCGGAAGAGTTTATGGCTATTGAGAAAGATGAAGGACACAACCCGCAGCAGGTTTTTAAAGCAGATGAGACTGCCTTATTACATTAATGTGAGTAAGAGAGATAGGTTTTGGAATTTTTGTTCTGGATGAAGAGGTATGAAAGAGCATGGAATGCAACCCCCATTTCACTATGTAAAACAGGGTAAACATAACGCGGATTCATATTACACGGTGCTTTACCAGAACGCATCCCCCGAGTTATAGGAGGGCCAGATGTACATAAATTTCGCCATAAACGTAAGCAATCAGCTTTTACACTCCGATAAGACGTATATCTTACAAAAGAATTAAATTAAAATTGGTAATATAGATAGCTCTAATAGCCTTTAAAAGTCCACGGTACGCATACGTACCTTTCTGTGCTTTACGCCCAATTTTTGTCTTAACTAAATCGTTTGAGATTTTTCATAAATGCTTTATTTCAGTGAAAATTTGGTATTTTTTCTTAGTTACATAATTACAATGGCACAAGTTTTCTAAATCAATTTTAAATGGCAAAGAAGATGTTTATTCTTCGAGATAAAGTTCATTATCCCAGTTTAAAACTGCGGTCCTTATTTAACATCCATTGCTTTAATGCGGTTCCTTCGTAATATTCATAATTCTCATGAGACCCTTAGGGCTCTTCAAATTTGACGTTCCTTCTCTAAGGCGTAGCGAGGACCACATGCACATTTAAGCTACAAATCATCGGTGCTCAGTAGTGATTCACCCATAACTTAGTCTTACTCCTGGTTTCTCGACATTTTCCCGCACATTTGACCCATCTCAAACAGAAAATTCTTATTTCTTTAATTAGGAAGACGTGGAACACAGACTTGATTATAAATAAAACCTTATAAGATGGTCGAAATACATCCACCCGATGTATAAGAAGGAAGAAGAAAAGGAAATTTTGCGCCGTAACAGATTTATCAAACCCCTTACATGTTATCGCCGATGGGGAGCTAATCATTTTCGGGATTTCCCTTCACCCAGCCTTGAGCACATACTTCAAACTGATAGCATAGCCACTTCCTCATCTCCATGCGGATACATGGCGAAGAGGAAGGCAGAGAGAAAGACAGGAACTGATTGACAGCTACGCGCGGGAAACCAAGCATCCAAGATCGCAGATGAGTCAGGGTTGGGGGAGAGGAGAAACTCCTTCATCGCAAGGACGGAGAGAGAGAGAGAGAGACGGAAGGGAGAGAATGTTTAACGCCGAGAGAGAATGGAGGATGAGGAGGAAAGAGCGGAGAGGGAGAAGGAAACTATGAGAGGTTTGATTGGATACGGCGGCTTAACGAGATAGGGGACATTTTTCCCTTGTCGAAGCTTAAGTGTAAAATGTCAAGGTCGTAAAAGGTCTATATCAACGGGGCCCCATAGCCCCACCGTCCTGATCCATCTTTGGTAATTGAATCATTTATCCGACAAGGGTTCCGCTTGTTTTCCTCGATTATTCGCGGCGTCCGAATGTTTTCAAGCGTGATCGAGGGAAATGAGACTATTATCAATAGATATCTTTCTCGACGTATTGAACAAGGTCAATTTTAGTCCTATTTTGGCTACCTTAAAAAAAACCGCTGGTTTAATTTTCTCGTTCCCGGAATTTTGAATTGAATTCTATCGAACTTCACTACCTGAATTCTCCATTAAGTAGACTGAATTATCTAAAATATTCTCGCCGTAAAAAAAGGAATCTTAGAAACGTTTCGTGTATTGATTTACAGAGATATCTCGCCGTACGTGTGTTCCTGTAAATTACTAAGTGGAGAATGCAGGCAGACAAATACCTTTATATGGGCGAGGTTGAGGCTATTTAGCTCCCTTTCGCGCCTAAACCCAATTTTCAAGTACATATACCAAAATTTTCCATACACAATGTTAATAAATATTTACAGATTACACTAAAACAGTGAAAAAGGCTTTAAAAAGTAAACAAATATGTAAAATTTTTAATATTAAGCTTAAAAGTTATAAAAGGAGGTTGTGAGGTCTAAGTGGAAAAAGCTTAGTATGAAAAGTGCCTGTCACATTTGGTAAAAATCCACTTGCAGGAAAACACTCACAAGGAAGGGAGTGTGAAAACCTACAATAAAAGAGCTAAGGAAATTTATCATGCAATTAAATGTACAAAAGTACATATAGTTACACTGAATAATACTACATGAAAAACCTTAGTCGCTAAAAAAAAATAAATAACAAAAGAAAAGGATAAAGATTTCCTTAATTGCATTAACTACTGATTCCTTAATCCGTTCTTATATCTAAAAACGTTTTAAGTATGTACCATTTGTTGAAGAGACGAAATTGATGGGTGCGCGCCATTCGAAGTATTTCTCTAAAAGAAAACCTAGTTAATCCGGAAACGTGTAAAACGAAGCCGTGCAATTCGAGAGAAGAGAAAAACGAATACGCGACTATTTTTCACCAAATCCGCTAGCCTAGATAAAACCCAAACGTTATTTTCATAAAAATATAACGCATTTTTTATTGAATTTGCTCATCTAGTTTTGATTTAAAAAGCCTGTTGCGCAACCTAGAAAACCAACTTAAGTAGGTAAGGAGCATATTACTGAAAAAATAGCGCTTTTACACGTTAATCTTTTCACATAACTAATCATAGTAACAGCATAATTTAACGACGAAATGGCAAACGCTGTGGATACTTCTTCTGGCTGCTTAGACTAAGCAACCTACCACGTCTCTGAGACGATGTTAGAGCTCTAGGGGGTAATATCAAATTCTATGGCGCGATTGCTAAAAATACGGCACTCCGCAGGGTTACAACTCCTAGTTACGAGAGCAGGACGGGCATTTTCCGGATATTTCAAGAGCTTTAATTAAAAAAAACAAGCATTTTAAACCGGAAATAGCATTTCTACTCCTGGACGAGCGTTTTATATTATTAATGACCGAAAACATTCAAAGAATCGATAATTTAAGAGCCTAAAAGCCCGAAGTCAGAATGTGAATGACTCCAGCCCTTTTTTAAGTGCCTTTCAGCCATCTTGTTCTCCTATCATGGCACGATAATTAAAATAAACTTTAATCTTAGGCTTATTTAAAAATGTGGGATATATATTTTTTTAATTTTACTTTAAGAGACCCTCATTCAATTGTTCCATATATTTTAATTATTTTTTAAATCTCGCTGATCGCCCACGAAACTGGGCATAAACAAATGATCTCTGGTGAACTGCGGCGGTATTTCTTCTGGTATTATTATAGCCGCAAGTGTTTTTTTGCGGGATAGTTAGAAAAATAAATCAAATATAACCGGAAACTATTGCTGCGGAGCGCGCAGAGCTCTATTTATACAGCTATAATTGCGACGGTAACTAACACTCTTTAAACCGTCCTAAAAATCGAGTATATAATCAAACAGAACTTTTATGACGCTGCCCCTTCACAGGGGCGGCCCAAGGAATTTTGGCGCCCCGGGCAAGATAGCACTCCAGCGCCCCCCTCCGTAAATTTTTGTTGAGATATTTATAGAATAAAGGTTAATTTATTCATCGCTCTGTAAAACTTATTGATAATGAATAAATAAAAGGAATTTCATCATGATTCACCATATAAATTGGTGTATTATATTTAATCACTTGCAAGTAATGAATAGATAGGTGATCGGGATAGCGCCCCCTACAATTAGGCGCCCCGGGCAGTTGCCCGGCTCGCCCATACCTCGGGCCGGCCCTGCCCCTTCATTCCCAATGTAAACGTGTGGTGATATATACACCAGATATATCCTTAATCCTCAATTTACTTAGTTATGACACAGCGAAAATAGACTGTGATGTAAATTTAATATTAAGCGACGCACAACAGTTAACCCATAATTGTCTTAATCTGCGTACACACATGCATAAGCTGTATAAACGACAGATACCTATGACTTACTCAAGTAGCTCAATAAATTATTAACATGCCTTGAAAGATATAGCGAGTGTGGCGCTTTTCTAAACTGAAAAAATCGGTTCAACATACATTGTACAAACTTTCTCATAAATTAATGCGTCGTTTAGTTATGTTTGAAAAATGAAAATAGTATTAGCCGGTTTTTAGAAAATCCAATTTTTGTTAAAATTGCCCAAGAATAAACTAACCTTATATTCATTCATTGAGAAAAATGAAATATTCAGTATTATTGCAGATGTATACACAAGTAACTGTAAGAAATTTGATCAAAATCGTTCTATCCGTTTTTGAGAAAATCAAATTATTGCTAAAGTTGCCTAGAATAAACTAGCCTTATATTAATTTTTTGAGAAATATCAACTACACAGTATTATTGAAGACATAAACTCAAGTAAATGTAGAAAATCTGATCAAAATCGTTAAGGCCGTTTTTGAGAAAATCATATTGTTGTTAAAATTGCGTAGAATAAACTTGCCTTAATTACTGAGCAATGTCAACTATTTCTTCATATACTCTGCTCAGTATGATAAAATACCTAAGTACAAGATTTCATTCATTTTCGCTCAACCGTTTAGGCTCTAGAGCCAGTAACAGACAGACGGCATTGCGAAAACCACTTTTTCGGATTCAGCGACACCTGAAACGTATATTTTCGTAAAAATCTCGAGGTCGAATTTTTTCGCGATAACAATACTTTCTCAATATACTTCGTATATGAAAAAGTAAATAGAGTTAATACAACCATTTTAGCCAGCTCTTAGAATTCTGGAGCAATAACAAAGAATGTGCTATAGATTTGAAAACAGCCCACGCACAGGACCGCAAAAGAATCGGATCATATACCATTACCCGCTTGGAATTTTCATGCAGGAAGTTAAGAAAAAAGAGGTTATCTTTTTAAATAAATAAATCCCATGCCTCCACAACCGGTGCTTTCACCTTAAAAAAAGGCACATTTCCGCATAATACCCACCTCCAGCCATCTTTCAATCTAAACGACCCATCACCGAGGTGACATTATCGTTCGGTATAAGGTTCGTCCATGACACCTAAAGAGCCCTGAGAAATAACACTAAAAAAAAGCTCGATAAAGGAGGAAAGGGTGGTGAAAAGTGAGGGAAAGGAGGTTTAGTTTTAGGACGTTACCAGAAGACAGTGCGTGCTTGCGTGCGTGTGGTAACGCGCGTGGGAGATAGTGCGTATGAGCGGCATTAATTCGAAAAGTGGACATCAGAAAAGAGCATTGGTTGAGTTTATGTGAGGCAGGTGGCTCTGAAGCGAGTTCTTCCGTACGATCACGAGCACACACACACACAAAAGCGGAGGCGCGCACACACTCAAAAATGTAGACACCCATCTGCTAAACACATCCGCCATAACCATCGGATCTAATAGCCTTCTTCTTCGCCCCGCTAACGTAAGCCGGAGGAATGGGAAGGGTATGGTGGAGGGAGGGGAAGGGATGGATTTGGGAAGGGGGGGAAGGAAGGGGAGGGTTGAAAGAGGGTAAGAAGGAGAAAAGAACAAGCGAAAGACAACCGTGGGCAACGTCAATCCGGCGGGCGAGGAAGCAATGACCTGAGGGACTATGGGTTGTGACGCAAAGGTGTTTGGCGGGTGGGGCGGAGCGAGGAATGAAGGTTGGGCGACAATAATGGGGTCCCTAAGGAAGGGACAGAAGGCAGAAAATGGAGAGATGGGTCAGGAAGTGGGAAAGGAAGAGAGGAAGTGGAGGAGAGGTACTAGAAGGTCATGTGGTAAAGC
This sequence comes from Uropetala carovei, assembly GCA_036926305.1. Lineage (NCBI taxonomy): Eukaryota > Metazoa > Arthropoda > Insecta > Odonata > Petaluridae > Uropetala > Uropetala carovei. Next base: position 8,404,842 of record JAXCHB010000129.1, read on the forward strand.
AGGGGTCAGGTTACGTAAAATCACAAAATAAATTACTTCGGAATGTACGATGAAAAGGAAAGCGAAAATACGTTAATACAGCAATATGAGTTTCGGAAATTTTGAGAAGAGCTGGATTTTACAAAAGAAAAAATTTAACACGGCTGCAAAAGATAAAAACCAAATAGAAATGCATAAAGTATGTGAAAAACGATTGTAATCACAATTTAAATGATGTTTTATAGAATTAGACATGCTTTCAGATACATACATTCATAGTAATACTAACTTTCGGTAGGTTTTAGGCATATCCTACCTAATCTTCTTAAGTTCTGATGCCCAATTCCTTCTTTTAATGCATTATAATATGAATTTCCTCTTCCTACCTCTTTTCCTCTTCCCTAACATTTTACCTTCTATGACTTCTTTCGGCAAACCGTTTCCTTTTAAAATTTGACCTACCTATTTCTTTTTTCTATCTCTTGTTACTTTAAGTTGTTGTCAAATAATAGAATTACTATAATGGGCGAGTTTTTCTCTCATTAACGCTTAAACTGCATCGGTATAATTAGAGACTTCATCTCTCTAATGGTCATATAAATGTTGGGAAAACCAAGAGCGAATTTCGGTTCCATTCAAATAAAGAGAAATCCGACAAAGTAGTTTTCGAAAAATTACAAAAAAGAAAACATTACATTTGAAAATATTCCTACATGAAAATGTAGGTTATAAGAATCGTTGATGTAAAAGTTTTTTATTTTTAATGTCAAAAAAAATGGAGTGAACGACAAACATACTTAAAGACGGAATATGAATTTTAAAATAGATATGAACGGGAAGTAACCTTAACCGAGAGAAAAATAAATAATAAATATCTGAGCCAATAGGAAGCCGCTGAAATGCTACATAGTGCCATACATATATACACATACATATACATACACGCATATTGCACGCCCCAAATTTAATAATAAAACTTAACAGAGGATAATAAAAACCGAATAATTTGTAAGGGTAGAAGATAGGAAGTAATACAGGAAGATGGAAGCTGGCGGAAGAAAAAAAAGTGAGAGAGGAGGAGGAGATCACAAGACTGGAAAAAAGCAACTACAGCAGGGGTAGAGACAACCAAGCGGAAACCTAAATTAAATTTCGAGCCACCGAGTAAAAATAGATGTTTGATAAAAAAGGAAGGAAGAACGAAAATGGTTTAAGAGGAAGACATACGAATAAAACGGAGATTTTGAATAGTCGAATGAAGGAGATTATAAGAAATTGACTCGAAAATTGGCGAATGAAGCAAGATAAGAAAATTCTTTAATTTTTATTACAGGTGTAGGCAGATTTAGTATGTCGCGACTTGGAAAAAGATACACAGAGTCGACAGAGAGAGAGATTTTTTAAAAAATCGGAAAATTTTATTAAAAAAAAAACCGGGAGAGGAATCCATATCACGTGAGATCGAAACGAGATGAATGGAAAAAAATCTAAAATATGTGCAGCAAGATAGAGGGCGTTTAATACTACAGGAGACGTATAATATCAGAATGAGGAGACAAAAAATATCGGTACAACCTACATTGTACAAACTTTCTCATATACGTACTAATGCGTCGTTTAGTTATCTTTAGAAAATGAAAATCGTATGAGCCTGTTTTTAGAAAACCCAATTTTTGTTAAAGTTGCCCAAGAATAAACTAGCCTTATATTAATTTTTTGAGAAATATGAACTGCACAGTATTATTAATGAGTAAAGTCAAGTAACTGTACGAAATTTGATCAAAATCGTTATAGCCGTTTCTGAGAAAATCGAATTATTGTTAAAGTTGCCTTGAATAAACTAGCCTTATATTCATTTTTTGAGAAATATGAACTATACAGTATTATTAAAGACGTAAACTCAAGTAACTGTGCGAAATTTGATCAAAATCGTTAGAGCCGTTTTCGAGAAAATCGGATTGTTGTTAAAAATGCATAGAATAAACTACTCTTAATTATTGATCAATGTCAACAATTTCTATGTATACTCTGCTCAGTATGATAAAATGCCTAAGTACGAGATTTCATTCATTTTCGTTCGACCGTCTAGGCTCCAGCGCCAGTAACAGACAGACAGACGGCATTGCGAAAACCACTTTTTCGGATTCAGCAACACCTAAAAGGTGTATTTCCGTAAAAATCTCGAGGTCCAATTTTTTCGCGAAAACAATACTTTCTCGATACTTCGTATGAGAAAGTAAAAGGAACGCAAACAGGACGGCGGTATGAAGAGTGGGAAGGGAAAACGCGAAGAAAAATTGAAAACAGATACACAAAATCGGAATGAAGGTGAGGAAGGGGAAAGTACGATAAAGGAGAGGAGTAGGAGATTAGGAAACGAGGGAAGAGAGTCGATAGTATGTATGAGAGAGAGGAAGGAAGGAAGAGAGAGAGAGAGAGAGAGAGAGATTGGACGTTAGGGATAGGTTCATATATATATATATGAATCTTAATAAAACAAAGGTTATGTACAACTCATTCACAAATTCTGAGAAGATACATATCAACGGAGCAGAACTCGGAGAAGTAACCAGCTATGTTTACTTAGGTCAATTCATCACTACTGATGGTTCGCTTCTTGGAGAAATCAACCGGAGAGTGAAGATGGCATGGAGTGCTTTTGGCAAGAATGCGAACATCTTTAAATCAAATATTCCAGTCTTCCTAAAAAGGAGACTGCATGACCAATGTGTTCTGCCTGTTCTGACATATGGTTGTGAAACATGGACCATGAATGCCTGAACGATACAGCGCCTGCAAACAACACAGAGGGGCATGGAGAGATGCATGTTAGGGATCACCCGAAGAGACCGCAAGAGGAACGACTGGGTAAGAAAGAAGACGGGAGTCTGTGACGTGATTAGAAGAGTGAAGGTGCTAAAATGGCATTGCTAGAAGAAATGACCACCGTTGGACGTCCAGTGTCATTGAATGGATCCCAAGAAACATCAAGAGACTGAAAAGAAGACCGAAAGACAGGTGGGACAGAGAGCTTGTTAAGTTCTTGGGGCAAACTTGGAGGAGGGAGGCAACTGACAGGGAAAACTGGAAGAGTCTGGGGGAGGCCTTCATCCGTCAGTGGACTGAAAAAGGCTGATGATGATGATATATATATATATATACATACATATATATATATATATACATACATACATATATATATATACTAAGGAGGAGGAAAGGTAAATGTGGATATTTAGGACAACTAGGTGTTGAAGGAAACCCAGTGAGCACTTACCGGAAGGAGAGCCGCTGGGGTGTTGGAGAGACACATTTGCAGAAGTTATTGGAGCTTTCGGGATGATCCCTTCGACAGCACAAGAGAGACACAATTAATTTGGCAGTGACACTGGGGTGAAGGTGTGGGGGTGGAAGGGAAGGGAGCGTGGAAAGGTCGGGGATTGGAGGATGCAGTGGGGAACACCTTCACCCCAGTGTCACTGCCAAATCAATTGTGTCTCTCTTGTGCTGACGAAGGGATCATCCCGAAACCTCCAATAACTTCTACAAATGTGTCTCTCCGACACCCCAGCGGCTCTCCTTCCGGTAAGTGCTCACTGGGTTTCCTTCAACACCTAGTTGTCCTATATATATATATATATATATATATATATATGGAGAGAGAGAGAGGAAGAGAACGTGAAAGAGGTAAGGTCATCTCCTCTCACACACACACAAACACCCTTCTCCTATTACGCCATACTGCACATGCCACTGCCACTACACCACCAACCATTAACATCGAAGGAGGGAGGAAACATTCTCCTTTAAGCTCTCGCCACCATTCCACTATACCCTTAAAACTCCCTCTCTCTCTCCCTCTCTATCTATCTATCTCATCCCAACTTTCTTACCCCCCCCCCCATCCCCCCCTCTCTCTCTTTACCTCCGTCCAGCAATAATCCCGCCCTAACAATTTAATATCTGGAGCCCTGTGAAGGGGCTTCCTTAATCGCCGCCTCCATGCCCCAGAACCTCTCTCTCTCTCTTTCCCTACCCCATTCCCTCCCTCTCTTATCTCCTTATTCCTCCTATCTTCCTTCTTCTCTTGGTCCAACGCCCTCTCTTCCTGGTTCTCCTTCCCCCCTTCTTTTATCCCTTTCCCCTCCCCCCTTTCTCCCTCCCTCTCTATATATACTCATCTCTCCGTATCACGTTCCCCTCCTAACTTTCTCCTTCTTGTCCTTACATTACCAATCCCTCCACGCTTCCTGTCCCTTCACTTCCTTCCCTCCGCCCTCTTCCCATACCCGTTTGATGCCTTTCACTTGCGGTCCCCTATATCCTCTTTATTCTCTCACGTAACCTCCCCCCTCCCACCTATAATATTCCGTTACCTCCTCCCAACATGGGTCATTCTCCCTTCTACTCAGGATATCTCACTTCCTCATACTCGCTCTCTTTTCATCGACTCTCTCTGTCTCTCTCTCTACCTTCCTCGCCCTCAAATGCCTTACGTTTTCCTGTTTTCTTCCTCTTCCTGTATACCCAATACTCTGCTATCACACATCTCTTTCACCCTCCCTTTTCTCTCTCTCTCTCTCTCCCTCTCTCTCTCACTCTTCGCCTGTATCACTTCTCTTTCCTCCAGCAAAATCGTCGGATTTTCTCCTCATCTCTCAATCTCTAACCTCCTTGCTCCTTCGTCTTTCTCTTTTCGCGTTCTCTTCCTTTTTCCGCCGTCTTACTTTTGTGTGCGACGCAAACTGCGCGAAGTAACTCTCGTGATATTGTCAGATTGAGCGTGATAGAAAATCTTCAATTCCTTCTTTTTTGCGGGCGTTGTTGTACATTTGTCGATAACCGTCCGCGTTCGTTTTTCAGTTTTTATTTTCGTGCATTTCAATTCGCTAAAGCATGACGTTGATCCGATCGGGTTCTAGAGCCTAAATCGCGGCTGACCCACCGTAGGCTACGATGGGTGTATTTGCACTTTACGAGGAAGTTGTTGAATTCTTCGTGTAAATATTAAAGGCACATAAATTATACTATTATATAATACGATATTTTATTGAATCATCATTTATAATAATATGTATTAGGTAACCGTTTGTCCCTGTAATGGATTTAATGATTATCGATGACGTTTTTATTTCTATATTTATATTTTTATCGCGCCGCTATCGACGTTTCCAATGGTAATGGATATTTCATTTCTATAAGGAGCATCATTTTAAAATTACAGAACTGTACATGAAATACAACGATTAAAATTATATTCCAATTTTCAGTTTTTCCTTCATTCATTTTAGTAGAGGCAATACGGACTGTTTTAAAAATCGCTCAAATAAATTACAAAAACAAATTGTGAACTAATAAATCATTCAAAATTTATTTTCAACTTTCTTCTTTCACTCATTTACGGAATTCTTAATGCATTAAAAATTCAGTAAGAATTACCAATGATTATGCATTAACGGGATAAAAAACAACGCTTCGATCCTTCTCCGAATGACTTCCTTCAATTTTTTTTTCGTCCAAACTGACGCGATGACCTCTACTCCTTCCTTCTCTAACTAACCTTCCACTGCGGTTTTATTCTGCCCTTTACTTTCTCCGCCTTTCTCTTTATTTAACCGCCCCCCCCCCCTCCCCTATCCCTATGGCAACATCTGCCTCACGTTTCCTTACTTTCTACCTCTTTCCTCCCCGCATCATCATTTTATTTTTCTCGTTTTTTATCTCCCGTTTCCCTCCATCATTCCCGTCCCTTCGGATTCCCTAGTGTCCTACTCCTCTTAAAGCTCTCCCATCACCTGTTCTTACCATGGTGATCGTAATGCGGCGATTAGACATTGTGGAGAGATGGGCGGCAAACTGAGAGACAGTTTGATGAGAGAGAGAGAGAACTCTTGCGGCGGGCAAAATGCTATCGAACGGCACAATCGATCTCCCCTCTTCCTCCTCCCCCCTCCTAACCCGCCTCCCCGTCATACCACAAACGACCTCCCCTTTAAATGACCCCCTACTTTCCCTTTTCCAAAAAAATGTCTCGCTTCCAAATTTCCAAAAGGTGAGCCGCTTTCCTATTTTTTTTTAAATAAGAGGTATGACGTCGTGCCGTGTATGCTGCATTAAAAGCCGATTTTTAAAAATCAGACTTTGCGAAGGGAAGTGGAGGAAAGGTTCCTTACCTAAGGGTTTTGAAAGCACCAAGAATTCGACGACCTTTAGGGGAGGGGGAGGGAGGATAAGAGGTGAATTTTGAATGATACCGAGATATCGAATGCCACTCGGTCGAATGGCGCGCTTCTATTATCTGATGATAACTTCTTCGGAAGGGTTGTTCTAATTGCCTAGGTTAGGGCGAACTTTTCGCGGAGTTTTTTAATTTTTTTCGAAGTGGGTTGAAATGGAGTTTTACGGTTGTTAAAATTTTGATGTCCGCCGTTACGTCGGGTTGTCCTTTTAAACGTCAATGAGATCTTCAATGTAACGGTTAAAAACCTTTTCTAAATCAAGTTTATGGATGAGAAGGTTTTAAAACTTAAGCATCGAAAAAACTCGCATATAATTAACAAGAAAATTAGGCGGTATTACTTCTACTTATGCCGGTGATAAAATTTCGGCTTCGTGTTACAGAGGATAATATTTACAAGTTGTTATTTTATTAACCGAAATCGATAAAGCTCGACTACGATTGATTGTATGCAAATCTTAAGTTACTTTTGACTGTTCGAACAAATAATAAAGTAAATTCATAACTAAATAGTGATGTCGGTTATTCTGAAGTAGCATTTCAAAGATGCAAACTCGAGGGCTGAATTACATTTTTTTTCTTACCGAAGCTATTTCTGCATGCTCCATTTATGCATAAATATTTATAAAAGGTGGAAACGTATTAAAACAAAACATTTCACAAAAACCTTTCAAAGGTTTACTTTAAACGGTAGCTTTCGTCTCCTTCAAAACACAGCTTACGTTAGGTGCCCAGTAAGTTAACGCAAAAATATTTTAAATTTAATCTACATGACAAACGTATTTATATACCATTTTACGTAAGAAATTTAAAATTAATTTAAGAAAATTACAGAAATAAAAAAATCATAAACTGTAGTGGGACACAAAAAACCGACACTGTTTTAAATTAGAATATTTTGAATTCTTGTACAGCAGGGAATATTATTCAGATTATGTGTACATATAATTGAGTTCATATCGTAATTTTACACATAATTACCATATAACAATATATGAATATTAATTGGCAGAACACCGTGAAAATTCTACTAAAAACCGTGTAATAATATCAATCGCATTAAGAGATGATTTTAACAAAAGTTAGTATTTTAGGCTATATCCTGAAATAATAGCGAATGATAAGTGAGAAACGTTACTACGGTATCAAACAATTACAAGTCGGTTCTAATGGTTTTGCTTTATGGAATATGTACTCATACTAATTAAATCTAAATTCATCGCCTCTCGATCGTTACCCATAATTCATTTGATGAATTATGCAAGGCCTAAATACTACGTTAAAATGATACATAAAAAAATAAAGATGCTTGTCGATGTTTAAAATAATACAGCGACAAATTCGTCAAAAGAGTTAATCACGCATTAATCGCCACATTAATCACTCCCGATACATAGGTTTTATTTACATAAAATGTATTTTTCGAAAATTTAACTTATCAACCAAGGGTGAATAAAGGTCAATTCTGAAGCGGGAAATATATTCGAATGACTTTTCTCTCTTATTTTTAATCAGCTTCAAAGAGAATTCAATTATTTTCGCCCGTGTTCAAGTTACAAAAAAAAGACGAGCGCAATTCAATTCGGAATCAATATTTCAATATACGCCATCAAATTACAGTTTAAACCCTTATATCCGATAATACCACACAATTCCTGCGCGCAATAAAACAAATGCAATCCCGGAAAAATTAACCGAACGAGACAAATTTTAAACTAATCCTCCTCGGAGCAAAAAAAAATATTAGGAGAGCGAATTGGTGAATTACACGCCGTTCCCAGAAATTTCGCGACAATAAATTCACATTTCGAAATTAGAAAAAAAATTAAAATAGCATTCACGTATTCGGAAGTAAAAATTGATTTCATTCTTTTTGTTAAGACAGTTGCTAAGCTCGTCTGCGGGAATCGATTTTTATAATTTTTACAAAGAAATCGTGTGTACATGTCAGTCGTCTTAACCCTTAACATTTATTTTTAGAATTTAGTGTCATTGAAAAGAACGAAATTGAAATGTTTTCGTCGATCGCATAATCATACTGGTCATTTATCGATCTTTCTCAGAAATAAAAAGCTTCTCTACACTACCCGGAACATCTTCGATTATGATCGCGATTTCAATGCGCTAAAGGTTATGTTGTTAAAGATGCTTAATCGAATCATTCAATCTAAGTTTAATGGCCAAAGATAATATTTTGATAGAAGACAAAAATAACAGACTGTAATGCAACATCGGAAAGAAGAAATCGAACGGTTAGAAATTGACCGTCATGGCAACAATAATTTGTAATTATGACAACTCTTTGTAGTTGACATGACGGCGTTTGCGGCGCGAAAAAATTCTTGATCAAACGTTAAATTTCAATGAAATTAATTAAAGAAGAATTAACTCATTTCAACGTTTCGTGAACGTTTATGACTTAATTACATTATACGATATTCTTTTGTTTAAATTAATATTCATTAAATATATTTTGTTTGAAATTGAAATTAAATCCTTCAATCAAAATAACCATTTTGCATAAATTATTCTCATTTCAGTCACACGATGGAATATGAACTAGCTTTTTAGATAATTTGTCGTATCATTTTTATTCGTATTTTTAACCTCACCAAAACAGTATTATAATTTTTTTCAGGTGGACTTCGACAATTTTGTAACATAAATCAAAACGACATGACATTTGCGGGTGAAATCGGATTTGATTAATGACTTCAAAATGACAAAAGAAAAACAAATATTTTTCGGTGAAAGAAGTAAATAGATTTAAAACGGCAAAATTAGTGTCCTTATATATCTACATACCATAAAAAATAACCGTGATAGGACGGTGATTAAGATGATTTATATTATCTTTTTCTCATTACAGTAATGAGAATGTATTCTTACGACGAATATAAAAAAATCTGATGTGACCAACACGACTTTCTCCACACAAAGAAATGGATATTATTACTCTCGACATCATCGTTCTCAGAAATATTTATCAACTATTACACTCGAAAGTAATTTTCAAACATTTTCAATAGTCTATTTAAAAAAAACAATAAGTAAAGAAAATTGTTAACCATTTCTATGGATAACAAAATTTCGATGCGCAACTAAAATGACCCTTGGTAGCGTACGCAACGCTATCAGCAATTAGAAAATTGTATCATAGAAGCGGAAACAATGGTATCACTTAGCGACGTATTTAACATATTTTTTATTAAAAGTCAAGATGTCTCTTAAACTATCGGTTTCATGAAAAATTGTTAAAGATAAAACTTATACAAAATTACATTATCTACAATATTAATAATAACAACCATTTACAAAAATTGAGTTTTAAAGGAGATATTTGAAAAAATGTCTAGAATAAACACGCACTTTCGGTGTATCAGTTTCAGCCAAAACCTTTTCAAATCTTTATATGCTAACAAAAAACTTAAATATAAAGTTTTGTGTTGCTCTACATATTAGTTTTTGAGTTAGAGCGCCCAAAAAATTCCTATAACATACACAGACATCATCGAGAAAATAGTCAAAACGTGTTCTAGGGACCTCAAAACGTGTATTTCCGTTGAAATCTCGAAATCGATGTTTTTTACTTTCTCCATATACGTAGTACAGAGCAAGTACCTATTGTTTTAATGAAAAAAATCGACTTCGAGATTTCAACGGAAATACATGTTTTGAGGTCCCTAGAACACGTTTAGACTATTTTCGGAATGATGTCTGTGTGTATGTGACTTTGGGCGCTCTAACTCTAAAAATACTTGCCATATCGTTACCAAACTTCATATTTAACATTTTAGCATGAGCATAAAGAACTGATTAGTTTTTGGACAATAACGGTTAACCGGAAGTCGAGGTTTATTCGAAACCCGATTCGGTTTTTGCGATATTTCTCCGTTAAAACATCATTATTGTATATACAATTCTATGCAAAGGTTATAGAAAATCTAATTTCCTACAACTTTCATTTGAAACAATTTTCCATAGCAGTTATTGTTTAGGAATTATTTATAAACAATCGGTTTTTTCGGTTTCCGTCAAATACCTCCTTAAAAACGTCGTTATTCGTAATCTTCGTGAGTACAAAATTTGTAGAGAATAATATTTCATCCAAGTTTTGTTTTAAACTAATTTTCGTCGAACCTTCCATTTAGTAGATAATCAATTTATTCGTAAATTTTCAGTATACAGCGCCACCATCTTGTGGTGAATTCTGTAAACATATTCAAAATATACCTAATTTACGGCAATAAGGACGGCTGTATTCTTTTACGGTACGAAATAATAATTTTGCCTTATAATTCTAATCATAATAATTTAAATATCTATACCCCAAATATGGAGAAAGTCATGTTTTGGACACCGATTTTTTTTCATGAAAAAAATACTTTCTCTATGTTACGTATATGGAGAAAGTAAAAAGGACAAGGGACGCCCTCGATCCACGATAAATAGTGAGGGAAAAGTTTGTAAATGGGATATCTTGAAAATTTTCCGACTGGCACTGCTTCCAGAGAAAGAAAACACGAAAATTTAAAAAAATAACTTTCCCTTTTCAAACCTTCTTTCAGTAAATTACAGTCCACTGACTTTCACCGTACCAGTTGACGACAAACCGATAATTTGTTAAGAATACGAATATTTCACTGGAATACGTTACCATGCGCTATAAAATAAACAATTAGGTAACTCCCAAATTACCTAAATCAATCTTCGCGAAGGAATTATTTTCGCAACAACATCAGCTAGATAAAACATAATGGACGTATGATGAGATCCGTGATTAATTATACCTAATGGTTCAATTTTTGAAAAATGCAATGTTCGACAGCAATTATAGCGATGGGTCAGAAAAAAAGATCCAAGTCCTTTAATCCGCCAATCACGACCTAATCGATCCAAAACATCCCCAATCGAATAACCGATTATGCAGTCGCGGCACTCGACTTCCTTACAGCGATGGCGAATTTGTCGCTCAAGTCGTGATAAAGGTTTCACCGGAATACTGCACAGAAAAAGAACACGATTTTTTTATTCGGGCTATCACAGATAGACGCAAAACTCGAAATGGTGAGCCTTTAAAAATAGAGAGAGAACTGCGACCGAATAGCCCGTTTCCGTTCCCGGTTTGCGAATTCGTGCACACCGATACGGTCCGTTTGCGTCCGAATACCGAGAGGGAAAATAAATAAAAACAAAAACGAGACGAAACGAGAGACGGAAACAAACGTGCCGAGTTGCTTTCTGGTTTTCCGCTCTCCCGATTCGTTTGCCGTCGGAGCGAAAAACCACGCTCGCTTTCGCGTCCAAAAAAAAAAGGTAGCAAAAGAAGAGCGCTATATAGCGAATCGGCGAGCGATTTTCGCTCTTCGCTTGTTTTTCTATATTATTTTCTTCCTCTTCCGAAAGTCTACCTCTGGCAATCCCTACGACAATTCTTTTATTATTATCCCCTCCCACCTTCCGTTTTGTTTTGTCGAATTAAGTGGTGCATCATTTTTGGACTTAAAAAAAATCGTTTTATTTTTGCCCGCTCCTTTTTCGGCCATTCTTTTTTATTTTCTTTCCGAGCATACGTCACCTCTTTCATGTTTAGCCAGTGAATGGGAGACTCTCCGGAAGAGCTCGGACTGGGTGAAAAAACGGAGACTCGCCGTACTGAATAGCATAGCCCATGACTTGAAGTGTTCGCGATAAGCTATGAGGTCCCCCTTTAGTTAGCTACTTTAAATTGTAAGACTTAGTCTGTCGATGTAATAAAGTATTCGAACTGGAAGACGCGAAAATAAAGCAGTTAATTCTTTCGTGACGAATAAAAAGGGCTAAAGATTTTATAACTTCCGCGTAGCAAAGAAAGAGTTTTTTCCGTGCTCTGCAGGAATAACAATGGAAAATTACGCATTCTTCGGATCCACTAAAATGATTCATATTTTCCGCCGTAGGAGTGTATAAAAATAACAAAACATCTCAATTAAAAAAACGCGCAATAAATAAATTTATCGACTCATTTATGCCCAAAGGGTTGAAAGCGAACCTTTCGCCTTTTTAAAATTAATTTTCTACCCTTACGAACGGCGAACTGGACACGTTTTCGACCATGCGCGTCATTCATCGTTATGTAAAACATTTCCAAAAAGATAATTTCCACCTGAATTAATCAAACTAATAAGCATCAGCAGTTACATAAATAAAAATAAAATATTGCAGCCTGAATCTAAATACATATGCTTTTTAATTCTATTGTCATCATGAATAAACAACCCTAAAATTTTACCGCTATAATCATTTAAAGTTTCCAGTACCACAGCACAAAATTTGCTCAATGGGAAAACATTCTGAATTTCAAAGTAAACTTAATTCGCTATTTTGCTCCAATAACTCGTTCAAATGTTGGTTTTATTTTATGTTCGTGATAAAAAGAGTTCAAGATGTACGCCTTAGCTAAGCGTTAATCCGAAATACGAATATACATTTTTTTAAATCCCTCGCTGTCTGTATTTAATGATTCTTACAAATGAATGTTAATTATACTGCCGTTATTGTACTTTGATAAGTTTAAACATACATTAAATTCACTTACACAATTTTCCACAAATGAAATCGACAAATTAATACTACGAAAAAACGACATTTTATAACGAATTTGAAAAAAAGAATTACGATGAATTTTTACAATAAAAAAACAACAAAAAATTCCAAAAATCAATTCTAAGGAGGCACTAAACGTTAAAAAATAAATATTCGAATATTCGCGCAAATTATTTGTAAATTATAAATTTGTATATCAAAAATTCATCAAAAAGTCTAAAATTCACCTTCAAAACGCTTTTTAGCCGGGGAACGAGTAACAGAAGACAGGTTTCCCTGGAAGGTACTAACAAAGCACTATACTGTCGATACTTATTTTTTTATATGCGTCCACCATTGTTATTATCCAAATGAAAAACAAGGGGCTCTTTATTGGAAACCTATCCAGTGGACAGGAGGACCACCAGAGTGGGATTGGGGGCGTAATCGTATGCGAGGAACTGGTGGATGGGATTATTCTTGAAGGGACTTACCGTGCTGCACTCTGCCGTAAAACGAGGGAACTCCGGAAAAAAGGGAATCCTCGTAAATAGCTTTTCTATATCCGCTTTTGAAACTCCAGGAAAGGTTAGGACGGCCGTAACTCTAGATAAGAATCCGAAAAAGGAAAACTTGGATTGGATGAGCTAGCGATTCTTCGATACCTGGCCATTCCCACTTTATTTCGGATGGTAATGAAGAAAGACTGATCGAGAATCGCGCTTAAAGCCCTTTTCCGAACTTTCACGGGAGATTTTATTGGGATCTCTCTAATTCTTCGCCACCTGACATTTTTCGATATCGATGCGGAAACTTTATTAACAGGGCTCTATTGGATTGTACCATTAGACAGCAAAAATACAGCCTTAAATATCTTGATCTAAAATGGAGATGAGATTATTCCCATTAAAATTTTAAAGTCAAATGATGACCACCGAAAGCGCGAAGAAATGACTACATTATTTTTAATTTAAGAAAATTTCAATCAGAAGAACATTTCCGTAGTTTCTTCAGGAATTAATTACATCGCTATATTTTCATGAATACATTTTTATTAATTCGGTATTCCCTCGCGTAGAATCAGAGCCGCGTTGGACAAGTTAACATTGCATTTTCAAAATATTCTGTAGCTTTATTTCAATTAAATGAATACTATATTTATAAGCAGCCACGCTAAATACTAAATTAAAATAAACCATATTTTCAGTTGTATCTTGAGCAAACTTGCCATTCGTTTACGGCGAACAAGGAACATCTCAATGATTATAAACAAAATTCCTTAATTAATTATTCAAATGAAGTAGCAGATACATACACATTAAACGATTTTATATAAAATTCAGGATAAAACCGTTTTAATTCAGCTTACTTGTAAACTCGAGAGCACTTACGTAATGGAAGATATCGAGCCAGAAGACGCACAACCCTTCCCTAGGTATACATCCACCAAAGGAAACGGAATAAAATTCGCAAGCAAAAAGGAAGCAAAAGTCTGTTTTCATTTCCTTTTTTTTTTTGCACAGACTAAGATGAAGAGAGAAATGGGGAAAATCTCTCAATATGTGATGTCCTTCCAGAGAGTGCATCAGAAAGAAGTCCTTGTTCTCTTTATTATATATTGTGTCCAATCCTCATTTATCTCCCTCCCCCCCTCTCAATCTAACCTTCTCATTTCTCTCCCTCCCTTCTGTCTAGAGTTGCCTCCCCCCTACCTTTCTCCTACTCTCTCCTTCTTTCCTATATAGTCTTTTATCGTTTTCTTTCTTTATTTTTCCTTTCATTTATTGCCTTTTTTAAACGAATTTCAGCAGATTTAACAGGTCCACGCACCACTTATTGTACCGGTGCTATCCTGTTGTGCATCTATTTGTTCTCTTTACGATTTATTCTTCTATGTATGTTTATCCGATACATTATAGTGCGATATATGATGATTGGTTTAGTGAATCTTAGTAGGTTTCGCAGGTTTTTCCTGCAGTGAGTTTTTTTTTATATGGATGGAATAGTCCTTATTTGTCCCACACAACTATATCTTTTTGCAGTATTGTATTATACTCTGTTCACTATCTAAAGTCTCTTGACCTTGAATACGGGGAGTACGCCACTTAGCAGCAGTCAATAGGAACCGGTTCGTTTGGGAAGGTAGTGGGGAGGAACACAGTCTTACTCTTGCTCTCGAAGCGTTCACATCGGTCTGCGTTGTCATTTCTACCGCCGTTTCTTAGCTGTTGCTGTGGAGTTCTATGTTATTGTTAATGTTATTTTTTATTATTATTTTTGTTATTAGTTTTGCTGTTTTTGTTACCCTGCTGAGTTCGTGATCTGCAGTGGCTAACAGGAGGAATGTTATTTTATTTAGAAATTGTGTAGTGTATCAGCTGAATGCAAAAATCCGCAAGAGCTGGCAACGCGCACCGGTATCTGTCCTCCCGCGCGAAAGTTGTGAGGGGCGATGGAAGGGGAAACGTTCGTGATTGGCTACTTGCTCTATGAAGGTCAAGAGACTTAAGAAAGTGAACAGACTACAGTATTATGCTATTATTAATTCTAGTATATCATAATACACTTGTATCATGACGAGGGGTTAGGTGGAAGAAGGGAATTTATGGTCTCAATCTCGCCCCAAATATTATTCTCGCCCAAGCTCCATCATTATAGCAATATTTACCATTTTTAGCTTCTCCGCCAATCGGATGAGTTTTTATTTTTTTTCGTTACCCCTTTTTCCATCGCCGAGCAAGAGATCACCGCGCAAATAATAATTTTTTTTCCTTCCTCTTTTCCTCCTCCATCGCATATTTCCTCCCATCCGGGTGGAAAAATGCTTTCATTCGCCGAATTTCCACATGCTCTTAGAAAACTGAGCCATCGCTTTGTTTACTTGAATTTCCTCCCATATGAAGAAACCAATTCCTGTCTCCTGTGACATTATTTTTGCTTCCTTCTTTGCGTTGGTGGGTGAGGGGGGAGGCGGAATAAAGCAACATGGATGGAGTGATGAAGGGACATAGGGAGGGAGAATTAGGGAGACGAACAATAAAGAGAGCGTAGAAATGAAGCGTGGCATTATATGTTTATACGAAAGAGAACGAATATAGTATTTAACATAATGGTCAAAGGCTTCATCCAAAGAGAGTAGTTTGCAATTTCCAATGAGCTAATGAATCGCAACTAATATCAATATCATCGATACGAACAGGCGGACATTATAACAGTTAAAAGACACGTAGATCTAGGGAATGAAACGTTGCATCGAGTATGAGCAGCGGAAGATAATGCGGTGGGAGGAGGTAAGAAGTGAATTTGGAAGAGAATTTGAAGCGCAGTTGACCGAGACCGATACCATGTGGGACTCTGCACACAAGATTAATTTAACGTGGCAGTGATGATTATTCGTCGAAAATGACCGTTTTTAAATAATTTGTAGCGGTAAAATAGGGATGTGGCAACATACTACGTGTTCTTTATATGCGTGTTTCCATCCGTGAGGAATGGAAATATGGAAAAAAGCGAAAAAAGCATGGAGCCAAGAAAGAGGGACTTTGATACTATGGATGTAGAGAAGAGAGGAAAAGGATATGGAAGGGAATGAAGGGCATAATCTTGAAAAGACGGAAAAGCCTGACTGAATTGCAAAAGAACAAAGGAACAGTAAGGAGAAGAGAGAGAGAGAGTTAAAAGGAAAATATGACTGAATGCCAGGGAAGATGAAAAACAGAGGGGGACAAAGACGGAGCAGGTGTGACATAAATTATTAAATAACGCTCGAAGAATTGTCATAAGGAGACGAGTGAAAATATTTTCCTTTTAAGGTATAGAAAGACGAAAAACAATGGAAAGAACGAGATACGGAGAGAATTATAGAAGAAGCAATGGAATACGGGAAAAGAGGTGTTATAAAAAAAAAGAGACGGGAGACGATGAGAAGGATGAAATGACAGTCATAACTGAGCCATTGGGGCGAAGAAGGGAAACGAAAAGAAATGTCGCTATAAAGGAAAGAAAAAATGGGAGAGGAAAGGAAACGGGAGGAGAGCAAAAAAAAAAGTAATGCACACCATCAAAGTAAACTGGGGAAGTTATGGAAAAATGAGAAATATTCCATTACTCTCATAAAAGGATGCCTGTAAAATGCGATTCAATTTTCCTCTCCCTCCAACCCCAAAAAAAAAGAGAGCGAGAGGAGGGAATGGAAAAAAAAATGAATTCGGAAATCTATAAGGGATGTCTGGTCGACTTCTTGCTCTCTATAACAGACCCCTTTACCCCTCCTTTCCCACACCAACACTCCCGCCATCTACGCCATGACAAAAATAAGATACGGCACTCCTCTTCCCATCGTTTCTCTATCTCCTCATTTCGTCGTTTTCTTTGTTTAAAACCGCCACGATATATCACGGAATCAACATTTGGAGCGGTGTGAAATGCATCGATAACTTTTGCGGGAGTGCTCCCTTTCAAAGAGATTACTAATCTTCGATTATTTATTTCGACGAATAAAACATTCGGCGTATTCCGAGGGCTGTAATCGATAGCAGTCGATACAGCACAGCTTAGTTTTTTTCTAAAAGTCATGCAATAACACATATTGAGCCGTAAACTTTGAAAAAAATATGAACCTCGTCAAAGGAGCTTCTACTGAGACTGGGTTTGACAGCGGAATATGATAAAACAAATATAAAAGCTATTATTAAAATTATATTCTTTGAGATGGCAACCAAATCACACTCTGAGCGGGAACTAACGCTAATGCTCAAAAAGTGGAACACGTAATTTTTTAAATTACCTCAGCTCGAATCACGATCATTATTCGCATGGATTAATGATATTCGCTCAATACTCATGAAGTTTAAAAATATTTTACCTTTCAATAGTCATTATTCCACTTTTTGAAAATAGATTTATGCGACAAATGCTAAAACGGCTGATAGAAATACATCTACTTTTTAGGTTATTATAACAACAAAAATTTTTAAACAGATAACTTCTAACAATACTAAAATATTATTAAACCCAAAATATTTTTAAAATATCGTCGGAGTTTTAAAATCAAAATTTAATGTGACTCATAGTTGACGATTGGTTGACTTGTTTTAATAAATTAAGCAAACATTCGAATGATAAATACAAAAAAATAAACTTTTATTTAGCCCTACTTGGAATGGTTCCCTTATACTTATCAAGAGAGGAGATACAACAAGGAAATTTTAATTAGAGTGCACCCACTTTTAAATCATTCAGGAGAAAGAAGCAGTCAGTAACTGTCTTTTTGCAACAAAAATTCCAGTGCGATTTTGTGCTCAAAAAGCAATTAAAAAACTAGATGAAGCTCCATGCAACGTCATGTGTGTAATAATAATAACCTTGGAACGCCTATTCTCTATTTTTCGAATACGTAGCGTACTCGTAAAAGGGTTTTTACGATAATATGGTCACACATTAAAACACACCTCTCGCTAATTAAAAAAAAATCTTCATTTATCGATACCTGAAATGCGAGAGAATGGCCATAAAAATGTATTCCTTTCATTTTCAGTTAGTACCTCCAACAAAAAATAAATTTAAAAAAACCGACCGAGTCATTACGTTTTTTTTATTTAGCAGACGAGCTCGATTTTTCAATTATAATCGACATGTCTGGCGCTTGGATTGATTCTAAACGATTTTTATGGCTGCCAATGGATACGCTGGGAGTTTCCATTAAATTTTTATCGAAAATAATTGATAGAAAAATTCGAAAACAAGCGTTATATATTTTTTTTGTAGCGCCGATAAAAAGGGGGTGCGCGAAAGAAAGAAAACCTATGGCAACCGTCAAGAAAATCACGAGTCATATGTGTGCGTTCGTAGCAACTGCCATCATTATTCCACAACGATGCATAATAAATTCGAATATAATCTCATGCTCCTAAATTTTCACCGCATCCACAAAAGAATAAACTCCCACGTGATCAGATAAAAAAAAAATTTTTCTTTTTTTTTCTTGCCGAGTTCCTCCCAAAATACCAGCATTGTTTAACCATCGCGTGACAATAAACATGAGCAGAAATTATCATTTAACGAACTAAAAACCCCTCCGTATAAACTGTCTCCGTATCTCTCCCTTCTGAAATATGTTGGTCACAGACGGAAACGCCAGTGCCTCAAAACTGCCTAGCACTCTTAGTAGTCGCGTGGGATACTATTGTAACCCACCTAATTATTTATTTAAATTTCCCAGATACGGGGAAGGAAATCACCTTATCACTTACAGTACCTTCTCAGAACAACAAGTAGATTATTTTTTGATGATCGCCACCCTTTTCCGTTATTGACAAAAGCAAAAAACAAACGTAGCAGAAAATATTGTACCAAACTCTATAGATGGGTGTGTTTAGAACACCTCGAATGTGATCAGTGCTTAGAGACTAATAATGTTTCAGAGAATGAAAATAATATTGTGAATAAGCAAAATTTGAAATGGTTTACAGTTAAATGGGCAGCTGTAAACAATGTCGATATTATGATGAAAATATATCAGGGATTTATAAGTTTGTATTAATTTTGGAAAAATTTTAATATTTTTAATGCATATTTACCTCTACGAATAAAGCAAAAATAAATATTAGAACATTTAAATTAGTCTAATTACTTCTCTTTTAATGAAAACTCATTTGTGAAGCGGGATACTATAGTATCCCACGCGACCGCTCATGTTACGAGTTACAGGGGTGTTAGGCGATATGCATTCCTCTTCGATATTTTCTACCGAAGGGGGTCTTTTTCGATTGTCATTTTTTCCCCCTTCGCTCCCCTTATCCGCGCTCTAACCCTCAGAATTCCTCCACACGACTTTCGTCTCCATAATTTGCCATGACAACCGTTCCTTTGCTCTTCACCGTCAACTGGCGTATTCCCATAGCCCTCTCCGTTACATAAGAAAAAGTTCTGCGTATCACACTGGAATGGTATCTTCCCCACTCTTTTTCCAGCCGCTTGTCCAATTACGGGTAATTTCTTTCAATTTTAATTTCGGTTAGTCACTGCGACAGACGGACAAACACAATCAAATCGTATGAAGTCTTCACTTGTTTGTGTCATGGTTTCTTTTGTAATATACTCTTGATGGAATCAGGAGTTGGCATTTTAACATGAACGTACGATCAAAAGTTAAGGCTATGAAGAAACAAACAAGTTAGGAAAGTGTACAACGTATCACAAATGGGCGCGTTTCGTGCAATGGAGTATTAGAAAGAAATTATATACCTGTACGTAAGGGAAATAGCGTTTTAAAGTTATTTTCTTCATCATAAATAATCCATTTTCTTCCTATTTAAAAATATTGCATGCACACGTAAGTAAATTAAATGTTTGTTTGTGAGATTGTTTATATTAGCAACAATGAAGAAGTAAACATGCAAGAAATTTTCTAACAAGTTCAATTCGAATAAAGACATTATCGTTCGATTTTCTCGATAACGGCAACTCTTACGATAAAAATCTACAGGAAAAGAAATACTCTAATTTATTAGTCCTACAAGTTTTATTTGAAAAATATTTTGATATGAGCAATACTTTACGAGATATGACGGAAAGTTGATTTTTATCACCAGTAAAGTGGTAGCCCTGATTGGCATACGTGATTCATTTTTGCGATTTTCTTATCAACTTTGATTTTAAGCCCTTAATATCAAATTTCATGAAAATCCGTTCGGTAAAAGCCGAGAACGAACATGCGGGCGGACGGACGGACGGACAGACGATAATAGGCGCTCACGCTGTAAGCGAAACGCGCCTAAAAACGGAACTATTGAATGTTTTCCGGGTTTCTTTTCTGGGACCAATTCCTTCTCTTTGTGATAGAGGTTGGAAAGAAGGTAGACCATCTTTTAATTTCCATTTCTTAGAACGGCTGAAATCATGATACGTATTCGACCTATAGGCACCTCCAAGTGGAAAGAATTACAAGGTAGTTTTTTTCACCAGCAGGACCTAAATGTGATCAGGGTCACCGAAACTTTTTTTATTCTGAAAATTAGCACGAATTATTAAAGCAAACGCTAAGGAGATATATCTAATTGGCACCAAAAACTCGTACACGACTGAAGCCTTAGTATTAAAATTCCCACGGAATCTCAAAATGAGGAAATTTCCGCTTTTTCTTTTTTTTAACTCCAATGTTAAAACTTCTTATATATTCCGAAGTCCGCTTTAGTAAATTATAATTACAACACCCACGCGTATCTAAGCAATGCGCTAAAACGTAACATTCGTATAAGGGGCTTAAGTACCGTAAGGGGCTTATAATTTACAAATAAAGAAAACTTTACGACAACAAACGCAAAGATGAATTACGTACCTGCTTTTCATTAAATGAAGAAAAATCATTATTAAAACTTATAATAATGACAGAAAAAACTACTGCGCGACTTCTACGCAATTATTATAATAAAATACGGCCGGCTTTTCTTAGATCGCAGCATCACCAGTTCAAAAAACAGAAAAGGAGAAGGTGGGGGAGGAAGAAGGGTTTACTCGGTTAAAAATTAATTTTCGTCAAAATTCGCTCGCTAATTCCCTTACATTTTCACCATTATTTCCTCTCCGTAATGACGACATTCGATTGAAATTTCGCGTCCTTTTTCCGCGTTCTCAATCTTCAATCACATTTGACGGACATCGTCTCCATCTGCAATTACTCTACCGGGATGATTCTCCATCATCGTTTGCCTCTTTATTGCTCGTCCAATCCCCATCCATCACCCTCCTCCCCCCCCCCCCCCTCTCCCTCTCCTCACTCTCCCATACTGTTCCTTTTACCTACTCTTTTCGTTCCATTTTTCTAAAATCCTTCGCTCGCATCCATCAACTCCTTTCTCTCTTTATTTCACCACCTCCCTCTCTCCCTCAGCTTCACTTTCACTCTCTCCGTTATTTCCATTTCTCTCTCGCATTCTCTCTTGCTTGCCCTCGCACTCCCCTCTCACTCAATTTTCTTTCTTTCCCGTATTTCTTTTTCCTATCTGTTCTTCCCCTTTTTTACCTCTTTCCCTCTCTCTATATTCTACATATCTCTTCCCTCCATACACCTGTATCATTACTCCCTACCTATCTCTTCTTCCAATCTTTCTTTCACTCCCTCCCTCTCTCCCCTTCTTCAGTCTCTCTCTCCCCATCTCTCTCCCACTCTCTCTCTCCCCTCTCTTCCCCCTTTCTCTCTCCCTCTCTCTCTCTATCCCCCTCTCTCTCTCTCTCTCTCCCTCTCCCCCCTCTCTCCCTCTCTCTCTCCCCCTCTCCCCCCTCTCTCTCCTCTCTCTCCCCCTCTCTCTCTCATCTCTCCCCCTCTCTCTCCCTCTCCCCCTCTCTCCCTCCTTCCCTCCTCCCTCTCTCTCTCCCTCTCTCTCCCCCTCTCTCTCTCCCTCTCTCCCCCCTCTCCCTCCCTCTCTCTCTCCTCTCTCATCTCTCCCCCCTCTCTCTACCTCTCCCCCCTCTCTCCCCCCTCTCCAATCCGCTTCCATTCCTTCCCCCTCGGCCCATATATTGCCCCCGCCATCACCTCATCCATCCACCCTCCCCCCCCCAACACCCTCTGCGTCTCGAAAATTCCCACCGTGCTTTCCCTTTCATCTACCAGTCCACTCTCGCCGTCACTCCGCCTACCCAAAAAAAAAACCCCTTTCCTCCCTTTGGAAACCCTTGGCGCCCATTCCACCAGCAAAAAAACACTACGCAACCCATTTCCCCGCCCAAAAAAGAGAGAAACCTCTTTTTAACGGAAAAATTCGTCTCCACCTCTTCTCTCTCTCATTTCCCATCTCTCCGCTATCAATTTGCCCATCCCTTTTTTCTTCTCTCTTTCCCCTTACCTCTCCGTCACATTCCCTCTGACACGCACTTTCTCCTAACTCCTCTCTCTCTCTTCACATTCTCTCTCCTTTCACCCCTCTCTGTAAACACTCCCTCCTCTCTCTCTTCCCCTTTCCCTCCCTCCATCCTTCCTTCCCTCCCTCCCTCTCCGTCCCTCCCTCTCCCTCCCTCTCTCTCCCCACCTTCCAATTCCTACGGGAATGGCAGAGGAAGGGAGGGGCGAATGCAAAACGTTATGGATGATCAATATCCAGGTCAAAAGGGATGGGAAGTTCCAGTAGGCCGTGGAGGGGAGGGGAGGGAATGGGACAGAGAGAAGCGGAGAAAGGGAATTGAAAGAGGAAGAGAGATAGAGCGGGGGATAAAAACAAGAGAAGAAAAGGGAGAGAACAAAATGAAGTTCGGCAGAGAGAGACCCAGGATATAGAGAAGGGCAAAGATGTAGGAAGAGAGAAATACGAGGAAGACGAGAGAGAGAGAGAGAAGAAAAAGGAATTATAGAGTCGAAAATCAGACTGCAATAGAAACAGCCAGATAGGTACAAAAAATAGAGAAAGCAAATGATGGTTGGCTGAGAGAAACGCAGGATATAGAGAACAAGGGTATCGGAAGGGAGGAAGAGGAAATAGAGATAAGGAAAGAAGAAAAGGGAACGAGTCCCAAATCAGATTGGAATAGAAAACGCCAGGTAAGGAGAAGATCGTAGAAAATGGCGATGAGATTACAAAAGAATCGACACACTGGGAAAGAAGAGCGACGGAAATAAAAGATGAAAATGGGAATGGAAATATAAGGGCCTTAAATTAGGAAAGGCAGAGAGAAAGAATGATAAATACGCCCGACGAGAAAGGAAAAACGTAAACTGACGGAACGGATGAAGAAAGACCGACAACAAATAAATTAAAACTTCAAGAATGATGAATTTCGATATCAAAAAAATGGTAAGAGACGGAGATACGACAAATTAAAAGAATACGGCGAAATTAATAATTAACAGAGAGAAAAAAAATTTTACAAAGGAAGTAAGGGAAAGAGAGGGATAGAGAGAGGAGGGCTAGTGAGACGAAAATGCTGGAATCCAAAGAGATACGAGAGAGGCGGCAGCTATGGAAGTACAGTGGACAGAGAGAGAGAGAAATCAAGGGTTTCCTCACGGGGAGAAGTAGAAGAGATATTACAGCCAAAGGGAGGAAGAATTAGGAGATCTGAGAGAAGAGGAGAAAGGGCAAAGGATTGAGAGGGAGCAAATAGATGGGATGAGGTCACAGCACAGAAGGAAGAGAGAGAGAGAGAGTAGAACGTAGGTTATAGGGAGCGTGTTGAGGGATAGGCGTCCTGGATGATTGCCAGAAAAATAGTCCAGCTAGAGCGAACGGGAGAGATCCCGTGTCAAGTGCATGCCGGGAGTGGGACTCGGGAAAAGTATCGGGGAGGGAGAAATGGGAGAAGAGGTTGGGGAGGGGGGACCGAAGATTGGAGACAACGGGTTAGGGGGAGGAGCAACAAGGCACCCGGCGGTGTAGTGCGGATTGAGGGAGCTAAAAGGGGAAGCGAAGAATAGTAAGAGCCAAGGATGGTGCTGAAGGCAGAGGTGGGGGGGGGGGGGGGGGGGGGGAGCATGGCGATGAATTGGGGGTGACAATGATGCTGAAGTAAAGGGTGAGCACGGTGCTTTGGTGAGGGCGAGCATGGTGTTAAAGTGAGGGTGAGCATGGTGATGGAGTGGGAGTGAGCAGGGTGCTGAAGTGAGGGTGAGCACGGTGCTGAAGTGGAGACGAGAATGGTGCTGAAGTGTGGGTGAATATGGTGCCGAAAGGGGTGTGAGGATGGTGCTGGATGTGGGGTGAAAATTTGAGACGGAGGCGAGGGACCGGAAGGTGGGAGAAATGGAAATTAGACCTCGAGGACCGAAAAAGGAGAGGTTTACGCGGAGAGAGTGGTTGACGGGAAGGGACGAAGAAAAACTGATGGAGAAGGGCAGAGAGAGAAAGAGAGGGAGGAGAGGTAAAAGGCAAAAAGGAATAAGAAGATAATAGGTCAATACGAGGGAAGAGGGGAATGTAGAGGAGATGCTTCAAGAATTTGGAGGAAAAGAAAAAAGAGGGCAGGGGGAGGATGTTAATGGGAGAAGCCAAGGAGGGTAAAAATTAATGGGTGAAATTACAAGAACGACATTGGACAATCTTCTGCGATAAGAAAATGGAAGCTTGATGACCTCTTAGTGGGATAGCATTTGAAAAACCAATAACTCATGCATGAAGTTGAAATTAAATACAGTTATGTCACATGGATTGCTTTTATTAATTGAAAAAACAAACAGGATGTAATATTTCGCCAGCAAACCTATCTCTAACATAATAAGATTACGAGTATTAGACGGTCAATTGTTGAGCCATTGCTTTATTACAGGTGGAAATCGAACTAAGCTATTTACGACATTTAGACGAATATAATACTTTTAAATTGAATCTTAAAAGTAAATTGTTATTATTCATGAGGTCTGGAAATCCAGATACATGTGTATGTATCTGGATTTCCAGAGAAGTGTTTATTAATGGTCACGAAGCGTAGCTGGAAATAATTACATTTTTATTTATGAGGTATGCAAACACTAACAAAACCAGCAAAATCTGTATTCAGTTGTAAATTATTAATTCAATCGTACATTTTCCAGTGATTTAAAAAAAATGTTAATATCGCTATTCGAGAATAATCATAGTAGACAAAAAAATTAAAAAAGATAGATCGAAAAATTATTCTCCCATGCATGCACAGAAACAAGCAGGGAAGTAAACGTAAAAGGGGAATTAATTTCTCCCTCTGCACCCATATAATATTTCACGGACTCTCTGAAATCGGACAAGATTGAATAAAGGATTTCTTCCAGATATACGAATTCGTGTGATAAAAGCATGAGAGACAGACAGAAAGATTCTGGCTCACTTTCAAGGGAGTGATTTGAAACAAGAGACAGGACGAATACTTCCAAAGAGAAAGGATGTCATAAATAACGGAAGAAAACATACCGGGAAGATATACTGGATAGAAATTTTAATAATGCATGCTTTCATTAAGATTATATATCCCTAGGTGTGAATGAGAGCCTGCGTACGTACTTATGTATGCAACTGAGGAATGGGAAAAGTGAAACGATATATGCCATAAAAAATGTCGGGGTTAGCCCGATGCAGACTGACCTTGAAGTTTAAGTGCCGCTGTGAATGTCAGGAAAAAGAGAAGATTATTGTAAGATTTCTGGAGTAAAATCCTTCTCCAACCACGGAAAGAATTAACATAAATATCTTATTTATTTTAGCTGTCCGTTAATGCAATTCTACTAAAATCTTGAACGGTATTTGTGTAAGCAAACTCCAAACCTTTCTGTGGTCGCTGCTTACCAAAAAGTCACTCAATATTAATTCTAATAAATTCCATATATACAAATCACTCGAAAAAGATTCAGTTATCTCGCCTCCAGGTTCAAAACACGAACGAATGCGTAAGAATTGTTAGGAGATAAGCAAACGACTCGAAATGTATTAATGAAACTTCGAGAGAGGGTTGTAAGGGGAGGGCTGGGGGTAGGGGGGGGGGGGGGGTGCTATTAAGACACCGGCCCCTAGATAAGGGTCCAGGACACAGGCTGGAGCTCAGCATAGTCAAGCCACTCGTTTTTATCCCGGCCGATGAGGTTATGTGACGAAATGGCGCAGAAGCTCACATCCGCCCGCGCCCACACACACACACACGAGGGCAGCTCGGTGTCTCTCGAACGGAAAGGGCTGTTAACTCGGAGTGCGCCGTTAAAATACCGAGAGAGAAAGAGAGTGGAGAGAGAGAGAGAGAGAAAGAGGGAGCGAGAGAGAGATAGGGTTTGGAGGAGAGAATATTGGTCGGAAGGGTGATGAAAACCAGGCGCTAACAGCGGGTTACGCCCCATACGTGCTCGAACCCGGTACCGCGTAGTTAACACTCCTGCCATCGACCCGCCCTTTACATTAAGGCATCTGGGACGCCTCCTCGTAGAAATTCAATTTTCTGATTCGTTCTCGATACTCCCGAATCGCCTAAAAAAAGAAAGTTTGGCGAGCGTATTGCCGTGCATCCTAATATATCCCATTCTTTAGTAAAAAATATATAAATATGTTAGCAATTTATAAAGTACAATTAACTGAATAAGCCTATATCTGATGGAACTCCATTATAGAAGATAGAAGCACGTACATAAACAATACACGCAGGGTTTTTAACTTCTATTGCTTCCACAAAAATAAATAATTGAAGAGACTGAGGTAAGAGTTGCGGCTAAATCATCAGGCGTTACTTATATACGCGAGCTCGTCCCTAAATTATAAGAATGTTAGAATTTCCTAAGCAAAAGTAAATACACTGGCATAACCTGTTTCATACTCCAGGACTTGCCCTCAAACTTACTCTAATCATTCCAGCAATTTCTCCCTTTTTCTCATTATTTACACCAAAAGGGTATCGTAAACATGAATAACCTACTTTAAAAGATACAGTTTCTTCATACGGATAAATAAGTAACCAAGACTTGGAGGACATAGAAGCATTCTTCCATAGTCGATATTTATTATAGGTTCCTATCTCGCAACTTACAAATCTAAATTTCGAAAATCTATCATAAATAAGATATTCTGTTTCTATTTCCGTTCATTCCCCTGGAAATAGGATAAATTATTACCGCGGAAATTAAGGGCTAGCGTTTACGATGTCCTCCGCAAACAAAATAGTTGGCGAGATTGATAATTGTGAGAAGGAATGCGTACTTCCGGTGAGGCTCATCATAACAATTTCCCCGTTAGTAGACTCGACGGCCCTTCAAAGCGAATGGATTGCTTATTTCCGAGGCAGTAAACTTCTACATAATATGGGTTCTTCAAATAATTGCCAAAACACATTTGACTGGCATTTAATCTTTCACTAATCGCTAGTTTCTTGAACATTTAATGTAACTATTTAATCAAAAGGATATTTTTGGAGAAATTGCGAGACGTCGGCCTATTAATTATAAATGTCGGAATTCATAGGGCATATCGTTAGAAAAATAAAAGTTGATTTTTCGACAATGACGCATACCAAATCTGTCATATTTACACAAAATGCGCTCCGAGGTTAAAATTTGAGGCATTTTCTGGATAAACGTCAAGTTGCGGGAGGGAGTGGGAAAGGCGTGGGGGCACAAAATCTACGCGGTGGAAAATATTTGGCAGAAAAAGGCGTGGGGCAGTGCGTCACAGAATTTCCTAATAATTCCATTAAATAAACAAGCGCGATACATATTAGCGTTTAAATTTTTGTTTAGTTTCAATTTGAAATAAATGGCCAAAATTAACGAACTTTTTTTGTATTCACTTCAGTTAAATATTACTATTGGAATAACTCATTTGATATGTTCATCGAGTGTTGGGATTATTTAATTACCTCCACAATCTATGTATAAAATAAATTTAAAACAACAAAAATGACGCTAATAAATCTGATATAAAAAAGCATTGTGCAGAAAATAAAAACGTACTGATTGGCATTGCCGACACAAAAAAGTAGTTCAAACCCCTAACAAT
The DNA here is from genome assembly GCA_036926305.1 of Uropetala carovei. NCBI lineage: Eukaryota > Metazoa > Arthropoda > Insecta > Odonata > Petaluridae > Uropetala > Uropetala carovei. The sequence continues at coordinate 8,433,054 of JAXCHB010000129.1, forward strand.
GAACTTAGCATTGAATTTGAAATTTAACATTTAAAAATACCCATTGACAAAAATCTGTGCCACTTTTCCTGCATAATAAAGTCCCTACTCCACGTTTGAGTTACTAATTGAACTCGACACGGTAGCTGGCTATTTTACATCAGTGAAGTACGCAGCAAGAATTTATCCTTACACGACTGAAATAAATAAGAAACGCGGTCCTAAAATTTCCACAAAACGACCCTGAAGTTCTTCGTAATGAACAAAGCGGAAGAGATCATGCGTCATACCTCGTAAAATAAGAGAGATAGCCTGTAGGACTGAGAGGTATAAAGGCTCGTTTTTCCCTAGAACGACAGCTGAGCAGAACAGAAGTTACGAAAGGAAATCAGCCGACGTAGAATGATACTATACATTATTATGCGCTTTACCTTGGTGCTATTGCACCCCCTGCCACACACCATTGCGGTGGCTTGCAGGGTGAACTATAGATATAGATATAGATAGATACTAAATACTTCAACTATACAGTTCGCGGCGTAAACTTTGATGACGACCACTACCGTAAACATCTGAAAACCACACCCCGCACAAAGAAAAAAAAAGGCCTCCGCGAAAATCCCGATTAAACAGAGAGAGATAGAAACAAACGTCGGGCATAGAATAATATCCGTATTTGTCCAAACAAGAAATCTCTCCGTGGCTTTCGTTTACATAACTTTTTGTTTCGGATACGAAGAACCGATCAACTACGGGGGAATTCGTCCAATAAATCACGTCCAATCCCTTCAACTTTCCACCCCCCCCCCCTCCCTTATCCTCACGCCCCCAACCCCTCCGGGGAAGAAACTCTTGTCTCTGTTTGCCCTTCTTTTCATCTCTCTATAAAAAAAATAAAAATAACATGGGCGTCTTTCAATGAAAACGCACTCAATACCACCGCAGTGTAGTAGGCCGCCTACGTTTATTCTACTTATAACCCCTCTGATTCTCTCCCAAATCCTTACCTCCTGCAATATTCTATTTTCCCTTTCCAATGTCATCGAACTCTTTCTCTATGTCTAATCCATCTTCATCCTACTGCCCCCCCACTGCCTCACGCCCCCCTTTATTCTCCTCCTCCCTTGGCTTACGATGCGAAACTTTTTTAAGGAAACTACCATGCATCGGAGGACTTCAAAAAGATCTTTTCTCCCCTCGGCGAATGAGAAAATATTCATATTTTCCGTCGCGAATATGCTCCCGCGTCATGAAATGGGGAAAATAAAAAATAATTATAAGAATACAAGAAAGCGAGGTCGCTTTTATTGAAATGTTGTTTGGCTAATAAATAAGAAAAAAATAACGAGGCGGTAACTTTGTGTCATAATACAAAATGAAGCTTACGGTTAGGGCCGGATTAAGCGGTACGCAAAACACGCAAGTGCGTGGGGCCCAGAGGACAAGAGGGCCCACTGCGGGCCGAGCGTGTCCCATCTCGCCCTTTCAAAGTGCTGCCACACAGATCACAAACCTTACAATGACTGTTACTTGTTACAAATTTACGATTTGAGTGGAACCTTAAATGTGTTGTGCTTGGGGCCCATAATTCTTTTAATCGTGGATAGAATTGTTAAATCGCGCTCCTGACTCCCACACCATAATTTTTCCTGTTTATCGAGCTGTTCTTTCCTCTATTTTCCTCAAATTGTTGAAATACTGCAAAGCATCAGCTTCTTTGAAATATTATATTAAATGAGTGTGCAACCTTTATTTACACATTAAAAATTTCGGTTCGTGGTGGGCCGAATAATGGTTTTCAACGGAGAATATTACAATTTTATTTTAAACGTTTAAACGTCACCAGAAAGGTTCGATAACCATAATTTTTATTTAAAAAGAATATAAAATTTGCCAGTACTAAATCAGGTCGATTTTTAAATCGAATACACGCTTTTCGGATCAAGCTCAACAAAATGCACTCGAGGAAAGAAAATGGAAATGACGTAAGTAGGAAAAATAGTAATCGTTCATACAGAATCCGCTAAACACGAGGGAAAATTTTGCAAAATTGACAACGGCACCCGGTGTTCCCAGGTGGTCACCCATCCAAGTACTAACCGGGCCCTACGATGCTTAACTTCGGTGATCGGACGAGAACCGGTGTTTTCATCGTGGTATGGTCGTTGCCGAAGCAGCTATCCCTGAGAATTGGATTTCTTCTAGCTTACTTGTTTACAGGGCTGGATTAGGCGGTATGCAAAACACGCGAGGCTGACTCTACCCCGTCTTGCCGGAACCCTTTCTAAGTGTTGCCTCTCAGATCAAAAATCTTGCAAAATGTTACTTTTTAAAAATTGACGATTTCGTTGGGGCCCATGGGTCTCTTAATCCGGCCCTGCTTACGGGATAGTTTTTTAAGGTATGAGAAAGAGATGAGTGTAATAATAGTAAACATTTCTTTGCCATAAGTGAAGCATATATTAACTTAATTCGCGCTTTAATTAGAAATATCGCAAACGACGGTTAAATCTAACGTTTTATTGAAATTGAATATATAAAATTAAAAAGTATAAATCATCATCATATCGTGTATACATTGAACGTATTTAAATTCTTTAAATTCTGACATATTTATTACGCAGAAATAATGAAATATGATTTTATTTTCAAAAAGTAAAACAATTAAATACTAATTATGAGACGTTAGACAGTTTTCTTTTATAATTTCTGTCGAATTTATCTGTTATCAAAAATCTCAACGTGAAAATAGTAAATCCCTCTCATTGCACGGTTTCGCTTCACACGTTCTCTGTATAACACAGAGAAGGACTTTGAATTGAAAGGCCATAAAATTTGCTTCGACATGGTACGATCCCCGAGAATTATAACGCACAAAATGTTTAAGCCCGATATAGAGGTCATAATAAATCGGAGCTATGCTTAATATAATGAGAATGTTTTGTTATATGTGGATGTCATATATAACTTATCCCAATTTAATCGGGTAGCGAGGTACAATCGGGTACTCCCTCCATCTTCCTTAGAGGGTGGTGCAGCCTAGTGGGAATAATTGGAACCAGTTAGAGAACATCTGTCAACAAGGCATGTCGAATGGTGACCGATTTGGCGTTCGTTTTATGCTTCATCTGAAGAAATAGTGGATACAGAGGTAAGTTATCTTAAATACACTATGTTTAAACTAGCCTGCAGTTATCTTCTGTTTATCGTAGGAGTAATCTTTGACGATAGTTCGGAAGCTAACATTTTAGTCTTTCTCAACACGGTTTTCGTTCAGGCGTATAGGTTGTGGTTCACTCCCAGACTAATAATGAAGCAAAATGGCACGCTCGGGGCAAAACCGGGCGGGGCAACACCGGGCAGTACCCGGTTCTGCCCCAACTTTTATTATAAAATATTTGCGCCCAATACAGTCTATTTAATGATAATTGATATTTGTTTAGCTACATTCAAGCAGCTTGCACTCAGTGCATCACAATATGAGATATAGTATGAGGACTATAGAAATTAATTAATTTCCACTCACTGCAAATTAGGCCGTTTTCAAAATAATAATGGAAAAATTGCTCCGCCCTTCTTTAAATAAATAATTTATAAAAATGACGTCACCGTGACGCCAACGTTTTCATACAAACAACCTTCGTCATAATTTGCGGTCTTCCTTTTGCACGCTCAAATCGAAAAAGCAAAACACACCCGAGCTCGTAAGTGTGGAATATGAAATGTTATGTGTTAAGTTATATTATGGAAACTGCAAAAAAGGAATTGATATCATAGGTGTCTATAGGAAACCTAATAACGAAATAACTATGCTGGAGGTTCTGGCTGATAAGTGTTCGGAAAAAGTTGACAGTTATACGCTAATTGCCGGGGACCTAAACCTCCCCCACGTTCGATGGGATGGGGAAACGGAATGTGAAGGGAAATTTCAAATTATTGTTAATAGGCTAATGCAGGAGGAGGGTTTTACTCAAATAGTGGATAAACCCACAAGGGGACAAAATATTTTAGATGTTTTTCTTTTAAGACCTTGCATAAAACCAGTAAACTTCGAAATAATTCCTGGGTTAAGCGATCACTCTGCAGTAAATATTTTATTAGAAGATTTTGACACACAAGCATTTAGTGAAACGATTACTCCCATTTGGCGATACAAAAAAGGGAACGCTGAAGGTTTCAAATTATTTTTGAGGGAAGCTTATCCACAGTGGGCTGGAACAGGGGCAAATATAAATGATATGTGGCTAAGATTTAAAGATATAATGTTTGAGGCACTATTGAAATTTGTTCCAAAGAAAATTATTAAAAATAATAGTGATCCTGAATACTACAATGGGAAAATTAGGAGGTTAAAACGTAAAGCTAGAAAAGTTTATAATAAAATATTTTTAGGAGATGCATATCGTTGTGAGTACAAAAACATTATCAAAAATTTAAACACTGAAAAAAAGAAAGCGAGGGAAAAATATTTGCTGGGAATTCTAGATAAGAAGAATACAAATAAATTTTACAAATATATTAGAAGGAAAAAGGACAACAGGGAAGTGGTAGCCATGATTGAAGACAAAAATGGTACAATTGTTTTTGAGGATGTGGGCATAGCAAATGTCTTGAATAACTGGTATGCAAAAGTCTTTAAAGGAAGCGAGAGTGAGACTGGAAATATAAATGTCATAGAAGAAAATAAAAAATCTACACCTGATGAGGCAGGATTAAGAGTAAAAAACGTAGCCTATATTAAAGTAACAGATCGAGAAATATTCAAAATTATTTCAAAAGAAAGGTCAAATAAATCAGTAGGACCAGATAATATATCAATAGATGCTCTAAAACTAGGTCAAGAAGCAGTGATCCCATATTTTAGAACCCTTTTCAATGTGTCAATCAATAACCAGGTACTACCTTCTGATTGGAAAGAAGCTAATGTTATTCCGGTATTTAAAGGTGGAGATAAATCAAAAGCAGAAAATTACAGACCAATAAGTCTAACGTCGGTAACATGTAAGGTGATGGAAAAAGTGATAGCTCAATATATCCGTAAATATTGGGATGACAAAAATTGGCTGTTTAAAAACCAATATGGTTTTAGGAAAGGGCACTCCTGTGAGATGCAACTAGTAGGCTTATATCAAGATATTGTTGAAGTCATTAATGCAGGGGAAGAAGTCGATGCAATAGTCATAGACTTTAAAAAAGCGTTCGACGTCGTATCACATGACTGCTTATTTGAAAAAATAGATAAACTAGACATAGACTGGAGAGTGAAGGGTTGGATAAAAGACTTTTTGAATGGGAGAAAGCAGAGGGTAAGAATAAAGCAAGCATATTCAGAAGACATAATTGTTACATCAGGCGTTCCTCAAGGGAGTGTTTTGGGTCCATTGCTATTCCTGACTTACATTAATGACTTACACGAAAGTATAGACTTTGACTTACGGCTATTTGCAGACGATTGTATCATATATAGAAGAATAAGAGGAAGAGAAGATAAAGATATCTTACAAGAGGATTTGGATAAATTGGAAAACTGGATAAAAGTCAACAAGATGGACATTAACGTTAGGAAAAGTACACAAATAACTTTCACAAACAAAAAGAACACCGAATTAAGGAATTATAAATTACTCGGAGATTTGTTATTAAAGCGTGACAACATTAAATACCTGGGCCTGAACATATCGTCAAATCTAGGATGGGGCCAACATATTAAAAATGTGGTGAAAAAGGCATTTAAAAGCCTCCACTGGATAATGAGGAACCTGGGAGGAAGTAACAAGAATACCAAGGAATTGGCTTATAAAAGTATAGTGAGGCCAATACTTGAGTATTCTACGAATGTATGGGATCCCTGCGAAACCACGTATGTAAATAAAATAGAAAAGGTCCAAAGAAAAGCAGCAAGATATGTTCTTAATAAATTCAAAAGAAAAGATAGTGTATCAAAGATGATAGAATTATTGGGGTGGGAATCATTACAAACAAGAAGGAAATTAAATAGGCTGAGTGGAATGTACAGGATTGTAAGTAACGAGGGGGGATGGAAAAATTTCAGTAGTAGTTTAGAAACTCCAAATTTTTTCAGTAAAAATGATCATAAATTTAAAATCAGATACAAACCTCAAAGACTAGAAGTTGTAAAAAACTCCTTTCTGAACAGAGGTATTCAAGAATGGAATGAATTACCTGGAGATATCTTTGACCCCTTTCCTAAAAACCTGAAAGACTTTAGGAAGAAGTACAAAAAGTACCTATTTAGTCTAAAATCATGAAATGAGTTACTAAATTGACATGGTGTTAATGTATCGTTACCACCATGCCAAGAGCCTAACTGTAGCCTGGATACGTAAATAAATAAATAAAAAATAGGAGGAAACGGAGCAGGCTATGCGGCATGTATAATATATTAAAAAATGAGGGAGCTTGGGGTGATCTAAGAAAGGAGGCGGAAGAACCAACTTTCGTGGGGAAAAATGATCATAAATTTAAATTCAAGTGTAGAGTTCAAAAAACTAATATTAAAAAAAGTTCATATTTAAATAAGACCGTAGTCGATTGGAACGAGTTGCCTGCAGAACTATTTAAACCCTCCCCAAGGAATGTAAATGTTTTTAAAAGTAGATGTAAGGTAATGTTAAGATAATTGTTTATGCTATACTTATTTTGTCATGTATTTGTTTTTATATTATGGTTTGGTTTTTTTTTTTTTTTTTTAGTATTTTATGTACGATAGTTATGTTACCACCTGGCAAATTGCCTATTTGTAACTTATATTTGATAATAAAAAAAAAAAAAATAATAATAACTTACACTCGACTATAAGACTCCCTCGTCCAAGAACCGCGACCGTTTAGGAACAACGCTGGAGTCGAATTCCAACCACTGAAGCGGCGATTTTTCGAATACACTCGAGCGTACGACTTTGCTTCGCTTAACAGAATGAATGTATTCGGTCACGTAAATGTTTTTTTTTAAACCGATTATTCTAATCGCGTGGTAGTGTCCGACCAACTTCGCGAGTGGTTCTCTGCACTTCAAGTGTTTTTCACTTAGCTCCGTCTCCGTTGGCTTTTGGCGAGCGCGTCGGTTGAACCGAGATTTATTCCGTCTTCTGAACGTGTAAAACGCAGTGGCGGATTAAGACCCTTCTGGGACCCCTAAGCACAGGCACTTTGTGGGGCCCTCCGCGCACCGTGCCATTATATCGTTGTCTCAAAAGGTGCGGTTCTCTAGTACGTGTGCGCTAAGCATAATGCTCGATGATTTGTGCACAGAGTAAAACGGAATGGAAAATACCTTTGGTAAGATGACTCAAAAAAAAAGAAAGAGAAAACGAATTTCTATTATTCACTTTCAATATAGGCACCAAATACATTTCCTTTGTATTCGGGGTCTGAAATAGTTTCTAAGGAAAATAGATAGTAGAATATTGCTGTGATTGGTTAAAACGCATGAAAATGATCGTGTCTGACTGAACTGGACTGAACATTGAACCGTAGGCCCTGGAGGGGTTGCAGCATAACAACATACGTTGGTCAAACGTGTAGGTGTAACAGACGAGTAGCTTACGCACCAAATGAACTGCACCAGTTAGATCAGACGTCGAAATTACAAGCAGAGATTATTGTATTAATTGCTGTATTTCAATTCTTTATTTTCTTCAGAATAAGAAAAAAATGTATTTTTGTAATTTACTTGGTGATTTATTTTTTAAATTAAATTTTCTTTTTGCTTTCAATAATACTGCCTATATACGTTAGGTAACAATCAACCTACGGAGTGGGGGGCCCCTAAGCTTGGGGCCCCTTGACACGTGCCTACTTTGCCTATTGGGTAATCCGGCAGTGTTAAAGACAAATATAATCCAGTGAAGGAATCGATTTTTCTAGCTTAGAACCCAAAACACAAGAGCATTACCGTTTCAGTATTTTGACAATATATAACAAATAAGCGATACGGAATATATAAACTAATCGATTTTTACTTTCTCATATATTTATTTTAGTCTTTGAAGTTTTTCTCTCGGAATTTGGATCGAGTCGCGTGTATAACGCTTGAGATTTGTATTTTATCGTAAAATATCTTAACTCTGCTGTGGAAGAAATCATGCCGTTTGACGTCGTAATTGGCTACGCTTGCGATAGACATGGTTTCGATTATTTGACACAAAGACTTCGCAATAAAATTTTTTAAAGTTATTATTTAATATTAATGCCTTTTAGAAATTACAGATAAATATTAACATTAAAAATTAATTCGTAACGATCTCAGGGACCAGCTTTTATAATTTCTTAGATTATAACGCATCAGACAAAATTTTTCCAAGTAACAAAGGCAATTTTTATCGATAAAAAATTATTCTAAAATATATCTGTGAATTCAATGTGCGTAAAATTCTTAATAATTCTTAATAAATTACTGCGTCAAAAAGTCGTTTTCAAATATTGAATACAGCAGAAAGTATGGTTCATATTTATTAAACAAGATGTCTTATTTTTGAATTGATTTCAACAATGTAAATTCTGATCGACTTAAAATGAGTTTCTCTAAAAATAAGCTGAGACGTACTATTCACCGTTATCTCCAATATCAGTAAAAATAGTTACGAAAAATCATAAATGCCGTCCGTTTTATTTGAATAATTTGGAATGAGCTATAGGTGAATACCACTGACGTCTAGCTGTACAAAAGAGAAGATACGTTTTAATAATAATAATAATTGTGATTTTTTTTAAACGTATCTTTTGAATTCATTTTTAGGCAGTGGACAAGCTCGATAATACCATATTGCAGCGTTTTCGTAACTGGATGCCGCAGCTGATTTTTGGGGGCGCCTAGAAGACTTTTCTTTAGTAAAGGAACAAACGATTTGGAAGTATTGACATATCATCAATGAAATCATTTTTCCTCTAAGGAACTGATCGTAGTGTAATATGTACAAACAAATAGATGGGTTTAGAAGTTGTAATGGCTATATGTAAAATTATAAGCTTTCGCATAAAGTCTGGAATGTCGCATTTGAATTAAAGTCAACATTTTTTAACAACCAAATCAAATAATTACAAATATATTTTTTTTCAAATTTTAAATCTAAAGATCTGATATATATGTTCGACTTATATATACACACACACACACACACAAATACACACACACACCTATCAGTTTCATGAATTTTGCCTCCTCTAGAGATCTCGTGAATTCCGAGCATGCGGCCGCAGAGAGGCACCTAATTAAAAACGGCCTAGCGAAGGAATCTACTTTGAGGTGCAGGACACGTCGAGATCCACAAACGGGACCTCTTTTGGGGGAAAATGGAACAATGCGGCATCATCCGGTTATCACGCTCCACACAAACGTTCTGGAGCTTCTCTCTCTCGCTCTCTTCCCTCGGCTACGCGTGTCAGAATCCGCCATTCAACCGTTCCGTGCTGGAGTTTACGGTTTCACGCGCCGCTTAATCTGTGCAGAATCGGGGAGGGCGCGCAAAGACCCGTACGTATTTAGGGGTCGACTCAAAATGGTAGAAATTCTTACGCGTATGCTAACTGGATTCTCTACGCAGGAGATATTACTTCCGCCGCCGCCTAGCGACTATCCGACCGCAAGCACACGCAACGCGAGAAAAAGCGTCTTGCGTGAAACGCACCACGCACGTTACAATCTACTCGGTATGGATAAAGGTTCCACCCATACAGTCGGAGATATTATGGTTCGTAATCGCGGAACAATTATTTAAGTCTTTTCCTAGATTCTCGAGAGTCGTACCTACCTCTTAAAGCTCTAATGAGTAACATAATTCCCACACAGTTATAGTTATACATACGAGTATATACATACATATATGTATTAACTGAATGCCAACTAATCATGCCACTGTCCAAATTAATATAAGAACTGCCGTCGGGATTGTCGCATTAAAATATGAAAATCCTTAAAATCCGGCTTAAAATAAACTAGAATACACGTTACCATTCTATACCATCTAGATTCTGCCCAACTCAGAGAACAAGCTGGATTTCGCAGTGGGTATAACACGATGGACCACATCCAAGTCGTGAGAGAGGTAATCAGTCGGACTAACGAGTACGAATTGCCTTTATGTATGTGTTTCATCGACTACGAGAAAGCATTCCACACTGTCCGAACTTCGTCGGTGTTACGTGCATTAAAGAAACAAGGAGTAGAAGAAACGTACATAACCTTGATCAAGAATATCTACGAAAATGCGACATCTGTCCAGTTGCATGAAGAAACGAGTGCCTTTGAGACCGAAAAGACAGTGAGACAAGAAGATACTATGTCCCCTAAGTTATCCACAGAAGCTCAAGAGGAAGTATTCAAAACGCTAGACTGGGAGGAAAAAGGCATAAAGGTAAACTGAGAACACCTGAGTCACCTGCGCTTTGCAAATGATATTATACTGTTCGTGGAAGGAATGAGGAGCTTGAGAAAGCAAGCCGAGAAGCTGGACTTAAGATGAATCTTAATAAAACAAAGGTTATGCACAACTCCTTCACAAATTCTGAGAAGATACATATCAACGGAGCAGAACTCGGAGAAGTAACCAGCTATGTTTACTTGGGTCAACTCATCACTACTGATGGTTCGCTTCTTGGAGAAATCAACCGGAGAGTGAAGATGGCATGGAGTGCTTATGGCAAGAATGCAAATATGTTTAAATCAAATATTCCAGTCTGCCTGTTCTGACATATGGCTGAGAAACATGGATCATGAATGCCAGAATGATACAGCGCCTGCAAACAGGAGAGATGCATGTTAGGGATCACCCGAAGAAACCGCAAGAGGAACGACTGGGTAAGAAAGAATACGGGAGTCTGTGACGTGATTAGAAGAGTGAAGGCGCTAAAACGGCAGTGGACGGGCCACATTGCTTGAAGAAATGACCAGCATTGGACGTCCAGTGTCATCGAATGGATCCCAAGAAACATCAAGAGACCGAAAGACAGGTGGGACAGAGAGCTTGTTAGTTCTTGGGGCAAACTTGGAGGAGGGAGGCAGTTGACAGGGAAAACTGGAAGAGTATGGGGGAGGCCTTCATCCGTTAGTTGATTGGAAAGGGCTGCTGATGATATATATATATATATATATATATTTATTTATTTATTTATTTACTTACTTATAAAGCAATACACTCGAATGGCGTTTCTAAACATTGCTTTCTACATCGATTTTATTCTGTAATTCTCGGAGGGTATCTTAATTTTCTATTTTTACGCGCTAAGGACTTCTGAGCTCGAGAAAATTATATAAAAAATAAAATAAGTAGTGGTAAAGTAAACCTGAAACTTTTTCATCCCTTTATACTGCTAATGCGGTAAAGAAATTCATACGGTAATATTACTCACGAGGCTTGTATTTTGACAGGCCTATTTATTTCATTTTTGTAAGCGAATTTTCGGATGTAATTTCTCGAGCAAGCAAATACTAAAGAGGACCCTTCTTTTCTGGAAGTAGTGAGATTGAAAAATAAATAAAAATTTTCATACAATGTTTTTCCTTCTTTTTACACCCTTCGGAGCAAACAGATATTCTAATCAGTACTTATAAGAGAAAATCACTCTGCAATATTTTCGCAATCTTTTCTGGATTATTCCCACATTTCTTTGATTACTTATTACGATTTTTCCTATTTTTTTCCAATATAGGATTTCTTTTCCGACGTACCTTCTTCGAAATAGAATACGAACGGGTCAAATATACCGCTGTTTAAAAATGTCGAGTTAAAATAGAACCAACTCAGGTATCAAACAGACTCACTAGCGGTGGCACAAAGAAGGATAATATCAGGTAAAAACCAAACGAATTACTTCTTTTGAGAAACAACGATTGATTTGACTCTTTATTGGCGAAGATAGCAGTTGTAATGATACAATTTTTCCGTTAAATGAAATATCACAATGTAAAAATTTTAACCGAACAAACTATTAAAGTAATGATATTCTCTATATCGTAGTACTGCATGAATACGGCTTCAAATCTGAAGTAGTACATAAAAGAACTTCAATGCATATTAACTTCGAAAAAAAAATAGTATGGAATTCAAGAGAAGAGTCGAAGTTGTCAGCTCGGCGTTATTTAAAAAAATAAGCACTAAGTTAGAGCTCGTAAAGAAAATGCCGTGATTTTTCTTTCGTCGTGCTTTAATAAACAAATCATCTGCCAACAAGTTCTGTTTTTGGTAACGACAAAACCCGCTAATTAGCCTTTATTTTGTTGAACTATAAAGCGAACTCAGGCAGTCTATATACTGCGGTATGATCCTATTTTTATTCTTCCAAAATTTTAGGAATTCAACTAAATGTATTACCAAATCCAGCAAATGAGAGCGACTTCAAAATACGTGATCCGATTCATTCATACCTCAGTAAAAAAACAAAAACTTCTTCGAATTCCGACATAGCGACTCAAGGACATTTCAGAACCGGCATACGGAAAATATCCGACCTCCATTGCGCGGCTGGTTTCACCGATTAAGTCGTCTAGCCTACGAATAAATTTAGACATAATTGCCCCCCTCCCCTTTGCGACCTATATCAATATCAAAAGAATTCGATTATTCCAAGGTCCCAGTCATTAAGGAGGGAGGAAATAAGTAACCACGTTAACCGTCGCTATCCCGGCCTAGGTAACAATAGGCAATTGGCGGAAAATTTCCTTTCCCCCGTCTCTATTCGGCGACCTAGAAATACACCGTTTTGATAGGGTCACAGATAGGAAAGGAGACCGACATTGGAGGTGGGTGGGAGAAAAAGCGGAAGGGAGGAGTAGGAAGGGGAAATAAAAGCGAACGGGGGATTTTTTTTTAGGTGAGGGGGAGAGGTTAGGGTAGGATAGGGGGGGAGGGCTAGAGTTGGGGAGGAGGAGAGGCAAAAGTGAGGCGATTTGGGGAGGAGAGGGAGCAGGAGGTATCGAAAGAGAAAGGTAGATGGAGGTGGTTGGCGGATTCCTAAAACCAGCCAATCGTTGCGGCCGGTCTAGAGAAATCCAATCGTACCATATACGTACGTCCCCTATCGATTTCCAAAAAGGGAAAATGTTGGAGGGGGGGGGGGGGGGGGGGGGGAGAATCAGTGTGGATGGAGTGGGACGGAATAAAAAAAATTAAATAATTTTTCGGCGTGGTTCCGAACTTCGGGCGACCTTCAAAAGTTTGGTTAACAATTGCCATCGATGTCCAAAAAACCCCCTGGCCCCGATAGGGAAAGCGCTTATAGAGGCGGGGGTGGATGGGTTTGGAAGGCATGGGGGAAATCTGTTTGGCGGTGGGATTTTTTTCTTTCTTCTTTTTTTTTTAGTCGAACCTTTATCACCCCCCCTTCTCTCTCTCTATCTCTCTCTCTCTCTCTCCTACCTTCCTTCTATTTCACCCATACATCGGAGGCAAACTGGCTATCGGGTTTCGAAAACAGAGAGAAAGAGAGAAATGGGAGAAAGCAATAGGAGGTACGTTTTCCTTCTTTCAACCTTTCCAATGACCCTCTCTCTCTCTCACTCTTTCTACATGGTTCAAACACCAAAGGTCTTTTTCCCCCCCTCTGCAGCTCGAAGCGCCCCCAATCGGAGGTTCTTTATGCCATAAACCTTATGGCGGAATTCTCTTCGCTCTTCAGGCAATAAACAGGTTTCCTATGGGTACAAAGGAATTTTCGTAGAAGTGTTTAGGGATACTTCAAATTGATTGAGGTTAACCCGCAAAATTCTACGGAAACGTTTAGCTGAGCGACCCGACGCAATTCCTGGAATATTATTCATCTGCGACCCAATCTTCTAAGCCAGTCGATATTGTAGCGAACTCCTATTATGGCAGCCTGCCTCTTTAATCCTAACCATCCACAAATAAATTAAAAGCGTGATTGATACATTTAGATAAAAATAAGGATTGTTGTTAACATTAATAACGAAATAAAATTATGCAATGAAAATTAAATATAAAATAAAACACTGAACATGTTACCGCGACTCCCTTGCAAACCTTTAGTGACCACCAATTTGGATACCGCTGCTCTTAAAGGTTCGTTTTTGATTGTATCTTTAAATTTATTTAATTTCTTGAGCTATCGAGTTGCAACTCAAGAGCTTTAAGACAGTAATAGACAGAATCATAGATACCCATAGTCACACCCGGATTCAACCCGTGACTGAGGAAGACAAGCTACCAAACCTCTACCATTCTGCGTCAAATTAAAATTATACAAAAGAATAACAAATATTCCGAATTTAATTAGATTATCCTTAGCCCAATTATCCCCTATATATTTATAATAAATTATGTCTAGATAAATGAAAAATCTGTCCACGAGAATTTCAGCTTATTGAAAGTTATGCCGTTTGCGAAGGAACGATGAAATAATTTTTAGAGGTAAAAAGTAGGAGTAATAAACACTTTGTTGCCTTTTGAAAACCATTAATTCCTAAATCAGTAAACACCCACTGCTGATGGGTAACGTATCTGTATATTCAATAAAAACGTAACCACACCGTTGGTTACAAGAATGTGCTGAACATTGGTTACAATGCTTCAATTATTCGTCTTTTATTAGTTTACTAGCTTGCATGTTCGTGTATAAAAAAAATTGAGCCTCGTATACTATCAATTAGGGAACACAGAATATCGATAAAATTCGGAATACCGAACTCAACAAGTTTTTGCACCAATGCCCGTTATATTAGCTAATTAAACAGTTTTCGTGTACATTTGTGAATTTCATACCTAATTTTTCCACGAATACACAGACTTAATAGTAACATTTAAATATGAACCTCGAATTCTTTCTAAGCGTCTTAGCGCTGAACTTAATTTCCCTTGAAGCGGAACTGTTTCGTAAAATACGTGGAAACGCCTACTTTCGCCTTTGAGCTCCGAAAGTTTTAGCAGCAACTTCGGCCAAAAGAGAATTCTTCAAACACGGAGCAAATTTGCGAATCGCCGTAGTAACAAGCCTTTCAAAGTAAGCAACCAAAATCGTGAGCGTTCTAAAAATTTCGCGGGAAAATCCGTTTGTGAAGGATCTAGTGAATTTCGCAGGGCAGAGGAAGAGAAGATTTAAAACAAAGACTACAGCAGTCAATAGCTAACAGAAATATCGAGCAAGAACAATTCACTTTATTTCTTAAAATAATAGGAAGAATTTAGAAAATAGCAACCAATTTTTCAATTGACAATAATAATGCAAATCCCTGCAGGAAAACCATTTATAGAGATTTTTTCCAAAAAACTAACCTTATAATTGCGACATTATGGTAACGTACAAGCTGAAAATATGACGATTTTGCTGTGCAAAATTCACAGAAATATGGTTTTAAATCTAGCTATTTCATTAGTTAATTAGTTTATGAACAATTTTAAACATATGCCAGCTTCAAATGAAATAACGACACCCTTCGCGATTCTATTTACAACTGTTCGTTGAATATGCGACTATAGTCTAAATTACATTCCGGGCTTTGATACTTATTTTTATATGTTGTACTACGAATCTTAGCGGAGTTTTTCGTTAGTTTCCCGTTTTTCGAATTAATACATAGGCCACAATTTTCACAAGTGCATGAAAACTTCAATTCCAATTTACTCGCCTAAACGCTGAACACCTCCTTAAAACGGAACACATACGTTTTCCTGGAACATTAAAGTGTCACTGTGCTCGTATACGTGACGAAGAGAAATTATTGTCCTTTGAGACTGCTTCCGTGTGCTCCTTGGCTCCTCAAGTTACCACACACACACACACACACACACACACCTTCCGATATGACATTGTCATATGTTCCCATGAGCCTCTCTTCCCACGCCGTGTGACGCACGACCCCCCCGTCCTCCGCTCAACTGAAATTCCTTGCCCATTGTCAAGGGATACACGAGCTCGCAAAACTTAATGAAAACGATCATTCCGCTATTTTTGTAGATATGGGAACCGTTCCCTTAAAGCGCTACACAACTCAGTGTAAAACGTTTCGGCTCGCAAAAAAAAGGATCGTGTTTTTTTTTTCAACAATGGTCATCCTAAGGAACGATTTCCCTTGGTCGAAAGATGCTTAATAACCATTGATCTTCGTGGAGTCGGTTGGACGCAACCGAAAATAAAAATTGACAGACTTCGTTCCAATTTTCAAGCAACTCATTCGGTAGAGTGTTCAATTTTGTCATTGGTCAGGTAATTCCTCATATGTTTCCAAGAGGTATCATTTTGCGGGAATTTATGGATTTAAATGAAGCTAGAGATACTCTACCGTAAAAATACTTTCACCGTATCAATCTTCATTTTAAACAAAAAATTCGTAGTTACCGAAAAATAATAATAACTGTTCATATTACGCAAAATAATCAGCTTAAAATTGTGGCTATAAAGGAATAGACTCACGTTCACACAAACTAGATTATTTTATTTTCATTACAACTCATAAAATAATACCTTCGGATTAATTTTTTTAGGGTTTATGTTACAATCTTCTATCATAGCACTCTCGGCATTGGCCGCACACGGTGGACTTTACTAGTTACCTTGAAAAGGAAAACCCCATCCAGGCCCAGTAAAATCCGGATCTCCACCTATTAAAAGGGATAATTTAATCCCGACCCAAAATTTAATAAGACCGATTTGCGAAATTGCGACAAGATCTCTTAAATCAATAACACGTTTCCCCCGTTGCCTCTTCCATTAGCCTCAAACCGAGCAATCGGCCTCTTTTGCAGATAACAAAGTTAAAGCCTTATTCTAGGGGAGGAGGAAAAAAATTAAATTACCCCGCTCTCAAAAAAATTAAATTACTTTCGGTCAAGAATTAGCAGGAAGATCTTATGTTGTTTTTGGAAAATTGGCAAACATGGGACGTACTGTTATAGTCGTCTCTGAAAGTAGATTAATACCTCAGAAAACGTGCCCAGGAATTAGTGAAATATCTGCGAAATAACAACATAGTCCCTCGCCAACCGCAGGTGTTACGTTCCAGGAAAACACCGTGGCTGGCAAAACCGTGGCTGGTAAAACCTTGAGCTTATGAGAGATAAGGTGTTAGGGGGAGACACTTCCAAAGATAGTACTGGACGCATTAACGCCAGAATGATTTGCGACTGAAGCAACACTTTCCCCACGTGCAAGGCGATTGATCCAATCAACTTTCTGGTGTAAAGATAAAACTTTTCTTGGGCGCTTGTAAAGTACACTATCAGCACCGTACGCCATTCTCCGAGATTACATATATATAATTATGCATAAAAAATTGCTCAATATATATGTCATGACTAAGAAGATAAAATTGCTGAATTTAACATAAATAGCAATTCTATACGTTCTTCTGTAGAGAAACATCACGTTATTCAGATTAACGAAGAATTTTGAGTGTGCGCCTGGAACCGCGGATACTCAAAATCCCATGCCGCGGTTGATGAAACGGTATACACAACCAAAACAAAAACGTCCCCGAGTAAATATAAAAGAAGTGATTAAACAAATGATAACATAAAAACGAAATTCGCTGTCAACTCTACTTCAACCGAGTTTTAAGCTTTTAAAACACCTTCCCTTCACCTCAAAAAAAAATTAAATTTAACGCCATTTATTTAACCCCGAAATTTCCCCAGATAACGACGCAGAGGTGCGACGTAACCAGAATAGACTTGCGGGTGGCGGCCATATTAGTACCCTGGGACCGAGACTCACCAAAGGGAGGATATGTTATCACGAGGAGCGGAAATGGTTGGATATCTACTCCGAACCCTTTTCCCCACAGACACTCTTGCTCGAGGGGAAGGGGGGGGGGGGGGGGCGAGGGGGGGAAGGAGAGAGAGAGAGAGAGAGAGAGGTTGGGGTAGAGAGGAGAACGGGGAGGCTCAGATGGGCATGTAATGAGAAACGAAGGTTTGAGGCAAGTTTGTCAGGAGCTGCGGTGTGCAGGATGCTCACTGTAAAATCATGAATATCTCATGGAGTCTGGAGTATCGGATCGGAGCCGCAAGATCGCGTCGCACTAGCTGGGAAGGGGGGAGAGTTAAGGGGGGGGGGAAAGAGGGGAGGATTAAAGGAGGGTTTTAGAGCACGTTGAAAACCCTATGTGAATATTCGATGTAATTCACGTTTAAGGACGAGGTTTTATGGGAACGGTCAGTATTATCTAGGAGGTGCAAGCAAAGTGTGACTGAAAAAAGGTATGTAATCTCACCTGTGACTACTATTCGAAGGATAAAGACGCGATGAAAAATATCTCATTCTAACACAAGTATACGTTCAACTATAAAGAAAAGCTTAATTTGCTTTCCCTTGAAAATTGCTCCTGATCTTTAGAAAAAAATACTGATTTTATCTTATTTTCCTACACTACTGCCAGCTTTCGCAAAATGTTGCACTAGGTTAAACTTGACGTTAAGGAGGAAAAAGTGATAAAAGTCCAAAAAGTTTTCAAAAGGTAGAGTGAAAACTGATACTGGTATATTTTCGAGAATTTTTACATAAAAATCACCATAAATATAAAAAGGAACGGTACAAAAAGTAATTTTTGATGATGATGAAAAAGCATCATTAATATAAAATGCTTATCGATTACATACTTAAACATGGTATTCAAGTTTTAATTTATTTTTCTAGCTAAACTAATGGCATGTCTATCGCGAAATGCAGCGAAATCTGCATTGATGAAATTATGGTCTGCCTTAATAACTTTATAAGCGAGAACATCCTGCAGAATTTTAATGCATACATTTGAAATTTCCTGTTCCGATTCAATCTCAAGTCCACAAAAGAAACTAATTTTTATCTTTAGCACTTGTAATCTGTAGTAACGTAAAGTTTGAAACAAAGAGAGCAAGGGTATATATTTTTTTCCCTCACAATATGAAGTTGTAAAAAACAACAAATCATAAAAATACAAATTCATGCCAACACGTGAAAAATTGCTAGTGCGAACCCCGCTAAAAAAAACAACCTACTGCTTATGAGTCGATCATGGCACTGCAAATACAAATTCTGTATAAAAACAAAAGCTAACGAGCAGCGTTATTTTGTATTTATATAATTTATTAGACTTATACCTCACCCCAATATCAGCAAACAGACCCCGTCTATTTTCTTTATTTCAAACTCGGTCTTTCATGCAAATACACTAAAATGTAAAACACATTTAAGAGAAATACTTTTAGACGTGCCACGTGCCGTATTTTCTGACAATTACGAGGAACTTTACGACAGAAAAAAATAAACAGAAAAACAAATGCGGCTAAAAGGCTGGTAATAGATATCGCCAATTACCAAGTAATTTCAGCCCGAAAAAATTACACAATCGAGCGTTACCTAGATGTTCTCCAATACCCTAATATTTTATACAACCACTGCGTCCATCAATATATATTAATTTTAAAGTGCGGTCATCGAGAAATACGGTCAAAGGGACCGTTAAAAACGTCGATGAGATTATCTATATCGATCTCTAGCCGCAGGAAAAAAACGCAGCGATTTTTTAAACGTGCTCAGTCACATTATACACATCCGTCGAGTACGTTCATGTGCAAAGTAATTTCACGAACTCTAGCGACTTTTTATTCTTTTCACGCAGGGCTACGTTTATGATTCCATCTGCTGCATGAACACGTGAAGTATTTATCTCATGGCCATTCATGGTGCAGCTCACATTTATAAACAGTTGCGGTTGTTAAGCATTTCATGTCTGTTAAAATAACACCACCGGTCTGCGAAAAAATAGATACCATAAAAAACTAAAATGAAACGATGCGCGCAACTACTATAGCCATTACGCCAAGAGAACGCAGCAATATAGATTTTTAAAAAAAACACCCATTGTATCCGCACAAGTACCCTGACGCAGCTGTCCAGTTCTGTCCTATGTTTTACTGCTATAATTTTTTTATAGAGCTTTCTCCTCCATCTTGAAAAAGAAAAGAAAATCGACGCGTTAGACCGCGCCAAGAGAACAAACGGAGGGAAAAAACGAGAAGTCCTACTTTTAGGATGCACTTACCCGACGCGCGGTGCGTTATTTCAGAAATGACAAACCGCCGCGGCTTAAGCAGACCGGAAGAAGCAAAAGAAGCAGGGAGAGGATACAGTTTTACGCCCTCCCCCCCAGAATACCATCCCTGCGGTCATAGAGCTTCCGTGTAATTGGGCGAGACCGACCGAAAAATAAAAACAACAAAGAACGCCCGAGAGAAATAAAAGAAACGCCCAAAATGGCTCCCGCGGAAACGCTTCTTTTTCCCTCCCTCTCCTTTCGAGAAAGGTTTTATTTTTTTCCGCGAGAAGGCATTCCCACGATAGCTGGCCGGGAAAGGATGAAAGGGTGGAATAAAACGAGGTGGTGTTTTTTTTAAGGGTTGAATGACGGATGGAATGCAGGAAAGGAAATAAAGTAAAATGGGCCAGGAGTGTGAGAATCGGAACGGGGGTGAGGTAAAATGAGAGATCCGAAAGAAGGGAGAGGGGATGGGTTTAGCGTTAAATTGGAGAAAGGCCGAACAGGAGGAAGAGGAGGTTATAAGAGCTGAGTGGATGAGCGGGAGGGAAGGGCGGAGGCGCGTGCGTGCGTGGATGAGATGTGTGGGGGAGTAGGTGAGCGATAAAACTGCCTCGCGGGTAACATAAAGCATGCTTTCCGCCACAGCCCGCACCACAGACGCATGGCATGGCTGCAAGCACGAGGAGTATATGGGGTGAGAGGTTGAACGAGGGAAAGAGGTGTATGGAATGCTGAAAAGGGAAAAAAATGGCGAAACGAAACGAAAAAAATTGTCGGGAGGGATGAAGGAACTCAAAAAAAAAAACCTGGGGCAGATGACAGCGAAAACCCCCAGAGACACGCACGCCTCCGTCGGATGGGGGAGTGGAAAAAATAAATCAAAAAAAAGAACAAAAGAGCGGGGAAATAAAATAAATAAATAACAATTCCTCACCGCCAGCATACCGCTCATAGAACGGGCGTGTTATTAAACTGTCACGCGAGGGGGAGGGTTAAAAAGTGGATGGAAAGATGAAGGCAATGAGGAAGTGACGTCAGGTAAATGAGAGACTAAATGCCGCGCAAAAAGGAGGGTTCGAGGAAAATGGCCTGGAAATAAAATTCAAAAGGACGTGTTTCGGCTGCTGCAGCTGACTTTATTCTGGGTGTGTATCGCCAGTTTCGCAGAAAAGACATTTCCTTAGATTCTCAAAAATACAGTTACTCGAGCCGCTCATATTAGGGATTTAATAATTTTTCATTCGGACTTCCATTTCTAGGAACAACGTCCATCTTTTAAAAGCCGGACGTATTTAACTAGAATTTTCCATAACTCGAAGTGAATTAATTTTACAGACCGAAAATTTTTCCCTTGAGTTGATACTTTTATAAGTTCCACTGTATTCGGAATTTTATATCCATGATCCTTAGCCTTTTCCTGCAGACAAACAAACTCTGTGAGAAAACAGTATAATAATCAATTTCGTCGAATTTGCAGCGCAATGCTTTATTGACATCATTAGAATGTTATTATAACGTAAATAAAATATTTACTTAACTGAACAAGAAATAAAAAAAATGTTATTGCTCGTCCTCTCCGCGTTGAAGATAAAGAAATTAATTCCACTTATAATTCGAAATTCACGAAATATGTACAATTTCTTCATAGTTTGAGTAAATAAAAATTTTTACGTCCATATAATCAACATCATTTCCAATAGCCCGACGGTTTTTTTTTTCATAAAATAAAATATTTACTTAACTGAACAAGAAATGTAAAAAAATGTCCTCTCCGCGTTGAAGCAAAAAAAAATTAATTCCACTTATAATTCGCAATTCACAAAATATGTAAAATTTTCTTCATAGTTTCAGTAAATAAAAATTTTTACGTCCGTATATAATCACCATCATTTCCAATAGGCTGACGGTTTGTTTTTTTAATAAAATAAAATCGTTGGAGCAAAAATATTGATGTTGATTCCGACTAATAACGTCGCCTAAATTGCTCGTGAGGACAACGGAAAAAGTTTTTAGAGGTATTGGAACGGAGCGCGAAAATAAAAACGTTTCTTAAAATGATCAACCTACGTTTTATGAAGGCTATCCACCGCGAGACTTGATTATTTTCGGGTCTGAAAGCGTGCGAGAGACGAGAAGTTCAAGTACGAAAAAGCAACGGATTCCGAGCGGTAATTAGCCCCCCTTACGTGAGTGCGTTCGGAGTATGTTTTTTTCTTTTTCTCGTAAGGGGGATTTCGAAAAATAAAAAGCTTTTTTTTATTCAGAAGGCATTGGTAACAGGTGAAAACCGAATCGGAAAAGATCGCAACTAAATCAGCTCTGCGTTGCCATGGGAATTTCATTTGTTTCGCAGCATCGAGCGGCGACGCGAGGCGCTGAATTTTAGGGACATGAACTTTCCGCACCTTCCCCCCCCCCCCTCCCCATCCCTCGACCATTCACGTCATTGCTGCCAATTAATTGATCTAATTAAAGCAGTAATTGAGCGAGACTATGAATTGCTTCGATATAATGAGTCTCCCCTCTCCCAACCCCTCTGTGACACAATCCCCTGCCTTTCCCCTCCCAGTTCTTCCCTCCTCTTTCCCCAATTCTTCATTGGATGCGATAATTAATGAATTTAAATGAAAACTGCGGTCCGGTTGAGTAAAAATAACACTTAATCGTATGAAAAGTAATTTTTCCTGCAGACACCTAATTCAAAGCAAGTTACTTTCCCTCCTACAAACCGTCATTGTGGTGTTTTAGTAGTTCTGGGTGATTTATATGTGTAAAACCATAAGTAGTTACGGAATGAGAAAAACGTTTGCAGACATGATCACTACTTAAAATTCTGAATTCAGTTGATAATTTCGTCGATGAATGAACTCATAAGTTGATGGAAAAAACGTTCGACATTGGAAAGGGCAAATTATCCAATAATCCGATGGATCTGGATTGAAATGCAAAGCTGTCACCATTCCATTCAGCGCCATCAAAAGATTTCAATTAGCGGCTTAAATGTTTTATCGCTTAACACGCCATAATTTTGCCAAAAACGAAACATTAATAAATATCCATATTATTTATAAAAAAACAAAAAATATATAGCATGCATTCCTAAAATTTTCATGTCCAACAGCATGGCGACATACTTAGCCTATGAACTAATAACGTTGAACCTTTTCGACCTACATGACTATTTTAGTTCCTTCCACAGGAAGCAATACTAGAAATGACTTAAATTTCAACGATATATATATATATATATATATATATATATATATATATATATATATGGCAACAAGGTAAAAAACAAAAATTTTCTTCGGGTGTCGCATACCTTAACGAGGTTGGAATGCCGTGGCAGATAGCAGGTAAAAATAAACCTTAAAACCCCGCGGTTCAGCAGGCATTACAACGGCCCTCAACGCCTTCATAGATAAATTAATCAACTGGAGTGACATCTGTACGCACCTTAATTAAATATTAGGTGGAAAAAATGAAAATTTCAAACCTCCCAGGAAATGCGTCCCTTTCTCGTTTTATATATACATATATTTTTTAAATTCCTCTTACTCCATCCCTAGGGCAAAAGGCATCCCACGAGTACCTCACTCCCCCCATCTCTACTTCCCTCTCCACGCTACCCCCTTAAACCAACCCAAACCAACCCACTCTTCCCGGGAGATCTCTCTTTTTATTCCAACCGGCAAATTCTTCCTCTCCCTCTCCCTTTTTTTTTATCAACTCGAAGCATATCACCACTTTTTCTATTTCTTTCCTACTCACGACACCATTCCTCATCCGTTCTCACGCGATTTTTCTCCTCCATGCGTTATTTAAACACGTACACACACACAAACACACGTTACCCTTGACGCTTTAAAAAAAATTCCCTCTCTAAAATCCTTTTCTTCCCTCATATCCTCCTACTACGACGACCGTAATCTCTTGACCTTCCCTAGAATGTTTCCCCCCTCCCCCCTTATATCCTTCTCTCAAGTCAAGCAAGTCCTAGTGGACAACACCATTCCGTTAATTACATAGGGTAAGGAGAGGGGAAGAGACAGAGGGGGGGGAGAGAGCGGAAGAGAGATGTAGAGAGGGAGATGGAGAAAGGAAGATCACACATACACACAAAAGCTCCCAGGATTCCTCTTCCCTTTATCGAGAGAGAGAGAGAGAGATAAAGAGAAGCGGAAGGAAGCCCATACAACCTGCCCCATCTGACCACTGGTTCGCCATGAACGTTCTCAGTGCAGCAGCAGCACCACCAGCACCATTGGGGCGGCAAGCTAGCCCGCGTTTTATGCAGGAGGGCGGAATGAAAATTGAAGCGACGGGACCGTGTGGAAACGGGCCTTGTTTGTTTGGCGTTCGTGATAATTGAAACTCACGTCTCGTGGGAGTGGATGGATGGACCGACGTTAGGAGAGACAGGGAACGTCGGAAAGGGGAAATCGCACTACTCTCTATTTGACTTGCAAGTTTATCGTCTCTTTCTCTCTCTCTCTTTAACCCTTCACCTAGGGAAATTTTAAAACCTGCATCTCACGAAAGGATATGCGATGTAACTTTAAGTTATACGCTCGGGATAGATAAACACCGTCATTATTACTATTTTCTGGCGAATTTCTTTTTTCTCTCTCCCTCTCGTACGTTTCTACGGACGAGAAAGAAGCTAGAAATTAACAGCTCGCGGATTATGCAAATAGGTCGACACGAGCTTTATACCCCGGAATTTTCGCGTCCAGCGTAAGCACTGCGTGTTCCGCCGCGCTGGGATGTGAAACAAAGCTAATTTGCTGATGGACGACGGTATTCCTTCCCGTTTTTGGATGATTTTTATGTAACCGGAGAGTTACGGGTACGAGGAGGGATTTAAAAAAAGAAACGCCGGATCATCTTGGTGAGTGGGAATGGATGAAACGCTCAACTCGAATAGGTAGCGATTTTGCATAAGGAACCGCAAAACGTTCGTTGTTTCCCCACGAACCGAAATCATAGAGCGGCTCTCTCTCTCGTGTGCCGAATAGACGACCATTGGAAAGATTCGTCATGGAGAAAACTAAAGGCGTTTCAATTGTTTAAAGGATAAAAAGTAGAGAAAATACCAATGATGTTGATCGCGATAAATTTATTTGGTACTTACGTCTTAACGGGTGACCTAAAGAACTTTGAAGTATATTATAATGTTAATTAGGATGGGTTGGTGTTGTGTTGGGATGGGATGGTTCTTTAGGTGCCCTTATAATATCGTGCGTCATCGTCATCATAGGTAGTCTGTACGTAGACAGGTCCGTGATTATCCTAGGTTAAACTTGGTTCTCCACATACTCCTATTTTCCGCAGTCTTCTTCATGTCTTGATAGCTCTCTTTCCCTTTCAAGTCGTCTATCAGCTGAAACCTTTTCCTATCTCTTTCTCTTACCATCCAGTTTTCCTTCTAGCACTTCTTTAATCATACCCTCTCTCCTCAGGTAATGTCCAATCCAGTTGGCCTTACTCTTTCCGATAGATTGTATAAACGTTCGCTCCTCTCATATTCTTCGTAGTATCATACGTAAGTATACTTTATTTTACTATGATGGTCAGTGTAATGTGGTAGTAGGTATATTGAGGTAAATCGGCCATTTTCTCATATCTTTTAACTTATGCTTCGTCACTTTTTCGTTTATCTAATCTATTGAAATTCTTACGTTGTGGGCATTAAAAGCTCGTACGTATGGTTGCTACACTTATGCCATTCAAACGCTACGTTAATTACATGACCTGCATTAACTTTTAGTTACACGGTGTTTGCATACATACACGTATTTGCTGCCATGAAGTTAAATTTAAGTAAGTTTTTGCTGAATAACACGCCTATTTCGTATTCTTAGTCCAAATTTACACACACACATACACATATATATATATATATATATATGGTACTGTGCTAATCTTTACTTTGTTGTACTTCACCATAAATAATATATTTGTGCGCACCTCCGTTTTCAACATCAATTTGTCTCATATCATGCATTTCAGAGGATCAAATGCTCATGTTTAATATTAACTACGTCTAAGCAACAGAATTTCCCACCGATAACGTGCAATTGGTTTTCTTTTGGTGGTACAGTACTATATAGTGCCATCCAATAAAGTAAGGGAGTATTCGATAGAGGAGGCAAAGTGGAGATAGCATTTATGCTTCGGCACGGCCTGCAACGCATGAGTCGAACTTAAAATGAACTATATGCATCCCGTCCACCGCCATAGAATCTGCCTTACTCGGCTAACCCCAAAGGGTCATCGAATGTGTCCGGTCCAGCGGACAGAAACCGATCTAAATGGATGCCCGAAGCTTATAGGAGCGGGGGAGACGCAAGAAATACTACATTTCTGAACGACTCGGTAATACTATGAAGTTGAGCGGAAAAAATGTTTGTGGGAAATCGAATGCCTGCAAAAATATTATCCCGGTATTACATCAGTTAACCGTCTGTATGTTTCAAATTTTTTAGATGTAATTTTAAAAAGTCTTTTCCGAAAGTAATAGAGAATGTCGCAGCGCTTTAGAGTTTGAATGCATATCAAATAAATACCGCGAATACATATACGTACGTGGTGACGCTATTAGTGTACAAAAATTATGGCATGCTTTCCTTAAAAGAAAACAAACATCAATGGAAATGATTCTTCCTCTTCTCGATAGGATAAATCATCTTAAACTTACATCTTTGATTCGATAAAATAAAAACCGTATAAAATTGAAGTCACATACGCGATAACTAATCGCCTTTTAATACCAACGCATATATAGAAAAAAATAAAACCCATTCCTTTCCTTCGCTTTACGAAGGAGAGTAATTAAGTATATAAACGCCCCATCTAACCAACGTTCCCCATTTGTACCATTCCATCCCCTCCATTGGATTAAGCTCGGTAGAACTACTCTTCCAAGGCATCGAAAGATCCCTTAACGCATCACCGACGCCAGGATTCGCATATTTCTTAGCTCCGCGAAACCCAGTTCTCGGGTACTTAATGGCCTGGACTAGACACAGGAAGTGGCGAGATAGCACCGCCTCACACAGGAGTGCGGCGAGATGGAGAACGAAGAGGGAGAGAGAGAGAGAGCGCACCGCCTGAGAGGAGAAGGGAGATTTCGGGAGGACGTGAAAGGACCAGGAGAGAGAAATACGTAGAAGGATAAGAGAGGATGGAAGGGTATAGGGTGAGATTGGGAAGGACCATAGAATGAGGGAAGGGCGGTAATTCAGAAGCCACACCGTGAATTAGGGGCAATATCCGACTCTGCACTGGCCGACAAACTCACACCACCACCCCCTTACGGTCAGAAACTTTCGCCCTTGCTACCAATTCCTATCCCAGAAAGTGGTATGGATTGAGAGAGAGGGGGGAGAGAGGGGAGGGAGAGGGAGAGAGAGAAAGAGAGAGAGAGAGAGAGAGAGAGAGAGAGAGAGAGAGAGAGAGAGAGAGAGAGAGAGAGAGAGAGAGAGAGAGAGAGAGAGAGAGAGAGAGAGAGAGAGAGAGAGAGAGAGAGAGAGAGAGAGAGAGAGAGAGAGAGAGAGAGAGAGAGAGAGAGAGAGAGAGAGAGAGAGAGAGAGAGAGAGAGAGAGAGAAAGAGAGAGAGAAAGAGAGAGAGAAAGAGAGACAAAGAGAGAGAAAGAGAGAGAGAAAGAGAGAGGAGGATGGTGGAAATGTGGATGGGGTTGGTCGAAAGTCAAGAGATTGGGAGAGAAGATGGTGGTCTGAGGAAGTGTCGAGACGGCCAATCTGGACCCGCACGGAGAGGATGAGGAGATGGCGTGAGATAACGTGAAATGTCTGGAGGGGAAAAAAGAGATAGAGAGGGAGAGAGAGAGGTATGGAACGAGAAAGAAAAGGGACAGGCGACGGACGAGAGGGATTAAAGAAAAGGACGAGGGGAAGAAAAGGGGCGCCGACTGAAAATAGGCGGAGAGAGGGGGATGAGTGTATTGAGGGTGGTGTAAGAGATAGGATATTTTGGTGGAAAAATGGAGTGGGAGATAAGGAAATGGTAAAAAGGTGGGAAAATGAGACTAGAAAAGGCTCCTCTACCATATAAGAGAGGAAGTAAAGGGGTATAGCGAGAGAGAGAGAGCGACAGGGAGGGAGAGAAGAAGGTATATAGTAGTAGAAAAGAAAGTAATGGAGAGGGAAGCAGCGAGGACAAGAAGCTGACAGACACATAACCGCCTTTGTTAGAGCGAGATTTGACACTTTTCTCTTAAGCCAAACCCATATTCAATCATAAACAATTAAAATAATAAACACATAAAATAACACGCTACATAAGCGCATTAACATGTTAGCACGATCCGAATAAAAATGTAGTTAATTGTTTGAAAGATAGAAAGAAGAATAAGAGATGTAGGAAGTAAAAGGAAGGGATAGCGGCTGACGCAGACTGGAATGGATAAATGAGATAGGATCAAGGGAGCAAGACGGAAAGAGATGGCGAGCGGAAAAGAAGATAGGGAGAAGGAGATAGCGAAGACCGAAGAGAGAAAGGTTGCGGAGGAGAAGAGTGAAGGAGGGCCACGGGAGTTTCGGGAGGAACCTTAACCAATGTCACCCAGATGATCCGCGGTTAGGTGAAACCAATGGCTGAAGCTAAAAGTCTCCGAGTTAGGAAATGGCGCACTAGAGCAGATAAGGCGTGCTTGTGCGCGAACCGCGCGGATAAGTAGACATCTCTCTCTCTAGCGCACTCTTTCCGAGTAGAAAAACAACGGAGGAAATCCCGTCGGACCTTGCGTCGGCACGTTTCGTTTTTCTTTTGTTTCTTTCGGGAAAGGGATCGTCTTTTGGGTTTACTTGATGACGAAAGAGATTAATTCTGAGGCCTTTCCAGTTTTTTTTCCTCCTCCTCCTCCTTCTTTTCTCCTCCTTTTAAAGAACCTGGGGGATTTTTTTATTTTATCAGGGGTATAAAAGAAACTAACTGTGGCTATGAATCAAAACTTTAAAGACTGCTTCTTATCCGCTAGATCGTTATAAAATGAGGCAAATGAAACTCGAGATGCGATTTTACGCTATCGATTTTAAAATTTATTATTCGCGTTCGTTAGTTCTTAAAATGTTTTTGTGGCAAAACTTTAAAGATAAAAGCCCAAGAATTAAAGCGCATAACAAAATATTTAATCAGGATTAGGCACATGGTCAATAAAAATTGTGTTGAACGGGTAATAATACATCTTGATTAAAAAATGGTATAGGTACAGCTTTAATCTACGCTTAAAATTATGATTATATCGGAATAATTCACCATCGTGAGAAGGATTAAAGGTAATAGCAACGAAAACATCGATAACCTCATGCTAAGCCAATGAGCTGTTAAGTCTCTGGTAAACATTATATGGAAACTCTCCAAAATTAAGAAATTAATTTTTAATGGAATAATTATACTTAACAAGAGCCGAAACTTGTACCGTTGTCCCGCGCTCGAGCAAAAATTTCACTCACCTGAAACAAGGATAAACAGAACAATCGGTGAAAAAATACTCGACGTGTAAGTACAATTTTACAACATATAGGTTATAAATGTTTAGCCTAAAGGCATCTTAGTGAATAAAAACGTCGCAAATAGTCCAAATACAACAACATACCAAATTATATTTTTAATTCAACGCCACAACAATGATAATGTGACTTACGCTATTTTATCCACAAAATAGCAACTAGCGCGATATGTGTGGCAGTACTAATTAAAATTTCATTTACGTGTAACTAGGGAGCATAACAGGGAATTTGAAAATAAAAAATGGTTCGTAGCAACAAAATATTTTACTGCTCTTAGAACAACAACCTCGTTTTTATTTAATCGCATTTATTCAAGGAATTAAAATTGAGCGTCAACGAACAGTACGCAAGGATTGCTGAGAAATGTTATACATTATTCTTTTATCGCTCTTTATGACAATTACTGCAATTGATCGATAAAAATGTAACAAAACTTCGATATACATTTATTTATAAACTGGAGGCCAGCCTAGCGCCGATTTTTCTTCGATTATAAAAAATAAAAGGAAAATATAGCTGAATTATTAGATTCAGATATTCCAAACTTTATCCACAAAATTAACAAAATAAAAAAACAAATCTAACGCCAGGTATCGACGGAAGATTTTTTTAACAAGCTCCCCGTTAATCACTTTCCCAATTCCTAATTTTATCAAGAAAAAGTAGAAGAAAAATTAAAGGAAAAACATTTTCAGTCGACCTAGCTTAATTTATCATAACGTTTATCTCTGCACTTTTTGTGGCAAGCGAGAGGAAAATTCCCGCATAAAGAGAAAAGTTTCCGAATCGCCAAATCAGGAACCAAAAATAACAAAAATATATTGAAAATTGAAGATCCAACCTTTAAAATATGAAATAAAGCCACCATCCTCTTTCGGAATGAGTTAAGCGGCCATTTAGAAGTTTTTACCGCAAAAAATCACGAAATTGAACGTGATCGTCGTTGGATTTACTTTCGAGGATGTGCCATACGCCATAGGCTTTTATATATGCACACGCACAGTTGAAACTGTGTATCTCCCTAATCCGGAATTTCGTGTCCCGGGAAGAACGCCTTGTTCGGAAAAACATCCTTGGTCAGGAAACGTGGCTTAGATGCCGATTCGATTTTCCCGTTCTATAAGTTACCACGGCTTAAAAACAAAGAATATCTAAAATGTTAAAAAACGTAACCATTGACGGAATCGGGTGAGGTTAACAGTTTGCACGAGAAACCTTGAACATACGTCTATTTGTATTACATCATTTTACGTCTTCTATTTATTTTCGAATGCCATTGTTTTAACGACATAAAATCATGGCTTAGGTCAGTCATTGGCATCCAACAGCCCCCCACGACTCCATAACGAAAAAGCGATCATTAATATTTAACAAACAAATCCGTGTTATTTTCGTTAAAATTATCATAATAAAACCTTTGATTACTTATTTATACGCTCCATTTCCTCCTATATGATACATCAGAATCTCTGAACATTAACAACGTTAAATACAGTCCCCCGAAGGATTCCCTGCCACCAATGCGGCCCGCCATGCAGAATGAGTTTGTCCTACACTCACTTAAATAGCGAGTATAGTAGCAGAACAACCAATATATGCTTAACTACTGCGGATCAGAAAATAATATATTTCGGTACACTCCGGTCAAGAACTTTCCGGATTAGAGAAGTCCAACTCTTTGTCTGTGCGTTGGTTTGTATTTATATGTGTGTATATATACATATAAACGTGTATATGTTGTATTTGTGTGGTGGATGGGCGTTTTGTGTTTGCGTATGTGTATATATATAAACGTTTTCAAAGTAATTTCGAAGTGACTCCGCGCGCGGAAAGCCCTATGGACTTGCGTAGCGTGATACACGCGTCTATTTCCCTCGGAAAAAGACGACGCTTATAAGGTTTATGACGGGGCGTTTTTTATTTTATTTGACGGCCGGATCATTCCGGAACGCGACATCTACGACAGGCCGTTATTCCTCTTATGTTTTTTTCCCATAGTGTATTGCTACCGCGAATGGCTCGTGTGGCACCCCGACCGAATCGTTACGAAAACAAGCACTGACGATTGAGTTACGCTCATGTTGACGAGGTTATATTTTTATTTTTACATGCACCAGTATTCGAAGCCGTGGCCGCGAAGATACGCGACATAAAAACCGATTAGGCTTTATGGTGATTTATTCGCTAGCGGAAAGAGCTGCAGAAGTGACCTTTGAAACTTCCCCGCCTTTATACTTTATGGCGTTTTTTTTATACGTACCTATAACGTTACCTAACCCTCAGGAGATCGAGTATATCTTTCTTATTAAATAATGACCTATGTCACTAGTAATTCACGCTAAACTTCATGATACCCCGGCGGTATAAAATCCAAGGGCATGTAAATCACCCTGAGATCAGGAGGGAGGGAAGGGGGGGGGGGGCGATCGCCCCCTCCTTGGATAACCCCATTGCACTCCACTGGGTGCATCCTTAAATTCATTCCGCGCAAAAATCCTTAATTATACGCCGCAGATTAGGTCTGCACAGCAAGGGAAAAACGGATTCTGATAGGGGTAGGGATTTTCAAAATATAGGGCAGTTGGCAGGGGCGGATTCGATTGGTGGAGGGGCGATCGCCCCCCCTTGAGAAGTTTCTGGATCCGCCCCCGCCTGAGATGGATAACTACATTTTTGAGAGGGGGTAAGAGAGGGCGGAAAATGTGAGAGAGGAGGCAGAGAATTGGAGGGAGAGAAAATGGGAAGTGTTTTAATTTATTTCAACATTAAAAGTTCGGAGACGGTTTTTTTGTAAAAAAGAGGAAACGATGATCTTGAAATTCGAGATATTTTTTTGAAAAGAAAACCACTTGAAACAGAAAACGTTCATACATCGAACCCGTGCCATTCGTAAGCATTTATTTCTCACTCGAACTTGGAAAAATACACAACACTAAAAACATCATACCGTCCAAATTATCCACGGCACTATTAGAGACGAATATAACAGTCTGCCTCGGAAGTGATACATTTTTTTAAGCTCCTCCATACTTTGTTTGGAAATCCTCGCACCCAGGCTTAATACAACGGCGACCTAGGAAGCGCCGCGGTCGAAGATGCGAATAAACTTCCGATATCTCTCCCACTTGTCCCGCAGGCGTTACGGACGACAATGAGGTCAAGGTTGTTAACGAGCAAAGCACGGGACGAGGAAGTGGGGGAAGGGGGGAAGGGGGGAGGGGGGAGGGGGGGAGGGGAAGGTCACCATACCAATTTTATCTTCCCGGAACGTACGTGTTTGTGTGCTGACTCCAGATTCACGCGAGTAACGGTAGGGAGGTTCATAATATCCCCGCGAGTCGTTTTAACTCTCGTATACTCTCCCATCCTCCCCCCTCCCCCCCCACACGCGCACCTATATCAGATGATGTGTGTGTGTGTACAAGGCCAACTCCGGACCGTCTCTCCCTCTTGCAGAGCCCTAATTCGCATAATCTGTCCATTGTGCGGGACGAAAGTTATCGCTTACGGAAAGTACCGAGGGGAAGCCAAGGATTTGATATATTATAGGGTTGCCACGTAGGGTCTCTCTATCTCTTCCTGCGATCCATCGAATCTTTAAAAGCGCGTCCCCCCTGAGCGATGGCGGAATTATGCCACTCTCATCAACGGCGTCCTCTTAAAAAAAAAAAAAAGAAAGAAAGAAAACGGAGAGTCGTTTCCAAGAAAAGGAATCGTCCCAAAAATTTCCCTGCGGAATTCGTTTCTTGGAATATTTCTCCCTTCTCCATCCTTCGACTGAAGTCGTCCGCTCCTATAATCAATTATGGAAGAATAATTCGACAGACGATGGAAATACCCTTCCAATTTAAAACGATAAGGGAAATCTTTTTAAATACCTACTCTAATTTTAAAAGGCATAAAATTGGAAGTTTCATGAATGGTATTTCTAGCTAAAAACAACCTTATTATATAATTATCTATTTAAATTAAATTAAAGTTTGAGTGATTACAAAATTCAGCATACAAACTCTTTAAAGAGTTCTTAAAATGCCATCATTAATTATCGCCATAACATAAGGTAAAACCCTATCAGTGAGCTTGGGTAGGACAGCATGACGCACTTATGGAGAATCTGTTGATGAATCAGCCATAGATTTAATAGATTTAGGATAGTTTGCTGTGATCGTTGACGGTATTCCGTAACTGTTTAAATGAAAATCTGAGATCAAGATTTATCAGAAAGCGGAACATAATTTGAAACATTTAAGAAACATTGATGAAAAGGATCCTACTGCAAATTCGAACACAAATATCAGAATAAGAATACTGACTACAAATGCACAGAAACTGCATCTCAAACGTGTTATTTTATAGCTAAGGCGAAGATTATTGCTCTTAATTAAAACGGTACCATTTTTCGAAAAGTTTCCACTACGTAGCTTATTGTTAAGCACACATAAAAACCTTTTCACTTGAAGTAATAAAACGTCATCAACTTCTTGGATAAGAAAATGAAACCCTCCGTGTTCCCTTTCCTCCCCTTCATCATCACAGAATAAACGCACCCAATAAAATCCCAATTAAACAGCAGAGGTTAATCCGCGTGCTACACCCAAACAGAGTCTATGACAAGCTCCGCGCACGCAAAAGCGACGATCGGCATTCCATTTCCTGTTCATTAAACGCTGGTCGGGAATGGAAATTCCTAATACCGTAAGCGTCAACTCTAGAAACACACCTTTCCGCGCACAGTTGGAGGATTCGCTCGTGTAGGCTCAGGCCATCCTTTCAAGGAACAACTCAACGCCTGCCTATCTCTCCCACTCTCGCCCACATGCTCTAACACTAAATGGAGGGTAGATTGGAGAGAGAGTGTAAGAGAGAGAGCGAGAGAGAGAAAGAGAGAGAGAGAGAAAGAGAGTAAGAGACAGTAAGAGAGAGTAGGTATAAGAGAGTAAGAGAGGGAGAGTATAAGAGAGAGAGTAAGAGATAGTAAGAGATAGTAAGAGAGGGAGAGTAAGAGAGGGAGAGTAAGAGAGAGAGCAATAGACAGACAGACAAACGGCTTTATTAAGGGCGAAATTGAGACTATATAGTCCCTTTTTACATTTAATCCTAAAAGAGAGTAAGAGAGGGAGGGAGAGAGTAAGAGAGAGAGGGAGAGAGTAAGAGGCAGAGAATATGAGAGGGAGAGACAAGAGTGCGGGTGAAAAGTCAAGAAAGAGAGAGAGGAGAGAGCGTTAGAAGACTTTTATAGTAATATATTCACTTCGCATTCGTGGGCTGTGAGTTCCTTCCCTTCCAACCCACCCCATCCTTCACAACCATTTCTATTCCATCTAACCCCTCCAAAACGACCCAAAACCTCGCATTTCAATATCCAGCCCCCCTACCCGACCCCTACATCTCCTATAACCTCCCTTCTCCCCTTCCTCGCGTGAGGTGAAGAGAGAGAGAGAGGTGAGAGGAGAGAGAGAGAGAGGAGAGAGAGACGGAGAAATCCCAGATTCGAGCTTCATGGATTCACCCCAAAGGAGGCGCACTTTCCACGCTAGAATCGTCAAAAACCCCAAACCCTCCCAATCTCTCCACCCTACCACCACGCCAGCCCGAGACGCCAACTTTAAGCCTCACATTTACTTCTGAGAAAAGGAGGGAGGGGGGAGGGCTGAGTACTTCCCCATCCCCCTTTTATCCCTCAACCTATCCCTAAAACCTCCGAATAAACCCTCACAGCCATCACGAGGCAACTTCCTATCCTATTCGCATCTCACTCCTACTCCTATTCATCCGTGTTAAGGGTTCGGGTAAAAGAAAGTAGGTAGGGTGGGAGAGGTTATAGTGCGGGGTTTCGGCCTCCTTAAGGGGGACTTGGGAGAAAGGGTCTCAAGAGTGGTATACTTCAGCCATCAAGGGATAGCCGTGAGAGAGAGAGAGAGAGTTTAAAGGTAGCTGTGAGAGGCGGTTTTGATGGAAATCCATAATCCGGCTAATCCTGAAATGGAGGGCAACGTCCTCGGCGTCCGCGTTTTATAACGCGTGCTATTTATCACCCAATCCCATTCCGCATTCGCTACGGAAATCTGTGTCGAAATTTTTTAACTCCAGGAGAAAGGTTTTTGGGAGAGGAGGAAAAAAATTTCGATTCTTTTGTTTTTATTCTTCGGAAAACCAGTGGTATCGACGATTCCCGTTACTTTTGAGGATTCAATAGGTATTAGAAGACAATACGTGGCGAAACTTTATTTAAAATTCATTATTTTACAAGACAATATGAATTTTAGAAAAAAATTCACGATTTCCACAAGTGCTATTATCAAAACATTACCCGTATCAGGATGGCGATAACCCGCTGAAAATTATTATTT
Source organism: Uropetala carovei (assembly GCA_036926305.1). NCBI lineage: Eukaryota > Metazoa > Arthropoda > Insecta > Odonata > Petaluridae > Uropetala > Uropetala carovei. Next base: position 8,468,900 of record JAXCHB010000129.1, read on the forward strand.
TCTAATGTTGGTGAGGGTTTTATTGACTTCTCGAGGACTACCCGTGATACATAGGAAACAATTTGTTCAGAATTCAGGGCTTAGTATTTTTTTTTATTTGCAGAATTTATGCCACCGAACGCAACGCTGTCAGATTTAAATCACAGATTCGATTTGGGCGTTGCTGATTTTTAATGACAACGATTTCAATTAAAATTAGCTAGACAGGTAGACAAAAAACTGAATCACAAGATTTCAACTAGGAACAGGCATCGATGTCACGAACCGTGACCAAACGTCGCCGGTAGATAGAAGAATAGAAACAAACAGAAACGTGTTTCGGCTTTTGGTTCCATAGACATTAGTTCGCAAGAAATTGGGGGTTAAACTTTATTGAAGATTACTGCGCCCGTTAAAACCCCTTAGCGGAGACTTCAATACTAAGTTGTCATGGTGGTCGATTGCCAGACTATGAAGCTGAAGCATGTTGTTTTGAGATTCGAATCCATATGCTGGCACTTTTTTTACCTTTGACAATGAAGTACATACCATTTGGTATAAATTTCATTCTTTTCTGAAAAAATGCCATGGATTATTATTTTAAGAAAACAAATTACGCAAGCGTATGCGTGAGAGAAACAGTTCCTCTTGCTTACAAAATGCATATTCTTAAGAAATTAATTAAACTTATAAATGCATTTTAAAGCTGTAGCATTTTTGAACAGCAGGAAGATATAGCTAGCAAAATATTTTATTATTTTAAACACATATTTAATTCTAATGGGGAGAGAGAGTTAATAATTCAAAATGCGACAATACAAGACGTATTAACCAACACGCAACACATAGTTGCCCTAAATATCCTTATTTACCTATCCTCTTCCGCAAGCATATATACGTATATATTCATAGGTAGTCTGTCCGTATACAGGTCCGTGATTATTCATTGTTAAATCTTGTTCTTTATATATTTTCCGCAGTCTTCTTCATGTCTTTATAGCTCACTTTCCGTTTCAAGTCGTATATCAGCTGAATTCTTTTCCTACCTCTTTCTCTTTTCCATCCAGTTTTCCTTCTAGCACTTCTTTAATCATGCTCTCTCTTATCAGGTAATGTCATATCCAGTTTTTGATAGTCTGTATAATCGTTCGCTTCTCTCCTATTCTTCGTAGTACTTCCTCATTTTTCACTCTATCTGTCCATTTTATCTTCAGCATTCTTCTCCATCTCCACATTTCGAAGCTTTCCAAGTATTTTATATCATTTTTCCTTAGCGTCCATGTGTCTACCCCATATAAATCTATAATCCATACATAGCAATTTATCAATTTCCTACGGATATCCTCCTTTATATTCCCCGCTACTAGGAGTTTCTTTCTTCTGAAAGCGGCTTTTCCTTTCGTTATTCAAGTCCTGATATCATCGGTATGTTTTGCTTCTCTCGCTATGTTGCTTCCAAAGTATTTATAATCTGAAACTCGTTCTAATCGCTTTCCTCCAATACTTATGTTCAAATTTTCTTCTTCATTACTTCATATTCGCATGACCTTGGATTTTTCTGTATTAATCTCCATTCCGTATTTTCTACCTGTTATCACTAGTTTATTTATCATTTCCTAGAGTTACTTTTCCTTTCTTGCTAGAAGTACTTGATCATCCGCGTATTTCACTGTTCTTATAATCCTTCCTCCGATTTTGAAATCTCCCGTGCCTTCTAACGCTTCCTGCATTAGCCTCTCTCCATATATATATTGAATAGGATCGGCGATAGACAACAGCCCTGTCTTACTCCTCTACCGATATGTATTCCGCTGGTGTCCGCATTCTCCAACCTGACCTTTACTACTTGATTCACATATAGATTCCTGATCAGTCTTCTGTCTTTCCAGTCTACACCTATATCCTTTAATATCCTCATCAGCAGTACAAAATTTACTCTATCAAAGGCCTTCTGCCAGTCGACGAAACATACGCAGCAATTTTGGCTGCACTCTATTACTCCTTCTGATATGATTCTCACTACACAGATAGCATCTCTGGTTTCTGAACTGATCTTCCCCTAGAATTTCTTCGGCCTTTTTCTCTAGTCTTTTATTAAGAATCTTCGAAATTTGTGACAGTAGGCTTATCGTTCGGTTGTCTTTACACTGCATTGCCTTTGGCTTCCTCTTTAGAGGGATCATTGTTACATCTAAGAAATCCTGAGGCTACTCTCCCGAGTCGTAAATCTTGCTAATTAATTTCGTAATCACTTTTAGTACTTTCGATCCCATACACACGAAAAACAACACAAATTTGAAAGCTTTTCTGGCCAAAGCCGTTCCTCAGCAACGGACAGAGAAGTACTGTTTGAAGTAACACACTGGGTAGGAATATAAGAGGGCGATACGAGAAATATGAGGATAGACGGGGTGGGGGAATGACCAATAAGGCTAGCGGAGATTGAGACCGGAGGGGAGATAGAGTGAAGTAGGTGTATATGGGCTAATTCCCACGGTCGAAGTTTCGCGTGCCTTCAGCATTCTCAACGGCTCTCCAGTACTGGTAAGTGTCCACTGAGCTTCCTCCAACACCGTGTTGCCACCCACCTTTATAATTACCTTTCCTTTTCCTTAAGCATATATATATATATACATCCGCATGAACGGCCATCGCAACAGCGTTAGTCTTAAACGTGGCCGTGCATGCGAATAACCACAGTCTCAGTTTCAATGTTTGTTTCACGGTGACGGCCATCCGCGCCCTCCCGGACGACGCTTCCGCCCCCCAACTCCGTCAATGGGAACTGGCCCATATCCAAATCTTAAACACTTTCTCTCCTCCCGGCCTCAATATCCGTTAATATTTCCATCTTTCCACCCTCTCTTTCCCCTCTCCCCCTTCTACATCCTCCAATCCCCGACCTTTCCACGCTCCCTTCCCTTCCACCCCCACACCTTCACCCCAGTGTCACTGCCATATCAGTTGTGTCTCTCTTGTGCTGACGAAGGGATCATCCCGAAAGCTCTAACCTCTACAAATGTGTCTCTCCAACACCCCAGCGGCTCTACTTCCGGTAAGTGCTCACTGGGTTTCCTTCAACACCTAGTTGCCCTAAATATCCTTACTTACCTTTCCTCTTCCGTAGTATCTATGAAAATGCGACAACATCTGTCCAGCTGCATGAAGAGACGAGTGCCTTTAAGGCCGAAAAGGGAGTGAGACAAGGAGATACTATGTCCCCTAAGTTATTTACAGCAGCTCTAGAGGAAGTATTCAAAAGGCTAGACTGGGAGGAAAAAGGCATAAAGGTAAATGGAGAATATCTGAGTCACCTGCGCTTTGCAGATGATATCATACTGTTCGCAGGAAGCCCAGAAGAGCTCCTTAGAAGAACTGAAGAGCTTGAGCAAGCAAGCCGAGAAGCTGGACTTAAGATGAATCTGAATAAAACAAAGGTTATGTACAACTCCTTCACAAATTCTGAGAAGATACATATCAACGGAGCAGAACTTGGAGAAGTAACCAGCTATGTTTACTTAGGTCAACTCATCACTACTGATGGTTCGCTTCTTGGAGAAATCAACCGGAGAGTGAAGATGGCATGGAGTGCTTTTGGCAAGAATGCGAACATCTTTAAATCAAATATTCCAGTCTTCCTAAAAAGGAGACTGTATGACCAATGTGTTCTGCCTGTTCTGACATATGGTTGTGAAACATGGACCATGAATGCCAGAATGATACAGCGCCTGCAAACAACACAGAGGGGCATGGAGAGATGCATGTTAGGGATCACCCGAAGAGACCGCAAGAGGAACGACTGGGTAAGAAAGAAGACGGGAGTCTGTGACGTGATTAGAAGAGTGAAGGTGTTAAAATGGCAGTGGGCGGGCCACATTGCTAGAAGAAATGACCCGCGTTGGACGTCCAGTGTCATGGAATGGATCCCAAGAAACATCAAGAGACCAAAAAGAAGACCGAAAGACAGGTGGGACAGAGAGCTTGTTAAGTTCTTGGGGCAAACTTGGAGGAGGGAGGCAGTTGACAGGGAAAACTGGAAGAGTCTGGGGGAGGCCTTCGTCCGTCAGTGGACTGAAAAAGGCTGATGATGATGATGATGATATATATATCCTAAACATATGGCACTACGGATTCTACCGTTTTTCGCGTTCAATGCTCTTCGCTTTATGACGATATTTTTTCTCTCGGTACTCGGCGTAAGCGAAGACAAAAAGTATTCCTAGTAAAAGCGATAAATTCACCGAGATTTCCGGAAATGAGTGCGAGGGATTTGCGCCATGGAAATCCTCCGTGCAAGAAATATTCCCTCAACCTAACCCATATTTTGACAACGCTCTTCATCCTCTCCAAAGAGAGGGAGAAAAAATAACTAATAAAAAATTTTCGAAAAAAAAATAGAAAACTCGGCCTCCGCGAGTTATTCTCATGGGCATTACCGTCCCCTCAAACCGTAGAAGTTTTCCCAAAAAATGGAAAGATTCACACTGGAATCTGAAGAGTGCCTTCCTCAAAAAATAAACCTTATATACAGTTCGCAAGGACGTTACCGCAGGTATCATTCCGAAAGGTTTCTGTTATAACGCCGTCCTGACGCATAACTGGGGTTTAGAGAGAGAGGCCCTCCTTACTAGCGAAGGAATGAATACGGCCGTTTGTAGGACAGAGGGAAATCTGCCCTATCGCCCCGCAAAATCTCGGCCCCCAATGAAAGGGAGGGAGGCGTAACAATGAAGGGCACCTGGGCGAGTCTAACTTTTTTTACGGGAGGGCGGAGAAGAGGTCGCTAGGCGACCGAAAAAGGGGTCAAAGCCTATGGGAACTTCTGGGTTGGGAATTTTCCAAAAGGGTTGAATTTTCCTCGGATAAGGAGATAATCTCTTCCTACGACCCATGTGTTTCGAATCTCTCCCTGCGTCTGACGGATTAGCAAAATGGGTAGAAATAAAAACAGCGTTGCGATGTACGTTTGCTTGCCCCCCCCCTTGTGAGGGTCGCTAAAAACCACATATCTCACCGCGTAAAAAGCGCGTGGCACGGTATTAATTCTAATGAATTATTAGCGGGGCGTGAACCAGGAAGCGGATCCATTTTGCTGCGCGAGGAGTGAATAATTGAATCGCACAGACCCTCAGGTGCTTTCTGGAAATTGAAAATATCAGGTGCTCAGATTTATGAAAATCCGCGAAGCAGACCCGCGCGTGCAGGAATTACGAGGACGAGGAGCTAGTACATTAAAAGAACGATTGTTTCGCTAAAAAAAAAAGAAAATTACGAATAAAACTTCGAACAATCCTCGCGTCGGTACGAGTGTCGTCAGCATTAAAAATATACGAGCCTAGATCCGTATGTAAAAAAATATAAAATTAGGGATTTTACGCGTCTAAGTTTAAAAAAACATATTTAGATGAGCTGTGAAATTAATACACTAAAGAAAGTATTATTTCGTATGTTTATTAACTTTGACCTCAGGCCGAAATTACGGAAAACAAACCTAATTGTTAATTGTTAGGCTAGAAGTTTTTGCACATTTCTTTTACTCTGATACCTGCCTATTGTTCGATTGAGACTTATTAAGCTCGTACTATGGCTGAAAAAAATTAAAAAATAAGAAATAAAGGATAAAAAGTTGTAATGCGTGATAACTACTTAAAGGATAACCTACACACCTTGATACCGCTATTAGAGATACCTACCATATATACAGTGTGATTCAAAATTATGTATAAAAACTTTAAATTACTGTATTTCGTTGATAACTTGGTCAATCAATCTGTGGGAGATTATACAACAGGAATAACGTAAAATCACAGCGGCTATGTGCACCACTGCATGTCGAGCTGTTAAAAACGATGCTTTGTGTGTGTGTGTGTGCCATGGTGGACATTTTGAACATCTGAACTAAATTTTTCTGTGTGTAAAATTTCCACATATCTAATCCATGTAAAAATATTTTTGGTTTGTTTATCATCAATAAAATTTTTAGCTAAAATAACTCTTTTAAGTGTTTATACACACTTTTGAATCACCCTGTATTTAATTATTCCTTTTTTTTAATTCTAAACTTATTATTTTTGAATGTCCTTATTGAGAATTTACTTCCACAAAGAAAAAAATTTCTGAAAGTTATTTCCAAACAATAATTTCTCTCTATTGGATAGGAAGCTCTAACGTATTCCGTCAAATTTATTTCCACTAAAAGTTTCATAAAAATGTTTTTTCAGTGCTTTGAATCTTCTGATAAGTGGTACTCAAATCAATAACCGATGCATCTATTCGTAAAAAAAATAACGCGTGGGAAATAATAATATTCCGATGTCTCCTTATTTAGAAAAAAATTTCCGTATAAGGATGTAAAATTTTAACTAATTACCAAGGAAGGGGCAAATAACGAGGGAGAGAAGTGGCAAAACGTTTGGGGAAAAAAGTGGATGAAAATGAGGAAAACAACGCCACTCGCACGAGCGTTCCCGGAAAATCTTTAGAAATTTTAATTTTTATTACGTACGGGAAGGTAATAACGAAAAAAAAACCTTCGTTTTCGGCAACGCGTAACCGGAAAACCCCCAGAATCCCAGACGTTTTCTCCCGTAAAAAAAAATAAACGTGCAACACGACATCGCACTGGCCTAAGGGATCAGACACGCATCAATTGGCACGATTTCTCTAAATTCAGTAATCTCTAGCGCAAAAAATAAATAAACTCCTTAACGCCTACGACATTTTTGCCAATCCCACACACCTAGAAAAACTTATCGACCGGCATGAGGCGAGAGTAGTAAAAAAAAAAACTACGTGAAGAGTATTGCAAGTTTGACCACATCAGTTGACGCCTCTTTTATTCAGGAGGGTAGAAACGGTCTGGAGGAAAACCCTCTTGCGATCCGACCCTGAAAAACGACCCCGCGTCATGAATAACGCACGCTCGACCCTAGTTTATGCCTCCTTTCTATCAAAATCTTCCCTATGTCTCACGCCGACGCTGACCTCAGCCACGCCACCTCCCCCGCCCTCCCCCCCCCTCCCGACGGAAATAAAAACGGGTGAATGGAGGGGTTTGAGGCTGCTAGAAAGTAGATAGGGACGTGTGGAATGGGAATTTTTTTTCCTTTTTGTTAGCTCTAAAAATGCGATCGAAACGGCAGGTTTCATTTACAGCCAGGGATCCTCTTTTATCTTATTATTTTTAGGAGCTAAGGTGATGGGATTATTGAGCGGTCATGCGCCGACGTAAGAGGAATAATAACAAGGCCTTTGACGGAATCGTATTGTTGTTAGAGATTCAATTTATGTGTCCCTGTCATCGTTCCTTCGACGCACGTGTGGTAATGCAGGTTGGCATGGCAACCTGAAGAGCGTTATAGATTGCCTTAATTGGGATTAACATCGTCGAATTTAGGGTGATTTATTTTTTCCTCCTCCCGTTAGTTAGCGTCGCGTTTGAAGAGTTATTGATTTTTAAGTTTGTAAGATTTAATTTCAGAAGGCTGTGCAGTTCCTATTAAAATCTTAAATATTACTGAATCTTAATTTATATCTGTTAAGTTGGCAACGGCTTTAATTTCTACACGCCTGTATTTTGCTTTGGAACAGTCAAATTCGGCGGAAACGAATTCGTCAAAAACAAATTCGTCGAACGAACAAAATTCATCGAAGGGAAAGTTTGTCGAAAATGACGAGTTCGTCGAAAATCAATTTATCAAATGAAAACTTTAAAACTTATTTTGGTAGTAAGAGAAGACGGGGGAAATTTATTCTGAACATTGATGCTTTGTATCATTTTTTCAGTTAATCTCAGAATAATATAATTACAGGAATAACGAAAATAGAGGCTATTCCACTTTGTAAAGTAAAGACTTATAAATAAGAAATAATAATTCAATCGAAAGACCACTAGTAGTATGTGTTCTCTCCGCTGTATATGTGAATTCTTTTTTAAAATAAGAACTACAACTATTATAATTTTACAAATTAGTTTATAAATTTTTCTCTTTTAATTCTAATAATAGTTCTTACATTTCTGCTTATATCTTATTTATCAGCATTTGCTTTGTGTAGTTGATTTTTGTGTTTTCATAGAAAACCATTATGGTTTTTATATATTTCACTTTTGTTAATATTTTTCTGTTATTGTGCTTTAATTGTACCTTTAATGTAAATATTTTTACAATGTAGCATACCTTGCACACTGTTGTAGATTTTATGCATTAGTACACTTTTATCAATCCTTTATTATTTATTTATTATTTTTCTATTTTCATTATGCTTCTATTTATTTTACGCTTTTTATAAAGCTTAATTAATAAAAAATCGTATTAAATCAGACATATGACAGTATTATGAGTTTTTTTAAGTAACTTATTTCTCTTAAAACCATTTTGCGAGAGTAGAAAAAGCAACTAATACCAACTTATTAAAAGCGAATAATTACTTAGGAATTGTGTATTTTAATTTTCCATAAATGTATCGAATGCATTGCAAGGATTTTGTATCCCTTGAAACTTCTATAAATGAATGATAATTATACGAAAATTACCATTCGCCATTTGATCAATTCATTTTCACATATTTTACAGACGTTACCACGTAATGACTCCAACTGACGTTCAGAACTAAGCATTCCTAAGCGTTAGTATAAATCTTAATCTACTTCCCTCCATTAAAACTCTATTGTATTAATCAGTCTTAACGCAAATCATTTTCATTAACATTTCTTCTTCGAAATAATAAGTGATTTTCGACGATCTCGTAATACTCGACAATCATGCCCTTCGATGAACTGATCGTTCGACGAATTCACCTACAACCATTGGCATTTGTCGCAGCTCATTAAAAGTTTGCAACTTTTAACACATATTCACCGACGGAAATATTTCTTAATTGGAAGCAAATACGCGAACGCCACCATTCAGAATGATACGCAGATATTTTATAAATGGCACTTCCATCTCTCTCTGATTCGCTAAAATACTAATAATTAATTATTGACTAACCTCACGCCCCTTAAAAACACTATTAAATAATACTTCATTCTAACCCAAGTAATAATTCGTTCGGCTTATAATTTACAGCACGTCACGTGCACGGAACGCCGTCATACACGTTTACCAAACTTTTGTTATAACAGAAGATACCGTAATTTCGGAAAGAAATCATAGATATAGGATGAAGTGTGGAAATTATATAGATGCGGGTCACGAGCCAGCAGTGGGCCGCACGTGTTATGAGAGAAATGTGAGCAGCTTAACCAGCCGAAATTAATCGAAAGTGACAGGGAACGAAACGCTTCCGTCATATAAATTCCAATATCTTAGTATACGTCGCTTTTTGCTACGATTCAATTAAGACTCAAGCGCGCAAATCATAATGATTAATACGATACGTTTGGTTGAGCGAAATATTGCCTCAGTTCAACGGAACTGATGCGAGAAATATTAACGAAACGCATACATTTCACGTTAAATACGTGATTCTCTCTCGTTTATCTATATCTATATCTACAGTTCACCCTGCAAGCCACCGCAATGGTGTGTGGCAACGGGTGCAATAACACCAAGGGAAAGCGCATAATAATGAATAGTATCATTCTAGGTCGGCTGATTTCTTATCGTAACTTCTGTTCTGCTCAGCTTTAGTTCTAGGGAAAAACGAGCCTTTATACCTCTCAGTCCTACAGGCTATCTCTCTTATTTTACGAGGATGGTCCATTCTACCAATATAAGTTGGCGCTCTTATTATTTCTTCGACATCGCTGGAGAATATATGCGTTCTAAATCTTTCAAGAAGTTTTAACCTAGAGCGTGATCGGCGTTCACTTAATGATTCCCATCCTAAGTCCTGTATCAAGCCTGTAACACTTTTGTTTCTATCGTAATAATTTTTGACGCTGCACTCTTTCTAACTCTGAGATTGATCCTTTCTCGTACCTATCCCATATGCTTGACGCGTACTCTAATGGCGGTCTTACTAACGAGAAGTAACATGTCTCTTTGACTTTTTCCTCACTTTTACCTAATATGCGTTTGATGAATCCTAGTTTCTATTTAGCCTTCCCACATATATTTCGTATATTCATATCCCATGAGAGGTTGCTTGTTAAAGTAAAGCCTAAGTATTTGACGGAATCGGCTAGTTTTAGCTGGACGCCTTCAACAGTGTAATTCGTCGCGCCGATGTTTTTGTTTCCCCAGAATCTCATAAAGGAACACTTTCCTAAATTCAATTCTAACTTCCACTCTTTACACTACTCGAGAATTGCATTTAATCGTTAGAAAGTAATAATTGATCATTAGGACTGTAAACTACTGTATCATCCGCGAATAACTTGATTTTACTTTTAACAACCTTATCTAAGTCATTTATATATATATAAGGAATAGTAGGGGGCCGATTACACTTCCCTGTGGAACGCCTGAGGCTACGCTGACTGAATCTGATTTAAATCCATCTATAACTACTATTTGTTCACGCTCATTAAGAAAGTCCCTGATCCACTCGATTATCTTTCGATTAATTACACAGTAATATAATTTCTTCACTAACTTACTGTGCGGAAATTTATCGAAAGCCTTCTTGAAGTCGAGGAAAAACCGCATCTGAGTCTCACGGTTTTCTGATCTTAATATATAGTGAACGAACAGAGCGAGCTGTGTTTCACAAGATCTCGTCTTCCTGAAGCCATGCCGATATTTACTTAGCAAGTTCTGGCTATCTAAGAAGTCCATCGCGGAGCTAACGATAATGTGCTCGAGAACCTTGCAATATAGGGAGGTAAGCGAAATTGACCTGTAATTTTCTCTGTCTTCTTTTTTCCCGCCTTCGTGTAACGGCTTTATAAAGGCTAATTTCCATTCCTTAGGTACAACGCCATGACTAAGTGACTTACTGAAAACTATTTCGAGATATGGTGCTATTTCCAGTGCTAACTCTTTGATTACTCTAGCTGGTATCTCTTCTGGACCCAGAGATTTATTTGACTTGATATTTTTAAGCTGTTGAGCTATCCCTTTCGCTGATATGACTACATCGTTCATTTTTTCCTTGCCTGGTTCGGGCGCCACGACCTTCGCTCTCACGTCTTCGGAAGTAAATACGCTCTGTAAAAATAAGTTTAACAAATTTCCTTTATCTGTGCTATCGCTAACTACCTCTCCGTTGTCGTTTATTAACGGGGCTACGGTTGGGCGTCGACCTTGAAATTCTCTAATATATGACCAAAAGCATTTGGGATTTTCACTTAGATGTTCACTAAGGGTCTTTTTCCTGAAGTCCGTTAATGCTTTGCGCATAACCTTTATGGTCTTAGTCCTACAATCTCTGTACTTATGTGAAATTGAAATTACTTCCTCCTGTGACTTACAGTTTTTGATGCGTTTAAATTTGGAGTGAAGCTTTCTTTGGTGTCTGAGGACACACCTAACCTGACGATTATACCACCCTGGTTCCCCATTATCGCTAATAAATTTACTTGGTACATACGTATTAATACCCATTCTAATTTCTGATAGAAATGCTTTCCAAGTTTTCTCAACGTTTTTTGTGCTTGTCGAATTGCTGAAATCGCCGTAATCCTTGATGAGTTTCTCTTTGAAATCCTCAAAGTTAGAATTTTTATACAGGTTCACTTTTCGCTTAGGCTTGCGATATTTTGCGACAGCTATATCCAAAAGTACTCGAACTGCTTGGTGATCACTGATTCCTTCTTCAACAGTTACTTCGGAAACACGCTCGGGGATGTTAACTGCTAGTAAATCTAATATATTGTTCGCTCTCGTAGGTTTTTTGACTACCTGGATAAGGAAATGTTTATTGAAGATGTCTATTAGCGGTTCGCATGACTCGCGATTTCTACCGGATGGTATGAAGCTACAACTGTGCCAATTTATCGAGGGTAGGTTAAAGTCTCCTCCTACTATGATAATGCTTTTACTATTCTTCTTCTTTAGTGAGTTTATTTGAGCCTCTTTAGCCTCTTAGCTATACTACACTTTTTCGCAAGAAAAACAAGATTAATTCACCGAGAAGTATATTACGAAATGACCCCGGCATATCAACAGGGCCCAATCCCGACTGCAACACGGACGTCTATGAGGGTAAACCGTTCAAGGGACATATACTTTCCTTCCCAGAATATCGAAACAGTGCAACGGTCAACACGACCCTTACGTGTCACACATACATTTACATTTCTTTAGCACCCAAATTTACTGTTTGACCGAAAAACCTCTTATCCAAAATCCCAACTCACCATCCTCCTCCATCTCTCTCTTGAGCCATCCCAAAGTTTGGAATTCATCAGGCGAGAAGGGAAAAGGAAAATATTTCTTGTGCTCTCGACAGAGGACGCGTCGAGCGAGGAACTATGGGAAGGAGGGCAAAACACATTGGTGCAGAAGGAGAAAGAGGATGAAGGAAGAAGGCGAAATATTCGCTTTTTACGACTGCGCGAATCCGTCAAAATATTTACACAGCGACGTTTGTTTTTCATAGCGTAAGGATGAAAGGTCCAATCGGGTTCGGGAGAGGAATAAGGGGGGGGGGGGGGGGGAGGGAAGGGAGGAGGAGGGGCTGTGAGCGAGAGAGCCGCTTTGCCCAGGGACAGACTCTCCTGCCCTCTATTGATCGTATTGCTTAACATATATTCTCATAACCTTTAGACGTTTCCTGCGTTATCCTCCTGGACTATACAAATCTTTTCCTCCGCTTTCCTTTGGAGAACTCTTGCAAATTGTTCCGGACTTATCAGAGAGGTATTGTTCCAGTCATTTAGACTTTTCACTCTGAAAATTTTGACGGCTATGACACGCGAGTAATTCAGAAGGAAAGCTGAAAGTTTAGTATTGCTAATTAACACGAGAGGGGTATTCTTAATTGAATTGGGACTTTACAAGTGGGACTATCTTAATGATATTATCGATCTATTCAATGAGACAGAGGAATGGAGCCAGGAGTATCCAATTTTCAATAATAACTGTGACTGTATAAATGCATATACATATTAGTGTATGAGTAGAAATAATCGGTAAGAAAAATAACAACCAACAAATACCCAATCATAAAGTCCCACGCTGTCAATTACAAGTTTTTTAATAGATGTTGTAAGGATGATGGGTTCACGCTTTATTATTATTTCGAGGCTATACCTGTGCTATTTATGTTGTACTGAATACTTCATTTTAATTAACAATAAATTATTTTTATTTACGAGGATAGCAAATAAATAAAGGTTAATCAAGTGAGAAATATTTTCATAGATTCCCGTCAGGTGTTGTAATATTTAAATATGCTAGCACTCCTATAAAATCAAACTAAAATTTACTGTTAATGTCTATGTGAGAAAATTTGTTTTTAAACAATATAAGCGTAATACTATCACCGTCATTTAACACTCTGAACTATGGAAAATCAAGTATATAATTTTAAGTGTTTTGTCAATCTCACCTCACCTACGGATCTAGTATATATAACAAATATTTATTTTGAAGGAGAAAACTATCAAAATTTAACAAAGCATGAAAAGTAAAATGCTGAATATATGCGACACTAACTATTGAGTTCTTGTCGAAGCTATACCGTTTATTGCTATTTAGATCGGAATTAATAGGTTTACTCCAAAAAGATTTAGAAAAACTCAGCGACCCTTATTGTTAGATTATAAGATAACCAGACGACATGAAACATAATACATGGGATATTAAATACTGTGATTCAATGCGAACGCCGTTAATTGCACTTTGTCCGATTGAAAATTGTTTCCATTCCGTTGCTTATCCTTTGCTCGTAAAGCTGTCGTTGAACTGCAAACAAATGTAATATATTCTTGCGAAGAAATTCGATATCATTTGGATTGAATTTCAAATATATTGGCTCATATAAACACCGTTATCGATTCGATGGCATTTTAATCAGATCATTAACGGCTCCTCATTTTTGATTGAACACGCCCTGTTTATTCAAAACCGACTTCTTTAAATCCACTAAATACTAATTAGAATTAATGAACAGAAGGTGAAATTTGATGAATGTTTAATTGGCGCCCACGTTGCGATGACGCTCCGAATTATCTCCAAACATTCTCTTCCACATAATCGGGATAAAGCAGGTGGGAAATTCGAACGATTACCTTTACTGAATGTGTTCATAATATAGATATTTATGACAGCGCATCTATGGCATGTTATTTGCTCATCCTTATTCAAATCTATAATATGGCTCTTTTTCTGAAAATCTACTTCGATTAATCTGGTAGGTTTTGAGGATGTTGTTTAATGTTTTTTTTTGTTTGTAATTCATTGAAATTGTAATTACAATTTATTAGAATTTTAGGATATATTTTCGTTGCTTGCTGAGGATAGTTAATGGTCATATTAAAAAAAAACATCTGTTCCGATAAAACGTTTGCTATTTACTGGTCATTCCTTCAGAAGTGAACATTTTTAGTGGCCAATGATGAAGAACTGGATGAAAAATATCATATTGAACATTGCTACTTATTTATTTACGAATTCGACGTAAAATTAAATATTCTGTTAGAGAGAGGTGAGATTGTATACTCAAACTTCTTATTACATAAATATTTCTCACGTGTTAGAATTTAGAAAATGTGCTACCACATTCCGAACCAAATAGATTAATTTTTATTCTATCCCACTAATTTCTCATGAAATATCCCGGAATTTCCTATGAGAAAATAGAATTTGTCACCCCCAAAAGACGATGTACGTGATTAGCAGGCTTCTCTTTCAAGGACTACAGAGATGCATTAGCGATTATCATTTCTTCGCGTACTACCTGTCTGCCTCCCGGCTTAAAGCCTGTGGCACAAATGGCTTCAAATTAGGCATCGCGCTAATTCATACGTGAATGCCTTAGGACCATTAGAAAGTACGTGGCTTCAGGCGGGATCGCGCACACACACACACAATCTTATGTGAAGCGTAGCTCCACGTGCACTGGCAAAGTCACTAAGGCTTAGAGGGAATGATGCCATCCGTACCAGCACTTGCAAGATGTGTGCGTGTCGGGAAATGATTAATATTAATGAAACGCCGCAAAGCATTACGGATTGCTCTACTTATGTACACTATTTCTAACGCACAAGTTTGCCTTTAGGGAGTAATATTCCTCCGCTAGGGCGAGGGAGTGAGTGGTGATTGAGTGAGTGGGAGAGAGAGAGAAAGAGAGAGAGAAAGAGAGAGAGAAAGAGAGAGAGAGAGAACGCATCTTCTGTTAATTTGCTCTATGCGAGGATATTCATCTTACTCCCTATCTTCGGGAAGGGAATAAGATGAATATCCTAACATAGAGCAAATTAACAGAAGATACGTACTCTTTCTCTATTATTCCTTGATAAGATCAGTTAATTTTCAAACCAACGCCTAGAATGTGACCTCCATTTTTTATCCCAAAAATTTCCCGTCTCAGCAGTTCTCTAGTCTCATTGTCGGCCTCTAGAATCGACGATCGATTTCCGTCTATAAAATTTGACTATTTTCCTCAAAATGTATGAAGCGTTCCTATATGCCGAACGATTAAACATAAAACAGCGAACGAATATGGTACAAAACACAGTAATTGAAATAGTTTAGTTGTGCACATTTATTCCAATGAATATTATTCGTTATTATCAAACCTATATCTGGGTATGACGAGTTATCTCGTCACTTCGAATTTCTTGATCTTTCTTTATTTCCTTATCATGATAAATGATCAACAATTATAGCCATTAGGAGGCAAATACCCGGCGTAATTATTCTACCGGAGTGATGATAAAACTCGAACTGTACAGGAAATAAAACTCAGCTGAGTTCAACATCTATTTTCGAAAAGAAGATTTTCCTAGTATTCCTTTCCGCCTTGCAGCTCTCAAACATTCTGAAATAGAATTCCTTTACTCTATATAATAGGAGCAATTAACGTTCAAGAAAAAATAATAATCAAGTTAACGCAAGACTCTCGCAGACATTTTTTTCAACCTGGGAAACGACAAAAAATATCACGGTATAGACAACTGTTTTCCCCTCAGCAACACCTAGTACAATCAAGAGAGAGAGAGAGATAAATCGCAAAAAAAACAAAAAAATATCCCCAGGAGCAAGATAATCAACACGATTCGAATTTAATCTTAATTCGGCTCGTGGGAGGGGAGGAAAAAAATTCTTCGCATCAAACGAATCCCGGCTCCGTATCCGCATCCCCGCCCGCCCAAACTCTTTCCCTTTAAAAATAAAAATAAAAAACTTCGGGCGGGAGAAAAAAAATGGATGAGAAATGGAACCAATGGAGTGAGGGGGGGCTTTATTGTCGAAAGGGTTCCCAACTCACCCGTATTCCCAACCTCACCCCTCCCACACGCCACCGTGTAGGGTCCGACGCGAAAGCGACTCGCCTCATTGGATCCTCCCGGCAAACGCCCTTTTACCCCCCCCCCCCCTCCCTTCACATAACCCATTCCCGTCGCATTGTACAGTTTCATCGACTAAGTTTTATGGACGTCCCTGTTACAAGGGTTTTCAAGGTTTCCCGGAGGGACGACTGCGAGGAATATCTATTTCTCCCAAAGGGGAGAAGGAAGGCTTCCATAGAAACCTCCATTCCCTAGCGATGATATGGCTTCAAATGTCTCCCGTTTTTTTTTGGGGGGAGGGAGGAGGAGGGGGGGGGGGGGGGGGAGGGAGTGGGAGGAAGAGGGAGCTGAACTATGAACCCATCCGTGCGTTCGCGTTAAAGAGGGATGCGTGTCGTTCGCGCTTAGGTAAAAGGGACCAATTTTCCCGATTTAGTGGGACGACCGGGAAAAACGGAGTCGTACTGCGGGGATGGAAGAGATTTTGATGAGAATATGAAAGATTTCGAGCGAACACAAACGGATAAAAAAGGGAGAGATGAATTCGCGGAAATGACTCGAGGATAATGTATCCCCCGCCAAATTCCTTTTATAAAAAAAGACGCTTTCCTCCGTTCTGAGAAACGATCTCAATCAGTTATGCCCGGTGATGAGTGACATCATTCAGCTCGGAATGTTTCAGTGAATAATTTTGAAAGCGCCGAAACGGTGTATTTCGCCGGAAAGACGGACAATTTGTGTGGAAACGGTTGTAATTTGAAAGATAAAACGTTGTCCGTGATTTCAATAAATATTTGTAATATTAAAAAAAAAATCGTTCCATTTGTAGGTACCAGTTTTGCAATTTTTTTGAGGAAACGGTTCAAAGTTTACAAAATTCCACGCAAATTGTTTTTATTTCAAATTACGCCCGTTCCCTTTAGCACGAAATAAATCGCGTTTCGGAATGCATTTATTTCTTTCGGTGAATGTGAATCGTTTCACTGAATTAGGTATCCGTCTTAATTTATTAATTTTATGTCATATCATAAGATTTTACTTCCATCTTTTTTCTGAAGAAAGTCCACCCAAAATAATGAGTTTAACTTTGACTAAACGAGTTCCATCATGACAGTAAGTCGCAGTTTCTCGGCAATCGAAAACAGCTTTATGTTACTGAAAAATTAGATGTTTTTTTGTTTACTTTTGACCTTTCGGCATCCTGAAGTGCAGCACAATATTTTTAATTTAAAAGGAGGTTTAAGACGGAAAATTATATTGATCGAATAATTTACCAGCAGTGTTATTTAGCTTAAGTTTCAACCACTAAACTGATCACGTATTTTTTAACTCCGTAGTAAAACCATTAAGATGTGCCAAAATTATCTTCAAGCAGTTTTCGAAACAATAAGTAATTAATACCAATGGTACCCTAG
Source organism: Uropetala carovei (assembly GCA_036926305.1). Taxonomy (NCBI): domain Eukaryota; kingdom Metazoa; phylum Arthropoda; class Insecta; order Odonata; family Petaluridae; genus Uropetala; species Uropetala carovei. Next base: position 8,486,636 of record JAXCHB010000129.1, read on the forward strand.
CTTCACAGGAGTAGATCTCAGTAAAAGTTCCATAAATTCTCGTTTCATTATAAGAAGCGCTTTCTGTAATTCGAACAAAAGGTAAGAACGTAGAAAATTAATCCATCCAGCAAGAAATCCTTTCAGACGACAAAAATCTTTGAATTTTCAGAAAAAAACAATATGGAGAAGGGGTTTTAAATCATATCAATCACGAAGTGAAAGCGAAACCTTTCCCTAAAAAATAATAAATAATTGGATCGAACACGTCCCAACAATTCTTCCCTCTGATCAACTTTCGCGGAACTAACACGGCAGAAATAAAATAAATATAGCATTTTTAATAAAAAAATATCGCGGGGAAAAATAGTCCACGGTTCGTCCGCCGGGGTCCTGGGGAGGCGCCACACATGCTCCAATGATCTACTCCGTTATCGCAGAGACACGCCTTTCTCCTCTCCACCACCTCCCTCCCTTTTAACTCTACCGCAATGACAATGGCCACGAAATACCACGGCCAGAGCCAATGTGTGTCTGTGTGTGGGTGAGCGTGTGGATGTGGGCGTCCGATGTGTGTGTGTGTGTGTGCGAGGACGGGGGGCTGGGCACGATCGGATGTACCGTCCAGCTGTATCAGGCAGGAGCTGGGCACATGGTTGAATGTGCGGTCAATGGCGGTCGGGTTGGAAGTGACGAAGGGGGCGGTTTCGGAGGAGGGAGGCCGAAAAAGGGGGTGGCGGAGAAGGTGTGATAGAAGCCCGACAATGTGACGATGTTCAGAGAGCGGCATCCTGGACGCAAAAATATGGGTGTGGTCGGTTAGATTACCCAGGGTGTCGCAGGAATTCGAGACGGCTCCGTGGTGAAACGGGAGGAAAAGTTGTTCGGGAGGAATTTGTTTATGACGTGCGATCCATCTTCCTTGGGAAAAAATGTATACACACCGTCTGTGTACCGTCCTAATTTTTTATACCTAAAAAAATGGTGTTAAAACACACGGAGAGATGACTTTTGTTTCATGTTTCGCGTCAAGTTTAGGAGAGCAGCATTCTACAATTTCTACTTTAGAAAAGTACTTCTGCCGTCATTCTTCATTTGAAATGTTCACATTTGAAGCAGTAAGTCTAAACGTGAAAGATCGATTTTGTCAATTTAGTTACATAATAGAATCTCGAAACGACGAATGCCTTTCAAAGGTACATTTCACTACAACGAACATATTTCTACATCTTAACATTTTTCCGGTAGTACATAATTGTGTTCTTAAGCGTGAATTTCGAAACTTTAAGTCATTATTTTTCGAGAGTATTTTTTCAACTCTGCTAAGGTAGAAATTTTAACTGTAATAGGAGTAAGATTATTAACATTTAAATAAATAACTAGTATCCTGATATAATTTATGTAACGTCCGTTTAAAGGAATTTCGAGGAAAAGGGAAGGAAAATGGCCTCAGTCAGAGGGTCTTTATAAAGGGGCTTTCCTTTACATAAAAGTTTAGAGATAATATTTCGCAAAGATAAAACTTTCTATGATAATAAGATAGACTACGGAACATAATATCTTGTATAATTATTAAGGAGAATAAAATATCAAATAACAGATTCTGTGTTATACAATATAATATTTAAAATTATGTAAATGCATGCTTATTTCCAATAACGACAGATATGACGAAAAGCAACGTATCCTACTGTATTAAAGCTTACATTTTTTCTGTCAGTTTCAGTATTACCCGAAACTTACTTGTATGAAGATGAATATTAAAATCACGCTTTATTTTTTTAAATACAATATTTGCATTGCTAAATAAAAACTGAAGAAATCGAGATTTTCTAAAAAGAACCCGGATTTAGAAAATCTCTCTCGGAAAAAAATCAAATTAAAAGTAAAAAAAAAAAAAGGTAATTCCAAATCAGGATGGCGGCTACATTTACGAATAGCTCCCCCGAATTTCCCGACATAAACCTCCAGTAAATAACCAAAGAGTTTTATTGGAGACCTTTTAAGACTTGAAATCCCCTGGCAACCTCATGACCTTCAAGGGTCTCTCGGAAGATATGTAGTGTTCTCACTAACTCACCTATTCTTCTTCGCCCGCCTCCGCATTCTTACTCACCCCCCCTCCTCCTCTCCCCCCCCCCCCCCAATAGCTTCCGCCGCCCCCAACCCCACACATCCATTCCTCAACAATACCCCATATTCCATCTTTCCCATATCCTTCCCCGCACGCAGAATCTTCCACTACCCATTTCTTCCGGTTCGACCAAACCGCAGAAGAGAACCACGTTCTCTCTCTCCAAGATTCCGGAACCGAAATCTTTATTGGATTTCTTATGAGATCGAGGAAACGCGCTGAGGTGGAGTAGAAGGATGAGAAAGAGATAGAGAGAGAGAGAGAGAGAGAGAGAAGACGAGACTGTGGGAGGGAAAATCCTCGGTGAGGAATGGTTCGGCTTTCGTGGAGAGGCAAACTGGGGCACAGTGGAGGAGGGGGAAGGAGGGAAGGGGAAAGGGAGAGAGAAGGAGATGGGGGAGGATGAAGAGGGACGCAGGATGAGAGAGGGGTGGAATCCAAAGCAAGATACGAAAATAAGGATAAGATTTCAAAGTATAATCTTCAGTGTATGTGAAGCAGAATGATTAGGGAGAGACGAAATACAATCCCGATTAATCAGATACTTAATATCCAGAATTTCGATCGAACAGAATATCTAATAACCGGAATGCCCATCAATAGGAATCTTGATCAATAGTTTTTTATTTGAATTTTTTTCAAAATTGCTTTGTAGGTATTTACTTCCCCTGCATCATATAAAGTTTTCAATGCGTATGAAAACAATACTCGAGTTACTTAAACGTTAGCAAACTTTTCATTAAGTTTTTTTACCATATCACCTCAATATTAATTTATTTAATATAACAACTGAATCATAATAATAATTAAATGGAATAAGCACGGACATAATAAGTCCAAAAAATCGTGTTTACCCTATACAGAAGCCTCACTGATTGCGTGTGCCATCTTTGTAAAGATTAAAAGTTAGAAAATTGTTAAAAAGATTAAAAATATTTACATCAGACTGACATTTAAAAATAAAGGTTTGAAAAATCATCCGTGCACTTCGTCTGCAAAACAGCCGTCACCAGTAATGATTCATTTATAATAGATAGAGAGAGAGACTTTATTTATTTTCAACTTTATTTTCAAGGGCGATATTTAGACTATATAGTCCACTCTTACATATAACCCATTACGACGAACACAAACATCCACGCATTCAGCGGGATTCGAACCCGCGACCTTAGTATTCGGCGGCAGATAATCTAACCACCCTTCTACCAAGGATAGAGAGAGGGAGAGAGAGAGAAACATAAGAGTAGGCAAATCCGAGAGCTACGGAGAAGGCAAAAAAACTGAGAAATTTCCGCATTGCCGGTAAGGAAAATTCGCGAAGAAAGTGAGAGGCGAAAGGATTTTTTTTGTTATTGTTATCGAGACAATCCGCGTAATGGAGGAATGGGAGGAAGCAATATGAAGGAATAAAAGGACAGAATTCGGCGGTTAGAGGGGGAGCGAGAGGGAGAGTTGGCGAAGGGGATATAGAAAGGAGGATGAGGAGAAAGGGAGAGCGAGAGGGAGAGAGAGAGAGAGATCGGAATAAGTAGCGAAGATGGGATTCCTTATGGAGAAAGGGATACGGGTGATCAGGACCAAGTTCCAGACCGCCTTCAATTTTTTTATATTCGGAATATAGAGAGCTACGAATGCTGAATCTTTGGAGGTATAACTTCGCGTGGGGAGGTGGGGGGGGGGGGGGAGGAGGGTGGAGGGAGGGACGCCTCCCCGTGGGAGTGGGTGAAAGTTGCTTCTTGGCGGAAAGCTGACAAAAAAAGGCACCGGAGCAAAAAGTGAGTCGAGAGAAAAAAATTCGCATTACCAACAGTCTCTCTAGCCCTGAGATCGATTGAGACTGAACTGCCTCCATGAATTGGCGCCTTCTTTTAAGAGAGGACTTATTTTACTGTAATTTTTATCGTCCTTCGAAAGGCTGGAATACAAGATTTTTTTTATAAAGGAAAGATACTTAAGACTTGATTTTTTTATGTAGCCAACCAACAGTGTTGTCGTGACGAATAGGTATAGTGTCATCCACGAACATTGACAAAATTAAAGAAAAAATATGAAACGTGAGCCACATGGTTAAATAATGATCCGTTACCATCATCATTGATAAAATTAGCGTTTTTATTTTCAGAATGACAGAAAAATGAAAATAAATGCGGCAAAATTACTCGGCATTTTTTTAAACACCCATTCCATCCTTTTCTCGGTATGTGTCCTCCTATAAAACCGTGCAACACGAAATAGATTTCAAAATAGGAATATATTAGTTTAATTTTGGGCGCCATCTTTAGTCCAAAATGCAACAACTTAGATGCACTGCACTGAGAAATTCTTCCTTTACTATCTTTTATAATCTATTGAGTGTGAATAAAATATAAATTTCCAAGTGCTTGGAAACCTTTGCCAAACCGTGCTAAAATTTACTCGATGACCGCGCAATTCCATTTACTTCTCTAACATAAAAACCGTGCCAAACCGAAACCGCGCAGAGCGAAACCGTGCAAAAAAGGGATCGGTGTACGTACGCGTGACGAGAATGCCGTTTAATAATTGTTCCTCGAGTTTAAAAAATAACCGTAATAAAAAGACCGTCTTTTTTTTTTTAGAACGACCCCTCGAGGTTTTCTTTGCCTCTTCACACGCTTTTCGAGTAAATGAAAAAGTTGAGTAACTTGTCCAATTGGAAGGATGTAATAACGGACGTCTATAGCTCCCTGGAGGAAACTAGGGATGATATAAAACCCTATATAACTATGTTGACCAGACGTCGTATCTTTTCTATGGACGATGTGAACGGCGTAGAGTGAGAGAGGGGGAGAAAACACATTTGATACGCTGGGAGTAAGGAGGGGGGGGGGGAGAGAGGTCAGAATCTAAAGGTTTCATCTCTTCTCCTTGCGGGTTGAATTATTGCGAGGAATCGCCGGTTCCGGAGGTAACACTTTCACTCACGTAACAGTTCCCCGGATGACCTCGACAAATCCACGTGAAGTCGCCATCGAAAAAAAAAAGGACCCTCGAGGGGGCCAAAGTTATTCGCCCTTCTACGCGCTCGCTCCGGAGTCGCGTAGATTTTCATCGCTCGGAATGGTCGACGTTCATTTGTCTTATAGGCTTTGCTCCACGCTTGTGAAAAATGATGCCCATAACACTGTTTCAACGGTGTCTACCGCATGAGAGCATACTCCATTCTAAAAGAAGTTGAGAAAATGTACAGTGCATCACAAATAGGCGCGTTTCGTGCAATGGAGTATTAGAAAGAAATTATATACCTGTATGTAAGGGAAATAGCGTTTAAAGTTCTTTTATTCATGATAAATAATCCATTTTCCTCCTATTTTAAAAATATTGCATGCCCAAATAAGGAAATTAAGCGTTTGTTTGTGAGATTCTTTATGTTAGCAACAATGAAGAAGTAACCATGCAAGAAAATTCTGTTCAACTCCAATTAAGACATTCTTGTTTGATTTTCTTGATAACGGTTACTCCTACGATAAATACGTATGGAGAAAGAAATACTCTAATTTACTATTTCTACAAGTTTTATTTGACAAATATTTTGATATAAAGAATACTTAACGAGATATGACGGAAAGTTAATTTTTTGTCACCGGTAAAGTGGTACCCCTGATTGTCTTACGTGATTAATTTCTGCGATTTTCTTATTATCTTTGACTTTAAGTCCTAAATATCATCATCCATCATGAAAATCCGTTTTGTAGAAGCCGAGAACGAACATGCGGACGGACGGACAGACGACAACAGACGCCCAAGCTGGAAGCGAAACGCGCCTAAAAAAATTGAAAATATGATATTAACCTAACATATTAAATGGTCACGATTTTAGATGTTTTAATTTCATAAATACCATTAAAAGATTCAGACTATACATTTTCTTTTACCGAGACTGCTGCCATTACAACCCAAGCATACGAGCATATGACACCATTATTAAGTAACGTTTTCGACAAGTTCTGTTTTATAGAAACAACATTTATTAAATTGAATGTTAACTTTTGTTCAAAGCCGTTCGATGATTCGCTTTTAATTTGAAAAACAATAGGATTTTAATGTGGATGTACGGAATTTCGTGCCTAAAAACAATTCCTTTGAGGCAAAACGAAAGTTGTAACAAAATATGTCCTTTAATGACACAGGTCGCTGTTTCGCAGGCCCTTAAGATCTCTTTTATGTGAAAGTATACATACAATATTGATATACATACATATATATATATATAAACTTACGGAAGAGGATAGGTAAATGAGGGTATTTAGGGCAACTAGGTATTGAAGGAACCCCAGTGAGCACCTATCGGAAGGAGAGCCGCTGGGGTGTTGGAGTGACACATTTGTAGAAGCTTTCGGGATGATCCCTTCATCAGCACAAGAGAGACATAACTGATTTGGCAGTAACACTGGGGTGAAGGTGTGGGAGTGAAAGGGAAGGGAGCGTGGAAAGGTCGGGGATTGGAGGACGCAGAGGGGGGAGGGGGGAAAGGGGAAAGAGAGGGTGGAAAGAAGGAAATATTAACGGATATTGAGGCCGGGAGGAGAGAAAGAGTTTAAGATTTGGATATGGGCCAGTTCCCATTGACGGATTTGGGGGGCGGTAGCGTCGTCTGGGAGGGCGAGAATGGTCCTCACCGCGAAACAAACATTGAAACTAAGATTATGATATTTGCATGAACGGCCACGGGTAGCTGTCGTTTAAGACTAACGCTGTTGCGATGGTCGTTCATGCGAATGTTGAAGGAATTGCTGGTGAGTCCGACGTAAAAGGCGGGGGATTGGGTGCAGGTTAGTAGTTAGATGACGTTGCAGGTCGTCTCTCCAACACCCCAGCGGCTCTCCTTCCGGTAAGTGCTCACTGGGTTTCCTTCAACACCTAGTTGCTCTCTCTCTCTCTCTATTATGTATATATATATATATATATAAATAAAATCACCATCATCATAGGTAGTCTGTCAGTAGACAGTTCCGTGATTATTAATGGTTAAACTTGGTTTTCCACATACTCCTATCTTCCGCTGTTTTCTTCATGTCTTGATAGTTCTCTTTCCCTTTCAAGTCGTCTATCAGCTGAAACCTTTTCCTACCTCTTTCTCTTTTTCCATTCAGTTTTCCTTCTAGCACTTCTTTTAATCATGCTCTCTCTTCTCAGATAATGTCTAATCCAGTTCGCCTTCCTCTTTTTGCTATCCTCTATAATCGTTCGCTTCTCGATTATTATTATTAGTACTTCCTCGTTTTTCACCCTATATGTCCATTTCATCTTCACAATTCTACTCCATGCCCACATTTCCAAGCTTTCCAAGTATTTCATATCATTTTTCCTTAGCGTCCATGTTTCTGCCCCATATAAAGTTATACCCCATACATAGCATTTTATCACCTTCTTGCGGATATCCTCCTTTACGAGTATATTCCCCGTTAATAGGATTTTCTTTCTTCTGAAAGCGGCTTTTGCTTTCGTTATTCTAGTCCTGATTTCATCGGTACATTTTGCTTCCGTCGTTATGATGCTTGCATGGCGTGAAACTTGTTCTAATGGCTTTCCTCCAATAGATATGTTCAATTTTTTCTTCTTTACATGACATTCGCATAACCTTAGATTTTTCTGTATTAATTTCCATACCGTATTTTCTCGCTGTTATCAACTAGTCTATTTATCATTTTCTGGAGTTCGTTTTCCTTTCTTGGTAGGTGTGCTTGTGTGCGTATTTATTTATTTATAAAGGGGAAAGAATGAGAAAGGGTGATGGGAGAGGAGATTCATTTTCCCAAGGGTGTGTTTTATATTTGCGGAATGGCGGAGCAATGAGATATATCGATCGTGGAAGCCCAATGGCTCGTAAAAATTGTTCATTTCAGTTCGCCGCAACTTCCTTATCAAGTTCTTCGAGAGCCGAAAAAAAAATGCGAAACTTAAAGGCGACGTCTTAAAATAAACTTTGCTCGATTTAAGGCACCAACGGTGCGGAACTTCTGACCACGAGTAATTTTTGCAATTCTTTACGACTCGTTGGAAATGAAGTCAGCGCCATGTGTTCAACGTTCGTAATACCGTGAATCGGACGATATTTTATGATTAGATGAAGAAGAAGAAGCAAGCGGATAGGAACTCGTAGTTGACTCAGCGGACATTTTAACAATATTTCATTTTTTGTCTTTTAGAGCTGTTTCTTTTTTCGCCTATTCGTTCGGTATGTCCGTATATATGTTTGTCCGAAGCGCAAACTCCCAAACTAAAGCAGCTAAAAAATTAATTTTGCGCAAATCGATTAAGTATTCTGTCTCGTTCTGCACGTTCTCTCCATCTTTCCGTTCTCTGGGCCTAAAATTTTATTTCTGAAAAATTGCCATTTACTGTCTGTCTCATCAGCTCTCTCCTAACTTCTTTCAAATTTCTTTATAATCTTTATTAAAGTACTAGCAGAATTTCCCGTTGAATTTCAACGGATTTAGCGAAGCTGCTACAGCACAACATACAAACTCTTTAAAATACCTATATAGTAGATACTTTTTAAATTACAATTAGCTTTTCTTAACAATTAATCATATTTGCTTATAACAATCCGTTTCCGAGCCTACTGCATTCAAATATAACGATAATTTTATTTCCTATCATATTACTTTCGCCAAATCCAGCTTCATTACTTGTGTAATTATGCCTCGCTGAAATATTTACTTTCATGTCTTGTAAGCAAGAAACCCGTGAAAAAGCAACGTACAGTTGTCCATCACTGAACGCTGACTCCGGTAAATGTACACATAAACATTATAATGTAAAATATAATGATTTTACTTACAAAAAATATAAGATTACAGTATTCAATAGCCTAAAGAAGATTCAATTATCTTCATCAATAAACGCTTCCTGAATAATAATCAGTATCTATTTACGTTGCCATCCATAAACATCGATCGTTTCGTTGCTTAAACAAAAGTGCGAATCGAATAAAGCTAACTTTCGTCTATTTGTAAGTTTCATTGAAACTTACTGAATCGGAGGTAACAATGACGGCCGCCTTGGCAACGCCCGGAAAGAGTTCGAAAAATCCACAAAATTTCGAAACAAATATCGTATTTCTGAAACCTTCGACCGTGTAACATGTAAACTTCGCAGGAATAAGATAGTATAGAGTTTTATTCGTCGAATAAAGCAAAAACGAAAAACATCGGTCCATATTTACATATTTTTATGCTTGAAGGAAGAAAACCTTGCAAGTCAAGAAATGGATTCATACGTGTTATCTTATGGAAAAATGTTAATCCCCTATATTGGCAGCACTGATTAATTCTGGTTGACCAAACCTTGACCATTCACTAAGTTAGGATGTAAGGAAGAATCGTACCAACTTTGGTTTTTCTAGCTTTTATCGTTCAGGAGGAGTTCCATGAACAAACACACAAACAAACGCTTCAAAATATATTATAGATTATTTCATTAATTGCTGAATTAATCCTATATCTTCCTCCTTTTTCCTAGCTATAAAAAGCTCAATCGCTTTACGGTGGCAGGAGACGACGCACGTGAGGGGAGGGGAAAGGATTGGAAGAAGCTTTAAGGGGGAGGGCTGACGTCAGAGCTGCGCAGTATACGAAGTTTGGTTCGGACGAGTATAGGTTCGCGCATCTATTGCCCAAGGCTAAACACGGCGTCTCCCCCTTAGATTGGCGTAATGGGATAGCTCTGGCATATGAGAGAATAAATTAAATCTACGCAGTAATCGATCACGAAATTGTTTATAATTTTATTTTTCTTTTTATTGAAATGTTTGTCGTTTCTATTTTATATAACAACAATGCATCCGTTTATTTAGATTATCGATGAAGAGATGATAACCAAATAATGTGTTAAATAGCAACGTATGTCCCTATTCTCCTCTAATTATAAATTTATGCGTGAGTCTATTTGCGTTAATAAGCATTACAGATGTACCTATAAAATAATCGTTTTACATACAAAAACTTAAGATTCCTGCATTCAAAAGATGAAATGAAGACTCAATTGCTTTGATTAAATCGTTAGAAACGCTTCCCATACGCAGCTAACTTAATAATTATCCGCAAAAATTTACGTTTCTACGTATAAAGTTTGACGTTGTTAGTGAAATAATTTCGATGCTTAAACAAAAGTTGGAAGCAAATAACGCTATTCTTTCATCTATTTGAAGCTGTAATTGACACTAGTTGTATCGGAGGAAACAATTATGGTCGATTTGGCAACGCCCGGAAAGAGTACGAAATATCCACAAAATTTCGAAAAGAATTGCGTATTTCTGAAAGTTTCGACTGTGTATTGAAAGAATATGATAGTGTACAATTTTATCCGTCGAATTAAGTAAAAAGGAAAATAATCGGCCCATACTTAGGTATTTTAATGAATGAAGGGAAAAAACCTTGCAAACGGAAAAATCGAAAATCCCGTGTAAACTTACGAGAAAATATAACTGTCTCCTGGATTCGAAGCCAGGACACTTAAATAACCATCCTTTAATGAGTTATTCGCATTTTTATAGCGAAAGGCTGTAGCGTTACATCGGTAAAGGTACGTTAAGATCGCGGAAACCATATGTGTGTGTGTGCCTGTGTGTGTGTATTTATATTTGTAAAGAAGAAGAAAAAATTGAACATAACTATCGAAGGAAAGCCATTAGAACAAGTTTCACGCCATGCAAGCATCATAACGACGGAAGCAAAATCTACCGATGAAATCAGGGCTAGAATAACGAAAGCAAAAGCCGCTATCAGAAGAAAGAAACTCCTATTAACGGGGAATATACTCGTAAAGGAGGATATCCGCAAGAAGGTGATAAAATGCTATGTATGGGGTATAACTTTATATGGGGCAGAAACATGGACGCTAAGGAAAAATGGTATGAAATACTTGGAAAGCTTCGAAATGTGGACATGGAGTAGAATTGTGAAGATGAAATGGACAGATAGGGTGAAAAACGAGGAAGTACTACGAAGAATAGGAGAATCGAACGATTATACAGACTATCAAAAAGAGGATGGCGAACTGGATTAGACATTATCTGAGAAGAGAGAGCATGATTAAAGAAGTTCTAGAAGGAAAACTGGATGGAGAAAGAGGTGGGAAAAGGTTTCAGCTGATAGACGACTTGAAAGGAAAAGAGAGCTATCAAGACATGAAGAAGACTGCGGAAAATAGGAGTATATGGAGAACCAAGTTTAACCATGAATAATCACGGACCTTTCTACGGACAGACTACCTTTGATGATAATGATATGCGTGTGTGTGTATTCCGACATTCCCTTTTGATGCACGCTTCCTTCCATGCGGATAATTCGAATCTCTAAATGATTGGATCACATGCACGAACGAACCAGCAGAAACAAAAATGAACGAGAACCTGTGATTTTGAAGGAAGACTTGATTTGATAGGTTAAAGGTTAAACTCCTTGAGTTTGATCTTAGTGTACGCCATCCAGAATCCCGCGTTTATTCCCTTTTTCCAAAGGTTTAAAATCCTCCCACTTACTTCACCCTAGTTTTATGAGTGAGGCAATGAAAAAAATTATCTTCACCCATCTTTCTTAAGGAATTCCAAGAAAATCTTACAGTCGGATACCAACCCGTATTTAGTGAAAGGACCCGTCTTCCATATCAATTGAATGTGTGTAAATTTCCCAAAGTTACGAAAATGCTTAGAATTAATTCTGTTTAAAAAATATTTTATTCCGACAGCGATAAAAATGTCTACGAAAATGAAATCGGCAGTTTTGTTACAAATCAGCCGCCATCTGTGGGTGATTCGTAGACGGCAGCTTTTACAAAATGTCCTTTCCTGACAAATAGAAAAACGTGGCTTTTAAATTTTATTTCAGTAATACGGTGTGTATCTAGAATTATATCGAATGGTTATTGGGTAATAAGCACTTTTACTACTATACAATGGTGCCTGCCCTTTTCCATATGGCGGGACGCATTGGAAGTTGCCAATTCTTCCGCGAGCGAGATTAGAGTTTAAATCGTAAGTTATCTATATATGTGATGTGCTCCAGGAAAAGGGACCTTATCTTATTTTATCAAATTTTACAGGAATGGGAAAAAACGGGTGGGGGGGGGGGGGGGGGGGGGGTCAGAATTATCGATTTTCAGATTTTTGTTGAAAACGCTCTCTACATGTCTGAAGTTTAATTTCCACTAGGTTTTAGTTCGAAATCCGATGTATAGATGACAATAAAATCGATTTGAAGTGAATGAGAGAAAAGATACATTATCTTTTGCACCTGAAAACAGCGGGTTAGCCGGCTGACTACACGACACAGGAACACAGTTCTTATTTTGAGCACTAGAATTCTTGTATTCAATTTCATTAAAAATTTGTGCGTGTTATGGTGGGTGGGGAGGGGGAACGGAGCTGTAATTTGGTGATTAAAAAACTTTCTTAGGATGAATAAAGTACAAATATAATAAAACAAAAAGTTGTAAAACACTTCGAAATCTTTAAACCTATTTTTTTCGAAAACCGGTTGTTGTACTTCTCTCACTGTAAATACCAATATCTCGATCAATATTACATTTACAGAGCAAGTTTTTTTTTGTTTTACTCGGCATGAAATTTTCAATTAGAAAATGCCAAAACATGAAAATATCAAAAAATAAGATAAGGTCCCTTTTCCTGGAGCGCATCACATATTCTGCGATGCCATTTAAGTGAAAATATAGTTTAATGATTTTTTTATAATAAACATTCCGATATTTAAAGAATTGACAGCGAAATTTTAATATAAATATATGGATTTATGTGTTAAATTTTTCGGATTGGTTTTTCATCATGGCTTTGCGGGCAACACAAAAACCCTTCGCGGGCCACATCCGGCCTGCGGGCCATAGGTTGGGCACCACTGTACTACGTGTACAAGTATATAAAAAAATGAACCATTAGGTATCTCCAATAACACTTTATGAAAAGGCTGATACTCGCTTCGGTTCACCGAAAGCAGATTCTAAAAAAGAACTTAAATGAATCGCAATTGAAGACGGATGCATTGTAGCTGAAATGTACGTTTTTTATAAAATCTTTTATATGCGTTCCTCCGATACTTATTTATTTATATACACCGCTCCCTGTTTATAACGCCGTCGGTTATACCGCGGAATCTGATATACCGCGGGTCTTCTTCCCTATTTCTTGGAAAGAAAGCCCTGTCGTTTTTTTAGTATGTACTAAAGTAAAAACAACAAAATATACTGACGTTTTAAGGAATCGATTAAATAAATTTCTTCTACTCACTGTATATTGTTTTTATTTGAATTTTGTCGTTTGTAGCAAGTATAGAAACTAAAAAAATCTGATGTGACCAACACATGACTTTCTCCATATTCTCCATATATTTAAATTATTATGAATAGCATTAAAAGGCAAAATTATTATTTCGTATCGTAAAAGAATACCATCGTCCTTGTTGCCGTAAATTACGTATATTTTGAATGTGTTTACAGAATTCATCGCTACATGGTGGTGGCGCTGTTTACTGGTATTAAGATAAAGCGAAATATATCCGAAATGGATGGTTCTACGAAAATTAGTTTCAAACAAAACTTGGAAGAAATATTATTCTCTACAACTTTGGTCCTTACGAAGATTACCAATAACGATGTTTTTAAGGAGATATTTAACGGAAACCGAAAAACCGGTTATTTATAAATAACTCCTAAACAATAACTCCTATAGAAAATTGTTTCAAATAAAAACTGTAGGAAATTACATTCTCTATAACTTTTGTATAGAATTGTATATACAATAATGATGTTCTAACGAAGAAATATCGCAAAAACCGAATCGGGTTTCGAATAAACCTCGACTTCCGGTTATCCGTTATTGTCCAAAAACTAATCAGTTCTTTGTGCTCAGGTTAAAGTGTTATATATGAAGTTTGGTAACGATATGGCACGTACCTTTTGAGTTAGAGCGCCCACAATAACATACACACACACACAGACATCATTCCGAAAATAGTCTAAACGTGTTCTAGGGACCTCAAAACATGTATTTCCGTTGAAATCTCGAAGTCGATTTTTTTCATGAATACAATACTTTCCCATTACTACGTATGGAGAAAGTAAAAATGAAAAGTCATGTCCTCGGTTATACCGCGGTTGCCTTATAACGCGGGTCACAGCTCCTTCACCGATACCCCGCGTTATAACCGGGCAGAGGTGTATATATTTTGGGGTAGACCATTTTTAGTTCCATCATGTCTTGAATGAATGATCGGATCGTAAAGAACGTTACATTGTTTGAAAGCTTATGGTTTGCAGATGGTTTTTAGCCCATTAATAATTTTGTATCTTATGTAGATGTTAAACTGTGTATGTTCAAACTTACCAAAAGTCTATCTCGTTGCGGTGTCTCTGCACGCATGATTGGGGGCGTTTTAGTAGCAAGAAATTGAACTACTGCATAGGCAAAGTTAGAAATGATAGCGGGAAATACGGATTTCTACGCGAGTTGTCATTTTGACATATATACGCGTATGTCGAGAGAAGTTATAACGCTTAATTGTACGAAAATTTTAGCTTATTTCTATTATGTCATTTTACAACTCAATAATGTTCAGTACTGGTTTAATAACTTTGAGCTTTTTCATAAAACAATTAAAAACTCGTAATCAGTAGATGTTTCATTTAGGAATGTATTTTTATTCCTCACGCTGCGGTATGTGGCTTCTGGGTAGGAAAGTAACATCGAAATTTCAAAACTTGCGTAATGTGGTGTCGTTGCGTAGTGACGAGCTTGCTAAGCTGAGCTATTGAAAGCCTGCGAAAGTTGCATTTTAAAAATAGATGTTGCGGCCCCCTATTTGCGTGTTTAGAGAAGAGCACGCGAATCAAGTCTTGATCCTTCGGAAGGGACGGTATTTTCGAAAAGAGTAGGATAGTGCCGTAACTGGGTTTCTTATCTTATTTGCTTTGTGATTTAAACTGACGAGGCTACTAGCGCTGGAGTCGTATGAAGTCACAAAGTTCCACAAATCACGAACTTTGACATTGAGGTAAATTATTTATGTTCGTTTTTTTCATTGAATGTTATTCACTTTCGCACTTAAAAGATGAAAACAGGTAAGAATTTAAAAAAAATAAAAAAATAAAATGTTTTTGCCTTAAAAGAATTTTAAAATTTCAGATTATTTGTTCGTTATAAAAGATTTTGGTGGCATGTACCTTTCATTACTTATTTATTTTACATATAATTTACGTAATAATCTCATTCCATAAGCTGGAGTAAATTGATTTTGAATATAAAGTTCATAGCTAAACATTTTTTTAATGAAGCTCAACCTTCAAAACCTCCTATGAAAGCGAAATTATTACGTAAATGATATGTAAAACAACAGTAATGAAAAGAATATGACATCAAAACCTTTTATAACGAGCAAGTAATCTGAAAATTTCCTTGTTTTATTCCTTTTATAAAGCAAAAAGATTTTATTTTTGAATTATTTTTAATTCTTACTTGTTTAAACCTTCTGTATGGCTATTAAGGACACAGGATAATTATGTCTTACTTTTTCAATTTTTTATACTTGTGTGCTTGTGAAAAAAAATTATTTTCAGATACAAGACCAGCTAGAAAATTATCTAGTGAATATATAGTTGACGTTTATGTTTTACAGGAATACCTAGTGCTTTGGTATTAAAAATTCGAAATAACTATAACGTTTACAAGGGTATGGCATGTCATGCTAGTGTAATTAAAATGTCATGGACTTCATATGACTTAAGAGCTACAGTTTCCAGCATATTGTTTCATAAAGTAATTGAATACTGTGCTTATTCATAAAAAATATAATCTTACCGTGACATGCATAGCCGTGTAAACTAGACTTTGTTCAGCAACTTTAATTAGGAATACAGCACTGCCATAGCGATACATTAACAAATATTACGCCTCGCGGGTCATCAAAAACAGTTTCGTGTTTCATGAAAGTTTAGCGCAGACGGAATTTTAACACCTCACTTCTTCGCAAAAGCGTAGAAAAAGGGAAGCGTCAGTTGCTATGGAAAACAATTCGCCGTTAACTATGCTTAAAATTTTAATTGGCTGCAGCCCCTTATTTCGCTCAAACGTCATCACATCAACTTTTAAGAACACGCGACACAAGCACGAGATATTGCGACATATTCTCTTAAAATATATTAAACCCACCGTCAAAAACAACTCTTTAAAAGTTTCTGTTTTTTCCGAAACGTAATCGCGTGTCCCGAGCAATATTTTGAATAACTGTTATTTGAGGTTATTAAATAAAACGCAAATTGAATTGCAGCTATATTCAATTAAAACAACTTCACATTGAAGATAATCTAATATAACACAATTTAGTTAGAAAAAATATTGTTTACCCTTTCCTCAGGAAAAGTTTTCCCCGAATTGTTCAAATAAGACATCTCGTTCTAACCAAATTTTTAATCGTGTCAACGGTTGTATTGATTATAGTAAAAGTAAAATAAACACAAACTAATGGATTTCTAATTACGTTATATGAATATTAATTTGAATAATCGTACTTTTGCACGACTGAAATCGAGGTAAAACCACGACAATATATAATAAATTACACGTCCCACTGGAAGAGTATTGGAAATTGTAAAAAATAAAGCAATTAAGATCGACAGCTTTTGTTCGCTTTACAGTTAATGCAATCAAAACATAAATGCGGCCGGCGTAAAGTACAGCTGGAGTTTAAAAACTGTAGATAAAATAAAATACAATAAACGACTTTTACAGCTGAACAGCAGTCTTTCCTATTAGTTTGGAGGGAAGATTGGTAATGAAACGCGTATTTTTATGATCAATCCGTCGAAAAGTTATAGAATTATTTATCTTTTTTAATGAATGACATAAAGCCTACGCACGTTGCGGACATTTATACAACACCGTGGCAATCCTATAATTATGATGGAATAACATTTACGTATATTTATCATGGAATGCCATTAGCTATATTACAACACCTATTGGATGTGAAATAATTACAAGCACTCGGCATGCTACAGTGTTGATGGGAAAACATCCCACAGTTGTCAACATATTATTTTTTTATCAGGGCCCTATTCAGGGAAACCGATAATTTAATTAGAGCGTCTATTTATTCAGTGTTCTTTTAATCTCCAAAACCGTCCGTTGCAAAGCTCTTGCCTACGCAATGTCACATGAAAACAAATAACAATCACTCTCTATTCCTGCCTGCCTCTTTCTTTGACGTTACATCCAACATCTTCGAAACAATCTCGCGATTAGCGATACAAATAAAACTTAATTAATATAAACCGACATACCGTTGTACAAAACAGACTAATCTCTTTGTTAAATTTATCCAAAAGAAGCCACCGGAAAGATTAAAGAAGATGATAAAGGCTTTCTTTTCAGGATCCCGCCAACCCTTTCGAATACGATAGACCTAAAAAAAAAGCACGCAAACCATCATCGAGACTGGAAAGAAACGAGTCCAAGCTCCACAGACATGCAAAAGGACGACATACGGAGACGACTCAATCATATCGATTACTCCGGAACGATTAAATTCCGAATATTGAACTCCGCTATTCGTTTTCTTTTTGAGGGAAAATTCCGACGGAATAACGAGGAAAGCCGGGAGATGAAAGCGATGGAAATTCGGAAAAAAAAAGAACATCTCAGCGGAGAGAAGATTAGTAGACGGAATCGGGATGGGTCACGAAAAGGTTGCTGGAAGAGGAGTCGAAAAAAATTCAAAAAAAACTTCCGAGCGATTTTCCGAGAGTATTTTTGAAAGGCGAAAAATTAGAAAGCGTTTTTTGTTATTTTTAGGGCAGGAAAAATATTCGAGATCCCTTTAGTAAACGGAAATAAAAAAAAAGGTTTGATGCGAGAGGTAGTTATAGAGATGTATTCATGAGGAGGAAAATGAAAGGAAAATTGAGGAGAAGAGGTGATTAGCGACCTCTCCCCCCCCGTTCCTTTTTCGATGACGTCATACATAATCGGAAACGACGAAGACAGTCGGGGAGAAACGAGCAAATCCTAAAAAGGGAAGTTATTGAGACCGAGAATAATACTGTGGGGATAAAACGAAGAGTTCTGGAATTATGGAAGAGGTAGTTTTCCCAAAATGTCCCGGATATGCCACAAAAGACTTTCCTCGAAACAAAATAAACAGCGTCGACGAGACCCAAAATAACGCACGTCTATTTCCGACGAACAAGTGACACTGGGAATACACACACGCACACATAGTAAAGCCCGTGTTTTCTGAGGTCGACGGGACCTCGGATAATCAAAAACTCGGATAACACGGAACGTTGCCCATGTTGGGAAAGTACGTGACGATTTGTGTGCGATATATCTTACAAAAGCCGTGATAAAGTTTCCCGATTTCTACGTTCATTATGTATGCCTGTACACTGTATATAACAATACATATACCGATATACCTTAGCTACACCACGTGTTGAAATAAATAAATCCGCCAACAGATTACTATGACATCAACTGGCGTTGTCATCGAAATACCCTAATCGTTAAGCTCACTACTGCCACTTTGATACGTATCAAATATTACACGTTTCTATTGGCAATCTTCAAAATAATACTTAGCTACTTTTTTCTCATGCGCCAAGGATAATTAAGAGTCGGATAGCCGGGACTCTACCGTATATGTGTGTGTGTGTGTGTGCGTGTGGTGCGTGCGTACGTGCGTGCGCATGTAATGCATTTCATTTTAACGGAAAAGTTGGTGAAAAAAGTATATCCTTGAGCATTCCCCGCAAGATCGTTCCTGAGTCAAGGACAACGAACTGTTTTAACCCCGCGAAAGCCATTTATTTAAAACGCGGAACGAGTTCGATTTTTCCGGGAGCCAATATGCGACTCTGACGTAACGGGAATGGAATATTTTTTCGGGATCGGAGTGCGTATCAGCGGATGGAATTTCATTCCACGGATGGATCTTCTCCAGGTGGAACACGAAAATATGATCCGGGAAAATTCTGAGCGTGTAAGACGGATAAGTCAGTGTGAATGAGGTGGATAAAGGAAACCAATAGCTATAAGTTATGAATATAAAATCCGACCGAGATCATCACGCCGAGTTTGATAAAAATACCCCGCCTCGTGTAAGCATACCATACTCTCCCTTCGCCTATCAGTTCAAGGGTTGGCAAACTTTTCTGCGTGGCGGGCCGCAGAAGCGGCTGCGTATCCTTCGGCGGGCCGCATTAGAAGATGGCAGTGTTTTGTTGGACAGGAATGGAGTTTAAATCCTAAGTTACCAAGAGATTCTGAGTTATCCGATGAGAAAAAATCAAGCCTATATTACGCGTTGGAGGTTGCAATTTCAGTATTAAATGTTTTATTATTACAATTCGAATTCAACATGTGAAACGCTTTCAGGAGCCGCATGCAGTCCGCGGGCCAAATCTTTCACACCCATGCTTTAATTTTTTTCCAAGCAAACTCTGTATTAAATTCCGAAAAAATTTTATGAATGTAAATTATACCATAACTTAACAAGGATCGACCTAGTTGATCTCATATTAACACTCGAGTTCCAGGTCACTTAATTAAATCCCACTTTTGGAGTCGAAAAATGCGATTTCGATTCCTGAAATTTGAAAAATTCATAACGTTTTTCATTTTTATTGGATTTGCATGAAATTTTTTTAGGATTTTAGTAGAACATGACATTTATAAACAATACCTCGTACGTTATCTTATGTAAAGCACACTCTTTACAAGAGAGAAGATAAATACGTAACTCACCCCGATCGCCAACCAGATAGTGCGCACCCGTGTTTTCATATATCTTTCAGTATTGCGATAACTATAAACGGCATTAATATGCAGTCTTTTTCAAAATAATATCATCTTTTATTAACATTTCATTGGCTCTAAACCAGATAGGGAAAAGTTTCTTGCAGGTCAACTTTTTCATGTCTTGACTAGAAATTTGAAATAAATTTTTCGTTTCATCTATTTAAAAGACATTTCATAAAGCTTTTTCCTAGGTAGTCATTCACAATTATTATAGAAGATACATGGCGAAAATTGTCCTATTTCGTTCAGTAGAAGCGGAGATATGACGTTGTATGTATCAGACCGTAAGTGTAATCGTAAATTTAGAAAAGTTAAAAGTTTTTTAAAGGCATTTGTTTTATTCAATTTACCGTTAAAGTTGCAAAAATGTTGTATCTTCAATTAGTAATCTGTACTGAAAAAATAAAAAAATACAACAATTCGAAAATACTCATAATGTCCGTAAACGATTTTGCCGCTACGAAAACTTCCCTTTTTCCCTTGCAACTTGCCTTGCTCCCCCAAAAAAAGGTTCCTCTTTCGAAATATATAAAGATTTTCCAGATTTAAGAAAATTCAGCTTGTCTAAAACCTAAAATAGATTAGTGGTTCCCGCGCCGTACTGAGTACGTGGGTCCACGCTTAGGGGTTGCTGTAATGCCCACGTTATATTTACGATGTTCAAGTGATATATGGAATGGTCACAGGATGTATTGAAGTATCACACGATACCTGGGACGCATAATTCCCCTTCTGGAAATTTTTGCGTCTTCCTCTGAACATTTAAGTGGATGACGCAATATGCGTCATCGGAACGCGAAAGTGTTAAAAAAAAATAGTACTATAATACCAAAGGTATGTTACCTCATAAAAACTTTAAAAAATAAAAATATAACTTTACGAATAATCACATTTCAGTCGAAATTCTATTTTTAATAAAATAGCTTGTGCTTCCATTGAATGCGTCCTTTCTTTTATTACTCTAACCTTAATTCTTCTGTCATTTGGGCAAGTAATAGCCCTACTATCTCCACCGTCCTATGTTCTACACCCTAGTCCTCCGGAAAATGATAAGTGTAAATATAATGCAAATATACAAGTACGTACATTTATTCCATCCAGTTTTCCTTCTAGCACTTCTTTAAGTGAAGGAAAACTGGATGGAAAAAGAGAAAGAGGTAGGAAAAGGTTTCAGCTAGTAGACGACTTGAAAGGGAAAGAGAGCTATCAAGACATGAAGAAAACTGCGGAAAATAGGAGTATATGGAGAACCAAGTTTAACCTAGAATAATCACGGACCTGTCAACGGACAGACTACCTATGATGATGATTAGCTTGCATCTTTCTCTCCCTCTAGATTTTCCCATTTCTATATTCCGTGATAACAACCGGGCGCCACTCTTCTGGAATGTGATCAGATGGAAAACAATGGATTCCATTATGTTTCTTTTTGTTTTCCGGCATTCCCCGAGACTGCGGGGAGGGGAATGGGCGCGTCGTCCCTTAAAGTAAAGGAAGGAAGAAAATTGGCGGAGTGAATCGACTTCCCGAGCAAAAGCAGCTTATGAAAGACGCAAAAAAATTGAAAAAAGAGAACTCTCTTCGGCGCATAATATTTTTTTTAACGCGTTCCGTAGCGAAAGTTTTGGTTTCGGCGGATGGACCGATAGGGCCACCTCGACAAAAAATGGAATCCCATTGTTTTATCGTATGGAAAGCACTTTCTGAGTTCTTTCCCGAAGAATATAAAGGAAGACCGGATGCCCATGAAGAGAATAAGGGGAAAAAAGAAAAGACTCGTGCAAGGAAGACAAGAGAATATCGCGAGTATTAACGTGAATGCGTTGGACCGGACAGGGTTATTTCGGATGGAATTCGCGAATTACTCACACAAAGCCTAATTTTTGGCTTTTTTTCCTAACAATAAATCGCTTATATATTCAGTTAATCCGCCCGTCTGTCCGTATGCTAAACAGCTTAAACATGACTTAAGTTACTAATGCCAAAATTCCATTATATGTAGCTCTATAGTATTGCTGCATATGTTATAAATTCCGTGCATATAGGATCAGTTTTTGTGGAGTAATTGGAAAAATCAAAATATTGCGGTGAAGAAAAGCTTATTACTATATGTACGTATACTTGCCCAGCAACTAATCCCTCACTTGTTTCATTATTCACGCAGTATAAAATATTCCCGTGGATGTTTATTCTCTTTCTTTCGTTTCCGGTATAAAATTATTGGGGGGAATTATTTTTATAACGTAGAATATTAGTAAACGTAATGAAGACAGGGGCGAAACCAAAAATCTACAGGTATTAGTCCTAAAAAAGAACACCATATAAATTCAACTACCATCTGTATATTTTTATAGAATACAGAATTACTGAATGGAAAAAAGGTGGTTTAGGAATACTAGAAGGATTACAAAATCCATCCGTGAACTTCTACTGCTGAAAGGCGAAGATCAATTGGCACGTAAAGGGGAAGTTTTCCACCTCCATTTGAAGTATCGTTCAGCATATAAAAACTCGAGATGGGCTGTGTTGCGTCTGTTTCTTTTCCTGGCCCTGGTGCACTTTTTTGCGTGTTTTCTTTTATGAAGGATTCAAAATGAGGCATGAAAGCGGAGCCAACCCGTTCGCACGCCCGTAAAAAATGTTGTTCATTTCCGTCGAATTCATACTTCGAATCCGCGGCAAATATGCGGGAAAGAAAAAGTTTGAAACCAGAAAAATCAAAATTTTCAACTTCTTCGCATTATAATTGTATCGTTAACTAGAGAAATATTTACCCGATGGCATTCTCTGCTATAAGATAGAAAGAAAAAACTTTCATTACTGACTTTTCAAACACTGTCACTTAAGAATGTGACTTGGTTTAACAGGTCGCTTGAGAAATTTTTCTTTCTTTCACCTCTATTATAAAGGTAACTGAAATAGGTAACTATATGTATTCTCGTTCACCTTCAGCTTACGGCAGAATACGTTTATTATATGTTCACAGTATAATTCATTCAGAATCCATTGAACCAATTATGCAGTGCCGTAACTAGGGTATGGCGAAGGCGGTATTTGCCATAGGTGCCGCTTGCAAAAGGCGCCAAACGTTTCCGCAAAAAGTGCGAAAAGTTAATTTCCCTATGACTAAATGTTATTTTAATACTCAAATGTTAATTTATATATAATAAAAACGCTATTATTCTTTATTAAAACGAAGAAAAAATTATATCCTACATAACTAAGGCGTTTCCTTAAACTTTACCATAGGCGCCATATCGCCGAGGTACGCCTCTGCAATTATGTACTAAATGAAATTTTTTAAATGGAATGAACATGCCATGCGCCTGTTTCTGAACTGAAGCGAAACAGCTGTAGCACTTATAGGTATCCGTCACAGAATTTTATTTTGAGACTTTTTCGTTCGGCGTTAAGTGATTTTACACTGATTAAAAATGTTAAATCGTAGGATGCTAACATAAATTTTACATAAACGCTCACAGATATAAAATCTTAAACACAAAAGCATCGCTGGAATTTAGCGAAACACAAAATTTTGAAAGTCCTAAAACAATATTCGATTTAAACTGCTTTTTCCAGCATAAATTAATCTAAATTAATACATAACGCTTTCGAGTTTCAGATTTGCATGCGGTCTTTCGATACTTTTATTGAGTCGTTCGTTGTTCAAATGCAGAGAGATAGAGAGGAAGAGTGGAGCGATGCGCTGATACAGACTGAAGTGAAAGTGTTAGGACCTCAAGGTTTTGGTAGATTTTTTATTTTTAGTGAGAATTCTGTTCTGAATGAATGGATAGAGAGAAAGAGAGAGAGAGGGAGGAAAACTTCTCCGCTTGCGAAGGAAAAGGGACCATCTAAAGAAAGGGGGAATAACGTCGGTTGGAATCTTGATATTTTACTTTGCACTCCTGGAAGAGAGGAATACGTTAGGGAAGGATACAGAATAACAAGAGGTCAAGACGTGAAAGATTATTTCACGAGAATTCATGGGTCCATAAATAATAAAAGACTTCAATTTCACGACGAACAAAATGTATTACGTTAAAGCCCTTGAATATTTAAGAGGCTTTTCGCTGTGAAAACAATTTTCTGTTTTGTTAGGGGGAAAGTAACTCATTCTAGGAAGTGGCCTTCGATGAAAAAAACTTACTGTTGAAACTCGCTGAACATGGTGTTTATAATTTCAAAATATTCTACGCAAAAAAATTAAACATAATGTACACGCACGCGTATATACATCACACGTCGACATCTATGTGGTTAATACTATTGCAAAATGCCTTTTTCGGTCATCTATGTAAATTAGGCAGAGTAGCAATTATGAACTTTATAATAAATAAT
Source organism: Uropetala carovei (assembly GCA_036926305.1). Lineage (NCBI taxonomy): Eukaryota > Metazoa > Arthropoda > Insecta > Odonata > Petaluridae > Uropetala > Uropetala carovei. The sequence continues at coordinate 8,510,911 of JAXCHB010000129.1, forward strand.
CATATTTTAGATGTTCTTTCTCAAACGAAGAAAACCTCTAGTAAAAGTCAATGTTAAATTGTTAAACAACGAAATCAGCGATAAATCCGAGAAGAGTTCTGCTAAAAACTGGATTTGGTCCGATATCATTGACCACCCGGGTAAACATTTAGTATAAACATTCCACAAATATCACAAGCTACTTCTAGACTCCATTCATTCTTTAAGCACAGCCACAAAAATACTCATTTGATATAGTCATAGTTGAAAATCTGTCATTAATAACGCCTTACCTATGATTTAATCTGAGTGGCAATGGACCAATGACAAAAATAATACATCGCGTTAGTTTAAAAATACTAATAGAGCTGGATATTTTTATTTATACGACATTAAAAAAGAATCATTCTATGCAATAATACAAAGACGAGCCAGGAGGAATAACGCATGAATTTATTTTAAGGGATGTACATGACTCAAAAAGACTTTCCCCCACTCTTACCAAAATAACATTCATATCAAGCAGCTATAGTAGTCCCCCCCATTTGCAATATACAATTCATTCAAAAAGTAAGCCATAGACAAAATAAACGAAGAGATTGGCGTAGATAGGAATAAAATCCAAAGGTTAAAAAATGTAAGCCAAACACGATGAACGCTGTAGAATTAACGATGAAAGAGCCAGAATGAATTCCGATGAAAAAAAAGTGTACACGAAAGTCTTATACAAGAAAGTACAGGAAACCGTCAACGGACGCGGTATTGACATTGCTCTGGGATATTTCTGCGCCCGCCGATTTGACATAAGCGGTATATTAGAGCTGGAAATATTAGCGTAGATGTGAGGATTTTTTTAAACATTCATACTGAGTATTTCGTTGTACGGCTGTGAAACTTTGACCATATCGGCAGTGGAGAAGATGAGATTGGAGCTATTTGAGACGGGGTCCTACAGAAGAACGATGAATATTACGCGGACATAAATGCTTAAAAAAAAGTAGTAAATGAGGAAAGAAGTACAGTCCAACTTCTACAAGTCGAACGTCTATAACTCGAAGCGAATTCGTTTTACAGTACAACATCTGCTTCGCGTTATTTTGCTTCTATAACTCCAATTTTCTGTGTCTCGAATATATTTCCCTTTAGGTTCGACTTATAGAAGTTCCACTGTATATGGAAAAGTTTAAAACGAGGAAGGGACATATTAGTGCGACACACATTAAAAACCATAATCGAACTACAAATATAAGGGAATAACATAAGAGGAAGGCCGCTAATAAAATACAAAGAGCAGTTTATAAAGGACATGGCCCCTGGGAATTGTGATTAAATGAAAATATTAGCGAAAAACCCATACAAGGATTGATAACTACTGATGACGAAACTATTCGCGGATTTAAACCCACCGCGTCACGCGTAAATTGCCTCCATCGATACGTAAGCAATGGAGCTGCAACATTCGCAAGATTTGGCATCCGCGGTGATTTCCCAAGAACGTAAACCCCGCGATTGTTGAGGGTTTCTATTGAGTTTTAAGATTTTCACGGGAGGAGGGGGAAGGGAGGGAGGGGGGGGGGGGGTGCTGGGAAAAGGGGACGGAAGAATGAAGGAGTGTTTTTAAAGAGAGGATTTGGCGAGGCGGAAATAGCAGAAAGGGAATGCCGAGAAGAGAGAGAGAGAGGAAATAGGCGCGGGAGTAAAGAGAAAGTGGACCGAAGTGGCAGGTCCACAGAAATCGATCAAGTGTTTCCTGCAGCGTAAAAAATATTGTGCGGGAACCGGAATGAGATATGCTTTCCGCTAAAAAGGCCCAATCCAGCGAGAAGATGTGGAGTAGATGAAATATTCATGGAAAGATACAAGAGGAAGAGAGAATGAGAAAATAGGAAACGGAAGTGAAGGATGGGACTAGCCGAGGAGCACAAAAGGGAGAGAAAGGTACGAAAAGGGCGTTTTCAGGTTTGGCGGAGGAGAAAGCGAGGAGAGGAAAGATGGAGCCGGATGATAATCAATATTCAATTTTCTTAATCTACGGGAAATAAAAGGATGTGCAAGTGTATGTATACTTCTACAAGAGTTGAAGACGCAAACAGCATTAGGATAAGAGGTTTCCTTAATTCTCTTAAAATGACAAAAACATTGTATTATATAAATTGAAGAAAGTTACTTATTGCATTTGCCAATCAATCAATGTATTTGTGTGTGTGTATACACACACACTTGCGGAAAAGTAAAGGTAAATATGGATATTTAGGGCAACTATGTGTTGAAGGAAAGTCAGTGAGCCGGAAGGAGAGAGGTTGGGGTGTCGGAGAGAGACATTTATAGACGTTGTTGGAGCTTTCGGTATGACCCCTTCGTCAACAAAAACTGATGTGGCCAACACACGACTTTCTCCATATTTGGGGTATAGATATTTAAATTATTATGAATGGAATTATGAGGGAAAATTATCATTTCGTATCGTAAAAAAATACAGTCATCCTTATTGCCGTAAATTAGGTATATTTTTAATATATTTACAGAATTCACCGCTACATGGTGGTGGCGCTGTATACTGGAAATTAAGAAACAGCAAAATATCTCCGAAATGGATGGTTCTACGAAAATTTGTTACAAACAAAACCTGGAAGAAATATTATTCTCTACAACTTTGGTCCTCACGAAGATGACCAATTACGACGTTTTTAAGGAGATATTTGACGGAAACCGAAAAAACCGATTATTTATAAATAATTCCTAAACAATAACTGCTATGGAAAATTGTTTGAAATAAAAGATGTAAGAAATTACATTTTATACATATTTTGCAATAGTCAGTGTATACAATAATGACGTATTATCGGAGAAATATCGCAAAACCGAATCGGGTTTTGAATAATCCTCGACTTTCGGTTAACCGTTATTGTCCAAAAACTAATCAGTTGTTTATGCTCATGCTAAAGTGTTATATATGAAGTTTGGTAACGATATGGCAAGTATTTTTAGAGTTAGAGCGCCCAAAGTCACATACACACACAGACATCATTCCGAAAATAGTCTAAACGTGTTCTATGGACCTCAAAACGTGTATTTCCGTTGAAATCTCGAAGTCGATTTTTTCGTGATCACAATACACCTATCCCTTGATTTACACGGTACTTGATTTACATGGTTTCGGTTTAACACGGCCATGAAAATGTAACCAGATATGCTTTAAACGATAAGAGACTCGGTTTTACACGGTACTGATGGTGCAAGCAAGTAAAATTTTAAAAAAGTACATTTCAAAAAATTCTGGATGAACTGGATGCAGACAACACGCTTAGTGTCAGCCAAGTTTGGAAACATAGTACCCAATATACATATATGTTACATAAATGACTGAATTGAAATTTGCGAAAAATAAATGTACATATGTACAAATAAAACATTAATTATTCATTTTATTAACAATAAGGATTTTTTGGAACCTATCCCCCCATTTTCTATACAAATGTTAGTCTCGATTTACACGGTTTTGATTTCCACGGTGGTTTTGCAGAACCTATCTACCGTGTAAATCGAGCGATAGGTGTACTTTCCCCATACTATGTATGGAGAAAGTAACAAGAGAGACACAACCTAGACCCCTACACACACACACACACACACACACACACACATATATATATATATATAAACACACACAAATAAATATGCGTGTACACAACGAAATTAAAACTATTTCCTTAGCAATAACAAGAGTTATGAAAATGAGTGATCCTATAATATGCTAATATAGTGCGTCGTCACAAAGTATGATTTCAAGTAACTTGTATATGTATACATACGCATACATCACTTTTGTATGAGACGCATTGAATGAATGTAACAGATTAAAATGTATTGTTTCGTTTGAAATAACCGTATTTGAGTATTAAGTGTTTTTATAATTTCATATTATCGCTGAATACGGTATGGTAGTTTAGACAAATTATCTAGCTAAAGATGCCATAGGTCAATATAATCCCACTAATAATCTCAAAACTTCCTTAAATATTATGCAATAATAAACGGGCCCTTATTCTAAGATTAAGGATCCTTCGGAGATTGCCATTAATTAAATATCGAAGCATGCGTTATGCCAATTGAATTCAGTTGTGTAAACGACTTCCCTTTTCGTGAAATTACGCCGAGCTTCAATCATCCAAAGTGATATATCTTATTAGCAACTTCACGCAACACACGAATCAACGGAGTTTTTCCGCAAATAAAGAAAACCGAGACTTTCTCCGCCTCACCTCTTCCATCATCAAACATAACGAAACCTAAATATAGAACGGAAATTTTTCGTGTCCCGCATAAACAGCGAAAACTAGTTTTCCATTAAAAGAATCCGTGTTGATACGAGCTAAGATCCCTCCGACAAAATAAATACCGATATTTCCGTGAAAAATACAGAATCCTTTTTTTTTCTCCGAAAAGGGCACAATTCAAACACGAGAGAGCAGAGATGACAAACCAATAACATTCATCCAAACAAACGAATTTCCAGCGAAGTCTAACAAAACCTCGTCCAATCGCCTAAAATATTCAGAGAGAGAGAGAAAACGAGAAATGCGTATGGAAAGAGAGAGAGAGAGAGCGGAATAATTTTATATTTATTTCCATCCAAACCATCCCTCCTCTCCTCTTTTCTCCTCACTGTTGGATCCATCTAGCGGCATATATGGAAAATACGTTTTGGCTTGCGAGAGGGGGGGAGGGGGGGGGGTAGAAGGGAGGTGGAGAAAGAGAGAAAGTGTTCCCCGGTAAAATAAGCGATTACCTTCTATTTGACTCCAATTCGGGTAAACAGGGGCCAACGTTCAACAAACACGGAGAGGATTACCAATGAAAATTCTTGGAGGGATTGAAGGAATGGGGGAGGGGGGGGAATAGAGAGGCGTGGGTTTCGGGATAGGGAGGGGAGGGAGAGGGTGGAATGGAATCCCCTTTTTCGGGTTATGGGTGGAAGGGTTTCATATATGTTCGAAAGGGAAAGACTGTTCGCCATTCTCTCAATCGATCTTGGGCAGTCCGATGACCCGAAAAATTATCCTTTCATCCATTCTCTTGTCTCTCTCTTTCCGGAATTCTCAATTGTGACCCTGATTTCCTGCTTTCAATCACTTCCACTCGAAGATATAAAATTAGGTCTCCGGGTTTTGAAAAGAAAAACTATTGTTCTGATTTATAATGGATTCGTATCGAAATGCCGTCGATTTTTTCTATTAAACTTGAAATTCCTGAGAAATTCTAAAAATGTTATCGCCGTGGCATCCTCTCATAAACTTTAAGGCTCGTTTTTGGGCAAAAAACATAAAGTTAAATTAGTGTGACAATGATATCGCTTAAACAGCGATCGATACATTTCAAACAAAAGCTTATCAATCGCCAATTTAACTTACATATTATAATATATTATTTTGTAAAATGAAATCACTTACTTTAGCACTTAGAGCTGGTTGTACGCTCCCCATAAAGATTGAAATGCTTACCTGCAAAAGAAAAAAAATAGACTTTATTGCAATGATAATCAGATATTACTCAAAACAATTTAAAGCGTTGTATAAACGCTCACAGAATAAATAAAAAACAGCGAAACTCTAAAAACACATTCACGTTCTACTAATATAAATAGGGCTGATATTATTACGAATTTTTACATATAATATTTATTGGGCTAAAAAAACTACTCTCACCATTTATCGAAAAGTGAAACAAAACAATTACATTGTTCGGTTCCGCGACAATGGCATTGACGACAATTACCTCTACTCCAAGGCCGGAAGATGAATAGCAGCATAACAGACACTATTTCCTAATTTTACTCAATAAACTTAATTTAGAAACGTAGTCTAATTAGATATGGTAGATTGTGAAATGATTCTTCCGGATTTTACTGAATTCTGCATTGATATGATACTTTTTAACGAGATTCCATTAGTATACCAAAACAAACTTAAGTTTAAACGATTTATTAATAAAATAAACTTCATTGTTCTCGGAAATTACGTGCAGAAATGTGACATACATTTTTAAATGTAAGTGCTTTACAGCTTTATAATACATTAAAACGCATAGATATATTTTTGGTGATAAAATTAACTAAACTAAATTAATTAATCTCCTATATTACTCAATTAAACGATATTAAGCCAACAGAGAAAAAAAGAGCGGATATAAACCCATAAAAGTTCCTTCAATACAAGCTCAGGGCAAGCCAAAAAAAAAAAAAATCCACGGTTAACACATAATAGCGGTTATTATTGATTTGAAAGCATGCCCCTCCTGAATTATGCTCCATAAATTACCGCATTATATTTATATAGAGCAATTCAATTGGGATATAACAATACATTCAATAAATAAATATATATATATATTTCAATAAACAAGGACTCTTTTATAATCCTAATCTGCGAGGTTTATTATATTTTTATACGGACTCCGCTTTTTAAAAGCATCGATTTCCCATCAATTTTTTCTCCCGGAGAAAATAATGTTATAAACTTCCAATATTTAAAAACAAAAATACGCGCAGAGGTAGAGGGTGGAAATGAGGCGTATGAAAAACGAAACTGTAATAAAGGTACCAGAATCCTTTGGCCGGAGGTCGTAAATTCCAAAAAAAAAATAAAGAAAGTAATTCTCTCTCTCTCTCTCTCTATATATATATATATATATATACATATATATATATATATACACACACACACACATATACGTATAGATCCTAGACGACGTTAGCAAGGAAGAACAATCAGCGTTGCGAAAGCAATGGTTATTGACCGTGTCAATACTCGCTTCGACCTGAGCTTTTGGAATTGGATAATGGGTAGGAAGAGAGGGAAAATAAAAATAAATAAGACGAGGAAATAAAACGCTTTCTGAGCGAGCACTTAAGCGCACGCGAGGGAAATTTCGTCGCTAGGAATATTTTATTCTTATTCCTCGTGCCTGAGTAGGCATCCCCTTCACCAAGTCGCATGCTTTATATAAAAGGGGGAGGGGAGGAGAGAGGATTGCCTCTGGTGCACAGGTGAGCAATTTTCCTTCGCGTGTCAAGCCGCTATGCAAAAAGGTTCGAGATACGAGAGAGAGAGAGAGAAAGAGGGAAAGTGAGAGAGAACGGAGCACGTCACCGACGTATATAAAATAAAAAAATAATAAAAACAAAAGCCGAACGAAAAATACTAAGCTTTACGAGGAGAAAATAAAAAGAGTATTATGACGATAAAAAAAATGGGGGAAGGACCGCTCAGGCAAGCCAGAAGACTCGTAAAAAATGTATAAGTGTTTAATAAAACTTATAAATGCTGGTAGTAACATGAGGAAGCGAGTGAGCTTATAAGGACGGAATTGTCTACTTGGTAAAAAAAAGAGGTTAGAATAAGAGGATGTTTTATATTTTTGTAAAGGGGGGAAAATTGAGAGAATTTCTCATCGTTTGAGTTTGAGAAAATGTTTGCACGAGTGTCGCTTCAAAGATCACAATGTTGAGGAAATGGCATTTAACGTCGTAACTATGAATTGAACAGAGGTAAAAGACAACAGAAGCGGAAAGAAGAGAGACAAACTTTAACGCGTGAAAACACCAACATAATAAACCTCATATGCCTCGAGATATAAGAGAAATTCCGGTTGATCGATACGCCTATTTAGGAATAGCACGCACGATAGCTAATACCATGCAATCAATTACTACTGTGCGCTTTAACACCTTTGTAAGGCGTAGGGCAAGTACATATCGTGCATATGTACGTACCTAATTCTCTATAAGAATTTCATCTTAAAAGTTCGAAATTCCGATATACGCATACACGGTGTTCAAAAAGTCTCTATATAGTAGATAGATAAAAATTGCAGGTTGGCAACACTAATGCTTACTAGGGCTATAACCTCACTTGCAAAAATGGTTTCGTCTCTAGAGGAAAGGATTGTCTTGCAAGTGAGTTTATGACAATAGTAATCATCAGTGTTGCCAACCTGTAATTTTATCTACCTACTCTATAGAGACTTTATTAACTCCCCAAGCACCCCCCTCCCCCCAAATGCACCACTGTAATTACGCCCTTTCAAAATAGTTACCATCTTTTGCATAATTAATAGCGTGAGCGATGAAGTGATACGTTTTCTTAGAATTAAACCTTCGACATTTTTTTTACTGAACAGCGCAAAGTTAAAAAAAACAGAACCCGTTCCTTAAAGTTTACTACAAAAACTTCGCTGTAGCGGAAAATGGGTGCGGATTCCGAACCGTAAAAAGCAACACTAAAAATTACCCATAAAAGAAAGGGAATCGATGTAAAAAATCCCCTCAACTATGGCGTGTCGTATTGGAGCCGCGGCGATAAGGCTTATGGCTACTGAAGAAGAAAAAAAAACGTGAATTTCCCAGGCGCAATCGTTTTTTGTTTTTTTTTTAATTCTTTCCAGAAACAGTGATTTTTTCAGGACTGAGGAAAAAAGGAAGGCCAAAACACCGAGAGAGAGAGAGGAGAGAAAGTAAAAATAGGATCGAAGGGAAAACGTCACGAAAGATACGATTGCGCAAAAAAGAATAACGAAAAATTTTTTTCGGAGAAGCCTAAAAATTTTTAGAGAAAGGAAAAAAACTTGATGGGATAGATTTACTAATTATTTTCCCTTGAAACTGAAGGGGAGACTTCGGGGGAATATTTTCTCCTAGGAAAAAGGATTCGTGCAACAAAAAAAAACGCGTGCTTAATGACTTTAGGCTACAATTTCTGAGAATGAAAAAAAGTGAATATGAAGATAAAGGAACAGTAGAATTTAAGAATTACTAACTTCAAACCATTTATCTTTAGCTATAACTTAGAAAATTTATCATTAGATCTTAGTTCAGCTTCGTGCTCTAATAAAAAAAAAATACTTTATGATATATAAGTTGACCGACTGTGACCATTGATTAGAAAGAATCCATTACGTAGCATACGAAAACTTATACATATACATAAAAGTTCTCGTAGAAATCAGGCATAAAATCAAATGCGAATATTTTTATGTACTATAACAAATGTAAAGAAATAATATATATTTTGTTATAGTTATATACTATATTTGTAACCTTCTTAAGTATGGTATATGAAGCCATTGAGATTCCTTAAGCTTTTGGCATAGAATTACGTTCCGACATGCAGCAAAAGCAACGTCGACGTGAAATGACGTTCACTCATGCAACGTACGTTGCAAGTGATATTCTTGTGAATTTACATTCAATTTTCACAATAAAGGATTGTTATAAGAAAAACCTTCCTCTGCGATTTTTTCCGAAACAAAAACATCCATTTTTTAACGAATAAGAAGACCATTACTTGATCTCTTGTCCTAGATATGTTTCTTTTGTTTAGTTTACTCGAGTAAATTGATGTCGACTCTGACCCAAATGAAGAGATACCGGCAAGTAACACGGTGATGAACCATTCTCTCTTTTATTGCTAAAATATCTTATGATAAACTTATAAATACCTACTTCGTTATTATACACCGTTATGGCTTAATTTATAATTATAATTTCTCTGCGATTATCTAAATTAGATGCGGCCCCCGATAGCGTTTTGTGTGGCCCGCGAAGCAGAGATGAAAAAGAGATCCGTAAAACTTAACGCATAAACTCATATTTATTATCCAAATAATGATTGTAAAGCATTTAATACTGAAATGTTTATCCTTAACACTAGAACGGCGGACGCGGTCATTTTGACCGCTGGGCTTTGCATTTTATCTCGATGTGTTCTTGTTTTTTCTCCGATCTCTTTCCTTTTTGCTGACTTTTATTATATTAATGTCAAGCACAATTCAGCTGTTTTTTACGGTGATCCCTGTAATACATTTTTATTTACAAGCCTTACCTTACCTGGCGGCAGCTGTCATTTTGACCGCTGCGCATTTTTCCTCACCCGTCTTTAGATTACTAAAGCAGATCTTCATTTGTCTCTCATTTTGTGTCATCGGCAGTTATGTTCGTCGTATCTACATTGTATCTAACTTATTATCTGATTCCACACTAATGATGCTGACGAATATTAGTACGCTCACCGGTTAGTGCTCTGCGACTCCTTATTGAGAATTCCATGATCGCGCACATAAAGTAATGTACTGAAGCTGAGGCAAAAAGTCAAACAAATAACAAATCGTTAATTAATTAAGTTGATTTGAATCTTTGTGTAAATTTTCCCGCTTAAAAGCTACGGATAAATAACGAGCGGTCAAAATGACCGCCTCCGCCGTTCACGGGGCGTCGTCCGGTCCCGCCGTCCTAGTGTTAAAACGTAATATAGAATTCATTTCCACTTACATAACACCTTATAATCTCTCAATAACTTCAATTTAAACTCTAGTCAGGCCTGCCAAAGCATTGGCAACTTCCAATGCGGCCCCCAGAAGGATTCACCACCACTTACGCGGCCCGTTTATGTGGAAAAGGTTCCCCACCCTTGATCTGAATACCGCCGCACTTGACGAGCCGAGAAAAACATCGATTTTTCATGGACGCGAGCGACATTGAGAAAGCATATGACAAATGATTCAAATTTGCAACTACCAAATACCTTCCAATACGTACAATACACGCCCAATAAAATATGGCACGCAGTTAAACCAAATACCACATACATTATAAGAGGGAATCTATCGCTCAAAATACACCTTTTAAAAAAACATTAAACCAAAATTTAACGGAACGAGTTTTAAAAATAGAAATAAATGAAAATGGCCGGAGTCGGGGTTGGTGGTGAAACGCGCCCTCGTAGACGGAGATAAGAGAAATGACGGCTTGGAAAAAAGTTAGAGAGAGAGAGAGAAAGGGGAAAAAACAAGTTTTTATCCCTCCACGTGTGGTATCTATACGGTGAAAGCAAGAATTCGTCGGAATCAGAAAAGCATATCTTACTCGAAAAAAATGTGTTTGTGTATATATATATATAACTTTTCTTTCATTTCCTCGGGTTTTGCGAGATGAAAGAAGAAAAGAGAGAGAATGAAATAATGCCTCCTTTCTTCTCCTCTCCCCGATCTACCTCCATATCTCCCCCGAGTGACTACACTGGCCGAGCTGCGTAGGTTTTTCGGGTTTGGTTGGCGCTCGTCGACGGAACTGTTGTGAATTGCAGATTGAAAGGGTATGATTTGAAAATCGAAAGGCGAAAGGATAATATACAGGGAGGAGAGAAGGTGGGGTGGGGAAGAGAGAGATTTAGAAAGATACACCAATGGGTAGGCAGAAGGGGGGAGGGAGGGAGGGAATGGAGATAGAGAGAGAGAGAAAAATAAAAAAACCTTGATTTCTCGACCGCTGCTGGGAAACGAAAGAAGTTGGAAACCATTCACGAGTGCATCTTTTTTCCCATAGGTCTGCCTCCACCCCAAAGAGGGAGGCGTTTTCTATTACGTATGTGGACAAAAGAATTGATATGACGCGAGTAGTCCAGGAAAGGGAACGTGACGAGAATGGAACAACCCTCCCCGCCCGAGGATATTCTTTTTTTTTTAAGAAAAAAACACAGGAATAGGAGAGAAAGAGAGTTCTCGGGCATAAAAATAGCATCTCCATTATTTTTGTATCGCGCGTGGAACGTAGCGATATTGTGTGTAAAATAAATTATATATATATATATATATATATATATATATATATATATATATAGGTATATATATATATATATATATATATATATTCTTTTTATTTGGCCGAATCGAGATGTTTGTTTGGAGGTTTTCGTGTTGTTTTACTTATTTTCGTATGCGTAAATACTCATTCTCCCCCCACCCCTCCCCAATACGAAGAAGAATCTACGGAGGCGGCATTGTTGAGAGATACCGAACGGTAAGGCCATTGGTTATTTTCTTTCGAGGTAAAAAACAAAATATATATGGAGGCGATCGAACGTTCGCACAATTTAACACGATCCAAAACTATATAAATAGAATAACGGTAACGATTGTGGAGAAACGCTTTAAAATACCAACGAGAAAAATATTTTTCATACAGTAAAAAAGTTAAGTTAAACAGTTGGATTTTTGCCCAAAGCAAAACTTGTTCCGTTGAGATATTTGCGGAAAAAATGTCAAAACCAACTTTGACTATCAGAAATTAATTTACGCTCAGCATGGCAGGCAAATTTAATGATGATTCAGGAAGTTTTATCAAATTACTTTTATTTTTAGAAAGGAAAGAGTGCATACAAAGTAGTCACGATATCGTAATCCGATATTTAAATATAGGTATGGAAGATGTCATCAGCGATAGCTAATAATTCCGAGCAATACAGATGTCGAAATGTTAAATAGCAGTGGTCGGAAACGTATGGCCCACGGGCCACATGCGGCCCCCGAGAGCGGTTTATACGGCCCGAGAAAGCAGCGATGAAAAAGTAATTGAAAAAATTCAAAAATTCAATAAAATAATGATATTAAAAACTTTTTAAATGAAGTTTCAGCTCTCATTATGTATAATGCGGCTCTGCGAAGCATTCACAACTACGCATGTGGCCCGCCATGCAAAAAAGTTTAACGAGTCCTGCTATATAGCATCAATTTATAGCCGGAATAAAACAAAATGAATTGTTACCTTCAAGAGCTACGTGCTAAACTTCATAGTTTTATAATTTTATTGCCTAAAATTTTGATGGTTTATATAACGTATATAATGTTTAAAAACTTACATAGAAAAGTATACATCAAATTATACATAATTAAGGAATAAAATATTGAGCGCTCGAACCAATAAAGGGTAGGAATTCACGACTGTTTTCACGAAATCGCTAAATTGCTCGAACATTAGAGAAAATTACTGTACATCTGTACGTTATCCTGGACATCGTGGAGGCCAACACGGACACGTCACAGATTCAAATCCTTGATACGTCACGCCTAGGTATGACGTCGGTCGCTTCTTTAAAAAAAAACACTCGGTTACCCTACGCTTACTCTTACAAAAACCGCGCAATTGCAATAAAACAAAACGAGAGCCACGGAATGTAGAAAATAAAAAAAATTAAATACATCGCAACTCGCCTTGTCTCTCACAACCGAGACGCGCCAGAGAGCGTCGTGAACATAGGTAGCGCTCCCTGAAAAAACGGAAACTTTTCCAGTCGGATAACGTCGCAATCATAGCCACAATAGCTCGCTCCGAAAGCCGCCTTATAGGGCATTCTTGGCGGTTAAAAAAAAAAAAAAGAATCCAGAACAAAACGGGAGATGAAGGGGAAAAAAAAGAATAAAAATAAAATCCGAAACGGCCACCATTGGTTTCAATCGATGCCTTTCTCACGCACGAAACCCATTCCGTCAGAAAAGAAATTCAACTGGAAAGATTTTGAAAGAATTCAGTGTGGTGATTATTTAAAAAACCCTCGAAAAAAGAAGAAAGGTGAAAGGACGGAAGATCTAAAGGGATTGAGAGAATAATAATTCGGTAAAAAAAAATAAAGATAGCGGAGGATAAGTCAATCGTTTCGCGTTGTGTCCAAATTAACTTCATCAGAAAATCACCCCTTCTATTTTCCTGCCCACCTACTACAATGCCTCCTTTATTTCCTCTATCTATCCAACATTTAGAAACAAAGTTAGAGAGAGAGAGAGAGTGGAGAAAGGGTCAGAAACACGTTAAAAGTGGAATTAATGAGGGCTGGACACAATGGCAGAGTTTTGAGGAAGAAGAAAAAAAAAGTCGAAAAAGATGGGAGGTGGCCAATTTATTTATTTTTATTATTAAAGAATATTTTACCCTCGGCGGCAAGGACGCAAAGTGAGATTAGACCCTCTTTTGTTTCACGAAAAAAAAATATTTAAAAGATATATTTTCACTCCATCCATCCAGCCTCCTCCCACCCTCCCTTGTACAACGACTCTGGAAAAGACAAAAGAGAGGCGGCGAGCGAAAGCTCTCCGCAGTTACGCGCGTTCTCTAAAAATGATAGCGTATCCGAACCCAGAGGGTAGTTTCGGGATGGAGGACAATGGCAAAAAACGAAAGCGAACACAGTGAGAGAGAGGGAGAGATGGGACGGGAAAGGGAGTTCCATGCACTCGTTCTCTTGACGGCATTTGAGGAGGAAATTACGAAATTATTTATCATTTTTTCGTCTCTCTCTCTCTCTCTCTCAAACACACGAGGATTAAAACCGCTTCGTAACGCGAGATCGTGATGAGAGCGAGCGATGCCAGGGTCTAAATGAAGTTCTCACCGGGGAAAAAAACAGAATGGCGAGCGAATTTATAAGGGTCCTATATGTAACCCTATCTCCCACTTCCCTTGTGGATTTCTAAACCTAACGAATTGTTTCGAGTATGCGTGTATGTGTGTGCGCGTGCGTGCGTGTGTGTGCATGTATATACCTAAAGAAGATACGAGGACCTACAAAAAATTGCTTCAACAGAAAAATTACAATTCCAGGCGAAATGCTGTCTAATCCTACCACTCCGAGGTTTATTTATTTTTATTTTATTTTCACAAACTCGTACTTTTATACAGAATTTTACGGCCTTTGTAATTGGCGTAATAACAGTAACAAGCACGTACGAGCATGCCCTTGGCAGGATTCGAACTCGCGACCCTAGCATTTCTAGCATTTGCAGCTAGACACGCTAACCACCCATCTAATAGTTAATTCGCTAAGTTCGATGTTTAAATCGGTCCGGTACTTTTGACTAAAAGTCTTCGGATATTAGTGAAATAACTGCTCCATAAAATGATAGCTTCGATAGGAAAGGCACGTAGAATCAATAGTATTAATGAGTAACTGCGGATAAAATGCGTTCTGTTACATGTGGCAAATGAAATAGCCAATGCCACGCACACGAATGATACTATTATATATCCAGAGAAAGATTACATTAATTTTCGTCTAAAAAATAAAGTATGATAAATATCGTAACGATGTTCCGCACAACAATTTAATTGCCATAGCCTCGTAATTTTAGTAATCTGTTGATTACTCTGCGTAGACTATTTAAATATTTTGACGTAACGTTTTTAGCACGTTTCATTGCCTATATTTCAGTGTTGTGTACTAATTTAAGTGTCCCTAATATTATAATTTCTAATTATTTATTTAATAGCCCAAAACTGTGAAAAAATATAATGAAATTAGTCTTTTAAAAAGTAGTCATCTATGGGCATCGTATATTTAAGAAAAGAAAATCATTGAGTATTATTGATATTGAAGATCGATATACTGAGTTATATTCTACGAAAGGTCAAACAAAAATTGCATTTTTTTTAAATAGTCATAATATGTTGCGAAGTCATAAGAAGGGAGATTGCTAGGAAAGAGGTAGATAGAGAAAAGGAATATTATATGACTTGAAAGACAGGAACGGATATAACAATATAAAAAGGCCCTGAATGAGACAGATGAACCAATGCGTTAACAAAATTTACAGTATTTTTCGAATTTAACATCCTGCTGCGCATTTTTAATATTTTTACGTATAAAGAAGAACAATGCATCATCTGCTGGAAAATCTTATTGTGAGACATCACTTGGCATAGGACATGGACAAAAGAACAACTACCTGTAAAACAGCATCGCACTGCATTCTTATGATTTTCCGAACATGACGGAACCCGTAAATTTTCAACTGTTAAAACATTATCCTAATAGTATACCAACTCTCTCCACCGAAATCTACTAAGCCCGAGCAAAATAAATTAGAAGAGCTCTCGAAACGTGTCCTTGAACTTTAGGAAAACCTAATTAGCGGAAATGGCTAGCTCCGCAAAACTTCGTAAACACTTTCCAGGGCACCAGAACTACCGTAAAACACGGTTCATAATTATTGAATCGCTATAAATTCCCTCGGCGAAATATCTTCAAAAGTGAGCAAAATAATTACCCCGGAGCAATGACGAAACAGAGGGAACGGATTAATTTTTTTTTTATAATGAAAACCTCTCGTACATTTTCTCCTCTTGGAGTCAACTAATTTAATTTCCCTCGTCTTTTTTTTTAACTATCGATACCGTCCCCTACCCCCTTCTCCGTCGGATTCTGTTACTACCACTATTACGGCGGCAGCTGACTCCCTGCAGAAACCCGTACGAATTGGGGGAGTGCCATCTGAGATCGGTAACCCTTTTCCCCACCCTATATCCCGAGAATTACCTTTGCATATACGCCACCTGGCGCCCCCTCTCTTCTGAGTGTCCCGGGTGTGGACTTAGTAGTTCGTCGTATTAACCCGGTAAGGAAACTTTTCGGGAGGAAGGGGGGTGGGGTCTCTCTCTCCTCTCCTCTGTGTGTGTGTGTGTGTGTGTGTGTGTGTCGCATCCTCTCTGAATCCTTTCTCTCCATCTCCCGTTTTATATATTCATGAGACCTGCTTCAATTTTTCATTGACCGTAAGCCGTAAGGCGCGAGTGAAATTGAAGCGGAGTATTTGGGTATTCATTAAAAGCCGATTGCCTCGCAGACCGCGTGTGACGTCAAATGTAAAATAAAATTCCGATTAATTCGGTTTGTTCCTAACGAAATCTCGTTTGGTTTCCCAAAACTCCTTTCGAAGTCGTTATGTTTTTATTTTTTAAAAAATTAATACGTCGATTATTTTTGGTAAACACGGGAGACGCGCACACCGTTTAAGGGTTATGTACCGATATGCGCGGGGTACTGGTTTCATACCCTTAGGTCAAGGGTCAAACCGAAACGGAATTAATCTCCGGTTAATGACGAGCGGAAAAGAATGCAAATACCAGACTTTGTATTTGCTTAACATGACCCTGCTTCGGTGTTTGATGAGGGAACGATCCGAAGCCCTTCCATCTTTTACCGTCGGAAATTTTCATTTCGAATCGAAACGTAGCATTTTTTCTATCTGACAGGATTCCATTCGCGTGGGGAAAAATTTTGTGTTTCGCTCGAAAGATCAAGGGACGCAATTATATTTATTCTTTTGCTTCCTTTTGAGGGAGGAAAAAAGAAGTTAGGAGACCTTGCGGACAATTTTTTCACGAGGAAACGCGCGAAACGTCAGAAAGATGTAAAAGGTGAAGAAATTAAATTAAATTAAATTAAAAAATAAATAAATTTCAAACCGTGACCGGTTCCCATCACAACTAAATTGTTTTTTTCCGCTGGATTTTGGAACGGCGAGTAAAAACTGAATTATAAAAAGGTCGGCGGAAGTCAATTTGCGAAATCGCGCGAAAAAATAATAAGGAATAAAAAAATCGCCCTCGATCAACTTGCAGGTAATTCGCTCGCAGGGTGAGACAACCAGTGCCGTAACTAGGGTATGGCGAAGTTAGCATTTGCCATAGGCGCCGCAAAAGACGCAAAACGTTTCCGCAAAGAGTGCGAAAAATTAATTTTCTCGTAAATAAGTGTTATTTTAACACTGAAACGATGATTTGTTTATAATAATAGTGCTATTATTCTTTACTAAAATGAATAAAAAATTATAGTATCCTACATAACCGAGGCGTTTCCTAAAATTTGGCCATAGGAGCCATATCGCCAAGGTACGCCCCTGGAGACAACATTTACCATTTCTCCGACGCGATTTTAACAATTTATCCTCCCTCCATGTTCCATTCGCTTGCAGTCAAAACAAGCGGCGAGCGAGATTTTCACGGTCAGTACGCTTAATCTTTACCGCCCTCAAAGGTGCAAGGGAGATTTTTCTCCCCCTCACTCCCGGTTAAATGTAAGAAGGGACTTCACTGTCTCAATTTCGCCCTAAATAAAGTCGTTTGTCTGTCTGTGTGTCTGTATGTCTGTCCCCTTAGTGGTTAGGTGGAGGATGGGACTTCCTAGTTCTCAATCTCGCTTAAATAAAGAAGATATCAAATCTAATCTAACATAATCTAATCTTATCTCTCCCTCCCTCTCCTTTTCTTTCTTTTCTCTCTCTCTCTCTCCTTTTCTATTCTTTTTTCATTTGTTTAGTTTCAGGTATTTGTCTTCTGTTTGTATGTTTATGTTATTATTTTTATTGTCATTTGTAATTCATAACGTAGGGTTAAATGAAAGAAGGGACTATGTCGTCTCAATTTCTCCCGAAATAAAGTCGTTCGTCTGTCTGTCTGTCTTTTCTCTACTTCTCTCTCTATCTAGACCAGAGGTGGCAAACCGGCGGTTCTTCAGACGTTAATGGGCGACTCCTTGAATCTTCGAGCAGGAATTCGGCGACTATCAAAGATAGATAACATCGTACTTGTAACTATATTGTAGTCTTGTCGAAAGAGGCAATACCTATTTGAAATTTAAAAACGAGTGACATTCATCGTACGAGATATATTTTTTCGCATGCTGGTTTGGAGGCGGAGTATGAAACTCCAATACTCTGACCGGGGATTGTGATTGTAGGTACAGTAGCCCCTCGAAAACCGCGGTTTTGTGTATCCGCGGTTGAAAGTTGTACCTCGCTTTTGCCAAACGCGTTCTCGCAGTCTTGGGTATTCGCGATTCTCTGTGCGGTCGTGTCTAGTTGGCTAATTGCTAATATTAAAATTTAGGCAAGAGGAAATTCGCTGCTCCCGAGCAGGGCCGGATTAAGAGACCCATGGGCCCCACGCACAGCGCGTTTAAGGCCCCACCGAAATCGTCAATTTTTTTAAAAGTAACATTTTGCAAGATTTTTGATCTGAGCGGCAACCCTTGGAAAGGGTTTCGGCAAGACGGGGTAGAGTCAGCCCACTTTGGGCCCCCTTGTCCTCGCGTGTTTTGCATACCGCCTAATCCGGCCCTGTAAACAAGTAAGCTAGAAGAAATCCAATTCTCAGGGATACCTGCTTACGCAACGACCATACCACGATGAAAACACGGGTTCTCGTCCGATCACCGACGTTAAGCATCGTAGGGCCCGGATAGTACTTGGATGGGTCACCTGGGAACACCGGGTGCCGTTGTCAGTTTTGCAAAATTTTCCCTCGTGTTTTGCGGATTCTGTCGGAACGATTACTATTTTTCCTACTTACGTCATTTCCATTTTCTTTCCTCGAGTGCATTTTGTTGAGCTTGATCCGAAAAGCGTGTATTCGATTTAAAAATCGACCTGATTTAGTACTGGCAAATTTTATATTCTTTTCAAATAAAAATTATGGTTATCAAACCTTTCTGGTGACGTTTAAACGTTTAAAAAAAATTGATAATAAGCTCCGTTGAAACCCGTTATTCGGCCCACCGTGAACCGAAATTTTTAATTTGTAAATAAAGGTTGCACACTCATTTAATATAATATTTCAAAGAAGCTGATGCTTTGCAGTATTTCAACAATTTGAGGAAAATAAAAGAAAGAACGGCTCGATGAACAGAAAAAATTATGGTATGGGAGTCAGGAGCGTAATTTAACAATTCTATCCACCATTAAGAGAACTATGGGACCCAACCACAACACATTTAAGGTTCCACTCAAATCGTAAATTTGTAACAAGTAACAGTTATTGTAAGGTTTGTGATCTGTATGGCAGCGCTTTGAAAGGGCGAGATGGAACACGTTCGGCCCGCAGTGGGCCCTCTTGTCCTCTTGGCCCCACGCACTTGCGTGTTTTGCGTACCGCTTAATCCGGCCCTGCTCCCGAGAAGACAACGAGTTAGTTGGAAGATGGATATTCGAAGAATTTTATGGATGTGTCGGTTTCACCACAGTTCTTTGAAACGTAAGGTCATGCGAGCTGCGTATGCAAAGGCTGCTCTGCCATTACACCATTATCAAATTTACTAATTCTTTTTACTTTTATCGTATTTTATTTTGTATATTAATATAATTAACATGTTTATCGGTATATCATACTTGTTTTTAACATTAAATTGTACGTTATAGGACTTCAGCTATCTCAGGGATCATAACATTACCCTCAACCTCCAATTTCTTTCAAGCTCTGGCCCTCGCCAACCGCGGTTTTGTTAAGCGCGGATTACGTCAGAAAAGTAATCCCCGTGGCTGACGATCGAGTATATAGATATATAATTATATAGTACAGTAACTTCTTGGAAACGTACATCTGTAAATTTCGACTCCTTCCCAGGCTTTACCCCCCTCCCCTAAATCTTCGGCAAAGCCGTGCAAACACTCCGTCGTATCATTCTTTCAGTGCAAGAGAGCACATACACGTACACCCAGACACCCCGGCAACATCGCATTTTCCCTTCCACTTTCATCCCTCCTAAAGTATAACCTTTAATCAACACACATCAAACATGCCGTTACAATATAGACATAAGCGCGCAGGGAGAGTGAGAGTCCGCTAAATCATGCCCTCTAACTCTCTCCCTTTCTCTTTCCACTTTCCCCCGCCGACCTCCACTAACTCAAACCCAACTCGCACGTTCAGGGTTTGGTCACGCCCCTTTCGACTCTTTCCCTTCATCAATCTCTTCTATATATTCCCATTTATTTCTCCACCCCTATATCTCTCTCTCTCTCTCTCCGAACTGCGCCGCGCACACACACACACACCCTTGCGAATAACCTACCACCGCCGCACGAAGAGTCGAAAGCCATCCCTTCCCATCATTTCCCTCTTCTCCCTTACTCTCCGGTGAAAAATTAACAGGACGTAGAAGCTCCGTGTTTTTTTTTTTTAAGAAAGCAACTCTAGCATGTTTGGAGGCCACCGCAACTCGCTATTACGGTCAGAAAAAAAAGAGGAAAATAAAAAGGGATAGGAGAGTTGAAAATTGGAGAGAAGCGAGGCAGATAGGGAACGGAGGGAGAGAGAGAGAGAGATGTATGGAGGGAGAAAGAGGAATGGAGAGACAAAGGAGGTGGAAAGGCAAAAAGAGGGGGTGAGAGAGAGGGAAAGTAAAGGAGAAAGAGACAGACAGACAGACAAACGACTTTATTAGGGCGAAATTGAGACTATATAGTCCCTTCTTACATTTAACCCTCCATCAACAGTTACAAATGAGGATAAAATAGCACTAATAATTTCACAGGAAAGAACCAGAAATAAAAAATAGAAAAACACAAGCAAAACATCAAATTACAAATTCGGAAAATTCTTATAAAAAGACAAGAGTAATTGTGGTAAAAACCTAGGCCATCCTTGTAAAAGACGTAGTGAGAAAGAGGGGAGGAGAGGTAGAGAAGTATGAGGGGAGAGTGAGAATGCAGAGGGAGGATAGAGAGGTAAGGAGGATGTAGTTGGAGTGAAAGGCAGGTTTGCAAAGGAGGGAGGTGATAATGAAAAAGAGGCGTGGATAGGAGGAAGAGAAAGAGTGATAGAGGGGGGAGAAATTGAGAGAGGTAGGATAGAGAGTGATGGAGATAGCGATGCACGAGAGAGAGAGAGAGCCAGCGAGAAGGAAAGAGGGAGAGAAGAGAGAGAGAGGGATAAAGGGAGTGTTAGATGAGGACGGGAGAGGGAGGTGATCGATAGAAGAGAGATGGGGAGACATGAAAAGAAAAAGGGAGTGAATGAGAGAGATGGTTGAGGAGAGAGGGAAGTGATTGAGTGAATGGAAGGGGAGTTAGGGGAAGACGGTGGGAGAAAGTAATAGAGGGAGAGGAACAAAAGAAGAGAAGGAGTGATACAGGGCGGAGAAGAGGGTGGAAGAGGAGGAGGAAGAGGAGGGGGAGGAAAAGAAGTAGGAAGAGAGGGAGGAAGAGTAGGAAAAAATCTGATGTGGCCAACACGACTTTCTCCATATTTGGGGTATAGATATTTAAATTATTGTGAATAGCATTATAAGGCAAAATTATTATTTCGTATCGTAAATGAATACAGTCGTCCTTATTGCCGTAAATTAGGTATATTTTGAATATGTCTACAGATTCACCGCTACATGGTGGTGGTGCTGTATACTGGAAATTAAGAAAAAGCTAAATATCTCAGAAATAGATGGTTCTACGAAAATTTGTTTCAAACAAAAGTTGGAAGAAATATTAATCTCTACAACTTTGGTCCTCACGAAGATTACTAATAACGGCGTTTTTAAGGATATATTTGACGGAACCCGAAAAAACCGATTATTTATAAATAATTCCTAAACAATAACTGTTATGGAAAATTGTTTCAAATGAAAGTTGTAGGAAATTACATTCTCTATAACCTTTGTATAGAATTGTATATACAATAATGATGTTTTAACGGAGAAATATCGCAAAAACCGAATCGGGTTTCGAAGAAACCTCGACTTCCGTTTAACCGGTATTGTCCAAAAACTAATGTTTTCTTTGTGCTCATGCTAAAGTGTTATATATGAAATTTGGTATTAATATGACAAGTACTTTTTGAGTAAGAGCGCCCACAATCACACACATCCACAGACACAAACACAACATTCCGAAAATAGTCTAAACGTGTTCTATGGACCTCAAAATGTGTATTTCCGTTGAAATCTCGAAGTCGATTTTTTTCGTGATCACTATACTTGCCCATACTACGTATGGAGAATGTAAAAAGGAGGAGGAAAAGAGGAGAGAAGGGTGAGAGATGGGTGCAGAGAGGTATAGGAGAGAGCGATAGAGGGAGATGCACAGAAGAGAGCCGGAAATAAATAAATGTGGAGAGAAAAGAGAGATAGGAAGGGATAGGGAGAGACGAGGATGGGAGAGGTATGTTACTGATAGGTACAGAAGGAAAATGGGGAGACAGGAAGAGAGAAAGATGAGGAGGGAGGGGGTAGAGAGAAGTGATTGAGGAGATGAAGCTATGGGAAGAGAGACGGAGTAAGAGAGTGTGGATGAGATTTTAAGTTAGGAGGAGAGGGAGGGAGAGAGGGAGGAAGGGAGAGAGAGAAAGAGAGAATGGGCGAAAGGGACGGACGACTTTTGACGAAGGTCCTCATCCCCTGCGTCGGCTTGTTCCTAAGGCCCTAATACCGCACACAGGGTCGCGAGAGGCACTAGAGTGGGAAAAAAATTGGGTCACTCGATCATTTTACCGTCTGAAGTGAAAAGAGAGACAAGGGAGATAGAAAAGGGAGAGGGAAAAGAAATTTGGAAGGGGAATAGAGTGACAAAAGAGAGAGAGAAAGAGAGAGAGAGAGAAATAGACCCAAAAAAAGGGACGTTAGATTCGTGCTCTTTTAGCTTTGTGCCGACATAATTTTCTTTCTCAAAGAGGACCTAGATATTTTGCGGCTGCAAAAAAATACACCTGCGTACTTCAATTTTCCGGTGCCAGAATAATGCAATTAACTGAAATAGATATAAAAAAAGAAAACGCGTGACCGTGCTCTCGCGAATTAATGAAGGGTGGTTATTTTTCACAAGAAGGCTACTTAAAAACAAACTTTGGAGTGTAATGACGTGCTTTGCCGAAAAGTTTGAATCCTGCAGAGGCGTTGATAAATGTAGATGAAACATTTATAACGA
The DNA here is from genome assembly GCA_036926305.1 of Uropetala carovei. Taxonomy (NCBI): domain Eukaryota; kingdom Metazoa; phylum Arthropoda; class Insecta; order Odonata; family Petaluridae; genus Uropetala; species Uropetala carovei. The sequence goes on from JAXCHB010000129.1 coordinate 8,534,182, forward strand.
AAAAAATTTCGCAAATCCGTTGCAACGATATTGAAATCAGGAACACTTTGTAACTAGTTTCCTGGAAGTAATTGTCTTTCTCCCACGTTGTTCGCATTTAATAAAAAAATAGTGACAACCTACCTTTTTTATGAATATAATTTCCCTATTATCACATCCACTCTAATTACCGCAGTTAATAGTGAATTCCGTTAAGTTACTGCTCGTCAGATAGCCCTTCTCTGTTTACATTGTTATCGATAATTTTTCCAGAGATTGCATGTCACGACGTGATTATAGTACTTGAAATAGTAAGCATTTAAAAATGAAAATCAGAAGAAAAAAATAAGCGCTCACCTCTTGTTTTCCAAATAACGAAAACTAAAAAAAATTCATAAAAGCATCCGTCGCCTGAAGTGCTATTTACCTGTGATAGATTCCGAAGTAATACTGGTGATCAGGAATTATGCGGATTTCAGCAAAACCCCGGCCGTGACCAACGGTGAAGACAGCGTATGATCAAAATAAACGAACTTCATTGGAGCATTATATAAAATATATATAGATATAAATGATATGCAATTTTAGAATTTTTATTTTTGAGTGCTCATTTTTTAGTTTGTTATCTTTTGCGATGAGACTGGCTGGATAATTCACTACAAAATAATTTCTTACGCGTTAGAGAGGTCGAGTATATGTCTGACATTTACGAAAAGCATTATATTTAATCTGTTAATAAGGATAAGGACAAACTTAACGTAAAATACCGATTCCTCTTCAAAGAAACCCATTAAAAATTGTTCGAGAAATACAGGGTGTTCGAAAAGTGCCTTTACAGTAGATAGATAAAAACTTAGAGTTTGTCAACACTGATTTTTACTATTTTAAAACAATTTTTTACTAAAAAAAATCCTTTCCTCCGAAGACAAAACCATTTTTGCTAGTGAGGTTATGACAATAGCAAACATCAGTGTTGCCAGCCTGTCATTTTTATCTATCTACTGTATAGTCTTTTTGAAAACCCAGTTAAAATCTCCGCTTTGCACTGTTTACCATCTTTTAGTCTCACCCCTTCCTAAAAGTCACTCCCAAGATGATCTAGGGGTCATATTTGACTCCAAACTAACTTTATTGCCTCCCATGCATAAAAATACTTCCAAAGCCATGTCTCTTCTTGGTCTTCCCTACCGTTTCACTGAAATAGATGATCTCCTTGCTCTGAAATTCTTTTTACTTTCTCCATATAGGTACGTCGTATAGAGAAAGTATTATTTTTATGAAAAAAACAGAATTCGATATTTCAACGGATATACACGTTTAGAGGTCCACTGAACACGTTTCGACCGTTTTCTTGATGATGTTTGTGTGTCTGTATGTCTGTGTGTCCGTATGTGTGTGACAAATTTTCCGTGCGCTCTAACTCAAAAACTATTCATCAGATCAGCATGAAATTCTATATTTGTGATTTTATATGTTTTCTTAAGATTTGATTTTTTGTCACATGTATATGTGTGTGTGTGTCTGTGTGTCTGTCTCTGTCTCTGTCTCTGTGTGTCTCTGTGGGTCTGTGTGTCTGTGTGTGTGTGTCTGTGTCTCTGTGTGTGTGCGTGCGCGCGCGCGTGTGTATTAGTAGATTAATTATGAATGAGTCTAAAAAATTAATGTATTTATAACTTCATAGAGAAGTTATCCAAGGTTAAAATCGTCCAGGAGTAATTTTCACGTTGGAATTTATACGAATACTTCTTTCAGCGTCAGCGATTTTATAATCCGCGTGCACCAGAACTGAATCGTCTTTAAAAATTTAAGAAATTTTTATGAATGCCTTGGATATTTTAAGAATGAAAAATGGGAAATGAAAAAATAATAATAATTTGCGTTGTGACTGTAACTTCGCCATTTTAACATCAATTAAAAAAACAAAGAATCATTATAGCTAATATTACATCTCGACTTCCTCGAAGGTTGTAACTTTCGTTTATCAATACCATCGATGTCAGTCGTCCACTATTCTAAACAGACGCTGAACTATCAACGGAATAAGTCAACTAGAACAACAAAACACGCCAAAATAGAACATCTTTTATACGTCTATATAAGTATCTGGAGTACCTCAAATTTACTCTTACTGTAAAATATCCAAATAAACATTTAATTCAAATGAAATTATGGTCGAGAATTGAATCCAACTGTGCTCGAGACTTTCTTTTTTGAAAGCGCCTCCTCTCTTGGCTGTTAAATAAGGCACATCGCCTGTTTCATTCAGGCTTAAATAATGGAACCCCTTAACAAAAAACCTTTAACTTTTGTTGAGTTGCATGCCGGGAAATTCGCCAAATACGCCACTTTTTCATTATCAAAGAGCGAGGGAGAGAAAGAGAGAGAGAGAGAGAAATGGTCGCTCCCTTTTATCTTCCACGAAACTAACGGATAAAAAAGCGATTGCAATAACTTCAACAGTTTTTGCCGACGTCCGTTTCGCTTCCTCGAAAAAAACAAAACAATTTTTTCTCACTTGCGCACCCACACAAAAAACCACTCAATTTTTTCCCATCATACACGAGGATAAAAAATTACCCTTTACCGCGTAAGCAAATAAATAAATTACGTGAATTCAGTTCCAGCGAATAAAAAAAATCTCCATCGCGGATAATAAAAGCATCCAAAGCTCCATTAAAAAAACGTCCGTCCCACGGTGGTGGTATTTTTTGCATTGATACCGACTAATTAAACCTCATTACTTCCGAAGAACTCTTTGTGCCTGAGAACCCACACTATTCCCATGTATTAAAAAAAACAAACGAAGGTATAAAATAAGTTAGGAAAGTGTACAATGTATCACAAACGGGCGCGTTTCGTGCAATGGAGTATGTGATAGAAATTATATACCTGTACGTAAGGGAAGTAGCGTTTTAAAGCTCTTTTCTTCTTCATAAATAATCCATTTTTTCCTATTTAAAAATATATCATGCACACGTATGGAAATTAAACGTTTGTTTGTGAGATTGTTGATGTTAGCAACACTGAAGGAGTAACAATGCAAGAAATTTTGTAAGTTCAACTCGAATTAAGACATTCTTGTTTGATTTTCTTGATAACGGCTACACCTAAGATAAAAATGTATAGGAAAAGAAATACTCTAAGTTACTAGTTCCACATGTTTTGTTTGAAAAATATTTTGATATGTCCAACACTTTACGAGATATGACGAAAAGTTCATTTTTTGCCATCAGTAAAGTGGTACCCCTGATTAGCTTACGTGATTCATTTTGGCGATTTTATTATTATCATTGATTGTAAGTCCTTAATATCAAATTTAGTGAAAATCCGTTCTGTAGAGGCCGAGAACGAACATGCGGACGGACGGACAGACCGACGATAATAAGCGCTCACGGTGGAAGCGAAACGCGCCTAAAAACACAAACGAAGCTCGAGCTATTAAAAAAGAATACTCGGACAACAAAAGAGAATCGCACCAGTCGCTGACGCAATATATATATATATTTTTTTTTTTTTTAACGGATACTAGGACGTCCGATGTGTTTAATTGAATTTCTTCCACGCGCCGATACAGCGGCTGGTGCAGGTAATTAATTTATTTAAACGAACGGATGACATCTTTTTTGGAACTATACTCTCAAAGGATGAAGAAAAAAAGTAAAGACTCCTCAACTCGATTTGTGTTAATTAATTTAATTCTCGTAGCGGTCCTCGCATGTGTTGTTGATTTTTTTAAATTTTTTTAAATTTTCTTTTCTCGAGCGCCTGTTTTTGCCACGTGCTATCCTTCTAATTTTTTTCTCGCCGAGTACGAGATAAAATGACACTGCGACGAGACCTGTGTCTCGTCCCAAGAGTGACCTGGAGAAAGATGTTATCTGGAAATGTAACTACCTTCGACTCTTCACGTAAGAGAAAATCAATTCCAGATGTACACAAGATGTATAACGATACCAGCAGCCACAACGCATACCTATAGCGAACAAATAAAACACTTTTTTCTTATTTTATTTAATATTTAAGGTTATGAAAGGGCATCGATTCTAGATCCACAACGAGGAGATTGAAACGTAAAGAAATCCGGCTCATGAGAAGGAAAACAGAACATTCTTTGCTAGGAAACGAAGGACGAAATGCTAAGTAAACTCTAATAATAATAGACAAATGTTTGTTGGTTCGTTGGTTGGTGATAATATAAAAATGCGAATAACTCAATAAAGAATCGAGATAGAAACTCTAAATTTGGCAGGAATGCTCGATTCACAAATTTGAAGGTGATGGCGAAAAAAAATCTAGAAAAAAGTCCTGGGCTCGACACAAGGAAGACATTTCCATTTCCCTTAAGGTTACACGTAGAAATTGGCTTTACGACGTGCAGGTTTTTATTCTTTTTGAGATTAAAATTAGAAAGGATTAACCTACAAACTTTGGATTTAAACCATTTTAAAGAAAACATTAAAAAGGTTCTTATTTTGTTCGGCTTTTTCCGCATACAGTTCGATATCGATCAATTTAAACGTTTAATTCACACAGTTTGAGGAAATCTTGCCATTTTAACGGAACGTTGCCATGCCAACCAATTCCACTGTTAGACCTCGACATCATATTGTTATTGTTATGGATGTAAACGTGTTTTTAATGCTTTTAATACGTGGGAGAGAAGGAAGGAGAGGGAAATGATTTTCAAGAAAACTGATGTTTCTGATGTCAATTTGATCTCCATCAATAGCTTGAACGCATTGAATCTTTATTCATGTCATCTTCGATGGGCTATACACTAGCCAATAAATAATTGCGTTAATAGCTATGGAATCAAATGCAGGAATCCTGTGTTACAAGTATATGATGGAAGATTACTAAAACAGACATGAAAATCTCCGTTTACTGAACTATTGTGTGTTGGAATAATGGGTAGTTTTTTAAATACGCAAAAGACTGATTTTATATAAATACTAGTATAAGTGCCCGTCAAAAATGACGGGGATGATCGATTATTCTGAAATAAAATGGAAGTAGTCTTCTTTGACCTGATATCATACCTCCTGCAAAGAGGGTTGTCTCCGATCCGAGAAAAGGTTCGAAATCCTCGCCGCGGGTATCTATTTTGATTCAAAAGCTGACCCCTCTTGCAGGTACATTTCTGTTTTTCAGAGCGTGACAGAGGGAGTGACAAAGGGACAGAAGAAGGCTTCTATATATTACCGATACATTAAAACGTTTTGTTATTATATCATAAAGCTATCCTGAAAATTTCATCAAATTCGGTTAAGTCGTTTGCGAGATATTAAGCTTTAAAAAGCATTAGATGACAAAGGGACAAAGGGTCAAAGGGACAAAGTGACACTGTCTTATATATATGTTTTATTATTATGATTCTGTGGAAAAAAATCGTGAAATTGCATACCCACAGAGGGAAATAATTGCGACTGCCATGAAAAATCCACGATCTGCATGAGTTTCTTCCAAACGGGACTTGAGAGCATCGAAATCGTGAAGAAATATCAGCCACCTGATCGTTAATGAATACGAAAATTTATTTTAATGTCTTCATATTTTTTTATCGAACTGCCAACTTTTTAATTTTATAAACAAATCTTCCTTCTCGAATAAAATCCGAGGGATGCTTCAAATTTATCCAACATTTTCGGTAGAGGAAAACCCCGCAAAGCCATCTTCTCTTCCACATGCGATATCCACAGCGTAGTAGGTATCACTTCATTCGATTTGGACCCGAAACCCTTTTACATAAATGAACCAATGAACTTGACGAGGTGGGAAAGAGGTGTGGGAGAGATGCGCGTGATCCAACGAATGATAAAACAAAAAAAAAATCTCGAGAGGATCTTCATTCATTCGCGAAGAATTTTTTCTTTAAATCCATTATAAATAAAAATACAAATGCGGAGGAAAGTAGGACGGTGCGCGTCTCCTCACCCCCCCCCCCCCTCCCCTCTTTTTTTTAAAAGGAGACGAAACTCGCGACCAATCGAATGGACCAGCTTCTTTCTCCGCCCTACTCCCATCTTTCAGCTCCACTCCTCTCTCTCTCTCTCCCCCCCCTCTCTCTCCCCTTTCTCCTCCCCCCCCTTCTCTCCCCCTCTCTCTCTCTCCCTCCATCAGGATCCATCCCTTTTCCTTTTATCCCCCAATTCGATTCGAGTGCTCCTGTTTTGTTTCATTCCCTTTTCTTCTCTGGGGAGGAAAAGGCCTTTTTTTCGTTGAAGATAAAGTGACCCGAATCCGGAGCACCGGTGACTTAGTAAGCAATTCCCCTATTTCCTATCACTTCTACCTATTTTCCTCTCTCTCTCTCTCCCTCTTCCTCTTCGTGGTTACTCCACTACTCTCCTGAATAGAGTTTCGAAATTAAACCTATTCGAAAGGATGAACAATTACTCTCTCTTCTTCCTCAGTTCGGGTTTCCAAAGAGAGGATTTGGAATAAACTTAATGATGTAAATTACCCGAATGTCGTATTATTTTCTCCCGCAATGCCTTTTGTTTTTTTTTTTTTGGTTACCCTAGTAGCGGCGAGCTTTTTTCCTTATCACAATTCGAATAAAAGGATTACCTGACAGAGTGTTCAATACTGCGGTTAAAGTTCTATTTGCTATCAAGTGAGGCTTGTTATAAAGCAACTGACCATTTATTTTGTTTATAAAAGACTCGAGTCGCATTATCCCATTTAAAAGCTAAGAGATGCTAATGTATATATAACAATAATAATGCTATTAATCAGGGGTGGACAAGCTTTTCCGCATGGTGTGCCGCATTGGTGGCAGTGAAATGTGGGTCGAAATTTAGATTTCCGATAAATCAGCGGACTGGATTAAATTTAAATCGGAAATTAACTAAAGATTCTTAGGGACGATACGTGTGAAAATCAAGTTAAAATTAGGTTTTTAGATTTAACATTTCAATATTTAAAATCATTATGTTATTCAATCTTAAAAATACCTTTTTTTTTAAATATCATAAACAACATAATAAAGAACTTTTATGAATTCATATTTACTAACAATAAGACGTCCCAATTTAACGCTAGATGTTAAATTGGATTTTGCTAGATAGAAATAGTCTTTGTAAATAAAATTTAAAAAGTTTTGAAAATTACGGCACACTGACGATGGACCGCATAAAATTGCTTAGTGGGCCACATCTGGTCCGCGGATCGCTATAAAAGAAAGCTTCTCGCTACCAAATATCACGCGCGTAATGCCAATATAATTTTATGCTTCACTGACGGCAGTTGCTCGCGAATTTTAACTGCCGACCAAAAAAGTAACGCATTTTACCCTGATAAAACCTTTACATTTTTAATAAATAGTAGATTTTCCTTCGTCTTATGTAACCTATGCACTACCGAAAACTTTAATGGTGACAAGATGGTTGCTTAAGCAATATGCGCATTTCAGTTAAAAACCAACTAATGACCCAAAGTACAGCTCATAATTTAATGCTTTAACGCTTCTGACCGGAATAATGGAAATCATACAAACAATAAATTAAACACTCACGAAAATCGTTCCATTAAAATTCACAATATGACGGAGACTCATCAATTTATTTCAGTTACATAAACAGCGAATTAGGGAATTATGTTTAAACGATTCAATAGTTGAGTATACGCATACGTTTAACCAATAAGTGATAACATTCCACTGAAAGATTCAAAAAACGTTTACTAATTTAAGGAAACAGGTGGAAATAAATGGAACTTTTAGTATAATTAGAGCTGCGAGCTCTACAGACGTACGCTTTTAGTTCTAGAAATAACTACAGGGACGCCGTTTTCCTCGCTGCCTTTGACATGCGAGCCACACAAGATGCGACGCTGTAATTCCTTTTACATTTCCTGTGTGTAAGGAAACGCTCATTACGGCCTCTCTCTCTCCCCCTCTCTTTCTCTCTCCCGCTGAGATATGGAGACCAATGAAACGATAAGGGCTGCGGGTAGCATTTTGGATGTTTTTTAATTCCCTTGCTCTCAAAATGCAGAGACTGCATCTCGGTCTGTCTGTTTCTCTTACTCTCTACGCGTTGTTCGCACGAGGCGAATTCATGCAGTGGAGGTTGTGTCCGTTAGGATATTTAACCACAAACTTATCTGGTTGTTAAGAGATTTGGCATGGAACATGTGCACCCAAAGAGACGGACATAATTTTGAACCGCAGTTAGAACGAGACGTCCTGAACAAAGACCTCTGCGAACTTTAACGTTCAAAATGTACCGCAATGCGTTGCTTGTAAGAGGTTTTAAAAAAGAGTTTTCCGATCTTTGGTCTATTTTAAGACTCAGAAGTCCAGATTTTGACAGTGATTTACAGCATGTGTAATAGAAAAGGTATCGACATGGGATTTCACTCCATGCCTGCAACAGTAAACATTGGAACGATTTCCATTAAGTGACAGTGGTGCAGCGTGCCTTCAAGGGATGTGTTAGCCTAACCCCTTCCCCCCTCCTTCCGAAATGACAATGCATGTAATATGACGGAAGCATGTGATAATCCGCGTTTTTAATTTCAAATTCCAGGTTCATTTTATTTATAACATCTTTTTAAAAGTCGAATTACTGGATAATGCAGTCACAATCGCCCTCTTCCATGGTGGCGGATCTCGACACAAAAAATCGTCACCCGCACGAATACGCCATCAAACACGTGAATACACGCTACACCATGCGTTAGCACTGGGAGACCGGCAAACACTGGGGGATTCCACCCGCTACGTCTTATCTGGCTATGAGTCGACTGCGCATGCTCTTCGACGGGGATCAGCGCTTTAGACGGGGCCCTACAAACGTTAGCAAGAATCAAGTGGCTAACAATGTAAACGCTCAAGAGGCCGCGTTATTATTGCGCTTTATTGGCATTCACATATGTATGCATACAATTGTACATGCACAGGTGAACAGCAAATAAGCAAGGAAACAGTTTCAGAAGTCGCAAATGGAAATAAAGAGCTTCCTTCAATTTCGGTTTGTGTTAGCCGGGGTTAACACGGTCTTGTATAAACTGCATAGAATGCATTTTTCAAATGTGCACTCCAACAACGTGTGTTCCTTTTCAATCTACTTATGTATTTAATTCAACAACTTCATATACTACTTCAGCTCCTTTTATATCAATACATTCATCCCTCCTTACGTTTTACGTAATTGAATGTAAAAAATTAATACAAAAACACGAGGAAAGTAAATCAATCTTTTGTTGCAGAATTCGTCAGATGTTTAGCTCGCGTTATAATGTTGAAATGGCAAATAGTGAGGAAAAATATAACTGCACACATGCGCATCTCACAAATCCCTTGAACGACATCGAGCAAAATTAACCTTAAAAATTTCCTTTATTATATTCAGAGGACCACACCTTCGTACACATATTAGTACTAGTGGAATTGCCCGTCAAAAATTACGGGCATGCATGGCTCTTCCCATTCTTCCTCACCCTTCCTCTCCCTCTATTCAATCATTTCCCCTCTCTCCCTCCCATTCCCACTTTCTCTCTCTCTTTCTTAGCGATAGTGAAAGATATGCCCCTGTATCTTATACCGTCGGTGGTGCATTTACCGTGACAGATAGAGGGACACTTGAGAATTAATATGAGAATCCTACATATTATTATTAAGGGAGCAAATGGTGAAAAAATAAAGCTTCCAATTCTTGCCTACTCGTAAAGTTAACTCAATTTGCGATAAAATAAATGAGGAAACCAAAGGCGAATTTTGGATACGAAACAGACACTCTGCGAAAGTTCGCGGATCGATGTTCTTCAACAGGATGATCTGGATTTCTCGACTTTTTCGCAACCCTAATCATCAAACGAATCTCGACACCGAAGTGAACTCCACGAATCATTTTTGGACGAATGAATACGCTCCTTTTACTCGGATTTAATTCCCGGGACAACGTGAATCTCCTTATGGGGAAACTTTAGATCCCTATGATACAACCCTTTTATCGGCACAAGCAACCATTTTTATTTTAAACTGCCTTCTCTATCTCATGTTCCACCAAACCGCCACCCGCTTTTTTCCGTTCGAAACTTTCTTTTCCTCCCAGAAACGCTATAAAATTTCCCCACGAGCGCGAGTGCGCACACACACACAAATACCAGCCGAAACTTCCGTTTTCCCCTTTCCGTTTATAACATCGCACACCGAAACCGAAAGACGAAACATTCGACGTCGTAAAACCACCGCAATCTTCTTCGGATACATCTGTTTGAGAGAGCAAACCGTCTCTCTCTCCTTCTCCCCCCCCCCCCACCCCTCTCTCTCTCTCTCTCTGCAGATCCTTCTCTTTAAGCGTATTAACGCAGGCTCAATTCATGCTCGGCTGAATCATCAACTAAACTCTCCGCGACCCGGGGAGTTGAGTTTACTTAGCTTTCCACTCGATTCCTAAAGTCTCTGAAATAGAGCTCTAGGAGAAGAGGTTAGCAGAGCGAAACAAAAGCCATTAAAGAGCCCGCGATTGTTCCGGGATTTTACTCCTATTCACTTTAGTAGACGCCTACAATCGGATTACTTATGTTTCCGAGCGATTGATGAACTTAACGCCTAATATATGTACGCTATGTCGCTCTATGAAGCAAGATGTACTACTTGTGACATCCTAACGATGATTCCCTAACGCATTTCGGGCCCGAATTATTTTCGGAATCTCAAGAAAATTACAGTTTTAATGCGTTCGATATATACGGTGAACTCTGTTGCAACTCGGATTTCATCATATATGTTGAAATAAACGTGACGCACATTCTCTCAGCAAGTATAAGATTTAATTTTACGCGGTCCTGAATTGGACGTGTACCGTACTCTACGTTTGTATGTGACATGAAAAACTTAGTATACTTATACTATTTTATAGTAGTAGAATTTCATATAATATAATATACGAACCCACATATTTCTTTCATAAAGTGCTGAATTTGTCCAACGCGGTTTTTCCCTGTTTCACGAACGTAACCCCCGCGTTGTGCAAGATATTACTGTATTTTTCTAATATAAATAGCTGTTTCTTGCATAGGAGTATAAATAAAGTACAAAAACCTAAGTTACACTTAGATAGGCTAGCAGATCTGAAATTTGGCATTATGATAAATCGTTGGGTACAGCTGACGGCAAAATTCTGATATTCCTTCAAACGCAATATTTAAGAAAGTTCTTTCCGACCACGTTTTGTTTTTCATTACAGGTCATAATTAAATTGCATATTTTTGGTTACCTAAGAATGGGTTCAGGAAATGAACAGCTGCATAGCTGAAAGGACCATGTTCGTTTTTTTTAATTCATAATCATTCGTGAATTAGCTTAAAAAATTTTAGTTTAAATACTTTCTGTTTTTTAACAATCAATAGATATTAACTACTGTGGAAGAGGGTTTACTGTAAAAACACATTAATTTTAGACAATTCAAAACAATCTAACCACTGCATATTGCAAGTTCCAGTAAATATCAAATACGATACTTCGGGCGAAAAGGTTTTAATGAGTCGGTGCATTTAAGAGAAGCTGGTTTCGAGCAAAACAGGGATAGCGTCACACAGTATAAAATAATAACATTTCCGCGCAGACGAAGAGAGAGGAAAGGGCGGAGAAGGGTGGAAGATGATAAGAAAATAAGGACATCAAAACTCAGTTTCGTACGGACCGCAGGAGGATAAACATGCGAAAGGGCGGGAACTCACCGGGACGCAGAGGTGAATGGTCCTAAGTGGGAAAGAATTTCCTCGCATATGAAGGGATGTGACCCTCTCTTGGACCCAGGACAGAGAGAGAAGGGAAAACTAAAGTTTTAACGAATATCACGAGCTTTATTTTAAGCTCGGAATGAATTGCGAACTTAGCCAACGAACTGAAGGGGATTTGTTGACTCACAGGCATGGGCCATGCGAAACCACCCTCCGAAATAAACACGACGATGGAGATTATTTCTTATACTGAATCGTGCATACATTTCGGCTAGCATTTCCAAATTTAACAAGAGGAAAATTTCCAAGAGTAAAATTATCTAAATAAGTTTATGTAAAGTAAAAAGTATTGCTTTATCAAATAATACGGTAGTTTCCGGAAATTTTTCGGACCCATAATTGGCGGAATGCGGCTGCCGGAAACGGCGGATTTTAGTTTTCTACAGAAGACGTAAACCATGCCAAAAAAAAACAAAAGAAGACTACCGATTTCTTTAATTTAAAGGTGTGGCGTAACAAAATTCTACCAATGTATTTTTCTACACACGTTTATGTTCTTTGTAAAATAAAACACTTTTGCAGAAAAATAATTCAAGATTTCCCTTTTCTGTACCACCACGAACAATTGGGAGCAAACTTGATTTAAATATTGTAAAAAACTACAATAATAATAATAACAGAATTGAAAGAAAATCCCTTTTTACCTTACCACAAGATTTTAAAGGATTAGGGAGGAGTGACGTCATAGATAAGGGGTATGGGTAAATGTTTTTTCGGAGAAGGAATAAGCATTTGATTAATTGAGACAGTTACGAAAAATGGCCATTTCACTATTTATAAATTAAGACTTCAGAAGTTGAACGAAGAAGAATGACTCGGAGTCTTCTGGGAAGCTCTAAAATTTCGGAGATAAAAATAAATATTCCGAAGGGTCGATTTTGATTTCAATAGCTCGTAGAGAGGAAAACACACCAGAATAACCTCGGATAACAAAGGATAAAGTAATTCAGTTGTTCCAACTTCCTGCTTGTTGCTGCCTGAAATCAAGGGGCAAGACAGATTAGAACTTCGAATACAAATTATCGAAAAAGATATTGAGCAACCTACAATTAATTGATGTAATTAATAGACTGAACCCGAAAATAAATCCCTCATCCAATATATACTTACGGAAGAGGAAAGGTAAATGAGGATATTTAGGGCAACTAGGTGTTGAAGGAAACCCAGTGAGCACTTACCGGAAGGAGAGCCGCTAGGGTGTTGGAGAGACACATTTGTAGAAGTTATTGGAGCTTTCGGGGTGATCCCTTCGTCAGCACAAGAGAGACACAACTCTCCTTCCGGCAAGTTCTCACTGGGTTTCCTCAACACCTAGTTGCCCTATATATATATATATATATATATATATATATCAGGCAGCTTTATTACAAGAAATTTCCGAAAATGTCCGTCGAAATAGCAAAAGCTCTTTCAAAACGTAATTAGTTAATTTGTTTAGAAATTTTTATGATGCCTACCACGAAAATTTTAAAGAAATGGGACTCCTGGAAACGTTCCGTTAAAAAATTACGAATAATCTTTGGGCGCAAAGAAATAAAAGGAAGACGTAAGGAGGCTTAAAAAAAGTTATGAAGTAGTAATCTTTTGGCACCTGAACAAGATGAAAAGATTTTTTTGACGCCTACTTCCTGCCTTCCTAATTATAGACAGGAAACGTCGAAAATAGCATTTCGTTTTTCAGTTGAAACGCGAAAATGTTTTTTATTCTCTTTCTCTCTCTCTCTGCCTGAGGTTCTAAAGTGCCCTCTATTGGCATGCTTCTCTTCGAAATCACCTTGATTTTACGACGCTCGATGAGCTGGAAAAAAATACAAATCTCTGTGTTGGGATTTTCGAGAGAATTAAGCACTTACTTCGTTTAAAAAAGGGCATTCCCTTTTATGCTTGAAGACTTATGATGCGTCATCACGGTCGTGAGTAAAAATACATACCTTGTGGAAAAGTACAAAGTGCGTTTCAAACGTGAATAATGTCGAGTACTTACATGAAGCCACGCATGTGACAGTTCGCTATATTGACGACAAATATTTCCGAACTCTCTTCTTAGTGATAATGCGAGCTTCATTATGCATCTTGGACTTATTTCGCAAGTGTTCCGTTTTTGCAGTTGATGTTATTTTGTGTTAACCTTTTAACTTTTGAATCCGCTTTATTCTCTCATCACCGCCGGAGAAGCATGACTGGACTAGGCGATTTCCTTAAAATAACAATACAATAAAATAAGAGGATTATCTAAGAAATAACTTCAACTCCACCTCCATATAATCCTCTTGTCTTATCACCGCTTGGAAAATTCCTAGATCAACATTACTCCGTGAAATTGAATACGCCCTTCGGCCCATTTTACCGAGATCTGTTCCCTTCTCGACTCTGATAGACGGGTCCATTGACCGTCACGTGCCCATTTTCGAACTCGCGATGAAACTGCTGCCCCAGCGCCTACTTCCCTGTGCTCCCCTCTCCAACACACCCTTTCCAGCACATACACGCAAAACTCCACGGGGAGAGTTATTACGCACACGCCACCGGCGTCATCTGCAGCCTAAAGCGGTTCTCCCTTCTGGGTTACGAGGAACGAGTCATTAAAAGGCAATGACTGACTCGAAAACTTTTATCTCTTCGGCTGGTTTTTATTCGCCTCTCTTCTTCCTCCTTGTCCCGTTTCCCTAATTATTTCTTCGTCCTACTCGAGGAGCGGCTTCTTTCGGGTTCAAGCGTCTATAGCAATTATAGTCAGATGAAGGGAGAAATTTCAGAGTTCATAGATTACTCTCCGTAAATAATGCCGGAGGAACTTTGCCGTATTGCTCCTGTTTTTCGCTCCATTACTGCACACTATATACACGCATATACACACACAAACGTTGCATTAGAATATCTCCATCTCACTATATAAAATGTCTCCATTTGGTTCTGAAATCAGGTCATTGCATGTCATGCGCACATGAGCATGCGCCGTATGGTTTTGTTGAAATCAAAAGGAATACGGAACGGATTTTAAAATTTTACACGAGATGGCGGCTCACTGCATATTATTACTTCCTTGAAATTTCATTCGGCTACGGAAAAAGTACAAGTCTGTAAAACGCGATGTTGCCCGTAAAATAATGAATGCAGCTGGAATAAAATATCTAATTCTTTTAATAATTAAAAATATAACTGAATTCATGATATTGGTGTTACACAATCTCATATTTATTTATAAATATTCTTCCCTAAGGTTCGGAGCTTGGAAAGCAATGTCAAAAAGTTTCTCGAATATTCCTCCGACGATTCACTACAGTATGAGTTTTTTATGATATACACATATGAAAAACTTGTACGGATTCTTTCTACAACGTTTCAACTGATAATTAATAAATTATTGGACTAATTTTAGTGATCGGCGTTCATAAAAAACTACACTATCTGACGTCACACGTAACGTGGATAAGCACTCAGTGCTCGCAACAGTGTTTCTCGTTTCCAGGGAAATCCGATAAGCAACTTAATTTTTCAAGGGTAACATTTTAAAACTCGACGCATAAAACGACAGAACCACAAAACAAGATGATAAAAAGCAGCCAATAATAAAAATATTTCGTTCAAAGCGAGTCGCGTATAATACAAAAACAGAACTCCCGCATCACGTACACACACAGTGAATCCTGAGAAGAGAAACTAAAAATTTCCACCGCTTTTGTGAGTCTGCATTCGCTATTCAAAAAAAAAAAAATAACCCGACGGGCCGAGCCTTAATCAAATCAGAGCGCCGCAAAATTTATTACCTCCGCAAACAAAACATCTGCGTAAATTCCCACGACTTCGCAGAAAAGCTAGCAAGACATGTAACATACTCTCTTTGGCCTGGATGAAACCCATCTAGTTCCAGGGAACCCTTTTATAAACCATCTCCGAAATCCCCTCTCATAAACCCCGCCGCATTCACGGCTCCCATCTACGCCCCCCCCCCTCCCCTCCACCCTCTTTCCGCCCCATTCCTACCCCTTATCCCACCCCACTTCCATCATGCGACTCTGCAACCAACTTCCACCACAGATAAGAGATAATAATTACTAAGCCCTTAGGGGGTCTCGGCATTCTGAGATTGGGGCATCGCTTAGGGAATGCCGGGGGGAGGGGGAGGGGGGAGGATGTAGAAAGGACGAAGGAAGGGAATGGAGTTCCAAGAAGGTCCGAGAGAGTCCGAGCAAGGATAAACTCGGGGTGGAGGAGGAAAACCCTTGTAGCATAAGAAGAGTAGATGTTCATACTCAAAAGAGAAGGAGATGAAGGGGGGGAGGGGGTAGGTGGTCGAGCAGGAAAGGATGCGAGAGATAGGGCGATGTGGGCAAGAAAATGGAGCAGTTATGAGGGAATATGGAGACTCGGGCAAGCGGGACCTAATAGTTTCGTGCGGAGAGGGGAAGTAAAATAATAAAAAAAAGGAGAGATGCTGGTTAATATTGAGAGGAAGAGGGAGTGCTTCTAGCGGAGGGGAGGGATAGGGAAGGACCACACACAGATGGGGAAGCGTTTTGAAGGGTTGTTTGCTGTTTCGACTTTTGTTAACAGTCGTACGGGTCGTCGCAAAGGGAAGACGTTTTCCTTCGGATGAGGATCGCTCCTTTAAGAATTGGTGGAATGACTGTTCCGTCGGGCGTGTTTTCTTTTTTGCAAACTCAACATTGTGCTTTCACACAGAAAAAATACATCCGATGGTCAGTAGTATGACCGGAAACAGAAAAATATTCCGTTTTATTATCCTTTCCTTCAAGTACAGTATGGTCCAGTAACGTCCATTCGCTGATGATCTATCTGTTATATCTTCCGGTTAAAATGCTAAAATAAAATAAAACAAATTGCTATATCAGCATTTAATACGGACTAAAAACGAAGCTTGTGTTTTAAAAATATTATTGCGCAGACACGTATTTTCACGCATATATTTTTCCTCAAACACGATTCCGTGTTCCATTGTTATCCCCGTATCTAAAGCATCTAGAAAATGCTCTATGCGAAATGTTTTTGGAATATATTTTCGCAAAATTGAATATACGTGTAAAGCGGCTTGAATATGTAAACGGTATAACATTAACCCTTTCGTTAAAAATTTCATATAGTATTTTTAGGCTTCATTTTTCTTCAATTTTATGGGAATAAAGAGCACCAATAAGTTTAACTGTCTAAATTTATACCAATCGAAACGTGATTGATACTCGCGAAATAATCTGAGGATTCTATGAATGTTTATATGGTTACGTTTGCTCTACTGGAAAATTGAGTCATCTAATGGGGTGCACATCCTCTGTTAGTAGTGAAAGGATTAAACTTTTTGAGGAGAAAAATACAATACTAAAGGTTATACATAATTCACCTGCGTAATGTAATGCAAGAAACTAATTATTCTTAAACGTACGGGTGCATATAATGGTCAATATCATCATCATTGAATTTTGAAAAAAGAATAAATGTAACCCGAGGAAAAAATAAAGAAGGACGAATCACTACCAATAACGACCCAATACCGATTTATACATACGGCAGAATCCCTATGATTATGTAACTGCGCTATGTAAATGTCCCATTCATTTTTTCAGTCGCTTCCCAAGCATTACCATTTTAAATGAATCGCGGAATTTCGGAAGACGGTAAAAAAAAAATGAGTTAGGGTGGGTAGGAAGACCGTGCCTGTTTTATGCAAAACAGATCCCATCAATAATCTGATCGGATACCTCCCCTGAGAGGGAAAGAGCAAGACGAGGAAGAGAGAAAGAGAGAGAGAGAGATAGGGAAGACAAAAAGGGGTAGCGGTCGAAGGAAATATTTACGATGGGCAGACGAGGCAATGAAGACATTACACGCACGCGACACAGAAAACAAAAGAGAGTAGTAGTTCTTTCTCCTTTTCCGAGTCCTTTGGGTGAACTCGTTTCAGTGGTCTCCAAGCACCGTTATCTTGATTGAGACGGGTGCATCACGAAACTGAGCATTAAACACAAAGTATACCAATAAGATACCCTTTATGGAGACTTCGTGTTATTTTCTCAAGGTGAATCAGAGAGGATGAAAGAATAGCGAGCAATGATTAACCGATTGTTTATAGTATTCTTTTTGTTCCTGTCACAAGTGGTAGTCATTTTTGGAGATTTTTTTTCTAAAAAGTACTATTATTAAATATTCGATTCATCCGTCTGTCAGTCTGTGTATAAAATAACTCAAGAATGACGTAAGTTACAATCACCAAAAGTCCAGGATGTATATCTCTATATTAGAGCTACATGCGGTATGAATATGGTGGATGTAGGATCATCTGCTGGGAAGTAATCCGAAAAAATCTATAAAAAGTACATGCTCTTGCAAATGTAGGCAACAGGAAAATGCACTATAGGATTACTCTGATGGCAGGATATCAGTCGGTGAAAGAAACCTGCTCTGACATTTTTCACTCACTTGTTTCTCCATGTAAAGGAAAATAAATCACTTTTGATATATTTTTTTCAATTCGAGGTAGACATTTGAACCATAAATGACATTTTGTTCTTACATTTATCAATTACATTTACCAATATAATTTTTAGACAATTATAGTTGCTCACTAGAGGATTATCGAGCTCGCCTTATGGCCGAAAACAAATTCAAGAATAAACAATTATTTATTTAAAAAATTGAAAAAGCAAGTACTCATCTTACGTACCTTGGTTTAAATACGAATACGACATTTCGAAAATCTTAGATACCTAATATAAGTCCCGGTCAAGTTCAGAATTTTTCTCCTTATCAATCTTCACATTTGTGATCAATATTATGCACACACGCATATAAATTAAATTTCCGTCATTTCACTCTTGTTATCTAATATAAGTACTTATTTCTTTTTTCAAATTTTTTATTTGAATTAGTTTTTTGATGTGATTGATTAAAAAATACGGCTACCTAACAAAAACTGCAAATATTCTAATAAATATAAATAAATATAAGTAAGCTTCTAAATACCTGTCAATATTCTAAAACTTTTAAGCGTGATTAAAAAGTATTACCAATATATCACAATATTCTGTTGACATCAAATGCTTTGCCACTTTACGATTGGGATCATCCGACAAAAAAACAAAATTCCAAAATCGCTTGAAAACGGATTTTAACGTAAACATATTTTACGAATATAACTGCCGCTGTCGCTGGATATAACAATCTCTAACGCTGCGATAAATAACTATGCCATTGTGTCGCTGCTTAGATAATATGTATTAGTTCCGCAAAAACCATTACTTGCTGAATAATTTCACAGAGAAAATCACTCGAACCGAAGGCGACCATTGGATCCACCTTTGGGTATACGAGAAATTTTTCGAAAAAAAATTATATAAAATGGGCGCAAAAAAATCCCTTTGTTCTCGCAAACAAAAGCTTTCGAAGATAAAAAAATTCCTAGGGGGAATTCTTCCACTGTTCTTTCAAAAAATAAATTAAAAAAAAAAACAAAAAAGCGCCAAAGCCCTGCCAATATTTCATCCCCTAGGTCAAGCACGTCCTTAACACCTCCTTTTATCCAAAAAACTAATCCCTTCCCTAATTAAATAAGACCGCGAGAAAGAGAGAGAGAGAGAGTGAGAGTGAGAGAGTGAGAGAGTGAGAGAGAGAGAGAGAGAGAGTGAGAGAGAGAGAGTGAGAGAGAGAGAGTGAGAGTGAGAGAGAGAGGAAAGAGGAAAGGAGGAAAAAAATGATAAAATTTTCACAATCAATCAAAAACGCCGAAATCTGTTCGCCCATTACAGGTTGTTAAGGGAGTATCAAAGATTGCGCTCCGAGCTTGAATAAAAGGGTTTTTTTTAAAGAGGGGGTGGATGAAGGGAGGGAAGATAAGAGGAAAGGGGATGAAATAGGGGGGTGGGGATGGAGGAGGAGGTATCTTTTCCATGAACGAAGGCGATGCGATAATCGGGCTGATGATCTCATAATTGCGCGAGATGATTGATGATAGCGGATTGAAAAACTCCCTCGGAGCATTCAAAATCCCTTATCGGGGTTCGGAAAAGAGAGAGAGGAAGAGGTATAGCTGAGAGAGAGAGATAAAAGGGACCAAACTGAAATTCCTGATGGAATTTTTTTAACACCTTCCTCCTCACCGCCTTATGAATATTAAAACCCTGTAAAATGACTCGCATCGCGATAAAACGGTACGCGATATATAATTAATCGCGCTCTAGGGGGAAAGGGCATTTGATATATATATATATATATATATATATATATATATATATTTATTTATTTATCATGGAGAAACCCTATCTCAAATTCCATTTGGTGTTATCCGAAGAATTTTGCATGTGTTTATTTTCATGAGACCAAAAAATATTTTCGTGTTAAGCGGTACTTCGTGTAAACCGTTTCGCGTTAGCGAATGAATATACACTGAAACGGACCAAGCACGCGTTTCGTGTTAACCGATATTTCGTTTTAAGCGTTTCCGTGTTAAGTGGTTTCCACTGTATATATATACACACACACTAGCTGGAGTGTCCGTTGAATTTCAACGGATTTCGTGAATCTAAAACTTCGACCGTGTAACATGTAAGCATCGGAAGTATGAGATAGTACACAATTATAACCGTCGAATAAAGCAAACATGATGAAAACCGCTCCGCATTTTCCTATTTAGATGAATGAAGGAAGAAAATCTTGCACTGTGAAAAATCGAAAATAACGTATAAACTCCCTTCCCCTCCCTTCCACCCTCTCCTTCCCTTCCCCCCCTCCCTCCCCCTCCTCCATCTTCAGCCCTCCCTCCCTCCACCTCACTTCCTCTCCTTCCCTCCCCCTCACTTCCTCTCCCTCCCTCTCTCTCCCTCCTTCTCTCTCTTAAATGTAAGAAGGGACTATACCGTCCCAATATAAATGCATTGAACTCTCAATTTCGGCGACAATGGGAGTTGTCATGGTAGCTTATAATTAGTATATATTGTAATAAAACTGATAAAATCACGTATTTTACTGATTCTAACCGCATTTCTACGCGAATTCGACCAGAATTCGGAATGTGTCGTCAATAAAAATAAATGTTCTTTCCCGCAAAGAAGTATCGAAGTCTCAAGCTCGTACCGTGATTTAAATAATTATAAAGTGCAAATTCAAAGTAGTCTACACTCATCCCTGTATTTCAGTTTCAGGACGCGACAAAATACGTGACGTCCGATAATTAAATCGTTCGCCATTTCGAATCAAAGTGACGGACAGAAACAAAACCTTGACCATTCGCTAAGTTAGGATGTAAGGAAGATAGGTTCCGCAAAACCACCGTGTAAATCGAGACTAACATTTGTATAGAAAATGGGGGATAGGTTCAAAAAATCCTTATTATTAATAAAACGAATAATTAATGTTTTATTTGTACATACGTACATATTTATTTATCACAAATTTCAATTCAGTCATTCATGCAACATATATATTGGATATGTTTTATTTGCACTAATCCAGACAAATATTAAGTCACTGATTAAACTTAATAATATGTACTTATAGTAATCATAAAAAATGCAAGATCCTTAAAATTAAAAGTTTACAAACAAATAAAGTTTCACTCAAATTCATATAAAATGTCTTTTTATTCAGTATCTTCTTCGCTTGTTAATATAGCAACAATTTTCTCCATCTTCCTCGGTTGAAATTCGTCACTACTGCCACTAACTTCCTCGTCACTAGAATTTTTTTCGAATTCATTTTCCATACGAGACATTACGGGCCTCATTTCAATAAACTCCGTTATCAAGGTTTCTTTTTTATTTTTTTCCAATTCCTTGTAAATTTCCTGGTACGGAGCTAAGCAGTTTTTTAATTCCCTTTGAAATTTTAAGCTACGATCCATGCTTGGATCATTATCGAGGAAATAATTTTCCAATTTTCTAGCCATTTCTAGGCCTTTACTTATTGTGTTGATAGTGAGTGTTGGAACTGGGTTATCACAATGGCTTTCAGGATCACTGAAATTTAACTGATAACCATGTATACCAATTCATCTTCGTTCAAACCTCTTTCCACCAACAATTCTTCAATTTCCCCAATAGCCAAATCATATCAACCTTCACCTTCCACTAGATGTGCCAGATTAGTAATCTGAGAATTTGGATTCTCTGCTGGTAGGATACTAGCTACACTCAAAACTACTTCGGGCCATATAGCTTTCCAACAGGCATTGAAAATTGATGTTTTTATTTCACGAACTGCCAACGCCGTTATTTTCACACACTCTAAAATTGTAAAGTTTTTCCAAACTTGGCTGACACTAAGCGTATTGTCATCATCCAGTTGATCCAGAATTTTTTAAATATACTTTTTTTGAAATTTTACTTGCTTCCACCATCAGTACCGTGTAAAACCGAGTCTCTTATCGTGTAAAACTAATCTGGTTACATTTTCTTGACCGTGATAAACCGAAACCGTGTAAATCAAGTACCGTGTAAATCAAGGGATCATCATCATCATAGGTAGTCTGTTCGTAGACAGGTCCGTGATTCTTCATGGTTAAACTTGGTTTTCCATATACTCCTATTTTCCGCAGTTTTCATGTCTTGATAGCTCTCTTTCCCTTTCAAGTCGTCTACCAGCTGAAACCGATATGTACTCCGCTGGTGTCCGTATTCTACAACCTGACCTTTACAACTTGATTCACATATAGATTCCTGATCAGTCTCCTGTCTTTCCAGTCTACACCTATATCCTTTAATATCCTCATCAGCAGTACCCAATTTACTCTATCAAAGGCCTTCTGCCGTCGACGAAACATACGCAGCAATCTTGGCTGTACTCTATTGCCCTTTCTGATATGATTCTCACTACACCGATAGCATCTCTGGTTCCTCGTCCTTTCCTGAAGCCGAATTTATCATCCCCTAGCATTTCTTCGGCCTTTTTCTCTAGTCTTTTATTAAGAATCCTCGTGATGATCTTCGAAGTGTGTGACAGTAGGGATATCGTTCTGTAGTCTTTACACTGCATTTCCTTTGGCTTCTTCTTTAGAGGGATCATTGTTACATCTAAGAAATCCTGAGGCCACTCTCCCGAGTCGTAAATCTTGTTAATTAATTTCGTAATCATTTTTAGTGTATATATATATATATATATATATATATATATATATATATATATATATAAACACAGTGGCGGAGTTGAGAAAATCCCATCCCTAGGCCCAATTTTTTTGCCTCCCCCTCCATTTTTTTTCGATAAATTGATTTAATTTAAATATTATTCCAGTGAAACAATACATTATTTTGTCGGTATTTATGGTTAGATCCGTGACGGGTTTCGATAGGTTAGTGCCAATTATCTCTCATGATTTCGAGGTGATTTTCTTCTTCCTTCATCGTCTGTCTTTTGTCTACTCCCGACATTCAATAAGCGCAGTATTATTCTTTTATCGTCTCCGCTGTATAATTTTTTAATAAAATGTGGTGTTAAATCGGCAACCGTTGGGTTGTCATGAAAAGGAAATTTATTCCATAAGAATAAACTTGAAACTTTGTGTTTAAAAGTTTAATTTTGAGAAAATGTGGTCCATATTGGAAGATTGGGCTCAATAAAAAGAATCTTATTCGGTTTATGTAGCAGATCCAGGGCCATGTTTCGGAAGACTACCTGCTCTTCGCGTCATTATTATAGTGAGGATTAGGGTCCCTTGCTCGGACTCAGTCCCAGAACATAACTCGGTGTAGTCCACCTTCACAGCGGGTGGTGAAATTACCGATCTATCATTGCAAAATTGCAATACTTTTTCCAAATAAGAGGATTGAAAGTTACATCATTGCATTTCGGTGAAAATGCTGATTATTGGCGTTTTCTTTTAACAAAATTCTACAATGCATATCAACGGAGTTAGGAAAGGAGCGAGGTGGGGGAGGAAGTAAACCGAAGGGAGAGTGAGAGGTACCAACATTTGCGCTTCAACTTGCCTTAAGCTTTTTAGGAGGAAAATTTGAAATCGAATTACAACACGACTCTGTCTCTTCATCTATCCTTTGGAAAGGGGACGTTCGAATGGAGGGGGGGGGGTTAAAAGGTGGGGTTTAAAATGGGGGGTAAGAATGGGAGGGCTTTGAAAGAGGGGGTTTGAAAGGGGAGGATTTGAAAGGGGGGTTTGAAAGGGAGGGTTTGAAGGGGGGTTTGAAGGGGGGTTTGAAAGGGGGAGTTTGAAAGGGGGTTTTAAAGGGGACTTTTAAAGAGGGGTTTGAAAGGGAGGGGTTTGAAATGGGGGGTGTGAAAGGGGGGTTTTGAAAGGGGGGATTTTAAAGGGGGGTTTGAAAGGGGAGGTTTGAAAGGGGAGGTTTGAAAGGGGGGTTATAAAAGGGAGTTTTGAAAGGGGGGTTTGTTTGGGGGTTTAAAAGGGGAGGTTTAAATGATGGGTTTAAGATTTTGGAAAAGAATAATAATTTTTGAGAGAATTTCTATGCAAATACAGTAGTAATCGAATCTCTGTCGATAATTTTCGAGAGTATTTCTATGATGAATATTATTGGTTTTACGTATTTCCGGCAATAAACTTAATTTTCGAGATCATATCAACGAAAAATATTATTGTTTCCTCTAACTTCTTGCAATAAACTTAATTTCCAAGAGCATTTCTGTGCTTAATATTAACTTTGTATTTCCGGCTATAGACCTAACATCAGAGCAAACTTCTGTAAATAATAGTCTTTGTATTTCTGTCGATAATCTTAATTTAGGAGAGAATTTCTACGCCAAATATTACTTTTCTTTTCTGGAAATAAACTTAATTTTCAAGAGAATTCTACGCTAAAGATTAATTTTGTATTGTTTGCAATAAACTTAATTTTCGAGAGCATTTCAACATTAAATATTAGTTTTCGTATTTCTGTCGATAACCTTTATTTTCGAGAGCATTTACACGAGAAATATTATTGTTTTTAGGCGCGTTTCGCTTCCAGCGGTCTGTGCGTTCGTCCGTCGGTCTGTCCGGCCGTCCGTCTGTCTGTCCGTCCGTCCATCCGTCCGCATGATCGTTCTCGGCTTCTACAGAACGGATTTTCATGAAATTAGATATTAAGGACGTACAATCAAATTTAATAAGAAAATCACAAAAATGAATCACGTACGCCAATCAGGGGTACCACTTCACTGGTGACAAAAAATTAAAATTTCGTCATATCTGGTAAACTATTGCTCATATCAAAATATTTTTCAAATAAAACATGTAGAACTGGTGAAGAAGAGTATTTCCTTTCCTATACTTTTTTATCGTTGGAGTATCCGTTATCTATAAAATCAATCAAGAATATCTAAAACGAGTTGAAATCGAAAATTTCTTGCATGGTTACTTCTTCATTGTTGCAAACATAAACAATCTCACAGACAAACGTTTAATTTCCTTACGTGTGCATGTAATATTATTAAATAGGAAGAAAATGGATTATTTATAATGAAGAAAAGAACTTTAAAACGCAAATTTCTTTATGTACAGGTATATAATTTCTTTCTAATACTCCATTGCACGAAACGCGTCCATTTGTAATACGTTGTACACTTTCATAACTTGTTTCGTATTTCAGTCGATAGACTTAACCTTTGTCAGCATTTCTACGCCCAAGATGGTAATTATTACTTGTATTTCGGGCAATAATTGAATTTCCGAGAGAATTTCTACGATAAATATTAGTTTTTTTACTTCTGGTAATATACTTAATTTTCGAGAAGATCTCCGCTGAATAAAATTGTTTTTTTGGTATTTCTATCGATAACCTTTAATTTCGAGGGCATTTCCACGCTGACTACAGTTTTTTGGTATTTCTTTTGAGAAACTTAATTTTAAAATGGCTTTTCTAGGATGAAGATTATTGTTTTTTCGTATTTCTTGCGATAGCCTTTAATTTCGAGTGCAATTCTAGGGTAAATATTAGTTTTTTTGTATTTCTGACAATAAGCTTCATTTTCCAGAGCATTTCTGCGATAAATGTTAGTTTTTGTATTTCTGTCGATAAAGTTAATTTTGGAAAGCAGTTCTACGCTGATTTTTAAACTTTTTTATTTCTGACAATAAACATAATTTTCGAGAACATATATATCTACGCTAAATATTATTTTTCTTGTATTTCAGTCGGCAAACTTAATTTTCGATAGCAATACTACGCTAAAAATTAGTATTTGTATTTCAGTCCATAAATTTAATTTTCAGGAGCATTTCTAAGCCAAATACTAGTTTGTATTTCTGGCGATAAAATTAATGTTCGAGTGCATATCTATGATAAATATTAGTTTTTTTTATTTCTGAAAATAAACAAATTTGGAGAGCATTTCTTAGCTGACTATATTGCTTTTTTGTAATTCTCTCGAGAAACATTATATTCAAAATCATTGCTACGCTAAATATTTCTTTATGTTTTTCTGGCGATAAATATAACTTTGGAAGGATTGCTACGCTGAATATTAATGTTTCATCGTATTTCTGGGGATAAACTTAATTTTCGTGAGCATTACTAAGCTTAATATTATTAGTTTTTATACTTCTGGCGATAAACTTAATTTCTTCGTTGAATATTATGGTTTCATGCTATTTCCGGCGGTAAAATTAATTTTAAAATGGCTCTTCTAGGATGAATATTATTGGTTTTTCGTTTTTCTGGCAATTTTAGTTTTCGAGAGTATTTCTACGATAAATATTATTGTTTCTTCTTATATATGGCGATAAACTTCATTTCCTGTAGCATTTCTACGATAAATATTAGCTTTCTATTTCTGGCTATAAAACTAATATTTGAGACAAATACCTACGGTAAAAAATAGTTTTTATATATCTGTTGATTATCTTAATTTCGGAGATAATTTCTACCCAAATTATTACTTTTTGTATTTCTGAAAAAGAGGGCGTTGAATGAAGGGTAT
Source organism: Uropetala carovei (assembly GCA_036926305.1). NCBI lineage: Eukaryota > Metazoa > Arthropoda > Insecta > Odonata > Petaluridae > Uropetala > Uropetala carovei. The sequence continues at coordinate 8,560,786 of JAXCHB010000129.1, forward strand.
AAAAGGAGGGGTTTAAAGGGGGGTTTCAAAGAGAGGGTTTAAAAGGGGTGTTTAAAAGTGGAGGTTTAAAAGGGGAGTTTGAAAGGGAGGGTTGGAAGGGGTGGTTTGAAAGGGGAGGTTGGAAGGGGGGGTTTGAATAGGGGGGTATGAAGGGAGAGGTTTCAATGGGAGGGTTTGAAAGGGGGAGTTTGAAAGGGGGTTTGAAAGCGGGGTGGGAAAGGGAGGGGGTTTGAAAGGGTGTTTTGAAAGGGGGAGTTTGAAAGGGGGTTTGAAAGGGTGTTTTGAAAGGGGGGAGTTTGAAAGGGAGTTTGAAAAGGAAGTTTTAAAGGAGTTTGAAAAAGAGGGTTTGAAAGGGGGGTTTGAAAGGAGAGGTTCAAAATGGGGGGTTTAAAAGTGGGGGTTTGAATGAGGGGGTTTAAATGGGGGGGTTTGATAGGGGTGGTTTGAAAGGGGAGTTTTGAAAGAGAGGGTTTCAGAGGGGGGTTTGAAAGGGAAGGTTTGAAAGGGGAAGTTTGAAAGGGGGGGGTTTGAATGAGGTTTTTGAAAGGGGGGGTTGAAAGGGGTTTTGAAGGGGGGTTTAAAAGGGAGGATTTGAAAGGAGGAGTTCAAAATGGGGGGATTTAAATGGGGGGTTTGAAAGGGGGGCTTTGAAAGGGGTGGCTTGAAAGGGAGGGTTTGAGAAGAGGGGTTTGAATGGGGCGGTATTAAAGGGGGTTTTAGAGGGGGTTTGAAAGGGGGAGATTTGAATGGGGGGTTTGAAAGCGGGGTTTTGAAAGGAGGGGTTAGAAAGAGAGGGTTATATAGGGGCGCCCAACCCAACCAACCCTGCCCACCCCCCTTTAATTTAAAGTGAGGTTTGGAAGGGGGTTTTGAAGTGTGTGTTTGAAGAAGGGGTTTTGAAAGGGGGGTTTGAAAGGGGGGTTTGAAAGGGGGGTTTGAAAGACAGGGTTATATAGGGGCGCTTTAAAACGGAGGGTTTAAAAGAGGAGGTTTAAATGATGGGTTTAAAATTTTGAAAATAATTAACTTTTGAGAGAATTTCTATGCAATTACAGTTGTAATCGAATCTTTTTCGGTAAACTTAATTTTCGAGAGTATTTCCAGGATGAATATTATTGTTTCATCGTATTTCTGTAGGGGGGTTTGAAAGGGGAGGTTTGAATGGGGGGTTTTCAAGGGGGTTTGAAAGCGTGGTTTGAAAGCGGGATTTGAAAGGGAGGGGTTTGAAAGAGGTGTTTAAAAGGGGGGATTTAAAAATGAGGGTTCGAATGGGGGAGGTTGAAAGGGGATTAGGAAACGGGGGGGTTTTAAAGGGGGGTTTTAAAGGGGGGTTTAAAAGGAGGGTTTAAAAGGGGGGTTGAAAAGAGGGGTTTGAAAGAGAGGGTTATGTAGGGGCGCTTTAAAACGGGGTTTTTAAACACAGTAAATGCTTAGAACGAGGTTATAGAAATTTCGATATCCGCTTTTCTTCACCGTAAAAAAATTCCTTAAATTTTAAAAAATAGGCAATCCTGGAAACTTCGACTTCGACCTTCGTATAAACAATTTCATTACACAACATCATTCGTGAAAGTTCGTCTTAGCGCTGAATAGTGATTTCTATAAGCGATAATTCCCCAATTTGAGTAACTTCGCGAAAATTCAAACGATTTAAGGTATGAAAAAAGGAAAAACGGTAAAAATAATAGAAGTAAAACGGGAAGGTGAAGTGGCACTCTTTTAAAATATATTATTGTAAATCCGCTAATGTATATGTGTGTGTGTGCGTGTGCGTGCGTGCGTGCGTGTTTTTTAAATAGGAGTTTAATGAATATATTTTATAAAGGATGTATGTTTGGTTTTTAATAACAAATTTAAAAAATTAGCTGAATAACTCGATAAAAAATTAACTTAATAGGGCTGAAATTCCCGGAGAATAAAAATGCCCGAGGTATAGAGCGTTAAAGAGAGAGAGAGACAACCAGAAATAGGATTTTAGCAATATAGATAAAAAATAAAAATAACATGAATACTGCGTTCGGTTTATTTTCATTAAATTCATATCTTCGGTTACTTCAAACAAGTTTTAATGATATTTCTGATCTTTAAGCCTTTATTTAAGTGCATATGCACTTACATTATCGGGGACAACAATACCCGTAACCATGGAATCTTATTATTGAAATGTTAAAAAAGTTACAAAATCTCGAGTATAAATTCAAAATATGAGAGAATACGCATGAGATTGAGTATTCGACGATAAGAACAAGAATTATCATTCATTTTCTCGTGTTTTAGAGTAAGTTTCGTATCGATAAATTAATTTTAAGATATTTTAAAAAGTAAAAGAATGAAAGCCTTCAAACCAAAAATGTTATATTTACGTGTTATCTTATGGGAAACGACATTGATCCTGTGTGGGTCAAACCCGTGACCTCATTCAAAATTTTTTTAGTTATAACGTAGAGATTCATTAAAACTGAAATCCTGAGAAATTTCAGACACCTCAGTAAATTTTTAACCGAGTAATTTGCAAAATTAGAGCGTTACGCAGCATGATGATGATCATTACGATTTTATAATATATACAGACATACACACACACATATATATATATAATTTTCCTTCCCAGGTTTCTTCCTTTTTTCTTTAATTCTGCGTGAGATAGTAGAGGGTTGAGTCAGGGGCGGATCCAGGAGAGGGGGGGGGGGCGATTGCCCCTCCACCTATCGAATCCGCCCCTTCCAACTGCCCTATATTTTGAAAATCCCCACCCCTATCAGAATCCTTCTTTCCCTTGCTATACAGACCTAATCTGCGGCGTATAATTGAGGATTTTTGCGCGAAATGAATTTTAGAAAGCGCCCAGTGCAGTGCAATGGGGTTATCCCCTCCCTTGGATCCGCCACTGGGTGAGCAACTATGCCTGAACTTATAGAGGGTTGAGGATCAGTACTGCCAACAGGTTTGAAGAACTTAGTCTGCGTTGTCTGTTTAGCCTGCCTTCTAATGTCTTTCAAATGGCCAACATAAGGGAGGGTTGCAACCTAAACGGCTCTCTTAAATTTCAAGCTTCGATCTAAAATAGGATTAAATATATGTATTAGTTTACCTACTTGTACTGGGAATTTAACTTTTAAGTAATCACAGCTTCCGTAGCGGTGATTGTGAAGTCTAAGTTTAACTGCAGTAAAATAAGCGTTGATAAGTCGATGTAAAAACTAGGATTGTGTAGAATTGTTTACGATAATACTTACAAGCATAACTTTCTTGTTCTTTGCTTTAAGCTCGAATGCAAACAACGGTGACAATTGAAGCGCGTTAAACGCAAGGTTACCAAACTGGTCACAATAGATACAGGCGAGTCGGTTACAAATGATCTAGCGCGCCTCGGTGGTAACCGTGAATAAGCGAATTTAGACCCGCGAATACAGAATAAATGGTTACTAATATTTTAGCGCGAATGAGCGAATTCGCATATAATGAGTTCGCGAATACGGGGGGTTTACTGTATATATTTTTTCTTTTCTTTTCTTAAAATTTAATTCCATTAGCGTGTCGTAAACAGACGCGTGGTGTTTCGCCCGACAGATTTTATATTTAATCAAAGCTGGAAATTTTTACAGTGATTAAACATTCAAAAGTTAAAGATCGCAATGATAAACGTGGTTTATAAATGAATCGGTTTTTTATCGATAATCGTTATCACCCCGACGAATCTTAATACGAAAGAATTATGTTCCGTCAAAATGGGCGTCAAATTTCTACAGGGCCATTAACTGCAACCTTTTACGTGAAGATAACGACTCTCGTCCAGAGCCATGTCCACTGCGTGGGACGTAGATAAGAGATGGAATAAATATTATATCCGTCGGTTTTATCTCTGATAAAAAAATCGATTTGTGTCAGCTCCGTGATAAAATACATAACGTATCGTTGAATATCGCGGTATATCAATTTCCTCTATCGTTTTTGATTTAAAAGATTATTGTTATATACGCAGTGTGCGTGTACACACACACACACACTAACATTTTTTCCCGTCAAATTACGGTTATTTATCCACGTGTTAATCACATGGTGAATAGAATGCTTCCAGAATCGAACCCATGGCTCCAACGTAGACGGTTGGCAGGTGAGTTTTTTTTCTTAAGGATAAGGACAAGTAAATCCTGAATGCATGAGCGGAATGGGATTTAACACATTGCCCCTGGATCTTATGCAGTCGGCAGGGATGCATTATCTTTTTGCCCGCCAAGAACGCTAAAGTTATTGCCGCCCCCTTAGTTTATTAATTACGAAATTTTAATTATTATAACGTTTTTATTGTAAAAATAAACATTAAAACATTTATATACCAGCAGTGTCAAAATTTCGATCACAACATTCAATCTTTTGCAAGCCACCCTGAAGCACGGGGCGTTCTAAAGTAAGGGTTCCCAGATTTCGCCCGAGCGATAGCTAAGCCACCGCTTCATCTACATACATAATACTTTGATGCAACACGTTCATCTGTCTTAAAAATATCTATACATACTTTCTTGATTAACAAAAAATTCTTTAGTTTTTACTTTCATTATTATCATTTTTATATTATTTTTCTCAAAAATTGCCGCCCTTAAAATTTGCCGTTCTAGGCTCGGGCCTACAGGGAATACAGGTAAATCCACCAATGGCAGCCGGTGTTGCTCTGAGCGTTACGGACAGACTTACAGACAAACTTGGTATTTAATAATATCTTATATAATACCAAAATTTATAAAGGGACAAATTGGACGAGTTGAAAAATTCTTAACGCCAGTCTGGGGGAGGATAGTAGTTAATAAACGTCACTGATAGAGTTTATGGGTGATATCAATCCCTAAAGAAGATAGAAAGGAGATGATGTTATCTAAACGAATTATATTAGTTTAAATCATAATTTTATAAATATCAGACGATAAAAAATACATTAAATTTAAATAGATCTGGAATTCCACTATGAAAATCTCCCCAATTCATCATGTAAGCAAAGGTAGGAAAACTTTCCTTTACGAGTCCATGTTGGAAGTTACTTGAGAGACAGCGAAAGGTTACACTGGCAAAAATCAATAATGTTATCACGAAAAATTTTGACAGCTCTATTTCCATGAAACGAATACGACATTATCGGCATATAAAATCTCACGGTTCGCTTTATAATCGCTTCACGGTCTGCACGAGATTGTATAGGCTATTTGCCAACCTCTTTATTTTTTACAGCATCAATTTGCTTCAATTTCGAATAAATTGTATACTACACAGTTCATCCGATGAACTAGCGAGTAAAAATTGAAGGCTAAACATTCAGAGTCGCATTTCCATGAGGACGCTGGACAATACAAACAGAGATTCCATAATATTTAACCACTCGAGACAGTTCGACGTACGCTTATTATAGTTGCTAATTTAGCGACTTTTTACTTCCGTTAGCGATATTTTTAGTGTTTAGCGACATGTCACTAACTTTGCGATTTTCTACTAATCTAGGGACAAATTTAAATACTGCTTTATGTAAGCATAAATACATGCAATATACAACATAAACCAAACAGATTTATTTTATGGTAGCTTTATAAAAACTTATACAAGTTTTAATAAACCTTAAAATATTTCTACAGTTGCTTCCCCAGTTATGATATTTTAAAGACCTTTTATACTAATTTTGAAAGTCTCATTATAATTTACGTAGAATAAGACAATAAAACGCAGTTAAATTACAGAAAAAAACGATGTCCATTAAACATTAAAGAAGGTAAAATTCTCGATGTAGAAATCAGACATCGATTTTATTATGATTATTGAACGTCATACATGACGCCATCTTAGACGAAGATATACATTTTTTTTAACACCTGCTGGAGAAGTCGATACGACAATAGGGTTTTCTATGAGGACAAGTTTTATTTTAGACGAAAACGTTGCGGAAAGAACGTACGATCGTCGTCTCTTAGGAAACGGAATTGGAGCGACGTAAGGGTGAATTAGGATTCAAAATTGTACGAATGGTCTAGCTATACCGATCCAAATCCATCCCTCATTAGGAAAAAAGTCTTTTAGAAAGTACGAGATTTTCTCCAAAGCCTTCTCTCTCTCTCTCTCCATCTCTTTCTCTCTCTCTTCCTCCTCTTCTTCATTTCGTTCGTATTTTTATCCTACTCGACCTCCCTCTTTTTTCCACCAGTTTTTCTTCTGTTCCGTTTTCTTTTTTTTTACGATCTCTCTACTTCTTCCCCGCTCCAAAGCTCTCCGACCGCCGTAACCGTCACCTCACTTCATCCGTATCTTCTCTTCCCACTTCCATCCATCGCTTGCCCACTTGCTCTCCTCCGGTTTTACATCTCCCGCCATCTCTTGGCCGAATTTCTTATCTTCTCCTCACCCCTCCTTTTTCTTTCTTTCTTTATACCTCTCTCTCTTCCACTTTTCCCGTCTCCATTCGTAACCTACATTTCTCTTTTATCTTTTTCATTCTTCCCTTACCTCCCTTTTCTCCATCCATCTCATTGCGTTCTCTGTCTCTCTTTCCCTCCCGACCTTCCTGAGCGCCTCTTCCTTTCTACATTTTTAACGCATTTTTATTTTAAAACATCCAATCTATAAATAGATAAACGCGCTTATTTTTTGCCGTCTGTCTGTCCGTCTGTGCAATCAATTAAACCAAAATATCAAATAAACTAGTGTATAGCCCGTCAAAACTGACGGGAGTAAATATTCGATCGTTTAAACTATTTATGGAGATCAAATTGGCATCAGAAATATAAACTGTATTGAAAGTCATTTCCCTCTCACTATACCTCCCTCTCCTTCCCTCTCTCAGCCGCCCTCTCTCCTCCCCCTCTCTCTCTCTGGTATTAAAAGCATTCAAAGCACGTTTATACCCATAAGGATTAAAATAACAATATAGAGGCCTAACAATGGAATTGGTAGGCAAGGCAACATCCCCTTAAAATGGCTATATTTCCTCAAACTGTGTGAATTAAACGTTTAAATTGAGCAATTTCGAACTGTAAGCAGAAAAAGACGAACGGAATAAGCACCTTTATAATGTTTTCTTCAAAATGGTTTACATCCGAAGTTCGTAGGTCAATTCTTTCTAATTTTAATCTGAAAAAGAATAAAAGCCTGCGCGTCGAAAAGTTCATTTTTACGTGTAATTACGTGCTATCTTATTGGAAATGGAAATGATTCCCTGGAGTCGAACCCGGGTCTTAGATCTCGAGTTCGATCCATTAAAACGTTTTTTTATTATATCACAACGCTATCCTGAAAATTTCATCAAATTCGGTTCAGTCGTTTGCGAGATGTTAAGCTTCAAAGAGCGTTACTGACAGAGTGACTCAAGCAAATTATAAGGTAAGGTGGTAAGAGATATAATATTGAAATTTCTGTGTGATCTGCGATGCCATTTATTATTTATTTGCCGAAGTGTGTATTTGGAGAAATCGGTGGGTTGCCGGGGGTGCCATCGAAATTTTCCGAACAAATGGATGTAAATAGGAAGAGTTGAAATTTTTACTGTTTGTGTGACCTTATAATGCCACCTATTACTCTGCAAAATATTTTTTTTTAATTTTATGGCGGCCGGGGTGTCCACAAAACTACCTATCTAATAAATTATGTTGTCACATAACTAATTAGTATATTATTACATTTATTAAGCATTTGAGTTGTAAATTACAAATAAAATTCTCATATTCGGTCGCCAAATGAAGCTTCCATTTAGTGTATCCCATTTCGTTTTAAAATTCCAACCTCCTCCTCTCGCTCTCAACAACTCTATCCCATTAACCATTCCTTCCTCTTTTTTTTTACCGACCATTTTCCTCTTTCTACCCTTCAATTTCCTCATTTATTCCACTCTCTCCGTACCTACATTCTACACTTATATTTTCTCTTCACTTCTCTCGAGTTCTCCTCACTCTCCCGCAGTTTACGTGATCTCCCTCACTCCTCTTCCATCTAATTCTCTACTTACACCCTTTCTTGTCCTCTTTTATCCTCCTCTCTCTCATCATATTTCCCTTCTCTCTTTCCTTTTTATTATTTATCTTCCTCTTCTTCTCTCTCTCCCCCAACCCCTCCCATCTTTCTTATAATTCGCTCAATACTACCCCCCCCCCCTCCCCGGGCTTCTTCCTACCCATAAGTCTTCTTTTCTCTCTCTCTTTTTTCCCCCTTGCTTCTTTTACTCTTCCACCCCCCCCCCTCTCTCCCTATAGCCATTTTAATACCCTCCTTCTCCCTTCTCTCTCTCTCTCCCACTCCTGTTTTTTTCTTCTCGCTCTACCATCTCCCTTGTTCCCTAAATTGCCGGACATTTCTCTTCTGGCTCCGCTCCACTCTGGCCAACGCCCTCTCTCTCTCTCTCTCTCTCTCTCTCTCTCTCTCTCTCTCTCTCTCTCTCTCTCTCTCTATCTCCTCCCCCCTCCCTACTCTTTTCCTGGCTCTCATTTTCCGGAGCAATACCCAACACCAACACGTTTCCGTCTTTTTTGCGTCCCACGGGACGCGAAAACATGGTCTGGAATGTAGCGCCGGACGGAGTGTACGCCGAGGAAACTGCATTTCATACAGAGGAAGGACAGGAATAGAGAGGGAGAAATAGAGAGAGGGAGAAATAGAGAGAGAGAGAGAGGAGCAGCAGCTGCGTCTATGAACCGGTTGATCCGGCGTTTTTCTAATGTTTATTCATTTCTCTCCGCGATTCTAAGGTATTATTTCGTGTATCTTTATGCTCGTCTTTTTCTTTCGAGTAAACGGATTAACATCGCGGCACAGCTGGATCTCCGAATATTAATTTAACTCCGTTTTTACCCGCCGGCTTCGTATATGCTTTATAATTAATAACAAATGAAATTGGAGCTAGGGCAAGGCTACTTACAATCTGCCCTATCATTTATCTACTGACACGACTTTCCTCCAAAAAACAGATCCCTTCTTTTCTAAACGTTTCATAACCTTTCCCGAATAGTTTTGTTTTAGCATTTTAATTGTGCTTAGTAATATCAAACCTACGGTTAAAAACCGCTGAAATTGCTTTTTGCAAAAATAACTAACCTTACGAAATATTACGACACATATGGAGCGGTGTCTCTAACAAAATAAATTCATTACAAGTGTCTACACAGGTATGGAAATATTCCCGGACTTGGTATTTGAACATGTGGTAGAAATTCCTAAAACCTTTCGACATTCTTTTCCTCGCACGCAAAAAATCATGTTTCGATCAAAGTAAAAAAATATTATTGTTTATGTCCTTTTATATTCCCTTCCCAGGCAATAACTCAATGCCATGTGGACAGCCATTTAAAAATCTCGGGTTTCAAGCGGCCATTATCCCCGTTCTTAATTCGCACGCAACCCGCGGAGTGGCGCTATTGAGTTGCGTGACTCCTTTTTCCCCCCTGCACGATACGCTGCGAGTCCTAATGACGAGTGAGATTGCGCGTTTGGAGTACCAGTTCCTCGCGAGTCGCTCGCAGGCGCCGTTATCAACGAGATGCGATCACGCGGAATACTCCGCAGTGCGATGCAGTGCGTGCCGCACGACCTTGATGGTTGGAGCGAGGGAGAGGAGAGGGAGGGGGAGAGGGGGGGAGGAGAGGGGGGGAGGAGAGGGGGGGAGGAGAGGGGGGAGAAGAAGGGGGGAGGGAAAAAACAAAAGACGAAAGCCTGGTCGACGAGCGGTTTTCATCTCGTTCTGACGGCATACCTCATTTTTTTCATAATCACCAACACTGAAGGAATGACCTATCTCCATGCATGTGCCTTTGATGAAGTCGAAAAGAGTCGTCACGTTTAATCCAGATAGCCTTATCTCTTCACATTTTTTCCCTGCATGCCTCTTAATTTCAACCTTCCGTCTTTACTCTTTACTGTTTGTTCCACTCGTTACATTTTTCAGTCTATTAAACGCGTAACAATCCCTCGAATACGAGGACTTCCTGCGATGTTTTACTACGCGAAAAAACTGCGCTGCAGATAAAATATGGACTAATTGGCCCTCAAAAATGACGGGTCTGCATGATAAAATATTAAATTTAAAAAATTACACTTCCCATTCTCTCTCTCTCTCCCCAAAAATGTAGCTATTTCTCTCATCGTGACGTAATCAGGAATTCAGCATGACGGACAGGCATACACTGCTCATTATTTATCTATGATAGATAGATAAATGTCTTTATTTTCAGGGCGAAATTCGGACCGTAAGGTCCACTCTTCCATTTAATCCTTCGCTATCGATCACAAGATAATAACATGAATAAGTGTGTGTGTGTGTGCGTGCGTCCGTGCGTGCGTGTAAACACAACTAGAATTAAAAAAAGTTGCGTCAAATAAATAAACGAGAACAGAACAATAAATGCCAAATTATACATTAGAGAAGCTTCTACGAAAGATATAATATTTGTGGTAAAAACCCAGGTAGAGCCAGACATGTCAAACCAAGTAAAAAACCACGCAGAAGAGAATGGAGGGGGGGTGGAAAAAACCTGCGAAAACCCTAGATAGTAGAAATACAATAATGAATACTATTAGAAAGTGATAAGGTATATATTATATATATATATACACACACACACGTATATATACACACACACACGTCAATGCAGTTCAAGTTTCTCTGATAGTACAAGAATAATTAATCATATCAAAAATGGGGAAAGATAGCGTTACACGCACGCACGCGCGCGCGCACACACACATATACATACGTACGTACATACATAAATACATACATACATGCATGCATACATATGTGTGTGTGTATATATATACACACACACAGTACGTCTCTCCATCGCTGAAGAAGGGCGTCATGACGCCCTTCTGACGCGTCAGCCCGAAAGCTCCATATTTGTGTTGTTTATGTGTTTTTGTTTTTTTCGTGTGTCCTCAGCAGCCCCAGCGGCTCTCCAATCTAGGTAAATGTCCACTGGGCTTCCTCCAACACCTTGTTGCCACCTTTATATATACGAGATATAGATTACGTGTACGCGCATGCCTATATGCCTATATCATATGCCATTCGTGGTGTATACGGTTGAGCGTTACGGAATTACAAACAGAGTTCATAATCTATATACATTGTAGAGTAATTCAAACACTATTTTTTTAATTGAGCGCATATATTCAAGGACGTTGGGAAAATGATTCTAAATAGGAAATCGATTGTGAACACGCGGCTCGGTCATACTAAAATTCTCATAATGAAACGACTGTGGTAACATCTGACGATATATGGTTATATTTTCTCTTTTCTGCAAGCAGTAAATGTAACCAATTAATCTAAACGATATTTATATTAAAATAAACAGAGGAGCAAAAATTTGTCGGTTGAAATACACCTCTCCCCGGATATAAGGCGGGTCTTACTCCTATTTCTTGGAAAGAAAGTCCTGTCTTTTTTTTAGTATGTACTAAAGTAAAAACAAAATATACTGACGTTTCAAAGGAATCCATTAAAAAAATTACTTCTACTCACTGTATATTGTTTTTCTATTTGAATTTTGTTGTTTGTAGCAAGTATAGAAATAAAAAAAAATGAAAAGTCATGTCCTCGGTTATACCGCGGTTGTCTTATAACGCGGGTCGCAGCTCCTCCCCCGATGCCCCGCGTTATAACCGGGGAACGGTGTATTATTTTTTAAATTACCAGCTCAAAAATTAATGACTTTTTTAAAGTCGGAAGTCCTATTCACATGCCGAGTGTTATGGCGATCAATAGAGACATGGATGGCAGAAAAAGGTAAAACTCTCTCTCTCTTAAAAATAATAAGCTGGTTCGTTCTGAAACACAAAGCGGTAACCAAATGAAAACAATCCATTGAAGTGAAAAGATATTCAAACAAACACGTTTCCATTAGCAACAATACGCCCTCAAGTGTTAACCATCGAAAGCAAAGCTTTCGCTATTTGCTTTTTCTCCGAAAAAGTCGAGGATATATATATATATATATATATATATATATATATATATATATATATATATATATATATATATATATATATATATAACCCAAAAAGAAAACCCTCGAGAAAATTACCACACGAAAAAATTCTCCAAGGTCTTAAGGAAACGCCATTATTTTTTTGGAGAATCTCCTGATTCTGGATTCCCAGAACGACATCAGATGCGCATTGCCATCGAGATAAAACACCTCCCACTCAACCTCGTCCCATCCTTTTATCTCCCTCTCTCTTTCCGTCCATTTCAGAACCTCAAAACCCCCAAAAGGATTCAATTCCGGAGGTCTCCTGGGTAGTCACTGTTCCCGCTCCAGAAATCCCACTCATCCGCCTTCCATTTAATTTTCGAAATCGTCTCATCTGGACCCACTTGGTGGAAAAGCAGACCCCCTTCACCGGCGGGGGATGGGAGGAGGGGAATAACGCTACAATGCACTGCCAGGGGTTATCTAAGTTTAAATTTTGCCCTAGGTGGCGTCTGCTTTTTTTCTCCTTTTATCGGTAACGTTGGCGCAATGCACGTTCCGAATTTTCGCTTCACGTAATTCAGCAGTACGTACCGGATTAAACAAGGTTGTTATGCATTTGTTAATTAAGTCCCAGTGGATAATAAAATATTTATTGGATTTCGTGCGCACTTATATCCAGCTAAAAGTCTTGCTTGAACTTTACTCGAAATATCGATCGACTAATTTGACATATTTTAGTGCTAAATGACACAATTACATATACATCAAGACTATATAATTTAGCATCAAATAGTTACATCTCATTTTTTTTAATATTCGTTTTTCGTGGTTTTATTACCCAAAATATATTTTAATTAAAAATGCAGGGGAAATCGATTTTAACATGAAACATCGTTCTCACATTATTTATTTGCGGTGGAATTAAATACTAATCTTAGAGGAATTTTTAAAATGCGAATTGGGTATTCGCTATCATACACTATAGCATTAACTAACACAGAATGACGGTTTAAAAAAATCTTTACCAACAGGAAACCGGCCGTCATTCGCATAAAGCTGACCTACTGCAGTTTCTCTTAGCACTAGGACAGGCATTGCTTCATTAAATTTTGCACAAAGTTTGTGGACGGAATTGAACAGATTTTTGTGTAAGAATAAATTTGTGCGCTAAAACATTATCCATTGCGTGTGTGTTTATTTTCCGAACTACGAATAGAAAATCTCGAACAAGCGGACGAACATTTCAGATGGAGAACAATACGAAACACCAACACGCACCGATATGAAACGATACGCATCCTTTAAAAACCGTCATTCGGCCTGAACAATACAACCTTTGCAACATCCCTGTCCCTACGTGAATTCGCACAAAATGCCGAATCTGGCCCACAATTCCAAAAATTTACCCTCATCTATTCACCTCCCCCTCCCCCTTGTATAATTCCACCCCCTACCCCCCTCATTTCGTTTGGCTCCGCACGATGTTTTCATCTAAAAATATTCGAAATCGGTCCATCTCGCCCGAATTCTCCCGCCTCATCCACCATCCCCTACCTCCTACCTCCTCCCTCTCTCTCTGTAATGTATTCAGCTCGCTACATCCAAAGTATTTTCTATTCGCCACGCCTCGAATCCCTCCCTCCAACACCACCACCAAAACCTCTTGCCTTCCACAATCTCGGATTGTTTTCCATTCCTTTCTCTCACTTCTCTATCCCACTCTCTCTCTCTCTATGCAGGTTCGTAACCTACATCCACCAAAATCGCGCTTATCTCTTTCAATTTCGATTCTCTTTTTTTTCCTTCCTCGATCCGTCCTCCGGCGGACTTTTACTTCACTCCCCCCTCCCCTCCCCTCCCCTCCCTCCCTCCCCCCTCTCCTTAATTCAAACCTCTCGCTCCTCTTCCTCCTTCCAATCCGACCCAGACATGTTTGTAAACACCAAGACAATTGGAGGAGGTGGAAGAAGAAAAAAAAATGAAGGCGAAAGAACGGAAAGTGCTCAATCGGTGCTGGAACGGCATCTAAAGGATAAAAAAACAACAAATATCTACTAATCGATCAAATTTCCGGTAATGGCATTCTTTCGCTGTTTTCGGCTCGCCAAATTAAAAAAAAAAGGAATGGAATCTAAAATGGGTTAACGCTATGCGCTTACGAGACGATTCGCCTCAGATTTTAAATGATTTCTTTTTTTTTCTGGAAAAAATCCTATTTTCTCGAAAAGAGGGCAGAGGTTTTTATGCACTCGAAGTAATGAAAAGGTTCGATATCGTTGACTATCTGTCAAGGATGTTATGAACATGATTTTGAAAAATATTAGTGGATACTAAAGGACAAAAATTTTAAACTCGGTAAATATTTAAGTAGTTATTTAATGTAGAGGGCGCCATTGTGAGCAAGTTGACCGCGAGAAATGTAGTACCAACGTTTTGTCTGAAAAGATATCATCTACAATTTTAAACTATAGCACTTGTTTAAATTGGCCAAAATTCAAAATGGGTGATATAATAGAACCGGTACCTACTGCAAAGAGCATTTACTGAATTTCGACTGCTTGAGATATAAATTTGAATTCAAAATAACGGCATTATTTTTTTCATTTTACAAAGCGCAGTTATAGCTATTTTTTCCGTGTGTATGTGTAATTTTTTCAATTAAATACATCAATACCAAAAAGTGCATTACAATTTCTGATTTTCATTAGTTAAGCCTACAAAAACGCGTGGATATAGAAGCACTTAAACGGAATACCAATACGAACAATCATTAACTAGTTCGCTGCAGCTAAAATGATTCTTAAATATCCAACATTATAATTACAATTACAATGTATATTTTAAAAACAATCCTGGCCGAACAAGTAAGATCGTTTCGAAAAAATATTATATACAGATAAACATTTCTTGATAAGAGCGATAAAAAAAAATAATATTATAATAAATCATTTCCGATAATTTCCTTCCGACGAGGATCGAGTAGGAGGAGAAATAATAATACAAAAGAACAAAAAAATAATAATAAAAAAACGACGCAAGCCAAAACCACGTGACCTGCCTCCGGAACCCATTCATTGCCGCTACAACCTACTCTTCCCCCTCCTCCCCATCTTCCTCCCTACTCCCCAATCTCAATATCCAGAAAAGCAGCTGCATCCTTCACGAAAGAGGAAGAAGAAAATAATCCTAAAATTTCCTCCACTCCGAGCGAAAACATTTTTCTGAATCATTCTCGTCCGCCCTCCAATTTTTCCCCCTTCCTTTTTACTCTTCCCCCCCTCTCCTTCTTCTTCTCCTTCTTCTCTCTCCCCTACTCATTTCTCCTATTGTCTCCTTCCCCACCCACTTGATTCCTCCATCCGTTGTGACGCTCGGCCTCCATCCAATCCAACCGACTAGCTCCCTCTCTCGACGGATAAGAAAGATAACTCCTGACGTAATATTGGAAAATCGTCCCTTGTTCTCGAAGTGTTTTCCCCGGGAAATGAGAAAATGGGTAAGGCTGGTGAAAGGGAGAGAGAGAGAAAGGGAGATGGAGAGAGAGAGAGGAGGAGAGAGGTTATGGATTTGGATATAGGGTGAATATTTTCAAAGGGCGGAAAAGGAGTGGGTTGGGTTGGCTACGCTGACACAAAAGATCGAAGATACTTGACAAAACCTGGCCCGTCATCCTTGCAGGCATTAAACGCCACCTCGCTCTCTTAAAAAAAAATAAAAACTCTCTTTTCGTTCTTTAGACGAAAGTTTTTTCTTCTTTTAAAAAAAATAGACTTAAACCGCATCCGACGCATAAAAAAAAACACGTCACGTTTCCTCTGCGTGGAAAAGGCGCGGGTGGTGTTGCGTGAAATGAAAGCCTTCTTCCGGGAGAGTATTGAGGTTTTCTCTATTCAGATTTTTATTTCGGAATAGCAGAGGAAAAAATGACTCTTACTTATATTCCGGGACGTCGCATAACGTTAGGGACGAGAATTTTTACAAGAGACCCGTGGGTGAAGGTAAATCACAGACGTTCATGAAATTCATTGCTATTTGCTTTCCGTTATATTATATGAAGCAAGTACTACTTATTCCAGTTTTTAATAAAAAAAAAGCGTTTCACTCGTTATAAAAAGTTCCTAAAATTATTTTTTATACCGTTAAGTACCGTAACCACGCACTTCACGCAAACAAAAAAGAATTTTTTAAAGATATACCAGCCAAATTCAAAAGGAAAATACTCTGTGATTTGTTTAAAAATAAATTTAATTTAACATGTATTTTAATTATAATAAATTTTTAAGATAGAGAAAATTTGGATAATTCTTTATATTCCGTTAGTATACAGTAAAACAAAAGAATTTCTCACTATTTTGATAACGGAAAGTGATAACGCAGGTTAGATACTGTGACATTTTTATAAAACTGATTTATTAAATAGATATTATACAGCAATAAACGGGTTATTTTTCCTATCACTAAAAGATACAATTTACCAAATCAGTCCTTTTAAGAACTAGCTATAAGCGAAATAGTATCCTAAATATAAAATACGAAAACAGAAATTCGAGGCGACAAGTAATAGATTCGTACGAACAAAACTCCATCGATTTGATGGGAATTATACGAATGAATGGCCAATATCGACACCAGCGGCACACACACACATAAACGCAAGATATAAGAAAACACGAAACGAAAACAGGTACGCACATTATAAATTCGATTCTCAAATTGCATTTTCGGAGAAAGACACTGGAGGAATGGGAGTAAGAGGTCCCAAAACCCGCATGAAACAAAATTTATAAACAATTTCAACTCGTAACTATGTATACGACGTGAAAAACTGAATACGCTTTAGGGTTACCGCGGACGGAATAAATTTCCATGATAATGTATGGGAGGATAAAAAAAAAAGCAACGGAAAAATGAAAACCGCGCAATTCGCCCGAGATGCCTCAAGTACGACTCGCCCTGTGCGACCATCAATCGAAAAGAGTAATGGATGTGCTGAGACAACCTCAGAACGGTACCGGGATGAGTAAAAGAAATAAGCCCTTTGGCGAGCAATGGGAGAGGAAAAGAGGGAGAAAGAGAGAAAAGAAGTATTCTCCAAACTCCGCGTTTATCAATTCTTCCCATCATCAATCAAAACGCAAAAAAAATTAAAAAAAAAATAAGTCAACGCCTTTTATACGTGCTAGGGAAAGGGGGAATGGGGGGAGGGCCTCCTTTTTCCTCTTGAAAAATCGCGGGAGGAGGAGATACTGCCGCAGTCTTTATAATCCTTCGGTCGCGATCTCTCGATGAAGAATAAATCGACGAGGGAGGATGGGATCTTGCCTAGGAGCGAATAAAGAAAATAAACCTTTCTTTTTCTTTTTTTTTTTGGCGGAGGGGAATGCCAAGAGGACGAATTTCAGAATCAGAATTGGAGATTCTTTGGAAAGGTTTCACTATTTTATGTCTGTTTTTCTTGTGTTATATTATTATTTATTGTTTATTTTAGGATTGAGGTGGTTTATTAATTGATTACTTGCGGAAACTTAATCTATTATGAAAACAATTTTTAATAAAACGATAGATTGATGATGCATTTGTAATCTAATGGTTTCCAATTGACACGTTTTAATTTTTTCTTCAGCTCTGCTTTCCTCAAATTTACGCCTTAACAACTAATTAATTTATGCGGTAAGAAAAAGAAAACATTTCATTTATTTTAATATTTTTTACAAATCTGATCTAATGACACAGTAGTGCGTTACAGTTTCTTACTGCATAGCTAATAAAGCTTAGAATTAATTGCAAAACATTTTGTATGAAAATTAAGTGCGCTAATTGAAATATCCATTTATTTACTGACTATACCGGAAGAAGTACTTCCAATAAAATATTCCTCGCTGCTTAATGTAATGCCTACTGGTCCACTTACTAAAAAGATAAATTGCACCGTCCTAAGAAAATTTGCCTAAAAACAAAAAGTTGACTAGTAAGGGAGAAAAAGTCGCAGAATTCATTTTACCTTCGCAGTCACCCACACACTAACACCAGAGAAATAGCAAACACACGAAAACGAAGTCTCGTTTATAACTAAGAAATATTTTCCCTCCTTTAATTTCACGAATTGCACCAATGCTAGTCGATTCTTAAAAACGAATTTAACGAACGTTTCTTCACTGACTCCTGCTACTTAAACCAATTAAAACTTTTGTTGGAGTCACGCTACTTCGACAGAAGGTTCGGAAACTCCGCATAATAAAACTTGGCGCTTGGTGAACTTCAGCGGATGCAATTACGAATGAATGAATTCGATACACGTATTTCGCGTAATTGAACCTATGGACCTATAGTTAATTCTTTAAATAAAGAAAAACTTCGCGTATGTATATATATATATATATATATTCGGGGCAACTTCGTTTTGAAGGAAACCCAGTGAGCACATACCGGAAGGAGAGCCGCTGGGGTGTCGGAGACACACATTTGTAGAGGTTGTTGGAGATTTCGCGATGACTCCTTCGTCGGCACAAGAGAGAGAGAGATTTAAACTCGTCAAGTAAAAACGCATTCCCAGTCTGCGTTTTCAATACTGTAAGGTGTGGACTCAGAAGAGCCAAATTTTTGCCGCAGCTCATTACTCACACGAAAACGAATATTTGTAACTTTCCATTCAAACACTTGGGAAACAATTGACAATCAACTTAATCCATAGCACTTCACTATTTTATTTTAGAAGAACTCCCTATCAGGAAATGGGACAAAAAATGAACCCTCCCCTCCTGGATTTTTTTTTCAGGAATACTCGAGCGGAGGTAACTATAAATAAAACGACGTATGGGTAGAAGAAGGAGGGGAGGGGGAAGGAGAGGCAGCAATAGGAAGAGAAACTTCCAGCAAACTCTCCGGGAAGCGGGTAGGAAACTTCTGACACGGTAACCTTTTGAGAAATCGGAAAACGGAAATGTATCGGAAATCTGGAAGGCGAAGAATTTTGGGAAGGACGAAAGGTTTGGGAGAATGGAGGAGAGAGAGAGTAAAAATGAAAGGATAGATAAAAAAGACAAGGAGAAAGGTAAAAATAAACAGAGAAGTGGAAATATGTCCAATAGGACAACGGGCAGTGGCAAAAAATAAATAAATATTTTAATACATTGCTGTGCGTCCATATATAGATGTAGTATATTAAAGGATATACGCGTAGACTGGAAAGACAGGAGACTGATCAGTAATCTATAAGTGAATCATGTTGTAAAGTTCAGGTTGGACGATATATGGAGAGATGCTATTGAAGGAAGCGTTAGAAGGCACGGGAGATTTCAAAATCGGAGGAAGGATTACAAGAACAGTGAAATACGCGGATCATCAAGTACTACTTCCAGCAATAAAGGAAAAGGAACTCCAGAAAATGATAAATAGACTTGTGATAACAGATAGAAAATACGGTATGGAAATTAATACAGAAAAATCCAAGGTCATGCGAATATCAAGTAAAGAAAAAAAATGTACATAAATATTGGAAGAAAGCCATTATAACAAGTTTCACAATATAAATACCTTGGAAGCATAATAACAAGAGAAGCAATGTACCGATGAAATCAGGACTAGAATAACGAAAGTAAAAGCCGCTTTCAGATGAAAGAAACTCCTATTAACGGAGAATATAAAAGAGGATATCCGCATGAATTTGATAAAATGCTATGCATGGAGAATAGCTTTATACGGGGCATAAACATGGACGTTAAGGAAAAATGATATAAAATACTTGGAAAGCTTCAAAATGTGGACATGGAGAAGATAAAATGGACAGATACGGTGAAAAACGAGGAAGTACTACGAAGAATAGAAGAGAAGCAAACGACTATACAGACTATCAAACAGAGAAAGGCGAACGGCATTGGACATTACATGAGATAGAGAGCATGTTTAAAGAAGTGCTAGAAGGAAAACTGGATGGAAAAAGAGAAAGAGGTATGAAAAGGTTTCAGCTGATAGACTACTTAAAAGGGAAAGACATGAAGAAGACTGTGGAAAATATGAGTATATGGAGAACCAAGTTTAAACATGAATAATATGTATTGACAGACTACCTACACGCGCTCACAGCTGATTGTCTCTCTCTTGTGCTGACGAAGGCATCATTCCGTCAGTAAAATTTCAACAATTATTTTAAATGTCCAATTGAGTATTAGCGAGAATATAGAATTATTTGGTTCGAGTTTGGTTTACCTAAAGTTTTTTTTTCAAATAAAATACCACTCAATTTTTTTACTTAAATTGCTGTGGCACGTCCCATTACTGTAGAAACTATTTACCTAAGAGGTTAGAAGAAATTAAACTCTATGCGAATTCTTAAAATAGTCAATTTCACTAAAGGGGCCTTATACGATGCGTGCGTGTGTGTATGTGTATACTTGTACACACACAAATACAAACGCATAAATACAACAAACAAATTGGGGCGAAGAGGAATCGTATGTTTAAAAATAAAAGACGACTACTCCGCAGAAGAAAGCTTAGGGAAAAAGCTTCTCCCGGAAAAAAGGACCGCATTGTGTTGGAGTTATACTGCCAGTGTGGAGGAAGGTCAAGATGAGGGAATCAGAAAGAGATAGAGAAAGGATAAGAGGATCAAGAACTACGGAGAGCGACGCAAGAGGGCAGCAGCGGCGGGGAAAAAGAAAAGAAAAAGATTAAAATAAAAAAAAAGGTAAAGGCAAGGAAAAGGAAGAATGAAGAGATTAAGGCGAAGGCGAGAGGTTAGGAAGGGATCCTCAGAGAGAGGTGAGAAAGTAGAATGGATGAGAGAGGCAGATAGATGGGAGAGAGTGAGAAGAGGGATAAAGAAGGAGAGAGAGAGGGATAAAGAAGGAGAGAGGGGGGGGAGAGAGAGAATAAAGAAGAATAGCGAAAAGAATTGGGGATTAGCGAAAAAAATAAATGATCAGCACGGATTGATGACGGAGGTCGGGAAAGACAGAGGAGATGGAAAGACGGGAAATCAATAAAGAGGAAAAGGATCGAGCATTAAAGGAAGAGGTAAAAGGCGAAGAAGAGTGAGGTTTAAAAAAAAAAGAACGGAGGAGGCAAAGGGAGAGAGCAGAGTGAAAGACGGTTGACGAACCCAAAGAGATAAAGTTAGAAGGATTGTGGATTAACGGAGAGATAAGTGGAAACGTGGGAAGAAGAAGGGAGAGGGAGAAACGCAAAGAGAGGGACTCTATGCGAGGAAATCAAAATGTCTAAATGAGGCGAAGTAACGGTAAACAAAAACGAAAAAATTTAATATTATAGAATGAAATGAAAATAATAAAGTAGCCACAAACAAGCAAGCAAGGAAATTGGTGAATCGGATATTAAAGGTTTTTGTTCTTTTGTAGTAACGGACCTGTATAGATAGTTAATAAGGGGTTTCAAAATCCTGCCAAAATACCAGAAATCAATAGGCTATCAATAGCCAAACCTATCCTGAACAAAACTGTTGCTCTTACTTGAACGATTTAGAAGTAGTTCACTAATTTTATATCCCACCTCAGGCTGACCCTGGAATCTCCAAATTTATTTCACGTCAAGAAATTAGAGCCGCAAACAATCCCTCGAAATTTGATCGCTCTATCTTGAGCGGTATAGAAGTACTGGACAAGGAAGTGTCACGGACAGACAAAATTAGCGTATTTTTGTCAAAAATAAAACTCTAAGGACGCAAGGACCTGAAAATGAGGGTGGAAATGGACCCTAATTTTATCAATTGCATTGTGAATGGTGAAGAAACATGGGTGTACAGTTATGACCCTTAGAGAAAATTCCAGTCGTCCAAATGGAAGTCGCCAAGTTTTCCCCGTCCAAAAAAAGCACGACAGGTTCGGTCAAATGTGAAAACAACGATGATTGTTTTTTTTGACATTCAGGGCATAGTGCATAAAGAATTTGTTCCTACTGGTCAGACAGTAAACCAGGCCTTTTATAAATAGGTTTTAATTCGATTAAGGGAAAAAGTTCGGCTTTTTCAAAATGAATGGTTTCTCCACCATAACAATTCTCCTGCTCACACTGCCCTTTCCATTCAAGAGTTTTTGGCAAAAAAAAATATTCCTGTAGTACACCAACATCCATACTCACCTGATCTCGTCCCTTCTGATTTTTTTCTATTCCCTAAAACAAAAATGAAGCTAAAAGGACGACGATTTGAGGACATTCCAACCATCCAACAGAATGTAACATCGGAACTCGACAATCTCAAAGTTGAAGACTTCCAGCGATGCTTCCAGAAGTGGCAGAAAAGTTGGGACACCTAAAGGTATATCAATGGGGGGAGACTACTTTGAAGGGGACAGCTAGTAAAAATGTTTTATGTAATTTATTTTCTATTTTGTAAATAAATTCTTGGAACTTTTTGATCAGACCTTTGTGTGTGTGCGTGCGTGTGTGTCATATAAATAAAGCCTTAGCAAACGCTGTGTGTAATGCTATTTGAAGCTTAATATCTCGCAAACGACTGAACCGAATTTGATGACATTTTCAGGATAGCATTAGGATATAATAAAAGAACGTTTTAATGTATAGGTAATATATAAAACACTTATGGACGCTAAAAAATGATATTAAATACTAGGAAAGTTTCGAAATGTGGGCATGGAGAAGAATGCTGAAGATAAAATGGTCAGATATGGTGAAAAACGAGGAAGTACTACGAAAAATAGGAGAGAAGCGATCGACTATACAGACTATCAAAAAGATGAAGGCGAACTGGATTGGACATTACCAGAGGAGAGAGAGCATGATTAAAGAAGTGCTAGAAGGAGAACTGGGTGGAAATAGAGAAAGAGGTAGGAAAAGGTTTCAGCTGATAGACGACTTGAAAGGGAAAGAGAGATATGAAAAAGACTGCGGAAAATAGGAGTACATGGCGAACCAAGTTTAACCATGAATAATCACGGACCTGTCAACGGACAGACTACCTATGATTTTTAAATTAATAAATAAATAAATATATATATTTTCCTTTTCTTTGATGCGGGGATTTTGGAATGAGAGAGAGAAAGGAAGTTATTGAGGATAGGCGTAAAATATTGGAAAAGAAAGCGAAGAAAAGCTATGAAAGATGACGCGACCGGAAAGGAAACCCCGGGATAAGAGGTCATAGGTTTCACCGGATTAGAGACGCAGCTGGAAACACCCCCGGAAAAGAAAAGTCTACACTAGAAATTGCAAAAGGTGGATATAAGGAGGAAAAGTGGCGCGGTTATCCCTACAGAGAAATGACTAGAGATTTGAATGATGGAGAGATTTACAGAGTGAACGCGAGAGAAAGAGAGAGAGACAGCAAGGGTAGAAAAAGCCAACGACCTCTTACGGGAAAAGTAGAATGCGTAAGAGAGAGAGAGAGAGAAAGGACAGAGAGAGAGAGAGGGATAAGGGTTTTTAAACTCCATCCGAGCTGGGGTCCTCTCAAGAAATAAAAAAAAACGCCGCAACGGGGTTGGGGGTGGTGAAGGAAGGAAAGGGGGTGGGGGGCGCACCACTATCTACCATTCGACTTAATGGTAAGATACTAAGGTAGGAATCCCGGGCGAAAAGGGGAAGGGCGAAAAAGGGGATATGAGAAGCTCTCCGCTTTTGTTGCTCAAAACTGCGAAAATAAAAGGCTTCTTCCGGTTGGAGAGAGCAATGGCACTTTGTTTATTGAATGAGACAGGTGGAAAAAGTCGACTTTTTCTCTCATTATCCCTCCTTTTCTTAGCCGTTCCATTGTAGGCATACTTCCTCGAAAGACAGGACTACTAAACAGCTCCTTTCAGAATTCCTTTTTTTTTTGGTTATTTTTAATCTCCTTTGTCTATCACGCGAGTCTTAGTTACCGGTATCGTAGCAACGTTTCTTCAAGCTGCTAAAGGATGCGATTATATAGATGTCTTTATCTCGCTTCGCTAATATAACTCAATGAAAACATCAACAATGGCTGTGCTTTTGTCCAACAGACCATTTTCAATATCAAAAATTACATAGGTAATTAAAACAGATTTTTTTTTGGGCAAGCACAACTGCCACCTACCAGCTGTAAGTGGGAACACTGGCGTGAACGTCCTCCCCGTCGAGGGGTCACCATGATGTTCAATACCAGAAGAGGGAGAGGAATGATATTCGCTCACCGGTTTTGCTGGCCCTTTCACGATAACATAGGATGAGAAGGCATGACGTCAACATTAGTCTACTCTATTTTTACGTCGAGGTAGGAAATCTCCATCGCAGACAAACTCCTATTCCCAAATAATAGAACGTTTCGCTCATGTTTGCTCATCCATGCACGTACCTAGAGAAAGAGAGCGCGGCCTTTCTAGAGGTTAAAACCGAATTCTGAAGAAAAATTTATTTATAACAAAGAAAAACCGCAAATATTTCATTTTACGGAATTATCAAAGTTAGGCATAATGACGGTAGTATTAGACAATAACCAATGAGAATAAATAGCGTATTATATTGAATGATGCAGGTCCTCGAAGGAAATTTCATCCGTAGTCTGTTACCTGTGTTAGTTAAGTATGTATCTTTATATCTCTTTAAGGACATTGAAAAAATTTCAGTTGCGAATGGAGAAAATTTACTCAAACTGAAGGATTATAAAGTTTGCGCACCCAAGTAATATTTATAACATATTATATTAAGAGGATAGTTTTAAAATAGTTACGCGTGAAAAACATCTGCGGTTTATCTACCAACGAAAAATTCAAATTCAATTTTCAGGAAAATAGATCTCAAACCGACCTAAAATCCTTAAAATACATTAATAAAAACCCACAGCCCTGGATATTTCGCCCAAGGGTTTTCTAAGAATCCGGGAGTCTGGTTGAAAATCGGTCCACGTGTGAAATTATACTTCCAGAAAAGGAAGGTATTATAAACTACCACAGTAAGTATTTGTCTTAAATGTTCAAGTGAACACGAACCATCACGATGAAGGGGGAATAGCCACGTCAAAGGTGACAAAAGGTGGTTTTAGGAGACATACCGAAGAAAATTTTAAAACTGAAAAAAATGAATAATTGGTAATCACGGCTATTGTGCGTGTATACTAATATTTATAAATACATATACATATATACATCCATGCATACAAAGATAACAGACACGCAAAAATAAAGTTTAGATGAAAAAATATCTCCTATAAATTCTTTTGATTAATAATAATAATAATAATGTCGACCACAATATAATTAACTTTCTAAGTAAAATAATGGCATCGTGGAGAACGCGAATCCAATTGCAAACATCCTTAAACATTCTCAAAAGCAAAGAAATTAAAATTGCCAGAGGAATCTTTCAGGGAGACTCACTAAGTGCTTTATGGTTCTGCATCGCAGTAAACCGACTTTCCAACCCGTTAAATCGATCAAAATATGGTTATAAAATCAACAGCAACCGACAGAATAGCTTTAAAATGAATCAACTTTTATACATGGAATACCTAAAACTCCATGCAGCCAATAAGCAACAGCTCAAATCAGAACTAAACTTTATAGAAACATTCAGTAACGACATCAATATGAATTTTGGTATCAGCAAATGTAGAACATGCCACATCGAAAAAGGAATACCACTGAAACATGAAGAATACACGCTCAACACCACCGAACAACAAATAGCAGGCATGACAGAAGGAGAACAATATAAATATCAAGGCTTTTTACAAACACCCATAATAGACAACACCATAATAAAACAGAAAATACGAAAGAAATATAAATCACGCCTAGAAGAAATCCTAAAAACTGAACTAAACAGAGAGAACAAAATAACCGCAATAAACACGTATGCCATCCCAGTATTAACGTACTCTTTTGGTATCATTAAATGGACAGAAACGGAACTAAATGCACTCAATACACCAAACAGGGTAACATGTGGCAGGTTTCGCATTCACCACGAACACCCAGCTCCAGAAAGATTCACCTTGCCAAGGAAGGAAGGAGGACGTGGATGCATCGACATCGCGAACCTGCATCATAAACAAATACAGAACCTAAGGAAGTACTTCTACACAAGACAGGACAGCGAGCTGCATAAAGCCATAACCACAATAGACAATTCTGCCACACCGTTAAAACTCAAAAACCAGAAATATGAACCTAATAACCACATAACAACAGATGCCCAAAAAAATGGAAACCTGGAAAAATAAAACACTCCATGGTAAACAGCAATACCAACTATCACAAGCGCACATAGATAAAGAAGGATCGAATAAATGGCTAACCTATGGACAACTATTTTCAGAGACCGAGGGTTTTAACATTGCTATACAGTACCAAGTCATCAAAACCAGGAACTATCTGAAATACATAATAAAAGATCCAACAATATTAGACGATAAATGTAGAAAATGCAAAAGCCAGACTGAGACAATAGAGCACATAACAAGTGGATGCAGCATATTGGCCCCGAATGAATATACTTATAGACACAACAATGTTTGCAAACAAATACACCTAGCAATAAGTAAGAAATATAACCTGATAGAAAATAGCAGTGCCCCATGCTACCAATATAACCCGGAAATCATACTCGAGAATGAAAACATCAAATTATACTGGAACAGAGAGATAATAACTGATAGAAGAGTACCCCACAATAAACCAGACATTACAATGATAAAGAAGAAAGACAAAAAGACATACCTAATAGATAGAGCAATCCCAAATACACCAAACTTAGAAGAGAAGCACAGTGAGAAAATACAAAAATACACAATACTAGCAGAAGAAATTAGGGAAATTTGGAGTCAAGGTAAAGTTACCATCGTACCCATAATACTATCAACTACTGGTGTTATTCCAGGGAACCTGCACAGAAGTATTACGTTGCTGGAGCTAGACAGCAAGCTCTATGTTAATCTGCAGAAATCGGTTATAATAAACACCACATCAATAGTGAGGCTGTTCCTCAATAATAACACCTAGTTGTGCCAAAAATACAAGGGAATAATAGTGCTTATACAGCTTGAGACATCTCCGCTGTATGAGCTTGAATCCGGGAAGTCCCCGAGGTTGAAAAAGATAATAATAATAATAATAAACACCATAAAAATCATATGAAGTACTCCTATAAGCTTTTCCGCCACTCCTTAAGACTGATGCTGTTGAGAGGAACAAAATAGCCCATGAATTGATACGCGCACGGATTGGGAGCGAATGAAGATTATTTATAAAAATTCAAAAATGCTAAATAAATCCTCGCTGGAAGAGATGCAGAGAGAAAAAGAGGAGAAATGGAGAGTGGATGACGGAAAAAATTAGAACTCCGAAAAAAATGTACAACCCCTCGTACTTACGACGTAGTGTTCCTGAAAGAAACTTTGGCCTGGAAAAAAAATACGAAAACAAGAGATGCGGAGAATAATAATTGAAAGAATCCGGAGAGGAAAGAAAGAGAATGCGAGGAGAAGACGAGAAATCACAAATGAAGGCTGATTGTGAGATGAAAAGCGTGTGTGTGGGAGGGGGAGGGAGGGGGGGGGGGGAGAGGAGCTAGAAATGGGGGGGAGAGGAGCTAGAAATGGAGGGAAGGATGGGAGATAGGGGAGAGGGAGGGAGAGACGGACTCTCTCTCTCTCTCTTTCTCAAGGGAAGGAGTTGAAGGTGAAGATTTCGCTGTTGAGGAATGGTCCGACTCTGCATTGGGAATTACGCCCTCTGGGAGATAAGAGCGAAGCGAGATGGCTGGGAAAGATTTTTCCTGTTTTCTAAGAAGAACTATTTTTCAAGATTCGCTCTCTTAGGGTGAAGTTTTTTTTTCTGCTTTTAACTATCCAGTTAGTTATGGGAGTGATTATATTATTTTTCCCTCTAGATCTGGTTAGGGAAAAACTTTTTCGGTTAATGAATCGAGTGCCGTGTCTTAGTAGATTATCGAAAGTTGGGAGGGGCAGAATATGCTCCGAGAGAGATTTTCGATGAAAATGGTACTTTGTTTTAGTTCATGTGCATCTTAAATCCACGCTGTTTGGAATAAAATGTTAGGAACATAAAATATAAGAAGCGTTAAATATACCATTGATCCTAGTCATGCAACTCCTGAAAAATTTGTACTTGAAATATAAATCTCTCCTGGCAACATGACATTTACGGAAAGTGATTAAATGTTATGTATAAACAATGCCTCATTTGGATAAATATCAAATCTGTAACTTCCAAACAATACGGCTATTAATTAAACATCCACTTGAGATTTATTCATAGTGCACACATTTTCCTATTACAGTACTCGTAACTAGTTCATGAAACTAATTTTGCTAATGCACTGGTGTAGAATCGCAATCATTGCAAAAAAAAATGACACTTCCAATTCTGTGTGAGTGGAATAACAATTCGGATGCAAATCGAAACGTTTATTAAAGTTTCAAAAGTTTATCCTAAAATAATTTTGTCGTAAATCGTGGGCGTGAAATAACTTCGAATAAAAAAATACACATCCCCGAAAACATGCCGTTACATTTTTTTTTTAAACAACAGCTTTGGTGGAGCTGTGGTTGGCGTGTCTAGCACCCAACGTAAAGGTCACGGGTTCGAAAGGGCATGGTAGCGCACGTGCTTGTCAGAAATCTATTAAAACAATGTAATTGGGTAAATCTGTTTGTGTTAAAGAAATTATAATTTTTCGGATGACACTTCGAAGAACGTTTTAAGATATAAGTTTTACACTCACAGACGTGTTACGCGTGTCAGGGTCAAACGTAACAACTAATCGTGCACTGAATTAAAACAACACTTCTACAAACCGGGCAATATAGTCTCCTCTACTGAAATGCAAAGCACTATTGTCGCATTTTATTCTCCATGAGGGTCACATAATTCTTTTACAAACGGAGATCCATCTCTTCAGACGTTATG
The DNA here is from genome assembly GCA_036926305.1 of Uropetala carovei. Taxonomy (NCBI): domain Eukaryota; kingdom Metazoa; phylum Arthropoda; class Insecta; order Odonata; family Petaluridae; genus Uropetala; species Uropetala carovei. Next base: position 8,589,581 of record JAXCHB010000129.1, read on the forward strand.
GGGAAGAAATAAAAACTGGTCGAATTTGACCGGAAATGAGGATCAGCGAAGGAAAAATAATTTTTTTTAATAATATTTTTTTTTAGCCATCGCAGCGAATACAAAACACGCCAGCGCCGCGAAATGAGCTCCAGCAGGAATTCATGGGGCAGCTGACCCGGTAACGTACTACGGCTTCCTTGTCCGTAAAAAAATATAAAGAAAACTAGCCGTAAACACACGGCCGTTAAACGAACTTTGCTCCTACTCTTTTATTCTGCCAGATGCGTCGTATCAGGGGTTGTTATTAACGTGCAGCTTCGCTTTGCTTGTTCTTTTTTTTTCATTCCGCCTTTTCTGCTCTGTTTTGTTTTGTTCGTAACCTACAAAAAAAATGCTTGCTCGGTGTTTTCTTTTTTTTAACTTTTGTTATGCCGAGAATAGGATTCTCAGCGCCGAGCACGTGAATTTCGGAAATTCTGTTTTTGAAACGCTTTATTATCGTTATATACTTGCCAGAATGAATTTATTCTACAGCTTTATTGCTATAAAAGAGTTGCCTATATCTTCTGCTGCATAAATGCCGTTGCGCGAGTAAAATCTTTATATTTTTATTACTGTTTCAAATTCTAAAACTCATTTTTATTTGGAGAATGTGTACAGTTCCTCCGCATAAAAACGTGAAAAATTACGATGTACGTTCATTAAACGCTAGTTCATCCGGTATTTTTTTAAAAAATATGCAGAGTTACTTTTTAAATGAATATCGCGGGCATTAGTGATATTTTATCTGAATTAGAAACAATATTTTCGGTGCGAAATTTTAGTATTCGTTTAATTTACTATGATGTACGTAAATACTACAAATTATATCAAACTAGCTGACAAATCAGCTCCAAAATCGGAGCTGTGTTAGCTGCCTATAGAGCTCTGTGAGACTTAGGGTTGCCAACTCGTGAGGAGTTGATCACGGGAGATTTCCGCTTCATGAGCCGGAAATTCCGGGAGAATCCGAGAGAAATTTCACAAAGCTGAAAAAAAACCTTTAAGCAAACAGTGAAACTTGTAATATTTTTTGACGAGAAAACATATAACGAATGGTTAATCTTATTTTATTTTTATAGTACTGTATAGAAGGTAGCCAATTCTTCGTATTCCGATCTAGGATGAGTCCCTATGACAGTGATTTGAATCTCAATAAATACTCTGCAAGCCACCGCAATTCGTGTATGGTGATGGCGAACCTCCTATTGCCCGCGTGCCAATATTACTGAAATTGTCGAATCTTTTCCTCCTCGCGTACCACAAAAAGGCCTTGATTTTTTTGCGTGTCAACCAAACTAAATTCGTGATCAAGACATAAGAGATATAAATTTGTAAACGTAAAGCAATAGTTAACTAAATGACACAAATGTTTTTGCGGCACTAAATCAATACGATAATGCTTTGATTGGTTTTCGCCTTTCGTTGACGTGCAAACCAAAATCCTGGATGTGAGAGGGCATGAAGTTATAAGCGATAGTTTTTATAATTGAAATAGGTTTGCCACTAGTCATGTGGAAAAAATCTCATTCTATGTATATAAAATTCCAGTGTACTAACAACAAGGTCTGCCGAGTTGGAGCAAGAAGTAAAAGCATTTTTAATATCATTGAAATACCGATATCTTATCTGTAGTCAATCTTATTGACTGGCTTATACATGCACTGCACTAGGCAAGAATATCAATACTTTTTCGCTGCTGCATGAAACTTGGTGGAGCTGCCTTCCAACTCCCGCATTACGCACTTGTTATATTGTATATGTACACATGTTGAGTCCCTTTAATTTTGTAATACACATGTATAGTCAATTTAAATATAGAGATGTATGAGACCCACCAAGCCCATTGTGGCCAGCTCTTCAACAGCATTGTTAGGTCAAATATGTAACCCGCATGGCGATTACCTTATTCAGTGAAAACGGGAGAAAAAGGCCTCAATCCGGGAGTCGGGAGAATTTCTGGAATCTTGCCCTATTCCGGGAGGGTTGGTAACCCTAGTGTGACTGTAGCTGTGTACTGTAGTAAACAAGGCCCTCCGCTGTCCAACCCGCAACACGAACCAGTGCTGCCACGCTCGGCTGTTATTGGTATTCCTTAATACGTACGTACATACCTTAGCCTTTTAAATATATAGATTCATTGCATAACACCTGTAAGATGTTTTATAAAAACATATTTTTAGCTAATTAATTCTGTGCGGTTAAAATTACATCAAATGTAAAATCTCAGGATTCGCTATTTATATTTAATTTTTCCGTTTGTAATCGAGTCGAAATTGTTAATTCCACGCAAACCATAAGCTTTATCAGTAGCACCAAAAACTGACAATCCACTGCGTCGCATTGTGCTCAATTCCCTCCAAAAAAAAAAACACTCGTCGTCAGGAAATCTGATTTGTCGACTACGTGATTTTAAAATGTGAGAGTAACGAAGTTAACCGATACAGCGAACTGCGCTCGGGAAGAAGCGCATGGTTAATGCGTACGAATGCTGCAGCAGTAAAAAAGCGTCGATGCACCAACCCTAAACCACCGACTTTCTCATCGGAACAGAGAACTCCGAAATGATTTTAAGCGAGCCCTTTTATTTAATTATCTTGTTCGAATCCATCCCCGTTATCGTTTCCGCGCATGCACGTGACTCTGCGGGAGAGAAATTCATTTCGGAACGGCGTAAAAAAAAAAAAAAACGCGATGATTCGATTATCGATTTTTAAAAAAACAACATCGCGAAACTTGATGAAATGCTTAACCGAGACTTAACGAGACGAATAATTATAAGCGGGAGAAAAATGAAACGGGGACAGAAAAAAAGATGGAGGATAGAAAAAACGGAGCGGTGGAGATGACATTAATCGAGCGTAAGAAACGTAGGGATTAAGCGGCGTGAAGCAATTATGCCGTGGAGGGAGAAAGAGCTACTCTACATTGGAATTAAGAAAAAGGGGTGCGTGGGAATGATGCTAAGTAAGAGTGAAAGGGAGAAAGGGGGATCAGAACGATAGATTTAATAATGTAATACAGAACGAAGATGAAGGCGCGAACTGAAAGTTGATTTGACAAATAGAGAGATAAAGGTAGAGTAAAATATTAAAATCAGGGTAATAGAGAAAATGATACAGAATGTCGGAAGATGTGTACACGAAAATTCTTTTAAAAAACAAAGATGCTTCATATGTCCAGATTATCGTACAATATCTAGGTAACAACCATTATTCATTAATCATTTATATGCCGTGCATTATCATTACTGTACATTTTTATTCACTGAGCTTGTCATATGTTAAGGGAAGATCAATGTTTATAATTTTTATCAATACTACAAATAAATATTTTTGATGTAGGGACAGTCTCGAAATGACATTCGGGTGCTCGCAAGATGTATTGTATAAGCTTAACTTTGCGATCGGGATAGACTGTGAAAAAATAATATGAATGACAAATATTCTTTGAGATTGCCGGCTAACTGGAAGAGAGAGATATAAATAGACATAATGTTATAAAGAAAGCGATCAAACATTAACATATTATAAAAAGTCATTTTGTTAAATTGGAGAGGATTTTAATAATAAATTAAACGGTAAAAGCGCAGTAAAGGAAAATGAAATAAAAGTTATTAAAAAAGAGACGCATGTAAAAAAATTGTAAGAGATCGTTATTGAAATAACAAAGGAAACGAAAAAAGAAGATTATAAAAAAACGCAATCTACTGGATAAAAGGCAAAGATCAGCGGATGCAAGGAGAAAGAGAAAGTTTCGGGGAAACACTGTGAAAGAGAAAGCTAAATGGATATGATAAACTTATTGACAAAAGGCAAACCAGAAAAGGATGACACGAGACGGGAGAGAAAAAGGAGAAAGAGATGAAAATTGAAAGGAGAGGGAGAGAGGTTGAAAGACAAGGGACCAAAAGAGGAATAATGAGAGAAACCTGAAAAAGAAAAGCCAACCGCCTCTGAGACTATTAGAGAGACAGACAGACAAACGACTTTATTAGGGCGAAATTGCGACTATATAGTCCCTTCTTACATTTAACCCTGCGTCAACAATTACAAAGGAAGATAAAAGTAGTAATAATAATTTCACGGAGAAGAACCAGAAAATAAAATAAATAGAAAAACATACAAGCAAAATAGAAAATTACAAATTCGGAAGATTTCTATAAAAAGACAAAGTAATTGTGGTAGAAACCTAGGAAAGACCTGACTTGTCCATCCTAGTGAAAGACCACGCAGGAAAACACCCACGAAGGGAAGGGGAGTGGAAAAAAAACCTGCGAAAACCATACATACATAAAATAACAATAGTGGAGTTACAATAATACATACAAGTTTAACAAGATAAGATTTACAAAATATATTTTAAACTTATGGGAAATGAACAAGATAATTAATAAAATAAGATGAAATTGAGTGAAAACACACATATTTAGCAGAAGGAGAGGAAGATAGGGAGGGAGAGAGATAGGGATAGAGGGGAGGGAGAGAGAGAGGGGGGGTGGAAGAGGGGAGGGAGAGAGTAGGAGAGGGGTACATACATACAGTATTGCATATAAAAATAAAAATTTTAATGAAAGTGACAGCGTGTTCATACGGCAGTGAAGATTATTACCTAAGTACAACTAATTAGAAAAATTGAAAGATTTCAACGACCTGGAAAGGAAGATTGGTTCAAGGTGTGGAGTGGGATAGGAGATATTTGTAGTAGAGTCGTTTGATTGTGTACAGAGATAAAGAGTTTTTTATTCCCAATGGAAGGCCATTCCAGAGTTCGCATGCAGTGACGGTAAAGGATTTGTTGTATGTTTCTGTTCTATGGAGTGGGGTCGGAAGTTTATCACCTCCACTGGTATTGCATTGATGAACTGTATTAATGGTAACGAACTCAGTAGATTTTATTTTTAAAGATTAGATACAATAGGGAAAGGAAGTGAAGGTTTCTTCGGAATTCAAGTTTGAGCCATGAGAGTCTAAGGAAGTATTCTGTAGCATGATCAGATTTTTTAAGATTAAAGATAAATCTGACGCAGGCATTATGAGAACGCTGTAGTTTAATGGCGAGATCCTTTGATAAGTCCTGGTAAACTATATCGCAATAGTCAATGTGAGGAAGAATTATATATGTCACAAACAGTATTTTTATTGAAGAGGGAAGCATGTTTTTGAGAGGTCTTAAAGTGTGCAAGGAAGAGTTTACCGTCTTGAAGACTTTTATAGTGAGATTATTCTAGGTGGGCGTTTTATTTATTAGAATACAGAGATTATTTACGAATTTTCAGTAGGGTAATACTGTGCCATTCACAGATAAGCTAATTCCACAGGATCTATCGAAGCAAGTAGTTTTGGTTAACCGATTAAAATGGCTTGAGATTTCGATGGGTTTATGCTGAGAAAGTTATCATCACTCCACTCTTGAAGGTGAGCGAGGTCGCGATTTATATTCGCTAATACATGAGACAAATTATTTGGTTTGGTGTCTTAAGTAGATTTGGAGGTCGTCCGCGTACAGATGATGTCTGCAGTGAATTAGCGTTTGGGAGCAGTCATTAATGAATATGGAGAAAAGGAGGACCTAAAATTGAACCCTGCGGAACGCCTTGATTGGCTCTCAGCCAAGAAGATGAGGATTAATTTGAGATTACTTGTTGGTAACGGTCGCTAAGCTAAGAGGAAAACCATTTTATTGCTGGTGTGGAGAATCGCATACAGCGGAGATTTGCTAAGAGTATGTCTTTGTCTGCTGTGTCAAAAGTTTTTCAGAAATCTAGCAACATTCGTGCAGTCAGTTTTCTGTCATCCATATGTCTGCCTATGTGGTCTGAAATTTAATTAGCGCGGAGGTGGTGCTATGTGACATCCGAAAGCCTGATTGAAAGGAGTCGAGAAGCTGATTTGCGTTGAGTAAATCTGTTACTTGTTCATGCGCAAGCCTCTCTAAAGCTTTAGATAGGGTGGGAAGAAAGCTAATCGGTATATAGTCATTATTATCTACGGAGTGAGATTTCTTAGGGATTGCACGTGTTAGCGCATGTTTCCAATGTGATGGAAATTTTCCCTCGAGTAGTTTAAAAATTTTAGTTAGTACTGGCAGGATAAGATGTATTAATTTGTTAATTACGATGATAGAAATTCCGTCAGCACCCTGCGCTTTAGATTTCATTCTGAAGCAGTTAATTAATTAGCAACGCCCTCAACACGGAAAATTGAAGTCAAACAAAAACTTCTGCGGTCCCAAAAGACAGAAAGCGGATATGTTTCCCTGTTTGTCAAAAAAAAACCTGTAGACGGAGTAGACGTGGGTGTGTTTGAAACTGTTACAAACAGTTGAAATACGAGAGAGGAGGAGAGAAGGAGAGAGAGAGAGAATTATAGGAAGGAGAGACAGGAAAAACAGAGGGAGAAAATGAAAGATGACAAAAGGATTGCGATAAGATATTATAAGATCAAAAGAGGAGATGAAGAGGACAATGGATTTTTTTTACTGCTCCTCCGAGTAAACAATTCTTTTTCGATCTAAAAAAAAAAGACTGAAATGAACTGCCCGAATTTTTAATTTATAAGCGAGACGTGACTCAGAGATGTGTCACTGTGCTTTTTTCCTTTCTGGAAGTATGAAACCTCTTTTTTTTTCTTCTTCGTCTTCCGACGGAATAAGTGGATGCTGCGTGTGCCTCGGAGGAGTAATTAATTGAAATACGCGTTGATTAAATTGCTCCTCCAAACAAGCCAGACCCGAGTTCTCTCTCTCTCTCTCTAGCGCAATCAAAACGACGGCGGTTGATCTATTCGGAAAATTTACGAACGAATACGTTTATAAAACTCCCCTCACCCCTCCCCCCCCAAAGTTCCTTTACATTGCTGCGGGCGGAATATGTCTCTCTGAGGAAGATATTTCAGCTTTCTCGATCAAATTCATCGTTGATAACCTAATAACGTTAGAAGGTTTTATTTGGAACGTCCCTTTTGAAAGCATACTTGCATAAATTTCGCATATAAAGGGAAAATAGCTTTTTCATAAGCATGAATTGAACTGCTATCAAATGTGCGATACGTAGTGGAAATTACATTACTACCGAAAACGATATAGAAAGGCGGCTTTTGTCTAATAACGAGCTTATAATATACGGGGCGCGTGTGATGACTAAGTTAGTGGAAATTTGCAAAACTATGCCATTATCGTGTGGAAAAGTACGCGCTGATCACTAATGATAACGAAGGACATACATTTTTTTAAAACTACATGCTATTCATACACTTAGTAATTTTAATAATATATACATATTAATAATATTTAATTTTATTAGTGGCTTTTAAAGTTTTCGGAGCCAATTTAAATGAGCTGCCTTTTGATAGGAAGAATGTATATTCAAGCTTCACATCAGCAGGATACGAACCACTTAAAAACTAGTAATTATTCGGAAGACGAAGCAGCAGCTATCTACCAAATTGGGAAAAATCAGTCAAGAATAGCTCCAATCAATTTAATTTGTGATATATTTATTTTTTAATGAAAACATCTCCGAATTTCTGGCAAATAGAAACATCCATTTTACGATATGTAGTCTATAAATTTGATCATAGTACAGACTTATGCTTGCCATCATAAAATTACACTATGTTAAGCACTATGACTGGGAAGATTTCTTTTACCCGGAAAACGATAAAATTTGTCGATTGATTCCCATAAAAGTAAGTAAATCATACAATATTTCCTGCACGACTGGCGATAAAAATCCAATACTAGTTCATATAATGCGTATGTATGTATGCAGAACACCACCTTAAATTTATTTAAAACGAATTTTAGCATTCACTAACAACTCAATGGTTTACTTGGAGATAACTTTCACTCTTCCATGCGAATTTTAGCCATGTAAAAAACCCGTTCAGCTGGCAAATGAGGACAAATAAATACATACGGACCTGAAACGAACCAAACATCTATTTTCCACAAAGCGTGGGAAAGAAAAGTGCCATAAGGGACGAACTCACAAAGGGAGAAATGAAGTCGAGAACGAAAGCATTTACATGGCAACGTTCTATTGATGCCGCGAGCGAATAGGAAAACATCACAGGATATGAGGCTCCGTCTTTTTCGAGACCTTTTATACAAGCTTATAGATATGCACGTGTGTGTGTACACGCACGCACGCACACACACACATGCATACATAAACGTAAATGCACGCGTTAAACACTTTGCACGCTTCTTGAGGAAAACACCTTTATATGCCCAAGCGATGTCCGAACCTTTTTTCTTTGTGTAACGTCACTCGCTTTGAGTGTTACCAAAGCAACCGTTTCTACCAACTGAATAGCCAGGAAGCACGGATAAAGGAAACTATAAGAATAACGAGTTTTCATGACCGAATTTCAGGAAAAACCAAGGTGATGAGATGTTTCAAATGATTGCTGTAGAAAACGGTAAGCGCTTCCGTGAAAACGTCTTTCAAACGGAGAACAAGTAAAAGCTGGATACCTCGCTACGTTTTATACTAAACCATTTCCATTGACGTCAGATGAAATTTCCTCACAAGGGATGTTTTAAAGTATAGCAAAACAAGTGTGAATACCTCGCTACGTAACTGAAGGATCATTTTTTTTAAATATAGCGCTGTCACGATCGATCGAATTAATATGGCGGTCGAGCGGTTCGAAATTTATGACTTTCGTATCCGATGACCGTAATATGTACGGACGGTCATGAGCAAGTCCCTAAAATACCTTTAAAAGACTAAATTAACTACTAAAGAACTAATTCAGCTCAGCTCATAGTTAATATAAGCAATATTAATGAATTGGTAACAATAATTCGAAATACATAACCTTTGCAAATTGTTGGGAACGTAAAATGAGTAAGTTCGAAACTTCGAAATTACTGAACTTCGTGAAATCGAAACTATATAGTTAAGGCGTCTATTAAATAAAATTGAATCGCAAAACATTCACATAAACTAAAGGTTCTATTTCGAAACAAAATATAAACAATGCCACGTAACCACAGATGGATTCCCATTTTCTGGATAATGTAAATAACATTCTATCAAAACCGGTAAACAATTTCAGCGACGCGTGTCGGAAAAACCGCCATAAGCCAGATAAATGTAAATAGGTTTGGCTCCGTAAGATATCTTTCGTGATATGATTCGACAGAGACCTATTTATTTTTAAAAAAAGCAAAAAAACACGACGGCATATTGAACCGAAAGCAATCTCAGAAAACGAATACAAAGACGGGACTGTTTCTCATTTTTCGGGGCGACCTTTCCTGGTTCATCTTTTACATCGAACTCGAAGGGAAGGAAGAGGCAAAATAAAACGGATCTGAACTTTACACTGAAACGTGTATGTACAAGCATATCAACCCCTATGCCAACACGCTTACAAATTCATAAATACATATAAATCTCCAAGGGGCGTTGGAGAGAAAGGTTACGGGGGAAAAAAGATAGCCTGGCAAAAAGGAAAGAGAGAGATTCCTAGCCCCGCGGATACTGATACAAGAGCGATAGGAATGGCTGGGTATAGGAACTGGAGAAGGGGTAAGGTTTCCAGCAAAACAAACGAAAATCAATTTTCTGATTGCGTTGGAAAACCCTTCTGCTCAAAAGCCATCCCTCATCCGTCTCTCCCACAATCCTCCTCCTCAACGGCATTCCATTACGCTCCAACAATTCCAACGAACACTCAGGAAGCAACAATCCCCCCCCCCCATTCTCTCTCTCCATCGCAACGCCTCAACCTTGCTACAAAACGCCATCAACCCAAACGCCACCCCATACCATATCTTTCCTGATTCCGCCCCAAAGTCTTTGCCTATATCGGAGCATGGCGGGAAAGGAAATGGGGGATTTCAAAGAAGGAACGTTTTTATTGCCCCCAAGGAAGATACTTCTCCCCCCTCCCAAAGGAGGAGAGGAGGAAAGGTGGGAAAAAACACCTTCGCGAAGAGGTTTTTTTTTATAGGTAAGATTGGAGAACGCCGCATGGAAAATGACAGGATCGCTGCAGATAAGTAGACGGATGAAAAAGCGTGATGTCTGAGTGGTACCGAAAGTGATTTTCCTGTAGTAAATGATTAAACAAAGGAAACGTCAACTTAAAGTCAAAGTCCATCAGATACCAAATTTGATTTAACGGAACATTGCACATTCGACTTGTGGAGTTAATTTGAAAAGCTGTTTTCGTTTGGGGCTAAGAAATTAATAATCCCAAGTACGTGATGTGATTTTTTTAAATATTTCAACGGAAGAAAGTTATTATTAGCGCAAGCAAAAATCCTAAACAAATTGTCATCAGAAAGTGTTAGGTTATAAAACCTAATAACCTATTCAGAATATAGGTTATTTGAAAAAGTTGTATAACATTCATGGAATATAATTTGACAAAAAATTACCGAGCTCGCATCAAGACTGGTATCAAACTTAAAAATTAATTTCTTTTATTACGGCTGCTGCGAGGACGAAAATTGCATCTGATTTTTTTTAAATTTATAGCTCTAGGAGAAATATAATTTTACATTTTATGCAGAATGGATAAGAATTTTTTTAAATAATCACTGCAAGATATCGAATCAATTTTTTAAAATAATTCCCCGAATTTCATGAAAATTTTTGCTTCTAATTATGAAATAAATTTAAAATTTCATGTTTTTCACGTAGAGTCACGCCATCCACTGCGCAAGACGTGAAGATTAATTAGGTGGGAACTTAAAAGCATGAGAACAATTACATCAATTTTCAAGAGGTCGTTAGCGAGATCTCCTTTGAGATACGAAAATTTCCGATTGCGAAAAAAATTGCGCTGGATTAATGAAACCAGACGGAGATTTTTCTCTCCGTCCAAAATGAACGAAAACGCGGAGGGAAAAATCGCATCCACGTTGTAAAATATTAAAAACCGCAGTTCATTTCGCGTGCTTTTTTTTCACCGACGCCCATTGTAGCTTTGATGAAGATCGAGGACAGATTAAAAAAAAAAGGAGTGAATGATGTAACAACTTTTCATCAAACAGACTTCACTTTTTTACGTCTGGAAAGGCAATTAAGTCCGCATTTTCCTCCATCGTTAGCAATAAAAGTCTGCCATTAAAAGAATGAGTCTGAGGGGGCAGGGGAAATATTCGGATCGAATGCCGCAAAAGGAATGGAGGAAAGATTTCACGTGTTCTTCATTTTCCTAAACACCTAGGCCCCAATATTTAACCGTTTAACTTGCTTTGTTAAAATCAATGGATAAATAAAATTAATAATTAGATTAATTTTAAACTTTGAAGGGACATTTCGCGCATCTACGATAGGGAATATCCATGCTTAAGCGCCTACGTCACACTTATCATAAAAAAAAGTAGGTTCTTCAATCCTGATAAAACATTTATATAAGGCTTGAAACACATTTTAATAAAAAATAACGCTTTTAAATGCGGAAATACCTTTTCGCTGTCCTCTTGGTATGAAATTTGTTCCCTTGCTTTATAAAGTAAGCAGGTGGATAAAAAACTTTTGAATAAATAAAATAAAACAAAAGTTTTCATCTAATTCAACGCAGCGAATGAAGATGTACCTCATGTGATGAAGGGGATATTATATCTGATAAATGGGGGAACCTCTGTAGACTAATAGGGGGGAAGCGAAGGTCGCTGAAACTATGCTGTAAATGACCCTTTCAGTTCATATTCCCCGAAGTTTTCCATCAAGATCTCGGAAACACGGCTCGTTTTTAGTCGGCAAAATGGAACCCTTTGAGAAAATTTTAGTTTTAATCGAGAATATCATTTAACATTTTCACCAGCAGAAGCGTATTGACCTTTTAGGTCGTTTGACCTTCCTTTGACCAGGTGGATTTTTATACACTCGTGATAACGGACGTAGAATTTATAATGCTCGTTCCAGCCGCTGTTTTAAATAATGAGCATTCGTTCAAACATAAAACGTGCTAGCTGTAATCCAAAAGACAAAAAATAGATAATATATATAAAACGCTTTATCCTGTATTCTAAATATTCTTGGTTAACGTAGTTGCGTTTCTGTGCGCGTGTCGTCAAAAGAAGTCTGTACGTTGACAGGTCCGTGAAAATCATTGGTTAAATCTGTTATCTACATACCCCTGCTTTACCTTTCAAGTATTCTACCAGCTGAAACTCCCAAATGTAACGTGAGAGGAGGAGAAAAATGCTGAACTTGATCAGGAAACGAACCCGGGTCTCCCACTTGCCTAGTAGGCGCTTTAACCAACTAAGCTATCAAGTCATTCTACTCCTAAATCGATTGATATGATGAAAAACGAGATAATACTGTAAAGAAAAGAATAAAAGCGAACGATTACACAATTCATAAGAAATAGGAAGACGAACTGGATCGGCCATTACAGTCGAAGAGACAGCACGATTAAAGTCTTGCTAGAAAGTAATTTGGAAAGAAAAAGAGAAAGGGGTGTTTTCCTCCGTCAAGCCACCGTGTCTCAGTGAGGACATCTTATGTTGGCATGGTTTTACTGCTTAGTTACCCCTTTTTACTTTCTCCATACGAAGTAATGGGAAAGTATTGTGATCACAAAAAAAATCGACTTCGAGATTTCAACGGAAATACACGTTTTGAGGTCCCTAGAACACGTTTAGACTATTTTCGGAATGATGTCTGTGTGCGTGTGTGTGTGTGTGAGTGCGCGCGCGCGCGTGTGTGTATGTGATGTTATTGTGTGTGTGATCGTTATTGGTAATCTTCGTGAGGTCCAAAGTTGTAGAGAATAATATTTCTTCCAAGTTCTGTTTGAAACAAACTTTCCTAGAACCATCCATTTCGAAATGTTTTGCTTAGTCTTAAATTTACAGTATACAGCGCCACCACCATGTAGCGGTGAATTCTGTAAACATATTCAAAATATACCTAATTTACGGCAATAAGGACGACTGTATTCTTTTACGATACGAAATACCAATTTTGCCTCATAATGCTTTTAATAATAATTTAAATATCTATACCCCAAATATGGAGAAAGTCATGTGTTGGCTACATCAGATTTTTATATGATACGTCCGAGGCATTCATAGTCTGAAACTCGCTATAATGGCTTCTTACGAATTCTTTATTTTTATCAAGTTTTACTCTTTTTCCTATATATATCTTTTCCTCCATAAATTTTTACAAAATTCCAAAGAATCGAAAGAGAAGATTATTGAAGTGATTGCACAAATCACGGATGATGTTTTTGTTGGTGTGAGGCATGAAATAGAATTTCAGTGGTATTTATTCTGCTTCGCTCCTCCATTTCCAAATAATGCATTCAATAAGACTCAATGCGCCTAGCTACATTACAGTAGCTATTATTTTGCCGAATAATTTAATATTAAATGTCGTAAAACCTTTAAAACTGTAATGCTACGTTATAACAACAATAAACATTCCGCAGGTGAATTTTGATTGGATACAAACACAGCGAAGGGACTTACACTTCAAAAGCAATTTTTTACTTTCTCCATATACATACGTAGTATAGAGAAAGTACTGTTTTCATGAAAAAAATCGAATTCGAGATTTCAACGGAAATACACGTTTTGAGGTCCCCTGAGCACGTTTTCACCGTTTTATCGATGATGTATATGTGTATGTCCGTATGTGTGTGACAAATTTTGCGTGCGCTCTAACTCAAGACCAGCATGAAATTATATATTTGTGATTTTATGTATATTCTTAAGCATTGAAAAGATTTTGATAGCAATCGGTCAACCGGAAGTAGCGGTTTACTCTTGTAAAATTTTAGCATTTCTTAAATATTTCGCTTAAAACTGAATTTTTGTTAACATATATGTATATAAAAGTTGTAGATATTATTTTTTCTACAACTTATGTTTGAACTAAATTTTCATATGAGGAATATTTCAAAAGATATTCAACTTTCTTCGAAATTGACGGTTAGTGGGCAAATCGCGCGCGTGGTATTGAAAACAATTGAATCGCTAGCGCTGAAGCGTGTAAGTTGAACTGTTCATATCGCCGTATTTATTCGATTTTAGTTGACAACTTACGTATGGAGAAAGTCATGTGTTGGACACACCAATTTATTACTTTCTCCATACGTAGTAATGGGAAAGTATTGTATTCATGAAAAAAATCGACTTCGAGATTTCAACGGAAATACATGTTTTGAGGTCCCTAGAACACGTTTAGACTATTTTCGGAATGATGTCTGTGTGTGTGTCTGTCTGTGTCTGTGGGTCTCTGTGTCTGTGTGTGTCTGTGTGTGTCTGTGTCTGTGCGTGTGTGTGTGTGTGTGTGTGTGTTATTGTGGGCGCTCTAACTCAAAAAGTACATTCCATATCGTTACCAAACTTCATATATAACACTTTAACATGAGCACAAAGAACTGATTGGTTTTTGGACAATAACGGATAACCGGAAGTCGAGGTTTATTCGAAACCCGATTCGGTTTTTGCGATATTTCTTTGTTAAAACATCATTATTGTATACACAATTCTATACTAAAGTTATAGAGAATGTAATTTCCTACAACTTTCATTTGAAACAATTTTCTATAGGAGTTATTGTTTAGGAGTTATTTATAAATAACCGGTTTTTCGGTTTCCGTTAAATATCTCCTTAACAACATCGTTATTGGTAATCTTCATAAGGACCAAAGTTGTAGAGAATAATATTTCTTCCAAGTTTTGTTTGAAACTAATTTTCGTAGAACCATCCTTTCGGATATATTTCGCTTTATCTTAATACCAGTATACAGCGCCAACACCATGTAGCGGTGAATTCTGTAAACATTCAAAATATACGTAATTTACGGCAACAAGGACGTGTCTTCTTTTAGATACGAAATAATAATTTTGCCTAGTAATATTATTCATAATAATTTAAATATCTATACCCCAAATATGGAGAAAGTCATGTGTTGGCCACATCAGATTTTTTTTCTAACAAGAAACAGACTTCAAGTATGAAAAATTGAAAAAAATTAAGGCCTTTTCTCCAAGGTATCTCCAACAACTACCTAAACAAAACGTCAATTGCGAGTACGCATTCAGGAGTATCACTTGAAACATCGATTCTATATCGAAACAAAACTTTTACACAAAACCCAATTTTGAGGCAAGAGCGAGCTCATAACCAGCGAGGACTGATTTAATCAAATCCTCCTCCAAATTATGCCCCGACTACGATATAAGAATGACGGCTGGAAGACCGTGTCTTTACACTTCGATCCCGCCTACCTTTTAGACACTTAACATGGAAGGAAGGGGATCGAAAAAAAATACAAAGACCGGAAGGAGAAAGGGAAACTGAGAAAGTAATAAGATCCAAGAGAGAGACAAGGAAATAGCAAAGGGATATTCAGGCGTGGAGAAAATGAATTTTCCCTTCGAGACTATGGCACCCGTCTTTGTTGTCTCCGGGTCTCTCTCAATATGATCTCGCCCCTTTCTCCGAACCACTTTCCTTAAAGGGAGTAGGGAGACATGACGCAAATCACCTCCACTTCCTTACAGGCACCGTCTAAAGCGTTTATCTCACCTTCCCCTTTTTCGTTTTCCTAATTTAAAATTCTCCACTTCATACCCGTCTTCTTCAAGAGTGCCCTTCCTATCTCCCTCTCCTTCTCCTTCTCCCTCTCTCTCTCTTTCTCCCTCTTATTCAAGGCCACTTGTAAAAGGTAGGTTGTTAGGGGCGACGATAGGGGGATGAAGTGAAAGGGGAGGATTAGAGAAACATCTTCACTTAGAATGCCAGTCGAGTGTGTCTTTCTCGGGATCGATTTCTTTGCGCGCCTTTCGAAAGATGGCGTAGCCGATTCCGTAATTTAGGGAGGATGTCTCGGAGCCTTTAAGAAAAAAAAGGATTCTCTTACCTCTTCCTCTTCGTAAAAAAATAATTAAGAACGACAAGATAATACTGTGCTATAATTTCTCTTAACATTTCCTTCCACTCCGTAAATATTCTCTCCTGCTCACCCATTTATAATCTACATCCCACGTTTTAATTTTCAACCCAGAAAAAAATGGTGGATTGCAGGTGTCGCGAAATGTCCCTGACGATTTCCTCCCGTAGGTTTGATTGTGCTATTATTATCCCTGATGGTCCTAGGGAAAAAAGAGCATCGCTAGAATTAATCACCAGCATTTATCGTCATGATCGTGTGCGTCTAAACCATTTCTACTAGCTTATTATACGATATATTATAACCTCTTCAGCTAAAGTTTCTTTCCACACACCTCCAAAATGGAGGCATTCAATACTTGAATTCAGCACCTTTCCACGCCTTCCTATTTTTTCTTCAATTTTTTACAATTTTAAGCAGTTTCCATAAGCATATTCACCTTTATCTCCAGAATAAATTCCAGTGGAAATTCTATAAGTCGAACCTCAAGGGAAACAGACAAATATTCGACTTATACATCATTCCAGTTGTGGAAGAAAAATAAAGATTTGTCCTGTAAAATGAATTCACTTCCGGTTATGGAAAATTCGAGTTATAGACGTTCGATTTATAGAAATTCGACTGCATATGCACTACGATTTAACCGTTCCAAACTCTCCATTCACCTGTTCACCTTGGTAAAAATTAACGAAGAGAACGAAAACCCTAGCGATTTATTCTTGCGTCCGCCATTTTCTCTCCCACAAGATGAAACTGGGGCACGTTGTTCGCGGAGAAGGATTCACTGAGGATTCTGAGGTGTACTCTTTCCGCCTGGCTTAGTCTTCTTCCTCCGACCGGCAAAGGGGATACATCCGGCAACTCAATTTCTCAAACACGCGAGGAAGGAAAAAGGGGAAACCAGGTGCCTAAGATCGTCCATCGTCCTCCGCGCAATACTGCCCTAGCGTTGCTTCCGAATTGCGGAGGGAAGTACTAGGGGAATCCTTCGTATAATTCTCTAGTGACGGAACACCAATGGAAGCATAGCCGCGACGTTCTTCCGGTTAAACAAAATGAACAAGTAAATCTGGTTAAGCAAGGAATATAAATTATCCATTATAATAAAAATTTTCAAGCCAAACTTTGGCGGAAGATGCAATTCCTTTTCAATTGCATTTATTAACATTACCTGCTATTTTTATCGTTAGTCTCTTGTAATCAAATGCGGATTTCTCAAAATAAATGTTTAAACGTGCAATTTTGTAGATTATCTACGTCAGCCGCTTAAATTTTTCAATTTAACGGAGCAATACTCGATCACATTTAAACAGCACCTACAGTATACGGCGCTAATATGCTGTTTCTACCGCTAGATCATTTATATGCAATAAATGCTACATAACCATAAAGAATTCTTTAAGAACGCCATTCATCCAGTCTGAGCATAATTTAATAATCGCAGAAGTTTAAAATCACGTGAATTAGTTCATAGAGGTTATCGATATCGTTTAATCAGAATAGAGTGGAGTTTAGTTACAGATTTCTATGTTGTTTAACAATGTTAACTGAACCATTAGCTCAAAACTTTTGACTCACTGAGTAAAAGATAAATAAATTTTATAAATCTTCTAACAATTCCTCCATATAAAAATACCCACGAGTCGAAGACATGGTCGTACAGATATTTTACTTAATGGAATCCATAGGAACTTCTAGATAATTTATTATATTTTCGATTTTACAATCGGTCTTTTTACAAATTAATTACACAAAAGGACAACTTCATCTTTCACATCGACCGATACTTGAAAATATAATTAATTCAATAATATGTCATCTTCTGGGTACATTTTTCTTTAAACACCGGGCATATATTCTATAAAAAAAATTCCGAAAACGGTCGACGATATGAAGATTTGCTAAATCCGCTACTGAGAGAGAGAGAGAGAGAGCTCCCCAACGACAAAGCACAATGAACTCGGCGTCAGAGACGAACTATCTCCCGGAGAAGGGAAATGCAAAAAAATGAGTGAGGAAAAAACGACGGTTACTACAAACTCGCGCAAAATTAACGGCGCCGCATTTACAGAAACTCTCAGGATTTTTACCCATAAGCGACAGAGGAGAAAAAGAGAGAGAGAGATAGATAGATAGATGACTTTATTTTCAGGGCGAAATTGAGACCATAAGGTCCCCTCTTCCATTTAACCCTACGTTATTGATTACAAAATAATAACATGAATAAATGTATATACAAACAGAACTAGAGCAATAAAAGATGCGTTAAATAAATACAACAAGAATAGCAGAATAAATATCACATTACACGTTAGAGAAGCTTCTAAGAAAGATATAATTTTTGTGGTAAAAACCCAAGTAGAGCCAGGCATGGCCAACCCAGTAAAAAACCACGCAGGAAAACACCCATGAAGAGAAGGGGGGTGGAAAAAAACCTGCGAAAACCCTAGATAGTAGAAATACAATAATAACTGCTGTAGGAAAGAGATAAGGTATATAATATACGTAGATATATGTTAATGTAGAAAGTTTATCTGAAAATACGAAAGCAATGAAACATAGTAAACAAAGAAGAGAGAGAGAGCGTTACATATTTTATTTACACACACACACACACACACACACACACACACACACACACACACACACACACACACACACACACACACACACACACACTTACACACACACACACACACACACACACACACACACATATATATAGGGCCGTGCCCAGACATTTTGCCGCCTAAGGCGAGATATAGTATGGCGCCCCCTGGCCTCGTTGGCCTATGAATTTATTTTGATGTTTTCATTTTTGTCAAATTTTGGCGTCCCATTTCGAGAGGCGCCTGAGGCACACACACACACACTCCTACATACAACGTATAAACAGACATCTATATAAAAAGGCATATAATGACATGTATTAAAAAACTGATGTGGCCAACACATGACTTTCCCCATATTTGGGGTATAGATATTTAAATTATTATGAATAGCATTATGAGGAAAATTATCATTTCGTATCGTAAAAGAATACAGTCGTCCTTATTGCCGTAAATTATATTTCGATTATGTTTACAGAATTCACCGCTAAATGGCGGTAGCGCTGTATACTGGAAATTACGAAAAAGTTGAATATCCCCGAAATGGATGGTTCTACGAAAATTTGTTTCAAACAAAACTTGGAAGAAATATTTTTCTCTACAACTTTGGTCCTCAGGAAGATTACCATTAACGATGTTTTTAAGGAGATATTTGACAGAAACCGAAAAATCTGTTATTTGTAAATAATTCCTAAACAATAACTGCTATGGAAAATTGTTTCAAATGAAAGTTGAGGGAAATTACATTCTCTATAACATTTGTATAGAATTGTATATACAATAATGATGTTTTAACGGAGAAATATCGAAAAAACCGAATCGGGTTTCGAAGAAACCTCGACTTCCGTTTAACCGGTATTGTCCAAAACTAATCAGGTCTTTGTGCTCATGCTAAAGTGTTATATATGAAGTTTGGTAAGGATATGGCAAGTACTTTTTGAGTTAGAGCGCCCACAACCACATACACACGCACACACATACACATACACAAGACATCATTCCGAAAATAGTCTAAACGTGTTTTAGGGACCTCAAAACGTGTACTTCCGTTGAAATCTCGAAGTCGATTTTTTTCGTGATCACAATACTTTCCCATTACTACGTATGGAAAAAGTAAAAAGGGGTTGGGAATCATTGATGTTGGGATACATGAGTAAAAGAAATGATATACTTAAATTGGGTATCAGAGTAGGAACTGACTCTTTGTCTAGAGAGAGAGAGAGAGAAGCACGTAATTAGAGGAAGAAATTTATGCGGAATCGTTTCGAACCACCGCTTCCCCGTAGAGAAAGAAAAAAAATTAAAAGGAAAATTCGAAATCATCCGTACCTTTCCCATCGCGTCCCTCCCTATGAGCAATACAAGAGAGATAATTGAGAACTCTGAGGTGTAACGAAAGGTTAATTAAAAATCGGAGTCCTGGAAAAGAAAAGAAGGTTAACGCCCTTACCCACCACCCTTACCCACCACGCTACATTCAAAACTAGAAATTAATAAGAAAGCGAACCACCTTTTAAAACCTCGATATATCCCGAAGGCAGCGAGACAGACAGTGCCCACGCACACGACGAAATCCGAGAAACAAATGAACATCTCACTCCGTGCGGCGCGTATTAAAAGAGAGAGAGAAGGGGGGGGGGAGGCGAGAGTGAAATGACTGTTAAGAGGGAAAATTGGAGGCGTTGGATAAGGGAGGAGAGTAGAACAGAGGCGACGAAAAAAGAGAGAGGCGAAATGAGAAAGGCAGAAAAGATTAACAATCAAAAGAGAGTGTGAGAGAGAATGAGATGGGATATTAGAATGACGGATAGCTAGGGAGAGATGTAACCCGAGAACAGGAAAGGATGGTTAGGGGGTAGTGGGGGGGAGGAGGGGGGGATTTTCACAGGAAGTGCGTAGGTGGGAAATAAGTTCGCAGGAAGGAAAATGGGTGACTGGGAAAACAGCAGAAGGGAAGCAGAGAGAGAGAGAGGGGTTGCCGGAGAAACGCGGAGAAATCGGAGGCTAAATACAGGATCTACCGAAGCATTGTCGAGAGTGGCGAAGAGGATGATGGAAGAGAAGCAGGAGAGTGAGGAGAAGATAGGTGAGTTGACGAGCGAGGGCGTGTAGTAGTAGTTTCGACTGAATTTCCTCCACGTTAGCCCCTTCAGAAGGTCCTAATTAGTCTCTTAACGTGTCAAGAGTGAGGAAATTACGTGGGACATTAGAAAATTCCACGAGAGTGTCACCAGCAGCAAATAAATCTTCCTTTCTCTGAAATGGAGGGATGGTAGAAACGTAATTATAAATATGTGCCGGAATTTCTTGCATGTGTGTGTGTGCACGTGTGGGCGCGTGTGTTATAACGCATTCGCGGTCGCGTCCGTGCCATCTTGCATTTCCCGTTGAAAATTTTCGTCCGACCGGGAAGGAAATATTGGCGCCGGGGAAACTTCTCACCCAAAAATAATAAGGGGGACACATTACGCTACGAAACTTTAAGCTTACGCCACTGACGTTTACTGTTTGTGTTTATAAATTATCACATTACTCCGAGGTGCACATAGCGGAATAACCCAGTTATGAGTACCGATGGCTACAAACGCTTAAGACATGCACCAATCCTCCTTGAAATCCTTTTTTTATTCGCCCTTAAAAAATCTTAATCTAGGTTGCTTCCGGTTCCTGAATCAGGGCATATCCAAATTCGCAATTTTTTTAAATTTATAATTTAGATAAAAACTCAAATTGTTGAGAAAATGCCTTACCATAAAACAAAACCGTATTCGCAAAGACTGTTGGTTATTGAAACTAAAATTACCGCTGGCGTGTACAAGGAGAGCTTCGAATTTTTAATTTCATCAATAATTGATTGGGATGACAAATTTCAGGGTTTCGTATATCTCAATTTAAAAAAACCGGCGGACGATTCTTTGTGACGCAAAATGACACGCGAGTTTTAGTGTATTTATTTCCTGAATATAAAACATGACGAGCATAACAAGTACATAGATATAACTCATGCGTAAAAGCATTTGGTAAGATGTGAAAATATTTCTGGGAAAATTTAGCACGAGCTTAAGCAAGCTAATTCCTGTAAATATGTATTATTAAATATAATAGTTTTCTGCGTAACTTGGTGGAACTGCTACGTGTTGAAGAAATGAAAAAACCTGAAATTTTCACACACGTATTTTTATGTGTATCATTAATATGATAGCGTTAAATTATGAACATCCTTTAAAATTATCAACATGGAGACACATCACGCGACAGAACACGTTTAAATTTTAATGGGATTGGATAGCTCCTGACTTCAACCAAGAATTAACATTAAATACAGGGTAATATAAAAAAAAATCCAAAGATTCTCAATTAAAGGCATATTAATCAAAAACATTTTCCTCTCATTTCTAAAAACAAAAGTAATCATAAAAACATCGCATTCTGGCATATTTGGTATTTATATTGAAATACATTGCTCCTACATTAATCCTGCAGCTTTTTGTCCCAGATAGTTAAGAGTTGGATATTTTTCCTCTTACAAGAAGTTGATTGATTTTTTAAAATAAAGAGGGTACCTATCTGAAAACTTGGGGTAAAAAATTCAATTCATCTTGCTTCGTCACGAGCGCGTGTAAATATGAAAACGAAGTATATTTTAAGAGTACGGAAGACGAATAAATTAAAAAAGCAAAGAAAAATTGATATTTTTTCCTCGTGAAGCCTAAGTTTAAAAAGAAACCGATCTTCTTCCTCTAAACAATTTAGCTTAGTTTTTGGTTCAAAGACGTGAAGCAAGCTAAAGCACTTAATAATACTAATACTGACGACACTTATCAAAATTGCTGTTTTGTAGACCAGGAAGAAAAACACACAGGGCATCCGTAGTGCATCGTTATTTCCTCCCAGATCTACTCAGAGGAAATCTGTCGAGTGAATGATCGAAAGAATAATGCGATCCGTCTAGAAACAGGAAACGATAAGATGGTAGCTAATCCAGCCGAGCAAAGAAATAAATAAAATAATCAGCCAATACTCGAACTAATTTACCGTGAATCCCAAGATTTCACGCGCTCAGCAGGTTAATTTGACGGGTCGATAACTCCACGCAATCTCACCCTCGACTGTTTCTTCTGTTTTTTTCCCCTTTCTTTCCCGAGGAAAGATTTACGACGCCTCCGCGAGAAAAAAAAATTGAAGGGAGATATCCGTTTGAGTCTCCCGCGAGATAATCGCGAGAGGGAGAGAGAGAGAGAGAGAAGAAAAAAAACGAACAGAGCGATGACGCTCTTTTCTTTTTTTAATCAGCGATACGAGTATCCTTGCCGACTGTGAATGACAAGGAAACAATGGAGCGAGAGTAAGAGAGAGAGAGAGAGGAAGTTTTTCGCAAACGGGAGATATTTTTTGAGGATCCAAAGTTACGCAGAAGAGGAAAGGACTCGATCAAAGAGAAGTATTGATGGTACTGGATGAATAATTAAGCGAACGAGCGAACCAAAAAGGGAATAGAAAGGAGAGGGGTGGAAAATTTTCAGAGGATTCGATGGGACAAAATCAAATAGGTAGATAAATAGATATATATATATATATATATATATATATATATATAGAGAGAGAGGGGGGGAGGGGAGGGAGGGAGAAAAAGGCATAGCTAACCAAAACAGAAGGGTAGGATAGGAAGAAAGAGTGAAGAGGGAATAAAGAGATTTTTTGAGAAGCGACAGAGAGATACAGACAAACAAATGTCGACCACAAATTCAGAATGAAAGAGGGAGAATTTTTTTTAGTACATAAAGAAGGTGAAGAAAAATGAGCGTCGCTGCAAAAAGAACTACGAAGTGATAATTAGCTCTTAAGCCCATGCGTGCTATACAAATTATTTCTCTTTATGTTCGGCCACGTTTTGGGAACGTTTTCTTACAATAAAAAACGCGCTTACGTAATTACTTGGGCTGTCCGTCCGTCTGTCTGTCCATCCGTCTATGGACTATCAACGCTTTTTTTCAAGAGATTCGGAAAATTCTTTTGGAAACAGAGAGATCTAATCAGTGAATGAATTACCCATCGTTCGGACTTCCTGAGAGTTTATATATTTTCCGCCATGAGGCTTCAAATTCGGAAAATTCAAAACTTTGAAATGATATTATAGTCAAACGTTTGTATGTAGGGGACCGAAATTTTCACGGATGGGAATGTCTGGTAAGGATCTACGTTAAAAATGCGTGGATTTCTCCCACAAGAAAGGGTTAGGCAAATAAAACAAGGTTTCCCGTTCAAAACAACCAGAAGTAAGTTGAATACCCAAAGGATACAGGAGCAAGTACGTGGAATAGAAATAAAAAGCATCTATTTCTGATATAGGAACGGTAAGAAAAGGGCCCGCGGGACGTGCATCCGTCTGAAAAGATATCGAACTAACAGCGACGTAAGCGCTAGATACTCCTCCCATCGACTTTATCTCACTCGGTCAATCTGTTCGACTCCGCCACGCGCACACACATACGCACACACTCATCAACCTATTCCCCTGACGGCCTAATGAAGCCGAGAGAACGCGGAAAGTAACATACGAGATAAGGAAAGGGAGGGAGGCGGACCCCTTAACGAGTTAACCTATGGGATACCCCTTTTCCTTCCCCTGCGGTCATACACGTGGCCACAATCAAAAGACAGGCTAGTCAGAGATTGGGTACGGCTGCACCCTATCCCTCGCTCAGGACGCCAAAAAAAAAAAAACATCTGCCACAGACTCTCAAACTATTTTTATTTTTCTCGTGTAAAGTCGAGCCATTGAAATATGAAATATTTATCGAAATAAAATATTTTTTCCTCGGGCACGGCGAAATTTCTAGCGATCACTTAGGTTTCGGAAGAAAATTATCAATTTAAAGGCAAGTAGATTTAATGGTAGGGAAATCATGTTGCATATAAAATGCTTTGTAATAAAATAAAAAAATTCTCGAACACGGGTAAGTTTCTAACAAGCAATACCTTGAGTTTCTGAAGAAAATTGTCAATTAAAAAGGTAAATAGATACGCTAATGTTGTGGATTCCGTTGTAAGAATAGCCGGTAGTCAATAGGTGCGATATAAATTATTCATGAACTATAGCTATCTACTAATCAAAAACGATACCGCTTGCTTGATGATTTTTTTTAAGATGTGAGTTGAAATGGAGACTGGTGGATCTTCTGGCTACATCACGCAAAAAGTACTTGCTTTACCTTCGACATAAATGTTGCAGAATTTTATCAAATAAAAACAAACATCTTCCAATAAAGAGGAGAAATTCGTGGAACTACACCTACATCGAGGACCGTATTTAACATTTCCCGACACTCCAACGGACCCAGGATCGCGATTTGAAAACAGCAAGTTTTGATAATACTGCCCCCAGAAAGATGCAGTGATAAGGAAAAACGACAATCCAGTGGGGGTTGGGAGATTTCGACGGGAAAGCAGAAAAGGCCGCGGGCGAAGTATGAAATGGAGGCACGTCGGAAATGGGGAAGGGTACGAAAGGGATGTGTGGATGAAAGGGGAGGATCAAAGATGGGATAAACAATGAAGAAGGCAGGAAAGAGAAAGTGAGAGAGAGAGAGAGAGGGAGAAAGATAAATGAGAGACCTTAATAAAGCTCGGAGGCAAAAAAATGAAGGCAAAGATAGAGTGGAGAGAATATATATGAAGGGAAACAGGATGGTTTGGGGGAGGGGGGGAGGGGAGGAGGGGGGGAGGGGGGGAGAGATAGGAGGGGGGGGGTTGGGTGGAGGCAAGAAATGAGTAAAACGGAAGTTGGAAGGATTTAAAAAGGTAATAGGTGAGAGAGAGAGAGGGGGGGAAGCGACGGGAGTAAGGGAAGGGGAAGAGGTAGATGGAATCTGAGAGATGGAAAAGGGGAGGAAATGTAAGTGATGCAGGAGGGAAGGAGAGAGGAGGGGAAAATTTGAAATTGGGGAAAGGAGTGAGGGTAGATGATGAAGAATGGAGAAAGGGAAGAGCGAGAGAGAGACGTAAAGAGAGAAAAGAGAAGAGATGAAAAAAGTGAGGCAGGAAAATATAGAAAGAGATGGTAAAGTAGGTAGAGAGAAAGAGGGTTGGTACAATGAAAGAGTTAAATAGGACAGAGAGGTAGAAGTGGCAGTAATTAGGTTTTTAGGAGCGTCAACAAATTCTGTTAGAGAACATCAACTTACATCACAACATCCATGCCCGAAGCGGGATTCGAACCCGCTACCTTTGGGTTAGAAGGCAGGCGCACTGCCTACCAGTCTAACCCGGCCGGGCACAGAGGTAGAAATATGAATAGATGTGGGTGAAAGGCATCGAAAGAGTGTGAAAATAAAAGGGGTGAGAGAGCAAGAGAAATGCATTGAAGGGAAGAGAGACAAGTGCGACTGTGGGAGGGAGAGAGAAGAATAGAGAGAGATAGGGGAGATGAAAAGAGGTGAGGGAAAGTGGAAGATGGAGTGAGAGATATACGAGGGGCGATCAAAAAGTAAGGTTCCCTGGGCTGTAACATTGAACATATGTTATTCAGATTTCATTTTCCGCTTGTGGTTACAATGATAATAGTGAATACTCTAATATGAATAGGTTCATCTCAGTCTCCGCTACTTTGTTCTCCTTTTGTTCGCGTACAAAATGGCGACGCGGCTAGAAACATGGCCCCGCGAAGAACTGCGTGGCATCATTCGTTTCCTATGGGCGAAAAACTTTTCACCGACAGAAATCCACAGACAGTATACAGTGATGGTATAATGGCTGTGCAACATCTCAGGAGTTCAGCAATGGAAGATCGAATATTCAGGACGAAGATCGCAGCGGAAAGCCAAGCACATCCAAAACAGATCTGAACACTGAGCGTGTTTAGGAGTTGATTTTGGAAAACCGAAGACGGTTGGTAAGGGATCTTTCCTCTGCATTGAACATTTCTTATGGAACAGTCTATAACAATGAGTATGGAGAATTGGGATACCATAAAGTTTGTGCTCGCTGGGTCCCAAGACATTTGACTGACGACCACAAAACTCTGCGTTTCACAGCTTGTCTCTCACATCTTCAGCGGTACGCAGAGGAAGAAAACGAGTTTGTGGAACGCATAGTGACAGGTGATGAAACGTGGGTCCATCAATTCACTAACGAAAAGAAGCAAGCCACATTGGAAGGGAAACAAACGTCTTCGTCGAAACAAAAAAATTCAAAGTGTATGCATCGGCCGGAAAGGTAATGGCATCAGTGTTTTGCGACAATGAAGGAGTGATTCTCTTGGAGTTCGTGCAGCATGGAACGACAATTAACGCCAATGCTTACTGCCAGACATTACGAAGATTGCGGGAAGCCGTCAGAAGAAAACGACCTGGACTTCTTTCTTGTGGAGTGATTCTTCATCACGACAATGCAACACTGCACAGCGTGCGTCAAACCCAAGAATTGTTGCGGTCATTCAGTTGGGAAGTTCTGGAGCACCCACCGTACAGTTCAGATCTTTCCCCTCTGACTACCACTTGTTTGGGCCGCTGAAGAAACACCTGGGAGGTCAACGGTTTCAATCAAATGCTGAAGTGGAAAACGCAGTTCATTTATGGCTCACTCAACAAGAGCCCGAATTTTACAGAGACGGAATATATAATCACGTTGGGATAAGTGCCTCAACAGATATGGTTCTTATGTAGGGAAATAGTACCCAAAATGTACTATATACTGCAAATATTCAAAATGCCAATACTTATTGTGACAAATTGTGTGGCCATGGGAACCTTGCTTTTTGATCGCCCCTCGTATAAAGAGGAAAGTGGAAGGTGGATAATGATAGACAGAGGAAGAGTGAGAGGTGAAAACTGAAAGAGGGAGGTGAAAAAAGTGGAACGTAGAAAGAGATATAGAGAGAAAAAGAGAGGCTGAAGTAGGAGGTGTGAGAGAGAGGATATAAAGGGAGAGATGTAGAAAGAGGATGACGTTAGAGAACACAGAGGAAAATTGAGGACGAGAAAGATAGCAACAGAGCAGTAAGCAAGAGGTTGATGAAGGGTTAAAATGTTGGGCGAGGCTGAAATGTAGGAGGCAGAAATAAAGAGATCGGGGCGATGAAAAGAATTGAGAGAGGAAGAGAGAGAGAGAGCTAGAGATAGAGAGAATTGGTAATAGGTACGAGGGTGGGGATGGGAGCGCAGTAAGTTGATGTAAAACGATAGGAGAAGGGATCTGGTTGGAAGATGGAAAATGGCTGCCGACACGGAGGAGCAAGAATAAAAGACATGTTGATGTGAAGAATGGGGCTCAGAGCGAAAGAAGGCGTAGATAAAAAGAGAGGGGGAGAGATAGAGAGAGATAGTGCGGTTTCAGAAATTGAACGACTGAAGCAAAGGTCAAAGGAACAGATAGCATTTCGAAATTCGTACAAACCGAGAACTAAGGAATCCCTCGCATAGTTCCCCTTCTGCCATGACGTTGGATGGACGATGTAAATTCCCCTTGTTCATCCCAACAGCAGAAGCAAGAACAAACTTTTTAAAGGCTCCCGAGTCGTGAGAGGTTGTTTATCATATTAATATGTTTTTATCCTTCCCAGGAACGCTTCCGGACCGTTGGAAATTAAAGGAACTGAAGGCGAGTGAGGTAAATGGAGGATGGGATGGAAGAGAGTTGGTTGTTTCGTTGTTGTTCTCGCGAAGCGAGCTCAAAAATGAATCGGAGAGAGATTATCTTATGGCTTAAATCCAGGTGATACGTGTAACTCCAAAAACTAACCTTTCATATGTCCTCTCCGCGCTTGTTCTTACGGAAAATGGGTTTTTAAATTGATTAATTTTTATACCGTGTGTAGTATGAAGTGTAAACAACAAGTCTGGCGGGGGAAAAAGGAACGGAACCCACTCAACTGAATTGGTTATTGTTGTTTTCTTTTGTTAAACCTATCCAGTTTCTCCCTAACACCCACCCCTCCCCAATACCTTGATTCAGCCGTTCTCCCCCCCCCCTCCCATTCATTGGTCGCCTCTACGCATTTCCCTCCCCCACTCCCCTCAGATTCCGTATATATTTGTGTTGCTTCATGTTTTTGTACCTGATGATGACTAGATATTAGTCGAAACCGGTCGTTTTTTCTGTTAATAAAAGTGGAACTTTTACTAAGTTATCCTTCTCATTCTTTTATGATGGAGTTCCACCAAGAAAAGGCTTCCTCCGTCGATTTTTACCAAGTTATCCTTCTCATTCTTTCAGTCTAGGTGATTTTACGAACAAACACCACCCATTAATTAAGGTTTGTTACAAAGTAAACGGAGGTTTTTTTTATGAAATAAGACAATATATCAGTCGCGTGAATTTTTGACGGTACATTCGTTCAATTTCGAGTTATTTTTCTGTAGAAAAAAATGTTTTCGGAAAGCAAAATTAAATCAAAATTTTCCATTAAATAATTCCTTCGTCAAAAAGTTTAGGAGACGAAGAATCGATGCAACGAAATATTGGTGGATTCCCTGCGAGCCTGAAAATCCCGATATTCAATTTCGTTTATGGATAACCCGATAGCTAGTTTAACAAGTGACGCGCATATTCATTTATCTTGGTATATTTCTCGATATTCGGCTAGGAACAAAAATTCTATTTTCTAAAAAAATAAATAAAACCCTAACCTACGTGATTCAGGATTTACATCCATGGCATCCATCGTTACGTATTGTTTACTTGTTCGTATAATCATTTCCCTGTGTGGAAAGTAAGTGAAAAAACTCGAAAGATTCGTGATTTTAATTCAGCTGCCTTCTGTGATGCTTCAGTTCCACAAACTGGCTCTTAAAAATCGCCTGACTTTCTTAAGTTCTTCGGCGCCATGAATAACTATTTTTTATGAAATAGAAGAGTTTCTCCGAATACAAAACTTTTTACCCCCTCCAAAACATACTACAAAAATCAGTATTTTTAACATTAAGTTTTCAAAACAGCAATAATATGAATAAAAATAATTCGATAAATTAACCCTAGTCGTTTTGATTATTCGTTTGGCCGCGGTACAGCTCTTATTTGAGGATTATTCAAACGCCTCTTACGTAGAATCTCTCCTGTTATTAAACGCATAATATTTTTTCCTCTCCATCAACAGCAGTCGAGTTTAATAAATTCGCGGTCTTTAACTGCAATTTCAATTTTCCATCAAACCTTCCTCGCATCCAAAAGCATCAGCTCAATCTCCCTCCAATTTCCATGATTAAACCCAATCGAACATAACCTATATATCATCTAGCTCGCTATATCTCTTTGGTGTGATTAATTAACAGAATATGATTAATACGGCTGACGACAACCTCTGACGTACTTGCTTGATGGGAAGACACCACGAATGAGAGTCAACAAAATCAAAAACCAAATGCGTTCGCGGAAAAGGATCAGAACCTCCGTCAAATTCAGCGGCGTTTAATAGAGAAACGACCAGAGATATGCTTTATTATCTGTTTGGAATTAAATGTATCCCACTTCCTACACTGTGATCCACGTGTACCAAGTTTCCGTTATTTTTACCCAAACATATGACCAAACCTAATGAACTACTGAACTTAAAAACCTTGGCAATACACCATCTAATAAAAAATGGCATGGCATTAAAAATCACCATATACCTATAGTATATAAAAGATTTCTACTTTTTTCCTACTCCTCATCTTTACTTTAGGATCCCTACGCCTATTTCATTTCAAATCACTTTCTTCCCACGCAAATAAACACGGAGCGCTAATTTACTCGCAAATATCTGTTCGCACTTTAACGCCCCCCCTCCCCCCTCCCTCGTCTCTCTCTCTCTCTCTCTCTCTCCTTTTTCCTTTTAAAGCCCAAAAAACAACCCTTTTGCAATCCAGAAAACTCGTATGATAATCCGGACGAACATGACGCCGAATAAAATTCCTCCCTCTCCCACTCGAGAGAGAGAGAAACGAAAACTCAGGAAAACTAAAAAAAATTAAAAAAAACTCCGCGGTTGGAACAAACAAAAGGCCCATTTCGGTATCATCCTGGCCGTAGTGACGCGTCGCCCTAAGGGTCTTAGTCCTAGAGCGCGGCTACAAAAGGAACGGAGTGTATCAAGCTCCGATCAGGAAACGAGATTCCCGCCTTAAACCCCTCTCCCCCCCCCCCAGTCCAACCCTCCCCAAGTCCCTTTCTCCCCTCCGAAACTCGAAGAACTCCAAAAAAATGTCTCCCTGCTGAACTCGGTCGCTTTCGTCACGTATCTTTAGGTATTCGTAAACAAATAAATAAATAGCGCACCGTCGCTACCGTTCCGCGTGGTTCGAAGAATGGCAAATTGAAATTAATTGCCGAAAATGTTCCAACGTTACTTCCTGGAAAAGGCTAGGACAAATAGAGAGAGATTTCGGGAAGTTGTTGTTTGTTGTTTAGTCTGGTAAACATCTAGGAGTCACTATTTGTCGCGATTTTTCGAGTTTGTAGACGCGGCCAACAAGAAATTGGCCTTTTTAGGCGGAATGGTGTGGGATTAGTACAGGAAAAGTACGAGAAACGTGTTATTTAGTTAGACCACAGTTTGAATACGCTTCAAACATTTTCCGTACACGTGTTAGAGAGAGTCCAACGTGGAGCATATAGATTTTTAAAACAAATGTATGACCATAAGCAAAGGAAATTGAAATATTGAACGAATGAAGACGTATGGCTAAGTTAAGGATTCTGGAGAAACATACACGAGAAGGTTCAGCAAATTTAGATGCATCGACAATAGCACCACATTCAATCCGTGATATCTTATCTTTTTCGTTTTTACCTGCCTCCATATTTTATTTTTCGAGTTAAATAGATCTTTAAATTGTTACCTATTCCGGTTAATCGGATATTCCAGCTCATCATTACACCACTTTATTCGTGCCATAGTACATGGAAATTAAAAAATGTCCGGTTCATGGGGCTTCTCTAAATATTCCGGTTAATTTTCAAGCTTCCCCAAAAGAGGCATTAATACCTCAAGTATTAAGAACATTGGATTCAACTTTCAGTAAATGTCGATCTAGATAGTTGGATTCCTCAAGAATGACTTGAACTAATATTCCTTACTAGCGTAATTAACCGTCAAATATGACGGATATGCGTGAAATAATCATTACGTTAAAATTTTTAAAAAAATAAAAGAAACCAAATTTTATATGCATTAAAAGACAAACAATAAATATAAAATCCATATCACAGAATGTTCCTGAAAGTAAAAATGGTAATGGACATAAAAACGTTGCGTAATTTTAATATCCAAATGGTTCGTGTACTATGGTCTCCCACGTGTCATTCAAATGGAGAAAATAACGCTCCTAAGTAGAATCGAACCCTTTGACTTCAATGCAGGCAGTGAACAGTTAAAAATTTAAAATTGGTAAGGCTAAGTAAATCCTGAAAGTATGAGTCGAATTGTGCATAGTTACCAAAAACGCCCCTGGATCTTATGCCGACAGTGGTACTCCGAGCATTACATTTGACACACGACGCATTATATTATTATGAGGGTATATATGGGGGTTGATAATACGGTGAAGAGTAGTCTCTAATTTATCCACAGACGCCCAAGATAAAATAACCATATTTTCATTCTCTGTAATCAACTAACAATTATATTTATATGGTGAATATTATAATTTACCCTCTAATAAACTCAAGATTCACATTTTTATGGAATAATCTGAATACTTCTTAGAAAACCAGATTAAGTTTGCTCAGGCGAGGTTTCATTAACGTTCTTTACCACGGATTCAAATTTGGAAAAATTAGCCTTGAGTAAGATGCCGCCAAAGAGTTTACGTCGCCTCCAGAGAGAGAGAGAGGGAGAGAGAAGGAACGGTGCGATATGTGTGTATCTGTGTGCGTGTGAGAGTTGATACGTGTCCCGAGGGTTGGGTAAAGTCCATCTAGTGTAAGGGAGAAGGATATTAAGAGGGAGGAAGAGGAAAGGAGGATTATGGGATAGCCAAGAGGGATAGTGCATACATACACACACACATACACTCACGCACGCACGCACGTACGTACGTATGAAATTTTTCAGAAAATTAGATAATGATGTTCCAGCGGGAAATAACATCGAAAATTACGAAAAAGTTTCTTATTGCGGCTGTTAAAATTTCATAAATTTAAACAATTAAATATATATAAACGCACTTCTAGAGGTGCTACATCGACGAAATTTTGCATAAATGTGAGATATTCGTAGCAAATGATGAAAAACTGTAAATTTTTTTATAATTATAAATTTTAGGGGTTTTTAACCCATACATAAAACTTAAATCGGTGCGTTTAAAATTTATTTGCCAGCTCTTACTCTTCATATGAAGGTGAGATAAAATGCTTGCAGAATGCAAGCACATATTACTAGTATTGTATACATACATACATACATATATAATCACATTGTATGTGTGAAGGGTGGAGAGAAGAAGGGAGACAGATTGAGAGAAGTTTATGGGGACGAGAGAAGAAGGGAGAGGGCAAAAGGGAAGGATTATAATGAGGTTGCAGGCAGCAGAGAGGGGTCGCTCTCTAGATGGAAAGAGGGTAGAAGGGGTGCGAAGAGAGAGAGAGAGAGAGGAAGGTGGTTGATTCTGGAGGTAGATTATGAGGAAGCGGAGTCTATAGAAGAGAAGTATACTGACATGAGAGAGAAGAAGGAGAGAGAGAGAAAACGTGGGTTACGATTGGGTGATGGAGGCGAAGATGGAAAGGGGAGAGGTGGGAGAGAGAGAGGACAGAGTAAACGCAGAGGATTAAGGAAAGAGAGAGTCGCAAAAGAGGAGGGAGAGTCTGTGGGAGATAGAGAGAGGGAGTACAGCGACGGAGGAAGGGGAAGAGGAGCGGGGGGAGGGCAAAGTGGGGATGGGGTCTGGAAGGAGAGGAAGGATTATATCGATCTGGAGATAGTGTAAGATTACTCCCGGCGTCGGTTCGTGACCTCCTTGTTTTACCTTTGATTAGGCAAGCACTCTTTACCCTTTAGATAAGGATTTTACTTCGATATGCCAAAAAGAAAACGTTATTTTCAACGCAGGAGGGAAAATATTACTCCTCTGTTTAATCCGAATATTTTTAAGTGCTCGGAAAAATAAAATTAGTTTATTTTGACGTCTGCGAGTTTAAGTATGTACCTAGTTCGTAAATATAAATAATTCTATCAAAGAATCCTTTGAATGTCCTTCACTTAAAAGAAATATTCAATAAATAATTGCAGCAACGTGAGAAAAGTGAGTAACGAAATTGTTTCTAACAATCCGACATCAAAACACAACTGGATACCATCCAAAGGCAGATATTTAGCGCCATGCCACGTTGAGCGATATTTGGAACTACAGTTTTTCAAAGTTATGAACGAATCAGAATTTCAAAAATACAAAAACAACCGGAAAGATAGTAGGTTAAAAAAACTTCTTAAAATAATCTTGTATCAAACTTGTCAAGAACTGTTTGGCGATAGACTTCCTGTCCGGAATACATTGTTAATCAATCCTTTGTCTTGCTAAACGTGAAAATAAAATCCATATTGATGCTGAGTTTCTTTAAATAATTAAATATAATATTAGTGCGATAGAGCAGATCAAAGCCTACTTTCGTTGGCATTAATATTGTAGATCTAATTTCTGTGTCAACTTGTAGTTTTACCAAAATTACGGAACGGTGCTCATTTTTTAAATCCCCTTTGAAATCATTCCCTACTTAAAATAATGCCATTACGTACACATCACAGATTCGACGCAGGCAGCTCTTTAAATAAGCAAAAATAAAAAACTATTACGTCAGCAGGTTTTTCTAACACAGGCATTAAACCCATGCATAATTCATGAACATCGAGTGCACCACTCAGTCAAAAGCTTTTTACAAAAATTATATCTTTGTAGTTTTCCATAAAATCATAGCAGGTGCATGTTGCGATATTTTTATTATTCATGCCGACACTGAATTAACCGAAGCGCTTCAAATTTAAACACGCATAGAGCAAAAGAAAGACATAATTAGGTGCTGAAAAATGGGTCATATCCTCGATTATCAATAATTCATAACGCCCACAAAAGCCTTCAACGAAGAGAGCGCGTGTACCATTGCAGCAGCGATTACAACGTAAATCAAAGAAAGAGGTTTAAAAAAAGTTCGGCGGAGTGAAAACTGTGTCGCAAAAGAGAGGGAGAAAGAGACCTTTTTTTTGCAGCCCTAGAGCAAGATAAGAAGACATGGAGACAATTTCAGCCATTCGAATTAACTGAGTCTAGTGCCCTGATTTAGCCTTCCAAAAGAAAGATAATTATGGAGCTGGCGGTTTTTCCTAGAGCTTTCTATCAACTAATGGAATGCTCTCTATCAAGAGACAGTATGGTAAGATAAGGGTTGAAATTTTTCAGCAAACTAGGTAATCCCGATTGGAATGCTTAAGAAAACATTATTGGAAAAAATACCATGGGGATTTAACTAAAGTATTAAAAATTCAAGATTAAAGTGTGTTATTTATTCAGTCAAAAAATTTGAAAACATTTCATTGATTACGAAATATATTTTATTAAAATTTTCATCGTCTTGCATTGCATGTTTAATGCATAGAAATGGATCCTTTGTTGACTTCCTGTATTTATATATTTTTAACTGAATTTCCAAGGCACATGACATGCGGAGTTTTCCCAGAAGATTTCAATATTCAACAATCTTTTTAAATACAACTTTTCCTTTTTGTTGTACATTCTGAATCGCTACCGGCAGTAACATATCTATGCCTGCAAATTTTCAGGTGTATTTATTACTTGATTTTTCGAATCTATTCATCGACAGCCCATAAGAGAACTGTCTACTCGATCAGTAAATTGACGGAAAGGATGATCTGAAGATCCTTATGCGACAGGCATAAGCTGATATGATGGGAAATTAGGAAATAGGTGAAAAAAATCTGTCACGGTCGGGAATCGAACCCATGTCTTCCACTTGCCGGGCGAATATTCTACCACTGAACTACCGTGGCAGACTAATTCTCCTGTAGGGGTTTTCCAGACAAGTGGAAGACCCGGGTTCGATTTTCAGTAGGAAAATATTTCGTCCTATTTTTACGCGAACGTCATATTTTTAAACTTCATAAACAGGCGTTATTGACCCGAATCATAACACAGAATAGCTTATCGGAATATGAAAGTTAAAGAAGACAGAGACGTTTTAAAAGCGTCCGGATACCACTTTATCAACAGAATGGAAACATTTTTCGAGCGAATCACGCTTAAAAGTTGGCTGTAATATTTGTCGGATGACAAAAGTTGGACGAGGAAACGAAATTACTTGTGATACGAGGACTGGAGCAAGGTGACTTACTTTAGAGAATTAGTTAATACGAAGAGCGTCTTGGGATGAGATAATAATGAGCTATAAATTGAATATAGCTTTTGGAACAGTTCGGTCGTATTATTCTGGCAGGAAAAAATAAGATTATAGAAAAGGGGAACGCGTAAATCAAAGGAATTTATAATGCAAAGTAGCGCCATCGGAGATATTTCACAGGTCGTTCTTTTTCTTTTAGAACCAACGGCTCCAGCATTGAATTAACCATAGAGATGGAGACCAAAATACGATCTAGCATTCGTTTCAGATTATACGGTTAGGAATTCTGGAGTTTCTTCAAGGAGTAAATGAAACAATCGTGTTTTCCCAGTTCGATTAATATGCCTAGATCATGCTATACAATCGTTATGCGTAAATCCCAGGAGAATTATTTGTGAGCTTGAATGAGTTTATCATCGACAGTTAGTCAACAGTTAATTAGTTCTTTCGAGAAATTTCCTAAAGGCAGCAAATTAAAACAGCTCGCTATTCGTAAGGATTTGTTTCCCAAAAGCATGGCTTTAACGACTTTAAGCTGTGTTCATTTCCAGACAAAGCGGAGGAAGATGAAGTTTGTTAGGGAGAAGGAAAAAAGAGATGAAAGGAAGTCATCAGACCAGGCAATGAGGGCAATAATTGCATTAAAGGATACCTTGGACGATTTCTATCAGAAAACATAAGGTCAAAACCCCAATTTCACTAATTTTGCCCCGTTTTGCTTTTGCTTATATAAGAAATCCCCAAAATTTTGATTTCTCTTACTTCTCATCACTGTCATAAAATCCTAAAACACAAATGTTTGTTTCAGCATTTACACTCGTACTAAATGATTGTGAAAAGATTAAGTGAAAGGCGTAATAATGAGACACGGAAAGGCGAAAAACTTATTGTGACAATTGGTAAACTAATCCCAGCACTCCCACACACAAATATATATTTCATATTTATATTATAATATATTTATGTAATGATATGTAATAATAAAAGGGAATAAATTGATTTTTTTCTTCTGTCGCTTAGAAATAACATTTATTGATACAAATCATTGGTACTAAAATGACAAAAATTGTAAACGTTTTAATCAGTAAAACATATTTACCTTACAATTAGACATATCAGTGGACAAATACCTCATATAAGTGTACAATCACAAGTTTTAAAAAAACTTGTAAACAGAGCCCTATTTAAAAAACAACGAAGCTCATTCGCTTTAATATCGAATTTAATAGACGAGGCCAAGACTTCGTGGAATCGCATGATTTTCGGAAAAATGCGGGGTTGTTAAAATTTTTTTAAAAATTCACAAACACAGCTTTAATAATACTTGGCATATTCCACGTTTGTGTGAAAGAAAAAAAGCTAGGTAATTCTGCCACTGGTATTAACACTAGACGGCCCTTTGCCCGAGTCTCGTCGGCATTTTATGTAATTTTGAACAAGTGGCACGTAAAGATCCGGACCAGACATAAAAAAGATTAAAGTCTAAAAAAAGAAGGGTATGTGTCGAAAAACGACGACAAAACGAAGGAAAGGAACGAACGGCTTATGTAACACGTTTAATACCTATCTGAAAAGAGAGGCAGACACCCACACAAAAGTTGTTTCTCCGCGCGAATCTGAGAGCACCTGGTCCCTCCTTAAGTTCAACTCGAGGGCGGATGGGAAAAAGGTTTAAATTAACTGATCCCGAATGCTAACTGAAAGAACGTAACCCGGTTTTCCGGGAGTAATTTACGCCTGCTCCTAATTCCTCTCCAAACAACGAGGCATTAATCAATTGAATACATCGGGGTTACTCGGAAGGATGTTCTAGAAAAAAAGGCGAAAATAAATCCACACGTAAAGCCGACACGAAAGCAAGGGAAACAATTCTAAAAGAAAAAATTATTATTCAAAAATTAGGTTTTTGGTGCAGTGAGATTAATAAGGCCAAAAAGAGACATTTTATCATTTTATTTTCTAGCGTGAATTATCCTAGAAGCTAATCTAAAGAAAAAATCTCTGCGGCTAACCAACCATCAATTATCACAACAGCATTTTCTAACAAGAGCAAAAAATATTTTGTCGGGCTTATCTTTATGACGAAGGAAAAATTCTATACTATTGGAATTGCCTTTGAATTAAAGTTGAATTTTAGTTTCCAGAGAAAAATAATTATTTAAACTTACGACAAAAATTCTTAATATACAGGTTATTTTACTATAATTCATATTTCATCCTACGGTATTTTCCATCCGTCAACATAATTTACAATTATTTGAATGACTGCGAGTACCAAAAACAAATAAATCAAGAAAGTACTTGTATTTTTTTTTTTAAGGTTTACAGCCACTAAACTCTCAAACTTTCCTCATACACAATTATTTCGGTGCAGAGAACGAATATGAATAATGAAACATCGAATGAATAAATAACCCTGGCGCTTGATGAATGCTAAAAACCTCTTTCAACTTGGCTCGAG
The DNA here is from genome assembly GCA_036926305.1 of Uropetala carovei. Classification (NCBI taxonomy): domain Eukaryota; kingdom Metazoa; phylum Arthropoda; class Insecta; order Odonata; family Petaluridae; genus Uropetala; species Uropetala carovei. The sequence goes on from JAXCHB010000129.1 coordinate 8,627,872, forward strand.
GCTAATTTACAATCTTACTAAAGCCTTGTATAAATTAATTATGCCTCAAGGTAGCGAGTTAAGACGAAGTTAAATTCTCTGGCGTCTCGTTCTCTCTCTCTCTCTATCCCTCTCTTTTACATCTCTTAAAAGAGATGCAAGAGAACAAACTTTCCCCTCCTCCTGCTCCCCCCCCCCTTTCCTGGGCTTCGTTATAAAACATCCCTCCCCTCCATTCCCCCCCCTCCGAAGTAGAAAAGCTTTTAGAGTTCGGCTAGTAGGTCTTTTCTCCTTCCCACTGAATTTGGCATCCAATCTCTTCGATTGGGTACGACATCATCACACGACCGCCTTCGCAAAAAATCCCGAATTTTCCGCTCACGCGACTGATGTGAGAGCAACACGCGTGTGCTCCGGCGTCATCCGAGGCCTACGGCGCTATCGTAGGTTATCGACGAAACATTCGCTCGGATCGGAGCCTGGGGAAAACGACTCGTTCAATCGGGTAATTGAACGGCGGGTTTTACTTGTTATTACTCCGTCGGAGCGGAAAGAGGAATTGACAAGGAAAGGGGATTAAATTCGAGAGGCCTGGGAAACGTGCCCGCTGGAGGATTGGCTGATGCCATTATCTGGGAGGATTAGAGGAATTTTTGCCTTATCTATGAAAACGGATGGATTTCAACATACATTTTTTTACTCGCTTTCCCAAATCCCATTTTTCGTATTCTTCGGGGAAAAGGTATTAACGGAATTTGATTTTGGCGGAAAGAGGAGCCAAAAATCGTTGGACTTGGTTAATCGATTGAAAACTCACGTTACCGTCTCCGAGCAACGGGATATGTATATGTTAGGAAGGAGAATGCCATTATCTGCGCGATCAAAATTAAGTAGCTTCGCTTCGACAATACCTAAAGTTTCAGTTCGAGGCAATTACCATAGACACAGAAATCGTGCTGAAATCACATTGTCTATTTGGCATGGGAATTAGCATAAATGTTAATTAAACCTAGTTTTTTAAATCGGCTGGCAGGAATTCCTGCTGATGGAGCACTGTTTATCATTTTAAATTTTGTTTCATAAAACTCATTATGAGAGATCATTAAGAACAAAATAATGTTAATCTTCTCTTTTTTGGAAACGTTTATAATTAATATCCATACTCTTGTACATTCATAAATATTTCGTAGTTCGAGTTATGTTAAATGCAATCTATTACCAATAAATTTCATGATTTAAAAAATATATATTTTAATTATTAGTAAATACATCCTCGATGAAAACACTGGCAAACAAATCAATAGCGCCAAGCAATACTATTAATTTAATTTACGAACTTCGCTTCGATTAACTATATGAAAGAGGAGCGAATTATATTCCTAAAAGCATCAGTAAATTGATTTATGGATTAAAGATTCCTACTACAGTAGAACCTCATAAACCCGGCATTCAAAAACTCGGCACTTTTTGGCAAGTTATATGTAAAAAATTCTAATACTACAGAAATTACTTTGAATGATGTACGCTTATCTATTTTCGTTGTTTCGTTTTCCTCATTATAATCACATGTCTAAATTTGTGGCGATAGCAGTTGTTTTTCGTTAATGGAATTAGTACTTTTGTCAAATTTTATTTTGACATGACTTCAAAAAAAGAATACAACCCATAAGTGCTGCTACGAAACGTAAACAGAAAAAGGTACTTCAGTGATGAGACTTTGCGAATAATATAGCATTGGTAGTTCCTCTCTGAATGACTTAAAGAAGAAAAAAACGGGAATATTGAAATTTTATGCAGAGAGTGATACACCTAAAGCTATGTGTAGCCGTAAAACACTACACGTCCCGGGTAAATATTGTTGATAAGGTATTGTTTGAGTGGTTTCGTCAGCGAAGAAGTGAAGGTGTACCTATTTCAGGTCTAATGCTGATACAGCAAGCGAAACTTTTTCGCAATAGCAAAAAAGAGTGGAAACTGGGTTGATATCGACAATGATGCGCCTGTCGTACTTCAGCTAACTGATGTGAAATAGTCGAAATAGCGGACATGGTTTCGAAACTTGAGCATGAAAAAGATGAAGAAAATGAAAGTGACGATAATCAAGAGATAATTAAGGACAAACCTTCAATATATCGCTGTATACAGTTGGTCACAGATAAAATATCTGTTTTAGAACAACGCTCTTGCATTGATTTTCAAGAGATTACGTGTTTGTAACGAATACAAGATAAACTTATGAAGGAAAAATCAAAATGCATGAAGCAAGCTAGTTTGCTTGATCTGTTAAAAAAATTCTCAGAATAATGTGCGATGAAAATAATGCTGTAAATGCGTTCGTTATTTACTTTATAATGGTTCATTTATAATTCCTCATTTTAGTGCATCTATAAGGAACAGTCTTTATTGATAATGGGTTCCCTTTTAATTGCTATTCATCATTTGAATTATATAATCAATTACCAAAAATGTACATTACTTAAGGATTTTTTATACATTTTCAAAAACCCGGCAAATGCTCAATTATTCAATTATTACACTTAAAAAAAGAAACATTTCTTGTTTGGCAGCAAGTTAAATCAAAATATTGGACTATCAAAATGTATGAAGGATAATAAATACTTCGACAAAAAAGCAAGAAAATCGTCAAAGGTAAGTAAAGTAAAATAAACGTAGATGCTGGACTAGCCTTTTAATATACAATAGACGTGGGCACGTTGCTATAAACAATCTACAAAATTTCCGATAATTCTCCAATCAAGAGAAATAATTGATGACACTTCTTCCATATATAAATGTAAATTAAATATTTAAAAAAATATTACTTTGTAGAAAGTAATAAAATTACGATGCGACAAACGTGATTTTTTTTCTAGATACACACTGAAGCAAAGAGGTAATATATCTGCTGATAGACATACGGAGAGAGCCATAAAACAAGAAAACTTTTACGTAAAACTTCCCACTCTTATACGATAATCCACCGCACGGAACTCACGCGAGAAATAAGGAAAGAGGAAAATGGAGATCGAGCATGATGATACGGGTTGGTGCTTTTCGCATTCAGAAGCGTGTTGAACTAGGAGACTATGAAGCTCGAACACACCAACGCAAACACGCTCGGGAAGAAGTGGCGGGGATGTGTAGTTAGCCGAAGGAGATTTCCCTTCAGTTTTATTTATTTTTAAGTGCCCGGTCGAGAGAGATAGAGGAAAAGGGAGAGAGGAAGTGAGAGAGAGGACAGATAGAACGGCGGTTAAACGGCGACCCCTGCTGTCGTGACCGAACTGTTCCTCACCCGTTTTATTTTTCTCGCGGCGGCGCCTAGAGAGGCGTCATTTGGACAGAGCGAAAGGGGAGTAAGGTGGCTGGTTGTGGCTGAGGTGGTCTTGGGGGGAAACGCATGCGAGCACAGAGCGAGGAAGGGAGAGAATGGGGAGGGGGGAAAGAGGGAAAAGGAAATGTGAAGAGGACAGAGAAGTAAGAATGGGGGAAAAGAAAAATGGGAAGAGTAGGGGGGGGGGAGGTAGAGCGATGGAGAATGACAGAGTAATGAGACGAGGAAAGGGGAAAGCAAGATAGTGAGTTGAAAGAGAGAAAGATAGGGAGAAAGGAGAGAGAGAGAAAAGAATGAGAAAAAGAGATATGTAGGAAAGAGAGGAGAGGAGAGGAAGAAATGAGAAGAGAGGGGAGGAGAAAGAAAAAGGGGAGATGAAGGAAAGGGGGACGGGGAGAGGGAGGAATGAGGATAGAAGAGAGAGAGGAAGAAGAGACGGTAGAATGAGAGAGTAGGATAAATAATAGTAATAATAATAATTTATTACCTCCTTACAGAGTAAAATACAACAAGTAATACAAACAAAATAGGAAGCTTCAAGTAATCCCAAAGATCAAACCTGTGGTGGGGTTACCATAAACATAACATAATCTATGTAATAATGTATGCGTTGCCTAACAGGGAAGATGAGAGGGGTAAAAGGGGAGGAAAGAGAGAGGGAGAGAGGAGAAAGAGAAGAGGGAGGAAAGAGAGGGAAAATAAAGGTGGTGGAAAGAGGGGATGATAGAGGAAAAAGAGAAAGAGGAGAAAAGGTGGATGGAGAGACGAAGAGAGAAGAAATGGAAAGGAAAAAGAGAAAGGGAGAAGAGAGAAATGAAATGGAAGAGAAAGAGATTGGGAAGATAGCGAAGAGTGAATAGAGGGAAGAGGTGGAGGAGGTAGAAAGACAGTAAGTAGAGAGAGAGAGAGAAGGGAGAGGCGGAGAAGAGGAGACTGAGGAAGTAGATAGAGGCAAAGGAAAAAGAGTGAGCACAGTGAGGGAATGTGAAAAACATGGAGAAGGGAGAATAAAATTGGGGTGACATGCAAGACGAAAAAAACGAGTCAAAAGAAAAACTAGCACACCAAAAGGTAAAGAAGATAGAAGACTCGAAAGGAAAGCTTTGCAATACAGCGAAAGAAGAAAATGGGAGTAGAAAAAGAGAACAGAGAGAGAGAAACAGGAGTAACGGGAGGAGTAGAAGGGCGTACACCAACAGTATCCCGGAAGGATTGATGCGATCAAGGTAGAGGAGTCGTTCCGTGTTGCAGCGGTATGTTCCCTTCGCCCTTACCTACAATGTATCCCTCCTTTCTTTCAACCCTTGGGTGCACACTCAGGAGGGAGAGGGGGGGAAGGGGGGATACCCTCCGAGGTGCATTAGCGGGGCTTAAATCGTCCGCGGGGGAATAAACGCGGTGCGCGAACCGGAATGTTTTAAGAGGGCGGCGTTCGCAGGAACAATTACGACATCTATCTTTCCGTGGGAAGGAATTGGTGTCGGAGAAATCCTCCCAAGAGGAGAGAGGGCGCGAGCGATTCTGCAATGGGGTCGCTTCAAAGGTGGGAGTTTAGGTCTCGCTCTTCGAGATCCCACTGGGTAGAAGGAATTGCTCTTCTAGGGAATCGATCCCGGGGTAATTTTTTTTAGACTGAAGCACAAAAGATTGGATAGTGTTGGTAGGTTAAATTGGTAAGTAAAATTGGGAGGTAAAAAGGAATAAAATCCATCAACGCGGTTTTAATTCCTTTAATAAAGTATATAAGCAACTACCACTGCATGCGATCTTTACATGCATAGCATCTAAAGTTAGGCAAAATAATTTACGTGGTGATGTGTACGATTAAATATTTAGTTGAAGTGAATGTGTCAGTAAATGTTGCTAATTATTTTTTTTCACTAGCTTATAAACAGCACTTTATGGCCTCTTACAATGAGCGGAATAACAATAACGACGTAATACATATGCCATGCCGTCGGCAGAATTCGAACCCGCGACCTCAGCATTGGGAGCTAGACACGCCAATCACCGTTCCGCCAAGGCCGGCACCATTGAATAATAGCGAATGAATGCTCTGTTGTTGAAACTACATTTTACTGTGTCTGCTGTACATATACAAATATATGGCGATATACGATATTTAAAAATCTACTATTACTGCCGTAAATTAAGTTAAAACCGACATGTTAGGAGAACTAGTGTTTATTGCTATTCGGAAGTTGGAAATAGAAGTAATAAAAACAGATTAGCTATAATTTGATTTCAAAGAAATTCGTTGTGAATAAATTTCCATGTGCACGAAAATGTGCTGTCCATTCTATCAACAATAACTTAAAGATAAGGATTACAATACAATGCTTAGGAGTATTTTTACCGATACTTTACGAACCCTTCCTTTTGCAGGAGGTCGTATTAAAACAAGGAAATGCGGTACTGATTCGATAAAAAATATACCCAAAGCGAATAACTAGGAAGGAAAACTCCATCATAAGAATTGCCTTATGATGGATGGATACTAATGCAATTAGTCGAGCAAAGATAGTTGCAGTTCCTTCCAAGAAAATAATTTTGAGAAATGTCGTTGCCTACATCAGATACAAAGAATTCCAATTAGAATAACGAATGCAATTCGGAATCGTTAAACTTGCAAGGCGAAAATAAATGATCAAATGAAATGCGTTTCAATTTACGGTTGGTTACTGGAATGTTTTATGAGGCCTCAGTGACGGCCTAATTACCCATCTTGTGCTCACGCCCAGATGACAAATTATTCCGTCATTTCAGCTCAACTTTATTGGCATCCGATTTAGTTGGCATCCAAATGGTGCTCTCCTTTAACATTTTCCAATAAGGCTTACCAAATACGGCACATGGCACTTAACATTTTAATGTTAATAGCAATTAATTTATTGTGATACATTAGCAGGAAGGGGAATTTATTTGATACTCTGATTAAAGTCTATACTGTTTTGGCAGAATAGTTTCCTTAAAATATAACAAACAAATACTGTTTATTTTTAATTGATAAAGTTATCTGTGAGCGATTTATTTTCAAAACAGAAACATATACTTCCAAAAATAAGAATGAAACTGGCTGTTCGCTATAGCGTTCGAGAAAAAGCGTATACAAAATATTTTTTATTAAGTGTATTACTAAAACTTTGCCATAGCCGTCGGATCTTAAGAGTTGCACTTCCGTGCCACTATCTACTTTCCTCCTAGCATCCATAACCGACCCACTCCTTTTCCTCCTCTTCTCTCTCTCTCTCATCCTACCTCCCACTCCGCCAATTCTATATTTTCTCCATATTCCCTCATCTCTTAAAAAATAACACACACTACCCCAATCCTCCTTTGCACAAAATCCCTTACATCAGCCTCCCTCCTCATTTCTCCCACTCCTCTCCTTCCCCCTTTCACCCGCTCCTCCCCTCCCCCTTTCACCCGCTCCCCCTCCCCCCGCCGCATCCTCTCCGTCTTCTCCCACCCCCCTCTCTCCTCATGTCCTCCCCCATTCCTGAAGGTCATCCGCGATCACGCCAGAGAAAAAAAAATAAATAAAAAAAACCGACGTTTTTCCTTTGTCGGGCGGGAAACAAAGAAAGAAAATAGCGACGGTAATAACGAAAAATTGGAAGCAATAAGAATTTCTCCGTCCGTCTGCTGAATAATAATAAAATAAAGCTTCCGATTTCAATGACGTGAATGGATGAATAGCCATCGAGAAACTGGAAGGAATAGAAAGTACCGGACCCAATTGGTAAAATCCCGACACGCCGTAAATCCATACCCATCAAGTCCCCGCAGGGTCGTAAATCAAAGCAACTTTTCAGGGCTTACTGCGGTATGTTATTCAGCCTGAGAACCATCTTGGTCATTTCAATCACTCCATTGTCCTCTTTGACTAACGTCACTCCCTCTACACCCTCCTCCACCCCCCGTTTTGAAACGACCTAGCGAGCGCACGCGAACGGAACGAGGGGGAAATATGAAAAACAAAAAACAAAAAAAAAACAAACGCGAAACGTTTCCCAGGAGCGCGAGAAATGTTTTTATAAAAATAAATAAATATGCGTTTGACGAAGTCCTGAGGGACGGTCACTCTTTCTATCCCTATTAGTTCGATCTCTCTCTCCATTCCCTTCTATATCTCTCACTCCCTCTCTCAATCCCCCCCCCCCCTCGACTGACCACTCACATCGGGTAGAATCACATGTGCTGGCTGATTTATGTCCCCGAACGAGAGCACTGCGGATGACCAACTGCGTAGCGGTTATCGCCACGAAATGACAAAGTGATCGCATTAACATGGGACCAGAGTCTGGAGGTCGTCGGCTGGTCAAGAAGTGTTTTTGACTTACAGTCGATGAGACAGAGAGAGGCCGATAGTTTTTATCATTTTTTTATTGGAACGAAACAATGTACTTGACTCGATGACCTTTTCCTTTCACTTTCTCCTTATCGCTGTTCGCGGAAGGAATTCAGGGACCTAACTAGACTTTTATTCTTAGGGGGGGGGGGAGAAAGGAGGGCCAATGAAAATTTAGGGGGGAAGATAATTTCCAGTATTTCCAAAATAAACAAAAGAATGTAAACATCTTGCTACATTTTAATAACGGAATATCTCTTTTTCGTAAGTATTGAATACTTTTAGATTAACGGATCGTTTTTCATTGAACAGTTCATGAAAAGCTGATAAACAAAGCAATAAAAGCGCTTTGCTTCATTTTAATTGAGGAATATGTAAATTAATATAAAATACAATGCCAGTTAACAACATTTTATATAGGGTTTTCATTTTACCGCAGAGATATTCATAATATATAAATTAAATATATTTTTATAATTTTTATTTTCTTATATCGCTGATTATGTTGATTAGAGCCCAATCAAATATAATTACGAGTGTAAAATACAAAGTAATACATAAATTGATATATCACACTGGCCGGAATATGATGCGGTTTTTCTCTGGAATTAAAACAAAAAATTTATTTTCCCATTCTATTTCTGGTGATTTAATTTGAAAATTGCTTAGATAACTACCGTGTGGCGCGATAATGCGATATCGGAATTACAAAAACGTCAATATCTTTTAAGCATAATTGCAGAAATTTACGGTAATTACTGTCATCAGCTGTTTTACATTAACATATTGGAACACATAACAAAATTTAAGCTTTTTTCGGAAATGTCATTGTAAAAATTACGCATTTCATAACGCGTTCATTCGCGGCAATTTGTAATATCAAATTTGGTGTAAAAGCATTAACCCTTACAAAAGTGAATTCTGGTGCAATTGAGTAAGAATAAGGCGGATTATGTATTCTCAAAGATGTGACATCAACGATCATGGGGAATGTCTAAAGGGACGGAACTGCAGAATATTCCGCGAACCTGAAACAATGACGGAAATTCCATTCTCTCGCCCTTCACCCGTAAGCCATCATGGAAAAATATTTCCGTGTCCATCCACAAGTGGAGCTAGATTCGAGACCTTTGAATCAGATGTTTTACTCTCCTCAGAAAGGGATTGGAGAGGGAAGGGTCGGTTTTGAACGTGGGTGTAGGCGCTTGCTTTTACTCCTACTACTTTCCGAATAAGTGTTGTTCGGCTATTGAAGAGTAGAATGGTCGGCTGCCCTCGAGACGATTTTCGTGGGAAAGCGGAACCCCACGAAGTAGCTCAACCCAGCTTAGGTGCGGAGGGAAATTTTCCGATTATTCCCTGTACCTTGAACTCTTTCGGTATACGAGGCTAAAAGCTCCACAATAGGTACAAGAGTGGAAAGCAATAAGCATGTGTATAAGAACGTGATCATAATTTTGACCTTAAGAATCGAGAACAACCTCCCCCGCTTTGAAAAATATCCACTGGTTTCCATGGTGATATCAACAGAAATAACTAAGTTTTGTTTAAGTATGAATAGAAAGCATTTTTATCAACATAAATTCAAACTATTTTATAACGCATATATAAATATGCGTCCAAAATGTATGACTAGATGCCTCCGTAAATAAGAGTGTCACCACACATTTATATCCCTAAATCGCGCCGCAAAATGATGTGAAAAATTTTGTACGAAAACACACATAATTATGAAAGATCCAGCAAAATAAAATTATGCTTAATTAAATTTATACTCCACAAAAATATTGAACTATGTCGACTTCCTACATTTCAGAAATAAAATGTTTGTAGCAGTGATCTGACATAAACGATCGTTGCGAAAATAAACTGGAGTACGTAGTATCTTGTAAAACGTCCACGAGTTATATTTATCTATGAAATAATGGTAAATAATTAGAGAGGTACGTGCTAAAATGATCATTGTCAGCAGAATAAACAGCGAAAATATTTACATTACCTTAAGTATATACACCGCTGGAAAACGTAAGTGGGACTTACCTGAAAAGAGAGAGAAAAAAATTTCAATGAATAATGCTCGAAATACAAATATTCAATTTGCAATTATATACTTTGTTTATATGTTTATATATATATAATAAAGTTAAACTGTCATATTATAATCCTAGAACCGATTTTATGACTAGACATGATTAATTCTCCAGAGGCAATGAGGAGACACGGTTTATCATACAGTAATGGGCTTATCTACAGACAGAACACTAATTATAACACGCACAGCAGCAAATGAGACCTTTCCTCTGGGTTGTAACTGAAATATTAACGAATTTGCCGTATCTTCTACGAGGTATTGTCGACTCAGGCTATTTTTTAAAAAGTTTATTTGAAATAAAAGAACACGCGTTTGAAGAATTTTCAGGCGCTCATTGGTCACCCCCTAATCCGAAAATTTACTTCGCCGCAAAATTTCGCCCGTTTACCTTCGTCGGCGCTACGAGGAGATTAACCCGCTGTTGTAGTGCGGTATGCGAATTTCATCCCTTCCAATCCCCCTTTGAACATTTGAAGCGAAATGCATCCTGGGCAGGAAGGGGAAAGGGTTTTGAATTTTATTGGACAGGACTCCAAGTGACACATAGATCACCGCATTTAAAAGGTCATCCACGAGGAGGATAACAAGCGAAATAAAACGACACTTGGATCCGCGCCTCGTGTTTCCTGCGGCTTTTAATGTTATAATCCACCCATTAGTCTATCTTTTTGTAGGGATGATCTCGATCTATATACATGGTTGCCATGGTTAATAAACTCCTCAACGATGTACGCAAACCAATTTCGTTTAATTGTTCGCGGAAAAATTGATGGAAAGCTGTGGAAAAAACGAATCAAAGATATTTTCTGCCATTTTCCTTGAATTTTAAGAAAAGTAATCCTACATTTTAAGACAATTGTCTTAAATTATCCCGTAAATTCTACAACCAAGTTATTTTACGATGAAATATGGTCAAAAACAAGAAAAATACTGGAATGGTCGCTCATGAAATGATCATTGTTCACAAAATTCATTCCAAATTAATTTGTGATATTAAAATCCTTCATTTGATGTATGAACATATTCCTCTTGTTCCAGTGTGGTCTAGTAATTTGGATACGTAATTTCACAATGAGATGAATAATAACAGAGCGCGCAAAAATTTTTAACAACAAACTGAAATATTTGAAATCGGTTAGTTTCAGTAAAATTACTCGGGGCAATTAAACGACCGTATTACTTTCATTGTGATACTCCGAAAGAGTTGAACAAATAAAAACTGAGAGAACTAAATTATTTTGAATCTACGATCAAGGACATACGATTTGAAGGTAGATTTTGTAGAATGAGTAACTGCCGCAAATTAAGGAATTTCGAGGATTTCCTTAGTCAGTGGGCGAATCTGGAACGGATTTAAAATTCTATTACAATTCTAATACAAAACAAATCTCATTCACGTTGAAAACGCAAACTCCGACCGATTCCTTGGAAATTTAGTGCTCGTTGATGAAGATAAACATACGGCAAAACCACCTTGCCTTCGGCGGGAGTTGAACCCGTAAACTCATTAACTGGAAGCGCATTGACACACACACACACTATACGGACTTCCTACCGAGAATATTCCAAATCGAAACATTTAAAGAGTAAATGTTTGCATATAATTTTCCCGAACGCAAAGAGTAATGCTGGAAACCAATTCCGTTCACCGTATGACATTCTCAGCACGATATACGATAGAGAACTTCCCCTTTTGAAATATTTAATAATGGTTAAAATCTGACAATGGGTTTAGAAATAATTTAGAATCTTAATTAGAGCAATAAAGGAGAGAAATAAGAAATGGGTGGGTGGAATTTTGATAGTAAACGGAAAGGGAAGGAAGAATGTTTGGAAAGAGGCTAAGAGGTAAGATGAGGAAACGTATACTTAAGAGAAAGGCTTTGAATAGCCTAGATTTGGTAATGTGTACCTAAAACCTATCCGAAGGTAGAACTACAACGAATAAATTGAAATAACAGAGGCATTACTACTCAATTACAATAATAATTATAACTCTTTCGGTACTGAAGTGAGGAAATAATCGATGTTGATTCACCTATATGACTGAAATTTCCAGGAAATTCGCAAAAAATTACTCGTGTGTAAAATATGAGAGTAAGATTTAATTGACGTTTGCTTGAAAATAAAAAGCATTAAAAGTAATTTCTAAAATTACTGCACTCGGGATATTCTCGTCAATTATAATTTAAATAAAACCTATAAGCACCTAAAAAAAATAAGGATTAGAAACTCGCAAGAAGCATAATTTAGGACGAGATTCCGAAAATATATATTTTTTAATGACGCCCATCAAACAAGTGACATGAGGGCAGACACCGTACCTGGATTAATTTCGAACGTCGGAAAAAAATGGAGAAAACACGACAAATAAATAAAATAAAATCCTCTGTCAGATGGACGATAAAATTACTGCTATATCCCTGATGGAAAAGGCCAAGTGAGTTGAGTCCTGTCCTTATTGACCGATTGGGAAGCCAATGTCATCGAAGATTAGTTTCACAAAGTTAATCCTAGCGGAGCATTGACGCATTTTCAATTCGTCATCGAAGGGAAAGGCGAAAAATAAAAAAGGAGGGAATGAAAAGGGGACGGAAAGCGCCATTTGACTGACAGACTAGTTATGACGTGCGCTCATCCGAGTGTCGACACGGAAAAATAATAAAATCGATTTTCACAGGCACACATGTGAGTCGAGGATAAGGGCATAGGAGGTGGTCGAGGAATGCTTTCACATGGAGGAAAATAAAGAAAACAGGAGAAAGAACGGGAAAAGATCAGGGAAAAAATAGAAGAGGGCGAGAGAAATGAGAAGACTGAGATAAGAGTAGAAAAAGAGGAAGTATAGAGTGGGAGGGGTTGAAAAAAAATGAATGAGATATTAAGGGGGAGGTAGGGATAGAGGGCGGCAGAGAGAGAGAGAGGGGAAGAGGGTGGGGAAGTGAGATAGGAAGAGGAGTAAACGGGTAGAGAAATGGAGGGAAAGACGGGGAGGGAGAGGGAGAGGTGAAAGAAGCGCAAAAAGAGGAATGGTGGAGTAAGGAGAAGTGGCAGAGAGCAAGAAAGACAGGGAGAATGTAAAAGGGAAGGGCAGCGAATAATGATTTTACTGGAGAGAGAGAGAGGAAGGAACATAGGTAGGCAGAGAGGGAGGGAGGAAGGGACAGAGGGAGAAAGAGAGACGGAGGGATAGAGAGGGAGGAAGCGAGAGGAACGAGGGAGGAAAAGGGGGAGAGAGAGAGGGGGGAAGGAGGGAGGGAAAAAGTGGGACAAAGAGATGGAGGGATCGAGGAAAAAATATGGAGATGACAGGGGGGAGAGAAAGAGATAGGGAGGCAGAGGGGGAGGGACAGACAGACAGACGACTTTATTTCGGGCGAAATTGAGACTACATAGTCCCTTCTTACATTTAAGGGATAGAGGAAGGCAGAAAGAAAGGCAGAGAGGGAAGCAGAGAGGGAGGCAGCGAGGGAGGCAGCGAGGGAGGCAGCGAGGGAGGCAGGGAGGGAGGCAGGGAGGGAGGCAGGGAGGGAGGCAGGGAGGGAGGCAGGGAGGGAGGCAGGGAGGGAGGCAGGGAGGGAGGCAGGGAGGGAGGCAGGGAGGGAGGCAGGGAGGGAGGCAGGGAGGGAGGCAGGGAGGGAGGCAGGGAGGGAGGCAGGGAGGGAGGCAGGGAGGTAGGCAGGGAGTGGGGGCAGAAAGGGGGGGCAGAAAGGGAGGCAGAAAGGGGGGGCAGAGAGGGGGGCAGAGAGGGGGGCAGAGAGGGGGGCAGGGAGGGAGGCAGGGAGGGAGGCAGGGAGGGAGGGAGGCAGGCAGGCAGGGAGGGAGGGAGGCAGGGAGGGAGGGAGGCAGGGAGGGAGGCAGAGAGGGAGGTTGGAAGGAGGGAGAAAGAAAGAGCGAAGGAGGGAGAAAGAAAGAGCGAAGGTGGGAGAAAGAGAGGAGGGGGAGAGAAAGAGGTATAGGAGAAGAGAAAGAGGTATAGGGGAAGAGGTAGAGGAGAAGAGGTAGAAAGGAGGGAAGGATAGGGAAAGTTGGAGAGAGTAAGGGGAGGAAGAGAGGAACGGAGGGGGGGTGAGAGATGGAGAAAGGCAGGGATAGGGGAGAAATGGCGGGAGGGGAAGGGATAGATGATTGGATAGTTGAACGCCGGAGTCTATTTAAGCAAAACGATGAATAAAAGGCTGGGGAGAAAAGGACAGAGAAATGAACGAAAAAGGCCCTATAACGGTTCCAATAGGATGGATTTGATCTCCGCGTGACAGCAGCTGACCGGAGGTAATAGACTCGCTCCGTCGGTCGTGCTGAATCTTTTATGCATCTGTCTTCGACGTTCAGCATGGATGATTATGCCGAGTTATAAAACTAGTTGGAAAGAAGTAGGACAACGGAGATTTTTTTATTAGACTCTGCAAAAAAAATATTAGACTCGTGACAAGTCCAATTATTCTTTCAAAAAACTTTCCGCATGAAATTTTGCAACTACGGCAGAAGTTTTTAAATGATTGTCAGGAAATGGATGCATTTTTAAAATGAAAAGGGATGATAAAAATAATTTAATCCGGCGATAGAGACAATTTCTACGCAAGATAAATGAACGTTATGCAAGCTCGCGTTTTCAGTAACGAGTTCAGGTATAAAATGAAATTCGCCCAATCCATCAAACGTCCGACTTAGGAAAAGATCTAAAAATTTAATATACGTACTCCACGGCTTGAATAAAGTCAACAAAGTGAAGTTACTGATGCTATAATTTAAGTCTACATTCATAAAATATTCTAGCAACGTACTTTTCCTATTAGTGATATCCAACTGAGTTTTTCAAAGATAAGCAATATGGTATCATAGTTTATTTAAAAATATTTATGGTTTAAAAAGTTACTCCAACAATTCCATATCAGCCATATAATTAAATATCAAATTCTGTAAATTACTGAATAAAACTCATGAGATAACTGCATTTGAAAATCGCCTGAATATTTCCAACCTAACGTAAATAAATTCGGGGGAAAAAAATAAACTCAAAATCGCTGAATCATCGCTAGCGTAAATCAGCACACTGTTAAGATTTTAATTTTTCACAATAAACACCAATTTATTTCAACGCGGCTGCAAACGAACCTGGGAGATAATGACTTTTAAAAATCGCGCCGTAAAAATGAAAAACGACAGACCGTTAGACAAACTTTTTAAAGCGACGCTGTAACGATTTTTATTCCAGCGGTTCCGCCATGCCAGCCAACCCTTACCCCCAAAACCATTTACCCGAACCGGAGCCCCTTCACTAAACAGACGCCCATTCACACACACACTTTGAAATGCAGCTCTTGAATTATTGATCTCGATTACTTAGTATCTCGCGCACATCTATTAAATCAAACCACGGAATATATAGCCCTTCCAAAACGGAAGTGTTGGGAAAACACGCCATTTCCACGTTGCAATCCGGCTCGACGCTCCAATTGGTCCACCTTTTGACGAGTACGACCTCTGCCCGACATCATATCGCTCGCTGTTAATCATTATCAACGCGGCTTTATTAAACCAGCGCACGCTGCAAATGAACTTTAAGGATTGACAAAAATATCGAAGTGGGTCGCGGAATAAAAAATGCGGCTATCTCGTAAATTTCGAATTAACCCCTTTTCAAAACGGGGGAGATTTATTAGGGACGACGTAAATCACTGCGCATGCGCGATTCATCTCGGAAATATGTACGTATGCGCTGTCGCGGCAAAAGATGGCCGACCACCAGTTTAGGCTCGAACGTTTGGGAGAGTCATTTGCAAAATGAAAAACTGGCTTTCAATCGACATGGACGAATAGTATACTACCTAGTATGGGAATCGAAATGATTTTTCTAGCTCAAAGATTGCATGTCACGTGGAAAATTGAAGCTGAATATTCTTTTTAAATAGGGTTTCTATATCCTTACTGAGAGAGCAGACAAAAGGGCTTACGAAATTCTACGGGAAGAGCAATTTGGTTTCACAAAAGGCAGAGGAACAAGAGATGCCATGGAAGTGATGAGAATCACATCAGAAAAGACAATGAAAAAAAACAAGGACTGCTGAATTAGTTTTTGAAGGCCTTTGACCGAGCGAACTGGGTGAAGCTGATGGAGATAATGAAAGGTATTGGCCTGGACGGGAAATGTAGACGGCTAATAAAGAAATTATGCATGAATCAGGCGATGATAGACTGAATAGAGCGAGACGATACCAGCGGAAATTATCAAAAGAGTAATAAGGGAAAATTTCCCCTTGTCACCGGTCCTATTCCATACATGAGAATAAAGACTAATGTACACTGTGAATGAAGAAGAATATGTGGACAAAAACAGCTGATGTAAGATTTTAAGGTTACCAAGGAATAAAGAAGTTTTCATAGGACAGGAAAAAGTGTAGAACCCAGATAAACACAAAATTAAAGACAGTCAGATAGTATAATTATAATAGTCTACGGTTAAAAAAGACGAGATTTAAATTTAGTACGAAACAACACAGTTCCGCGAATTTCAGTGATTTCAAATACATGCGGGATAAATATTACCCATATTTTTATTTCAAGGGAAAGTAAAACATCTCTAATCACAATCGGAATTCGTTACCTCAAAATATGTGTTGGAGTTAAACTTCCATACGACAAATAAGGATACTTGAATTTTATTTAGCATAAAATATCCTCCTTAATAACTGTAATGTGATAACCCGAAATTTTGGATTGGTATATTCAATAAGATTTCAGTGGAAAAATCAATTTAACTGATGGAATTTCAATCTCTCTTTTAACATTCTCAAAATACTTTATCAAAGCACTTGAAATTAATACTACTATTTCCTCCATCTCTCACATTATTCTGTAAAATACCTATCATTCCGCATGTACAATCTTTTCCCGCATCATAGTGTAATCTTGGCAGTTAGACATGTCAGCGGCCCGAATAATTTTACTTCTTCTGCTTCCCTTTACTCGTGAATTGAAAGTGTTAATTTTTTCTAATTCCAAGTTTTGAAACTACGTACTTTACCAAAGTTTTAAACGCCTCCTTCCTAGGAACGGAACAAACTTTCGGGACATCAAGTGCTCTCATAATTTCCGCTTTTAATAATATTTTCCCAAGTTACTTTGCTCCTCTATGCTTTTTTGTTACATTACATTATTTTAGGGTAACCAGCCAGAAACGCCTTGCGATATAAGACACGTGAAAAGCTATAGCAGTTGAAACATGCGATGGTAATGAAAATTTTCAATATTTAAAAAAGTAGATTTTTCAGCACACAACTGCACATATACTTGAGGAATAGGAAAGGTTTTATTTTATACCTATTCTTTCTCACAATGTACGACTTTATAATTTACATTGAATCGCCATATTAATTTTGCGTCCTTAATTTAATAAAAGTCTGGATCAGTTTTCACAAATCCGTTTGGTAACAGGTTACCAGAAATATCGAGAGAAAAAATATGGCATAATAGTTTTTTCGCATATATTCCAGCACAGATGCATTCAGCAGATAATATGGTAAAATCAAGGCGAAATGAGATAAGGCCGCAGCCAGTTTAAAAAGAAAAGAACATCCTCAAGAATATTTATCCTAAATCTTATGCAATCACGGCATCCTTTACGGGACTCGGAATTTCCCGGAATACGTTTCGAATAAATCGTTCGAATCAATTGAATTAGACGCATACTTGTTAAGTGTATAAATAAACTATTTTTTTTAATCTTTCGAAAAATCTGTAATGAATACATTTATTCGCAAGCAAAGTTAAATTCCGATGAAACCTAACGTTAAGCTCGTTTTTTTTTTCCCGCTGTTGTTCATTACTGAAATTCCATGACCCTTCCTCAACATATCCACCAGAGTCATTTTCTTCTAATTGAACAGCAGAATCTCTGATATCGTAATTTATTATCATTTCGCATTAAAACCACATCGCGCCCAAAATTTTTCTTAAATACTACATTCGTATGCGTCGTCTACTTTTTAAAAAAAAAGTGGGGGTGTGGCGTGATGGATGGTCAACCGTCTCTCTTTGTTTCACTCTTTTTTTTTTGAGGAGGGGAGGAAATCGCTCTGCTTGACGCCGGAAATCTTCAAACACCATCCATCACCAAGAATAACAGGAAAAGTCACACGGGGAGGGGAAAAATTGTATTTTTTTTTCCTCGGCTCGCGCTTTCAATCCCTTCGTTACTCTTTGGAACAAAAGAAGCGACCCTGAGCGTATTTTTTTCAGGAATACGTTTTATTGGGTTTGTTCCTTTATTTATTTCTCCGAGCGACAATGATTTCGTACATTTTTTTCTAGTCTCTTTATTTCGATGCAGAACGAAATTTCATGAGGAGTATATAAAAAACAGGAGAGAGAGAGAGAGAGGAATTGCTTCAAGTTAGTATTTCCTTCTCCGTCTTTCTTCCTCTCCTACCACTTATAGAGAAAAAATTTGTAGGTGATAAATCACGGCCATCAAAACATTTATTCCAATAAAAGGTCCGGAATAATATTTAACGAATGCGTGATTTATTGTCGACGATGATGCGCGCCGCGGTGCTGATTCATCGATTTTTAATCACCAGATGATGAACCGAACACGTTAAATGGGCGTTTACGATTCGAGTAGTCATTTTATATTACGAAACCTATTTTTTAACACTATCATCTATTAAAGTTAATACAATAATGCAATCGATACAGTCTGAATCGCTTACAATTTAGCTTAATGGTAAAAAACGTATATTTTATTTATTAAACTGGTGGGATAGCGAAACCAGAATAAATTATATTTACTGTCATTTATTCATCTAGAAATATTATTATCCGTATAAATTACGTATAATGTGCTTTTAGCGTACGATCTCCGCATTATTTTCAAATGAAGGAATTGATAAAAATTAATATAATTAATTTAAAGTTCATTAAACTGTAAACAGAAGATAGTGGTAAGCTCTTTATATATTTTAAAACATATTTTGCGAAATTTGCTACAGAACCGCTAGCTAAAATATTCCAGATTAAATTCGTTAATGAAATCAATATTTTCCAGTCCATTAATATCGTGTATTGTATCTTAAATAATTACCTAGTCCTTTTAATTATTTTATTTATTTATATTGCAGCGCATGTAATTGAGGAAACCTGCTTGTGATTAATAAATTATATTATTACTAACGTTATTAATAATCTCTAATGATAGTTTACAACAAGCTCTAAGCTATGGTTTAATCGATCAGCGCACGTCATCAGTTAAAATATCTTTGCTAAAGAGAAACGGCAAACAAAATCTTAAAGGGAATGGCTTAACGCAATAAGGCTGATACAGTATACTCTAGAGTAACATTTCTGCCGCATTTAAAAACCGCCGAGAAAAACTTTCCAGCGCATAACGAACGGAGAGAATATGTAAGAAAAATCTAATTCTTGCATTAGCATTCTACATCATGAGATGAAACAAACCAGAAGAGAAAACTCTCGTCCGGGGAGATATTTTGGTTTCTTCTGCAGCACAGGAATAAGAGTTCCATAACTTACACAAAGAATTTAATTTGTATGCCATGGCGACTGCCTCCATGGCCCTCTCCTTTCCTCCCTCATACGTTCGGTCCACCCCAAGTCTTTCTCTTGGCATCATATAGAAGTTGGAAAGTGCCGCTTCCCCGCATTTTTAGGACTTCTTTCGAAAAGTAAACTTTTTCGGGGAGGCAATATTCTTGACTTTGAATAAGTTCCCGTCGTCTGAAACCGAGACATATAAGTAATTTTTTACCTTTTTATTACCTGAAGCGGCTCCGGGATAAGCAACGTATTAGTTATATATATTTTTTTTGGATGCGGCAAAATTCGGTGTTTGACGCAAAAATGTTACTCCGACGCGACCTGATTGCCCTCTGAGCGAATGGGGCGGTACTAATTTAGCGAAGTGATCCCTGCCCTTTTGATTCGCATGTGAATGGTAAGGCCGACGATAACGTAAAATTTCCAATCCTTTCGATTACAATGAACTCTCGAAGAACAGCTCTTACGATGATATATTTTACTTTGCCTTCAGGGTATGTCTATAATTATCATTTATGTGACAATTTTGCTTGGAATACTTGGGATTCGAGAGAGCTGGAATTCGACGCCATGACAATGAATGACTAATATTCAAAACGATATAAGCAATCGGATGCTTAATGACAGTGTTACGTCTTTGAAGGGCATATTAAAATTAAAAATTCTCCTGTTTTTCTTCCTAACCCTCTGGAAATAAAAATAAGACATTAAATGGCAAACAATTAAGATAGTGAAGCAAGAACTTATTAATATTATGAAGAAGACAGAGTTAGTTTATTTAATAGAGAAGATGTATACATATTGTATCTATAAGTCTAAGTACAATTCATTAAATATTAATAAACGCGTAAATATAATGCTCTATATTGGTCATATACAATTCTCTTTTCTCATATTCAACGCATATAATACCGCCTAGCAATATTTTCAATGATTCAGTTGAAAATTTTCCGAAAAGGAAGAATTACAAGAATTATCTAACCGGCTTATTAAATGATGCTGCGTTTCGTAAACCAATGCGCAATTCATAGATTCTGACGCCTATTCATTTATATTTCAGTGCTTTCAACATTAATGGTTTTATAAATTAGGCCAAAGTAATTCTCGATGCATAGATTGCGTGACATTTCAAACAGAAATGTGTGCGAAACATTTGCCGAGTCAACCATAAATGCAACTAAAATCCTACAAATCAGCCAATGACACTTACGAAAAGGTCTGTTCGTTTACTGAGAAAAACGGCACCGCCCTAATGGACATCAGTACCGATAAAAAATTGGTCTTTAAAAGGGGTGGTCCTCGAAACATGGTCGCTTCCCTCATAAAATTACTTCAACGATATAAAAAACCAAACGAAAACTTCCATTCGAAATGTATTTTTTTTTTTAATTCCAAGCGCAGAGAAAGAAACAGTACTGCGATAGCTCCGTTTAAATGAAGAGATGGCGAATAAATTAAACCCAGCGCAGCAGGAGAGGGAAGAGATGGAGAGAGAGAGAGAGAAAGAGATGGGGATGGAAAGAGAGAGAGAGAGAGAGAGCCACAATCCATTCATTATCCCCCATTTCGCGCCGAAACGACCCTTTTACCATGCTGTTCGGGACATAAATCAAACCTCCGCTCATCACGTTTCCTCGCGTCGATACGTTACGACTGCTCTTATGCACTTTCCGCGATAAGAGAGGGAATCGTAAATGCACCGAACCCAAGCAGCCGTACGAACGCATTAGAGATTACCCACCTCTACTTATCCTTTAAGGACCGAGTTCTCGCTCGGACCTCCAAGCAACCGAGTCACGCGATGCACGTTTCCTACGAAAACGCCGACGACGTGGGCGTCTTTTGAGAGAAGTGCGAGGAGGGAGAAGGGAGGAAGAGAAAGAGGAAGCGAGCAAAGAAAACAAGAGGGTAACTGGCGGATGCCACGAACTCATCTTCTGAAAAGGGTGGAGAACCGGCGGCCTCCGGGCGGTGGTGTTCCACACAGAAGTTTCGGACTAATCTCCCTTTCCATCTGACCGCAATGACTGACCAGAGGGCAGTCGGAATACATTTCGACACGGGGAAAAGGTTACTAAGGGTCAGTGTACTTTTGGAAATGAGATACATAGGCGAGAAATAAAAAAATTCTTGGGTATTAGGCGGCGAAACATGGAAGTTTAACGTGCTGTATAAACGTAGGCTGCGAGTAGATATTAGAGTTTGTAGATTCTCTACAAGAAAAAATGTTAATTTTTATATATTTGGGTCTTGATCCCAATTATTGGGTTCAAGGTGTAGTTAGCAGTAAAAAATAAATTCATTATAAAATGTTTCGAGTTTGTCAGTTTGAACAGTTTCTATGCTAGCTATTTTGTTGTAACAGGGCAGATGAGTTGCACTATTTTCATAACTTTTAATACTTTAGCCTATATATCCTCCTGTAATTATCCAACAGACGAATAAAATAAAATTACATGATCGGCATTCTCGAAGTACAAACGTATGGATGTTTTAAGTAACGCGTTCTTGCCCAATTAATTTTTTTAGTATCATCGGAGAATTTATTAAGCCTATATTATAACGCGAATTTCAAATTAAAATGCATTGAAAATTTTTAAAATGCTTTACATAACAGTTCAGATAGTATGCAACAGGTAAAAGAACAAATTAAAAATATAATACAATCGTATTATCGCTCAAGAGGATAATGCACTAATCGTATAAAAATTATAGTATCTATATCATCGCTGAATTTACATATATTATCCTGATTGGAGAAAATGTTTCGATAAAATATTTTAATTTCATTTATCACCATGCCTTGAAAGATTTTTTTTCAGATCCAGTAGTCAGCAACAGAACTAAGAACTTTGCAATGCTCTTTCATTACTAGGTTTCAACAAGAAAGATATAATGTTGATGGAAATCTTACAAGCAAACAAAAAATGAACCTAAAATGCGCATAAAAAGGATTCTACAAAAATAGAGAAACTAGTAATTACCGCCACGAAAAGGACATTTCTAGGCGCAATGGTGCACGGTATTTATCGTTCCCTTTTAATTACAGTAAACTCTCCACATTCGCGACTTCATCATTCGCGAAATTCGCAAATTCGCGAAGCACGCAATGTATGCGTACTCAACATACGCGACCCCTTGGCTTCGCAAATACGCGAGTTTGGCGCAGGGTAGCTTAGTAGCTTAGTACACTGGTAGATGGTAGCTTAGTACACTGGTACACGTAGCTCTGTCTGGCGAGGAAGCACAAAACCCTCAGTTCATTCTGGCAACACTGATAAGATCACAGTACCCCTCGCTGTGTAAAGACCTCATGGCATATTGATTCTCAATTAGTATGTCATTTATTTGGTTTATTTACCCTTAATCATGCCTAAGCTAAAGCAAGTTGCTGCAAGTGCTTCTACTCCAAAAAGGCTGAAGAAATTGAATGTGTTAGACAGACTGGCTACAGTTGAGAGTGCATCCGCAGTTGGCCGACATCTTGGAATAAACGAGTCCACAGTAAGGTGAATGAAGAAAAATGAAAAAGCGATCAGGGATAGTGTTGCAGGTAGTGCTCCGATAAGTGCAAAAATGGTGTCACAAGTGCGAGATATAACAACAGAACAAATGGAAAACGCACTTAGTATGTGGATTGAAGACCAAACCCAGAAGAAAATTCCTCTAAGTGGCCCTATCATTCGTACTAAGACAAAGAGGCTATTTGATCACTTTAAGGGACAGAAAAGTGAGGACTCATGGGTACCCAGTGATTTTCAAGCCAGTAAGGGATGGTTCGACAAGTATAAGAACCGGCACAGCTTGCACAACGTGAAGCTATTTGGTGGGTCAGCGTCAGCAGACCACGAGGCAGCTCAGAGGTTACCCATGGAACTATGTAAGCTTATTGAGGAGAAGGGGTATGTGCCGCAACGGGTCATTAATGCTGACGAGACCGGATAGTATGGAAAAGAAAATGTTAAAAAGAACATTTCTTTCGAAAAGGGAACGGACTGCCCAAGGATTTAAGGCAGCAAAGGACCGTTTATCCCTTCTCATCTGTGCCAATGCTTCGGGAGAATTCTTGGTGAAGCCTATGCTGTTGTATCGCTCCTTTAACCCCCGAATTCCACATTCGCGAGGGTTTACGGGAAAGTAACCCTCGCGAATGTGGAAGGTTTACTACTAAGACTACTATTAAGAGTGTTGAAATCTGGCAAAATGTTTATGCGTTACGAAAGTTAAGAACTATTAAGAATAATTCAATCTGTAACAGCCATATCAATCACAAGTTATGGCTTTAGAATCAAAACCTGAAAAAGTACTTATCTTAGTATTCTTCAGTATCACTAACAATGTTATGAAAAACTAGACGCGCATTTCGCCGTCAGCGTTTTATGACTACTGGAGATAATTTTACGTATTCAAAAATTTACTCCCAAGTGCCTGTATGTTATTTTCAACCACACGACGAGCTCGATAATTCTCCAAAGAACAACTTACGATATTTATTCTTAAAATAAATAGCAATTTTCTGTCAAATAAATAAACGAATCCCACGAGAGAGTTATACTATCTTCTTCATCCCCTTTCAGTCACGCATGCAAAATCCGAACGATAGGAAAAACCTTGCTTCCTTGTATTAAAAAAAAAAAGGAAAATCTCCACCGTAAAAAATCATCCTCATCATTAGCCCGGAAAGTAGTGACTTTTTTTTTCTCTCTCCCTTCCTGCCATGCCTGAGGGTTCAACAAGAGATGACATATTAAAACGGACTATAAACTCCATCTCGAAGCGAATTCCCAGACTTCCATCTCCTCTCTCTCTCTCTATCTCCTTAATGTACTTGACTTGCGAAATCGGAATCGCTGATGGGAAAGGCATTTTCGCGTGGTCCTGTTTCCCTATCTCCTTCGTCCAAAAGGCTGAGCAAGCGACCGGGCACGACCATTGATTTCTCCATCGGGGAGAAGAGGAGAGAGAGAGAGAAAGAGAGATGAGGCAGGTTGAGGGAGGATGCGGTGGAAGCAGAGGGAGAGAGAGAGAGAGAGAGAGAGAGAGAAAAAAGAGAGGGGAGAGAGAGACCTCCGAATCCATTCCAAGTAATGTGTATGCGGTGGGCACGATGTGGGCCGAAGAGCGAGGCCAAGGACGGAGCACTTGAAGAGGC
Organism: Uropetala carovei; assembly: GCA_036926305.1. NCBI lineage: Eukaryota > Metazoa > Arthropoda > Insecta > Odonata > Petaluridae > Uropetala > Uropetala carovei. The sequence goes on from JAXCHB010000129.1 coordinate 8,652,335, forward strand.
CATCAGCTCAATTGGCAACTCTGCATTCATATTCAAACATCATTTGTACGGATTTGTTGCGGCGGCGGACGGTTGCCCATTTCGAAAAAAGCCTTGAGGAGGTGCATTACGTCGGAAGACGTTTAAGTAGCAACCGTATAAAAATGAATGGATTAGCGTGTTTTTTTTAATCCACGGATTTGATGGGTGGTTTTAAAATATCCGACATACTAGGTAAATCTAAAAATAATTATGGGGCCAAAAATATCACGATGGATTGATCAAATATGTAGTAAATATGTAATGTTATTTTTTATAGGAGAGAGAATTGCAAATTCCAGACTAAACCTCGCCTTAATAATATCAAATATCTATCTATATGTATATATGACACAATGGTTCGAGCGAATGCCGCGCCATTGCTTCACAACGGGTGGAGAAGGAACTAACATATTTTATATGATTAAGACAATATAATAGATTTAAATGGATTCTTACAATGAATGGCCATATCTGTTAAACCACGTATACATATATAAGTGCAGAAAACTAGAAGTTACTGCTCATGACGGTTAGTTGGCAATGATAAGGATTTTTTTCACGAAAAATTAAAATGAGGCAGTGTGTAACTAATTGTAAATAATTAAGCCTAATAGTTCTCATCATTTTAGACGGAAACTTTTGCTATTTTATGATATGTGAATATAAAATAAAAATATCTTCTTGTTCCTGACGCAGCACCCTCGGGACTGTATAAATATTTGACTAGATGCTGGCATTAAGCCTTTGACGAACCAGTTCAAGAAAACACTCACTAGATTTCCAAGGAGACAAACAACCCTGTAGTAAACGGAAAAAACTTCAGGACTACTTTGAATAACTGAGGACCTTTGATAATTTAAACAGAAAGCCATGAAAGAGTTCGAAAAAATATGAAGCAGACATTGTATCCTCTGTAAAGTTCTTTTAAAAATAAGTACGCACGGTCTTCATGGTATTAAGACAACGGAAGGATATTCTTTGCCCGTAAACGGTATATGTAGGGATGGTGATAGAGCTATTTTTTAAAAAATTGCATTTAAAAGGCTTGGCTCAAAGAATTATTATAGCTTAGAGGGCCTTGGATATCCGCAAACGTCAATTGCCCAAGTGCGTAGAATCCTCGATTGTAGGTTCCTTTTTATGGCTAATGGAACCTCTGAAATTTCCGATTTGGCCTTAATGCGAGCTATACCTAGAAGTATTTACTTTAAATTCTACATACAACTCTAAATATACGTATACATGAAAACTATTAATGTGGATACATAGAAATGCAGATCAACTCAAGAAAAGAAAGATAAGACATGTTGTTACAGAATGCAAATGGACCAAGTTCTAATGGGAACTACCTAGGTCAGAGGTCGGTAACCTTTTCTATATGGTGGGCCACATTCGTTGTTGCGAATGCTTCGGAGGGCCTCATTGGAAATCACGAGAGCTTCGCCGGGCCGTATGGGCGTTTAAATATGAAGTTACCTAGAGGTTTTGCGGTCCCATATTAGTGAAAATCAATTCTAATTTGTTTACTAGCGTTAAAACTCCACCAGATAAGATTTTGAGACTACAATGTCACTGAAAAAATATGGAATTGACTGTGTTAAATTATACCGATAAGTTTTTCATCGTGGCTTCGAGGGCCCACATAAAACCCTCTCGGGAGGGAGAATAATACCCGAGTGTGTTACAAAGAGAAAATTATCATGCGATAACCCTACGTTATCGTTCTGAACGAGGTGTCGTAATATCCGAATTAATTTCAAATTGCCGAGTAAGGGCATGACGTCACGCGCTGACCCAGAGCTTGGCCTTCCCGAGGTCAAAAATTAATTTCTAGATCGAGCTTTAAAAAACATGGGAATTTCGACGCTGTGCGCGTGTCCTACACAAATTCCTTAAGAGGCGTTCAAACGGGACGGAATTTCTTGGAAATAACTCAGAACAGCGAGAGAGGTAGAAAAAATACCCTGACTCTGTTAACAATGATTCACGTAAAAATGCTACGCTTTGTAAGAAATAAAAAATGAAAAAAAAACATCTTCAAATACACAACACACCCCATTTTTACTTTCTCCAAATACGTAGTATAGAGAAAGTAATGTTTTCATGAAAAAATTTAATTCTATATTTCAACGGAAATACACGTTTTGAGGTCACCTGAACACGTTTTCACCGTTTTATCGATTATGTGTATGTCCGTATGTGTGTGACAGAAATTTTTCGTGCGCTCTAACTCAAAAACTATTCACCAGATCAGCATGAAATTCTATATTTGTGATTTTATGTATATCGTATTCTTAAGATTTGAAAAGCTTTTGATAACAATCGGTCAACCGGAAGTACCGAATTACTCTTTTAAAATTTTAGTTTTTCTTAAATATTTCGCTCAAAACAGAATTTTTGTTAACACACACACATACATACATACATATATATATACATATATATATATATATATATATATATATATATATATATATATATATATATATATATATAAAACAGTTGTAAATATTATTGTTTTCTATAACTTTTGTTTGAACTAAATTTTCATATGAGGAACATTTCAAGAGATATTAAACTTTCCTCGAAATTGACGGTTAGTGGGCAACTCGCGCGCGTGGTAGTGAAAACAATTGAATCGCTAGCGCTGAAGCGTGTAAGTTGAACTGTTCCTATTTATTTGATTTTAGTTGACAACTTACGTAGGGAGAAAATCATGTGATGGACACATCAATTTATTTCGCATATAGATTCGGCAGGTTATGTAACTTTTATGGTGTTTTTAAAACTGCACGTCGAAACGTAAGAATGCGAAAATGTGCGTAAATCTGATATGCTTTGTCAGAAAGAAAATTTAAAATTACCTCTTAAAATTCACTACACGTCCCCATATTTTTGGCATGTAAACTTTATGTGTTTGTAAAACTGCATTTTAAACAAACCTCTTTATTATGAGTCTCAAAGTTCTTTTTCTGTTTAATTCGTCGGAGGGAAAATAATTATTGCGAATTGTCGATTTTTCCTTTCGTGTCCTTTCGATAATTCATATTTTTCCCCGTTTTTTTTCGCGGTTCTCCGCTGTTTTTTACCCCGTCGGACTGCGAATAAAACAACAAAGAAATCATTTTCTTTTGTAAGCCTCTAAAAGGAATAAATTCTTGATTGTGGAGGAATTGCGGCGTTCGTGTTTCCTATACTGATGATGGATAAAAAATAAACTCTTTTATATATTCTGTATATAAAGAGCGGTAAACAATGCGCGCAGCGACAAAGTTTCTGGCCGTACTTGTAATTCCGTGGAAAAATTACAGGGAACTGCACTCGTAAGGGGCAAAGAAATACAAGTGACCATTAATGATACGTGACACGGAAAAGGGTACAGTAAGGTACTTTTTATTCGATCCAGGCGGGATTTCATGTAAACCGGATAATAGGCTGTTTTGAAAGAAGGATTGAAAGCGGACCAATCTCACAAAAGGACCGCATCTTTACAGCATGCAGATAATGAAAGGACGCTCCCACGCTATAAATATACATATAACCCGATAACACTTTCAACTACAGAAAAGGATCCTTCTCCTATCGTGAATATTCCTTTGCTCTATAACAAAAAACCTTAAAGTCAGATAATTAAAGCATATAAAACAATTCACAAATTGTGGCGCCGGTGCTAATTTTTAGGTATGCCGGGTAAAATATTGTTTCTTATATAAATACGAGATTTTTATATTGGTAATTAATTGGGGCAATAGTTTTTCCTCTTGTAAATTTATAAGTGTGCTGTACTAATAAGTGGACGCGTCCAATAGTTGTAATACTCTCACGTAAAAATATACAATCCTTGTTTTAAGGTTGGGGTGTCGCGAAATTCTGTTTGTTTTTCAGAGGGTGTCGCGCCTACAAACACTACTACACTAGAGCATTATCAAACTCACCTCGCGGCTGAAAATAAATTCCAGAATATCCACATAAGTGTCAATATTTGAAAAATGAAATACCTGTCTTGGGTATTCTTTTTTTTTTAGAATCTACTTTCGGTGAATAGCCACTGAAGCGGCTTATTTGTATCCGAAATGCGCAATCTTGCAATGACAATTGGAGATGCCTGAAACAAGTATATTTAATTTTTAAATTTTTTTCACTGAAGTGCCTATCGTGAAACTCACTTTTAGCAAGTTTAATTATCAAATTACTATTATTACCGATCGAAAAATCAAATTTACTCTTATGCATTGCAAACGCAAAAATTCAATGTGTGTAAATTATTTGTTTTTAGATATTTCCTACGAGTTCCATCAAGCAATATTCAGCAAATTTTTTACTCCTCCAGATCTTCCGAACTAAAAACAAGTGAATTACGTTTTTTCAATCCTGCAACATCTAATTTAAAAAACAAAGCATGAATTTTCTACATCAATTTAGTAAGAACTGTCCACGGTTTATCTCCAACTTCCACCGAAGCTGCAAACTTGAACATTAATTCCTTCAAGTTCGTCCAAAAATTTAAAAAAAAAACTCGAAGCACCTTACAGGCTGCAGTTCTGATGGACCAAATAAAGGATCATTTCGAAATGTGCCGCGGAGGATGCGAGAAAAAGAAAAAAATTTCCTCTTTTTCGCGGGTAATTAAATGCTGCGAAAAGTCAATAATCATTGGAAGTTAGAGCCGTGACGACTTAAAATTATTTTCTGCCGAAAAAGAAAACGTTTCGGAAAACGAATTAAATTGATTTCCGACGGACGGCGTATAATAGCCACCGCCATAATTTTTTTTTACCGGCAAGTTCTCCCGCCAAAAAAAAGAAAATATAGCCGCCTGCGCCTGAATACGAATAAGCGACATTCATCGCAATATAATCTTCCGCCCTAAATGAATGACAGATGCAATTTGAAGTATATTAAATTCCACGGTACCGTCGTTCCATTTTTAAATATTGAAGTCTCTGTCCGACGCATTGACCGTTCGGATAAAGAGTTTTATTCTATAACTTCGAAAAGACCGGCGCGAAATAATTACATTTCAGTTCCCTTCATTCGTTTCAATTTAAACCGTGACGCGATCGACGCGCAAGTGCCGGGTAAAGGTATGAAAATAATCTTTCAAATATTCAATTCATTACATACACTTGTAGGCTTGTCTTTTTTAAAATGCCATTGCTAACTCAGCGACATATTTCCTGACAGAACTCTGAGGATTTCTGTGTCGTTTTAATCCCGCGATGTCAATTATATAATTGCTACAACTACGGAGTAATTCGCGTGAATAATTTTCGCCTGTGACTTCTTTTCCGATTATAAATTAATTTAGGAATCCCCTAATCAGGAATACATTTAGCATTTGACCTGACAACGAAAATTTAAAGTAGATATGACGCTCAAAATAAAAACAATGATATCGAAGATTGGTTGCTATAGTTACTGTTCCATTCTATCGTATTACAACCCAGATTTCCCCTTTCTTGGAAGAGGAATATTTAAGATTTTCATCCAACTGTTGTGAATGTCTTTGAAACTCTTGCAAAAGTTAATAAAGGGACGGAAAAATAATTTTAAAGTGGAAATTTTAAGATGTTTACTTTAAAGATGCTTTCCGAACACCAATTAGTCGGTACATAAAAAAACCACAACCTTTTTTCCATGTAGTTATCAAATACTTAGGCACTCGACCATTTTATGGCCGCAGCAGCAACCTACATATATCATCCAAAAGCATATCCTGTTCGTTGCGCTACCAATAACGCAGGAGGTTAACAATTTATAGCTCCTCCGTGAATTGCATTGATAGCCACTACATCATTCAAGTACACTTCGGAGCGCGCGCGCGCTCACGAGACATGGTGCTTTCCGTGTAGCAGCTCGGTTTGAGTATCGTGCAGTCTCCTTTTGTACGGGAACGTGAACCATTCCATTAGCACTAAGAGGGTTTCGGTCCTTCTCAGCCCTCACCTACGCCCACGCCGACACACACACACACGCGAGTACGAAAACCACGGAACCAAATGCCAAGGGATACCAGCAGCACCACCACCTTGCGGAGGCCAATGAGAAACCTGAGAAGGGGAGGGAGAAAGATGGGGGGGAGGTGAAATATAGGGAGGAAGGAAGGAACTCCTAAGGAAGGCATTGTTCGAGCTGCCCTTTTCTTAAATCAACCCCAACCCAACCCCGACCCAACCGCACTCCCTTCCCCAGCTGAAAAGAAACAAGGATTTATTCCTGGTTTCTTCATCAATGCGCTGACGTCATAGGAAGGGAAGTAGGAGATAGACGGAAGACGTAAATCAATTATTATCCGCTTAAGCCGCAGTTCTACTAATGTTTCTTCCTCCCCCCTCCCCCTCCTCTCATTAGCACTTTACTTCAACGCTTCCTATTAAATCCTCCGCCTCATATAGTTGTCATGGAAACTGACTTTATCGTCAGCACGTGTCGGTGTGCGCGGAGTTAACGTAAACACGATCATGGATGATATCACATCGGAGTTATCAATCAAAATTGACAAAAGCGATGCAAATCACTGTAATTAACGGTAAATTACCACCTCGAAAATGCGCTGAAGATGACGGCGTGGTTATGTAAAAATCTGCTCGTGTTATTGAGTAACATACTGGAATTTTTGCAGTTTACTGTATTATTCCAAAGTATGGAATACCAAAGAATTAAGGCTTCCCTTTTGGATAAAATTCAAAATAGATAAATGCGATGAAATCTATTTTCTTGTATATCACCAATATTCTTCAAAAGATAAATCGTCTTGGTTTTAAAATAGAGAGATATTGTATGCCGGTGTTTCCTAGGTCGATTCCGCGAAAAGCAAAATGCGCTTTGCAAAACGTGTTAGGCACCTGAATGTTATTAGAGATAGAATAATAGTCGACCCCTCCCTATGGCTGTAATCTAATGGAGACAAAAGTTGCGCCCCACAGGGATTTGTATTAACTAGCCCCGTAGGATTCCGAATGATTACTAAAATTATGATCATGCCGTGCATTAATTAAAATCACTAAGTATTCGAAGGCTTATTTTGAGTTTTCCATGTATTACTAATAAAAATCACTATGTATTTACCAATTACATATTATAATTTATCCTTGCCTTAATTAAAAAGATACCCTATAGGGCGCCACTTTTGAGCCACCGTGTACATCCAACATTCATAAAAAAAGCAGGGAAAACCGCAAGGACGGTTAGGCTACGAAGAAACCGTCATCAGTGTCGACTCACCAACAGTGCTCCTCCTTTCTTTTTCAGAACCTATTTACGGTGAATATTCTCCGTGGATGACGATTCCTTCCTAACCGCGCATCTCGTTTTTTTTTAAATGCTTCAGAAATCGCTTTCTCTTTACTTTTATTTGTTCAACGTAATTCACACAGCGCAGAAAAGGCATCCTGCGTTTAAAATTTTCGAGACATTTATGAACGCGTAATCTGTAATTTTCTTGAACACATAAAACATCTACGTAATAAAAAAATATGGTCGATTAAATGCCGGAAATTATAGCTCGCCTTCGTGTAATAATTTTCCGAAGGTTAAGTCAAAACTAAACAAAACCATGAACTCTTTTCTCGACGCCCACCTTTCCTTCCTGCCTGCCTGCTTATCTCCTCCTACTGCACGACGTAAAAGTGAGAAACAGCCATCACAACATTCACGGCTCATCCCATCAGTAAATTACTTCGCGACGGCGCGCCGCTAATATTTCACCAACTTCTCCCTCTCTCTTTATCTTCTCCGAGTTACAACGGCATCAAGAGGCTCGCCGTGGCGTTTTACGCAGGAAAGGATTATGGCGGGCACACGTAAAAAGCGTGGGGAAAAAATAATACGCCATATTTAGATAAAAAGGAGATGGAGAGAGAAAGGTAACCTTGGCCACCCATTCCGCTCACCGTAAAAACAAATTCTCTCTTCCACTGACATCACCTGGTATTAATTTTATCTATCTTTCTCTTATAATACTTATTTACTGCAATAAGAAAAACTATAATACTATATTTCCTGCAGGTTTTTCTATCCCACGAGCTACGAAATTTGAACTGTGGCAGTGTCCTAGATATTTTATATGACTCAATCGCTAATTAAAGTTGAAAAAAATTAATTTAGAAAATTCCAATTATATTTCGTATCTTCGCCTTCCTTCTAGGTAAAAATTCAAATAAAAATACAATATATTTTATGCAAAGAAGTATTAAATGTCTCTATTCTTTCCAATTTTTGTCTCTTTGTCTCTTTTCGTACGAGCGCCTAAAACTAGTCGCGTTGGAGACATGAATACTTATTGAAAGAGTAATCAAGAGATGAAGGCGGATAGAAAAATACGCGTATGAAAATATGGAGAGATTAGATAAAGGAAGATATAAGGATAGGTTTTAAAGGAGAAACTAAATGAAGAAAAAAGAGATAAAAATAAAGATAGGCAACACGAATAAGATCAAATAAGAGGAGAAACCCGTCCTTGATTATATGAGTTCCTCTAGGTAGATGAAAGTAAAATTTTTGTTTGCAGTAATGCGTCAGCCGGGACAAGATCGGCACGATTCAAACGTGCTAACGCCTCGCCGAATTTTGCAAAATGTCGTAATTAAGAATTTAATTAAATTCTACCAAGGGGTTTGAGAGTTTCAAATTCATTTCTCCAGTCGTAATTGGGTGAAATGAACTAAGCACGTGATTTTCATAAGAGATTTAAATACTATAAAGAATTTCTATTACTTATTGAGTCAAGTCACTCACATGCGTAATATTTGTCTTCCAATCGGGTACAGTTTCACGCACGACGGAATACTGTGCATGAAATAATACCAAACAGATATTTAACGTAATATTACATTAGTTACCGTGCATAGGCAGCACTATAAAAATATCTAAATAAATATTAACTTTAGCCAGCTCCGCAGCTTCTTCGAGGCGGATATTTCACGATTTAAGAGTCAAAAAAAGTCCCTTTTCGTTTCCAGTAATGTGGGCTACCTTGAAAGAATGAACTTGTGGACGGTTTTTACGTTCAACGATCGCATCAAAAAAAATATCGGAAAACTACATCGAAACACGTACGCGCATGGGGGGGGGGGGGGAAAGCTGCCGGCACTAGCGCGCATAACACTCGGAATCGAATCACATAGGAAATCCCTTTATTCTACGAAGAAAGTCTCACAAGTAGGCCGTGTGATACCAAAGGGAAAGAGACGGGGCGGGAGAAAAAAGTTGTGATAACGAGGAGCGGAAGGAAAATAGTGGGAATAGGGACGGAGTGTGTGTATGGAAAGGGAGAGAGAGAGAGAGAGAGAGAGAGAGAGAGAGAGAGAGAGAGAGAGAGAGAGAGAGAGTGGAGAGAGAATAATGCCTGTCTGTTCAGGGTGCAAACACTAAACGCGAGAGATCGTGAAGACGAGCTCGCGACAATGAAGGCTGCGAAAACAATGATTTTTCGGAGGGATATGGAAAAGGGAGGAGAGAGAGAGAGAGAGAGGACTCCGGCAGATGGGTGAAGAATGGATTTGAAAATAAAAGAGGTAGCAAGAGCAGCAAGGAGCTTTAGTTACAGTAATGCGTGTTACCTGGAGCTCCTCTTATTCGCACCCCTCCCATCTCTCCTTCCTGCCTCTCTCCCCCCTCTTCTCTACCTCCTTTATCCCCTTCCATCATCCTTCCTACACCGGTTGGCTGAAAGGATTACCTGGAGAGTTCGAACAGTAGGACGACGGTTGGAGGGAGGGAGGGAGGGAGGGAGGAGGAGGGAGAGGGGTGATATATGCGCTGCTTATAAGAGGTGGAAAACTTCTTCTGATTCGAGAGAGAGAAAAGAGAGGAAGGGGTGAGAAGAGAAAAGGATAGCTTTGTAGTGGTAGTGGTAGTAGGTGTGCCAAAGGGATTTCTGTGATGCGAGACTGAGAGAAGGAGAGGGAGAGATAGAGAGAGAGAGAGGGATGAGAGGAGTGGATGAGAGATAAAGGGAGAGGGAGGGAGAGAGAGATAGAGAGAAGTGGGAAGAGACATGTATTTGGAAGAATGAAAAGGCGTACTCAAGAGAAAGGAAGGCATAGGCCCAGAAATAAGGACTTTAAGAAAACTAAGTTCTGTTTAAAAAAAAAATAAAACGTCTTGTAAATATAGGATTGGGAATTCCGCTCTCTCTCTCTCTCCCCCCTTCTAAACCTCTTGCGATCTCTGCCTCTCTCTCCCTCCATAAGTTAGAAAAATATTAGTCTTGCTTACTCGCGCACTCTGAAAAGCGGAATTCAATGGCTGGATCTACTATCTGGCTCCTAGTCTCCTGTTGTTCTTCCGAATAATATTTTTACTTCCGAGGTTCCTTATCCACGGATCCCATTCCTTCGATTTGCGCGGTGTAAAAGAAATAGGACCGAGTGCATTTTTTATACAGTGAAGATCCAATTTATCAATTAGGAATAAAGGATCTGTGGAAAACATTTCGGCGCATTGCTACGTTCGTAAATCTAATCGATACTCTGACACTCGCTATTTTCCTCTCTGTGAAAATCAGTCGTCTTGACTGCACCGTACGGGAAAATTAATACAGGATTAAAACGTTAACCAGGGTCTCAGGGCGAAATTTCTTAGAGTGAAGATCCAATTTATCAATTACAAATAAAGGATCTGCGGAAAACTTTTCGGCGCATTGCTACGTTCGTAAATCTAATCCATACTCTGATACTCGCCATTTTCCTGTCTGTGAAAATTAGTCATCTTGACTGCACCGTACGGGAAAATTAATACAGGATTAAAGCGTTAACCAGGGTCTCAGGGCAAAATTTCTTAGTTCATGCCGTTACATCGTTCCTGACGGCCAAAGAAACAATGGTTCTCAATCGTGTAGGCTACATGTAAATATAAAATCACATATATCATTAATAGGGTATAAAACAATACTTTTCAATGAGTGAATAGAAGTAGAATTATTAGACTACTTTTCGGCTAGTTTATCATATTTAAAGGGTCATCCAAAAAAGCTCAGAATAATCAACCACGTTATGGCCTTTAAATACAGTTTATGTTATATTTAAGGATTGAATCGACATACAAATTAAAAAGTTCATATTCAAAGCATGCTTTTGTTCTTGCTGACCCTGTTGTTGAACAAAACATGTAAACTCTATTAAAATGTGGAAGAAAAAACTCTATATCCATGCACGTACACCTGAAGTATGATGCGTGTGATATTAAAATGTTATTGGAAATGTGAGATAATTAAATAGAACTTAAAATGTTTAACCAAGACGTTATGTACCTACTTGTCATTCCCTGCATCAACAAATACTGACGTTGAGATAGAAAAAAATCACAAATTTTCTAAAATCAGGCAACAATGCCTAAACTCGACGGATAAAAATATTTTTTAAATGTCTATTTATGCATTTAGATAATGAAAGGATTAAAATTATCCGTTAAGCAGACGCTAATCGCTTTTCACGATAAAGAAAAAGAAACACAACCTTCCCTTCGCCTTCTCCCATCGCAAAATTGATTTCGCACACTGCCACTTTACGTCGCTTAGTTACGCCATCCGAGAGCGTTAGAGCGGTGAGATGAACGTTACGTACACAGTCCTAGACCCGGGGCGACGGCGAAAACCCATTGGGATTTCAAAGTACTCGACGATGAACAATGCCCGCGGCATTTGTCACAACAGGAGGTTCCGAACTCCCTCTTAATCACCAGCTACCGTCAATTAACGAACCTACCTGGAGGTAACGATGGATGATGGACGCGGGAACGCGTCGGGCAAAACGCATCGCCCGTTCTTATGAAGAATGAGAGACCGAGCTCGGGTAATGGATGCAGATAACTTTTGTCCACTTGGGGTCACCCGGGAGAGTGAGGAGGACGATCAAGCATGGAGCTTCCCGGTAAGCAAAGTCCAAACATGACCTTATGTTTTTAGATTATGATACAGAAATTTTGTCCACCGATCGTGAAGCGTAGGATATTAATTCATTGAGACATTTTATAATTAATAAATCACATTAACCCTCTATGTCCCGCTGCAACTTGAAGGTATCATATAACACGTTCAATCCATTAGTGTCGATTAATAAAACTTTGAGGAAACAATGATACAATCAAAATTAATTAAAATTAAAAAAAATTATATAGTTTTCCAAAACTAAAATTTTAGAGGTATTTTCTTTGTTAACAAAAAATTATTAAGGCCGTATAAGGTTAATTTTTAATGTCAGACTTTGATTATTTTATTCGAGTTTGGCACGCGATACATTATCCATCCTCGCTATAAAAAAATTGACGTACATTAATCCAAGCTCTCCCGAACTGATGGGAATTTAAACATCCCTTTCACTCGATTGCGCCTAAGCGTAATTTTTTTAACAGTGAAAACAATTTACGGTCCAATTCGGACCTTGATTGACTCCGCCATCCATCTTCCTCTCAAAACTCGTGCGAGACAAGACGTCCCGAATTAATCCCAGGCCGAAAGCCAATCAGGAGCTCCATTGTTTGGCCAATCCGGCGCCGAGTGACAATGAAAACAAACACTACCAGTCAGCCAAACTATTGTGATAGGCTAAGGGATTTGAAATTCGCCCAAACATCCCTGGTTCCGTAACACGCAGAGAGAGAGAGAGACCTGGCTGTAGTCGAGCAAGCGTCAATGACAGAGTATTGGGGATTATCTTCTAACGATCCGTCCTCCTACGCCCGCCCTGCGTATGCTTCAGTGACCCGTGTCCCTCGTCCATTTGTAAAATCCTTTGTGGAACCAATGACAACTCATCAGCGTCTTCATCTCCTCCGTTACGTGCGCGTCGCTGCATTTTAGCAGGGTACGCCTTAACGTTAACGTTCCGCTCAATCCTTTACCTCCCTCTCGTAAGAACTCCCCTTTCCTCCCTTGGAGTTATATTTCGCAGCATCCCATAAATCTCGGAAGTCGAGAGATACACAGTCATTTGTTTCCCCACCCCTCCCCATCTAATTCTGAGGGTTGAATGATCCTCGAGTCGAGTAAAAAATAAATGAAAACGGCAGGTATAAAGTGACAACAATAAAAATACCGACAATAATAAACGTAAGATCAAGGGTAATTGCTATGACTTTCTTCCGCTATGCTAATTCGAGATATTGTAATTTCATTCTTCCAAAAAAATAAAGCTCTTAATGGAAGATTACGCATTATTATTTGTTAAACAAGAAAATTAAAACAGGAATTATGCGAAAAATAAACTAGCAATTCAGCCTTCATTAAACTCTTCCCGAATAAGAAATTCAACGAATAAAGATATTTTGCAGAAAGTAATTGAAAAGCTAAATCATTTCTCCTACAATTAAAATCGCGTCGATCTAATTAATGACACGAGTCCACGTGTCCGCTCAAGAGTTTTACAACAACGGAAATTTAAAAAAAAAAAACAGGAAAACACTCCTCCAAAAATTCGCAAATTACCCAATTGAAAACAATTTGGTTCGCACGAAACATTTATCTCCCTCGCAAAACTCTTCACTCAATCGAGCCCTTAAAAAGGAAACCACTCCAAAAATAAAAAAACTGTCCAGATATGACTCATAATGGTTTTTAGTCTCCTGAAATTTCCGCGCGAGCGGTTTTAAGTGGATACTCTCTCTCTCTCTCTCTTTACCCCGCCCTCAAAACTCCTCCACCTCTCTCGAAAAACCCTCAAAATTTCGACGTTAAACCGCCGGATAATCACGCCCCTCGCTGATTGGACGACCAATTTTCGTTGCAGTGTCACTCCGTGGGATAAAATTTTGAGTCGCGGGAAACCCCCCCTCCTCCCTAATGATTATATTCCCGGGAAACCCTCCCACCGCCCTGCCCCCTGTCGAGTGTTCTCGAAAGCGCAGTGTCGTCATACACACACCCACACACACATTAGAATACGGAAGCCGTGGAGATGAACATCGCACGCCGACACCGTATCGCAGCAGGGAGAGAGAGGGCTTTCGAGGCTATACCATACGTACGTACGTAGTACAATGCCGCCTATGCAAGGGCGCTCTCTCACTCGCTCTCTAGCTCGAGCAACACAGGTCGAGAGGGCCGCCCTGAGTGTCTGAGAGACAAACTAGCTTGTCCAAAACGGGAGATGTAATAGGGAACGTGACGTCTAAGGCACTTAGCGGCCGACTTCGGTTTAACTGAACCACCTTCCATCTCCCTACCAAAAGATTCGAGGCACACACACACAGATAAACCGAGTTTTTGTCAACTTGAACGATTAGGTTGTAAAATGGTCATATAATAATTATTTCCCGCTTGCTTTGATAGCTATAAAAAAAATTTCATTCAAGGACAACTTTTGTGCACCACTTAAATGTTGATTTTTACGCGGATTGTTTGTAACAAGGCCGAATATAAATGACAAACTCATTATCAGAAGATACCTGCAGAACGATGGTGACTCCACGATTCGAAACCCTGATATTATTTATTTCTACATGTAGTTTGATTTGTACAAAATTTTCCAGAATTTTATTTTATACTACGAATTAAAATTCTCTGGAAATGAAAATTCAAAATTTGTGCTGACTTAGTTTTCATACCATTCAATGTTTACCCTTTCTTCCATTATTAAAAAAAACATTATGTTGACAATTTGACCTATAAAGTATAAAACCCATGGAATATTTTATATAAACGACATTTTAACAAGAAAATTTCATATTTGCCGCAGTATTGTTTAATTTTAATTTTGGTTCTTATCAATGAAGACTTTTTCATTGGAAGTTAACTTCGTTTCGACGCACCGTCCATATTTTGTAAGCTTGTATTCAACGCTATTAGGGTGATATATTTGCTATATCAAAATAATAGCAATCCCAAGTCAAAATACAATTTATTCTATAAAATTCTGTAAAAATTGTAACTTTTTAATGCCACATGTAAAACGTAATAAAACCATCGTTCTATAATGTGAATATTTCATGTTTCCTCAAAACATTATTTCTGCCGTTAAAGATATTTCGCAGCAATGTCAATGCTATTTTTATGTATCAGTGAGAGACTAAGTGCTCCCCACACTTTGATATGTAGGTACTTTATGCTGAGCGAAAATAATGGACCGATTCTTCCCAGTATCATCCGAGCAACGAAGTTTCGGCATTAACTGAAGACATTTTCCGCTCATTCTTATACGCTTATGCGCGACGTCAAACTTTCTTAACTATTATATTTCCACCTAGGTCATCTGATAGCAATTTACGATCTTTAAATATGGCACGAGCGAATGCGCTGTCCTTTCATCATAAGGACATTGACTATAACAGGACTAGGGTGCAATGGAATTTAAAGTAATCATTACCTGTCAATAGAAAAACTGTTTTAATGCAATTGCATCCATACTTCACATTTTTAAACGGCCGCAATGCTAAAATAATCTATTTATTATGCTATGATTAAAATAAAATTACAAAATTTCAGACATGAGGACCGAATCAGCTGCTAAATACTTTTAAAGCACAAGGTGCGAGAAGACAAACGAAATAAGAAACTTTCGAGAAATGGACAAAATATCAAAACGATAAAATATAGTTCAAACAGAAAAATGCTTGCACAACGTGAACTTAGGCATAAGCCTCATTCGAAACATGAATTAACATAAGATGCAAAAACCTTATTTAAAACAATCATTAGATAAATTTATTCATAATTCTATGTCTCGTTTTCGCAATTAGCGAGAATTCCATTGAAAATTTATACTAATTTCTGCTTAAACTAAACAACCAATTGACATGTATGCTTGAAGAATTATATTGAGATACGCTATTTTTCACTTATTCAACGCAGGTTCCCTTTTTCTCCTACTGAAGCGAACGCCCTACTAAATAAAAGCTTTAATTTCCAGTTCCGCACGCCATGCGAAACTTTTGCGGCCCATAAATTCCATGAAACGCACCCTCTGTGTTTCACGACTTCGATTTCGCGAGCGCTCACCAACATTTTCTCTGCATAAATACAAATAAATGCATACGAACGAAGTCAACTGAATATTTTTTTAAAAAGTGCCGCTAAAATAACACAGTAGTCGAGGAGGAAGCGCTCGATGCATTGCTCGTCCCGCGAAACTCCCTGCCCCGATAAAAACCGGTATACGTGATAAGTACGTTTTTTTTACCGGAAACCTAGGGGCGCACCGAAAAAAAAAACCTCTACAGAAGAAAATAAATGAGACGCGACCAGCCGCAACACCACGGAACCTATAATCCTCACATCCTCTCCCCAATCCTGAAAGATAACGACCGCTCCCCTGCAGAGCTGATGAAAGGCGAAGTGGGATGAAGGGTTTTGCGGAGGAAGAGAGAGAGAGAGAGAGAGAGAGAGAGAGAGAGAGAGAGAGAGAGAGAGAGAGAGAGAGAGAGAGAGAGAGAAAGTACAGGGGAGGGCAAAAGGATGAAGCAAAGGACGGGCGAAGAAACGAAAACTGCCTCGCCAAGGAAACTTCTGCCGAAAATAATAAAAATAATAAAAAAAACCCAAAGCCGGGAACACAAAAGAAGATGGCGCCTTCAGCAAATGAGGACGGCGGAAGAGATCTTCTCTCCTAATCCTGCATACCACATCCTCCCTCTTCAACCGTCTAGGCACTGCAGCGAGCATCTACGTTGTGTCAGTAAACGGCCGAGAAAATGACGTCTCAAGTAGCTCACAGGTGAAGTATGCCTCTATATCCTTCTTACCTCCCCCTCCCCTCTTTCTCTCTCTTTCCTACGTTCCTCTTTTCCGGAGCGAGGCAGGCAGCGACTCACGACGGTGCATTTTTCCCCCCACACATTGTCACGACGTCGAGCACGCCGTGAAATGGGAGGAGAGCGTATCGTTATTCATCCTTTCGCGCCATTAAAAGCGTCGTGGAATCATTATTTTCCTTCCCAAACAGTTGAGGAGGCGGACAAAAACAGATGCTAAGTTAGCGTGCATATTCCAAAGTTATTTTTTCTCGCTAACCGCTACTTTTACGCGCCGGAGTAAAGTATACGAAAACAAAAGGAGATTAGAATTTACATACAGGTACGCATATATATATATATATATATGCTTAAGGAAAATGACAGGTAATTATAAAGGTGGCAACAAGGTGTTGGAGGAAGCCCAGTGGACACTTACCAAAACGAAGGGCTTCGGCCCAAAAAACTTTCGAATCTGTGTAGTTTTTCTTCCGTTTCCGTTGTTCGTGTGTCTTCAGCACCTTCAGCGGCTCTCCAGTTTTGGTAAGTGCCCACTGGGCTTCCTCCAACACCTTGTTGCCACCTTTATATATCGTGTGTGTGTGTATGTGTGTGCATATTTCTTCCGTTTCCGTTGTTCGTGTGTCTTCAGCACCCTCAGTGGCTCTCCAGTTTTAGTAAGTGCCCACTGGGCTTCCTCCAACACCTTGTTGCCACCTTTATATATCGTGTATGTATGTGTGCACATATATATATATATATATATATATATATATAATTTAACCCACCCTCCTCCAAAATAACAAAAGTAAACAGCATAAATCTAACGTTTCTAATATCTATCCTTATGAATAACTTAATCGTTTCCGTCCAATAAAACTCGTGATGGAGTTGGCGTAATCCTTACATCGTTAGAAGAAGCACTTGTATCCAGTTAATCCTTGGATTTATGTCGCACATTTCGCTAGGAAAGCATTCGTTTCTTCGCGAGCATTAGCCATTTTGGGTGCATTACCAGGAGGAGCGACTTAAAATTCGAGCAATAGGTGTCTGAATACTGCTGCCTAGTGAAATAACGTTTAATCTGTTGGGCAACGGCGAATATTAATGAGTTAGTCGCGTTCGTTCTATGAGACCAGGAGACGCCAGGGAACATTGAAATTGATGATTCCAAAGTGGCGGTGTTTAGGCGCGCAGGCGTGTTATTAAAAAAAAGAACAGAAAGCGATTCATCTTCATTTACAACTGCCGTGCTAGAATAATAGATTTTTATGTGTTTTTCCCGCTAAACGCTAATGCCAGCTATATGGATGGTTTAATCTACGAGCTTAGCATGTAACGCAACATTCGTTGTACTGGATCAGGTCGAAGAATATCAATTTTTTGTTTGACACATACATTCTCTCTCTCATATATATATATATATATATATATATATATATATATATATATATATATATATATATATATATATATATATATATATATATATATATATATATATATATATATATATATATATATATATATATATATATATATATATATATATATATATATATATATATATATATATATATATATATATATATGCACGTAATACAGCATGATGTTTTACTAGAACAAAATAATATAATGTTCAGAAACATCGTAAATACTTTTAATTAAAAGGCGATTATCTGAATGTAATATTAATAATTAAGCACTATATTATAAAAATATTAACGTTCTAAAAGGTATTTTATCATTAGCATATTATTATTTGAAAATAAGTTAATTATATTAATTTAATTAAATATTCTTTTAATCGTGCACGGCGAAAAGAACTCGTATGAATCATCCACGGCAATTTATTATAGATAATTTAGGACTCGAAAATTACAAAAACGCATTAATATTTCGTTGAGGGACAAAGTTCAAATATCACGTAAATATGACATGATTATAATATAAATTAATTAAAAATATTCCAAAAATATATTAACTGTATTCTCTGTTCATATTCCATAACTAAGTCGGTAACATAGCCACCGTCAGCATTAAAAAATAAGTTTAATCTATAAATCATGGGAGAGGCGTATTGCCTACTACGGCATTATATTTTTACATGACTAATGACCCAAGTGTAAGAATATTCATCATATCCTCTGAGGAACATCCCTATTTACGCTCCGAGCGTTTTACAACAAACCTCTCCCTTTGCACAAGCATTTTCCTAACGGTAATATACGAGCCTAACCAACTCTATTAATCACACCACTATTACATTCTTGCCCTCTTTTCCCACGTTCAAGCACACGGCGAGAGCAAATTCATACGCTCCTGCTTAGCATTCCAACTTCCTTAAACAACGGTTCCACCGCTACTAGAGTACAGCACGCACTTGGATTCACGGCATGCACGCGTTAAATGGACATTTTAAAGATTATTATGAAAATGATTTACGTCAATTTATTTTTATTTTAAAATTTGGAAACTACGTAATAACTGATTGATTCTATGTTAAGGTATCGTGTCAGGAATAAGTTCCAGGACAAAAACACCCTAGCTTTATTAAAGAAGTATTTACAAGGGCGAACATGACAACGATGTGAAATCCATTTCCAGGCTTGATAAAATTCGTTTATGTGCAAAATGATATCTACCATATGCTATTTCTATATGCTGTTTATGCAACCTAATATTGGGGCATTGAATGCTATTTTTGTGTGACATAAATACGGCACTTGTAAAATAGTTAAAATTAAATTTTTGAAGAGGTTGTTACTATGGTGAAATAAATCAAGTACCTAGTATAATCTCTAGGTAAACAGAGAACTCAAATATCGCTTGCATTATTTTTAATTTGGCTTAATTATGGCACTTCATTTTCCGCAATAAATCGCCAAGATTTGAAAAATTGCCTAATGCGAATAATATTAGTTTAATAAATAATCGCAAATTTAGGCAAACATGTTAGTCTACATCATTTAACTGCGAATTTCATACAAAATGTCCATTCAAATCACTGTTTTAAAAAAATGAAAGCTATTTACCTCAACTATAACTAATCTCCCATCTTTCCGAAATGTGAAATTTACATTTGAAGTCTCTCGGGAGAAAAATTAAGGTTTTCTCTTTTTTTCGACTAGATATGTAACAAACCGCCACAGTATCAAATCAAGACCTTTAAAAAGATACATGTGCTACACGCGAAAAGAAAAACATTTTGCTACACAATGGAAGAAACGGTTATGAACACGAGCAGAAAGACCGCTCGATATAACACCGAGAAATGCGTTATCTCTCGACCTTTAAGCGCAGACTCCCTTTCACCATCCTCCTGATTCATTGCTCAGAATTCATCACCTGTATCAGCACGCCATTTTTTTAAAAGAGGGAGAGAAATTGAACATTAGTTAACCTCCTGCTTCCGTCTTCCATTTTTTTTATCTCTGCCATGTCGGCGTTACGTATTCCTTCCGAGTTACATTTCGAAAAGCATCCCGAAACGAATTCACTACAACTTGGAGAGCTGTCGTTATTCATGTCCCATTTTTTCTACAGTAGGGATTTAAAAAAACTTGTTCCCTCGCAATCTAGAAAGCAGAACTGTAATAATTATAATATCATAGCAGTTACTAGACGTTTTCGTGAAAATGATTTTCTGGCGAAAAGATAAGTGACGTTATTTAGTCTTGGAAAAAGTTTATAGATTCGTTTTCGCGAAGTCCGGAGACTCGTTTTGCAATTTGCATAGAAAGCATAGAAAGATCGTAGTTTTAGACGCTGTGTTTGTGAAATTTGGTGTCGACAACGAACGTGTCGTTGTTTAATCCTCCTCCTATCGCGTAAAAAATAAGACGAATTAGAATTCGCGGGAAATATCTCCTATTAATGTTAATCTTTGAATAATATAATGCTCTTATGGGGAATTAAATACCTCATTAAAAACATTTCAACTCAGCAACAGTGATACGTATAATTTAGGGTCTTGCCCTGTCCTGCATCTATAGATTACATAATGCAAACTCCTGCGTTATTCTTGCAGATACTATATAGATGGAAGAAAAGATGCAAATTAAATAAAACTCCGCAGCTAGATAAGAAATATTAGTTTATATATCTGTGCATTATTTAATGAAAATAATGCTATAGCGCGCGTCACAATTGTGTTATGTCGATTGAAAATAAATTAGTCTGTTTAATAAAAAAATAATACTCGAATTTTCTCGCGCTGAACTGCATTGTTTTAATAAAACACGCAATTCCTTCAGGTGAGCTTGCTTTTTAGTTTGCCTAATAAAATAAATTAAAATTATTTCTAAACAATTCACGCAATAAGCTCATTTATGGCATATGAAAGTTCTTGCAGGAAATGGACTATGTATCTGAAATAACGGTTTCACGAACCAAATATTTTTAATGCTCCCGCTTAACGACCTAACAGAATCAATTGCAACGAATCCACCACGGCGGATGACACTTTCCACGGTCATCATTTATGGAACCGATATATCCATCCAGAACAAATAAAACAATCCAATCCTTTAAGAAATGAAACCTTATAATAGATTTTTGTTACGAGCCAACATAACTCGCCCATTAAGGAATGTTTTCCCGGAGAATTATTTCTTTAATATATTCCTCCATAAATCGTTCATCTCGCTTCGAATTTTTCGAATCGATCCTAAACCTTTTCTTTTCTTTCGACGAGTCTCGGAATTACCAGGGAACCGAAAATAAAAAACAGTTCCGTTTTACGACTCCGTCAAGAAAAATATCTTACTTAGAACACACACACACACACACACATACGTACGTACGTACGTACGTACGTACGTACGTACGTACGTACGTACGTACATACATACATACATACATACATACATACATACATACATACATACATACATACATACATACATACATACATACATACATACATACATACATACATACATACATACATACATACATACATACATACATACATACATACATATATATATATATATATATATATATATATATATATATATATATATATATATATACACACACTTATATAGATATCCATTTCCTTACGCAGGCAAACACCACACTCCTTTTGCTCCCCTCTATCGGCTCTTTCGAAAACTTCCCATTTAACACTTTCTTACAGTGCTAGCCGCCGACAACGACCTAAACCAACAAAAAATTTTCGCGGATCTAAAACTCAAACTCCCAAAAACTCGAAAGTTCCCGATATCGCCACTCAAAAGCGACACGCCATTCGCCGAAGTCTCTTACGAAGTTCTCTCGCCATAAAACTAATGGCCCTCCGCAGCGGTTGCTTTTGGGGTCCTGGAACCGTTGCCAAAACAGCATTCAAATTGTTTGCGATGGATATCTAACCGAATTTATGCGTCCGCCTTAAATAATTCGAGGGAAGAATGTCTGCAGTTACAGTCCACGTACTAGGAACCTCTCCTGGAAAACTCTAGGAAGAAAACGATATATTTTTTCAACGTAATATTAATATCTGCGTTTTTTTAACGGACGTGGTGCGATAAAAATTTCGTAGACGTTATATAAATTCAGTTTATTCGCCTCCGTATTTTTCGTGCAGGGATCGGATGTTTTTTGAGACGCATTACGATGTTCGCATGTTTTCTCTGTGCGTGTCACCTCACTACACCCGTAAAATTTATGTCATTGGGAGAATATGATTAATATTCATTTCATTTATGACCTATTGATCATGAAATTTTAAAATTGCAAATAAAACTGAATTAACTGCGGCCTAATCTCCGCGCAAGCAAAATCACGCAAATGAAACATAGAACATTACCTCAGGACAACAACATTTAATACTGTAGTTAAATTTCGCAAGTCTCAAGGGTAAACTACTGCGATATAAACGTTCCACTTTCTGCATTCATAGCTTAAGTACATAGATTTTACTTTTTTACTGCGTCTTGTCGAATTTATGAATGCAATTCATTTAAATTCTATGCTATTATTAGGTCTTAGATTAATAATTTTTTCTAAACGTTCATTTAATCTCGCGAGCGGTTTCAAGAAATACTGGACATAAAAGTTCAAATTTATACGTTCGTGAGATTTTAAACAATATTTGTATACACTTTTGTCAATTTTCGTTTGCCTTGATAATAACTAATTGTGATCTTATAAATGTACATGATTCTGATTCCAAATCAATATTATAAACCTTCATTTTTGCATTTAAAAAACTTTAACATGAAACTCTTCAAATATCACGCAAAACGCCCTTCATGAAAAGAAATTACCTCAAGCGATCGCGAGAATACCTCCGATTCCAACATAATCCTCACGTTTCTGAAGAAATGTGAGGATTCAAAAAAAAAGACAGAGGCATAGAGAAAAAGAGTCCCGCACAGGTCGATCTGAACCGGAACATAAAAAAAACATAAATAAGAGACCTCCCAAACTGTAATGGCGCCGACCAATCATATTCTCCCCTAGAGACGTTAGTAGGTGGGTAGTTTTCGGAAGACTCTGGGGAGTTCCCAATGGAAGAAGAAGTGTGAGAAAGGAAGAACGAGGAAGGTGAAAAAGAAGAACTAGTCACTGTCGGAAACTTTTCCGTGAAAAACTAACTTACTACTTTTTTCCTCTCTCTCTCCCCCTCTCTTTCGCTCTCATCTCTCCCATCCTCCGCGATCCTTTTTCCCAGCACGCCCTAGCAAAAAGAAAAATAAAAATAAAACGAGCGGGGAAGAGGAACAGGACAAAAAAAAGAACGGTGCCCCTTCTACACTTTCTCTTTTTTTTATCCCGAACTCTTGTGAGGATAAAGAAAAAGAGAGGAAGCGAAAGGGAGGGAGAGAGAGAGAAGGAAAAACAGGAGGAAGGGAGTGAATGAGGGAAGATGGGCATGGTGGTGTGTGTGTGTGTGTGTGTGGGCAAAGCTTATAAAGAAGGACAGCAATTGGGTGATCAAATAAGCTGTGGGATGATAAAGATGAAAAGTTAGGAAAATGGGGCGGTATAAAAGCACGTCGGTTGGAGGAGAGAGCGAGAGAGAGAGAGAGAGAAAAAAAAAGAGCGACGATAATGGATTTCAATTAGCGGCAAATGGGAGAGGAGTGTTATGAACAATAGTGAACGTTGGTAAACATAAGAAATACTAAAGAGAGAGAAAAATGTCTTTCGATTGTTCGGCGATAAGGCTAGGGAAGGAATGAAACGATAAACATTTTAATAGGAGAAATCTTAAGTGAAGAAAATACGCAAAAGAGAGTGCCGGTAAAGATAAAAAGAAATAAACCGAGCGTTAAAGGGATAAGTTTAGTTTCTTAACCACGCAATGGTACGAATATAACGCGGCTGCTAATACGACGCGACCTTGGACACGGCGCCATCTTCGATTCTCTCGAAAGAGATCTGAAATTTTTGCGAAGACAAGGGCAGAGAAATGTATGGAAGACAAGCCAAAATTTCGCGAACTTATAGTGGCACTACGAACGAGACAATGAAATTTTTAGGTTAAACTGGCAATTATTAATAATGAAGACAACTTTTTTTGTTACGGTTCGGTGAACACAAAAAAATGTACTGTATCTCAGTATTAAGGTTGGCAACTGGATCATTTAGGCCCGGAGACTCCGGGTGAAGCAACGTTTCTCCGAGCTCAGGGTTTTACAACAATTTTTCCGGATCAGCATCAGCCATCATCAATCGCATTTTCTGGAATTTCGAGTAAATAATGCCATTTTTATAGTTTTCAATAAATATAATTTAATACAAATTTTAAACCATTAAAAATATTATCCTGGATAATTAATTTAATACGTTTTGATCTCGCATAGAGGTGAGAATAACAACGCATTTACTTACGCTGCGTATGCACAACGAAATAAATAATATTTCAATTGATAAATTAAAATTTATTGATATAATTCACAATACATTTTAATCAGCAACTCGTGAAAAACAGAAAACCATAAAAAGCGAAAATAATAGCGTTTCTTCCGAAATCTCCGTGTTACAGACTAAAATCCCCGGGTCATGAAGGTCTTACAGTTGGCAGCCCTACTTAATACACATTATTTTTATTGTCGCCGATTGTTTTCCACGTAATATTTATCGGTTAAAAAACAAACGATAAAAGAGAAAGATAAACCTTACATATGTGAAAAGTATGAAAAACAGATATTAACAAACTTTGACTGGAGTAGGTTTTATTTTTATATAATAAAAAACGAGAATATCGCGCGAGTTTAACGGGAATGACAGCCATTTGCAGTGAGAGAAAATTGCGTACGTGAAAGGAACGTGGAGAAAAATTACGAAGATAATTGAAACACGTACGATTAAGGGAGGCAGATAAAAATAGGGCGGGATGTTACGGAAAAAGATAATTGAAAATAAAAAGTGCGAAGGAGAAAAAGAGAATATAAAATTCGGGGGATAAGGGACGCGTTGATAAAAAAGGTAGATTTAGAGGAATCAGATAAGTATCGGTGTGTTTCGACGATACGGGATACGTAAAATTGAAAGAAATAAATTACTGATATCTATATTTCCGCAAAAATTAAGAATACGTTTTCAATAAAATCGGATTAGTGATATGAAATTCGAGGGTTAAAAAAATAAGATCATAAAAACTTGACCCAAGATAAATAAGAAACAACCTGTTATCGCACAAAAACATATGCTGTGACAAAAAAGTTCCCCCAACTGACGATATATAAAACAGGTATGTAATGAAAGATCTTAACAGAGTATCCATCAAAATAACCTTCTTACCGATCAGTATAATTCTCCAACTGTACTGCCACACATAAAAACATCATGTTTTGTAATGTTCCCAAAAGTCCTATCAAAAGGTAAATGGTAATTTGCGGAGCAATAAGTCAAATTGGACGAAGTTGGAAGAATACGCCTTATGATCTAGTTGAATGATTTCATATTTTTTGCCGGAAAAGTCCATTAAATGTGTAATTGCGCGCTGTAAAGAATCCATAGATCGAACCGAAGATTAGATGTTTTTCTACAAATTGCGTCTTCCATTGTCAGGCGTCGAAGAACCCAAAATAGAATTCCTGGTTCATTATTTGACCATTCAGTACAAATTCGCAGCTAACAATACTTTCAGTATTAAAAAATCAGGACCGACCTTGTCTTAATCTTTCGGCTATCGCGTCTTACTGGTCTTATTAATTCAGTAGTCCTATACTGAAGACTACGAAATTGGATCTCTGGATCGAACTGAAAGACCTTCCCCTCACGAATGATTCAATTTAAGAAACTTTCTTCTTCTTCCTGAATCCCTAGGTTGAGTCCAGAATAAATTTCCGCCCAACGCAATTTTTGTCGTCCATCTGTCGAAATTCTAAAAATAATTTCTGCTACTACGGAAAGTAACCTACGGAAAAACTGGCATAGCGCAAATCACACACAACATATGGTTCTGACATAATACGATATCGATGACAAACAGTCAGATACAAGTTAAATGGTAATTCCACCGCAAATTGTTAATGCGAAGTCTAAAAAAAAATCATTTCGGAAACTTTTAGGTCGCGAATTTTATATTTATCAAATAAAGGTGTACTGGAGCAATGCGGCGTGTGAGACGTAAATAACAGATAAGGTGTGCGATCACACATGCTGATCTGATCAAGCAATAGAGCAAATATTAAGTGAATGTATACCCGTATCAGTACTGAAGTTAAAAATCGTGCAAGTCAAACAAATAAAAGATATACAAGCGTGGTAAGTACTTCTGACGACACTACCCGAAGGAACAGATAACGTCTGTTATAACAGAGAAAGTGAAGGGGAGGAAAAACCTGAAGGTAGAAAAAACAGAAAACTCGTTCGGCGGTGAAAGGATGCTGAAGACTTTCGCACGCATCCCAACAAATCCACTTTGCTTTCTTCCTAATTCTTCTTCACATCATGCACGTCAAACCACGTTCCTTCCAGTCTCTACCTTTCTCCCTCTCTCTTTCTCCTTCTCCCTCGCCTCCAAATCTCTCCCTCCCTCCCTCTCACTTTTCATCCGACGCTCCCCACTCCCCTCTCTTCTCCCCACAATTCCCCCTTCCTCTCTCTCTCACCTCTCCCCCTGCTCTCTTTCTCTCCTACATCCTCTCTCCCTCTCCTCCTCTCTCTCTCCCTCCCACTCCTTCTCCACCTCCTCCCTCCCTCCTCTTTCTCTCTCCCCTCTACCAGCCCTACATCCTCTCTCTCCCCCCTCCTCCCTTCCATCCGCCTCTCTCTCCTTCCGTTTCCCTCCCTATTCTCTTCCCTTGCTCTCTCTCTCTCCCCCCCCCTACACCCTCCCATCCCTCCGCCTCTATCTTTCCCTTCTTCCCCTCCTACACCCTCTCTCTCCCTTCCTCTCTCCCCCTCCGTTTCTCATCTTTCCCTTTTAGCTCTTCCTATATCGCCTTTCTATTTCTCTCTCTCTTTCCGCTTTTTGTCACATGCCGAAAATTTCCGCCTTTTCCTCCTCTCCTTTTCTGATTTTTCCACCTCGTCTATTAACGTCAACTCCCCCCCCCCTCTCCCCTCCCAAAGCTCCCACCCCCTCTCCCATTCCTCCTCATTCGGAGCTTTCCTCGTTCAATCCCTTCCCTTCGTTTCCAAGAGACGCGATTCGCTCTTGTCAAAACACACTACCTTTTATCCTTATCATCAATTCTTCGCCTTCCGTTATATTTTAAAGAATACCTGTCACACAAGTCCGTGCGGTAGATTTTTTGGCTTCGGCTTCATTTCCTCCCAGCAAGAGAGCTTTTTTTTTTTAAATTTTTTTAGGCAGCTTCGCGTACGGAAGAAAAGGAACCAACAACGAGAGGAGTTTGACGGATTAAAACCGCTTTGCGATACACGGATCTTGGGTTTTTTTTTTTTTTTTTGAATTTTCGAGTAGTGAATTTTATTAAAGGCATTAATCCCTTTTTATTTGAGTGTAGAAAATTAAATTTAAAATTATCGGAGAATCTTACTGTTTTTTGTGTAGTACTGAGTTTTTTATAACTTGAGTATTAGATATAAAGAGGAAGATAATTTAACCGCCATACATACCGAAAACTCTCTTCTCAGACTTTTCTGTAATCTATAATATATTTTGAAGCGTGTGTTTGTGTGTTTGTTCATGGAACTCCTCATAAATGATAAAAGCTAGAATAACCAGATTTGGTACGATTCTTCCCTACATCCCAACTTAGTGAATGGTCAAGGTTTAGTCAACCGGGATTAATCAGTGCTGCCAATATAGGGGATTAACTTTTTTCCATAAGATAACACGTATGAATCCATTTCTTCACTTGCAAGGTATTCTTCCTTCAAGCATAAAAATACGTAAATATGGACCGATTTTTTTCGTTTTTGCTTTATTCGACGAAAAAAACTCTATACTATCTTATTCTTGCGAAGTTTACATGTTACACGGTCGAAGGTTTCAGAAATACGATATTTGTTTCGAAATTTTGTGGATTTTTCGTACTCTTTCCCGGCGTTGCCAAGGCGGCCGTCATTGTTACCTCCGATTCAGTTAGCTTCAATGAAGCTTACAAATAGACGACAGTTTAGCGTTATTCGATTCACACTTTTGTTTAAACAACGAAGCGATGGATGTTTATGGATAGTAACGTAAATAGATACTGATTATTATTCAGGAAGCGTTTATAACGATTGATGAAAGTAATTGAACCTTCTTTCGTCTAATGAATACTGGAATCTTACATTTTTTGTAAGTAAAATCATTATATTCTACATTATAATGTTTATTAACGTAAATAAGCTCACGTATCTGGTGTACATCTACCGGAGTCAGTGCTCAATCATACTTACAAGACATAAAAGTAAATATTTCAGCGAGGCATAATTACGCAAGATGTGAAGCTGGATTTGGCGAAAGTAATATGATAGGAAATGAAATTATCGTTATATTTGAATGCAATACGTTCGGAAACGGATTGTTACAAGCAAATATGATTAATTTTTTAAAGAGTTTGTATGTTGTGCTGTAGTAGCTTCACTAAATCCGTTGAAATTCAACGGGAAATTCTGCTAGTACTATCTATTCGTTTTAAACATCTCATAAATAGCCGTTTCCGACCTTTCAAACTGAGCGTGGTAACACTGACAAAGACGATCACATGACACAATGCTCTTCGCAGGATTCGAATCCAGGGCTCTACCACTGGGAGCCAGATATGCCGTATATCATATAAATAACGGAGTAAAAGTAAACGATTCAACTTGTTCCTAATTATTGCTTGAGAAAGGTAAATTTTTAAACCAACTAATCTTAACATAAAATACAAAATTTCAGAGACACAGAGGATGGTATTCTTTCAAACACTAGAACACAAGTGGGTTAATGAAATTCTACGGTCCGCATGAGGCCCGTGAGGACATTTTCTGCTGCCCGCAAATTCGTTACGAAAGCGAGTAGTGGAATTAAATGGGGATAATAGTTAAAGATAATGGCCTGAAAACATTTATAACACAACTTTATTTGTGTTTATCAACGATTTCAGTTAATAATACCTTCACGGTCTCCCGAGCAGCTTCTTATGTATACTATTATGCGACCCGCCTAAGCACTCTTAACTGCTAATGCGGCCCGCTTAGTTGTTTGCTACAGCTTATGACTAGTAAGAAACATTTTTACTGCGATATAGCCTTCATTTCGTGTTTAATGTTTCAAACGTATAAAGCTTGATAGTTCGGTGGTTAGAGTATCTACCGATGGATACTAAGGTCACGGGTTCGAATCTCGCCTAGGGCATGGATGCTTGCGTTTTTCAGGATTATATGTAAGAGCAGGCATTTTTGCATACACATCGCCCTAATTAAACCCGTTTTTGTTATTAAATCTCCGTTTAACATCTCAAAATGATCGTGTTAACATTTTAGGGAGATAAATAGACCATATTTTTCTATTTTTTTTAAATTTCTCACTAAATTACGAAAAAACTGCAGTAATGTTGGAGAAATACAGAAAAATACCAGCAACAAAACGTCTCCGACGATTCGCTTGACGCGGAGGTCAAACAAATACAAAGGACAGATCGAACTAGTTTTTTAACCTGATACCAACTCCATTACGTGAGAGAAAGCAATTACGACTGTATATCCTCGCATATTTAACGATATGCTTGAAATCTGTTGTCATCCACCCACTTCGAGGACTGCGGCAAAGCAAGCACTACTGAATCCCGAGAACCGACGCGGTGTGACATCACAAAGGGACAATTGAAGAGTGAAAAAAATAAAAACAAAACAAACAAGCGAACGCGAAATGATTACAGTCGGGATTTCAAAATAGAGAACGTTCCCTACGTTTGCGTATTATCGCATAGAGAGAGAGAGAGTTATATATAGCGTAACAAACACTTTACAAAGAGCGAAACCTCGCTCTCTCTCTCTCATTTCCGAAACAAAATTAATTCGCAGACAACAAGGAAACACTTAAAGATTAAATACGTGAATTTTAATTACGAGTATCTCTCCCTCTCTCTCTTTTTCCTCGCGTTAAACGTGGCGAGACCCCCATTATGTCGCGTTCCTTTATTTCTCTTTTGTTTCAAAGGTTTCCTCACTTTAGTAAGAGGGAACAATAGTGTCTTCTAGGGGTTCAAAAAAAAAACAAAAGAAGAAAGACCGCGAGCTCTATAAACGCAAACACGAACAATTTCAACAACTTCTCGATTCGTTTCTTAACTTCTCCTTCCATCTCTCCTTATCGCGATGTTCTTTTTTCTTTTCCATTCCATATCATTTGCTTATTTATCATTTGCCATTCATCTCTACAGTTATCACTACCATTTCCCGAAATAATGAATTTCTTCCCGCCAACCCTTCGTCCTGCCATTCGAACAAGATAACCCATTCCATTCTTCTCTCTGTTCCACTTCGAAATCTCTCGTTTCTTTTTTATTTTTTGCTCCCAAATTTTTATCGAAATATGCCCAACTTCCCTTTTGTTTTGTTCTAGCGATATCTATTTGGATAAGATCTTTTTCATTATCTTTTATTTCTTTCTGTTTTTTACTCCCGCACACCGGAGCCATTATGGGTTCCCGCTATGACTTGCGTATAACTAAGTACATCGTTTTTTTTTAACAACCCCCTGCTCGCTGTTTCTTCCTTCCTACCATGTACCTATTGGATTTAGATGAGTTTAACGGGAATATGTTTTGAATATGAGTTTAATGAATACATTTTATTATAAGGGATGTGTGTTTGGTTTTTAATAACAAATTAAGAAAATTAGCTGAATAACTCGATAAAAAATAAACTTGGCTGAAATTCCCCGGGGATTAAAAATGGCTGAGGTATAGAGCTCTAAAGAGAGACAGAGAAACCAGAAATAGGATTTCAGTAATATAGATAAAAAATATAAATAACATGAATACTGAGTTCGATTTATTTGCATTAAATTCACATCTTCGGTCATTTCGAGCAAGTTTTAATCTTATTTAAGCCTTTATTTACGTGCATATGCACGGAAATTACCGAGGTCAACAATACTGGTGATCATGGAATCTTATTATTGAAATGTTATAAAATTTACCAAAACTCGAGTATAAATTCAAAATATGAGCGAATTCGAATGAGATTGAGTATTAGACGGTAAGAATAAGAGTCTTCATTCATTTGGGAGTGTTTTAGCGCAAATTTCGTGTCGATAACTTAATTTTAAGATATTTAAAGAGTAATAATGAAAGCCTTCAAACCAAAAAGGTGATTTTACGTGTTTTCTTATGGAAAATGACATTCATCCTCTGGAGTCGAACCCGTCACCTTTTTCAAAATTTTTTTAGTCATAACGTAAAGATTCATTAATGCTGAAACCCTGAGAAAATCAGGTTTCTAAGTTTATTTCAAATCGAGTTATTCACAAAATTAGAGCGTTACGCATCATGATGACCATTACGATTTTATAACATAAATAGATATATGTATGTATGTATTCATTCAATATATCCTTTGACTCATAGCATGTTTTACGGAGTTCCACGAAATCAACCTGCTAGGTGCAATGAATTGTGAGAGATTTACTTGGAGAGTAGACCGCGAAATGTTTTTGAACGTAACATTTCGTTGATGAAAGGCTAAGGGTGGAATTGAATGGAACACCAAAACATTACTTTACCGCAACATAGACAAAATATCGAGAGTATTCTTCAGCATAAAAAGTTTCTGTAAAAAAGTAGAATTACGAGTCCATGTTTTTGAATAAAAATCTGAACTTGAGATAATGAGATTTATGATATAAAACGGCGTTTAATTATAAAATAACAATCACTTTGCATGTAATACTTCAAAAACTTGAGATTCCTCACATCGATCGAAATTGCGACCACCTCTTCATTCTCAGGGCGGAAAAAAATCAAAACAGACGGGTCAAAAAAAAAATTAAGGTTCATTTTTTCGCGAAACTTTAATATCCCTCTTTCTCTCTATGCAACTTCAATAATGGCTTTTTTATCTTCCGCATTCACTCCGTAATTTTAAAAAACGCACGAACACGAGCCGTAATATTTTTTTCAGACCTCATTTTTGCCAAACTCACCTGACTCAACAAAAAAGAATCCGGGACCTAAATATGTTTTTTTTTCTTTAAGCTTTCTCCTCCTCCCGCCCCTTGTTATATATTCCTTACCTCCCCCCTCCCCTCTTCCCTTTTCTCATCCTAGCCCGCATCGAGAACGAGACCTTATGACCTTCCCTTAACACGTAACACTTTTTCCCACACCTCTGCATCACACAAACTCCCTTTCTCGCTTGTTAACCTTATTTTTTTATCTTATGGGAAACGACATTCATCCTCTGGAGTCGAACCCGTGACCTTTTTCAAAATTTTTTTAGTCATAACGTAAAAATTATCAAACATTGAAAACCTGAGAAAATTCAGGCTTCTAAGTTTATTTCAAATCGAGTTATTCGCAAAATTATAGCGCTACGCATCATGATGACCAATACGATTTTATAAAATAGAGAGATATAATTCTAGCACGGCCTCGTATTCGTTTACTTATATCTTCTTATTCAACGGCAACCTACAGCACCAGGAAGATAACTGTTGAGCACAAATTTCAAAACTTTTAAAAACCATTCGTTCGCCAACGCCCCGGGGCGCTCCTATATTTGAAATATATTTTTCTGAAAACCTTCTTCCAACCAACCTAACCATTTTTGAAACCCTTCTACCATCCAACCCAACACAACGACGTTTCTGAAAACCTTCTTCCAACCCTATCATTTTTCTGAAAGCCTTTTTTCAACACAACTCCATTTAATTTGGGAAACTCGATTTCCCTTCGCACAGAACAAAAGATTAGCGAAAAATCCAGCCGTTTTACGTGAGGGAACTTTTCCACTCCTCACCTTATATCTCAACAATCAGTGCTTCAATTTGAAAGGAAATTTTTTTTATTTGATAAAATATATGAAGTGGATAGCAAATGTCTATTTTTTCCCGCAATTAATTTGAATCGTCGAGTATCTACTAATTTTTAAAAAGTACCCTTTCATACTTTAAATACGGATTAAAATACAAAAAACTGTTAAAGATACTGCCGCGTAGTAAGCAAAGACAAATTTAAAATTTTCATGGTCTACCTAACCACAAAAACGCATTACGCTATGACAAAGGGTTCTCGAGTTATAAACGAAAAACCGGTTATTTTGGAATTTCCATTTTATGCTGTACTTAAACCCAAAAATTTTGGTTTTTCAGATCCTTTCTGTTAATTGTACGCTATAGTGAGAGGACATGAAACTGCAAGCTTCAAGGTCAGCTGTACGGAGTGCAAGGTTGCCAAACCTATCGTCAACTAGGCAAATCTCGTACGTTTCCCAAAGAAATGATATAAAGAAATTATTCTTATTATTGAATTCTTTACTACTATTTAACAACTTTAATTTTTTTAAATTTAATAACACCACTACCGACTGACTGACTGACTAAGCGTAGGTATAACTGGTAACACTGCCGGGCGGGGGACTGAGAGGGGAAATGAAGAGTGGTTGACTTTGAAACTTGCATTTTCATGTCCTATACTATAATACCCATGTTCGTGCCAAATTTCAATGGTATAAGTCAAGCGAAAGTACCTTAGAATTCTGTTAGAATTTTGTCTGTCAGTGAGTCGTCCCAAATAAAAGCCACGCAGGTGTGTGAAAGATATTCTTTTTTAATAGAGAGATTCATCCTAGATGACTCTTCCCTCATAAAATTATTTCGAAAGACCTCGGGTGCGAGTCCAGGCAAGTGAAATTGGATTTTTTAAAGGAGGATTCTTCTTTTTTTTTAATCGGCGAATCTATAAAATTGCCTCTCAAAAAAAAAGAATGCTTTGTAAAAATGGCAGCGGAATTACTTCCTAACTCGCTACTTTCAGCTTCATCCATTTCTCTCACGCACTTTCACTCCAATTTCCCATAATTCCTTCATCCTCATTACGTAGCAAGCTTTCTCTTTTCCGCGCCGCCCGTTTTTTCTCCATTCATTTTTCTCTCTACCTGTTTCCCTCTCTCTCTTTCTCTCTCTTATATATATATATATATATATAAATACTAAGGAAGAGGAAAGGTAAGTAAGGATATTTTGGGCAACTAGGTGTTGAAGGAAACCCAGTGAACACTTACCGGAAGTAGAGCCGCTGGGGTGTTGGAGAGACACATTTGTAGAGGTTAGAGCTTTCGGGATGATCCCTTCGTCAGCACAAGAGAGACACCTAGTTGCCCAAAATATATATATATATATATATATATATATATATATATATATATATATATATATATACACATACACACACATATATCCCTTTCCACTCCCTTGACTTACGATCATACATATACCTTTGCCTCCCAGACGGGCTCTTTGACAGGTTGTTAGTGTTACATGTGATTCACTGTTCGAGAACTCTGCCGCGTGTGTGAATGATTGCTTAAGTCCTCCATCATTCCTCTTGTTAGCAAGTGTTTCGTGCTGTATGCCATCATCTTCGTCGCAGGCAGTTGACTGCTTCTTCATCATCCCATATTAATGTATGCATTATGTAATTAGTATATGTACACCTGCGCGGAACTTTGCATGTATCTCAATAGTAAAGCATTGCGCGCCATTCTGAATAAATTCCACGTGCAAATAATACAAATATTGCTAACACTGCAAAAACTTATTGAGAATAACTATACTATACAAGCATCGTTTTCCTACGCCTTGATCTAGTCACTAAACTCAACCTTTCATGCAATTTAAAAAAAAACAATTAGTACAGTTGAATGTTAGAATTTTCTGCGAGAAACGTTCACAGATTAAGTTACGAAATGGAATTCTGTCAA
Source organism: Uropetala carovei (assembly GCA_036926305.1). Taxonomy (NCBI): domain Eukaryota; kingdom Metazoa; phylum Arthropoda; class Insecta; order Odonata; family Petaluridae; genus Uropetala; species Uropetala carovei. The sequence goes on from JAXCHB010000129.1 coordinate 8,687,339, forward strand.
TATCAAAACTATTTTAATTTCGCATTTTATATGATGGCCTTTTATTATGCATTTCACCCGTCTTTGAGACTACCACTCTCTGAATTAACTCATTCGTTATTTAGTGACATCATGTATGGACTAAATTAAACTTTTTTTAAGGCTATAGAAGGAATTTTAAGATCGACTCTGATAAATTTAAAAATTTCACGAAGTATTTCCCCATGCGTGTGTGAAATTTACTTTAAGGACATCAAGAAAATCCATGTTAGAGAAAAAGAAAACACGTTAAGAAAGTACTGAGAAATCAGGAAATATAAGGCGATTCTTTTACAAAAAAATCTAAGATTAAAATATTAAGGGTACGAAATTCTTACCACCAGTAGCTATCATATGTAGTAACACACCCTGAAAATTTGGTTTCTCTAGATTGAACCGTTTCAGAGAGATCACCTACACGGACAGACAGACAAACAGACAGACAGACAGACAAACAGACAGACAGACAGACAGACAAGGTGAATACATAATCTGATTTTTATAAAAATAAAATCGCTAAAAATTCATCCGAAATGCGTATTAAAACAACTTAGATTAAAACGTAGTAACAGGAAAAAGAGAATTAAACGTGTTTCGTTCATTAAAATTCCGCTTTTGCTCCGTTTCTACGATTACGCAATTAAAATTCAAGACGGGTATACGATAATTAAAGCCTTAATATTTTTCTGCCTGAATCTATTTAAACAAACGTTTTATGGTTTTATATCCCGCCTTTTGTTATTTTTCGGAGAGAGTAAAGGCAAACAACCTCACGCCATTTCCGGATTCACCATCTGAACCTTACCTCGCTCTCGCACAGTTCTTTGGAGGAGGAAGGGAGGAAAAAAGGCATCTCTCCGGTCCGAATTCGATGGATCAATCCTTCCTCCTATATATTTTTTGTGCGCCCCTTCGATGTCCTTCTCCAACTCACCCCTTCCCGCCTCCTCGCCATCTTCCTCCTCCGATTCCTATTCATCACCATCCGATCTACTCTCTCTCTCTGTCTCCGGTGCCTGGTTACGCCAGCTCTAATGTATGACTGCCATTCAGCTGTGACCCAATTACCGCTGGATTCGACTCCGCCAATTAGAATGAGGTCATCCGAGGATCGGAATGGAGTGGGAAGGGGGTTAAGGGTTAAAGTAGGGTCTCCCGAATTCCTCCAGGGTTTCGTAATGAGGGAAACTTTTTTTTTTATTGAAAGTATGGTGAAAAATTGGGTGTCAAAATGTTTCGCGAACTCAATGTGCCGTGACAAAACTTCTCGATTCGACTTTCCAAGGCAGAAGTCTTTTTTCTGCGTAACAATGGGATGGATCTTTTACAGAAATAAAAATTTTCTTATGATAATCTTTATTCGCAAAATGGGATTTCTTGCCCTTCGTAAAGGTAAAGGAGCTCATTCAAAATTAATATTTTACGGGAAAAAAATATTTTAATAAAGATATACGTTTACTACTGGACAAATAAAATATCCACAACTACTACACAGCTCATAAAAGAAATATGTAAGGAATAAAAGTTTCCATTATTATCAATTTCTCTGATAAAAATTAAACGGGAATCCAAAAAATCCGAATAACTTGTTAAAATTCTTTTCACTCAAGTAATGTTACGATTGAGACGTCATGTTCTAAAATATGAGTTTCTACGTATAACATTCCTATAACGACGGAATTATAATTTCAGAAAGGATACAGCAAGATGCTGGAATATTTATACCGTGGATTATGCATATGCAAGTTGCTCGGCAACTCCAACCCTGTCCTTTTTTTGCCCTTAGCAATGGTTTAACTTGTAAAATGAAGTTATCGCTCTCGTGTTTGCATATCAACCCCTTTTTGTTTTTTTCAAACTCCCTGCTTTCATGCCAGGTCGGATGTTTTGAGAATAAACACGTGTCGTAAACTACTCACAATTTGCAACATGTTACTTGCCCTGACGAAATGAATAATTTTTTTCAGAATTACTCCCTTACCACTGTATGAACTACGTACCAATTAAAACCCCTTTTCCCTCAACCTTTCTACTGGCATTCTTAAGATAACGTTCTCTCGAGATTTTGTTATAAATCGCGTTAGCTAGGACTATCATGGTAAAAAATGTTGTTTACACTCCCGCCCCAAAAATTATATTTTTCCCATATTTGCTCATCGTATAATCTCTTGACACGCGATTGCTATATTTTAACCTACGTCTTCCACACTTAATTTTTCTCGTTTTGTCAACTGAAAGTCTCAATTAACAAGTGCAACGATAATTTAAGCGAAACAACTGCAGCTGAAATCGACTTACGCCATCTGATCCTTCCATCTGCAGCAATGCCATCCGAAGATTACATTTGAATAAACTTACACGCCTTATATTTTTTGAACCAATCCCAAACCGTGACTAAGAACAATTAACACGACTTAATTAAATTCCGAAGATTCGATTCCCTATTCCGCTGATCCTCTCTCTATGCGGTTAAATCTTTTATTCGTTTTTTTTAATCCCCTAGCCCTAGACTCAAACTCCTGTGAAACGGAATAATTTCTCCCTCTCTCTAGCCGAATAATGAAGCGAATTTTATCACCTTTGACGTCTCTAATGAAGCCTTCCCGATTCCCTTGAACCCGGAACGTTCCAGAGGCGTGCTTCATTGCGCATGCGCCATCTCCCTCCTCCCCTCCCCCCTCTCTCTCTCAATCCCTTCGTGCGCTGCAAGCGTGCAATTCGGATGCAGATACAGGCGACGCTTGATAATCACACGCAGTGTGACGTTCGTTTGCCCTTTCTTCCTACTCTTGTAGGTCAGCCCTAAAGGGGCCTCCAAGGGACTTTATCCCTAACTTCTCTATACTTCTGTCTCTCTCCCACATACACACACGCGCGCGCACAAACATACTCTCTCTATCTCACGCCGCCTGTTTATACCTCCTTTCCTCCCGGGCGCTGAGGGTTGCATAATTATGCTAACTCTGAGGCTGATTTTGCTCCGCAAGAGAAAGCAAAAAGGCAACAACCAAGAGTTTTAGAGAGAGAGAGAGAAGGAAACTAGAGATATATATACAGAGAGAGAGAGGGAGAGAATGAGAGAGAAAATGCAGACGTTCTGGAAGAAAACTAGAAAGGGGCCCAAAGTGAATGCTAAGCGGGTGAATTTACTCGGTCGGCCATAACTTTTGCGCCTGCGTCAGGTGGACATGACCTAGTATATCGAGGTGACCTTCTGTCTCTCGGATTTATTTAAGAGCGGGTTTAACATCCTCGTTATAAAAATTAAAGGGCATGAAAACATGAAATATGCGCACGAGGAGCTTTTTAAGTCCTGCAACAAAAATTAATATATCCGAAAGGAGAGAAGAGGAAGTTTGATTGCGTCGTTCGTAACACATCTGGGACAATCTGAGGTTGTTTAAATGTGAGAGCAAGACTTTACTCTGAGAATAACATATTTTGCTTTCTTGGAGAAGCATGGGAACTAGTGTATAAAATCATAGTGCAAGTGCTAAAGCTGATTACCCTCTCTCTCTTAATTCTCGACATCTGGAGGGAACTCTGATGCATTATTCATTTTTTATGGTAGGAAATATAGGCCAACAAATATTATCACAAAATAATACCGCCAGAAGCATAATGATGCAAATTTAATATCATATTTGTATTAAAATCAAAGTATATATTGTAACGGTTGTATTGCATATTATTTCAGTTGGCGATAAGATACTATATCGCATTTTCTAAAAATCTATTTTGCAAATAAATTGCTTTATAAAGCGTAGAAAATAGGTCTATCAATAATCACGAAAATTTTTAATAAGTACAAAAACATTACTGAATATTTAATTCCTGCGACGCAACAAAATGGCTATCTTCACGCGGCCATTTAATGTGCATTACTTTATTCCACCAAATTAAAGATGGTTTAGAGGCAACATAAAAAGAATACTTGAAGTGTCACACAGAAGCGTCATAAACGATAGAACATTATTTTACGTTCTATATATATATATATATAAAGTAATTTATATAACAGGTATCTTTATATACAAGCGAACGAAAGACGAAAATGAGCGTGCACGATGACATTTTCATCTCGATCCAAAAATAGGAACCGTTCAAATTCCCATTGGCCATCTTGATAACAGACATGGGCCATAAATACTGTTTAGTTTCGAGGGACTGTGTACGTGATTCGCATTCTGCATTATAACGCAATAGGAATATAACACCCTAAGCGGCTCTCTAGTTGCGTTTTCGAAAAGCAGAAACAAGGAACCAAAATCCACCTCAAATAATATTCCTTTCCCGACGAAATTTTCTTCCGAATTTATTCGAGAAGAACACAATTTCCCTCTGCCTACTCTCCTCCTTGAAGCCTTATTAAATGTAAAAACGGCCGGGGAATAAATTATGGAGAAAAAGGAGAAAACCGTAACACGAAGAGGTAGATAGGAAGAAAGAGAGGAAAAAAATAAGAGAAGAGGACGAATAAAAAAAACAGAAGCAGCGATCAAAAAAAATTATCGCAGAAACAAAAGAGATACGAACAGCTAGAGAGAGATACAAAAGGAGTCTACACAATGAGAATAAAAGAAAACGAAGCGACAGAGATAGGGGAAGAGCGGAAAAGAGTGAGAGAGAGAGAGGGATAGAGGAGGGGAAGAGAGAGAGGGGGGAAACGTGGGGGATAGAATGCGAAAGAGAGCTTTTTTTAAGAGTGGGAGAGATAGAAAGGAGAGAGAGGGAGAAAGAGAATGTAAGAGCAAGACAGACAGACAGACAAACGACTTTATTTAGGGCGAAATTGAGACTACATAGTCCCTTCTTACATTTAACCCTACGTTATGAATTACAAATGAAAATAAAAATAATAACATATAAACATACAAACAGAAGACAAATACCTGAAACTAATCAAATGAAAAAAGAACGAAACACAAAAAAAAACACAATTAAGAGACTGAATTACAATTTCGGAAACTTCTAAAAAGGGATGATTAAGTATTTGTGGTAAAAACCTAGGAAGGACCTGACATGGCCAACCTAGTAAAAAAAAACACGCAGGAAAACAACCACGATGGTACAGGGAGGGGGTGGAAAAAACCTACGAAAATCCTACATACATGAAAGAACAATTGTGGAATTACGAATAGTACGTACAATTATGAGGAATAAAAAATCGCAAAATGTGTTTTAAAGTGTTGAAAAATGAACATGAAGATTAATCAAATTGAGTGAGATTAAATGGAAACATAAATATTAAAAATAAGTAGAAATATGTAAATAATAATAATAAATATAAATATGAGAGAGAACAAGAGAGGAAGATTAGCAGAGAGAGTAAGAGAGAGAATAAGAGAGCAAGGGAGAGAGTAAGAGAGTGTAAGAGAGAGAGAGTAATAGAGAGAGAGAGTAATAGAGAGAGAGAGTAATAGAGAGAGAGAGAGGGAGTGAGGCAGAGGTCAGGAGAAGAACATTATCGGATAAATTCAAGGCACGCTGCCTCGGCGTGTGGGAGAGATTCCCTTTTACGGTTTCCAAGGCGTTTGAGCAGAAGCAGCAGAGGTGTTACAGAAAAAATGGAGAAGATAAGGCATGAAGTAGAAGAGGCAAAAAGAGATAAAGAGAGAGAGAGAAGATGCAGCAGAAGTAAACGCGAAGGAGAAAGAGAGAGAGATCGTGATACGTAGGGAGATAGCGAAGCAAAGAGCCGAGGCGAAACTGAGGGGTTTGATACGTTGAGGCTGTCCATCTCCGTGTAAATGTCGACCTCATGTTGCAGTAGTCCAAGAGGGGTTTTTATATTAAAAAATCCTTACAGGTCATCCGTCTCTCTTGCACGAGCCGAGCAATGGAAGGCGTAACTCTTTGTACGTTGTTTCTATAGAGAAAATAAAATTGATTCGATAAAATAAGTATGCCTGTTAAAATTTGTATGTAAACCTCTCTCGTGCGTCAAAGGAAAGGTGTAGTTCACCAAGGTAAAAACTTCAGTGGAGAATATGAAGACTTCGGGTGCCAGTCTGCTTCAACTTTCAAGTGTGTGGGAACAGCAATCTGTGTAGCGCAATTACTGTTTTATTTTACGATAAGTTTTCGTGATCATTTCATATAGGATGATTTCGACGTTTTTAAATCGTCAGAAGAAGTTTTATTAAAATTTCAGCGCCAAAATTTAAGAATAATTGATTGGTCTTAAATAAATTCTACTTTACCATTGACATATACGGTAGCGATAGTAGGAATCCAAGTAATTACGCTCCAGAAAGTCTCGTCACTATTTCATGTAAATTAAAGTGAGTAAATATGGCGATAAAAACGTTCATTACCCTACAAAGTTGGAAATGGAAGAAGAACCGCATCTTGTGGTGGAAAAAACTGCCGTTAATCAAGTGACTACAGCTTAAAGAAAACTGGCCCATATATATATATATTTATTTAGGACAACTAGGTGCTGAAGGAAACCCAGTGAACACTTATCAGAAGGAGAGTTGTGTCTCTCTTGTGCTGACGAAGGAATCATCCCGAAAGCTCCAATAACCTCAACAAATATGTCTCTCCAACACCCCAGCGGCTCTCCTTCCGGTAAGTGTTGAAGGAAACCCAGTGAGCACTTACCAGAAGGAGAGCCGCTGGGGTGTCGGAGAGACACATCAGCTGCGTGTCTCTTGTGCCCCACCAACTTCTACAAATGTCTCTCCGACATACCAGCGGATCTCCTTCTGGTAAGAGCTCACTGGGTTTCCTTCGACACCTAGTTGCTCTCAATATCTTTATATAGCTATCCTCTTCCACAAATTTTTATAATTAACGTATCGACATTAATAGAAAAGCAACTTGATATGCGCGTGTTCCTAAACACAAATGTATTTAGAAATAACCGAGAAAATCTACATATGCACTCACATAACCATATAAGACGAAGTACTAAATTGCATATTTTTGTAAGTAGATGATATTTACATCGAAGAATACCATCAAAATACTCTACATAGGGAAACGGCGGAGAGCGAAAAGAATTGAAAGTACGCTAGAGAAAGTTGTGAGGAGGAGGAAAGTCTATAATGGATAAATAAAGATAGGCTACAAGAAGGGGATAAAAGAAACTACAAGAAAAGGAAAAATAGAGAGTGCACGAAATTGAGATAAAGACGGAAGCCAGATAAAAATTGAGCGAGGTGTAAAAAAAGAGAGGAAGATAGAGAGAGAGAGAGAGAGATGGGACATAGGAAGCAGACACGAGATGATCAAGATAGAAATGATTTATTTTCTCCGACTCCCCGTTTCTTTCTCTCTCTCATTCGATCTCTCTCTTTCTCCATTAACGATATAATTTCCTCGAGAGAAGCCGAAAATTTTTCCACCTCCAGCGAAAGTTCTCAGAAAGGTAGTTATCGACGGACCGCCAACGTGATGTGGGTGTTAACACGGCGAATTCCGTTTGGTTTCGAAGGAAAAACGTTCCCGAGCCTTCCGTCCATTACAACCCAATAACAGCAGACCTTTTTTCTAATGTAAGACTTTCAGCGACGAAGATTACGTGATGATTATGTTTTCCTAAAATGCCACAACTGATAATTAAATTTCGCAGTATCCATTCATTTGGAATTGTGCCACGAAGGTGTATCCCCGTATTTTCGTTAAATACACAGCATGACAAATAATAATAATCATTTTAATCGCGATTATGAGTGTATTATTCAATTAGATAACTAATCATACGTATAGTTTTCGCGATCTTTACATACCTACGTACATACGTCCGTCTGCCTGATGTAACGCTACACCCGCTCGTTATAAAAATGGAAATAACGAAGGATCGAGATACATGTTCGAAATTTGGTAGGAATGCCTGATTAACATACTTTAAGGCAATGACGAAAAAAATTTCTCGAAAAAAATCCTGGATTCTACTCCAAGGAAGACATTTCCATTTCCCAAAAAAGTAACACGTTAAAATCGACTTTTCGAGGGGAAGGATTTCATTCTTTTTCGGATTAAAATTAGAAAGCATTAGAATCTTTGGGCCAGAACTATTTCGAATAAAAACTTTTAAAGTTTCTTATTCTGTTCATCTTTTTTCGCCTACAATTCAAAATCGCTCGCGTTAAACGTTTTATTCACATATTTTCCCCCAAGACAGGCAGATTCGCATTAGATGAAGAGAATTCTCGTGTTCCTTAAGCTTCCGAGAAGCGGACGAGTCTTCATAGGAAATAAAAACTTCGAAAATTTTGAAGTGGAGAGAAAAACTTGGTGGACGCCATTAAAAGTTCAAAGGAAGATATAGCTGTATTTAAATGAGAATAAAATTATCGAAAGTGGCAATACTTAAGGAGCGAGAAAAGACGCAAACGATCGAAGTTTCGGGTAATATGAAGGGGGAATATACACACACAAAAAATAAAATAAGAGCAAAGGAAATATTTGACTTCGTTCAACTCATGTCCCAAAGTTATTAATTAAACTGAGCCTGAAAAAAGTAAATAATGTCAACGGGAAGCCTCTATTTCCTCGATGCAAACAAAATGTTTAGGATTTTTTTTTGCGGCAGCGAATAAAAAAATTCACGGTCGTAATGGCTTTTCTCAAAAAGAAAAAGAAATGGCTCGAAGAACCCGCTAAAATAAACACCAGAATATCACTCGTCGTAAGACTTCGGTTTAAATTCTTCAGACTCACTCGAAAGGTAAATAATTTTTCTTTTTTGATTGAACGAACCCAACGAATTCGTAATTAATAGGAAAAGTACTTCTGAGATGAAAGCCTGCAAGGCAGGCGCATTAAGAAAAAATAAATAATCCAAAAACTTCACGAAAACGTTCATTACTTCGCTAATTGTTATCTTTAATTTTCGATCCGCATAGGGCTGTTCTTTTGTCTTCGGCGCATAACCTCATATAATAAAGGTAACACACACGCACTATATTTAAAAAATAAAAGAACCAGAAAGTCATACTTTTTAATCTCACGAGCTAAAAGACGTTCAATAGAACCGAATTCATTAAATGTAGACGAAGAGAAGAGGAAGTTTATAACTTCTATTACCGAACTCGGGCAAAAAGGTCTGAGAGACGACCTAATAGACATCGTTCTAGAGAGGATTTAATTATCCAATTTAATGAGAAATACGACCGAGACGGATGAGATATATCTCGCCTCATCCAGACCGAATTTTCACTTTGGAAAATTTTCAACTCACCCCCTCCCCATGTCTCCTCGATCTCTTAGTCGAAGAAAAAAAACGACCAATTTTTTTCCTCCCAAAAAAAAACGGACCATATTAATGTTCAAAGCCGTTTTCGAGCCAATAAAGGAGAAGCTACTACTACCACCACCTTTGAAATTAATTCCAGAACGATATTTTTTTTAACCTCCTATTTCACCGGTCATTGTACCGGCAGTTCGGACGGCACCCTCCCAACCTCCTCCACCCACATGCACACGCCGACATCGCTTTTTGCGATGTGGAGGAGGTAAAAAATATACAACAAAAGATAATAAAAGCTCTCGACCACTAATTCAACCGCTGCAGAATCGCATGGCTTATTTCTTTTTTTATTCAGATTCGCACACGCGTCGTAATTTATTCTGTCGCGCGCGCGTAAACGGCCTTCTCCTCCCTCTCCTCCTCCCTTCCTCCGCAGAAGCCAAAAGTATTCCTCACGCCCTGTTTCCTTTTATTTTTTCTCTCTCTCCTCCAACTGACCCAGAGTCTGTTGTTTTCTGCATCCCATCCTCTTTTATTTTCTCCGTTAATATCTGTCTTTTATAAATTTATTTATCCGCGCGTATCGAGAAGATAAAATCGTTCGTTTTTTGCCTGCGTCGTGTCAATACCGCGCAGAAATTTACCGCGCAAAATAATAAATAAACTTCTAACCAGCCGATTTACTATATATATATATATATATATATAATTGTTTGTAAAATTCTAAATAACGTCGTGGTTAGCGGGAATTGCCATGAATTTAAGATGTGAATATTTCGATCGCTGGGGTTCATCGTGCAAAAATTATTGAGATTGAATAGGTGACAACGAATGATTGTCGGATTTTATGATTAATTTAGAACGAAATTTATAATGAACGAGAGATACGACATCAGGAGCGCCGCCAATGAACGTTGGGATAACCTACTAGAGAATAACTCATAATATTTTAGTGCGTCGCAATTATGCAGCGAAACAAAACATACTTTCTCATTTAACCGGTAGACGCCGTCATACGTACTATTACGTCCTCCAAAAACTGTCCAATTCGCCATCGTACGTACTATTACGTCCACCGTCAGCACTACATTCAATTGTCTTTTGACGCAAGAGACATTCTTATATCTAAATAAACTTTATATATTTTCAAAGAGGAATCTTTGGCCTTTCTAGTAGTGCATGTTCTGTAATTTTAATCGTGTCTGTGTATTTTATATTCTACGTTAAATTTTGCGACGAAATTTTCATTTTTGCCACGAAATTACGGTGCGTCAGCACTAATTTTAATTGTCTTTTGACGCAAGGGACATACTTAAATCTGAATAATCTTAATATATTTTTAAAGAGGAAGCTTTGGCCTTTCTAGTACAGTTTTCAATTCTGCCACAAAATTACGGAGCGCCAACACTAATTTTAATTGTCTTTTGACGCAAGGGACATATTTAAATCTGAATAACCTTTACATATTGTGAAAGAGGAAGCTTTGCCCTTTGTATTAATGCATGTCTTGTATTTTTCATTTTGTTTTAGGATTTTATAATGTACCATAAATTTTGCGCTCGATTTTTCACGAAAGTACCGTGCGCCTGCACCTTTCATCGCCATTTGGCGTAACGGAGTTTCGTAAATATAAATAAGCTTTATATATTTCGAAAGAGGAAGCTTTGGCCTTTGTAGTAATACATATCTTGTATTTTTCATTGCGGTTTAGGATTTTATAATGTACGATAAAGTTTGCGCTCGATTTTTCATTTCTGCCACGCATATATGGTGGTTCTAGTTCGAAAAATCGCTTTTCAATGCACTGGGAATTCTTTCCTGGGCGTTTGAAGATGCAAAGGGAATCTCCTCAAACATTTGTTTCTTTCTTGTTGGAGCTTTTCGAGGAAAACGTCCTGTAAATATTTACCCACAGCCTACTAGAGACCACGGACCTACGCACTTTCGATTTCTCAAGTTGACCCATATAGAACAAATGGCCTAAACTCTGCGTTCGGAACAAAGGATCCTTTATGTCAGCCATCTGCGGAAGCGCTTTTCACAGAGAAGATTACTAGATATTTTTAGTGTTTTACAAGGTAAATTTCATGCTGAATTCAATTACGCATGTGTACATTTTCTAAAACAATCGGGAAAGGAATTGTGAGCTAATATGTAACTTTTAAAGGTTTGCAACTTCATATCTCCGCTTCTAATGAACGAAATGTAACCATTTTTTCTAGGTGACTTCTTTAATGATTAAGAATGATGACTATAAAACTAAAACGTTTGTATTATTTATAAAACGTCTTTTAAAAAATCACAAATACAACACTTAGTTAAATATTTCCAGTCAAGACATGGAAATGTTGACATGCGACAAACTTTTCATCTAATTGGTTTAGATAGGTACATTCAGCGAATAAATGTTCAGTAATGCTTACAGGTTTTTTTAATAAGATTTAATGTCAATACATTTCATAGTTCTCGCGATTCCGAAAGCTAATATAAACCGTGAGCGCGCACCGGAAAAATAAGCGATTGGTGTTTATTCGCTTCTACTGAAGCAATTTTTGTGTGCGACATATGACATTTTAAATGATACTGTTTAAACATTTCATCTTTTATGTATATTCACAAAAATTTCATCAAAATAACCATAAAACATCAAAAGTTATGAATTTTTGAAAATTTTCGCAAATTTTCTCACCTTTACCTGTATTTTAAAAAAAACATCATTCGGCGAATAAGGTAGGTTTTCATAAATCTCATCCGGGCTTGAGGGGTTAAAAAAAGCTAAGGCTAAGCATTCCCCTAATGGCTAACGATCACATTAATCAATGATTAGGTAAAATCGCGGAAGATAAACGTATTTATCATCAACCTATTCTCAGATATAACTTGGTTGTTTACGTTTAATTTGATTTTTATACGTTTATATTGAATCTCTTAATAAAAAGGTACCAATCTTCCGATCGTTTTTAATTAAATGGGCACTTATTGTTGTGGTTTGGTCGACCTGGATTGTTTCCTCTTCGTTTTTTTTTTTTTTAGTTTCTCCGACACTCTATTTAGATTGGCTATACCAAAGGCAATCCAATTAAAGCTGAGAAACCTATTCCTGAAAGCATATGTCGTTTCGAGCTTTCAAGTATCTTTTTCCCTTTCCCTCCCCCCATCTCTCCCTCAATTTTTTTAATGGGATCAATTTTCCAATTCGAGAACTTATTACACTTAAAACTTAATTAGAGATAGCACCCCACCTGCTACATATCCACGGAAAATTTACTCGATTTTCATTACATGATTAATTGGGAGCTATGGATACCGTATCGAATCCGCAACCTATGAATGATACAATCCCAGGAAGACTCGATGAAGAAAGACGCTTCCTTGTAAATGAATTTCGTGTTTATATTTTTTTCGTGGAAACATAAGTCTTAGTAACTCATAATCTGTATGACATAATCTGTAAAAAGTCACTATTTATATTGCTAAAGTTCTTACTTAATGTTCAGTTTAGAATAAGATCAAGTGAGAGAAGAATTTCAGAGCAAATCACATAAGGCGCTTTTATTCACCGACTGCTATATTTCCATCGGAGTCGAGAATCGCCCCTGAGATGTATTTTTGGTTCCCCGCAATTTTTGCATCATGTAATTTCTAGCGATTTTTTCGATTCCTCCCCAAAAGCTTATTCTAGATGCACTACATTTTTACTATGTCTAACATTACTCGACCAATCCTCTCTAAGTGGAAATATTGCAAAGATACTGCCAGTACAGAAAGACGACTGGACGGTCAGACAAACAGAACAAGTAAACGATATTAAAATGTGAAAAACATAACAATGAATTATAGCTCCAGATGAAAAATATTAGCTCACTGATTTTTCTTAAAATCACTTTTTTTAAAAATTCATTATGTAGTCTTCAATCTTAAATCATTCACCTGAGAAAAATTTTAAAGAAATTATTTATTTTTCCTAATTAAAGATAAAATTCAAAATGGTTTGCATTGTTTTTCTTTTTGCTCCTTCAAATATTGCACAACTTATGACGTTTGTCCCCATTATTTGACTTTTGTCTTCATGAATTAAATAATAGTTGTAATTTATTTCCGATGATACTCTTTAACACCAAAAATAATCGACCATAAAATTACTGTACACGACGCTCGTCCTTACCTTAAAAAAACTACGTTTCGTGAGAGAATAAAAATTTCCACCGAAAATTATATCTGAATCCCTTCAAATTCTTTCCAACCCCACACAAAAGAGGAATGTTTCCAGTCGTTTCATTTATTCAAAATCCGTAATTGGATTCAACAGAATTACAAACAAAAAACAACCAACGAAAAGTTTCAAAATCTAACCGTTCTCTTTGGCAAATGGCAATTACATAAAAAGAGGCGACCCATTCGTTTCTCCCTCTAGCGCAAAAAAACACAAATTTTTCCACTGAAATATAAATCTCTTTTTACGAGACAACTTTGGTAAATTGTTGAACCCGGGATCGATGCGGCACCAATCTCAATTCGCGACGAAAACCTGTACACTTGAAAACAATTCCATTCAATCACCGAGCCTGACACGCACCCGTATCCACAACCGAGATCTTGGTTCGAGAGCACGCGCGCGCAAGCGCAGGGCACACAACGAGACAACCACACAAAAATTCACATTATATCACGCGCACACGCATTCCACTTGAAATCCTTATATCTCTATCCTCTTCCTCTCTCTCCCTCTCCCACTATTCTCTGTCATCCACCCACACACACACACACGCACACTCTCCCTTATCTCTTCCTCTCTCTCTCAATCTTCGTCACCCTTTTCCCTCCCCCTCCCTCTCACTCCCTTTCTCTCCCTCCACTTTCTCTCTCCCTCGCACTTTTCCACAAATGCGACACGAGCGATTCCGACGGGCCTGTAGGAAGGTAAAGTTGGGACGAATAAAAAAAAATAGGAAAACGAAGAGAAAGAACCGTCACCATAAAAAAACAGGTATAAATTAGTAGGGCGTTTGGGAGGAGAAGGGTGCGGAGAGAGGGAAGGACGAGAGGATGATGGGAATGTAGGAAAGTAAAATAGCAACCGAGAGAGGGCGTGGTAATAGAAAAAGTCGATTAATCGAAGAAGGTACTCTTGAACGAAACACGAAACTTGGTGGAATAAACCCGAACCCTTGCAGTTACGCGTTTTAAATGAAAACAATAAAAAATAGGGGCATTCACGGGAAGACATATCAACCACGAGAAACATAAAAAAAACATTAATGGTAATTACGTTCGATGTATATATATAACTTTGATTTTGTTTAATCCGGATATTGTATATAAATATCGTTGAGGAAAACACATTTTAAAAGTGGAAATTAAAGAAAAAAATACTAATGATTTCCGAGTTATAGAGGTTATTTTGCATACTATCCTGTTTTTCTAAACGTAATGAGTGAAAATGACAACAAACTATTTTTAAAATCCACAAAAACAACTCGTGCTTTTAATTTAATTCTGCAAATTCACCGAATAAGGTGTTACAACGTATGTGAAATATTTTCACACTAGTTAACATTAAATGTTTTGTCTTTTCTTTCCCTTAAAATGTTACCAAACCATGAAAAAGGTTTCCGCATCGAATAGGTTCAACTTAATCCTTAAATCTTTGATTTTCGTCGTTTTCTTTTCACAGATTATATAGACTTTCCGAGCGTATCGGGAAAAATCTGGAAAAACATACTGAGAGAGGGGAAAATATGGCCGAAAAAGTGTAGCTTAAGGATGGACTGAAATGGAAGGCGTATAGGAAGAGAACGATAAATGCGACGAAGAGAGAGAAAGAGATGGAGAAAAGCGAATTGGATCAGGTATAAATGGATATAGGAAAGGGAAAAAAGGTAAGGGAATGGTTCGTTCGTCCCACGCTCTTCCAGCGACCGCTGCCCACTCTCCGAATATAAAAAAAAATCATTCTTCCCACACTCCACTATAGGGTGGGAGCTTAATTGACTCCCACGCCTCCTAGATGGCTCCGCCTGCACCTTACCCCATCTCCACTTTACCCCGAAGGAGGAGGGGGGGAACCCTTGCGGGGAGGTTTACGCAGGCATTCTGGCCATTCGTACCGGACCTGGTATAGGGGGACGATTTTTTTTTCTCTCTCTCCCTCTGGAGAATAAATTTTGCACCGAATCCACCTCCTCTAATTCCTGGAAGGGAGAATGGAATGTTTTTATTTTTCTATTATTTCGGGTACGGTTTGTCAATGTCCAAGGCCTCTCTCTACCTCTCTCTCTCTCTCTCATTGCGTCTGAGGGACCCGAAAGCGTGGAGTTATTTTTATTCCCCTATTTTTTTTCCTTCCCTACCACCCTTGATGAGATACCTTATCTTGTCCCATGTGGTGCTGCCCTCTGGAAATAAAAAAATGAAGGTTTTCGGAAATATAGTGAAAAGGTAAGAATTTTTGTTGAGAAATATATAGGTATATATATTCTTCCTCTTTGTATGTCTCTCTCTCTATACGCGAGGTAATGAATTTTTTCCAACCTCAGCCCGTACTCGCAGTTTTTTTAACTAAAAATAAAAGAAAACGTAAAGGAGAAGCTATTTCAATTCGTATAAATTCAGTTGGAGAATTGAATACATAAATATTATTGCTTGGGTCCTTTCGGGTAAAGGGAGCACTGAATTACTTTACGAATGTTTACGCATTCATCTTTTTCTCTTTTTTACGAATGTACACACGTGTGCCCGTATACATAGTAATTCAAGTAGATAATGCATAAAATATTTTACTGATAAAACTGAACAAGCTGTGGTAAATAATGAATTTACATCCATAAATTCGGTTAAAGAGAGAACAGATATAAGTTGCCGCTGCAGATGAGAAAACACTGTACACCTTTCAAAACATAGCGAACACTTTCCGTGGAAACATAAGTCGAGAAGAGGAAATTTATGTCGCTAATTTCTAACAGTGATCTTTCTACTTTGCCCAAGAGCGGTAGCAAAAACGTTTTTAAAAAAAAACGTGATTTTCTTCCGGGAAGATTTTTCCCTATAATAACAAAAAAAAAGAAATCTCCTAATCTTCCTAAAATTACTTAGTTTCAGCTCGCGAAAAAAATATAATTATCTTAATTTATTATTCCTATACCGCTCCGATTTTTTTTATCTGCAGGAAGAAAAAACAATGGTAATGTTAACGCAGGAGAATGTGTATGTGTTTGTGTGTGTGTATATATATATATATAAGGAAACAATTCCATTTCCAGGTACACGGTTTCGGCATCCTTGAAAATTCCATTTCCACCAAGACATAAAACGCAAGTTTCGCCAAAAAACCGAATCCCCTTTTTTTATTCTTTTTCTCGCTCGCAGTGGAACCGCATTCGAGAAATTACGCAAGACATTGCGCCTTCTCCTCCTCCTACTTTGCCGTCTCTTTATTTCCCCACTCTCTTTCTCTTGCGCGGAATTTCCAGAGAGAGGGAGAAAAGTCAAACTGCTCCAATAAACTCTAGCAAGTTACTTTGATAAGAGTTCTCATTTCCCAAAGAGAGAGAAGCAGAAAGATGGAGGAAGAAATAGGACCCTCTTCTCTTAAGAGAAAATAAGAACAGAAATAGCAAAGCGTGAGGCGAACGCGATAAAAGGACGAAAGGGGAAAATTTTTCAGGCCTTTATTTCACCATATAGAAGACTGGTTGGACCGCGACGACAAGCGATATTACCTCAAACAGGGAGAAGAAAGTGAAGGGATATAATATAACAGCGCTTTTTTGTGACGGTACGAGCCGGTAAGGCGTACAGGCACCATTTTTCAGAGCGTTGTTGACCCACGTCTAATTTCGGTACATTTTATTATTTTTAGTTCTTTAAAACTTAAAGTGATAGACCAAAACCTCCCATAAATTTTAGGTAGAGTTTTAGATTATTAACGTGTGCTACTAACACGGTCACAAAAACGATTCTCTCCCTCTCTCTTAAATTATAGCTAGAATTCATTTTACGATGAAGTTACACTCCGACATGCACGGAACTATTGGGAAAACAGATACTCACTACAGTTTATAAGCAGCGACGGTTCTTTTTTTAATAGAATGTCACTTAATAAGGCTCCATGCATCCGAAATGCTTGTGTAGCTTTCTCAAAAATGTTTTCCTAGGACTTCATCATCAAGGTGACAAAGTATTTATTTGAAATAGCCGTTTCCTATGCAACTCTGTGTATAATGACAACTACTCTGAACTCCTCTGAAACTCTACGGATAAAATATTTTGTAAGGAATAAGTAAAAAAAACTATCTTTTACGTATCTATACTGCGAAAAACAACAATCCCAGTGTATTCTTCCAGTCATTTCATTTGAGAGGTCTGAAATACAGTAAGAGGAATTGGTAGAAAGGTGATTAGCATGTCTAGCTCCCAATGCTAGGTTCTAGGATTCGAATCCTGCATGGTCATATTTTTCATTGTTGCGCTCATTTTTAAAAGCCGTAAGGTGCTGTTTATCATCTATTTATCAATGAATACATAAAGATTTGTGCATAAATAATTGCTAAGACTTGATCGTAGGAGCACTAATTAGTAGATATTTAAAAAGATACCTTAAATTTACCCGGTACAAATAATCCAAGTTACGTGACGCCAGCCAGGTTACGCATATCCCGCGTTTAATTTACAGTAGACTTGAAAATTTCATCGGCTCTTGGGTGATTTTAACTCGAAGCAACTCGCACATCGAGTGTGTCACACACAGAATACTTCAGAATTCTTGCGAAGCAGTAATTACCAACATGGCCGATTGAATTTCGAATCATCATACGCCAAGAACAGAACGCAGTGGATATAAAAAAAACTCGAGAGGATTAATTCCCGATGACAAGATCGTAAGTAAGTTCCTTAACTTACAAAAAAAAATTCTCTTCTTGAGAGAATAAGAGTTAAAATTCAATCAGGAACTTCCCAAGAAGTTTTTTCTCGGGAGAACGACCAAAAAAAGAAAAAGAAGTTTACCGCTTTAAATAAGGAAGGAGAATAAGCCGCCAAATTTTAGTTGGGAGACGGCACTGTGGGGTTAACTGTATTAACCGAATTACGCAGTCGATGACGCCACTGCTTCTGACCTACTTGACTATCTCACTCGTTTTTTTACTGTAACTTTGGGCGCTCCCCGCTGTTTCCGGGCATATTAAACGAAGTTTTTGTCTCAATGGAACTCCTGTAGTTGAGACGGGTTTTAAAAAAATAACCAAGGTAGCTTGTGTGAGATACGTCTATCTTGGATCACTCTGGGCTAACTTTTATCTTTTTAGTAATTAAGATAAATGGGGACGATGGTAATGTCACAGAGGAATGACGGCGGAATTCTTGGTTTTAATTCAGATTCTATAAATGTTCCTTGAAGATTTTTAATAATGTTTTCTGCGTCTTTTGAATTTTAATTTGAAATACTGTCCCCGCTCCGTTACGATTCTTCCATTCGCTAGGATGGTACTAGGTAAATTTCAATAGCAATTTTTTTCCTAAATAAATCACAAAATGCAAAAATGAACGAGGTAAACTTGAGGAATGTGGATTATTGAAAAAACAATATAAACACGCATAAATGTTGTCAAGACCAGCCGAATGAAATGGATTAATATTGTAACAGAAGTTAAGGTTATTACTGAGGCCATCACGAAAAATAATTAATAGGTGGAAAACTAACTTCAAATCATAGGAAAGCTACTATTTTGATACGTTCAAGTCACCGAATTACTATTTATTGGTATCCATTGAAAATTTACGTTAAAAACAACACAACTTTGGAAATTCCATTCAAAATGCTCTGTATTTTATCACTACCTAATTTATATGAATTATCTGGCACCAATTATCACTATTGCCAAAACAATAATACAGACATAAATTCTTCCACCATTTTGCAAAGTACTTTACACGGCATTAACATTATTATTTATCGATATATATAATCCGGGGGCGGATTAATCGGGTTGCGGACTGATCGGTGTCTCTATTTACATACAAAAAAATCACTGTACTGTACTGTGGGCGTGGCCTAAGCTTGAGTGTCTGTGTTTGTGCGTAAATATATATTCTTGATATAGAAATCCGGCAGGCGGAGATTCACAATATGCATACGTTATCTATTTATAAACACAGCACACAAACAAAAGAAAGACGAACACAAAACAAACGTGAAATTTTCGGATAAGCCGTCTTCAGCACAGTAAGGTATGAATGTGCAGTTAAGTGGTGAGAGGGGAGGATGGATAGGGGAAGGAGGGGAAAAGAGGAGGACTTAAGGCAAAGGAGGCGGAGGTAATGATAGTTACAATGCAGGTAATGTGAATGTACGGTAAGCAAGGTCGGATTAAGCGGTTCATGGGCCCCACGCAAAGCACACGTTCCGGGCCCCGGTCCAAGATGGGACCGAATTAATTAAGAGAACCTAAAATACTTTCATAATAGTGACAAGAGTTGATTAGTTTTCAGACAATATATGTCAACCGGAAGTGGATGTTTAACCTTGTCGTTTTTTAAAATGCCTCCCTTAAAACTCAATTTTCATAAATAGTTGTAATTATAAAAGTTGTAGAGAATAAAGGTCGATAGAAGTTTTTTGGAACATTTTTTTCATAAAGCCGATAGTTTAAGAGATATTTTGATTTTTCTTCTAAATTTACGTCAAATACGTCGCTTAAGTGATACATTGTTTCCGCTGCTACGATAATACTTTCTAATTGTTGACAGCGGTGCGTACGCCTCCAAGGGTGATATTAATTACTCGGAGATATTTTCTATCTATAGAAGCAGTTAACAATTTTCTTTACTTTCTTTTTTTACGCAATAAAGACTATTGAATATATTTTAAAATTATTCTCGAATGTAATCGCTGATAATTGTTTCTGAGACCGCTGACGTCGACAGTAATTATATTCATTGCTCTGTATGGAGAAAGTAATGTGCTGGACAGCAGATTTTTATGAAAAGTTCAAAGAATGTAAATAAGCATGAAATTGAGGAAGTGACATTAATCACAATACAAGTATTAAACGATTATATAGTTTAATAAAGACATTGGTTTATTTAAGGCGAAGCAAAGGTGTATACAGAATGTATAAACGTTGATAACAAAGTTAATGGATTGCAGGCAGTAGGGAACACGGGATTCTCTCAAGAGGGGGTGGGTCCGAAATACTGACAAGCACAAAGGTTGTATGCAGGTTATATCAATGTCCCGTATTGCATTGCTCATTATATTTAAGTTAAAAACAAAGGGGGCAAACCGTTTCCTATTCCTCTCTGACGGCGCCCATGAACCCAGATTTAAAATAACGATGTTTCACCACAGTTTAGAAAAATCAAAATTTTCCCAAGGGGGGGGGGGGGGGTCCGGACCCGGTGTCCCCCTCCCCTCAGCCTTCCTCTCCCCCCTTTCCCTCCGTGTGTGCGCCACTTATTGCAGGTTTTGTGATTCATCTTCAAAGGAAACTTTTTCCTGAGAACGGACCTCCCAATAAATCCGGGTCCCAGTTATTTGCACCGACTACCATCCACTCTTCCGGGCCCAAGCTAAGATATATTTCGTTCTCATACAAGAGCCGCAACCAAAAAACCGAAAATTTTGAGCATGCCTGAATGATTTCACGTGGAAGGAAAGAGGAACCGCAGGAGGAAGGGTCTTTGTAAATCCCGTATCCTCCTCGGACTTTCTTGCCTCGGGACTGCAAGGGGAGGGGGCCGGTGAGAAGGCTCAAGGAAAACCATGGGTAGCGTAAATATAAGACAATTGGAAGAGACAGACACAACTGTACATGGCCTCCCGTAAAATACTTCGCACCCACTCAGTCTAGCGGTTTTACCGAAGCACTCTGGGCTGCCGCCGTCTTACGTTCGTAGCCGAAATAGCTTTAGAATACGGAAAAGAAACAGCTCCTGCCCGAGGCAGCAACCACTCGGGCAACCCATGCCCATTGACAGCATCGCCTAACCAGGACTTTTCCCGATGCCCTGGCTGCCCAATCCGCCCCTGGTGGGCCCCTTTGTCATCTGGGCCCCACGCATTTGCGTGTTTTGCGTACCGGTTAATCCGGCCCTTGCGGTAAGAGGGGTTATGTTTGAAGAGGGGGGGAAAGGAAGCGGATGGAATGATAGAGTAGCAAATTAAAATTAGATAAAATGTCATTGCAGACAGATGAATTTCATCTACGTGTCTGTGTGTGACGCTGTACTCTCTGTACAAGGAACGTGATCGTTTGTAGTTTTTTTTCCGAGTGTTTTTATTTCGCTTATTTCTAAAGTTACCCATCATGTTCAAAAGAAAAAGGAATGCTCTTGCCATAGAACAAAAACTCGAGCATATCAATAAACACGAAAACGGTGCTAAAGTGTCAACGTTAATGAAGAAGTACAATGTTGGTGAACAAACTGTACGCGATTTTATAAAAAAATAAGGCTGTATTAATCGAGTTTGTCGGAGTTTCCGATAGTGCGGGTGGCATGTCGAAACGAAAATCGATGAAAACTTCAACTTACAATGAATTGGATAAAGCAATGGTTATCTGGTTCAATCAACAAAGGGAACAGAGGATTCCGGTCTCTGGGATAATTTGCGCTGCTCGAGCTAAGTATTTTTTCGACGAGTTGAAATTACAGAGAAATTTCAACGCATCCTCTGGTTGGTTGACAAGATTTAAACAGCGACACGGCATTAGGCAAATAACTAGGCCAGAAACTGAGTTGTGATGAACCTGCGGCTGTCGAATTTAAGCGTCAATTTCAGCAATTCATTGAAAAAGGTCTCATATTGGAACAAATTTTCAACGCCGACGAAGTGTTTACCAAACAAAACATTAGCACATGAAGCTGAATGGTGTGCTTCGGGTTACAAAGATCAAAAACAACGGTTAACAATTTTGTGTTGTGGAAACGCTGCTGGAACTCTTTTTTTGAAAGCCCGTGTAATCGGAACTGCACAAAAACCTCGTGCTTTTTCAGGAATTGAAGTTCCTAATTTACTCGTTCATTACCACAACAATAAATCAGCTTGGATGAACCGAGAAATTTTTAGTGACTTGTTTACAAAAAAAATTATTCCATCAGTGCGTCTGCATTTGAAATCGCTTAATTTGCCACAAAAGGCCGTTCTACTTTTGGGCAATGTCCCTAGTCACCCAAGCGAAGGAATTTTAAAATCAGACGATGGGAACATTTTCGTAAAATATTTGCCACCAAATGTGACAGCGTTGATCCGACCGATGGACCAAGGGGTGATTCAAAACTCTAAAGCGATTTGTAAAAGAAACTTGGTGCATAAATTAATTATGGAATGTAATGATTTATTGACATTTTGGAAAAAAATAACGGCGTTGGATGCGATTTATGAAATTTCAACGGCGCGGACATCGGTCAAAAGCATAAGATTAAAAAAATCATTTCGAAAAATATTACTGCGAAATGACGAAGAACATCTTGGTGACGAGAATAATACTGACGAAGGAGCGCGCGAAGTGTTAAATAATTTACGACAGATTAGAGGTTTTCAAATTTTAGATGGAAAAGCAGTTTTTGAGTGGTTTAATTCAGACTAAAATTTGATCGATCGTGAAATGTTGAGTGACGACGAAATAGCACGACGGGTTATGAATAAAGTGACCAGATTTTCTAGATGTCAAATCAGTACATTTTTTATTTTTTATATTCATGAAAGAAAACTACCAGATTTTCTAGATGTAAAATCAGTACATTTTTTTATTTCTTATACCTATCCGTGAAAGAAAACTACATTTCAATATAATACTTTATATATTGAAATTTTATACAGTATACTCTATTAAGAAAAAACAAAATATGTCAATATTTATTTCATATATTTATTGGAAGAAACAATTTCTTTTAAAATTCTTTCATCATTTAAAATTTCTGTATAAAACTTGCCACATGACATGTCATACACAACCATAACTACTGTCTGGACGACATTACTTTGGAATTGAGATTTATAGTTGTAGATAAGGGGTGGGGGTTTGGAAGGAAAGACTGAAAAACTCGCCTCCCTCACAGCCAATCATAGGTGGAGGTGCGGCAAGTCCTCTTTACACATCCTGGCAACATCACACCCGAGCCACCTCAACCGTCAATCCGACAGTAAATGAACTAAATATAGATTTTTTCTTCTTTTAAAATCAATACAACTTTAAAATTCAGTACAAAATTCAGTACGTATTTGAAATCAGTACACAATCTCTAAAATCAGTACTGTACTGATTAAATCAGTACGTCTGGTCACTTTAGTTATGAACGAAGAAGAATCAAGCCCAACCTCAAACGAAGACCCAGAAGAGGATTTGCTGCCGACAAATAATATATATATATATATATATTTATTTATTTCCTTCAACACCTAGTTGTCCTCTATATATATATATATATATATCGTTCCTATGTCTATGTGAGAGAAAATACAGCGTTCTTCCGACTCCTCGCTTTCGGCAGAGTCTATATATATATACATATACATACATATATATATATATATATATATATATATATATATATATATATATATATATATATATAGAGGGAGGGCAACTAGGTTTATCATTAAAAATCCTTTTCGGGTGTCGCAGAGTTAAAACTGAAAATACCTCACCAAAAAATTAATATATTTTTATGATGAAATTAATATTGGATCCATGCAGTTACATACCTACGGACTTAACATATAGGTTAAATTAGGGGTAGCGAATTCATTATTTTATTATTTAAAAGACCAATTTATACTTCAACTGCAAACCTATTCACGTTTCTTTTTAACGGAGACTCAAACGTCACATTTTAAAATGAAATAATCACGAACGTGAACCGATTTTCTTCATGGAAATCTGACGTTTAAGATTTTTGACACCTCACTCACACACACACACACACACACACACAGAAGACCCGGGGAATTTCGGAATGCCTAGCTTTTGCGTCACGGGCCACCCGCCACCTAATGTCACGGGCACAAACGAGCAAATAAAGCATAATGTATGATTTTCTCAGTTGAGCCGGCGAAAGGTGGGCGATTAACGCATAGGTCCCCTGTTCTCCTTCGCAGCCAGCGATGTAATAATAACCCACTTGTTTGCTCTAAATGGGAGAGAGAGAGAGGGAGAGTTCTACGCTGCACCTCCGCCATATCCACGGAAGGAATGGCCCCCTCTCCCTTCCATTCCTACTAAAAATAACTTCCACCAAATCCCTCCAAAAAAAAAGCAAGCGACCGAGGTGGGATGCGACTTTATTCACGCGGACGGCGTCTGTGTGTGAAAGAGAGAGAGAGAGAGAGAGAGAGAGGTGGAAGGAATAGCGGAAATTCCATCCACGACGGCGCATAAATCGGACCGAAAAGCTCCCGCGAAAGAAATAAGACGTCCGAGCGGTCGTTACAAGCGGAAACGCGATTGTGTTTTCTTTCTTTTTCTACTTAATTTCAGTCCGCGATAAATAACATGAGGGTAGGATGAAATTTAAAAAGAGAATGCGAAGCGTGCACATCAAAAACGTGAAAGATTTTTTTTTTACCTGGCCACATTGATTGACTCGCTTTAAATTCCATACATCCACAATGGGTCAAACCCTATTCCAAAAAAGGAAAAAGAACTAAAATGATTTGATATGAAATTCTCTCTCAATTGCATCTTTTTTTGGGTATGAATGTTAACCTGACCCAAAAAAAATACTATATGGAATTGCGTAATTCCTGTTTGTTTTCAACTAAATCCTCGGACACTGGTCGTTACTTAATGATTAAGGGTTCGAATCTTGAGTTGGAGATTGTCTCGTATCGTAGTTAACGGTAATATTTTAATTATAAAGAGCTATTAATTATCGGTACTTAGCTAAATTTTCAAAAACACATTCTATTTACAAAATAAATTTGTTCTGTTTAAAAAAAAAGAGAATTACATTTTTAACTGTGAGGTTTTAAAAATTTCATGGTTAAGGGTTTCAAAACTTGCCTGGAGCACTGCAGCATTTACTTTTCATTATTATTATTAACTGGCATAAGTACCCGTTGAATTTCAACGGGTTTAATGAATCTAAATTTTCGTCAATGCAACATGTAAAAATCGCAAGAATAAAATTGTGCACTGTTTCAACCATCGAATAAAGCGACAAATGAAGAAATACAGGCCGCATTTTCGTTTCTGGATGAAATATACTTGAGTCAATTCAGTACAACTTCCACTTTATATACTGTAAATTCCAAAGTAACTCCTTTTATAATAGGCAATGCTAGCCTAAAATTAATTCATTCTCTAAAGTGAATAAATAAAGTTCTTTCTTTAAACTATAATAGCCACTGTTATTAGATTTAAATGGATTATAAGCCTTTGAACTTACTCTGCATTAAATAAGCACCAAAATTCCTTCGAAAATTGCCTGTTAACAGTTTTAAATGTTCTTTTAATTTTAATTTATATTCGGTTCCAAACTTCGGCTATTGTTACGAAATTAATTCGAGGAATAACAATATGATTTCGTAAGCACGTATGGTTTACAAAGAATTTAATTTAAGAATGCTTTTTATTTCCAATTTTTCTAAAATGACACTGTTGATACGTAAATTTTTTTATATTTACGTCAATATACTTATTTTCCACAAAACATGCCAATCTTTCCCCTTCCTTCCTCTCTCTGTCTCTAGTAGTAGTAGTACAAAAACGGTTATTAGTATATAATACGGTTCACTACAAGAATTATGTTTCATTTTTATCATATAGTCATCGTAACCGGATGCGGTATTGCAAAACTCGATCTATTTTTAAGAAATATTGCCGTTCGAATGATCATCCGCGAGACAGAACCCAACGTGATCGCATTACGTATCCGCTCTATAGTAACCATATATATATTTTTACGCAGATATGGTGAAGATTGCAGTTTGTAGCTATGCAGAAACTAATTATATGACGAGCAAAAGCAAAATGGATTTCCTGAAAGGTTTACTTTTTTGTTCGCGAATCCTATCAAACGCAAATTTAAAAGCGAACGAATTAGCGATAGGTTCCACCAAAGCCCCCTATTATGTTCAATACGGCATTCGATTTAAAAAGAAGTTTAGAATTTGGAATACACAGTCCATTGGACCAATTTCTGACTAGCGGCGATTTTCTAAAAAAAGATTCGTAGTTTCCCGAGCGAACAAAGTTCGATTCCGACGGTGATTCGATTGTTGGCCGAAAGAAAATATTTTACGAACGCAAATGGCTTAGTAATACTGTTACCCCAAAAATCTTCTCTAGTTATTTTACTCGAGGAATTAAAAAGGAATGAAATTTTAGGGCACGATGCTAAAACAAATATGCCGCAATGTCTCCGTAAAGTATTTAGCTAAAAGTGGGTTAATTTCGGTTATAAAAATCAGTAGTTAAGTGGTAAAATTAGAAGGTTAGGCATATTTATTTTAATTAAAGCCGATTGTTAGAGAGATGGTTAGCGTGTCTGCATCTTAATTATAATGTCGGGGGTCGAATCTTGCTTTGGCATTGGATGTGTTTGTCTTTGTTACTGTTAAAAGCTCTCTGTAAAAAGGCCGTAGATGTGCTGTTTAAGAGCTATTTAAAATAAATTAAATAAATAAAGTCATCTGAATATTTTTCGGGATCGCAGGATCAACTCTCTTCTTTACGAAGATGAATTTGTAATAAGCGAGGATATAACATGTAGAAAAATTAAAAAGATAACCGCTGATGCTCAAATAGTCATTTTAACTTATTGAAACGGTAATTTCAATTTTTTTAAATTTTTTTTATCTTTTGATACGAGTTTCACGTTAAAAAAAAATTAAATACAAAAAATACATCGAACTCACCCTTTTTACTTTCTCCATACGTAGTAATGGGAAAGTATTGTATTCATGAAAAAAATCGACTTCGAGATTTCAACGGAAATACATGTTTTGAGGTGCCTAGAACACGTTTAGACTATTTTCGGAATGATGTCTGTGTGTGTATGTTATTGTGGGCGCTCTAACTCAAAATGTACTTGCCATATCGTTACCAAACTTCATATATAACACTTTAACATGAGCACAAAGAACTGATTAGGTTTTGGGCAATAACGGATAATCGGAAGTCGAGGTTTATTCGAAACCCGATTCGGTTTTTGCAATATTTCTTCGTTAAAACATCATTATTGTATATACAATTCTATACAAAATTTATAGAGAATGTAATTTCCTACAGTTTTCATTTGAAACAATTTTCTATAGGAGTTATTGTTTAGGAGTTATTTATAAATAACCGGTTTTTCGGTTTCCGTTAAATATCTCCCTAAAAACATCGTTATTGGTAATCTTCGTAAGGACCAAAGTTGTAGAGAATAATATTTCTTCCAAGTTTTGTTTGAAACTAATTTTCGTAGAACCAACCATTTCGGATATATTTCGCTTTATCTTAATACCAGTATACAGCGCCAACACCATGTAGCGGTGAATTCTGTAAACATTCAAAATATACGTAAATTACGTCAACAAGGACGTGTCTTCTTTTACGATACGAAATAATAATTTTGCCTCGTAATATTATTCATAATAATTTAAATATCTATACCCCAAATATGGAGAAAGTCATGTGTTGGCCACATCAGATTTTTTGACTATCCACACATTTACTATAGAAATTTCTGGGCCAGATATTTATTTTATGTCTTAAACTTCGTCTTTCTTTAATCTTCACAATTAAATGGCCAACATCCGCGAAAGTTATCGCCAACGGCAAATTTCAGAACATGCATAAACGAAACAAAAACTGGAAATGCTGTAAGCCCTCAGTTTTCCTTGTAGCGTCACTTGGATTAACATTTTATGATATCGTCATCATACAGGCGGTGATAAATTTAAATTACAGCACACCCGGCTCTCCTATAAAAAGAAGAAAAATCGCATAGTGCGAAACCGTATTATGCGAACCTAGATTTTTTCATAGCGAAAGGATGATTTTGTCCTTCAGTAACCCTCCTCCAGACCCAAAATTTCCCAACCTCTCTCTGAAGCACATAATACTTTAATAATGAACTGTGGCTGTCAATTATCAAATCTTATAAACAATGAGCTTGGGCTTTCCAAATTGTCTTTTCTTGGTTCAGCAATCTGGTATCCCGCATCCCATATCCGATCAAACCGCGTTCACACGGTCCACAATCCGCGTTATCAGGAAATTTCGCGTTAAAAAACCGCGTTGTAGCGAACCATTTCAATAAAATGCCGAGTTTTAGGAGAACATACCGACCCACGTCTTCACTTCAGGAATAATCCATTTGAGTGTTATCGCGCATTACAATTTGCGTGGATACGTATTATTTAACTTGAAAGTGCAGAGATCATACCTATCATTTTTTATTCCAGACATACCCAAAAGTGATTTAAAATATCTCGCTCTCTTTAACGCGACCTCGAGATAACAACGAAGCCGTTCCTGACAAGTACAAAGAAACGCCGCAAAACGGTGAGACGGAAGAAATAAAATGAGGCGTATTATAAGAATAAATAAATAAAACTGATGTGGCCAACACATGACATTCTCCATATTTGGGGTATCGATATTTAAATTATTATGAATAGCATTATAAGGAAAAATTATTATTTCCTATCGTAAAAGAATACAGTCGTCCTTATTGCCTTAAATTACGTATATTTTGAATATGTTTACAGAATTCACCGCCACATGGTGCTGGCGCTGTATACTGGAAATTACGATTAAGTAAAACATCTCCGAAATGGATGGTTCTACGAACATTTGTTTCAAACTAAACTTGGAAGAAATATTATTCTCTACAAATTTGGTCCTCACGAAGATTACCAATTACGACGTTTTTAAGGAGATATTTGACGGAAACCGAAAAAACCGATTATTTATAAATAATTCTTAAACAATAACTGCTATGGAAAATTGTTTCAAATGAAAGTTGTAGAAATGACATTCTCTATAGCATTTGTATAGAATTGTACTTACAATAATGATGTTTTAACGGAGAAATATCGCAAAAACCGAATTGGGTTTCGAAAAAACCTCGACTTCCGTTTAACCGTTATTGTCCAAAAACTAATCGTTTCTTTGTGCTGATGCTAAAGTGTTACACATGAAGTTTGGTAACGATATGGCAAGTACTTTTTGAGTTAGAGCGCCCACAATCACATACATCCACACACACAGACATCATTCCGAAAATAGTCTAAACGTGTTCTAGGGACCTCAAAACGTGTATTTCCGTTGAAATCTCGAAGTCGAGTTTTTTCGTGATCACAATACTTTCCTTATACTACGTATGGAGAAAGTAAAATGCAAAATATCTCCGAAATGTATGGTTCCACGAAAATTTATTTCAAGCAAAACTTGGAAAAATATTTTTCTCTACAACTTTGGTACTCACAAAGATTACCAATAACGATGTTTTTAAGGAGAAAACCGAAAAACCGATTATTTATAAATAATTCTTAAACAATAACTGCTATGGAAAATTGTTTCAAATGAAAGTTGTACAAAATGACATTCTCTATAGCATTTGTATAGAATTGTACATACAATAATGATGTTTTAACGGAGAAATATCGCAAAAACTGAATCGGGTTTCGAATAAACCTCGACTTCCGGTTAACCGTTATTGTCCAAAAACTACTCAGTTCTTTGTGCTCATGGTAAAGTGTTATATATGAAATTAGGTATTAATATGACAAGTACTTTTTGAGTTAGAGCGCCCGCAATCACATACACACGCACGCACGCGCGCGCGCGCACACACACATACAGACATCATTCCGAAAATAGTCTAAACGTGTTCTAGGTACCTCAAAACGTGTATTTCAGTTGAAATCTCGAAGTCGATTTTCTTCGTGAACACAATACTTTCGCATTACTACGTATGGAGAAAGTAAAAGGAGAGGAAATTCCTCCATCAATTAAAAAGTCAGAAGATATCAGGGACCACACGTGGGACTCAAGGACTTCGACCGCCACCTCCACTCCCCGCCTCACTCCTTGGCCCCTTATATCTCCCTCATTCCATTCCTTATCCTCCCCTCCTTTCCCTTTAACCCTTTTCTTCCTTCCTCCGCAAAGTCAAACAGAAATGGCTCTACGTGAGCTGACTTCGCCAAGGAGTCTCGACTTAGTAATTGACCGCCATGCTAGATGGAGGAGTTGGTCCGTAAAGGTTTAGGTCGGACAGGGGTCATAGGTCAACCTACACACCCTCCCCTCCGTATAAGTCTGTGAGCGCGTGGGTGTAGCGTGTGTGTGTGTGTGTGTCCTGAACGAAAAAAAGATATCAACCTTACAAACGAAAAAGCGGAAGGGAGGGAGAAAAAACTGCCGGCCCAAACCTCGTGACACGTGCGAGGAGAGTGGAGTATATATATTGGAACACGGTCGCCGATGATGAAATTTCAATGGCGTGACCCACTTCGATCCGACAATGAATCCCGACGACTCGGAGCAATTATTCATTGCGGCTGTGCGCGGACTAGGTAAAGAGTGGACTGGATAGATATATATATATATATATAGAGAGAGAGAGGGGGAAGGTTAGAGACAAATGGAGGAAGAGAGGGTTGCGGGAGAGAAAGGAGGCAGAACAGGAGTATAGAAAGATATAGAGGAGGAATTTTGTAAAGGAATGGAGAAGAAAACCCACGCCAAAAGACTCATTTGTAAGCCATTGTGCTACGATTGTACCCCTCTGATGCAGTCAGGGATGTTTCCAATATGAATGATTCCCTTCCTCTATTTTTATTTTTTTTAACCCGAAGGCGGCTGTTATTTCCCTAGGGGAGGGCAAGGGGAGAGGTCTCTTTTTTTTTTAGGACAATCTGCTTTATTTTTTTGTTCTCTTCCTTCCTTTCCTTTTCGGTCTGCATCAAGCACGGTGTAGGGACTGTATGAAACCCCTCCCCCGCTCATGAATATTTTCTATAGGAATACTTTCCCCTTACCTGGGTTATTTTTTATTAAAAAATTTTTCCTTCTTCTCTTTTCCTCTCCTCTAAAGCACACGCGTGCAGCTATGCAACCGGCATGTCTGAGCGGCAATGTCTTTACCGCAATATCTGACTTTTTTTTCTCTCTCTCTCCCGCTCACTTTCTCGAAAAGGGAGAAAATGAGTTAAACGCAGGAATAAATTCGAGGCATGGAAGGAATAAAGGCTGCAATCACGGCCTCTGCGTTGTAAAATAGTCTCAATGCAATCATTCTGGATTTATTCTCAATTACCCGTCGCTTGGTCCGATTTGAATTTTTGCAGTTGAATCAGCAAACGAGAGGGGATTTTGCTGAAGTATTTTATATATATATATATATTCACGGACCTGTCCACGGACAGACTACCTATGATGATGATATATATATATATGTATGTATATATTAGAAGTAGGAAAAGGTTTCGGCCGGTTTAACGATGAATAAACACGGACCTGTCTACGGACAGACTATCTATTACTAATGTGATATAACAATTTGTTTTACAAAAACTTTCCAATCGCAGCAGAAAGAAAATTCGATAAAACACTTCAAGCGAAATTTATGTTCATCCTTTCAATATACAGACATACACACAGACAAAATGTCTACCTCACAGACTAGATCTCAAAGAAATTACCGAATTACAAAAACCATCACTACTGTTATTCATCAATTGCCGCGTAGCGTTTACGATTCTCAACTATACTATTGACGTAATTCCGATTTTGTTTCAATATAAAATGTTTTTGTAATTCGAGTTTTACAAATATCGTTTTCACTATATAGGAAATGAAATAAATTTCCAAAGGAGGAATCAAAGAGAGTTAATTTTCACCTGCAATTTTTTTACACGATATTCAAAATACTAGCGTATCTCAAAGTGGTACATTTCTGATTTTAAATATGTAATTCTTTAGTTGAGAAACGGTACTTAGCCTATGATTTTATGCTGAGTTTATGTGAAGGAATGACCATGAAAATAAAACCGAAATAACTTTTCTAAAATATGTTTTTAAAAAGCTATAAAAAACAGGAACTTTGTATAAAAACAATAACATTACTGAAATTTCAAAAATGTTTTCCGCAAAAAAATGACCGCTACATCTGAGTTAAGACTTAATACGTATACTACTTGCATCCTCCTGAATCCTCCTTCCAAAATGCAATGTAAGAAAATTACACCAAACATCAAGGCACTGTCGACTTGAAAATTACGTCAGTATAACTGAAAATATTCGAATTAAATCCGAATGCTGTATAATTGAAAATATTTTAATGAAATATGAATGCTACTAGATTTAAGAGGCTATATTTATATACAGTGCGAATATTTTTTAAATCTAAACATTTTCATTATGTGTATTGTGGCTACCTTTGATAATTCCCTAATTAAACTTAACCAATGATATTTACATTTATGTACATGTCCAGGTAAATCGTTATTCCCTTGAATTCCGCAAATACAAAGTTCACAAAGAACAAGATTACCTTTTGGCAATGCTCAATTATCCTTATAGCATGTACCTTCTCCCTCATCGGTATTTCTTTCCACTTAAAATTTTACTCCCCGTTAAAACTCTCTCTCAAATAATTGCATTTCAAATCCCTATCTATTATACGGCGAGATGAATTAAAACGAGAAATACAAAACTGGAGAATCCGGCTTTCAGGAAGTCGACGCACGAAGACAAAAAAAAAACAAACAAGAACAAAACAAAGCTTGGCAAAAGGAGGATGACATCACCTCGGAGCGGTAAAAGGGATCCACAAAATGCAAAGTTGAAGGAAAGCGAGGGAAGAGGGTTCAAGGAAGGAGACCACCATTTCTAAAAACCCTTGGCCTTAAAAGTAAAAGGAGAGAGAGA
This sequence comes from Uropetala carovei, assembly GCA_036926305.1. Classification (NCBI taxonomy): domain Eukaryota; kingdom Metazoa; phylum Arthropoda; class Insecta; order Odonata; family Petaluridae; genus Uropetala; species Uropetala carovei. Next base: position 8,720,417 of record JAXCHB010000129.1, read on the forward strand.
ACAGTGGGTGGATCGGATGAGGCGGGGGGAAGGGGGAGCGTTAAGAGGATGGAGGGGGCAGGAGAAGGGTGCTGGATAAGAAACATAAACAGAAGGTCCCCTCAAGGGCATAAAGGGAAGTTTTGCAGGGACCGCAGAGACACCTAGAGTCTTCCTACCGAACTTCCAACTTCTTTCCCACCTCCCCCCCCCCCCCCCCGCCTATTATCTCTCACTTTATCCTGCTCTTGTCCTTCTGTGGGTACCCTTTTCCGTTTCCCTCTCCCTTTCTCTCTATAAATTTACTCCCTTATCCTCTCTTTTAAAAAAAATAATAATGCTCCGTATTATCCACGCGTTATTTTTTCTTTCGCGGTTTAGGATTACTTTTTTATCTTCCTCGCCACACGACGCTGAGAAATTTTCCGTAGGAATTTAAGTAAGACAAACAACGCATATTTTCAACCGGAAGAAATAGCCCTTCTCTCTTAAGTTTGCTTGCATTTAAAAAAAATGTATCGAAACTTTCTCTTCGAATTTTGTAAATACAAACGTTCGCAGCTACTTTCGCATGCGTAAATAAATGGTGTAAATGTAATTTTCTCCAAAGTGCGAATATATGCTAATTCCTCTCGGCTCTTTCAAAATGAAATTTTTTTTAACACGAACATGACGCGTGAAAAAGCGAGATTTAGTTATGTAAATGCTCCGGGATTTCGAGAAAGGTTCTAAAAGGAACAAATAAATTCTTTTCTTTCAGGTTTTTTCTCATTCTCTCTCTCTCCTCCTCGCGTTCTCCCAATAATCAAATCCGAGAGCAAACTTATATTTTTTCCTCTCTACCTCGCCCTTATCCAGCACTTTTTAATACATCCGAGCCCCAATCATGGGCTCAGTCCTTGTTTACCAAGGTTCTTTCACTTTTACTTCCTCTCATACCCATTCGAAGAGTGTAATTTGAAATAAAAGAGCCGGAACTTTCGCTCTAATTCCTAAAGTTTTTATTTCTCAAACGAGGCCTTTTGAGGAAAAGGGGGACGAGCACAAAAATAATATGTACCCACCTAAAAAGGGTAAAAATCCACGAGCGAAATGAGGAAGAATGTGACGCATAATAAATTCCTCGACGAAAACGCCGCAAGAAACTTCTAATCTACAAGTGCTGACATCTATGTCCGCCACGAGAATTACACCTCCCCTTTCGTAGAACTGCACCGAAATTACCTAACTGCGAGACAAAGATATCCCCGGCGTTACGTTTTTTTTCCTCCTTCCCTACCTTCGCCTTACTTAACACACTTGGGAAGTTTTAAATGTCGCCATTAAGCCGTTCGCTTCACTCTCGACATTTTTCCTAGCCTTCCTTTCTCCCTTTCGCGCATCACCCGAACCCTCGCTAAACTTATCTCAATTTCTCTCTGTCTCTGACACACTAACGCCGACTTATCCTTAGCAGTATCGTTGCGTATCTCTCCTCTTCCCTCCTTCCCTCCTCCGCCCCTTCACTTCCTCATTATTCCGCTCGCTTTTATCGCTTCAACTGTTTTCCCTCTCTCCCTTTTTTTTCTCTTTCCCCCTTTTCTCCGCCGTATTCTTTAAACACCGCCTCTCTCTCCCCTCTCGTTTGATCTCCCTCCTCTATTGCGTCATCAGCACGCTCGTATTTTCTTTGCTAGAATGTTAAAGGATCTCCTAAACTATTCTCTCTCTCTCGTTTCCCTTCTTTTCGCTATTTTTCTTGCTGTCTCTTCCACTCCATTCCATCTTTATCTCCCCCCCCCCCTTGCGCTCCCAGATTTTTTATTCCCATTTCCTCCAGCATGCTCCTCGTCGCTTGTAAATCAACACTTCTACTCGCTTTTCCAATCTGTCTCTCATCCCAACACCTTTTCCCAAAATATTTTCCTCGCCTCATCCTATTCTTCCTCGTCCTTCCCTTCTCCTTTTTCCTTCCGCGACCTTAAAACATTCACTCAAGACCTCTCTCGCTGTAAATACGCGGCTTCATCTCGCTCTTTTTTTCCTCTCTATCTTGACCGTTTTCTTGATGGATGTTATCTCGTTCTGCTCGTCACTGGTCTCCTTTTTCGCCTTCGTTTTATCCCCCTTTCTCTCTCTACTCTTCTTCATTGCTTCCTTCTCTTCTTCGCCTCCTCCGAAAGTGTTTTTTTTCCACCACCAGACAGGAAGGGAGATTTTCACATTTGGGTTTTTCCCCCAATCCGACTTACATCCTTTATTTGCTGTTCTGTGTGTGTTTAGATATTTATCCTTACTGTCGTAACCAACATGCCTCCTTCAATTGAAAACTCGTACTAGTTTGGGGACTTTCGCTATATCTGCCGGTGTTTGCTTCGAAATTACGAGTTGAGTCTTAATTAATGACGTCCTGCACCAATCACGGATGAGTTAAGATGCTTAATAAGTCCAAACGTCCCGCGAATAAAGTCTAACACCTATCTACAAAACCGTTACTCTTTCATACCCTTTCTATTTTATGTTTTAGTTTTATATTGAATGTATTTACCATTTAGGGGTTTCGCAGGTTTTTCACACCTTCTAAGTGAGTGTTTTCCTGCGTGGGTTTTACTAGTTAGGACAAGCATGCTCTTATCTAGGTTTTCCCCACAAATTTACATGTCTTAAAGTTACCATTTCTCATTATGTTCGACTTTTATACTGTTCTGTACTCTTGTAATGTTGTATTCTAACTTCAGTTTAAACTATCTATATCGACGAAGGGTTAAATGTAAGAATGGACCTTATGGTCTAAATTTCGCCCGGATAAAAACGTGTATCTATCTACCTCCTTTCTCCCCTTTTACTATCAGCTCTCTTATCTTATTTTCTCAATCTTCTCTTTTCCTCCTACTTCCTCTCATTTCTCACCCTCTTTTTTAAATTTTTAATCGCTTCCCTTACTCTGCACGTTTGTACCCTTCCCCTCTCCTATCTCCTACATGTTGGCTAGAGAGCTTAGCTGGTTTTAAGCCATCCGACGCGCAAATGCGCAAGGCGTGTTCGACTAGAGGTCAAGTACGGAGTTTTTTTTCACACTACGAAGGGATTATTCGCTGGTTTCTTCTCACTTCCCCTCCCTTCGTGCGTATTTTCCTGCCTAGGGAGTTTTTCTACGATGAAAAAGAGTGTTCACTCACATTTCTTTAATTCCCTCACAAACCTCAAACCCATGAGTTTGTTTTGATTCTTCTATCTCTCCTGTCAATAGCATGTAAATAATCAAATATGTATGTACATATGATTGAAACAGCGGTACGTTTCTTTATCATCTATGTAAGTAAATATGTAAATGTCAAGAGCAAAACTGCATTATATAAGTATTAAATATACTAAAGGGCTATTTATTCCAAATGTAGCACGAATAAAGACAATAGAATCAACAATATCGTCTTATGGCGGAAAAGACCAAGAAAAAACAACTAAAAATAAAAAAATTGAAAAGAGTATATTTATCTAAGGCTTAGACCTTAGATTATAAGGTATCTCCTATAACCACCAGAAGATTATGAGGAACGGGATGTGCATGTTGGCCACAATGCAGCTTTCTTCAGTGGCGATTCGCTGAAAGTAGATTCTAAAACGAACCCTGTGGTTGTTATTGGAAGATAATTAATTTTCTCATTTTTTTAAATTTTTAATAGTTTACTAGCTGCCCATTCAGCTCCGAAATCGGAGCTGTGTTAGCTGCCTATAGGCCTCTGTGAGACTGCAGCTCTGTGAGCATTATAGTAAGCAAGGCCTTCCGCTGCCTAACCCGCAGTGCTGCCACGTTCGGCCGTTATTGGTATTCCTTACTACGTACACATCTTAGCCTTTATATATATATATATTGAACGAATAATAATTCTATGTCTGTTCGTCTCTCTTCTCTTCCTCTCTTTTCCATTTATCTCATTCCACACATCCTGATCATTTATTCCCCACAATCTTCCACCATTTTCTCACTCCTTTCTCTCATGTTTTTACTTTCCATTCTCTTCCCTCCTCCGTCATCCATCTTTCTTTTTTCACTTCCACTTTCTCCTATTCCCTCCAAATTTCTCCCCCTTTCCCCACATTTTTTTTATCGTGCCAAAAATGCACCTCGTATTTCTCTCCCTCGTTCCTCCAAAATCACCGCATTCTCCCTTCTTTTTTTTTGCTCGGCTAATCTCCAATTACCACGCTCGCATTCTCCTCTACCTTTCCTTCACTCGCGTCCCCCTTATAATTTTCCATTTTCTCCTCCCACGCCCATTCGTTGCACGTTTACCCCCCCCCCCCCTCTCTTCTCCGGGAGGAGAAAAAAAAAGTAAACTCCTTCAGAGCCCTACTCCAGAAACTCTTAATACACGCCTCTTTTAGGCCCTCTCTATTTCTTTCTCTCTCTCTCTCTCTCTAGTTTCCACAATTTCCTTTACTCACATTACACTCTCCACCTTCTCTGCAACCCACTCAACTTTCTGTCCTTCTCTATTTCCTTCCTCCAATCTGGTCTCCTCTCTCTCTCTCTCTCTTCTCGCTCTCTCTCGCTACCCCCACACTCTCTCTTCTATCGAGCAGAGAAGGGCAGAAAGCCGCCGCAAAGGTTCTTTCAACCCGTCTACTGCCCAGGAATATTTCTGTTCGCGATAGTGGCGAAGAAAGGAAAGGGATAAAGGAGGAGTGTGTGTGTATATGTGTGTGTATATATGTGTGTGTGTGTATATATATATATATATATATATATATATATATATATATATATATATATATGCTGCGTGGGAGAGCTAAATTGGGAGATAAGGGGATAGCTCTTGTGAGAAAGAGAGAGAGAGAGAAGGAAAATAGGAGCTAAAGGAAGGGAGTCAACAAACGGATGGAAATGGAAAAATGAAAACATAACAGAGAGAGAGAGATACGAGATGACACGAGAGGAAGAAGACGGTAAAGAGGAAATGTAAAAGGATAAAAGAGCAAAAAAAATCGTGGAGAATAAAGTGTGGGGAAAAAAGCAGTAGAAGAAACGTAGAACGGCACACACGCGAAAAAAAACAGGCAACTTTCGGAATTGACGGTTTTATTTGTATTATTGAAGTCACTGCACAATATATTAATGCATGCAGCTCATCCGTGAATTATAAAATAAATGTTACTTGGAGAGACTATAAAGAAGTTAAATATAGAACAACGTTTATCTGTTAGCTAATTTTCCTTCCCCGCTTACAAAGTAATATGTAAATATTAGCGAAGATTACCCTCCGTTAGAGGTTGAGCTGCTAGAGATTGGATTTGTTTACGCCTTTTTCGTAAGGTTTTTATGAATTTTAACCCAATTTCAGTTTTTTAATGCACTGGATTTCAGCAAGTAGATAATCTTTTCTTGACATTCACAAATAGAAAATATCCTGTTCGTTTTTTTACATGCGCATTTGTTAAGCCGATTTCTGGACTTTTTACTGTATCATTAAGATACGCTGTAAAGAGTATGCGTAGCATCTCACAAGAGAGCAAATGACTAATTCAGAGTGCTACACAGATCGGGAAATAAAGGGTAGGAGTGGTGTTGAAGAGAAAATAGGATAGCAGTGAAACAGTAAATGCAGAAATTAGAACTCAGAAATATATTACAGAGAGAACATAAAGAAATACATAAAAAATAAACGGAAGTGCTAAATTAGCAAATGCAACTGAAACAAAGAAATGGCTGTAGAACAGATTGAGCTAAAGTAAATACGTGTCAGATGAGGAAACAAAAAGTAATAGGCCAAAAGGAATCAAAGAGAGGAAGACAAAAATCTGATGTGGCAAACACATGACTTTCTCCATATTTGGGGTATAGATATATAAATTATTATGAATAGCATTATAAGGAAAAATTATTATTTTCTATCGCAAAAGAATACAGTCGTCCTTATTGCCGTAAATTACGTATATTTTGAATATGTTTACAGAATTCACCGCTACATGGTGGTGGCGCTGTATACTGGTATTAAGATAAAGCGAAATATATCCAAAATGGATGGTTCTACGAACATTTGTTTCAAACAAAACTTGGAAGAAATATTATTTTCTACAACTTTGGTCCTCACGAAGATTACCAATAACGACGTTTTTAAGGAGATATTTGATGGAAATCGAAAAAACCGATTATTTTTTATAATTAATTCCTAAACAATAACTGCTATGGAAAATTGTTTGAAATAAAGATGTAGGAAATTATTTTTTATACATTTTTTGTAATGGTCAATGTATACAATAATGACGTATCATCGGAGAAATATCGCAAAAACCGAATCAGGTTTCCAATAAACCTCGACTTCCGGTTAACCGCTATTCTCCAAAAACTAATCAGTTCTTTGTGCTCACGCTAAAGTGTTATATATGAAGTTTGGTAACGATATGGCAAGTACTTTTTGAGTTGGACCGCCCACAATCACATACACACACACACACACATACATCATTCCAAAAATAGTCTAAACGTGTTCTAGGGACCTCAAAACGTGTATTTCCGTTGAAATCTCGAAGTCGATTTTTTTCTTTATCACAATACTTTCCCATTACTACTACTGGAGAAGGTAAAAATAGACACGTATGTTACAACGACAGAAAATTAGGAGGACAGAAGGGATAATGGAAGAGAGTAAGTAACAGTACGGAAAAGAAATAGAAGACAAGTGAAAGCGGGAGAAAGAAGCCACTGATGTTCGAAGTACAGGGAGGAGACAGACAATCAAAACGGAGAGGAAATGAGATACTGAGGTAGTGAGGGAGAGAGAAAGGGAGAGGAAAACCGGGACAGAAGGGAGAGAGAGTGAAATACAGTAATCGGAGAAAGTGGGAGAGAGAGAGAGGATGGTTGAGTGGGAGGAAAGCGGAGAGGGAGGGACAGGGGAGGGAAAGAGAAGAGAGAAAATGAGAGAACGAAAGGGATAAAAAGAGAGAAAAAGGGGCAGAGAGGGAAAGGGCGAAAGGGAGGAAGAGATAGGGGCATCGGCGTATCCAAAGAGGAGGGGGAGGGGGGCGATCGCTCTTCCCCCCCCTCCCCTTGGATATTGTTTAGGGGTAGCAAAACGGGAAGCCGAGAGGGTTGCGATGCTGCAGGAGGTTTTCCCCAAATAGGCTTCACTGCGATAATTATTATACTATTCTATCGCGTAGCATGGTTTATTAATAGAAAATAATTTCGACAAGGATTTAGCGTATAAATTTAAAATATTCCCCACCCCCATGGAAAAATAGTCGATAATCGCCTCCCCCTTTTGGGAAGTTTCTAGATCCGCCCTTGGGTAGGGGGTAAGGAGAGGATGGGGGATAGGGAGAGATAGGGGGGGAAGAATAGAGATAGGAGGTAAGAAAAAGAGGGATGCATTGAAGGATGGAAAAAGAGGGAGAGAGAAGGAAAGTGCGAAAGGGAGAAAGAGGGAGGAAGGGATAGGGGTAAGGAGAGAGGAGGGATAGAGAGGGGGAGATGGAGAGAGGAAGAGAGAGAGGTAAGGAAAAGAGGGATACAATGAAGGAGGGAGAAGAGAGACGGGGGGGGAGGGAAAGGCGAGAGAGGGAGAGAGGACGAACGAAGAAGAGAGGAAGACACAGAGAGAGAGAAAACGGAGAGGTCCGTAGGAAGGGAACGACGACAGGAACCAGAGAGACAGACAGACAGACAGACAAACGACTTTATTTCGGGCGAAATTGAGATTACATAGTCCCTTCTTACATTTAACCCTAGAGATAGAGAGAAAGGAGGAGGAGGTTGCTAGTTTCGTGTGAGCTGGGGGTCGGTTGAAGAAGCTTCGGAGTTGTGGAAGTGAAAAGGAAGGAAGACCGTACGAGAGACTTTTGAGTGCGGTGGAGATAAGAAAGCGTAAAGGGGGGAGTCCTTTAGGATGAAGGAAATGGAGAAACTCTCCTTCCATATCTCTCTCTCTCTCATGACGCGGAATGGCCGAGGGTGGGGAGTTTGGGTTTTGAGGAGGTATATAGAGAATGGGAGCGGGTGAAAGGCAAGAGAGTTCTCTCTTATGAGTTTGTATTGAGTGTATGAGCCTTCTCGTTGAGGTCCCGAGGAAGAAAGGAACTTCTGAAGAGAAATGTAAACGAAGATGGAAAATAAGGGGTCGATAGATATATATATATATATATATATATATATATATATATATATATATGTGTGTGTATTTATTTATTTATTTATATATATATATATTGAGGATATTAAACATTTGGCTTCATAGGGGAACATCATTAGTTAAGATCAAGTAAGAGATGGCCCCGGTAAAAGTGTGTATCCAATCTGGATAAATGATTGCCGATGATCTACTTCAGCGGCTACCGAGCGTTTTTTGTTTTCATTTTATTTTTCACGTAAACATTTACGCGACTTTTCCTACCGCCTAACTCGAAAACGTGCTTTAGAAATTCATTAAGTGCCTTTTTCCACGGTAGTTTAAAGAGCGCGACAGCATTGAAATTAGCGCAACGAATTATAAAATATAAACGAAGAAGTTAAATGAATCTGTTCGGACAAAATAGCGAGGGAATCATCCGGTTTTAATATTCCTCTCTTACCATTAGAGATTCGTGTCCGTATTAGTTTTTGGAGATTTTAATTTGAAAAACAGGGCAGGTTACCGTTTTTATATCAATTTATCCTCCCGTTAAAGGGGCTGCGTGATTTGCTGGGAAGATGCGTTCCAGAAAAGTTTTCCGCTAAAATCACATCAAAAGTTTAAAATTTTTCACAAAATTCTGAAACATTCCGCGAATAAAACTTAAGATTGCCAAATATAAAACAATTGTTTACCATATTACCTAAGATATAATAGATACAACGCAAAATAAAATAACAAACGCATCGGTGAGTGGAAATACACCACAATTTGAAACAATTATGAAATAAGAATATTCATCGAAATACCTAACGTATAGACGCGAACCTTCCATACAGAATATAACAATGTAATGTAATGTGATACTAAAGAAACCGACGCATTTCGACGAATTTTGATTCCTTCTCGGATCCAGCTTCCATACGACTGATTACAAATGTTTGCGTACACATCACGACACCAGCTGGCGCCACGAGTCACTGAGAAAAACGTGCATCGTGACGCCATGTGTCACTGCATGGGTTAAATATCACGTACTGAGCGAGAAACTGTGGTAATTATAGCTATTTTACGCTAAATGCTGGTACATAGCTACTAATATCGTCGGCCTTAGTAGAGGGGTGGTTATCGCTTCTAGCTCCCACTGCAAAGAATCCCGGTTCGAATCTTGACGACTGTCGTACGTGCTTGTCATAAATCTATTATAATGCATGTAATTTGGGAACCTCTGTTATATTATTATGATTAATATTTAAAATAATGCAGATGAAAAGACGTCGAATGACGTAAGATTCGTCACTAAACGCTTAGTTCTTGACTAATTTTCGCAATGAAAACACGTGTGCGCATCGACATTTTCAGTTCCTAGATATCCCCTGAACCGCAAAATCACGATTTGGAACACCGTAAATGGTAATATATAAAACGATGGGGGAAGTGTCTCATTTTCCATTTCTGCGAGAATGGACCGTAGGGCAAAATTATTTTACTCTGCCTTTGACCACAGGACGTACAAACAAATAGTAATACAAATAGTAATTTTTAGAATATACTATAAAAAAGTGTGATTTTTTTAATGTGGTCAAAAAATTATGCGATAAAAAGATAAAACCGGTCACTATTGTGGACAGCGCGAATAAGAAAAACCGCGAATAAGCAAAACTGCGAATGGCAAATCCGTGGATGGCAAAACCGCGAACGGTGACCTACCTGTCCGCTGGCATATCAATTCGATTACCGTAGTAAACCCACAGCAAATGACAGTATCGATATCGACCGCGTTCAATTATCTTTAAAAGCACGAGGGATAAGAAAAAAAAATTACTCCAAAAGCTTGCCGTAGAAACTGATAGGAAACCTATGGAAAAAATTATTTATTTATCCGATATCTTGCATTAAAAAGAAGCCCGGCCGCTTGCGGGAAGATGAAAAACTAAAACGGTATCGATAACACGCCTTTTAGTGTCGTCCTATACTAAAAAGATAAATAAAAAACTTCAAAATATTTATGGAAAAGAGGAAGATGAAAGCAAACCCACTCGAAAAAAATTAACAGAAATTACATTAAGGAAACCAACCCAGGTAAGATATCTTTAGAAGAAAACAAAAAATCCTCCGTCATAATTAATGACCGCGAGAAGACGGAAAAAAATCGCCCTTAGGGGAAAGTGCGCCTTCGGTTCGAACTAGAACGAGAAGGAGTATGAGGCGAGAAATGGCGGGCCATAAGGGGTGAAGAAGAAAAAAAGAAAACTTTTTTCCCCGTGTGGGTTTTAGGATAGAGGAAGATAAAGTCATGCTCCTTGGAACCAATTTATCATCCCCCACTCGAATAACCCGAGTTCCATTTCGCCCCTACGCTCCCACCCCCTTTTTTTTACCGAAGCCCTTGGGAGACCTTAAACCACACGAAAAACCCTTCCCCAAACCCTCCCCTCATTTCTCCACCCCATCCATCCCACGTCACAACTTCCCTCCCTCCTCCCCTCCCCTCTCCTCCCGGTTTTCCTTCCTCCTTCTGCCTCATTGGTCTCTTCCATTACCAATTTGTCCTATTCGCCACCTTCGCTCCTAACAGCTTTTTTTTTTACCGCCAAACCTCTCTCTTTCTCCACCTTGCCTCATAACCCCCTCCTCCTCTCTCTCTCTCTCTCTCTCTCCATCGTCTTCTACTTCGCTTAGCCATCCATCCTAGCTTTTACCACATGTTCAACAAAACGTCCATACCCATATGGATCTCCTTTTCACCTTCTCTCTCTCTCTCTCTTTCCTCTCTTTCACTCCTTCCTCGCCTCCCTTCTTCCTATTACCACTCCGATTTTTTCCACGTTCCGAAAACAAGGTTCCCGTTTCAGGTCTCCCCCCTCCCCCCCACCTACCCACTATAGAAGATCGACTACCCCTTCTCCCTGACCAACCAACCCAGAAAATGCCCCCGACTAATTTTCTCCCCGCTTGTTTTCTTTAGACAAACAGATTGGCGTCTTTTCAACCCATCTCCCACCCACTCCCAGCGGGAAGCCGAAAAGAGGAGGGTATTTTTTTTTCTTCTGAGCGACTCCATCCGGGGTAGAAATACATACACACAAACACACACACATAGTGTAATTGTGTATATATATATATAGAGAGAGAGAGAGAGGGAGGGAGGGAGGGAGGGAGGGAGGGAGGGAGGGAGAGAGAGAGAGAGAGAGAGAGGGAGGGAGGGGGAGAGAGAGAGAGGGAGGGAGGGGGAGAGAGAGAGAGGGAGGGAGTGAGAGAGAGAGGGAGGGAGAGAGAGAGAGAGGGAGGGAGGGAGAGAGAGAGAGAGTGGTTCCCTCAATAATTACGTTGCCCTCCACCTCGCAACGCGCGGGTTCCCCGATGTCGCAACCGAATTTTGCGCGAACATCGACCGTATCATTATTTTTTTTCTTTCGGTGTTTTTGAAGCCTCCGATATCTCATAAAAACCATGTCTCCCGTAATTGAATCGTCGACTTTATGCCAGGCCGACCTTCGTTGCTCTTCGGTGGAAAAAAACGATCGTAATTAGTTTTCCGCAGATTCGTTTTTTTCCTCTCTCTCTCTCACGAACGAACGAACGAACATCAAAGGAGCGGCACGTAACGTATTTACATCCGAAGTAAACTGTCTCTACCTTGAATTTTGATAGTGCTATCTGGGTCAGGTTTCCTCCGACGGTATCGTGGCCCTCGGGTGAAGCGTCGAGAGAAAATGAAACGAAGAAAAAGACGATGCCTTATTGCTCCGATGAAAGACGAACGAAGCATATTAATCAGCCGTAAACTGAAATAGGGAACACTTCGGTACGTTATTAAAAACAAGTTCTCGTTGACTAATATATATATATATATATATATATATATATATATATATATATATATATATATATATATATATATATATATATATATATATATATATATATATATATATATATATATATATATATATATATATATATATATATATATATATATATATATATATATATATATATATATATATATATATATATATATATATATATATATATATATATATATATATATATATATATATATATATATATATATATATATATATATATATATATATATATATATATATATATATATATATACAGTGGAACCTCCAATAACGGACACTCTCACTAGCGGGCACCTCTTGATAAAGGGCAGATTCTTCAGGTCCCGGAATTCCCTATATTCCATACAAGTAATTTTACCTCTCATTAACGGTCACTCTGAATAGCGGGCGCGGGCAGGGGATTTTTCCACTTTCCCTCCCTCGACCCTCTCAATAGCGGTCAGTCACGTAAGATAGTCATGGTTCAGGTATAAATTACCCTGCTTTCAAATAGCATTTTGCAGTTAGTTTATGGCCAAGTGAGTGTTAACATGGCAAACAAACGTAAGTGGCTTACACTCGAAGAAAAAGTGAAGATTTTGGAGGATCACGAGAGAACGAATTCTAGTCATCGCCAGTTAAGTCAAAGGTAAGTCAAGTCTTTTTTTTATTTTGTATTCATATGCACTTTTTAAAACTTGAATGCAGTTAGTAAAATTTTCACTTTGCACTAATTTAACTTTTCGCGATTTTTCCAGATATGCGATTGGGAAAACACAGGTAGCGAACATTTTAAAGGACAGGGAGGAGATTTTAAAACTCTGGCGTGAAAACGGAAATCACCATGCGAAAAAGAAGCTCAAAAGTAACACGGAAATAGATTCAATCGTTTTCCAGTGGTTTTGTGCCGCCAGAAACAAAAATCTTCCCCTATCAGGTCCTATAATTCAAGAGAAGGCGCTGGAAATCGGTAAAGAATTACAGTTAGAAAGCAGCTTCAAGGCATCTAATGGCTGGTTGGAGAAATTTAAAGTTCGGCACAATATTAGCTGTAAGGCAATCAGTGGAGAATCGGCCGATGTTTGCGAAGACACAGTCTCTGAGTGGCAAAGCAAGCTTAGAAAATTTTGTGAGGGATATAAGGAAAGAGACATTTACAATTGTGATGAGACAGGTCTCTTTTATAAAGCTTTACCAAGTAAAACTTTGTGTGAGCGAAAAGATCCGTGCTGTGGAGGAAAAGCTGCGAAGCAGAGAGTAACCATTTTATTTTGCGTAAATATGATTGGAGAATTCGAGAACCCTGTAATCATAGGTAATGCTAAAAATCCGAGATGTTTTAAGGGAGTCCGATTTGAGCATTTAGACATGACCTGGAGGTCAAATTGTAAATCGTGGATGACGACTGAAATCATGACGGAATGGCTTCATGTGTTTGACCGGAAAATGAAAAGAGAGAACCGTAAAGTTATTCTATTCTTGGATAACGCTACTTGCCACCCGCAACTTGACTTGGAAAACGTTAAGTTAATTTTTTTGCCACCTAACACCAGTTCCAAATGTCAGCCTCTTGATCAAGGAGTAATAAAAACTTTTAAATGCTTATACAGGAAAAAAGTGTTAAGACATCTGTTATCTAAAATGGACTCAGCTCTCACAGTTTCAGAGCTTACTAAAACCGTGACTGTCTTAGATGCTATAATATGGACAGTTCCAACCCTTAAGGAAATAAAGGCCGACACGGTCCGTAAGTGTTTCATAAAGGCAGGATTCGGCAGTGACTGTGGCACTCTTAACCAGCCGGAAGAACTTGAAACATACGAGGAACTGCAGCATCTTATTACAGAAACAATGTCTGAGGATGCGATTAGCGCTGAAGAGTTTATTTGTTTTGACAACGTAATGCTTACGACATGTAATGAAACCGACATCAAACAAATCATAGCTTTTAGCGCAAAAAATAAAGAAGACGAAGAATGCGACGAGGACGAGTTTGACAGCAGAACTATGGAGGAAGAAGGTGCTCCTAAAACTTATAAAGAAGCTATTCAATTAATTCGTAAACTAGAAACGTTTGTTCGAAACGAAGAAAATACTCATAGTTTGAAATTATTAAGTGAAGTGAAAATTGATTTTGAAAAACACAACGCTTCTAAATTAAATAAAATGGTGCAAAAAAATATCGATGAATTTTACAAAAAAAACTGACGAGCCACGGATTGTGTTGCTTTTTTTAACAAATGTAATGATGATTGCTTTTATTATAACTAATTAAAATATGTAATATATATTAAAAATTACTAAGTATGTACAATGAACACGTTCACATATATGTATTCCTAAAATGTTTATGTATTTTTCGTTGTTGTGGTAACAAAATTAAATAAATACGTTACTTCGTATGTGCACTTATCATTGTTACCAAAAATCATTTACTTAGCTTATTATTTAATAAGTACAAATAAGTAAATAAAATTATTCTTTTACGCAGAGCCCCTCAAAGTTTTTCTTGTTTGGGGGAGGTGGTCCTCTCCCAATAACGGGCACCTCCCAATAGCGGGCAGAAATTCAATTCCCCGCTGGTGCCCGTTATTGGGAGGTTCAACTGTATATATATATATATATATATATATATATATATATATATATATATATATATATATATATATATATATATATATATATATATATATATATATATATATATATATATATATATATATATATATATATATATATATATATATATATATATATATATATATATATATATATATATATATATATATATATATATATATATATATATATATATATATATATATATATATATATATATATATATATATATATATATATATATATATATATATATATATATATATATATATATATATATATATATATATATATATATATATATATATATATATATATATATATATATATATATATATATATATATATATATATATATATATATATATATATATATATATATATATATATATATATATATATATATATATATATATATATATATATATATATATATATATATATATATATATATATATATATATATATATATATATATATATATATATATATATATATATATATATATATATATATATATATATATATATATATATATATATATATGCTTAAGGAAAAGGAAAGGTAATTATAAAGGTGGGTGGCAACAAGGTGTTGGAGGAAGCCCAGTGGACACTTACCAAAGCTGGAGAGCCGCTGAGGGCACTGAAAACACGCGAAAAACAGGAACACACGAAAAACAACACAAATTTGTGTAGTTTTCGTGTGTTTATGTTTTGTGTGTGTGTGTATACATATATATTCATATGTGTGTGTGCCTTACATTCATTTTTTGAGAACTATTTGGTATTATTGAAGACATAAACTCAAGTAACTGTACGAAATTTGATCAAAATCGTTAAAGCCGTTTTTGAGAAAATCGAATTGTTGTTAAAAATGCGTATAGTAAACTTCCCTTAATTATTGAGCAATGTAAACCATTTCTTCATAGACTTTGGTCTGTATGATAATATGCCTAAGTACGAGATTTTATTCATTTATGGTCTACCATTTAGGCTGTAGAGCCAGTAACAGACAGAGGGTATTGCGAAAACCACTTTTTTGGATTCAGCGACACCTGAAAAGTATATTTCCGTTAAAATCTCGAGGTCGAATTTTTTCGTGATTACAATACTTTCTCTATATGTATATGAGAAAGTAAAATCGAAATGAAGTTATAGACTACCTCGCATATATTCTATATTGTTTATTTAATTTTAAAAATAAATTCATCATAATGATGAAGGATGAAAGCTGGCTCTAGGCCATCTGCAAAGACCTTATAATTTTTTACCCTGTTTGGGGAAATAATTGGGCAAAACAGCCAATTAAAAATCGAAAGTTTTTAATATCGTATTCTTTTCATCGCTTGTGACCAAGCATCTTCAGTCTTGTCAAATTTCAAGTCTCTAACTCTTCTGGAAACGCCTTAAATTATAAACATCGTATGGATCAAAATAGCCCCGAAAAATTGGAATTCATATAATATCGGATTATATCCCTCGATTGCAACCGAAAACCTCTAATGGTGCCATATTTAAAGTCCGTAGTTCATCTGGAAGTGCCTTGTAATTTAAAACTCGTTTGGGGCAATAATGGGGCACAATGGCCCCGAATAATTGGAATTCGTATAATCTCGGATTATATCCACCGATTGCAACCGAAAACCTCTAATCGTGCCAAATTTCACGTCTTAAGCTCATCTGGAAGTTCCTTGTAATTTTAAAACTCGTTTGGGCCAATAATGGGGCAAAATAGCCCCGAAAAATAGGTATTCATATAATATCGGATTATATCCATAAATTTCAACCGAAAACCTCTAATCGTGACATATTTCAAATCTGTAGCTCATCTGAAGTGCCTAGTAATTTTAAAAATCGTTTGGGGCAATGATGTGGCAAAACAGCCCCAAAATGGGGATTATATCAATATCAGATTTCTTTCATTAATCGTAGTTTAATATTAATGGCATTACAATATAAGCCTCTGATTCCCATTAAAAGATTACCCATATGAAAGCATTAAGCTCGTTGCCTAGGCAGCCGATTGTTGCCACCCAGAAAAATTACCACTTTTTTCGATAAAAATTATAAATTTACGTTAATTCCACTCGGATTTTATTTCTGTCTTCAAAAATATGAAACTAAAATTTATATCATATCCGATAGATTAAATCTCGAGTTCGAATCTTGAGGGGAAATAATTTTAAAATGGAAATATAAAAACCTCTGTACCGTTTTACATATTTCTTATGGAGCTAAGGGGGCCAAAATAGCCCCTAAAAATGGCATTACGACAGTTTTGGATTTTTACTTTCTCATATACGAAGTATATTGAGAAAGTATTGTAATCACGAAAAAATTCGACCTCGAGATTTTAACGGAAATATACGTTTCGGATGTCGCTGAATCCAAAAAATTGGTTTTCGCAATACCCTCTGTCTGTTACTGGCTCTACAGCCTAAATGGTAGAGCGAAAATGAATAAAATCTCGTACTTAGGCATATTATCATACAGAGCAAAGGCTTTGAATAAATGGTTTACATTGTTCAATAATTAAGGGAAGTTTATTCTACGCATTTTTAACAACAATTTGATTTTCTCAAAAATGGCTTTAACGATTTTGATCAAATTTCGTAAAGTTATTTGAGAATACGTCTGCAATAACACTACATAGTTTATTTTGCTCAAAGAATGAATATAAGGCTAGTTTATTCTTGGGCAACTTTAAGATAAATTCTGTTTTCTAAAAACCGGCTGATGCGATTTTCATTTTCTAAAGATAACTAAACGACGCATTAGTATATGAGAAAGTTTGTACAATGTATGTTGTACCGAATTTTCCCTTCGGTTGGGACCAAAAAACTATAATCCTACCAAATTTCAAGTTTCTAGCACATATGGAAGTGTCTCATAATGTATCCTCCTACTCCTCCTCCTATGTCAGAAGCATCTATGTGTGCGTGTGTGTCGTTATTGACATCAAAATATCCTGTAAAATCCTATAATATGTAATATCTTGGCTTTTTGATGCAAAATGTACACATAAATGCTTTCAATATTTTCGGCATCTCCATCGCATATTTTAAGTAAAATTATTTAGGTATAGCCTTGTAACTTAAATTTAACCGTGCCTTTTAATGAATGTTAAATTTATACTTTATTACGAATCAACTTTAATGGCATAAAAAGTTTTAAAAAATGTATTCAAGTTTTAAAAATTCAGTAAATAACACAAATGCATTGAAAACAATAAGTAACCATAGTCCTAGTTTACAGGAGACCTTTCGGTACAAAGGTTTTAAAAATTCGTATTTATTTTCCTAAATCGATTGCATTGATATTCATAAAAGAAAAAAACATAGATGTGCGACATAAGCAGAGCGCCATTTCACAGGAGGACCGATTCTGTTAAAAATAAAATGAACCTTTGACATTTTCTTACCTCGCGCGCTAATTCAATTTTTTTACGAATACCTAGAATGAAAAAAATCTTTTTCGAAAGTTAATAATTTAAAGCAACATTGCATGCACTTGTAAATCTTTCATATCTTTCACGAATGTCTTCTCAAATAAAAAAAAATCTGATGTGGCCAACACATGACTTTCTCCATATTTGGGGTAGAGATAATTAAATTATTATGAATAGTATTATAACGCAAAATTATTATTTCGTATTGTAAAAGGATTACAGTCGTCCTTACTGCCGTAAATTGGATATATTTCGAACATGTTTGCAGAATTCACCGCTACATGGCGGTGGCGCTGTATACAGGAAATTAAGGAAAAGCAAAATATCTCCGAAATGGATGGTTCTACGAAAATTTGTTTCAAACAAAACTTGGAAGAAATATTATTCTCTACAACTTTGGTCCTCACGAAGATTACCAATAACGACGTTTTTAAGGAGATATTTGATGGAAATCGAAAAAACCGATTATTTTTTATAATTAATTCCTAAACAATAACTGCTATGGAAAATTGTTTGAAATAAAGATGTAGGAAATTATTTTTTATACATTTTTTGTAATGGTCAATGTATACAATAATGACGTATTATCGGAGAAATATCGCAAACACCGAATCACGTTTCCAATAAACCTCGACTTCCGGTTAACCGGTATTCTCCAAAAACTAATCAGTTCTTTGTGCTCACGCTAAAGTGTTATATATGAAATTTGGTATTAATATGACAAGTACTTTTTGAGTTAGATCGCCCACAATCACATACATCCACACACATCATTCCGAAAATAGTCTAAACGTGTTCTTGGGACCTCAAAACGTGTATTTCTGTTGAAATCTCTTTTTTCGTGATCACAATATATTTCCTATACTACGTATGGAGATAGTCAAAACGTGTGTACAGGCGGTGCAAGGTTTGAATGTTGCGCCCCTTTCCTAATGAACGTAGACATTGCACAATTTTATAGCTAAAAACTAGTTTACATACAATGTAGAGGTATACCCCTAAATGTGTTGCGCCATAATCGGGTGACTCGATCGCTAAGTCCTTGTCCCAGCTATATGGATTTTACAGTCAAATTAGACAATTAGAAATGTCAGTAAAGAATTATTTGTAATGACTCGACTGGTTAAAAACAATATACCACAGCATCCCCTTTCCACTGTTTTTATTCTATTTTGTGATCAATCGCTCGAAAAGTAAGACTCCATCCAAAACTGCTTATTCCCCTACCGCACAAATTGGAATGACGACAGACAATTGAACATCAATGTGGTTCATTCGAAGAGATTCCCATTCAACTGGTCGGTCATCCAATGAAATTAGGAGCGCGTTCAAAGCAAGCATCAACGCTGCTTTGATCACACAATGCAAAGTACGATTGCTACATTCAGCGACGGGGTCTAAAATTAATTTCAACGCGGTGTCGACGTCAGTGCGCAGATATTCTACTGTGTTAGAGAACTGATTGTGAGAAAGAAATAGTCTATTCGCGTGAGCGAGTTTGCAGTGAATTTATGCGCCAAACGGTTGCGTTATTGGGATTTCTTTTGGATAAATTACTCGATTTCCCACCAGCAAAATAATGTAAAAATAATTTGTAATCCTTTGAATTCCCTTCGGGGAATTATAGTCAAATAATATTAACGTATTCCATGGAATAACTTTGCATAATAAAATTACCTGAAAAGAATTTAAACTATGGTACCAACGTTTGATCACGCATGTATGAACTCACTAAGGAAATTTAAATTTGCACATACACACACGTGTATGTATTTATGTATATAATCTTGTATAAGTTTTTAGGTACTATGTAAAAAATCTGATGTGGCCAACACACGACTTTCTCCATATTTGGGGCATAGATATTTAAATTATTATGAATAATATTACGAGGCAAAATTATAATTTCGTATCGTAGAAGAAGACACGTCCTTGCCGTAAATTACGTATATTTTGAATGTTTACAGAATTCACCGCTACATGGTGTTGGCGCTGTATACAGGTATTAAGATAAAGCGAAATATATCCAAAATGGATGGTTCTACGAAAATTAGTTTCAAACAAAACTTGGAAGAAATATTATTCTCTACAACTTTGGTCCTTACGAAGATTACCAATAACGATGTTTTTAGGGAGATATTTAACGGAAACCGAAAAACCGGTTATTTATAAATAACTCCTAAACAATAACTCCTATAGAAAATTGTTTTAAATGAAAACTGTAGGAAATGACATTCTCTATAACTTTTGTATAGAATTGTATATACAATAATGATGTTTTAACGAAGAAATATCGCAAAAATCGAATTGGGTTTCGAATAAACCTCGACTTCCGGTTATCCTTTATTATCCAAAAACTAATCAGTTCTTTGTGCTCATGTAAGAGTGTTAGATATGAAGTTTGGTAACGATATCGCACGTACTTTTTGAGTTAGAGCGCCCACAATAACATACACACACACGTACACGTACACACACAAACAGACATCATTCCGAAAATAGTCTAAACGTGTTCTAGGGACCTCAAAACATGTATTTCCGTTGAAATCTCGAAGTCGATTTTTTTCATGAATACAATACTTTCCCATTACTACGTATGGAGAAAGTAAAAAGAGATGGATGTATGAAATATAAGCAACTACTGTGACCTAAACAAAAATTACGTCCAACGATTAAAAATTTTCAATACGCAAAAAAATACGTAGTGTCCCTCATCCTGACGAAACATACAAGGTCTTTAAAATCAACCATCGGCCTCCAACAAAGCCATGACGCTTTTCTCTCTCTCTCATTTTATTCCTTTGACCGACTCATATCGTTACCATATTTTCCTTGGATGGCACACATTAAGTCAATGTCAACTCAACGTTAGACCACCGAAAAAAAAGGAAATATGGTAGACACCAAGAGAGAAGAGCACACAAGTCGACAAACAAGCGACATTCACAACGCATCGGCCCACGCGCAACGTTCTGAAACGGTAGAAGGACACAGTTTCGGCGACTCCTTTTCAGAAACCGATTTTGCCTTAAAACAACACGGGACATTCGCGCGAGAGAGCTACCGCTGACTAAACAGCGAAGAGGAAAACAAACTCATTCCTTCGCACTAGTACAAACTGGGAACATCTAGCGAATATCGTTAAATATTGCCACGTGATTGAACTTCGAACGGCAATTACGGGAAATAGGGAGCACTCTCTGTCGCCGAGAGCCGAGGAGAAGGAAGTGATATTTGCTTATCGAGGAAGTTTAATATGCGAGAGAAGGAAAAGAAATTGAGAGAGGATGATAAAAATGGAAATAGACGAAGATGTATTAAAAAATCGGTACAACATACATTGTACAAACTTTCTCATATACTAATGCGTCGTTTAGTTATATTTAGAAAATGAAAATCGCATGAGCCTGTTTTTTAGAAAATCCAATTTATCTTAAAGTTGTCCAAGAATAAACTGGCATTATATTCATTCATTGAGAAAAATGAAATATGTAGTATTATTGCAGACGTTTACTCAAGTAACTATACGAAATTTGATCAAAATCGTCACGGCCGTTTTTGAGAAAATCAAATTGTTGTTTAAAATGCGTAGAGTAAACTTCCCTTAATTATTGAGCAACGTCAACCATTTCTCCATAACCTCTGCTCAGTATGATAAAATGCCTACGTACGAGGTTTCATATATTTTCGTTCTACCGTTTAGGCTCCAGAGCCAGTAACAGACAGACCGACTTACGGTATTGCGAAAACCACTTTTTCGGATTCAGCGACATCTAAAACGTGTATTTCCGTAAAAATCTCGAGATCGAAATTTTTCGCGATAACAATACTTTCTCAATATACTTCGTATGTGAGAAAGTAATAAAAGTTATTAAAAAGGAAGAGAGATGAGGGAGGGAGGGACAGACATTAGGGGGAATAGGAGTGAGGGAGGAAGATGAGGAAATGAAGAGAAGGAGAGAGAGAGAGAGAATGCAAGAGAGGTATTGCGGATAGAAGGAATGAGAAGAGAATGGGAGAGAACTAGGAAGGAAGAGAATGAGAGGGGAAAGAAAGTGGGAGTGGGAGAGAGAGGAAGTGAAGCGATGAGGAAAGGTGATGATAGAGACAGACAGACAGACAAAGGACTTTATTTCGGTCGAAATTGAGACTACATAGTCCCTTCTTACATTTAGAGAGAATAGGAGAGAGGCATTGGGGAGAGCTTAGGGAAAAGGAGATAAATGAAGTACAAATGGGAAGGAGAGAGTGGAAGAAAGATGAGGAAGTAAAGAGGGAGAGAGAGGAAATAAAGAAGGTGGGAGAGAGTGAGAGAGGAGAAAAAGTGAGTGGGTGAGGGCCACAGAGAATGTGGGAGAGTGAGAGACAGATGTTGGGAGAGGGAGAAAGTGAATGGTATAGGGACAGACAGACAGACATACGACTTTATTAGGGCGAAATTGAGAATATATATAGTCCCTTCTTACATTTAACCCTGCGTCAACAATTACAAATGACAATAAAATAGTAATAATAATTTCACAGAAAAGAACCGGAAAAAAAATAAATAAAAATAGAAAAAAAACACGAGGAAAACACCAAAGTACAAATTCGGAAAATTTCTATAAAAAGACAGAGTAATTGCGGTAAAAATCTAGGAAAGACCTGACTTGGCCATCCTAGTAAAAGACCACGCATGAAAACACCCGGGAAGGGAAGGGGGGGAGGGTGGAAAAAACCTGCGAAAACCCCAGAAAATATACATAAAAGAACAATAGTGGAATTACAATAATGGAAGGGAGAGAGGATGGGAGCGAGAGAGAGAGAGAGGGTGGAAGAGATATGATGAAAGAGATGGCGGGGGGAGGAGGGAGGGAGTTGGATAGAGAGAGAGGCGCTTTATAGGAGAGAGACATTACAGAGGGAGAGAAAGAAAGCGACGAATGGACAGAGTAGGGGATTATGAGATAGGGAGAAAGGTGAAAAGATGGAAGAAAGACAGAAGAACAGCGACGAAGAAAGAAAAACTACTACGGGCCGTATTAAAAGAGGCTGAGATCACAACAGAGAGGAAGAGATACAACGAAAAAAAGAGGACACAGGGAAACGGCGAATAAGAGAGATAACCAAAACAAAGACGCCAGAAGGAAGAGGGCAAAAAAGATAATTTACATAAAAAAGAGATAAAAACAAAAACGGACAGATAAAAACGGGAAAAAGAAGAATCTGCAAAAATTAGCATGATACAAAAAAAATGCGCACGAAAAACAGGAACCGGTAAAAAGTAAAGAAAGTCCCTGGAACCTAGGTTCGGAAAACATAGGAAAAGAGCAATAAATGAGAAATAGGAGGAGATGATGGGAAAAGCTTAACGGGAATGGATAACAGAAAGGGACGGGAAACATGAAGAAAACGAAAGATACAAAATGAAAGTACGTTCCCTGCTTGCACCAAAAACGAGCGGATCTCAACGCCGACAAATAAACGAACAAAAGTAATGGAAGTCTTCATTAGAGTAAGCGAATAAACTACCTTCGCATGACCAAACTTCACTACCCTCTCTTTCTCTCCAACACACACACAGACCGAAAACAACCCTTCCTTGTAGATGTCACAGAAGGAGAGCGGACCTAAAAAAAACATTTCCTCCCCCTTACTTTATGTCCCTCCTCCTTCCCTCCCTCCCCCCCCCCCATCAACCCCCTCCTCTCCTCACAAAACCACTCTTACACCCCCCCCTGCAAGCAGGCAGGTCAACAGACTGTTATACTGACATACCCCTCTATAGTATATAACCCGGCTCGGATTTTCTGCGCGGTTTAAAGCAGCGCAATATACCACTGAAAGGAGAAAAAAAAAGGGAGGGCGCGGTTCGATCGTCGACTTTTTTTTCCTTGCTGCTGCTTCCCTCGTATAAACACCTCGGGGCAATTTAGAGAGGAACTCTTCGGCAGGACTCTGGATTTGGCCTTTCCAACCCTTGATGATAAGTCTGGTTAAAGAAGATGGAAAAAGTTTGAAAGACTTTTCAGGACGGGATACACACACACATACATACATACATATATATATATACATATATACACATATATATATACACATACATATATATACACATACATATATATATATATACATACACATACATACATATATATATGTATATATATATATATATATATATATATATATATATATATGTATATATATGTATATGAGGAGGCGATAGACCGTTTCTCGAGGGAGAGGAAGTACGATAATCAAGGCGCGTGGCGACGTAATCTCCGCGCGCACGAGGCGAAAAACCACGCCATTTCAAGCACAATTTCCGCGTTTCCGCTAGATTAGCACGTCGGGACGGACATCCACGGAGTTCGCCCTACGCAAGCAATTTCTACGGGCGATTCGAAACTTTTCGACCTTTTTTTTCCCCCCCGAAGCGGAAACTCCAATTACTGCGCGTGAAGAAATAAAACCGACCCCCTGTCGTTTCCAGCGAAATGGTGAACAAGGCACGAGCGAAAGAACGGTATCGAACAACCAGGAATTCCTAAAAAGCGAGATAAGCATTACAGAGCAAATTATATAGGGCGTTTATTTTTCGACTGTCCCCCAAGTGATGATCCCAGATCCACCATTTCTCATATATAAAATAAGGGGCCCCGAAAAAATGTTTTCCTGTATAATCTCAGAAATATTAAACATTTCGTTTTAAAAACGACGAAGAAAAATTCATCCTTTTTGCTCTGCGATACCTCATTTATTAATGCGATCGTTAAGAAGGGTCAAATAAAGCGGTAGTCGTTAGGTGAGGTTTCACCATATTTAGATTTCAGGGCTCACAATTGTTTAGTCCCAGGGACACCAATTGTTTAGCTCAAAGGGCCCCAGAATGCATAAATCTGCCACCGTTATAGCCGCATTCAAAAATTACATTCAACACCGTAAAAATTAAACAATAATTGCGGTGCATCGTTCGTCCATTCCTATTCACTACAGGAATTCTACCCGTTAATCCCTCGCCGTTACAAACGCCGTGATTTTGTAGAGGGATATCCAAGATATAATACCGAAGCTCGCCGACAAAGACGGAGGATTACATCACAATGGTGCCATGGAAAAGGGTACAAAAGGGTTTCACAGTTTCACCTCTTTCAAAATTCGCGTTTTCCTGTTCATTCTTAAAAGCAAGCGTATTACGTTCATGCGGACGCGGGAATTATTTTCGAGCAATCGCTTCCCGTCGCCGTAAAAAAAAAGACTGGGCGGAGCCCCCTGGTTTCGAATTCCTAAGAGTCCACTTGGACGGAATTCAAAAAAGGGTGTTCGTTCGTTCGAACGAAGAGAGCAGCAGGACTGCACACTCAAAGCCCATAACAACTACACATATGCATATATGCGAGCTTGTACACAGAAAATCTACGAGATAACCGTGACTCACGAAACTGCGCATTTCATTTTCCCTCGAGAGCACCAATAACGGAAAAGTAACGAATAAAATCGCGCGTTTTATCTTCGAATATTTTTATTTTTTTAAAGATGCGCTCTCGATGAAGAGATGGGCGGATGGGAGTAGGAGGGGGAGGAAGGAGATGAGCTGAAGGGAAATGGAACGACCGATGTCGCTGAAAGGAAAACAAGACAATGCGCATGCATTCGTAAAAGTGGAATTGGCATGTTAAACCGGATGCCCCGGCTTATGTGGGACGCCTAAAGTGCATCTCTTATTCATGAGATTCCTTGTATATAATTTTAATTTTTTTTTTGTTGGCCAGGGAAAAACTTGAAGATTATCTAGAATGCCAATTCATTTTATTCTCAAATGTCGGATGAATGGAGCTCGTTAGACATCTCGCTCGGAAGAAAACGGACGTGTGTTTGCACACATATAATAAATAGATTTACGTAAAAAATACACAATTAAAAGAAAATGAAGCGCGTTCTTCTTCTTCTCGTCATCATGCCGAAGAAATTATCTTTTTATGTCATGCGAGTTATTTTATCTTTCAAGTTCATCATCAGTGCCTTTTCAAAAAAATCGGTACAACATACATTGTACAAACTTTCTCACATGCTAATGCGTCGTTTAGCTATCTTTAGAAAATGAAAATAGTATCAGCCGGTTTTTAGAAAATCCAATTCTTTTCAAGTCCAAGAATAAACGATCCTTATATTCATTCATTGAGGAAAATGAAATAGGTAGAATTATTGTTGATGTATACTCAAGTAACTGTACGAAATTTTATCAAAATCGTTTGAGCCGTTTATGAGAAAATCAAATTATTGTTAAAGTTGCCTAGAATAAACTAGCCTTACATTCATTTTTTGAGAAATATGAACTATACAGTATTATTTAAGACGTAAACTCAAGTAACTGTACGAAATTTGATCAAAATCGTTAAAGCCGTTTTCGAGAAAATCAAATTGTTGTTAAAAATGCGTAGAATAAACTTCCCTTAATTATTGAGCAATGTGAACCATTTCTTCAAAGCCTCTGCTCTGTATGATAAAATGTCTAAATACGAGATTTTATTCATTTTCGCTCTACCATTTAGGCTGCAGAGCCAGTAACAGGTAGACGGCATTGCGAAAACCACTTTTTTGGAATCAGCGACACCGAAAACGTATATTTCCGTCAAAATCTCGAGGTCCAATTTTTTCTCAATATACTTCGTGTATGAGAATGTAAAAAGGAGACTTTGACACAGAGATACCGTGAATTTTTTTATGATTATAGAGAAAATTGAAAGACTAAAGAAACGATAAACCAAGGACACCAAAACTTTTTCGATTCGAATTTCCTTGTATGCTAATGAGTTCCTTGCGTCCTTGAACGGCGGCCTTGTTCGTTTTCATATAAAAAAATTGTAACAGTTCCTTCATTTTCCACTGGGATGATTAATGATATATATAGAGAGAGAGAGAGTGATGGATGGAGAGAGGCAAACTCGAATATCCATCTCCAAATATTCCAATTATACATTGCCTATTAACATTACGATCCTATTAATGATTCCTGAAATTCGCCTAGCAACGAGTATGCCTATGATCGAACCGATCTCCGTGCTCCATTAAGCAGTAACTAATGAAGCTACGGCGTACAATGAAGAGACTTGCCTACGCTAAAATATTTAGGCGTATGGGTTTAGTTCAAAGTGCTGGAAAATTCAAGGTCGATATGAGTACGATTTTGAGCAAATTGGTCGCTATTTATTCATTCTATCGCAAAATCAAGTTTCGAAAGACAAATGTTGGCGGAACATTGCAATTTCAACATAAAGGACATCATAAAAAGGTAAATGAAGTGCCGGTATTTTTGCGTTCATTAAAAGATTAACCTATATCGTTGCTCCATTTTGAATGACAAACGAAGAGCGACGTAACGATGATCAGAATTTCGTAGGTTTAATAAAATTCCGAAACAAACGTTCACTATTTAGACCTCAAAATATTCAATATACACTGTTTATTCCGAAGCGAAATTTATATTTCTTTATGCGTAAACAAAATCCAAACAACACTTTCGAAAACGAATCTGGAAACCACAAACAGAAAAATTGAAGAACGTTTTTAAACACGTTTAATTCATTAACAGTACCGTTCCCTTAAGGACTTTCCGTATAATAAGAGCACTAGATCAAACCGTAGTAACATTAAAGAATCTTCTTTCCTAAAGCACCTTAAACATCTCCAGTATTTTTTTTTGCCTCAATCGACAAGCCGAAATGGACCTTTTCATTCTGGATCGCAGGAGGAGGAGGAGAAGAAGGGGAAAAAACAGATTCGGAAAAAGGAATAACAGTGACCCGAGGCGAAGTAACGTTACGGGGCAAAAAGGACAGACTTTCCAAAAAAAAAAAGGGGTCACTAATGTTTCCCGCCAATCCTTTCATTTACTTCTCCGAAATGGTCCACGTCTATCCCGTGCCATACTTCCACCTGTCTTCCCGACGTCTCCGGCAGGTCCTTCCATTTCCCCCGGAACACCTTATCTCGGTCTTTCAGGTTTGGGAGAGGGAGGAAAGGGTGGGAGAATGAAGAGGCTCAGAAGTCGAAAACCTTTATCCCAAAGCCAACATCAAGCACTTCCGTCACATCTATTGATGCTATCCTACATTCCGCTACCTCCAAACCCTCACACAGTCACCATGGTTGCATTGTCTTTTCGTCCTAGGTCTCATTTCCCGTCCCATCATCCCACCCAAAGCCGCCTTCTTCTCTTTCACACACACACGCACCTCCTAACGTCTTTTTCCTTCTTCCCTTCCGCTGACCTTTTTCTTGCCTCCCCAATATTTTTGTATTCTTTAACCTCCACCCAAAAAAAAAAAACCAACCCCTGCTCACTACCGCCATCTCTTATCGTGCCTCAAAAACCTCTTCCCTCTCCCCTTTGCCCCTTATCCATTTTCCTGGTAGCGCCATCTCGCAGCCTTCGAGGAAACTGATGGGAAAAGCGTTGTCACCGCTTTAAAAAGGTAAAAAGACTGACTGCGTCTATTTCCTTTCAGGATTCTCGCGTCACGCATCCCGGCTTCTACCGAATGGAAATATTTTATTTTATCATCTCTCTTCTTCTCCCCCCCCCCCCCCCCCCACCGCCCCCCTTCACCCCCAACCCCTCCGTCTTTATCGTGTCGCAGTTTCCCGTAGAAAGCCGATGCAAGGATAAAATGGAATCCTTCCGGCCTTTGTAGCGCCTGACATTTTTTTATGAAAACGTCTTATCTTTGACCCGGAAATAAAGAAAAGTTTCGGATTATGCCGAGAAAGGGGAATTCTGTTCTTGTTTTAGTCGCATTTTTTTTCGAAATGTTCTTTTTCGTACCGCCTGCCGGTATATATTGAATTTAACCCACTCTGACATGAAGTAAAAATTCCATGCGACAACTTCATAATAAGCACAGCTGTAGAACTTTTATAAACCCAAAGCCTGTAGCTCGAAGTATAGAGAGCTCAATCTCAATATCGGTTACGCGTATCATAACTAATAGGATTTTCTATCGCCGAAATCTTATTTCCTTCCGCCAAGAGTTGACTACGTCCGCATATTCCTTTCATAAGACGTTGTATTATTTGCAAAAAGAAATTGATGTGTCCAACACGACTTTTTCCATACGTAAGTTGTCAACTAAAATCAAATAAATACGGCGATAGGAACAGTTCAACTTACACGCTTCAGCGCTAGCGATTTAATTGTTGTCACCACCACGCGCGCGAGCTGCCCACTAACCGTCAATTTCGAAGAAAATTGAATATCTCTTGAAATATTCCTCATATGAAAATTTAATTCAAACGTAAGTTGTAGAAAAAAATAATATCTACAACTTTTATATACGTACATGTTAACAAAAATTCAATTTTAAGCGAAATATTTAAGAAAAACTAAAATTTTACCGGAGTAAAGCGCTACTTTCGGTTGACCGATTGTTATGAATTCCTTTCAGATCTTAAGACTATATATATAAAATCACAAATACAGAATTTCATGCTTATTTGATGAATAGTTTTTTAGTTAGAGCGTACGCAAAATTTGTCACACATGGACACACTCGCACACACAGACATCATCGAGAAAACGGTCAAAATTTGTTCAGGGGACCACAAAACGTGTATTTCCGTTGAAATCCCTAATTATATTTTTTTCATGAAAACAATACTTTCTCTATACTACGTACCTATATGGAGAAAGTAAAAAGAAATCCTATTCTCGCCTTATAACTATTACGGCCGAATAAATCTAGTCAGATAGATAACTAGGAAATTCTACACACACATATCTAAAATTAAAGTTCTGCATTGTTAAATCTTAGTTGCCAACATTTACAACGGAAATCAAAGAAAAGCCTAACATGCATTTCTAAATTTAAATAAGGCATTTTAACGCCTCGAAAATTGTTAACTTTTACATTTTTACTACTGTAATATATCAATAACTTCATTTTTTTGATAAAACTTTAATTTACCTTTGCACTTTTTAAAAATATCTTAAGGATTCAAAAGTTAATTGACTATGAGGTTACGCTAACCTAAAAATTAAATGTTAAGCGAGTATATGAATGTTAAAGGTAAAGTAATCGAGTTGCAATAAATTTGTGTTAATTCAAGGTAACATTAGGCTATGTAGAATTAAGGTCACGTCGCATTCGAGGTCACCACCAGACCTAAAACAGCACCTCAAAGTTCAGCGCATCCAATTTCCTATAATAGATGGAACTTCACCTCTTTCCATAGACACGAATCATAAAAGTTCGACACTTTTTACTGATAAAATATTTCCGCCATATTTTTAAATTAAAAGATTTTTTTTAAACCCTCTTTGAAAAGACTCACGACATTTTTTAACATTTATTTTTTCATCCAGGATCCGTTGAAAGTTTCCAGGTGATCCAGTAAAAAAAAAAGAGATTCCCGCATCGATTTTTCCGTCACTTTCAGCAACATTCCTAGGCATCGCTCCTCAAAAGTCTCATTTCCATTGTCTCAGTTCCTCCCCGGTGAGTACGTTTTGCCTTAACGCCGGAAAAGGTGGAGAGGAGAACATTTTTCTCCGGGAGCGGCAGCTCCTAACATTGATTTCGGAGTCATTCAGAGCATGTCATATAGCCTGTCATTTTCGAAATTGTTCGCCCTTTGACCTGGGATTTCTTTCAAAATAATAATAAAAAGTGCTTCAATTCGAAGATCGCGTTTGGGTACCTGCAAAATAATGCTAGGAAAAGAAAAGCCTCGCGTTCACCTCTTCCGGTAAGAATTAATCCCGAGAAAATTATTCCGTTAAAATATTTTTTTTTTACCTCCCGACATAAAAACAAAATCCCCCCTATCTTCCGCGAAGAAAGCAAACAAATGTTCCCAGCGAAACAAAAGAATTCCGATAGAATTTTTTTAAAGGTTTAATGGCTGTTTTATTTTTCAAGCGAATCCCTGTCAAAACATCAACGTTTCAGCAGAAAAATATTACCCAATGAAAACAACTTTCGGTGATCTTGGAATCTTAAAAAATACCTTTCGAAAATATACGTATACCTATTTACGCCGTCAAATTTCTACTCTAGCCTTATAAATATTCAAAGCTCTTAGCGAAAATGGTTTGGGATTGGTATTCAAAACGCGTATGTTTGTAATAAAGTAACAAAGTAAAAGTGTGCAGAAATTGATTCGGATGATAAGTAAATTCAAGTGACAACATCGCCCAAAAATTCGCGAAAGTATTTCTCTGTATTCATACACGAAATCTGTATTTTATATCCTTATACAGTTTTTCTTTGAAGGGACAACATATTTTCTCAGAAAATAATTTAGAAACGCGGGAATACCTATTTTTATTGCCAGAGGTTCGAGGAGAGGCGTGATAATTTCAAAAGCTCCGAATAATATCTTCAGCCAGGGGCAAATAAAAGATCCGGTGACGTAGGTGTATCGAAAATAAATGAAATCGATCGCCAGAAATGTGCACATTCGGGTAAGTAATACTCGGGCGACAAAGTCCACCGCTTTTGCTAAATACCGCCGCAGTGATCTTTAAAAACGGGTGCCAAGTTCTAATGAGCGGAAAATTGCAAGCGATTAATAATACACCTGCGTCGTGATACCATTTGTAAGAAGGAGTAAAGAGGTAACAATCTTCAAATTAAAAAAAAATAAGACATAAATATATCGGATTTTTCAGCAGTAATTCCAAAGCACATCAGAAGGTTAGGTAAAGGAAGGAGAAACAAAATATTCGCTGAATAAACCTGACTTAAATCCACACAAAAAATACATAAAACACGACTTTGGTCTAGGCGCCATCAACAGATCGCATTATTATATAACTGTCACATGGAAGTAAAACAGTTTTATTCGGAGTAAACGTTGTTTTCCTTCCTTTATAAAGAAATTCCATGAAAAAGTACGGCAAGAGAGTTTTATCTTTAAACATTCAAATTTTCCTCCACTTTTGGAATAAATATCTCATATTTTATTCAGAATAGATTCTTTGCTCTACAGGAATGCAACGAAAAACTGAAAGAATTATACATATAAATATGTATTTATATATTCTGTCGGGCAAACGCTTTTTTACATAGCAACCCAGAAATGGGACTACTTTACATATCGGTAACTCTAATATTTTATTTTGATTTATTTATAATAAAGATTGTAATATTTTGTGATAATTGCTTTGTAATCCTCACTTTAATATATCGTAAAATTATTCCATTCATTGATGAATTAGTAGCGGCCTAAATCGGTACTTTTTGTTTACATTACGACCTAATTTCATTGGTATCACGTTTCATCGGAGTTTTGATTTAGGATCGGTAAGTCTAATATTTTATTTTGATTTGTTTAAAATAAAAGTAATATTTTGTGATAATTGTTTTGTAATCCTCATTTGAATATATCGTCTGTATTATCATGCAAAGTAAACTTTATTCCGAATAGATTTCAAATTAATTTTTCTTTGAGAAATTCTTCACTGAAAATTACATTTTTAGGCAAATTAAACCATTTGAAAGATAATATTTAAATATTTAGGTAAGTTTGGTGTCTTAACCCTTTACAATGTTGAAATAAATTGGTGATTTGTTTTTGTTCAGATAGTTTTCAAAGAAATTATTCCGCCGATTGATTAATTAGTAAACTCAATTTTTATTTCAATGTCTCTGTATACTATTATTTCGCTGATTGAATAATTAATTAGTTTTTAATTTAAATCTTTTAAAGAGTTTTATTTACATAACGACGGAGAATAGTGTTGAGGATTCGAGTAAGCTTTCATTCTTCGTAAGTACAGAGTACAATTTTAAAACAATCATAACGTAAGTGCACGAAATTTAATTATTTTCCCATGTTATATATACATATAATTATTTCCCTGTTTTTTCACACCGTCAATTAAATGCAGCATTGACGATAACAAGGTGGGAGAAGAATATCAGAATTTTATAGGCGAAAATAAAAACCAAAGGCATTTACAAAACGACAACAGAATATCCACTAGAAATGTAATATATGACGAAATATTTCATATGTAAAAGTGTGCTATTAATTATTTAAAATGAAAATATTAATAATCTATCTTTCAATATTTCTTCCGTTGATATTTCAACGGGAATTGCAATAGTACCTAATAATAACTGTAACATTTACCTAAAAAACTACACTAAAATATAATTAAAGTGATATTTGGATATAGATACAAATATGTCTTCCTCATTACAGAAAATGGACAGTTTTAACACGTATCGAGCGATTTCTGGACCGCGAAAAAATTCTCCTGGAAGAGATCAAACCAAAAAATAATCTCGCGACTTTCTTTCTGCATTACTCGTTTTTTCCTCTCTTCCTTCTCCTCCAGCGGTCCTCGAAACGATGCAGCATGATCTCCTCCTCCAGATCTCATAAATTGTCTTTTAATGGCTCTGCGTTTAAAACATAACATATTTAGGGACTCCGAGGCGCGCACAATGGCAGTCCTTTTGCCACTCCAAGAAACACATGGACCTGGCAGACTAGCGGTTAATGGGCTAAAAAACGGCGAGCCTCCTAAAGATCCGATGAAACAAAAACAAAGCGATTAAGCGTTAAAAAAAAAGCGCCGGAATACAATGCCACTAAGAGTCTTTGATAAGGACTGCGCTAATGCCTTCTAGGTCTCGAATTAATAGAAAACAAATACGAGATATACGTGACATTTTTATTAAAATGTACGCTAAACGTGTTCGGTTTCTGTTAATGAATGAGCAGATTTTTCCAGAAAATTTTAATCGAATGACAGGGAAAATTTTGAATGTTTTACTATCGTACTTAAACCACAATAATGCAAACAAACAATTCTAAAAACAAACTTCATAACACAGCACAATACAAAGAAAATATTAGTCCACAATCAAAATTAAAATCAACAGCTACATTTAAAAATAAAAACAATATTTTTATCACTTTCTTCATCCAATCCAAACACTGAAAATAATATATCTTAGACCGCTTTTTCGTTACTAGAAAAATTACAACATCATTTCTGAATACGAAGGCTAAATTAATTTTTATTTTTGAATCTGCATTCCTGCAGAAGACATCCTTCCACGGACCAGCAATAACAAGTTTTTTTTAATAAAACAAATTAAAAACACTTTTTTTTTAAACTCGAATCCAGGCCAGGGAGAAGCGGCGAGGGAAGAAAAAAAGTAATCGGAACATGGCCTCCATTAAATTTTCCCCCGTATTAAAGCGCAAATAATTATTTCGGTCCCGCTGCCCTTTCCGCGGCCAAGTCCCCGATAAAAAAATAGGAAAGGAGGCGATCCCTGAAAAGACAGTGTCCCACTCGTCCACATAATTACTGCTCCTTTTTCTCCCCCGCTAGAAGAAAAAAAAAATAAAAAAAGAGAATCAGAAGCTTAGAGAATGTAGGTCGTCTCATCTTCTTTAGAAATGTACGGAGAAAAAAAGAAACAGCAGGATGATAAAATATATAATTTCGGAAATGCTAAAAATGAGATGTCTAGACGCCTGTAAAAATACCACGTAGGTATACACATATGATAGCTTGGTCTTTATTTAGAAAGAACGCCGGTAACATTTCCCATGTATATATATATATATCTATATCTGTGAATGTATGTATGTATGTATATGTCTCTCCGTCGCTGAAGAAGGGCGTCAGCCCGAAAGCTCCAAATTTGTGTTTTTCGCGTCTTCAGCACCCACAGCGGCTCTCCAATTTAGGCTATAGTCGATCCAACATCTGAAGACTCCTGGCCTCGAAAACCAGTTAGCAGCAGCCAATAGGAGACTGTTTGTTTGGGAAGGTAGTGGGGAGGAAACCAGTCTCACTCCTGCTCTCGAAGAGATCACATCTGGATGCGTTGCCATTAGAAATTGCGTAGTATATCAGATGAAGGCCAAAATCCGCAAGAGCTGGCAACGCGCACCGATATCTGCTCTCCCGCACGGAAGTTGAGAGGGGCGATGGAAGGGGAAACGTTCGTGATTGGCTACTTGCTCTAAGTAGGCCAAGAGCCCTCCGATGTTGAATCTACTATAGTGTCCAATGGGCTTCCTCGAACACCTTGTTGCCACCTTTATTATTAACTTTCCTTTAAGAATATATACATATATATATAAGTATATATATATATATAGCTATATCGGTATTCACAGAGTCGGCCAAGAACTAAAGGGGGCCCTACGATATTAACATATAGTAATAACGAAGAATTTATGGAGCCCCTGTTTAATATTATTTTTACGGAATGTTTCTTTATTGGAAATCAGTTTGCAAGTGATTTTTAGTAAAAGCTTTTTCAAAATTTACATTCGATACTTGAATGATTGAGAACTACTGAGGCTCCCATTGTTCGGGAGGCCCGGATGCGTCGCATTCCACTTTTGGCCGGCCTTGGGCATTCACATTTTACCCTTCATGTCCTCCACATAAACCCGTGATATTTTGTTTTGCTTCCGATTAATGGTGATTGATTGGGAAGAATTTGATAAGATCCTGTTTAATTAAAGGACCATCGCGAATGAGAAAGTTCGTTACTCAAATATACAAGCATCCTTCGGACTGCACGGTTTCGCTTTGCACGTTATCGCGTCGGCGCGGTTTTCATTTTAGGGCCTATCGATCTCGCTTTAGCACGGTTTTTAAAAGGTTGCCGAACACTGAAAAAATGTTCAATTTCAACTCAAGAGATTACAAAAAAATCGGTAAGACATACATTGTACAAACTTTCTCATATACTAATGCGTCGTTTAGTTGTTATCTTGAGGAGATTAAAATCGTATGTGCCGGTTTTTAGGAAATCCTATTTTTGTTCAAGTTGCCCAAGAATAAACTAGCCCTATATTCATTCATTGAGAAAAATGAAAAATGTAGTATTATTTCAGACGTATACTCAAGTAACTATACGAAATTTTATCAAAATCGTTTAAGCCGTTTTTGAGAAAATCAAATCATTGTTAAAGTTGCCTAGAATAAACTAGCCTAATATTTATTTTTTGAGAAAGTAAAAAAAATACAGGAAGTGACGCTGAATACAATGCCACTAAATTTTCAGATTTTTCAGCTCGTGCATTCCTCTGGGGGAAAGCGACCTCACCTTGCACGGTTTAGCTTTACACCATCTTTCCCTGTAACTCATGCACCGTGCATACAGAGGGATGAGCGTATCGTACTTTTAATCAGCCAAAATTCAAACTCTGTAAATTGCCTTCCTAAAACCAGGAAAATACCTCGAAATTGTTGCGCTATCATGAGAGTCGCAGAGATTCAACCACATTTTTTACCACCAATTCTCACGTTTTAACCATTCACGAATAAAACATACAATTATTTTTTGTACGTCCTATTTGAAAAAAATTAATTGCGGTACTTTCTATGATAACATCAGATTTATTTCGCATTCAACCGATACCAAACACCTCTTCACATTTTGAATTCTATTCAAATTACATTAGCTGCCGCACGTCCTATGATATTATCAGATTAATTTCGCATTCAAGCGAAAAGAAACCTCTTCATATCATCGCGGCTTGGATCTTCAGTATACAATACGTGTATTTGAAACGTTACTATTCTCCGCAAAGAAATCCTACTACATGCATATTAACTAATCACCCATGCTGATCAGGGTTTTATTTTTTTAAAAACCTGCTGCTACTTGGTAAGCGAAAACAATCGTCAATACTGGAAGTTTTATAATCGCCTCCTACCACTCCGTGACGTGATATCTAAAAGAAAAAGACCTATTTTAAAAATATTCTTTCGGTGATATATTTTGATAGAAACGCTGGCCTCAAGCCCGTCCCACCTTTTACTATGGCACATGGAAGGGTGCCACGCCGTCTCACGTTCTCCCTTTCATTCAAAAGAGAGAAAAACCGTTCCGTGCCATCAAAATCCGTAGCTAAGGTGGGAGGGAAGAGCTAAATGAAACGAATGGGACGGCGATACTTGTGTGGTCTCTTAGCGACGCGATAGCCTTTTGTCTCCACTCTATCAGAATGGAATAGTGATCGCAAACGTCTCACGAGAACCGAAAAGAAATTCCGCGTCGTCATTTTTAGAATACAGATTACGATCAGGCGTAGTTTATGCAAAACGTGGGAAATAAGAGCTTGAAATAATTTCCGCGTGTTTTTACTATAAACTAAGATAGTGACATAGTATTTTGTAATGATTAGCCTCATAAAGATTAAAAACTTTGACTCAATATTTTGCCACTAAAACAAAATGAATTTATCATTTATATAACTTTGTACGAGAAGGGAAAGCGGATATTGATGCGAAATCCAACCATTAATTCGAAAAAGTCAAACGAGTAAATTTTCAGCGTCACAACGTTTTAATGCATAAATTTAAAAATCACATTTAAATATCTCCCAATATAATACACACCCCATTGAAGAGTTTGGTGCTTTCCTTGCATTTCATAATAATAGTATTTTTATATGCAACAATATATCTATATTCTTGCGGGAAAATATTTACTTTTAAGTTTTCAACGATCTATATATGAACTTTATTTAAGGTCAGTGAAATTCCGCTGGTACGCCTGAAAACAAAAGACCGAAACCGTATTTTTTTCGTTGTTCACTCCAATACACACACACACACACAATTCTTTTTTCATTCGAGCGGCGTTTACCGAACACAAAAGTAACAGGCGGAAAAACCACAGCTCCTCCCGGTAAAAGGGGTAATTACGGCAACAATTTCCCCCGAATTCTGGTCTCTCATCTTTCGTTCAAAATTTCCATCTCCTGTCCTGGGAAAATGAAGCAGATTCATATCCCTCCGAAACCGAACGGATGCTATCCATTTTTTTCGCCCTTCCTCACCTTTGATTCTCTTCCTACTTTTACGAATAAAAAAAATCCGAAAACAAAAAAAAAGGTATTGAAATGGGTTTTCCTCTCTCTCTCTCTCACCGTATCTCTCTCCCTCTCTCGCAACGATCTCCAGTTTCAATAAAGTAGGTACACGGTAGGATATTTTGATCTTCCCATCTTTCCTTTCTCCGTCATTGGCAATTACCTATCTCATCTCCTACTCTCCCCCTTGTTTCTCTTCCTATTTTAAATATTCATCCTCTTTTTATTCCACTTTCACCCAAATACTTTGTTTTTTTCCTCTCTATCGTCCTTCGCCGCCTACCCACTCTCTCCATCCGTCTCTCCCTCTCTCTCTCCAAACCTCTCTTCCATCCTCTCACCCTCTCTCCTCATCTCTCGCCCACTCAATCTCCTCTCTCCTCTCACTTATCTTTCCCTCTCTCTCTCTCTCTACATTTTTATCTTCTCATCTTCTATCTCTCCACCTTTCTCTTCCTGTATCTCTCTCTCTTTCCTCCCCATCTTCTTCCTATCTCTCCTTCCTTGTACCCTATATCCTCTCTTCCTCCTTACTCTCTCTTCTCTTTCCCCTCCTTCTCCATCTCAATCTCTCCCTTTCCATATTCCCTCTCTTCTTCTGTTTGTAAGTTTAATATGTTATTATTACTTTCTCCATACGAATAGGAAAGTATTGTGATCACGAAGAAAATCGACTTCGAGATTTCAACGGAAATACATGTTTTGAGGTCCCTAGGACACGTTTGGACTATTTTCGGAATGATGTCTGGGTGTGTGTCTGTGTGGATGTATGTGATTGTGAACGCTCTAACTCAAAAGGTACTTGCCATATCGTTACCAAACTTCATATATAAACCTTTAGCATGAGCACAAAAAGCTGATTAGTTCTTGGACTATAACGGTTAACCGAAAGTCGAGGTTTATTCGAAACTCGATTCGGTTTCTGGGATATTTCTTCGTTAAAACATCATTATTGTATATATATATATATATATATATATATATGTATAATTCTATACAAATGTTATAGAGAATGTAATTTCCTACAACTTTCATTTGAAACAATTTTCCATACCAGTTATTGTTTAGGAATTAATTATAAAAAATAATCGGTTTTTTCGGTTTCCGTCAAATATCTCCTTAAAAACGTCATTTGTAATCATCGTGAGGATCAAATTTGTAGAGAATAATATTTCTTCCAAGTTTTGTTTGAAACAAATTTTCGTAGAACCATCCATTTCGGAGATATTCAACTTTTTTCGTAATTTCCAGTATACAGCGCCACCACCATTTAGCGGTGAATTCTGTAAACATATTAAAAATATAATTTACGGCAATAAGGACGACTGTATTCTTTTAGGATACGAAATAATAATTTTGCCTTATAATGCCATCCATAATAATTTAAATATCTATACCCCAAACATGGAGAAAGTCATGTGTTGCCCACATCATATTTTTTTTATTGTCATTTGTAATTCATAACGTAGGATTAAATGTAAGAAGTGACTATGTAGTCTCAATTTCGTCCTAAATAAAGTCATTTCTCTGTCTGTCTCCAGCTCTCTTCATGTATTAGTCCCTTTCTCTCACTCTCAATTCTCCCTCTTCTTTCTCCATCTCCCATTATTCTTTTCTCTCCCACCTTTCACCTCTCTCTCTCTCCCTCCATCTAATCCTCACACTCTAACCTCTCCCTTTCTCCGTTTTTCTCCTTTCACTCTCCCATTCATCTCTCCCATTCATCTCTCCCATTCTCGCCCATACACACACTCTCTCTCCCTTCTTTCTCCGCTCATTTCCCCCTCCTTTCTCTCTCCCGCTCTCCTTCCCCTCCCTCTCTCACCTTACCCTCATTTGCAAGCTATTTCGACTGGAAGTTGGTGGTTTCCTCGCGGGACATCGTCGAACTTCGATTTCCGGCAGCGTTAGGAGATGGAAAAGCGAACTGCATATCCACAGGCAGTTATTTTCCCGGCGAGTAGAGATGAGGACGACGCAGGCGGTTAAAAACGCGCTTTAGATAAGTTTACGCCGGGCAGATATGGGAGCGTAATACTTGACGAATCCGTAAACCGGGCGGAAAAGTTAAAAAAAAAAAAAAACATTCCCACCCACGGCGGTG
Source organism: Uropetala carovei (assembly GCA_036926305.1). NCBI lineage: Eukaryota > Metazoa > Arthropoda > Insecta > Odonata > Petaluridae > Uropetala > Uropetala carovei. The sequence goes on from JAXCHB010000129.1 coordinate 8,760,355, forward strand.
TTTGCGCGCTTCGTGTTCGGCGTTCTCGCATCCGGACCAAAGAGTCGATGAGGTTTTTCCGCACGCCATCGTTTCGAATTTGGGAGGAAAGATAATACTTCTCGATTTCTTTTTTTTTTAATATCTTCCTCTCGTTGGAATCTCTACCTATTGTCTGCAATGGCGGTCGGATGCGATAAGCTGATATATGCAAAAAATAAATAAATAAAGCGTTCGCGAATCTTTATTTTTTTTTTAAGGACTCTAGTCTGCGACCTTTTGATGAGGATGCGCCTCTTTGAACATCCACCGCAGCGAGAGACATTGACCTCAATTCGAAGAGAGCCGCGGTATTTTTTTTCTCTCTCCACGTTCCTCGAATACGTACACCAAGGCAGCTCAAGGGTTTTTATGGAGTTGTCGATTGGGGATGCCCTTTTTTTTCTTCATAAAATTAGCGTGCTTGCGGTCAGGTATGTGTGTGTTGGATGGCGAATCAACCTCTTGGAGTATTACCGTTCGGACAGATGGATTCTAATTTTCCATGAAATTGCTAGTACTCTCTGGCCTCCACCTGCTTCAGTTGGAGGCTCATGCACGCATTCACTTTTAGTTTGCTTCTCTATTTATTTTGCTTTTTTGTTTGCATCTAATAGATCATCACCAGCAGAATTTGAAGGTTTATAGCGATTATTATATAAAAAAATACAAAATACATACGGCAATTCAAACGGCAGGAATCGAACTCCTGACTACAGCATTTGAGTTCAAGACACCATAAGCGCTCTTCTGATATGGCAGGCTTTTATACCGTTTGAAAACTAAATATGTACTTCTCAGTACCTCTGACGAAAAAGGCTCTCGTTTTCATTAAATTTTTCAACCAATTAGCTTTCTTTGTTTTATGACATATATGTTGTTTATTCCGCATAAATGTCAATCAAGACCTAATCAGTTCAACGCGTTTTTTAAATAATTGGATACATTTCCTTCGCAACCTATGGCCTGATTTCATTTCACAAAACATGAATTTTCGCTTCATTCCTTTCATCTTTGCTTTGTAACCCAATAAAATAGGTACAGCGTCATTAATTATTCATCATATAATAAATAGCATATATTTTAGGCTTATTAATATCAAAACAAAAACACTAAATTTTACCGAAAACATATGAGCATAGGAGCGATTTTTACGCGACTAAATTCTTGCGGTTTTTTTTTTCACATACAATCTACCGCAATAGTAACCGTCTACATATATTTCCCGCGGCTAATTTCGCCAGTTTTCACATTTAAAAAAAAAAACATTTAATACGACACTCATTTTCAGAATGTTTTATAATCATTAATTTTTAATTCAGAATTTTTCATAATCGTTAATTTTTAAGTCCTCCATCCTATTTCGCGATTTTTATAACCGATCTTTCGAAAACATTCCTAGTCCAAATGCTAAAAAAAATGCAGAGATTCCCACAATCCCAAACCGTAAAAAAAAATTTTTTTTTCTCTCTCTCCCTCTCTCTCTCCTTAGGTAAATTTCCCCAACGACCATTCCCCAATTTAGCTCGGTCACAGACGCGAAACTTTAACACCTCCATTTCGTCCTGTTCTCTCACACAAACCAACCGACTGGACCGCACCACCTACATCATTTCATGCAGGTCCCTTCTAGTTCTCTCACACACTCTCACTCTCTCTCTCTTATCCACCTCCCACACTATCCCTCTCCAACGTCCCTCTCACTACCACACATAATACAGCCTCTCTCCCCCGTTCCTTCCGACCAATTTTCGTCAGCCCTAAAACCTACACGTTCCCCCCCCAACCCTTTCGACCTCCCCAACCTAACCGGAGCAACACCTATTCCATACCCTTTACCGTCAAAAACCTCTCAACACGTCCTGGGAAATCTCGATTAATTAATTCCCCGTGTCTGAACTCCCCGCGTTTTAAGGATACGGAACCTTTTCGTTTTGGTCAAATTTCTCCAGATGGAAAAAGAGATTCGGATGCTTTGCAGATAATTGCGCCCGGGATTATAACAGGTGGAAATTTCTTTGCAACGGGGAAGTTTTTCGAGTTTTCGTCGCTCTGTTTAAAGCAATTCTTTAAAGGGTGTACTAATATACTATATACACATATAACCAGGCATGTTTCCATTCGCTAGAAGACAGCAAATATAAATGGTAAATTTTACACACATAAACCAAAGATATTTTGACAACCTTGATAAATGTATGAGAATTCATAATCTATACAATTATTATTCCATTATAGGATATTAAATGATTCCTTAATTTCACTCAAATGCGCCATTTATGCAATTTTTCAACATTAACTTTACTAAAAAAATTCACGCTTTATTTTAATTTGAGACGCTTTGAAAGCTACATTAATGAGTTGCCAAAAAGATTTATATTCCAGCAATCATTTCTTTTCCATAATTTAAAATTGATTCGCTTAGCGAGCTGCACTCTACACTGAATGGTCCCAAAGCATTTTGTAGGATCGACACCATTTCAAAGATAAACAGAATTTCGTGCTACACCTGTTTGAAACAAGGTGTTTTGTATATTTACATACTAACATCACAACCTTGGACTTCATTAATGTACTGATAGCACACCATAATCAGTTCATAATTGGAAAACTTATTGCCCTACGACTAAATCGCTGATTTATTTACCATTTTTCGCGGCAACCAGTTCGGGAAGCCATTGCTCAAAATCGAATTTTAACGAATTTCTCTTCAAAACACAATACGAGTCATAACATGATAAAATGAAAATTCTCTGAATATAGATGACAAATAATTTTAAAAAACAATATCGCGAAAAAATTTCACAAGCTGACAAAACTTTTTATCACACTAATAAAAATAAAACGTAACAATATGCGTCACCTTAGAAACGACCACCTCCGTCCATGATTGGAAACGCACATCTTTTGTTCTCGGCCCCGCGGAAACCATAGAGTAAACACTTTCTACACTGGGTAAAATTTAATATTAAAAAAAAACTTAATCATAAAAAACCTGCCTCTTTTGTTCGCGGCAATCGCGGTGAACCCGGGATGGCGTTAGAGGTCGGATTTCCGACATTCCACACGTCTCTTCCCTCCTTCAACCCGCAGTTTCATTGTTTTGCGAAGAGAATGCACAATTACAGTGCTCGCGTACCCAGGAATGGACGCTAAGCCGCGTAGCCCTCCCCCTCCCTCCCTTCGTGGAGAGAAGACTGATGCCGACAAAACGATTTTCTCTCTCCACCTTCCCTCCCCCCACACCAATCCTCCTCCCTTCGCGTTAAACCCCACCTTTCTGAATGCGCTGCGGGATGCTTTTGTGTGGGGAAGACCGCAACCTTTGGTGACGGTGCGTTTAGACGTCCAAGGGGGAGGAGAAAAAAGCTGTCAGCGTAATACGTCCATCCTTCCCTTCCCTGCGAACACAAAAGCAGGATATGGCACGTATATACATTGAACGGATCTGTAGGAAGCTGGTAATTAACGCCGGTGCAACGTTTCGCAACGACGCGGTTATCCGGCCGGTGAGACCGCAGCCGTACGATTTCACGGTTAAAAAAAGTTTGAAACTAACGATGCGATGCTTCCTTTTTTTTTCGATACTAAAGTAAACCGTGGAATTTGCAGCCTGCTGGAAGATGGCTTTTTAATTCATTCTTGTGATTTAATTTGCCATTTTTATATCAGATGCTCTTCGAAAGCCTGATTCACTCACGAACTTTTAACATTTTGGAAAAGATGATCGATCTATACCGTAACAAAATTTTGTAGATGCGTGATGCGCACATTGTACTTGTAAAACAGGCAAAGCTTATCAAAAAGATTTTTTTCGTCGACTTGGATCTAATATCTTGAAAAAGTTTCTCCGCAAAGTGGAGTTTTAGAACCATATCTAAAAATAACAAGAAACAAAGTACTATCATGTTTCGTTACGCATAATCATTAACAGTTACGAAAGAAAATTTCAGGAAATTCCTTCATCCATAGAGTTACTAGATTATAAAAACATTAAAAATTTGCTTTCGGTTAACAACCACTGAAGACGGCTGCGTTTCCGATGAAATGCGCGCCTCGTTTCTCGCTACCTAGTTATTGATGCTGGTTATACCTGAAAAAAGCCCTTATATTTTTCGGTTTTTCGATAACTCGCCATTAAATTAACAACCATTTTCAAATTTCATCTCTTCTTTATGAGAAGGATAATATATTTAGTTATAAAAAATCTGGCACACCTTACGAAAAACATGGTTGTATAAACTACGCGAGCAGATAGAGCACTTCGATAAAAGGAAAACATACACATAAATGCTACGTTTAATTTTTCCGTTTAATAAACCTCCAAGCAATTATAGATCATACAGAAAATATTTACAAAAACAAAGGGTCAAAAAATGCTTGGAATAAAAAATATATCTTATAATATTTTTAAAAATCAAAATAAACAAAAGGAACGAATTATGTATCTCGCCCGATCGAAAGAGGTATAACCCCTTCTCCTCACCGATCCCGAAACGAAAAAATATTTTCCCGGGTTATTTTACTCTTAATGTCCGAGAGGCAAATTTAAACAAAAAAACGCCGCATTATTATTATTATTATTTTATAATCTCATTGGAAAGAGTGGGAGGTTTTTTCTTTAGAACGAATCGGTCTCTACGAAAGCACCGTTCCCATATTGGAAATGACGCCCTCTACGATAGATTTGCGGCCAGGAGACTCAAAATTACACGCGAACGCGAATCCTGAAAAACGTCCTTACGCAAACAAACTGCCGAACCGAATTGAACCGATAAAACATTTAAAAAATACGTACGGGGGAAAAAAAAGCTGTCCGCTTCCAGGTGAGATTTTTTTTATCCCTTTCGAATGCACCGTCTCCCTTCCTCCCCCTCTTCTCTCCCACCCACCCACCCCCTACCCCCCCCCCCCAATCTGGCGCACCTCGGAAAGAAAACCGCAGGCTTTCGGAATTAATCAGGGGAGGATACCCCAGATTTTTTTATACACGGTGGATTTCTGGAGTGGGAGAGGAAATTGGATGAAGTGGAAAAGAGAGAGGGGGGGGGGAGAGTAATGGAATAGATGGAAACGTGTGCGTGTGTGTATGTGGCAGAGGGAGTGAGAGGGAGGGGGGGAAGAGTAATGGGGTGGACGGTAGGGACGGAAACGCGGGAGAGGAGCTGGGTATACGAGCCGGAAAGCGGATTTCAATGCGAAGCCTAAATCTGGCAATGGCTAACCCATATCCCGACCGAGGGCTGGTGTTTTCCTAGCTTCGATGCTATTTTATCGGTGCGCACCTTTTAAATGATATTTTTCGGTACCGGCGGATTTGCCCGAATTCTAGGCCGAATACGGCCTAAAAAGAAATGTCTCCCTCAACCTCTATTCCTGCGTAACCTTGAAAACTTTACCTTGCCCTTGAAAAACACCACCAAGACGATGGATCGATGCTATCGCAGGTGCCGAATTTTCCCGGCGCTAACAGAATCAGAGTGCCATTTTAATATATATTGCACTGAGGGAAAATGCATTGAAAAAATTCTTTCTCTATTAGAACTTGCCTGTCAATAACAGATAAGAAGGCTTGATCAATTATAAAAATTAATACTGTCACAAGTTCGTTCTTTTTAGCATGAACGGCGACACACCTTGTATGCGTTGACTACTAACGAAATCAGCAATGATCAGATTGTCATTTAAGAAATTATTATTTAAAAGAAATAGTCTTCGTCAAATTGGAGAATGGATGAAATAGACTAAAGAATTGTAAAGTGACGAGTTTTTTTATTAAAAAAAAGGCGGGACTTCATAAAACAATTGTAGCAAGGTGTGATTGTTTTTATATTTGAAACACTTAATTATGAACAGCTAATAGCCAAGATACCGCTAACGTTTCGCATGCGATGGTTTTACTTAAGGACGCAAAACGACTGTAAATACTAAGTACACAAAAAATCAAGAGCGAATCGATAAAAATTCATCTTTGTAACATTTTACGACTACTAAATTCGTTAAAACTTCATCACAGTGACAGTCTAAGAAGTATCCGCGCGCATTATTAATGCAAACTGTTTACCTCCCATTTAAAAAAAAAGCTTTCCTCTCACAAAAAAGAGAGTTCTGTAAACATGTTCCTCTACCCAGTGACAGCTTCACAGAATAGGTTCAGGGAAAGAATTGTTTACTTTCCGATTTCTGCCATTGAACCAACTACCTCCTTGACGTTTATTGACACAAAAGAGTAAAAAACTTAAACAAACACTATGTCAAAATGCCTGATTATCGGTTTACGCGTGGACACCGATTCACCGCATTAATTGCCAAACAATATTTATATTTTATGACACTCACATTTGCATGTAAACGGAAAGAATTGAATTAATGGCTTCTAGAAAAAACTTTTATCGATCAACGAAACCGCTAAATTATGAAAATTTTATGTTGAAACTTTAGCGTACAATTAGTACGTATCAAATTCATGGGCGCGAATACCTTGAGCAGCAGCTTTCCGCTGAAACGTATTGTGCTCAAATAATATGCTAATGCTTTAATTTACCTAAGATTCATTTGTCCGATACAAGTGATGGATTGATACATGAATTTTTCAGTTTTTGCGCATTCGACTACTCTTAAATGTCGAGTACTTCTCCTAAGTCACGCGACTCGAGTTCGAAAAAAGAAAAAAAAATGACGGCGTAAAAAAAGAGATAAAGGGGATTGCAAAATAAAAAATACCGAACGGTTTATTAATATTCACGTAATTCAAAAGTGGAAAAGGATATCTAACGCAAAAAAACGAAGGGGAGTAAACGAGACTGTATTTTATTAATAAATGTCACTCATTCGAATGTTTTTAAAGGGTCGGTGAAGGGGATTTTTTTTCTTTGCCTATCCGAGAGGCGATTGAGTGAAACGTATGAATAGCAACCCTCGAGATACTGTCTTTTTGGTTAGGATAAGGAATTACGAGTGGAGAAAGGTAAGGGAAGTGATTAATCAAAAGTAGAGTAGAGGAAGAGAGATTGAAACTTTGTCCTTACTTTCACTTTAGTTAAGGATGTTACTCGAAACGTAAAAACCTCACAATTACGCTAAGTGGACGAGTCGGGCAAAGAATATACATGGTAATCAAAATGTCTCTATATTGTAGATAGATAAAAAATTACAAGTTTTCAACACTGATGTTTACTAATGTCATAACCTCACTTGCAAAAATGGTTTTGTCTCTAGAGGAAAGGATTTTTTCTGCGGAAAATTGTGTAAAAAATCAGTGTTGCCAACCTGTAAGTTTTATCTACCTACTGCATAGACTTTTTGAACACCCTGTAGTTATCTCGCGACAAAATATTTAATTTGCGGTCGCTTTGAAAAACGAGTAAACTTCAAATTTCAGATTTTCCCGGATGCTCGAGAAAAATCATAGGGGAATCTTTGGGAGAATGGAAACCAATCAAAGATCGAGGATATTGCTTACCTTTGACCTTCTTTGCAATAGACCCCGTCTATGAATGCTGTTATTGCAGTATTTAGTTTGACGTGAATATATTGTGATTCAACAGAGAGGAACACGTTCTATCTCCGTTAACTCATTTGTAATTACTACTTTTAGAGGTTCCATGCATTCGGCATTGACTACAGCGCAGATGAGATTTCAATAGTGTTGAAAATGGGAATGGGTATTATTATATTTCAGTTTTCATTTTAGAAATAATATACCCAATAAATTGAAATAGCCGGTGAGAATCGTAAGAATCCGGGAATAAAATGAATACAAATACAACTCATTATAGTAATGCAGGCTATTAATTACATTTATTACAGAAGCACTACATATCTCTCGCCATATAAGTTCAAACAGTGAGAACTAAATAATTTTCGTGATGCAATCTCGGGAAACCAATTCACTACTATGGCTGCAAAATCAACGGAAATTATTTTAAATGTTAATTTCGACGACATAAAAACAAAGTCTCGGCTTGTGATTATTTAATATGTTTCGTGGCGCTAATGCTACAAATATAACGATCCTGTGATGATACATAAACTAACTACTAGAAAATGAATTAAAGTCATTAAAATAACGCCCTAGTTGCAGAAACTTATCCGACGTTAACATTGTTTATCCTGCGTTTTCATTATGAGCGCTCGCATAATATATAGGCATTTTTTAAAACTAAACTATATATATATATATCTCGGAAAATTAAATTGATTATACGCGAACGGAACGTGAGAACTTTCTGGGGAAATGAAACTCAAATCTAGTTTAACAATTAAATCCAATTATTTTCCTATTATAGCTTCAAACACATCAACGGTTTGAATTGTGAATGGCATTATTATAGCAAATACGGCACAGGAATATAAAATGAAGCGAAAAGTTTCATTTGGGCTTTTACCGACTGTGTCGACCGTGGGTGGGTATCTCAATTTAAACCATCGCCTGATGGCCGCCAAAGGTATCATTACACCAAGCCTACAATTTAATTAAAATCTCAAATTAGTCTGTCTTTGGACGAGAGATGAAAGGACAGGTGCGTACGATCTGTCGCCATGGCGCGATTGTCCCAAAGCATTTTGTGTGTTAATAACCGACAGTGTTCATAAATGCACACGTTATGTCCGTGAGTCAATGTAGGTATGCACGCAAGCACACACACACACACACTCGCACGCAAACAACGAGACGCGTAATATCCAATCAAACTCATTCGCCAAATTACGATTCTATCCGAACACACACACACGCATACGTATATACGCATAGCCTAAGGGATGGCTGCAGAGAATCAAATATCTGTTTTCGGAAGATGAAACACACCGCCTACAAATTCATCTCCGTCATGAAACAGTGATGGCACCTCTGTATCGCTCCGCGATCTGCCTCCAACCAAACACACCCGAAATTCCCACCCCCACAAACACTCTTTCCCAACACATTTTCAGGGTATGTACCTATTTCGTCCCTATGCTCTCTCGCTCTCTTTCCCCCTCTCCCTCCCCCTCTCTCTCTCTCCCCCTCCTTCCGTTAGAGGACCCAATCCACCCTCCCCCTATTTCTCCCTCTCAATATCTTCCACCGTCTCATAACCTCTCTCTATCTCTCTCCCACCATTTCAAGTCGCGCCTTTTAACATCTAAACCCATTCTCTCAGCTTCACGCCGTTTCATATTCGGGGGAGTGGCCTTTTCGTCGCTCGCCTGCACATCCCCGAGGCAAGACCCCCTAGAACACAGCCTTTTTCCCTCCCACATCACCAATCTCTCCTCTCCATACCTTTCAGCCGCTCTCCCTCCCTCCCCTTCTTCCTTCCCCTCCCCACACCTACCAGCCCTCCTCCTCTCCCCCCCTCCCCTCCCCCTTCCCCATACGCCTGCGTCCACGCCGCATCCAAAATTCTGACGCACGAAAATCCAAGGGTAACAGCCTACGCTCAGCTCAACGCTTGTGCCATTCTCAGGTGAACTACCGCCGGACTATCATCATTTTTTTCCGACACTACGTCTCTCTCTCTCTCTCCTCCAACATTTTCCCTCTCTATTTCTTCCCTCTCTCTCTCTCTCTCTCTATCTCTATCTCTCTCCGCCTCGTCCCGCCCATCCGCCAATCCACACACATCCTCGTTTAACAGGTAACGAAATACGCAGAAATACAGCACATTTAATTCTGCCACTGGTGTCGTAACCTTCCTCTTCCTTCCGCCTCTTATCTCATCATCATCAACCCGTGTATCTATACTAAACGAACATTCACAGGCGCTATCTCTTTCCGCGTAATCATTCCCATTTTACTCATTTTTATTGTAACGTGTCCTCCAATCTCGCTCACCCTTTCCTTCCTAACTCCGCTTCTCCTTCATCCGAAACTCATAAACCCCATTTTACTTTCACCCATTTTCATCTCCCTTTGGGTCCCGCAGGTACTTTCACCTTCCTCCCTTTGTCATTTGTAATCCATAACGTAGGGTTAAATGTAAGAAGGGGCTATGTAGTCTTCTTCCTTGCCTGTTCTTCCCCTGCGTGCTTATGATCAAACGCGGCACGGTAAGTCCCTCGCCAATCGCGGTTTCTAGTATCCCCGGTGTAAAAATTCTACCTGGTTTTGCCAACCGCGGTACACCTGTCTTGAGTATGCGCGGCCGTTTCTAGTTGGCTAATTTTACTAATATTAAAATTTATGTTATTAAAGAAGCAACGTGCTAACTGGTCTTTACCAAAAGAAGAGATATGGGAAATGGGATTTTTAGCCTTCGATAAGACCATTAGTCTGAAAGTTCGAGAAATTTTATGGAAGCGTTGTTTTTTACCAGCGTTCTTTGAAGCGTCGAGGCGTGCTGCGTCAGCAGAGTAGGTACTACTTTGTACTTAAAGCGTATTTTTTATGATAAACGTGTCTTTTTTTAAGTTTAGCATATCAATTTAATAAATATAAGTGTAGGCATTATAGGATTTTAGGCATGTCACTCATACATCAATCCCCTTAACCCCCGCTTTAACGCACAAGTTTAATCAGGAACGCAACTCCCATGGATGGCGAGGGACTACGGTGTTTGAATACCGTATTTCAATTCTTCCATTTCTCTCACACGCTCCTGCTGTCCTTCCATCTCTGAATGTCTCTTTTCATTGATGTGTCAGCCTATTCATTCATCTCTGAGCTTCCTTGTTTCACATTTCCATTCTACGTCACATTGTTCCGTCGGATAATTATTTCGCTTATTCTGAACTTCATTTTGGATCTCTTTTTGTTATCATCACTCGGTTACTTTCCTTTATTTTCTTTTAGCCCCTAAAACTCCCTATTTCCTCTTTTCTTCTCTATCTCTCTCATTCTTTAAATCTCTAATTCTTCCTATTTCTCTCTCCTTTATCTCTCTTTCCCTCTCTCTCTCCGTTTTCCTTTATCTTTGGTATATGGTCATTCTACTTCACTCTTTCCTTCCCTTTGTCCTCTCTTTCACTCTGCTTCTTCTTTGCACTATTCTCTCTACATCAGTGACGCCCAAACTACGGCCCGCCATGAGCTTAACAATCAAAGGACTCAATGTAGCAAGATGAAAACAGGAAATTATAAAAAATGTATATTTTTGTCTTTACACCCCTATAATCTATATGCATAAAAGGCTTAGGCACGTGTGCCCATCTTCCGTATTTCATTTATAATTTCCATGAGATAACACTTTTCGGCGTGCAGGCTTTCATTCATTTGCTCATATAAATTCGAAATATTGGCATACGAGCTTCAGATCTGGATAGTTTTAAAGAAAAATGACCAAGGACCCTTGTACTCAACGCCTTTATTCGTTTACAATTCGAAATCGCCCGCATTTTAAGTTTAATGCACATAATTTACACTAAATTTTCCATTTTATCGCTAAATGCCTTGACGACGGACATTGTCCTGCTCGAAGTCCTATTTTTGTAAAATGTATATAGCTAACGAGAGTAAAATGAACGTGTTTTATAAGCCGTTTAAATGAAGAGAGGGTAAGGGGAAAATGATAGAGGGGGAGGGAGGCAAAGGGGGGAAAGGAGAGAGGGGAAAGGAGGGGAAAGGAAGAGAGGAAAGGGTAGAGGGAAACAGAGAGGTGGAAGGGAGAAAGGGGAGATACAAATAGGGGGGGGGGGAGCGGGAGAGGGAGGGATAGGGAGGAGGAAGATAGGGGATAAGAAGAGTTATGCAAGAATATAGTAGAATACGTATTTAATGGAATAGATATCTAAGGGGATATCATTTGCATTGATTCACATTATTATTAACGAATTACTTAATTGAAAAAAATCCGTACAGCTATTACATATATACTAGTGTAATTCCCGTTGAAATATCAACGGAAGAACTATAGATAGATTGATTATTAATATTTGCATTTAAAATAATTAATAGCACAATTTTACATATGAAATATTTCGTCATATATTATATTTCTAGTGAATATTCTGTTGTCGTTTAGTAAATGCCTTTGGTTTTTATTTTCGGCTATAAAATTCTGATATTCTTCTCCCACCTTGTTCTCGTCAATGCTACATATAATTGTCGGTGTGAAAAGACAGGGAAATAATTCTATGTATACATATATAACGTAGGGAAAATAATTAAATTTCGTGCACTTAACGTTATGATTGTTTTAAAATTGTACTCTGTACTTACGAAGAAAGAAAGCTTACTCGAATCCTCAATAATATTCTCCATCTTTACGCAAATAAAACTCTTTAAAAGATTTAAATTAAAAACTAACTAATTAATCAATCAGCGGAATAATTTCTTTGAATACTATCTGAACAGAAACAAATCTCCAATTTATTTCAACATTGTAAACTGTTCTCTTGACGATTGAATGGATCGTTGTATTGGAGATCCTTATTGACAAAAAATAAACTAATTGTTTATCGTAGAAACCGTTACATAAACAAACATAAGTGTTTATTATATATTCCCGTCGTTTTCGCAGAAAGAAAGGCGAGTTGTTGAAGTACATGTGGCGCCGACCTATCGGGCAGAATGAGAACTACATTTCGCTGTCGGCCATCTTGCGTTCTTTACAGAACGTTTTTATTATAGAGAATACCACATTCAAAACAAATCAGGTTATGTTGCATCTTTAGTTTTCTTAAAGTATACTTAATCTATTTTTGATTGCGTGTGGCCCGCGATGAGTGCAGATATGGGGGTCATGTGTCCCTCGACCCGAAAAGATTGCTCTGTATGTTCTGTGCCTCACTTCAACGATCCCCTCCTCTCCTATTTCGTCTCCTGCCTCCTCATCCCTATATATTTTCACTCTATCCATCCTCTCTCCATCTCAAAACCTTTACCTGCACATCACCATCACTTCCTCCCTAACTTTGTTATGCCACATAATTAACATCCACTCTAAACAAGCGCACACACTTGGAAGATTGGTAACTAAGGAACGCTCGCTTTTTTATTCGTCCATTTCAACGTTTTTTTTACGTGTCGGATGGATTGAGTCCGCAACACTATTTTTTTCGACTCGTGAATTCGGAACGACGTGCATTATTGAAATCGGGCATTTCGTTCCGCGTGGGATGCTTTTATCTGGTGTTACGGGACTATCTTTATTTTTTTATCCACACACCAACGCGCTCGCCGGCCACATGACGCAAGCTTATTTCTCCAGCACCTAAATGGAAGGAAAGATCATTAAAATTTCATGAATTTCGACGTCAGCGAATTGTTTGTCTTTTAATTTGCGTAATTTGATGACCTTTTAAGTCGGGAACTCTCACGGCCTTTTCGCTACGAATCCAGCGATATTTTATGTCGCCTAATTTTAATTTTTTTGTCAGCTTGTGTTAGAACGCTTTTTTCTCCCATTTAAAATCACCTGTTAACGATAGTTCGTGCTCGGACGATGGAGATGAGTGCGTACACTATATAGAACCAACATTTGTAATATTGCAATCATTAAATTTTAAATTCTTACTATGTTCAAGATGTTTTGAATACATTTCTTTGAACAGAATAATGTTAACTTGCAACATTTTTTCAGAAAATAGCACAAATAATTCTTTTATTATTGCTACACGAAATATGCCGTAAATAGACAACTTTTTTTATGCAACGGGCACAAGAGAACTGAAGAATGCAAGCTTATAAAAGTATTCAAGGAACTATTAAATACACCTATAACCTCAGCTGGTGTTTTCACGGTTTCCGAAATATTAATATTCCTATTCAAGTGAAAAAAGATTTCCTCTGAAGTACACTTTTCCTCCTCAACGTTTTCTTTGAAATGGAACATCCGCATGTTCCGCAATTAATTATGCATTTATGTAAGAGCAAAAAACGATAAAGTAAATTTCAACGCTTAAATCTTCCTGCATAACAGCCTAACGCTAGAAAAGGATCCCTGTAAACACCCCAGCTCGCATTGTTTCCTTTTTCTCTTTTAACACGGATAGCAAGCACCCCAACTAACTTTCGAGGGCATTAACAATTTACAAGGCACGTTCAAAAATCGATCTCGAGCGTTCCCACGCAAGGAAACTCTAGGCACGGTCACGGCAGGATCTCGACCTGGGTTTTCCATTCTCTTCCCTTCTCCCCTTCATCTCTCTCTCCCCCTCTCTCCTTACAGTCTTACCACTTCCTATTTCCCTCTCACAAAACATACACAAAATCCCTCCAGCTGGGAAAAATGAAGGACTCTTGCCTTCTAACTACCGCCTCCCCCCGCCCTCCCTGCCATACCTTCCCCTATCGACAATCGCAGAACTTTGCGCACGATATCCAGGTACTTGATAGGATTCGAGAAAACATATGCGGTCGAAATGACCGAAGAGAAAAAAATAAATTCCACACGGAAACTCTTAAGCCTGCCGAGGGGGAGTCTTCTCTTTTTCAAACACGCACACACACACAAACGCTCGTAGTATTTCTTCTCCCTAGGGTACTGCGGATTTTCTCGGTGAATATGTAAAAAAACAAATGGCACCCAAAGGGTGACTGACGTACAACACGGGTGAATTTCTCCCCGAAAAAAGTTGTTTTTATTTGAAGGGTTGTCGAAGAGCGAAGATCTGAAAAGGGCCGATGGCAGCGTCGATAAACAGTTCGGTCAATGCGATCGGAGCCTTTTTAACCAAAGTGTCTGACGGAATAACGCGAGGTTGTAAAAAAATTGATGAAATACACTAGCGGCTCATATTCCACTACCTCGGATGACACTTCAATTTTCAATTACTTAAAACATTTACCTATTTATATTGAGTAAATACTTTTATAAAATCGTTAAAATGCATCTCACAGTACGATATCTATAAATCTAATACTTTTTTAAAAAACTGCCGTAATCTGAATTTAAATTATGAAATTCATTGTAGAAATAATACGGAAAATTATATTTTCTTGACGTTTTACTTTCCAACCTCCAGCGATATTTAAGCTTAATCCGAATCTTATTGATGTTGAGAAATGTGTCACTAAAAAATTCAAACTGATTTCAGTGCATCTGGCATAAAGTTAACTTCAATCCAATTTTTTAAAGATGAAATATTCTTCTTCTAATTTAAATGACAAAAATACAAACAGTTATGCCATCTATGGCGAAAAATGAAAAATATACCTTTCTTCAATAAATTCTGCTGGAACTTAATTATGTAATTATGACTTTAGATTGATCTCACAATTAATTAATTAATATTGAATTTGTGTTAGTGTGTACCTCACGGTAATTCACAGCATACCACTGAAAGCATATATAACAGAGTTTATTTCAGTAATGGCTTCAAAACCACACCGTTTCATAAAAATAATTAAAAAGAAAAAATCGCCGCAAATTATACCTCTAAAAATCTGAATCCTTGAGTAAAAAAAACGACGAGAAGCAGAAATAGGACAGAGGAGAAAGAGAAGGGTGTGTGAGAGAGAAAGATAAGAGGCCGGTTTGGAAATGGAGCCGTTTACGGAATAAATACACAAGAATGTTACGGCCCTGAGGGGTGACGGGTATTTAAGGAGAAGGAAACGACACCATTTCGCCAGACGAACGCTGAATGCGAATTCAGCGCGAGAAAAAGGGAAAACGCCAAGGAGGGGACAGGAAATGATTGTTTTTTTCCTGATTTTTCCGCAGAAGACATCCTAGATATCATGCTAATACGCAGGGACAGGAAGAAAACGTAAGTAACAAAAATATGTAAGCAGGAATATAAAGAAAGAGGGCGTTGTATGAATAGAGAGAATATATAGAATTTACATAATGCTTCAACAGTGAGAAAAAATCCCAACGGGTCCTTAAACTTAAGACATGCAATCATGCTTAACTTGCATGTTTACTTATATTTTTATTAATCATAAAATATTTTGAGTCTTCATTGAAATTATGTACATGTAATTTGGTAAGTTATATAAAATTTATAAAAGTAATTGTATATACTGGATTAACGTTGCCATCTAATCAACTATTACCGTGTTCGTAAAATTAATTATGATACTAACTCCTTAAACGCGCCCAACGTACACTATTTCCCGAGAAACGATAACTTTTGAATTGTGATTTTTTTAAATAATTTGACTTATTGGTATTTTGGATTTTTTAAAAAGCAAATATTGGTATCCGTAAATATATTTTTGTGTATGGCGTTTCTATCTTTTGACGTTATAATTTACCCCTCCGTCCTTTCGGGTTTTAGAAAAAAAAACAAGCAAAAACAGATTCACCATAAAAAAAAGAAAACTTCACGTAACCCGAAAAAAAACTCATCGATCAAATTTAAACCAGTTTTCGAAAGAGTTCACAAAACGAATTCTTCAAATTTAAAAGGCAAAGGAGGCAACAAGTAAACACCCGAAAATGGATGAAATCGGTTGGTTTGAACCTTTACATCAGAAAACGTATACCGATCGGACTTATAAATAATGCATTTTATATTGAATCAAAAGGGTATTTATTTTCGAAGGGAGGATATCTTCCTAACGGGAAATATAAAATAAAAGAACCCACGGCCAGCCTTCATGTCAAATTCACGCTGGCGAAACAAGCTAAACGACTCTGAATAAATGATGCGTCGGAATTACTTTCCCGAGAAACGCTAGAAAACTCAATTCTCTACCCGCCACAAGGAAAAGTTGCGTAAATTTTCGCGATTTCAAAAATATTTTGTAGGTACGCATTACGTGTTATATATGTACAATGATTCCACAAAATCCCCGATAGACACTGAACAAGTGAGGGAGGAATTTCACAACAAATTACACAATGCGCTTTTTTCTTTTTTTTTTTGGCAAAAACTATCGTAAACAAATCTTATTTTGTCCTGACAAAATGCAGCAAAAACTTCGATATTTAATAATAAATTCTCGCGAAATCGAGCTTCAGTTTGGAAATTAGTTCACATCAGCGTTTCAACCGTAGATGTTTCCCTGAAAAATCGTCATTTATTTCTAGCATGAATTCTTCTCGTGTTATTAGAAAAGTTATGACGTTGACACAGATTACTCCCCAGCAGCGGCTAAGTGTAGATCCTCCAAATTTTTACAAAGTCTAGCTCTTATAGAGACTAACCCAGGGGCGTGAAACCTTTTTACGCGGCGGGCCGCATCGCTACATTTGCGTGCTTCGGCGAGCCGTATTAGAGTTTACATACATCGGAACTTACTCAAGTGATTATATGAGATTTCACCCCTAATCCTACCAGGCTGTGACTTAGAGACACATTTTTATTCACAATTATTTCTACAACTAAATTTATTTGGCGGTGAGACTTTGTGTATTCTATTATTTTAGATTTCTACATAAATAAACAACATTTACTTTTTATTAACCCTTTGTGTTTAATTTATATAGTCTCTAATATAAAATTCTGACGTTGACTACCACGATCTGACTCAGAGACACACTGATACAATCGCTGCCACATATGCCCCTCAAAAAATAAGCCGTGTGTCCAAGCAAAGTTGTAGTGACTGTGGTCCAAATATTTGTAATGAACATCCTAAAAAGGTTGTCATTTGTAAAGCTTGCATAAAAAACAATGAGTTACATAATATGTTTAATATAATATCTAAATTTTATAAAAATATTTGTGCTTGAAATAAGATATAAAAATTTTATTTAACCATGCATAATATGTAATCATTAATAATAGTGTCCAAATAAATCATATCTTATAAATTTATCATGCGTGTCCCTAAGTCACATCCCGGTAGTTAAAGTCAGTGAAAGAGCCCGGTAGGATTAGGACTAAAACTGAAAACAAAGTTTTAACCAATTTTAACGTGAAAACTTCGCCAGGCAATGTGTTATGGAAACAATCGAACGCGGACCGGATGTGGTCCGTAGGTTGCACGCCCATGGACTAACCCAGGGGTCGGCAACCTTTTTGACAAGAAGAGCCATTTTTTCAAATTTTGTATGTAATCCAACATAAGATGAGCCGCAGAGCATGTATAATGAAAATAAAACGTGTTAAATACCGTCAAGTCATATTAAAATGACTTCTATTTATTTAAAAGCTGCACACATACACCCATACAATGATGTTTTGGAGATAATTCGTAGAAAGAACTTGAGAAACAAAAGAATATTTTACATAAGTTTATAGTATTCAATAAAAATATAAATAAACATTCAAACAAAGCAAATAAAGTGATTCTTTGAGAAAACGAATCTAGGACTATAGATGAAAATGGGAGTTGAAAATGAATTTTTTTACTCAACAGCTCATACTGGATCCTTATATTGAAAACGATTATATTATTATCATCAATTGAGACAGTCATTGTCGTCTGATTCGCTTTAAGCGGGAGAGTGGGCGTCGGGAGCCGCAAGTAATGCCTTAAAGAGCCGCATGCGGCTCACGAGCCGCCGGTTGTCGACTCCTGGACTAACCCATCCCGAAAATGTTGTTGTTTCAAGTTTCCAAGGATATTGCTCGCACAAGACGGGCAGACAAACTGAATACATGGGCGATTTGTTTGAGGAAAAAACGCAAAAAAGATTAAACGCATTTTCCTTCCGTAAAAAATGCGTTAAAGATTCAGAGTTTAACCATAGAAAAGGTTTAAATTGCATCGCTGAAGGGAAAAAAATATACCGATTCCAAAATTTTGGAAATCGAAATCAAATTTTATATCGTGATCTGTACAATTTGGAATTCATTGCAAACTACTTTAAAGACGAAGATATATGTATTTATAGATAGCACAACCTATAATTATTTTCCAAAAGCTAAATTGATCCGAATTCCGCTTTCCCTTTAATTGATATTTTTGTTAAGTCATACAGGTATTACGCAATTACATTTCTTAAAATTAATTCCACTCATACTATGTCGAATCAAAAAGTCGCGATAAAAAACGTAAAACTACTGATAAAAGATTTAATTAATAATCGCACACTGAGGTTGATAAAGTTGACTCCTACAGCCGTAAGGCTAGACACGTTTTTTAGCTGTCAATCAGTCAATAGTGGTAACCTAAGTTCTCAGATAGAACATTCAAAAAACAATAATCTCATTACAATAAAAACTCTTCGATGAACTATCGATGTAGAAATGTTAAAACAATGCGAACGTATAATCTGATACTTCCGCTATCGTATTATTTGTTTATTGCGTTAAAAACATTTAGCACTTTTTATGCCAAGGGCTTTTTATCGATAATTCACCTAAAAAATAAGTTTTAATACTCGCGACTTTAAGGTCTCACGCCGAAAAGCCAAGCCTTATGCCAAACACCAAAAAAAAATCACTGCATTAGGATATCAGATTTCTCTCAAGTGTCTCGCGCGGCCATCAGCTAGAACAGGCACCTACAACTTTCTTTATATGTACTCGAAGCGGCGGCGGAAGTTTTCGAGAGTTCTCCTTGGCTCGAGTTTTACTGCCAGTGGAGAAGAGACGCAATACTTTGGCCGTTCAGCATTTTTTGCGAGATATACGTCATGTGACATTTTTAAGAACTGTTTATTCAATATGACGCATAACATTTTTGCGACCCAAATGTTCTGATATTTCAGGATATTCACGGTCTTATATCAATAAACACAATGTATAAAAAATGGTTTAATATTCACAAAGACCATTCTTTAAAATGTATGATACAAAGTTATATATATATAAATTATTAAAGAAAAGGAAAGGTAATAATAAAGGTGGCAACAAGGTGTTGGAGGGAGCCCAGTGGACACTTGTACCTAAATTGGAGAGCCGTTGAGGGTTCTGAAGAAAACAAAAAAAACGAAAACAAAACAAATTTGAAGCCCTTCATCAGCGACGGAGAGACATTTACTGCTTAAGTGACCGGAGTGACACACTGGGGGGGGATATGGGGGAGGGGGGAGTAATGAGAGTTCGGGGATAAAAGGAGGTGGGGAAGGTAGATGGCCAATAAGGTTAGCGGAGGTTGAGACCGGGGAGGTGGGAGAAAGAGTCAAGGAATAGAATGTGGGCTACTTCCCACTATCGAAATAGGGGGGCGGGGGTGTCGTCCGGTAGGGCGCGGATGATCCTTACAATGTAGCAGTTATTGAAACTTACATTGTGTAAGTTAGAGTGAGAGGCCACCGGAAGGGGACGTTCGAGAATTACGCTGTTCCGGTAGCCGTTAATTCTGATGTTGAGGGTGTTACTGGTGAGGCCAACATAGAAAGCAGGTCTCACATATATATATATATATATATATATATATATATACACACACAGGGCAGGGCGGTGCCAATGGGTGAGGCGGAGAGGCAACCGCCTCAGGTGCCTCTCGAAGGAGGGCGCCAAAATTTGACAAAAATGAATTCATAAGTCCGCGCACGAGGCGTCAATATAATTAGGGCGTTTAAACGACTTTTATACTCGTATATCTATCCATTATTGCAAATTTCTCTTTTGCATGCAAGCGATAACGGAAATTTCCTGAAACTCGTTGAGCTTATGGCAAAATATGATCCAAATATGAGCGAGCATGTTTGTCGAGTAATGCATAATGATAATGTTTGGAAAGTCAATTACATGAGCAACAAGATACAGAACGAATTGATATCAATAATGGCCTACAAAATCAAACAAAAAATTATTAATCTTGTTAAAGAGGCAAAAACATTATTCTATAATAGTTGACTGTACGCCCGATAAAAGTCGCGTGGAACAACTGTCTTTAGTTATAAGGATTGTTGCGAAAGATGGGAAATCCTGTAAATATATTCCTCGTGAACATTTCATTTGCTTTGTCCCGGTAACAGATTTAACTGGAGCCGGATTAATTAATGTAATTTTACAACAGTTAAAGATATTGGGACTGTCTTTAAAAAATATGAGCAAACATGAAAGATCAGAACTCAGGACTTCAAAGCAGAATTCTTCGGTTGAACCCTAGAGCCTTTTTCTTTCCCTGTTCATGTCATTCATTAAATCTAGTCGTGAATGATGCTGCTTCTTCTTCGGGCGAAATAGTTGGATTCTTTTCGATAGTGCATGCTTTTTTCGTGTTCTTTAGTGAAGCTGCCAGCAGGTGGCATACACTAAAAAAATATGTTACTTCATTTACCCTAAAACCCGTTAGCACGACTCGATGGGAAAGCCGAATAGATGCGGTAAGGCCATTATGCTCTCAACTCCCGGAAATTTACGATGCTTTGAACCAAATTACACAGGACCAAAACAAAATTAATGTAATAAAACTTCAAGCACATTGCTTGGCAAAAAAATTCCACTTTCAAGTCTATTTGCAGCGTCGTCATTTGGAATAAGTAACTTTTTAAAACAAACATTGTCTCAAAATTACTACAAATCCCTAAACTTGACCTTTCAGAATGTATTAAAGCCATTAATCAAACTACTGATTTTTTAAAAAGATTGTCGCACGACAGAATTCAACGACGTAATAGTAGCAGTAGAAAAAATCGCGGAAGAACTAGAAATTGATACAGAAGAAAGACTAATTGTAAGAGTACGGCGTAAGCATAAGCAATTAGATCACGAAGAAAATAATTTTTTCATTGATCCCAAAGAAAAATTTCATATATTTTTTTATTTGTTCACTGAATGTCGCTATTAATTCTTTTGAAAAAAGATTTTCTAGTATGAATAAACATAGTGACACATTTAAAATATTTTACGATGTTTGCGTCAAAAATATGGATTAAGACACACTTAAAACTATACGTAGCGACATTCACATTCTTTAATGGATGGAGATAATACAGACATAGATGGTATGGAGCTAAAAAATGAATTGGAGAATGTTTCACCATTCTTATCTCCAGGAATGACACGATTAGATGTATTAAATTATATCTGTTCTCATGATTTGGTGGTCACTGTTTTCCTGAATACATCGGTTTGTCTTCGAATCTTCTTAACTCTGTCGGTAACAGTTGCCAGTGCAGAAAGAAGTTTTTCGAAATTAAAACTAATTAAAAATTACCTAAGGACAACCACGGGCCAAGAAAGGTTTGCAGGTTTGGCCATGTTGTCCATTGAAAGCAAGATGGCCAATTCTTTAGATTATTCGGATACAATCGATACCTTACACATTATTATACAGTAACACTCACTGCTTTAGATGGATCTAGAATGTATACAGATAACATTTAGTTTAGTTACATGAGGGCTTCTTATGTCCTCTAGTGTGTATTTTCTTGTCTGCATAATATGTTTTGTGAATTATGTAAAGAAATAACGTAATACATTTAAAATGCATCTTGAAAGAGTCTGAAAATTTACTCGCCACCGATCTCGCCCGTGGCGAGTGGACGAGCGGATTTCTATATATATATATATATATATATATATATATATATATATATATATATATATATATATATATAATATATATATGGAGACAGAAACGAACGAGGGGACCGACTTGTGGACTTTGCTGAATGTACTAGTCTATATATAGTGAACACTTTCTTCAAATAGAGTCCCAATAGAAAATGGACATGGAAAGGACCCAATGGTACCAAAAACGAAATTGACTGCATACTAGGCAATAAGAAGCACTTGGCTGAAGACTGTTCCGTCCTCAACCAGTTTAAAACTCGAAGCGACCATCGCTTTGTAAGATGCAGAATAAAATTCAACTCAAAGTTGGAAAGACAGAAGCTTATAAAGAAGAATCCTAAGTCTATTATCAACACGCAAGTGCTAAAAGAACGAAAAGAAGAATTTCAACTCCAATTGAAAAAACCAATTCAATGCGCTGGAAGACCAAATAGATTTAAAAATGATAGAGAAACTCAATGAAATCCTTCAAGAAATAGGCGGAACAGTTAAGACAAAGCCAGAGAAAACGTTTACCGAAAAAACAAGGCAGTTGATGGAAAAAAGAAGGAAAATGAAAATTAATAATTATCCTAAAGCAGAGGTGAGCAAACTTTTCTGCAAGGGGGGCCGCATCGGTGTTTGCAAATTCTTCAGCTGGCCACACTGAAAGATGCCAATGCTTAGGCGGTCCGGATTAGAGTTTAAATCGGAAATTGCTTAGATTCTTAGGCATCATACGTAAGTGAAAAACAAGCACAAACAAGGATTGTAGGGCTAAATTTTCAAAACTAAATGTTTTATTGCCATAATTTTATCAAAAGTAAGATAAAATTGTAATAAATTTTACAGATTGCTTTTTCACCAAAGCTTCGCGGGCCACGTTAAATGCCACATATGGCCCGCGGGCCACGGTTTGCCCACCCCTGTCCTAAAGGAATGATCCATTTTGCAGAACTAAGCAAAACTATAAGGAAGTGCATCAAGAAAGATGTGAAGTCATATAATTATGAGCTAATAGAGAAAACGATAGAAAACAATAGAATCAACAAGAAAATGAAACAATAACTCTCGATCTGTAAGAGACAGCTTGATACTAGAAGACGACTCCATAACCGACAGTAGGAAATTGATCCTAAAATGTGTACAAGAATTTTACACCAAGTTATATGAGGATCCTCTGGAAAATGCTGAAGTAAATGATGAAGGAATTATGCCCACCGAAGAGGCCCCATATATCCCTCCGGAAGAGGTGAGACACGCAATCAGAAGTATGAAGCATGGAAAAGCGTCTGGAGTGGATGGTATCAGAGCGGAAGTATTCAAAGCAACGGGAAATCATATGGAAACGATTCTCGCTAAGATTTTTACTTCGTGTCTGAGGAATAAAAAGATACCAGAAACATGGAACCACGCATGTATTATTCTTCCGCACAAGAAAGGTTCCAAAGAAGACTTGAATAATACAGACCAATCAGCCTACTCCCAACAGTTCTAGAGAAAGTACTGAAAACGCTAGATTGGCAAGTAAAAGGCATAAAGGTAAATGGAGAACATCTGAGTCACCTGCGCTTTGCAGATGACATCATACTGTTCGCAGGAAGCCTAGAAGAGCTCCGTAGAAGAACTGAAGAGCATGAGCAAGGAAACCAGGAAGCTGGACTTAAGATGAATCTTAATAAAACATAGGTTATGTACAACTTCTTCACAAATTCTAAGAAGATACATATCAACGGAGCTGAGCTCAAAGAAGTAACCAGCTATGTTTACTTTGTTCGCTTTTTGGAGAAATCAACCGGAGGGTGAAGTTAGCATGGAGTGCTTTTGGAAAGATTTCAAACATCTTTAAATCAAATATTCCAGTCTTCCTAAAAAGGAGACTGTATGATCAATGTGTTCTGCCTGTTCTGACATATGGATGTGAAACATGGACCATGAACGCCAGAAGGATACAGCGTCCGCAGTTAACACAGAGGAGCATGGAGAGATTATGTTATGGATCACCCGCAGAGACCGCAAGAGGAACGACTGGGTAAAAAAGAAGACGGGAGTCAGTGACGTGTTAGAAGAGTGAAGGCGCTAAAATGGCAGTGGGCCATATTGCTAGAAGAAATGACCAGCGTTGGACGTCCAGTGTCATCGAATGGATCCCAAGAAATATCAAGAGACCGAAAGACAGGTGGGACAGAGACCTTGTTAAGTTCTTGGGGCAAACTTGGAAAAGGGAGGCACTTGACAGAGAAAACTGGAAAAGTCTGGGGGAGACCTTCACCCGTCAGTGGATTGAAAAAGGCTGATGATGATATATATATATATATATGTATATACCAGGGACGGATCCAGAAAGTTCTCAAGGGGGGGGGGGGGGATCGCCCCTCCACCTATCTAATCCGCCCCTGCCAACTGCCCTATATTTTGAAAATCCCTACCCCTATCAGAATCCCTTTCCTTTGCTATACAGACATAATCTGCGACGTATAATTGAGGATTTTTGCGCGGAATGAATTAAAGAAAGCGCCCAGTGGAATGCAATGGCGTTATACAAGGAGGGGACGATTGCCCCCCCCCCTCCCCCCTTGGATCCGCCACTGATATATACACACACACACACGTATATATTGATCGTTAATCTAGGGCAAGAAGAGTTGAAATAAACAAACCTTTAAGCCAAAAAGCCTGAGCCACTGCGACCATTCCCTCGCGAATCGATAAAACAAGAGGCCAGAGAAAAAATGAACCCGCGTAATCCCCACGATAAATCCGTTAACTAAAATTAAGTGCAGGAACAAGCTTACGGGCCAATTCATCAAAGCGTCCATTTTGTCTCGTTTTAATCGAACCCTTCAAACAATCGCTAGTTCCTCTCCTTTCCACACCCCCCTCCCCCCCAAACCACCCTCTCCATCCCCCCCACACACAAACCCCGCCCCCTTGCACCTCCCCAAACGTCGGCGTCCTCTTCCACGCCAAATTAAGCCTAATTGGAGCGCTTTCAAGCGATAGCGAGTGATGTACGCGTCCAGGGTTCGGAACCCGTCTCCACTTCCAGACCCTTTTTATATGCACACACGCGCACACACACACACACACTTGTCCACGGCTGCTATTACGAAAATAAATAAAAGAGGAAAAATAAGGGGAAACGGCAATCACCTACAAATTCCCCGCTGGAATGATATTCCGTACGACCGCACTGAAACCCTTACATCCCCACCACCCACTGCCCCCTACAGTGATGGCAGCGAAAATACAAATCTCGAAACTGTTGCGTTTCTTTTCTCGGAGAATATAAAAAATAATAAACTGAAACCGGAAGATAATAATCGCCTTATTCATTCGCTTTTAGCCGATGAAGTGTACTGCAGGACAAAAAGTACGAAATCAAAGATTAAACAAAATAATAAAAGACTGTTTTACTACTTCAAACAGTTGACTCGCACGTTTATTACCTACGAGATGACAAAAAACAGATAAATAAATAATGCAGCGTCTGCGTGCGTACGAGAATGCTTGTGTATGTGGGCGGACATTGTTTGACGTACCAGTCGATGATTTGCGAGTCGTCGGGGGGAAGTGTGGTTGGGAGAGGGGGGGGGGGGGAATGAGAAAGTTGGATGGAAGGGATAGGGAACGGTAGGATGAGACGTAGATGAGTTATATATGAAGGCAAGCTGCACGGTAGAATGTGATACTTCACGAACACTCATGCACACACGCCAATGCAAGCGATTGCAACTAGAAGTCGGGGAAAACTCGGGAAATATGAAGTACGAAATTGCTCTGACACTCTTAAAAAGAAGGATGGCGCAACAATCGATGCTTCCGCATTGCGATGACCAAATTAAAAGAGAAGAACTTGCGCTACCCAAATGGAAAACGAAACGCGGGTCAGAAAATTAAGCAAAAGAATCCTTCACTCAAGAGCCTTTTGTTTGATAGCACCGATGATATCCTGGGAGAAAATATGGCATTTTTAATTCCTGAGAGAGAGAGAGAGAGACGGAGAGAGGGAGAGAGAGGGGGAGGGAGGAGGGAGGGGGAGGAAGGGAGGGAGGTGGAGGAAGGGAGGGATGGAGGGAGAGACAGACAGACAAACTACTTTATTGAGGGCGAAACTGAGAGAGAGAGAGAGAGAAGCACGCGAGTGAACGCATAGGGCAGTAAGGGCCAAAACGAATCTGAGAAGGAGTCAGAATTTACGTGCACGTTGCCAACGCACCACTCTAATATGTTATTATGTGTATAACCTGAAAACAAAGGAAAATGGTATAAAATACTTGGAATGCTTCGAAATGTGGGCATGGAGAAGATTGCTGATTATGAAATGGGCAGATAGGGTGAAAAAGGAGGAAATACTAAGAAGAATAACAGAGAAGCTGAAGATTATTCACGCTGTAAGAAAGAGAAAAGCGAATTGGATCGGATATTGCCTGTGGCGTGAGAGAGCATGATTAAAGACGTGTTAAGAGAGAAAAATGGAAGAAAAAAGAGAGAGCTAGCGAAAGGTTTCAGCTGATAAACGACTTTTAAAAAATATATTTCGGAAAGCATGAGCCTGTGGATATTCAGTAATAATCACCGTTAATCTGCCTACGGAGAGATTAAAATAGATTATATATACGTGAATTTATATAAAATTTCCGATATGCCAATTTCCGCTTCGCCATCTGCCTTTTAACCTGGCAGGTGAAAGAAAGCAACTTGCATAGGACGATTAAGACTCGTTCCCTTTGAGCGTTTACTTTGAAATTAAAGCCTCTCTCTCCGCATCCTCACGTTATAGTTTCAGTTTATGCATACGATTCTAGGTACTGAAAACAAGTCACCGCGTGCCTTCTCAAAGATTCATTGAGGCGCACAGTAACGTGTGAAGAACCTCATGCAGTTCAGGAGTTATCACCTATCCTCTGTTTAACTGTTCACTCAAGTATGTCTTAGCAATTCACTTAAATCCCGCTAACCCAAAATGAAACCGGAATAATATATCTATCTTACAAAATATACAGCACGCAGTCTCGATTTAAAACGAAATTTTTAGCGGAGATAATTAGCTGCACTGTCTTTCGGACAAAATCCTGACGAAGCAGTCGATTGCACGCGGTGTCGCGAGTTCGTTTAGGCCGTATTTATCTGAAAAAATTCCGATGTCCCGACCAAAACACGAATAGAAGTACCGATATATCCAAACAGCCCGAATAATTCATACATTTCTATTACGAATTTCAGAAAAAAATAATCAGTTCGGCTCGAAACAACGTCTCGCAAATTCACATATCATTTATGTCAAGATGCGCTGTAGTTACGGATCCGATGTCCATAAACATCAATTATTCTTATTTTCAAGAACCACTGCGGCATATTCACCAACTGCAGAAACCGGTACGTAATGGCTGAATAGGATTACTGATTACGAAATGTAATTATTTAGCGTGAGTTACCATGTTAATGTTCTCGCGAAAGGTTGTTACTTGTTTATTTTTCGAAATGATCGATCGTTCGTTTCTTATGTGCTGAAAATCATCCGCAAGTAAGAAAACATTTGTGTACATATAAAGCCAGACCCCGATTTAGCGCCCCACTATATCCATCCAGCTCATGAATCCCATGATGAATAGTACCTACTTCCATCTAACGGTTACATGGATCAAGCATACACCTCGATTTTCCACCACTCCCGCTTTAGCGCCAATTATTATCAGTGATGGACAAACGATGGCGCTCTATCGGAGTCCGACTGTATATTATTAATATTTTACTCCATTTTTTTTTAAAGAAATAATTAGCCAAATCAATCTGGCATGACCCTCTGTGCCATCGAAGCGACGCCGAAGGCGATAGCGAAAACAAACCCGTTCTGGGCGCCTACTGTTGATCACAATCGGAGATTTCAATAATATAGCCTTCGCTACATATTTTAAAATCCTCCGAAAATCCCTCTTGGCAATTATCCAAAAAGACGCGAAGATTTTTTTTTTGGTTAAGCTCGGTTTCGGATTTTCCGGATTAAAATAAAACGGCGAGGAGTGAAAACAAAATAAAAAATTTACAAATTCAAACCGTCCCATTCCCAAAACCAGTAATATAGTGGATAGCAATTGAATCAAACTTTCCGCGGCGTAAAAATACAATTTCGGAATAAATTTCGAGTGAAAGTTTGTTGAAAACGGAACGACGTTACCATTTTGCTGCAGCCTCCTCCTGTAATTCAAAATGGCGATCAGCGTTTGAGTCTGCTGAAATTTTTATTAGGAGTTTTTCATTGCTCCGTATTTGAGAAAGCCGAAGCTCGGTAATTATTATCTCGGAGAAACATAATTACAAGTTCATATTCAAATTAAGTGTTTTTATCTTATCCTGTCTCGCAACACTTCGAGAAACGAGAGAGGTCACTTTGAAAGACGGAATAATCATCGGGACTTTTTAGAAAAAAAAATTAAGAGATGCCGAAGAACATTTGTTTTTTTTTATTTTCTTCCTCAGAAGTTCTTTCATCTAAGCGAAAGCTTTACAGATAACCTTCTGAAGGACGGATGCAAGATTTCGCTAATAAACACTTAGGGGAAAAAAATCCTTTTGTAAATTAAGTAAAATGCGAGCCTTCGAGATAGCATAAGCGAGGTCAAATTCTGGCTGAGAATTGGATAAACACATCCTCCTAGCAACGCTTGGTGAAATAATATGCATATTCCAGTTGCAAAGCCTTAGCGATAATTCACTTATCGTTGATTACAGGAAACATGCCGGGAACTAAACGAACGCTAAATTGTCATCGAGTTTCTGTTTGAAAATCTCAAAGAAAAGAAAAGCATTAAACGCCATAACTTTTTTTAGAATATTTGTGGTAATTCCTGAGTAACTATTACGAAATTCCAACGCATCGCATAATCAATAACGATGCAAGAAAATAACTGTCAGTTAAGGTATTTTTCTGGGTGCTAAAAAAAACAGTAAAATGCCCCAAATTTTATATCCTCAAGGTAATATGCATTAAGTCTAAACTAACATACAGAGTATTACTTCTGGGGGTAGGAGATAACGCACAAGTATGAAAAATCTCTAGGGAAGCAAATAATTTCCAACCTAACGTAAACGAATAGTTGCGACGTTATTGAAAACAAAACGAAAAGAAATGACTGCCTCCTGTTTCACCTTAATAAAAAACCTCTTATTCCCAAGACCGTTTTTTATGCGATGGAATAATATATGCCCCTTAACACCTCAGTCCTGAAAAGGCGTAGCAGATTGCAAAATTTTGGGCAAATCGCCCGCGAACCGCACCTCATAAATTCCTCGGTTAATTCCCGAGTTCGGTCGGGAATGGAGATGGAACAAACGCTGTTACAAATTTTAGACGCCATTTAAAAGAAATTCGCGGTGGGAATTTTTCACTCCCGACAGGATGAGTAAAAAAAAGAAGAAAGGGATTCTTTAATTGATTCCTCCGACGATTCGCATGAATATTAAAAAAAAAAAAGGCCTTCTAAATATTACGTGTAATGATAATCTGGAAACGTGAGGAGATACATCCAAGCACTCCTTCGGTTATCCCTTTACGCGAAACGGCATAACCTGCTCGCTAAGTTAGCTATGAAATTAGTACCGTCTTTACGAAATTAACGTTTTAAATTAAATTGCATTCAAGATGATACCGTTGTTTTTTTTTGAGAGATTATATCAATACTCGAGTAAGATTTTCCTTCGCAACAACTCGCAAAAGGCAGCTCACAACAACCGATAACATGATCGGATAACTGTCGATAAAAGGAAACACGATTTTTACATTTAAATTTGCCAAAATACACAACGTTGCGGAAAAAAACGAAACCAATCCGCATTCATAGAAGATGGTTTAGCTAGAGAACGCGTATATACTGATGCTTCTGTGCCTGGTAGCGGGACTTAACGCTTAAGTCGGAAATTATTAACAAGTATAAATTTGTGATTACAAAATCAAAGTCATGGAAAATCATAGTTAACATAAAGCACGCGATGGTTTTATACTATATTACAGGTTGTTTCTTGTTTTTACAGCAACTACCAGGTATAAACGTAAATATTTACTAATATCCCGAGTATTGTGAAGTAAACGTTTTTAGCCGCAACGCAATGATTTACCCTAATACGAAAAATGAAAAATTCCACCAGACTCGAATAAAATGACTGAAGTGGTGAAGGTTTCTTCACATAAAACCGCATGCAATTCCGTTTAAATTCTTATTTGATCGATGGCTGGCGTTGAGTGCGGCTTATTTTCCGTAATGCAAATGTCAAGTCTTCTCCCTGACCGCAACTACGTGCGTTTTAATCATGCGCTTCCTCCTACCTTTGGCCCTGAAACCGACTTCTTTTTTGTGCGCTGAGTACAACAGTCCACAATCTGCGCTTGGATATAAACGTCGCGTAATCAGAATTGCGCCATCGCTTGTCAATTTAATAAGAAAAAAATCCGACCACTTACCAACCCCTAATCATCGTTGATTGACTTCCGTTTACAGAGTAAAATGATAATAAGATTGATGGGTACATTACCCCGCACTCCATACGGCGACTATAGCGTGTATAGGATGTCGCATTAACCCAACACCCGCGATACTGAGCATCCGAAAAATTAAATAAAAACTGAACGACAAAGCACTGCCGAACACATCTCGAAAGGTTACTTTTAACGTTGACATAATTATAACCAATCATACGACCGAGCAAAAAAAATCACTTCTGGCCATACCCATACAATACTAATTCTTTAAACTACCACCATCGCCAGCGGTTGTGGTTTTTTTTTGCATTTAACAACAGATTCTCCAAAGCGACGAGCAAACCCTGTCCTACCTGACGACCAATAAACTCAGAAAGTTTCTTTTACTTGACGCAACAATCTGGCCACACCCTACGCAAAAGCCCCAATCACGTAATAGAGCGCCATGTTGTTAATCGCTTTCGAGAAGCTATCCAGCCGGGGTGAAAAAAAGCCGTATATATGTACACACATAATATACACAACTGAACTCGGTCGTAATCGTTTACGTAAATCACTCTCACGAGGAAAAAAACCGAT
The DNA here is from genome assembly GCA_036926305.1 of Uropetala carovei. Taxonomy (NCBI): domain Eukaryota; kingdom Metazoa; phylum Arthropoda; class Insecta; order Odonata; family Petaluridae; genus Uropetala; species Uropetala carovei. The sequence goes on from JAXCHB010000129.1 coordinate 8,791,637, forward strand.
TCAAAAAACGATTCCTAGTCATGCCATCAAGGAAATTCGTAAAGTATACCGAGATGAAAATAAAAAAGAAAATTCTCTCCGCTCACCAGAATTGAAGGAGACGATCAGAAGCAACGCCAACACCTCCATCGAGACCGCCGTGGAACGGAAGATGCGTTGACCGCCGCTGATCCCACGGAAGTTCCTCTTCGGAGAACAGAAGCCCTGTGCGAACGCCATCCTGGATAAGCTTCCTCCACTCCCTCGATGGATCTCAGAAAACAGTTTCCGAAACTCACTGACAATCAAAAAAAGAAAGGAGATTGATTTTTTCTCTCTCTTTCCTACCAAGCACAGATAGAGAGAGAGATCTCACTAAAAACGGCTCTGCTCGTCGTTTAAAATAAAACAAAACCACCCCACCAGACACAGGCTATAAAGAAAAATATATATAATGTCCCTCTTTTTTCCAAACAAAAACGGAAATCGAGCACACTCCCCGTTCCGACGGCGCAAAAAATCTCTTGCTGTGACGAATCCTATTTTTTTTCTTCACTTAAACACAAAAAAAAATCCTTCACTATTTCCTCCACGGTTAAAAAAAATTCCAGGCCAGATAGAGAAATTAAACTTTCGCACAACACTTTTTTTCTTTTTTTTTACATAGACTAAACCTTGGGAGCGAACGGAGAGAGTTTATGGGTTTCTTTCTTGCAGCTACGGCCGGAAACGACGAATCTATATTTATGAAGCCCCCTTTTTTTTACACGCCAAACTAAAAAATTGACAGTTCTCCGGTCAAACAAACACCTATCTCCCACTACGTGTGTGTGTGTTTTTACTTCCTTTCTCTCTCTCTCTCCATTCCTCTCTCACGGGTCAAACTCTGGAGCGGAGGATTTCTCCGGGCGAAGGCGAAGCGAGCGAGATACCGAGAGAGGGGAAAAACTCCCGGGGTTTTTACACCGGGGCTGAACGGGTTTAACAGATGAAGAGGGAAGGGTCGGAACCCGGGGGGAAAAAAATCTCCTCTGGCAGAAGAAAACTTTTACTCGCCCCCCCACACAACTTGATGGATGAAGGAAAAAGGTACAACGTCAGGTTAATTGGGAAACCTTCCCTGCGAATCTCCTCACGTATTCTGCGGTTTCCTTCCTTTAGCAAACCTCGGCGACTGCTATTATCCCGCGCGAGATCCTTGTATTACATCCACCCCTCTCTTCCTCACTGTCCTCCGAACCACTGAACACCTCCCTCCATTAAAAAAAAAACGTGTGCAATTTCCGTCGCCTTGGCAAGACGGATACGAACGACAATAAAAACAATAAATCCGGAGACGAACCTTTATACCGCTGATAGAAGAGGGGAATTATTCTTCTCGGGTGTCTTTCACAGTAACCTTGACGTGCTTTTCTTTACCCTTTTCTCAGAAGATATAAGAAGATCCGGTGGGTGAAAATCCCGACTCTTCGATACACGAACGAGCTCGCCGTTTAAATGGATCCGGACGAGCTGGAACACCGCGGAGCCACTCGGGCCCTATCGAAACGGACGTCGATTTGACCGCCGAAGAACGGGAAAACGATAGGGCAAATCGTGGTATGGTCCTGGAAAAACACTCCCTCTCGCAACTTATCCCTTCAGAAAACGGTGGCTTCCGGACGCGGTTTCATACCACTCCGCACCCATCCACGGCTCCCGACAAGGCTTTTCACGGTTCCGAGGGAAAGGTTACGTGAGCGCCCTCGCCTGCAGCTTGCTCCTCGCGAAGCGGGAGTGCGGCAAACCTCCCACGCACATCACACCCACCGGAGGAGGTGCGCGCCATCAAAATCCCATCGGCTGGGGGGGGGGGATTTGATTCGAATGGGGAGTAGTACACACCTTGGAAAAATCAAACTATACGAGGAGAAAACAGCAACACCTTACTCCTCAATTAAAGAACTGTTCGCACTACTTCACCTTTTTGGTCCTTCCTTTCGCCTTTTATACCCTTCGAGAGAAAAAGGGAAAGACGCCGTCCCTTCTAGCTTCAAAAAAATAAACCTCTCCACGAACGCGAGAGGTGGGATGTCAAGGGAATAGGATCACACCGCCATACTTTCAATGCGAACGACACATGTCGGCTTAATTGGTCTCTTCCGTTGGGTCCTTTTTAAGAGGTCTTTTTCATCTCTCCTCTCTCTCCTGATGGCCTTCTGAGTGACAATGAAGGAGGAAAAAAATGGCGAGGGATTAAAAAAAAAAGAGGAGGAACAATTCAGCCGGACAGATGCGTATGTAAACGAAAGGAGTTAATGAATGGATGGATGGTTGTGGAATCCTTCTTCTCTTCTTCTTTTTTTGGATGTTTTTTTTTCGGTGCGAGATGATGTCACTTTTACTGATGCGGGAGCAGAGAGAGAAAACAGGAGTCGTTTTACTGAGGGGGGAAAGAAAAAAAAACAACACTGGAACTCACCACCCACGGCCACTCACAAAAAACTATACGACGATCAATTTTGGTTACGTAGAGTCCATCCTGTAAAACACAAACTTTTTTAACCTTCTCAATGTTTTGTTTATTTTATTTTTGCTATTTCCGGAAGAAAATGTTTTCCCCTATCTTCCTCCTTCCCTTCTATCTCTGCAGGTAACAAAAAAAATGTCCACACTTTAACCTGTTCTTTTCTGCACTTGGATACGCCAAAACTTTTTCCTTGGATAAAATCGCACTTAAATAGGAAGACACAGTTCTTGATATCTTTCTTATCAGTCCGTCAAAAAAAATCTACTCTCGCCACCCCTAAAAAGGTAGACCACTTTTCATCAACCCAAAAAAACCACACGCGACGCGGAGGAGATTCGAAGTAGGAAACAATTCCTGAAGAAGTGTTTTTTTCTTCCTTCTCTCCAGCCGCCGGATAAAGAGACGATTACGAAAGCTGAGAACTCGAAAGAGCGTCTCGGGATTCCTTACCCAAGTGAGGGTTTTTAGATAGGTATATATATGTATATAAAGAGGTCGCTAGCGCTTCGTACGATACGGGAAGCCTGTTCACCCGCCAACGGCTCCGATGAGACTGTGGGTAGGGGCTGGAGGGGTAACAGAACAGCAAGAGAGGGGGGAACGGTTGCAGCGGGGGAGGGAGAGGGGAAGGCAGGTTCGCTTTTCGGCTAGGGTGGGGAAAGGCGGGGCGAAAGGAGGGGAAGCGGCAGGAGGTAGAGGGGAAGAGCTCACTCGTTGGCCAGCTCTGGCATCGACGCACGCCGGTCTCTCCCCCCACCCTACATCTCTCTCTCTCCCCCTTTCCCCACTCCTCTTTAACTTCCCTCTATATCACTCCCTCCCATCATCATCCCCCTCTACCTCACCCCTTAACCTCTCTCTCTCTCTCCTTCCACCGACCGACTCTTCTCGCGACGACCCCTGGTTTCAGCCGCGCCTGCCTGAATTCGCGTCCCACGCTTTTTTAAAGGCAAAGAAGAACAGAACATTGCCGCACAAAAGAGAGAGAGAGGGAGAGAAAAGAAATACAAGCAGGGAAGGAAAGAGATAGGAGGTCAGAGTACGAATGAAATGCGCGAAAAGACAGGAGAGGGTAATAAGTGAGAGAGCCAGGAGAGAGAGAGAGGAAGAGAAAATGATGGAGGAGGATAGGTAGGGGAAGAGAGAGAGGAAGGACGGAAAGTCAGGGAGAACGAAAAGGAAAGAGGGAGGAAGAGAAGGCAGATAGGTGGAGGAGAGAGAATTTGAACAGAGAGACACAGAAGGGGGAGGGAGGAAAATGAAAGGGAGAGAGAGAAAGAAGAGAGGGACTATGAGGGAGGGAATGAGAGAGAAGAGGGAGAAAGATGGAAGAAAGTATTGGGCAGGAAGAGAAAGTGAAAAAGAGATGGAGGGAGGGAGGGAGAGAGATAGAGGAGGGATGGAGAGATAGAGAGGGAGGGATAGGGAGAGAGAGGGGGGAGGGAGAGAGGAAAGGAGAGGAGAGGAAGGGAGGGGGAGAGGGAGAGAGAGATAGAGAGGGAGAGGAGAGAGTATTGGATTGTATGACAAATGGAGAGAAACATGAAGAGAGAGAAAGGGGGGAGAGAGAGAAGTAGGGGAAAAGAGACGCTGAGGAAAAGAAAGTATGTGTGATATGAAGACTGAAAGGATGAGAGAGATAAAATGCGAGAGAGAGAAACGTAAGAAGGTGGAAAAGGAAGATAAAGGGGTTGAGTCAAATAGATACGTAGGTGAAAAAGAACCTCCGGTGTTCCCTATGTCCTAAAGCGAGTCTTTTCCTATATCTTTTTCGACGACGGTGTCAGGGTAGAAATTTTTATCATGGTTATTACATCGCAGCGTGGGCGAAGATGTCGAGAGTGGAAGGTGCTTCTTTTGCGTTGTTTTTTTATTCCCTGCTTTATAATGAGACGATGGAAAGGGGGGAAATTAAAGGAACAGTTAGCGCTTCAATTAGACTCATTATAACAATAGCCTATTCATTTTGTCATCCTCCCCTCCCCCTCCCCCTCTAATGAAGTACCCCAGCCTAAAGGTTTGAAAAGAGAAAATAAACAAAATTAATCTCTTATGTTACTCGCTTTTCCGCTGTTACCAAGCGAGCCGAATGAAAACCTAAGATGAAATTTCTAATGCACCTGCCCATCCTGTGAAACGAGGGAAGCTCTCTGAAAAGCGCTCGATAACTTGAAACCCTTTTAAGCACCCTCGTCCGCACTAATAATTCCGAATCCTCTTTCACGCACATATATGAACAAATAGAGTGTTGTTGGTTGTCATCCAAGCTTATAAACAAAGCACTCGGCGCTACATCACTCGCTCTGCAATTTGGGACCTCACATCCGAAGATCCGGTCAAACCGCAGTGATACTAACCACAATAGCGAATGCGTGTTATACGAACCCGTGTTATAGAAGAGCCGGATGTGTTAAAGTTAGAAGGGATTTTCCTTGAAAAAAACATCCTGCGAATCTCCTGTTTTTTTTTTTTGCACCTTCGCAGTTGAAAGCGATTCGATCCAACGACGCGAAATCAAAAAATAAATAAAAACTTGTAATAATGGATCGAATTGGTTGGACGGATGCGAACGAGGTTTGGGGAATCCTTTTCGCGCTGAGTACCTTTCCGTTTGATCTGCGTCCTCTGAGCGTTTAAACGGTCAATCACACATTAACAGGTTCGGTGTCTCGATAAATTTGACGGGTGGAGTGCCTCGATGGCGCTAAGTGATCGGCCACCCGAAGCCATGGATACCGTGACGTATTATTTTGTCGCGCAAAAATAATCCCGCGAGAAATTAAAGGCCGCATGCATTTCCTAACCGCGCCGAGAGGACCAATTTACTGAGGAGAATGCAAGTGGTCCATCCATCTAAATAGGTTCAGATGGACCTTTACGTCTAGTACATCTAACCCAGGTGTGTCAAACTGGCGGGCCACATGCGACCCTAATGGTAATTTTCGTCTTATAAAAACTTATTCTAACAATACTAATAAATACTTATTATGTGAAAAAGAGGCAGGATTTTCAAATTAATTATCGAGTTAACAATCATTGTTTCATGGTAAAACAGACGACCATTCTTCTAACTCAGGGGTTCCCAAACTTTTTGAAGCCACAAAAGTGTTTTCTCGCGGAGCCTTAACTAGCAGGTGATAAGCGAAACCGCAATAAAATTGACTTTATAACCATTGTAGTTTTTATTTACATGGTTTGTGTATCTTACAGTATACCTACAGTTTACAAGTTAGGCTCATGTCTTCTGCAGTAAATAAGAGAAGGAAGAACGTATCGGGTCTATTTCTCTATCTCGGAATCCCATTTAACTTCTGCGAAACCAGAGACGGCTAGGAAAATCGCGGGGCCCGGTGTAAAGCGTGCGCGCAGGGCCTCTTACGCCTACGCGTCAAAATTTTTTAATAGTAAATCATAATAACTAAAGCAATCTCTCTCACCACGACACATCGACATTTTTTCAAAAATGCGCGTACTTTATAAGTACGACAAATATTTCTTAGAGAGCGCGGGACCTCTTTAAGTGCGGGGCCCGGTGCAGTCGCATCGTTTCGCACCTCAATCAAGCGGCTCTGTGGGAATCCCTTGGGTTCCGCGGAACAGGGTTTGGAAAATTCCATCCTTCCAACTCTGGCTCTCATTAAACGACTATAACCCTAATTCTGCCCCGTCGCTTTAAATCGGATGTGACGAATCTTCAATTTTGAAATTCCTCTAGTTCTAGTAGATAACAAATGATTCCACGAATAGAATTCGTTTCGTAAAATAGATCGGCTTAAAGAAAATTCGAATTATAAAAATTTTTGTACAATAAAAAATTCACGTGATATCCAAAGTGTGACTTGTTTCAGTTACAGAGTCGAATAAATACCAAAATAACGGTAACCATAATCCCTGAAAAAGGAAATGACCGAAACAAGGCCTAATTTTTGAAGATGTTATGCGGTATTTGCGGATTTAGAAGTAAGAAAGAATCACCGCTGTGAAAAAAATATTCATTTAACGATGCCATAGCATAAATAAAGTTTTAACTGGTATTGTATTCACAGATTAAAAGCACAACAAACACATTAAAAGTATCAATATTCATCATATTTTTGCTCATACAATTATCTGTTTTTTATTATTTTTTCTAGAATTAAACGCCATCACACTTAAAATCCGGGAAAAGGATACTTGTAGTATTTTGTTAAATTAAAAACACGCACTTTGTATTTTTTTCATTTTGACAAGATAGAGAAGCTTTATTTTCTACTCTGTGAAATTCCGTGGTACATATTACGTCTTCCACTGTGAATTACAAAATATGTACGGTTCAGTCGATAAAAAACTACGCTCGAATTAACAGATTTATTTAAGGGTTTCGGACGATTTCAAAGATAAGTTGCGGAAATCAAAAGAGAAAGCTTTCTAACGTTAGTGTGTGATCCTGTATTTGAAAAAAGACAATTAGGAAGAGTCGAACAATCGATAGACAAAATGTAAGGCCAAATTAGCCATGAATGAACAAAAGAAATAACACAGGCTTTACTATACTTTAGGAGACACGACCTATTTTATTTGTCTTTGTAGGTAAAAATCATTCATATTTCCAACTGTCCTCAGTAGAGGGATGGTTGAGAGCGTCTGCCACTAAATCCTATGGTACCAGGTTCGAATCCTGTCGATGCGTCAGTATGTTATCCTATTTGCTGTCTTTGTTGAGATAAAAATTGAAAGAACGGTAAAAGGTTACTGGTGAGACACTTAAACACGTAAACAATGAGAAAAATAAATTTGAGGAAAATATCAAGAAATTTATAAATTGATCCAAGGTAGCAATTCTGGGCGGATTGAATGCTTCCATTCTAATAATAACCTATCAATGACACGTTTGAAATTAATAAATTAGCGATCATTTTTAGGTAATGCAGCGTGTACATTAATCATGGATTCCAACTCCAATAGGAGTAGGGAAACTTAACACGCCGAATTATAGTATCAAAGTCGAATATAAGCACGCGCTCCATTTAAAGTAAAAGTTTTCCGAAAAAAAAATGATCCAACGGTTCTAACGATTAATTTAATAGAGACGGGAATACGCAATATCAATTACCTATGGTCTTCACTTCGTGGAACGACATCGTACGAATGAAATCAAACTCACCACGCGAAATTCCACATCAATTTATATCGGTGACCGATATCGTAGTAACAACCTCATCATCAGACCTTCGTTGCTGTGCAGACTTTGAAGATATCATTAACCGAGGAAGGTTTCACTTCGCGGAATAATTGCGATGCAGTCGTTAGCTGCAAAAACCGTCGCGAATATAGTACGCAAATCGAAGTCGAATTCTACAAAGTCGGATAGATTTCACTTTGGAGTTCTTGGTATGTTTTTCATTTCAGCCCGCGTTATGTGTAAGTACCTAATGAAATCAATGCGGCGGCTAAACAACTTTTATTAAAGCACCCCCTTTAAATCAGCGCCCGAGATTCCGAGAGAGAATATTTTTTATTTATTTAGAAATGGAACACATTCGGCGTTGGCTTCGAATCAATATTTCATCGTCCAAGAGCATTTCAGAGGGTTGGAAGAAAATGTGGGGTGGAAGAAAATAAACAAACAGAACGATTTTTTCCGGACCCTTCTCGCGAAATTAACGACACCCTTTACCGTCCAGCTTTCTCATTAAAGCAGGAAAAAAAAGGTCGGAGGACTGCCCTCTCGAAAATTTTCGCGAACCTCCCTCCATATTTTGGCGTTCATCTTTTATTTTTTTCGAGACAAAATAAATAAGAGTTTACCGATGTATAAACGAGGGACACGTTCAAAACAAAAGAAGCCGTAGTACTCGCCATCTTCAATGGACTGCGGGAGGGGCATAAATATATTTTTTTCCGGATAAATTTCTTTTTTTTTCGGAGCTGGTGAAATGTCACGTTCGGAGCTAATGCGATTATCCCATTAAGGGAAGTCCGGAGGAACAATTTTTTTATTTTTTTTTTCGGATACCTCCCGTAAATGTGACCTAATTGCGACGACGTTGGATAAATATTTACCCAGCGTGCATCCTTCGCGGAAAGCGCCGAATTATTGAATTATAAGTCGCCGAAAATAAATTAAATGAAAGCGTCAGTCTCGTTAAAATATCATCGAGAACGGTGTGGGAAAAAATTGACCGGAACAGGGAGAGAGAGAGAGAGAGATCTGCTTATTTTTCTTCCATCATCTAGACTTTGCTAACATCATATACATGCAGTGAAGGACATCTTTCATCGCCGCGTGTACGCGTTGAGATGAAGGAAAAATATTGTACATATAGTCCCTCCTCATCGGCCGTCGTCAATCCATTCCGCCGAGTTGACAATTAATTAAATCTCGAGTTCGTTTTCGCAGTGCACTAAAAAAAACCGTGAGCCCTGTTTTAAAAACGTGCACACCATCATACACGACCTGCCAAAAAAAACCGTTCGCCAAAATAAAATGTACTTCCAAGGGTTCGGCACGCTAACTCGATATTTCATCATATTTCCAAAGCAACTTTGCGCATGAGACGATAAAAAGATTGTAAGCCCAAAACACATTTTTGCCTTCGTGATAGTTCATTATTGCATATTGTTTTATCGTTGGTAAACATGTTCGCTCTTAGCCTAAGTCGAGAGGCAAAACAGCTCAAAGTATTTTTATCACCGACAGGTTAAAACATAAAGTTCGCAATATAGGGAAAATAAAAAAAATTTAAAACGCACAAATTTTTCGTAAGCATTATTTTACACTCAAAATTTTAAAAGCATAAGTCCGATAGTCCATCACTCAATGCGCAGCACTAATGATAAGAAAAATATGAAGCAATGTTTAGAGATCATCCCTTGGCTCAAAAACAATAAATTAACCAAATTCCATAACCATGAAAAGAATTTGGAAAACCAGACAAGGATTTCTGGTGCAAAGCCACCGTCTTCAGTGCTGACTTACCAGCAATATATTCTATATAAATTAATCTAATCTCTGTTATTCAAACGAGAATTGTCGAGCATTGCTAAAATGAAACTGACTGACTAGGTCAGTGGAAGATCCATAAAAAAGGCGGGTCTACCTTATGGCATTTACCCGACAAAGCAGCCGTCATCGGCGGCCATTCTGAATCTTTTCGTTAAAGAATCCACTATCGGTGAACTGCCACTGATGACGGCTGCTCTGTAATTGAAATTCGCGTCAAGATTTTCCCAGCCTACTTTATTTATCAATTATAACAGGTAGTAACCCGTAAAACAAACCCATGTCTCGCATAATTCAAACAAAGTTACGGAGAAATTCCTTTAAAGATGAACTAACTCACTGCGGCTGGTACATACATCCGCCACGCGAATACACCGAGGTCGCCGGATCGAATACAGCTGTGTTCCTCGCCCCCTCGCGCTGGCGGTTTCTTTTTTTTGTTCACGCTCTTGTCCGAAACGCTCAATTTAAAATCGCGCATGTGTTCCTTATTCCCCCATTCCGTCGCACCGAGCAATAAAAATACATGAACGTCACCCGTAATATTGAATTTATTAAAAAAGAACTCGCGCCTCTAAAAAAAAAATCCTTTAGTCCTCCTCCCTTTTTTTCCTTCTTCTTCTTCCTACGGACTTGTCTACGCTGCATTTATGCGTGTTGACGGCCTGTTGAAGGATCCGACAATAAAAATATCAACCGAACCCTTCGCCGACTCCCACGCCCTCGGGTGAGAGCTCTCCTCCCTTCCCTCCTCCACCCCCTTCCCCCCTCCCCTCTCCCTTTTCTCCACTCCATTCCTTCACAAGCCCCGACCAAGACACGCACTCCTGCCCACTCGACCATTTCGGTCCAGTTTCTTGCGCGCTCTCCTAAAGTTCCTTTTTTTTCTTCCACGGAATCACTCACACGGTCAGGGTTTTTCTTTCTTTCCTTTACCCGCCGCACAAGTGTTATCTACAGCTGCTAACTTCGAAGGGAGAGAGAGAGAGATTGGGAGATTGGTGTGTGTAGAAAGGAGTGAGATAGAGAGAAAGAGAGGAAGGAGGGAAAAAATGCAGATATATAGAAAGAGCTGAGGCATAGTGAGAAAGAGAAAAAGTTAAGAGAGAGAGAAAGAGATAAAAGAGAGAGGGAAGTGAGCGAAAAAAGGGAAATGTGAATAGAGAGAGAGGGACGAAAAGTAAAGGGGTTAAAGAGGTAGAGAGATGTAGAAAAAATCTGATGTGGCCAACACATGACTTTCTCCATATTTGGGTTATAGATATTTAAATTATTATGAATGGCATTATAAGGCAACATTATTATTTCGTATCGTAAAAGAATACATTCGTCCTTATTGCCGTAAATTATATTTTTAATATGTTTACAGAATTCATCGTTACATGGTGGTGGCGATGTATACTGGAAATTACGAATAAGTTAAATATCTCCTAAATGGATGCTTCTACGGAAATTTGTTGCAAACAAAATTTGGAAGAAATATTATTCTCTACAACTTTGGTCCTTACGAAGATGACCAATTATGACGTTTTTAAGGAGATATTTGACGGAAACCGAAAAAATCGATTATTTATAAATAATTCCTAAACAATAACTGCGATGAAAAATTGTTTCAAATGAATGTTATAGGAAATTACATTCTCTATAACCGTTGTATAGAATTGTACATAAAATAATGATGTTTTAACGGAGAAATATCGCAAAAACCGAATCGGGTTTCGAATAAACCTCGACTTTCGGTAAACCGTTATTGTCCAAAAACTAAATTGTTCTTTGTGCTCATGGTTAAGTGTTATATATGAAGTTTGGTAATGATATAGCAATTACTTTTTGAGTTAGAGCGCCCACAATCACATACACACACGCACACACACAGACATCATTCCGAAAATAGTCTAAACGTGTTCTAGGGACCTCAAAACCAGTATTTCCGGGTTAGACTGGTAGGTAATGTGCCTGCCTTCTAATGCAAAGGTCGCGGGTTCGAATCCCGCTTCGGGCATGGATGTTGTGATTCGTCTTGGGGTTTGTCCCCTACCTGCAGACAAGCCTAAAAAAATTGGCTTTGCGGGGAAGGCATCATTAAAAAAATCTCGAAGTCGATTTTTTTCGAGAACAAAACTATACCATTACTACGTATGGAGAAAGTAAAAAGAGAGAGAAATAGAGATGAGGGAGAAAAAGAAGAGAAAGAGAGAGTACGAGTGAAAGACAGAGTAGGAAAAAAAGAGACTGAGATAGAAGACTGAGATAGAGATAAAGAGAAAGATGACAGGGTAATAGAGTAAGAGAGAAGGAAAGATGAAGAGAGAAAGGGGAAGAAAGAGATAGGAATAGAATGGTGAGAGAGAGGGAGAGAAAGAGAGAGGAAGCAAGAGAGATTAAGAGAGGAGAGAGAGGAACAGAAAAAGATAGAGAAAGAGAGAAAGGAGAGAGGGGATAAGATAGGAGCGAGGAAAATAGAAAGAGGTCGAAAGAGAGAGGAATAAAAACGAGAAAGATAAAGAAGAAGGGACAGACAGACAGACGACTTTATTTACGGCGAAATTGAGATTACATAGTCCCTTCTTACATTTAACCCTACGTTAAGAATTACAAATGATAATAAAAATAATAACATACAAACAGAAGACATAGCTGAAACTAAACAAATGAAAAAAGAACAAAACACAAAAAAACACAATTAAGAGATTGAATTAAAAATTCGGAAACTTCTAAAAAGAGAAGACTTAAGTATTTGTGGTAAAAACCTAGGAAGGACCTGACATGGCCAACCTAGTAAAAAACCACACAGGAAAACACCAACGAAGGGAAGAGAGAGGAAGAGGGAGAAGAAGCAAGAGGGAGGAAGCGAGAGATAGAGGAAGCGAGTGATAGAGGAAGAGGTGAGGGGAGAAAATCGAGAAGAGTTTTAACAGGGAAAGAGAGAGAGAGAAAATAGGAGATGAACGCGCGGAAGAGGGAAAGGATATTGCACGCAGTCTCTCTCCAGACGGGGAAAGCGTAGCGAAGATTGGATAAGTGATTGAATTGGCGGGCCTAAAAAAAGATGGTTTATTTTCATGCGTCGTGTGTTACAAAAGGCACAGCAGCAGCCTTGGGGGCAATTTCACACTCAAAGCCGCGATAAAAATATCTTTGAAAGAGGGAAAATAATGGGCTCGTTCCTTCGATGATGCGGGTTAGACAATGAGATGAGTTGCGCGAGAAATAAAATGGGGCGAAATGACACCCTGTCGACGTAAAGCAGCTCATTCCGTCTCCGTTGGCGGAAAGGAACGCACGAATAGTCACGTTTTTTCCACCTCCATAAAAAATCCATTCGGTGACACGGCACATAAGGTGTTTTCATTACTACATGACTAAAAGCAGACAGGAAATGGCGAGGAAGCAAAGGGGATGAGCATTTAAAACTTATCTGTTAATGACGGGTCCTCCCGTGTCGTTAATTACTGCGTCCTCCTATACAAAGCATTAAGCTTCGAGTAGGGGGTTTTATAGTACACTGATTTATAAATGGTACTAATTGGAGATATCAAATAAATCTGGGGAAATTAAGCATTTTCTTGAACAAAATAAATTAAAGAAAAATCTGATGCGGCCAACACATGACTTATTTCTCCACATTTGGGGTATAGATATTTAAATTATTATGAATGGCATTATAAGGCAAAATTATTACTTCGTATCGTAAAAGAATACATTCGTCCTTATTGCCGTAAATTAGGTAGGTATATTTTGAATATGTTTACAGAATTCACCGCCACATGGTGCTGGCGCTGTATACTGGAAATTAAGAAAAAGTTTAATATCTCCGAAATGGATGGTTCTACGAAAATTTGTTTCTAACAAAACTTGGAACAAATATTAAAAATCGACTTCGAGATTTCAACGGAAATACACGATTTGAGGTCCCTAGAACACGCTTCGACTATTTTCGAAATGTGTGTTTTCTGTGTGTGTGTGTGTGTGTGGTGTGTATGTGATTGTGGGCGCTCTAACTCAAAAAATAATTGCCATATCGTTACCAAACTTCATATATAACACTTAACCATGAGCACAAAGAACAATTTAGTTTTTGGACAATAACGGTTTACCGAAAGTCGAGGTTTATTCGAAACCCGACTCGGTTTTTGCGACATCTCTCCGTTAAAACATAATTATTGTATATACAATTCTATACTAATGTTATAGAGAATGTAATTTCCTACAACTTTCATTTGAAACAATTTTTCATCGCAGTTATTGTTTAGGAATTATTTACAAAAAATAATCTGTTTTTTCGGTTTCGTCAAATATCTCCTTAACAACATCGTAATTGGTCATCTCCGTGAGGACCAAAGTTGTAGAGAATAATATTTCTTCCAAGTTTAGTTTGAAACAAATTTTCGTAGAACCATCCATTTCGGAGATATTAAACTTTTTCTTAATACCAGTATACAGCGCCAGCACCATGTGGCGGTGAATTCTGTAAACATATTCAAAATATACCTAATTTACGACAATAAGAAGGACTGTATTCTTTTACGATACGAAATAATAATTTTGCCTTATAACGATATTCATAATAATTTAAATATCTATAACGCAAATATGGAGAAAGTCATGTGTTTCCCGAATCAGACTTTTTTAAAGAACGAACGAAACCGCCGCTCCTCTCTCGCAGAAGCTTACGTAATTCACGCATGAACTTCGTGTCTCGTAAAATCTTGCGCGGAAGCAGGTCTCCCGGTTCCGGCAACTACGTAACCGGGTAATTTGCACGCACGATGAATCTCGGAAGCGCGCGGAATAATTGAAATAACTGTTAAATCCTCAATCTGTGCCATAAACTCATCCTTTAGGATTACTTGAAATCCTTAGGCAGCGGACGTGATGGGACGTAAAATGCAATGGGAGAGATGGATTCCTTCTCACGTCCGTGAAAAGCTGTTCAGGTAGGCATTACCGTAAATGGCGCGAGATGAGAGGTGAAGACACTTCTCCAATGGTTGAATGCGTTATTAGCTTATATATCTTCGCGTAAACTTCAAAAACCTTGCTCGCGGAAATCGGGCTTAAAGAGGATGTAGTGGAGGAGAAAGAAAGGTGCGAATGTTATGTCTACCGCTTCATTTTTAACTGGAGAAACGCGCAATGGAGTTTTACGAGAACGCAGAATTATGTCGTGATACTTATCCGAATCCAAAATACAAATCCCTTGTAGTGTTATTACTGTCAGATAGGTAACAGTAAAGTACTCGCCAATCTCGATGTTTCCCAGGTGAATGACGACACCAAACGGGTTGATCGAGTTAATAGAATCCGCGCACATTAAAATACGGGTCAAATTACGCAGTCACGTCTATAAAAAAATTTAAATACCATGGTTGGGTAGCATTTTGGTAAGTTTCACTTGCTACTTAGATGCTATTCTTTCAAAACTTATCTTAAATTTCAAATAAAAGAAACTTGGATATCTAGAGTGGACAGCAGGTAACAGGTAATAAACTGCAGTTTACGTGCTTTACTTTGAAAGGCTTCTTCCAAATTTGCCATAGCAAAGGCATTCCAGAGAATGTCGAAATTAACCAGAATAAGCTTATTAAAATCAACGTGCAGGTGGTCAGTGGCGTGTTAATAGGAGAAATGTATAAGGCCCGTTAGATCTCTCAGCTCCAGCCTAACTTGAATAGCATGCAATTGTATCTATTGATGTCTCACACAAGAGCTACCAACCTGATTAGGTGAAAGCTGAGTCCTCTTATTATCTCAAAATTCCAGCGCATAATTGTTATGTGCGTAGAACTCACGTTGGGTTTCAGGCTCACGCCATCCGACCTATCCTATTCAACGCCTCTATATTCACATCATAAGCATTATCTTCATTTAAAACATCCTTTACCACCCTCTACCTGCCTAACCTATTACGAGCATCCTCCATTTTATGACTTTCTCAGTCAATAAAACCATTCCCATTACGTCCGTCTGTGATTCACTTCAGCGTAACTACTCCTACGCTGCTTTGGAAGTTCCATTCGAGATAACAAGTACAACAAGTTAGGAAAGTGTACATCGTATCACAAATGGGCGCGTTTTGTGCAATGAAGTATTTGAAAGAAATGTTATACGTGTACATAAGGGAAATAGCGTTTTCAAGTTCTTTTCTTCTTCATAAATAATCCATTTTCTTCCTAGTCTCCCATAAAAATTAGTTATAGATAACAAAAAAATAGTTATAGGCGTGTATATTTATATCAAAATATTTCTGGTGAAACCTGAAAGAAATTTGTATTATTACGGGTATTTTATTGGATAAATTGGTGAAGTATAATATGCTGACGGGGCCAGAATCAAATAATTCCATCTGAGAAAAATTTAATAAAATTCCAACGCTCAAGTATCTGAACCTTTTGATCCACCTATCGCCTATCTTAAAGATATAAATTTATTCGCCCATATAGAAATATGATTAAAAGAACCTAAGTGTCCCTTTTTTTTATTAAAATAGTCGAATCATGTTACAAAATCACACAAAAATATCATTCATCACGTTTCTTTTTTTACAATGTAAAATGCGATTGATTGATTCTCGACATCTACGTCTCCCCCGCCCATTTCCCATTCAACATCGTTACAGCTTCGGACTAGTTTTCCTGAATTTCCAGAATTTATCACCGTTAACATTGTAGAAAATTTCCGTTTATTCTTAAGCCTGTTCAGCATGATTTCGGATTCTCCCTACGAGAAAAATATGTTTCGTTCTATTGATCATACATATGCTCAAGTTCTGATCTCAATTATAATTAATTTAATAAATCAATGTTATGGATATATAATCGGCGACGCAATGTATTTCCTGTGGGAATTTTTTATTTTGAACTTAACAATTACTTCATAACTATTCCACATTTCGAATCTTTCACTATTTCCCTGACATTATCACGTTTATATCTACACACCTAACAAGTTTCATATTTTCATTTGTTACGGATCTACCACTACAACGCCGCGCCGGTGTGACGCACGCTGGTATACCACGAAAGTAATACGAAGGATTATCATTGCCGTTATTATCAGTTTAACACAAACAGATTTCCCCAATTACGCGATTGTGACCAATGATTTGGTAACGATAGATTACTTAAAACGTATGAAATGCATATATAGGAAAAGAGTCTATGAAAGACTTAAAATAAAAAATTCAGGGAGGTGTTTAATTCGGAAGAGGAGACCATAAGCAAAAGTTGAATTATTTGTAGCAAAATAGTGACATTAGTAAATATTCATTTCTGAATAGGGGCGTTAACGAGTGGAATGAAGTAAATGGAGAAGTTTTTGAGCCTTTTCCTAAAAATGTTAAAGCCTTTCGCAGGAGATTATATCAAGTTAATTAATAGTACTGTTTGATTTAGAGATGTTTCTAAAATCTATAATTATATTTTTAATATTGTAAATTCTTGTAGAGTGATTCTTATTCTTGTAAAAATGCTACCTACGAGTTATTGTATTTGACTTGTATGTACCTTGCCACCTGGCAGGCAGCCAAACTGCATTGTATTACTTACAATAATAATAACAATAACAAAGACTGCCACACACGACCGTTCCTTCGGCATGATTCTAAGGCTGGACCTTAACGTTGAGAGATGTAGTTAACACCACTCTTGATAAACTGCTAACGAACAAACGTTAACGAGGAATTCAAGCACTTTAAAAAGTGCTTATCTCAGGTATTTCCACATCGAAAACAGGGTTATAAAAACCATATGTGCGTAATGTATTACACAGGTACTCCCCGTTATATACGAGTTCGAAAAAAATGCGATTTCATTTTAATGCGCTCAACAAATTTAGACCGATTTCAATTAATAGCGCTCGCTTTAGTGCAAATTTTACTCTCGGTGTGAGGTCTCCTCAACCGCAGTCTTTGGAATCCACCATTTTCTTTCCTTCCTTCCGAGTGAGAGAAAATGTATTATCTGTCAGCTTCAAGCCCAGACTTCGCTGGCGGTCAACACCATGTTTTACTCAAAATTTCTTAGCAATGTCTGGCTTTCCTTTTCAAAATAATCAATTATGAACGCAATTTATTAATACTAAAATGTACTGGATTCCAATTCTTTTTGTAGCAGATCTCGGACATTTTCATTGATTCTTACGGGGAAATCACGTTGGATTTATGCGATTTCACCCTATGCGACTTTTTTTTGTTGCACAACTGTCGTATAAATCGAGGATTACCTGTATCTGTGAAACCACTTTTTTTAATGGTTTTTCTCGAAATTTTTTCAGTCATGATATGACCCCGATAATTCTCCGCTGACTTACCAAGGAGGATTTAAAAAAAAACAGCAGGTCCTCGTTTTTTCTTTGAGTCTTTTTTAAATGGCCCATCGAAAGAACAAAACTACATCGCAAGGGAAGGGATCGAAACGGAATCAATTATCGCGAAAGGACGTTAGTCTACAAAAGTTTACCACCGAGGTAGAGTGAGAAGCTGTATTATAGGGGAATGGGAGAGGGTGGACGGATTTTTCCACGAGAAAATAACAGGAAAGAAGGGATTAATGGCGTCGCTAAGAGGTTGTCATTTGCATTTCCTTCCTCAAAGCCCCCTTCCTCCCCCCTCCCCTCCTCGAAGAAATTAGATCGATAAATATCCTCAAAGCAGAGAGAGAGAGAGAGAGAGATGGAGAAAGAGAGAGAGAGAGAGAAAAAGAGAGAGATAAGAGTCGGATCTAACAAATGGCAGAGCCATCCTCGTTCGAGTGGAAATACCCGTGCGGTTTTACATCAAACCACTCCCGGCTGAAGAGAACCAATTTAATCTCCTCCCCGCTCCCTCTCTTTAAAAAAAATGAGTCGCGAGCGAAACGATTTAATGGGAGCAATAGTTCAGCCATTTTAAAAAGGACTTGCATTATTCTTCCGAACGCCGCGAAATTGGTTCCTATTCTTGCGTAAAAACCTACTCTATTTTTTTTTTAAATAGCGTATTGGAGTTATATTCTTCCAGGAAATAAAACTTTTGGTTAGCGGAAAATTATCGACCTTAGGTTGACACGTTAAAAAGATGAAATTCGTTACGGTTTTAGTGCTCATAATTTCAGTACGGCGCAGTCATGAAATTTTGAAAGCACTTAGTTTCTAAATCTCGAAGTTTCTAAGGGCAAAACGAAAACCAGCTTAATTTAGTTTGCGTATTTATTTCATCACGACAGCTTTTTCTATCTGACACAACATGGCTCGTTGTCAACAGCATTTCATAAGCGCGTCGGTATTCAAACAAGAAGTTCGATAGTGTTTGGTATACGGTAAATTTTGCGTTTCCTACAATTTGGAAAGGATATTTATGTCAAATGATGGTTACCGATTCATTAACGTGCCTTATAACACCTGTGAATTTTGCTGAATTAGTTATTTTTGGGTTATTTTAGTCTTCTAAAGGTGTTTTATGAACTTGTTTGTGACCGTCCATACATATTACGGTGACCAGATGCTAATTCTAGTTAGTTCGATCTATCGATCGTGATCGCACTGTGTCTGAAATTGTCTAGTGTGGAAATGTGTTACATATGCATCATTAAAGAATTACCCAGCTCCTCTTATCGCTGAAAATAAATCAATTGAAAATCAAAATTTGACAAATTAAGTAGTTATATAATGGCTATAGAAGATAACGGTGATTCTAAAACCTTGCTAATAATATTGGAGACACTTAAGACAAGATATTAATTTATCATTTTTTGATAACTGAGTGCTTGATCAGGAATGAATATGATATTTAATTATGACTATGTAAAATATTTCAGAAATCCTGCATTCTGCCACATTAAAGGATGTAATTTTCAATATGAGTAATATATAAGTTAATGACAAATTCGCAATATATGTGAAATTTTTTATAGTAAATATTGTATGAATCGCATTTTGTACAAATGTTTTGCTTTAACCTCCGCAATCAAATGCAAAATGAATATAAACAAGTCCCGTATAACAAGCTGAACCATTCAGAGAATATTTTCACCATACCCAGTGCATAAAATATGCATAAAGATTCCTCCGTACCGTGCCTTTGATCAGCACATAATATCCTATTTATAAAGTAATTCTTAAAATTTAGCTCTAATTTAGGATGCACTTGATTAATCTGATTTATAAATCGAAAGTCAAATATTTAAACCTCCCGAGTCAGCAAAGAATCCTTTTTTGTATGCCATCCTATGTTATAATATTACCTTAATCTTTTCACATCATTTGAATGCTGAAAATGTAACTACTTTGTAAGTAAAATCATTATATTTTTATTTGTCACAGCGCTTGGAAAATTAAAAAAATTAAATTAAACTTAACTTAAATCCCCATACAGGTTAATAATAATAAATATGAAAAAAAAACCTGTTGATAATTTGTTCAAGAAAGAATGTATGATGAACGCCGACAAAAGAAAGGAATATATGAAAGCGTATAGAGAAAAAACAAATTTAAAAAAATTTTTAGGGAATACATTTTTATGTGAATTAAAATGCACTCAAAAGCAAAAAATAATTTTTTTTCTAGATAAATATAGTTATTGAAAAATTTGTATGCTTCATAAAAGTGGATGGCTTATTGTGGGAAATGATACTGGTGTAATAGAAGAAATTAGTTGGTTGATAAAAAAAGCCATCCACTTTTATGAAGCATACAAATTTTTCAATAACAATATTTATCTAAAAAAAATTTTTTGCTTTTGAGTGCATTTTAATTCACATAAAAGTGTATTCCTAAAAATTTTTTTAATTTGTTTTATTTTATACTTTTTAGTCTTTTTTATTAAAATTATCTAATACATATATAGCCAAAATTCGATTTGTTTGGAAAATTTTCAATTTAGAAAGAAGTGAGTTGGCAACCCTAAATGTTGGTGACAAACAAGATCCAAGTGTATAAAAATAAGGAAAAACTTCGCCAGCGAAAAAGGATTCGTTATCCTGAAAATCGAGAGAAAATTAATGAAGTAAGAAGAGAAGATTAACCTGAAAATCGAGATCAAATTAATCAAGAGGAGAAAATTATCGCCCAGCACAAGTGAATGACTCTCATTATAAATCTGCTGTTAAAGGATATCCAAGCAATATTTGTCCTACTGCTAATGTGCTAATTGCCTTGGTCCTTTAAATACAGAACGCCCACACTCTAAAGATTGACGTTGCTACTTCAATGTAAAAAATCTGTCTGATCAAATGAATTATTTAAAAAAAAATCAAAATCAACTTAATGTGACAGCGAAGCGTCACAGACTCCCTAGTAAACATAAAATAAGACCGAAGTGGAATAGAGATACGAATAAAAAATGTTGTCGAGGAGAATATGTTGCCGTGAATACATTAACAAAAGTTGTAAATTCGGAAATAAAATATCGAACCAAACTCATGACGGGGATCCAATTTATGACGAAGCCATCAATTCCTCTGTGACTTTTGAAATCTCCTCCGTCATCATTTATACGCCGTAGAGTTTATGATCTGTATTTATTTCATAGCAGAAAGCACAGTTATAAAAATACAAGCTAGACAATTTTATTTAATTTTCCTACTTTCGCAAGGGGACAAACGTTGGTTTACTTTTCGATATTTTCGCGTAGACACGACCCTTATTAAATGACTTTTCATGAAGAATTTAATGAATAAAAAACATCAATGTTAGGGAGCAATTTATTTCCTTATCGATGAAAAAAATATTTTAAAGCTCTTATTCAAACGTCCACCTAGCGAGTAGAAATTGCCATTGCGAGTTCTATTGTCCAGGCATAAAAAACCTATTTTATTTTGATTACGCATCATTCATACGAAACGACGCAATGCAACGAGGGGAGCAGTCTATTTTTTTTGGCCATTTTTCTCCTTTGAATTCAGTTGTAAACGTGCCTCAGAAAAGAGAACTACAGTACAACTCGTTTAAAACAGCCTCGGGTAATACAACAACTCGGATATATATTCTTCAGGTCCCATCCCCGTTCCTACAGTATTGCAATATTTATTCATCTCGGTTATAACGTATTAACTCACTCGGTTATAGCGGCAATGGAAGTTAGTAAGTGACAAATATTTGTATGCGTATGCACAGGGTCGGCGCACAACATTTTTGTGTGAGGAAGAAGAAAAAGAAGAGAACTAATATCGTATAAATGTCGTTAAATGATTCAGGTTTTAGTATTAATTTTTGCTGATCGCCAATACATTGAAGGACCAAAGACAGCTTCTTGACCGCCCGGGCGGGATGGGATCCAAGAGCGGAAACTGTTTACTCATTGCGGTTCGCACGAGGCGTTTACTGAAACCAAGTCAGTAGACGTCAATTTTAATGAGACAACTCTAATAACAGAATGGTTAGCCGAGTTGAACGTAGAAAGATTTAAAAGTTATGAAGATGTCAATTCATATGCAGAAATCGACCATGATGTTATAAAAACAGAAGCTCAAGCGGGCCTAGACATCGTGTGGGAGGACACGGAAGGACAGCACGGAAAGTGTAGCGAAGAAGAAGATGAAGAAATGGTAGAGGATCAAGACGAACCAGTTGCAGCGGTTAATTAAGCTATTCAAGCAATAAAAGTGATATCACGGTTGTATGAATAGAAGGAGACTAATAAAAAGACATTTAGTATTATTCACTGCATTGAGGAGAACCTCGAAAAACATTTCAAGTTGGCACATACGACACAAAAAATATCAGATTATTTTACTAATCATTAAAAATATTTTTATTATGTTTAATGCACTTATTATATCATAATATAATGTACTATGTAATATGTCATAATATAATATAATGTTTAAGGCACTTATTAAACCATAATAATTTAGAATTTGGAAACTAATTCAATGTTCCCATGCACCTCGGTTATAACGACACTCGGTTATAAATAATATAATAAATTTCCAGTCCCTTGAATGCCGTTATAACCGAGTTCTACTCTATATTTCACCCTGCTAAAAATCCACTGTACATTTACCCTTCTCTATGGGAATAGGTGTAAATGGATGATGGATGACTTTCCCTCGCGCTAGATAAAAACGAAATTAAGAGTTTTCTCCACAGTTCCCTGTCACCAGGACATTTCAAAAAGTTGTAACTTGGATCTTCTAACAGATTCATATTTGTGTGTTTTTGTATCTATCTTTATATGTATACATATATAAATGCTTTCACGGACCTGTCAACGGACAGACTACCTATAATGATGATATAAATGCTTATGGAAGAGGAAAGGTAAATAAGGATATCGAGGGCAACTAGATGTTGAGGGAAACCCAGTGAACACTCACCAAAAGGAGAGCCGTTAGGGTGTCGGAGAGACACATTTACACACGTATTGTATATTGGAGCTTTCATGATGATCCCTCTGTCACCACACGAGAGAGAGAGAAAACTCTATATACTTCATAAGTAAAACCATTCATCATTTACTTATTTGTTTGTTATTCCATAACGAATGTTTTCGTTTCAATTTAAGATGAACATGTTGCATTTTAGAAAAAAAAACACTTCAGTGGTACATTTTCCGGTTAAGTATTCGAACCGCTCAATTTAAGTACATACACTGCTACGTTATGGCACTGTTCAATGAAAAGAGTCCTTGCAACAAGAAACTTACGCCTTCGTTTCCCAGGAATCGAAAATCCTTCATGTCCGCTTCCCTTTCCAGTATTCCCTGATGATTAAACTGCCAAGTACGGGGCATTTATACACTTCGCGGCGAAAGCATCGGACGATGGGCATTATGCCTCTCCCTCTCTTCCTTCGGAACGAAGAGGGGCAATTTTCGAGAGCAAGCCTCTGTAAGTCACGAGTGACATTGATCAACCCCTTTGCGACTCTAAGGGAATGTGAAGAGGAATGGGAGGGGAGGGGGGGGGGAGGATCTCTGGGTACCTGGCGCGACATCCCCGTATTGCACCAAAAATAAAAGAGACGCTTTCGAAATAAGCCGTGCGAATTCGACTTCCTTTTCCCCAATACCATATCTCTCTCTCCCTCCCTCCCCCTCTCCCCTCCCCCTTGTCTCCTATGAAACAAAATCCACCAATCAGACGGGATCGTGACTTCTTCGCCCTGTAGATAATTTCCCCCTTTGAGGACATTATTCTTTTTTTAGACGCGTTTCGCTTCCAGCGTGAGCGCCTATTATCGTCGGTCTGTCCGTCCGTCCGCACGTTCGTTCTCGGCTTCTACCGAACGGATTTTCATGAAATTTTATATTAAGGACTTACAATCAACTATAATAAGAAAATCGCAAAAATGAATCACGTACGCCAATCAGGGGTACCACTTTACTCGTGACAAAAAATTAAATTTTCGTCGTATCTCGTAAAATATTGCTCATATAAAAAAAGTATTTGCGAAATAAAATTTCTAGAACTAATAAATTTTTTAATAAATAAAAAATAAATTTTTTATCGTAGCAGTAGCCGTTATCAAGAAAATCAAACAAGAATTACTTAATTCGAGTTGAACTTAAAAATTTTCCTGCATGGTTACTTCTTCATTGTTGCTAACATAAACAATCACACAAAAAAAAACGTTTAATTTCCTTACGTGTGCATGTAATATTATTAAATAGGAAGAAATTGGATTATTTATGATGAAGAAAAGAACTTTAAAACGCAATTTCCCTTACGTACGGGTATATAATTTCTTTGTAATACTCCGCTGTACGAAACGCGCCCATTTGTGATACGTTGTACACATTCCTAACCTGTTTCTTTTTGTGCTTTTTGGATGCGCATTAGAAAAATAAAAGTCTTAAAGGTCTATTTTCGGAACATCTCCCAGCACACGACATGACATTTTTTATACCGTATTAACAAAATAATTTCATACGCTGTGGCCATCTTGATGGACGGTTTTTCTACTGTTTATTGCGCAAGTTTTATAATTCAAAAGTGGCACTTTATGTATTTACGAATTTATTATATCGTGATTAATACATACGCGCATCGTAAAAAAATGTCTTTTGAAATGACAGTGAAACATTTTTTTTCTAACTTCATTAAACCGAAATATCGGATGGCAATACCTCATCAAAGTGATTCGGCCGAGCTTCAAATTGATAAAAAACACGTCAAAAATTATTAAAGGCAGAAATTAAATCAAGACATTGATTTCTGTTACTTTCATCAAAAGCTTTTCAAAAAGAGCTGAAAGTAAAAGTTGACGGAATATTCCCGGAACAGCGTATTCAATTATTTTTTAATGTAAAATATGATCGACGAATGAAAATAGGAAATGATTTTTTTCGCATCACATAAAAAAGTTGTGTGGCGTAATAGGACAATATCGCTTAACAAATTTCACTAAAAAATGTATAAAGATACGAAATGGTATGGAATCGGTTTACGTATTGTAACGAGATAAATTAGTCGCGTGATCAAAATAAGGGTTAGGAAGCTAAATTGACTCAATAATTTAACTCGGTGATGGCAAATATGTAGCACGGGTGCAATTTTACTTGGCACGCTTAAAACAAAAATTCTGATAGTCCGCACTAGGAATTTGCATATCCGATATTTATAGGACCCGTACCGCGGATATCCGCAGGATAAGTTGCGGTTCGGGTCGGATAATGACTGCATAAATACATTCAAACGGAAGCCAAAAAAAAACATCGACAAAAAACACGAAAGTGTAGAATTTTATCGCAAAATTTTTACAGCGCCAGATATCCGAAATCGGCATTCAAAGGTCTACAGAAATATTTTCCAGTTTTACGTCCTCCTGATCACTTTATAGTAGTGTTTTCGTCGTTCGCGGACAAATGTGAAAGAAATGTGCCCTAAAACATCGCGATGGGGAAAAGGAGAAGCACAAATCTTCTCGTGAGATTTGGATCTCGCAATCGGAAAATAAATGAATAACGGTCCGTTTATATATATATAGTGTCTCTCTTGTGCTGACGAAGGGATCATCCCTAAAGCTCCAATAACTTCTACAAATGTGTCTCTCCAACATCCCAGCGGCTCTCCTGGTAAGTTCTTACTGGGTTTCTTTCAACACCTAGTTCCCCCCCCCACACACACACGCACGCACGCACGCACACACATGGTTTGGGGTCACTTTCCCGAAAACCAGTTTCCCGAATGCCGATTTCCCGAAAGCCACTTTCCCGAATGCTCACTTTCCCGAAAGCCATTTTCACGAATCCAATTTTTTTTAGTTGCCCATTTTCCCGAAAAATTCCTATTCCCAAAATTTCTATGTTTTCAGCTTGGGTGGTTAGATTTGAAAATAGAAAGTGAACAATAACGGAAATGTTTACATTCATGAGCTCCAAACTCATTAACTTAATGATTTTTTTGTTTGGGAGGCCTTTCACTTCCAAACCCTATAATTTTTGTTTGTTGAAATAAACTTGTATGCAGTATGAAAACATCGCTCTATTTTTTTCGTTTTCAATAACCTCTGTGAAATATTAATACTTGATATTTTATTAAGGAAGGATCATAGTTTCATTTTCTGGAAAAGGTCTGGATAGATCATTTTCTTGAAAGATAGCATTCTGGAAAGTGGCGTTCGTGAAAATGACTTTCGGGAAAGTGGCACTCGGTAAACTGGACCCATTCGGGTAAGTGGCGTTCGGGAAAGTGACCTTATCCCAGATTGCATATATTCAGTTGGGATCGGCGGCCTCATATTATGGTCTATCAATTCCCTTTAAAAGCATAATATCAATGCCACGTAATTGCATGTTTCCCATTTTGAAGCATTGGACTCGTTGCTATGGCAGTTTTATTTCCCATTGTTTAATATATCCGAAAATTTTGCCTCAATCTTTTGGTTTAAAAGCAGTTGTTCCCTCTCGTTCGACACGGACTCGAATTCTGATTTCAAAAATTATAAACCCCAGCCTTTCAGCTGCAGAACTGTTCATTTTCCGAGCTCCTATCTCAATTATAACTAATTAAAAAATTCTAATTTATAACGTTTTGCACCGTTTTCATGTTTTTCTTATTAAGGAGTGGAAATGAAACAAAGGGGTACGAAAAAGAATTCGACTACTCCTCAGCAGCTGATCCTGGATTCACCAAATTTGTACATGTATAATCCTCATATAGACCGCCATAAATATAAAATTTTCCAAGTTGCAGGATTCTGGAGATATAACCCCAAACAGACGAACGGACGGATAGAAACTGAATACAGGAGCGATATTTTTTTAGAAAATCAGCTCATGGGGTTTTCCTAACGTTTTTATAAGAGAGAAACACTTCGTCAATTTGATTTCAGCCATAAATCGAGCTAGATAATCCATTCTCCGACCATTTGTATATGAACAAAGTAAAAAAAACCATAACCCGATATCAAATTACAGAGCATAAAATAGTTTTTAAGTACCTATTCAGAATTATTACGCAAACCAAAAACATCAATGGTCAACCCAATAATTAAAATTTTAAATTACCAACTCTTTGATACAATTCTAACGTTATTGAGCAATGTGTTTAACAAATAGATAAAATAGTCGAGTATTTCTATCATTCCGAACGGAACAGGATTGAGCCGCATCTCAATTTTTAATGCTGCGTTATCAATTTAAAAAATTTGAATCCTGTTTTTTTTGCAGTTGCGTAAAAAATGGAGCACGAAAAAGTTTGGATTTATTCCTACATTAGTCCCTCGAATGGAATAAAAAAATGTAATCAAACTTCCGGAGATATCATTAAGCGTGTATACACGATTTTCCCAGACCAAAAAAGCAATAATTGCCGTTTGGGTAGGTTATTAAGGTTCCCTTCATCATTGATCGCTCCAATAACAAGTTCTTCGAAATAAATTAAGTATGATTATCCGTGGATGTCATTACCAAGAAATACCGCAAAAATGTCCCAGGACATGAAAATAACGAAACCTGTATAATAGTCATCAAATTTTATTCAGTGGTAATCGCAACGATGATTCCGAAAAGCGAATATAACAATTAAGACGAAATCATCTTCAATTTATAACGGCTTCGTTATCGAAATCAAATGAACCAATTATGTAGGAATTTAATTTGTGTCCAATAAATAATTTTAAAAATACCTCATTTATTTCTTCTTATCGATTCTCTAAGGCTTTGAAAATCAAAATGTTTCAACCCACCTCAAAATCATTAAACAGGACTAACTACTATATCAACGCACGCCATACAAAATCGAATGAATTATTTCGGGATATAAAAACGTTAAATTGACTGATTTACGCAACTTACTTAGGGAAGCAATTCGACAGTTTTAGCGCGAGAGATCGCATCGAATGCTAAGGGAACCGCGAAAACAAGTTACGAACAACGCGACAATTGCGAATATATGAAACGGCTCCAATCAAAGTAATTAACTAGTTTATTCATAATTTTAATGTTATATATTTGCAAATATATCAACAACGAAAAAGCGAAGGATCGGGAATTAGCTTTTTAAAAAAAAACGCACCCACGTCAAATGCTTACGCTTACAGAACACGGCCTAGCTGAGGCATATTTCGAAATTGTGGTGTGCATTTTTTAAACATTTGTTATTCATTCAAAAAGAAGTTTACATAAATAAAAGCTCCTATCGGGGATTTGTGTCCTAACATTGAAGGATTTTGTTGAGTGGCCGCCCGAGAATTCCCTGAAAGAAACACAAATATGCGAGAAACATAAACATTCGAAATTAAAATTAAATTAACCCACCTCATAAGCGCGGCATTGTATCACCATAAATAGGTAGTCTGTCCGCGATTATTCATGGTTAAACCAGGTACTCCACAAACTCCTATTTTCCGCAGTCTTCTTCATGCCTTGATAGCTCTCTTTCCCATTCAAGTCGTCTACCAGCTGAAACCTTTTCTTCGCATTGTACACCCGGTCGTAAATCCCGAAGATCACAACAAGAAAAAATCTGATGTGTCCAACACGACTTTCTCCATATTTGGGGTATAGATATTTAAATTATTATGAATAGCATTAAGAGGCAAAATTATTATTTCGTCTCGTAAAAGAATACAGTCGTCCTTATTGTCGTAAATTAGGTATATTTTGAATATGTTTACAGAATTCACCGCTACATGGTGGTGGCGCTGTATACTGGAAACTACGAATAAGTTAAATATCTCCGAAATGGATGGTTCTACGAACATTTGTTTCAAACTAAACTTGGAAGAAATATTATTCTCTACAACTTCGGTCCTTACGAAGATGACCAATTATGACGTTTTTAAGGAGATATTTGACGGAAACTGAAAAAACGGATTATTTATAAATAATTCCTAAACAATAACTGCTATGGAAAATTGTTTCAAATAAAAGTTGTAGGAAATTATATTCTCTATAACATTAGTATAGAATTGTATATACAATAATGAAGTTTTAACGAAGAAATATCGCAAAAACCGAATCGGATTTCGAATAAACCTCGACTTCCGGTTACCCGTTATTGTCCAAAAACTAATCAGTTCTTTGTGCTCATGTTAAAGTGTTACATATGAAGTTTGGTAACGATATAGCACGTACTTTTTGAGTTAGAGCGCCCAAAATAACATACACACACACAGACATCATTCCGAAAATAGTCTAAACGTGTTCTAGGTACCTCAAAACGTGTATTTCCGTTGAAATCTCGAAGTCGATTTTTTTCGTGAATACAATACTTTCCCATTACTACGTATGGAGAAAGTAAAAACCGTGTACTTGATCTAGAAACGAAACTTTAGATCATGGGTGGGGAACTTCCGGCCGCATGCTGCCCCCGAGAGCGTTTTGTGTGTCTCGCGAAGCAATAATGAAAAAGTGATCCGTAAATTTTAAAGCATAAACTCATATTTTTAAATCCATATAATGATAATAGCGCATTTCATAATGAAATTTAAATCATAAATACTCTAATTTAGAATTGATTTCCATTTATATGATACCTTAAAATCTCTCATGAACTTCAATTTAAACTAATCAGGCACGCCAAAGCAACGGCAATTTCCAATACGGCCCCCAGAAGGATTCGCCACCACTTATGCGACCCGCCATTCGGAAAAGGTTCCTCACCCTTGCCTTAGATCTTTGAAGACGGATGCATTTAAACTTAAGCCACCAAAAGCGAACAGAATCAAACTCAAATACGTCACTTTCCAACCGATTGGAGGCGTGTCAGCTTGAAGAGACATCGCGTTTGAGCAAAACTGAATGATCCTAGGAAATAATTGATGGAGTTTCATCAATTCCACTTCTCGCCTTGGAGACGAGAGCTCCAAGCGACAGGGGCATGGCAATTACCCCGACGGAAAGACGATCGAGAGGATTCTTATGCATCCTTCACTTTTTCTTTTTCTCTCTTTCCGTTGACTGTATCCTTGGAAGGGAAAAATAGACAATCTCACGAAGGATTTTGGGGTGGAGGAGGAAGTCTAGGAATTCAACTCGCAGTCACATACATACATACATACATACATATATATATATATATATATCTGCCTTTCCCATTGAATTGCCTCCATTTTGTGTCCGACGCACGCTTCAAAAAAATTTTAAAAAATAAAAAATTAGATAAAGAGCTCCCTCTCTTTCTCTCCCGGCTGTAATACCAAGTCACCGCACAGTGACCTGGATTCCGCGGCTAGTGTGCTTCATCCAGCCTTCAAGTAACTTTCCTCGCCCACCCTCTCTCTCTCTCTCTCTCTGTCTCTTATACGCCGAAGGAAATTACATCTCCGCCGAGATGAAAAAAAAATACTCTTTGCCCCTATCGAGAACTCTTTATAGGTCTTTGTCGCAGCTATTGTCATCTTTTCACATCTCTGAATATCAAAGAGAGGAATATTCATCTCCTTTTATTTTGCGGCCTCTTCTTCCTATTCTTCGCCATTTTCTACCGCGACCTCTATTTTCAAAAGGGTTTCTTTAAAAAAAGAAAAGAAAGGAGAATAAAAAAACAAAAGAAATAAGGAAGATATGAAAAAAACAGAAAATTTTCGCGCCGGGATAAACACGCTATTTACGGCTCCGGGGATTATTGCGAGACTCCCTGCCTACCTCCCATTTTGTCGCTCCTGTACCTTTGAATTTCTCATAACCTTAATATTTTTATTGTCGAAAAGATACCTTTTTATTCTTTTTTGTTTTGTCTAGCCGTGTAGAGATTTTGATCTCGGGTTAATGTTACGGCGTACTATGGGAGTAAAATTATCCCCTAGGCGGTTGTAATGTATATTTTTTTCTGGGTCAAATAATACGGTCGGATGCACTTACTTTTTTGAAGATTGAAAAAATGGGGGAACGATCTAACTTGTTGTAGTATATTTTTCCTGCGAATGAATCTACGTTCCAGACTCGATTTTTCATCTGTGGATAATCTTGAAGATTTAACACAAGTGTGGGGAAACTTTTCTACGTAGCGGACCGCAGTGGCAGCAGTAAATCCGTCGGGGGCCGTATTGGAAGTTGCCCATACTTTGGCGGGCCGGATTAGAATTTAAATCGAAGTTACCTGGAGATTCTGGGGTTTCATAAATTCTAAATGAGGTTTTTATGTCCGAAATTTCAACATAATGCTTCGATGTTACAATTTGAATCGAAAAATGTGACTCTTGTGTGTTAAATTTTACGGCTCACTTTTTCATCACATCTTTGCGGGCAGCACTAATTGCTCTAGTGGGCCGCATGTGGCCCACGGGCCGTAGGTTTCCCTCCCACCTGATTTAACGGAACGCACTTAGGCCTCAAGTTTTTTTCATAACGAAACGCAATCGATAAATGCACATTACTGAAGTCATGATGCAACTGAAATTGAAAATGTATCTTCCACGGAAATTTATTACAACCTGAGCGGTTTCGAATATAATAATAATCTCATTGTCGATGCTATTCAAGTCGCTAAGGAAAAATGAAGAAATAAAACTTTAAATGGGTGGATTCCGCCCTTCGAGGCAGACGATTTCCACTAAACGCATCTCAAATCGGGGCAAGTTCCGACCGCGGAACGCGTACTCTAACCATCTTCATACTAAAAAAATCACTTGTATCAGGCATCTCCAATAGCCAAAGCAATTTTATAAAACATCACATGTGCATTTCAGCTGCAAAGCAGCCGTCTTTGGTGGTAAGTAATTCACCAAAAATATATTCTACAAGAAAGAGTTATTTTTGGTGAACTAGCACTGACGACAGCAGCTTTGTGACCGAAATGCGCATCTAGTTTTTTAACCTTGTATTTGCTATTGCAGACACCAAGTGCTTTTTAAAGTGCATGTTCTTGAATTTTTTCGCCTATAAGACGAGCTCGATAATCCCTTGTTGAATTAATCAATATCTGATTCCTCCAACTGCACAGGATCTTTTTTTTATTTCTCGTATTTTATCATTATAATTATCATATAAATGTACATTACAAGTTGGCCACAAGGCCAGGTGGTATCGATTAAACAAGAAAGAACTTAATGTACGGGGCATCATTTACAATTTCACATAAACACTGAATATTACATTCTTGAAGAAAATATCTATCTACTCTCTCGTATTCAATTTCCGAGATTAACCATGATACATAAAAGAAAGCATAAATCAGAGGATCACATCAGCTTTCACTCCATATATTAGCATTAAAGTGTAATGTAAATATTTCCAGGGTTTATGGAAAGCCTTCAAAGGCTACCGGCGACTTTCACAAGGAAATAAAACCGAGGTTAAAATAAAATTTCAATGCTCATCGATCCACTTCAAACGTAGAATAAATAGCTGCGATATCCAGGAAAATGTTGAGAAAACTACGCACATTTCCAACGCAAAGTTCACATACTAATCGTATTCATATT
Source organism: Uropetala carovei (assembly GCA_036926305.1). Classification (NCBI taxonomy): domain Eukaryota; kingdom Metazoa; phylum Arthropoda; class Insecta; order Odonata; family Petaluridae; genus Uropetala; species Uropetala carovei. The sequence goes on from JAXCHB010000129.1 coordinate 8,823,892, forward strand.
GTGTAGATACTAGATACAATATAAATTGATGTGTCCTACACATGACCTTCTCCATACGTAATTTGTCAATTAAAATCAAATAAATACGGCCATAGGAGCAGTTCAACTTACATCCTTCAGCGCTAGCGATTCAATTGTCACAACCACGCGCGCGAGCTGCCCACTAACTGTCAATTTCGAAGAAAATTTAATATCTCTTGAAATATTCCTCATATGAACATTTATTTCAAACAAAAATTGTAGAAAAAATAATATCTACAACTTATATATATATATATATATGTTACGCAAGCGAGGACGACCGCCACGAGAAGTGCTACCAGAAGCGGGACGGAGAAGGAGAGTACTAAGAGATCACGTGACGCGAGAGAGAAGAGTGTGTGACGGGACTCGTAGTAGTGTGGGCCGTGTGTTGGCTCGTGGAAGAGCTTCTGCTGGAGAGCAGAATGCTGGTGTAATTCGGGTTTAAATAAAGTTGGAGTCCCTTGGACGTGTTGTGTTATTTCGGGTGTGCCTCCCCGAGGAGGAAGTTGGAGAGTGGTGTAGTGTTTTCTGACAGAGCAGCGGCGGGATCGGGATCAGATAAGGATAAGAAGATCAAAAACCAGTTTTCGGAAAGGAGCACGTCGTGAGAGAGCCGACTGTTTGCCGATGAAGACTGTACCCCTCCGTAAGTACGTGAAAGAAAAGTGATTCCCGAGTGAACAATACCCCAAGTATAACTAGGGTTGTGAGCGTCGAAACAGACCTAAAAAAGCGAAATTAGCGAAAAAAGCGACCGCATGGCGTTTAGTGGGGAACCGGAAATGACGTATCCAGTGGCGGGAACAGGAGTAAGCGAGGCGTTCTTGACGCGAGCAGCGAGCTTTCCTGAGCTACCGAGAGCGATGTCGACGCCCTCTGTGACCCGACCAAAGAACCACTTAGCGCCTAGGGCGAGCGATAACGACATTGAACGTGAGATTCTACGACGAGAAAGACAGTTGCTGGAGAGAGAGCGCGCGTTGTTAGACCGCGAAAGAGAAATAATGGAAGCGGGACATTGTAGTACGATGGCGACAACTGTAGTTGCTCACCGAGACATGGCGGAAAGATTGTTGCCCGAGTTTGACGCGTCGACGACCTTAGGATTTACCGCCGAACAGTGGGTGCGGCGAGTGGAAGGGGTCGCTTCCGCGTATTCGTGGGACAATTCCGTATTGCTTACTCATGCGGTGAATAAGCTGAAAGGAGTAGCTAAATTGTGGTTAAATAGTGTCGCGGAAGAAGTGTATTCTTGGGAGACTTTTAAAGAAAGGTTACTTTATAGCTTCCCATCAACAGCTGATCAGGCCGATGTCCACATGAGTCTCACGAAGAGGAAGAAGCAGCGCGACGAAACCTATGAGTCATACGTGTATGCCATGAAAGCGATAGCGCGACGAGGTGACATAGATAAAGAATCCTTGATTAAATACATTTTGAACGGCTTAGGTGACAAGGAATTAGTAAGGTCGCTGGCTTTGTGTGAGTTCAAAGATGTTGAAGGGTTACTGCTCAAGATAAAGCGCTATGAAAGTATTACAGAAAGAGCGAGATTAGGTGAAAGACAGTTTTTATCTAACCGTTATAGTGTCCCAATTGAACCGCCAAACGAAGGTAATGTGGTGAGGAGAAATAAGCAGACAACGCAGGCGAGGTGTTATAATTGTAACGGCCAGGGACACATGGCTAAGGATTGCCCAGAACGACAGCAGAGCAGGCGATGTTTCCGATGCAATAAAGAGGGACACATGGTGAAGGAATGCCCTCAGGGAACCCAAGTTAATAGACAGAATTTGGAAATGAAAAGGCGAGTCCAAAGAATTTCGGTGCCGAACGACCAAATTAAAGACGAATATTATAAATGGATAAAGGTTAATGATGAACAAGTTGTTGGGTTCATTGATTTAGGGAGCGATGTTGTGACCATGAGGCAAGATGTCGCTGAACAGCTAGGTGTAGAATACTTTGCGAGTCAAAAAAGTCTGATTGGATTCGGCTGTGGGAAAAGTAACGTAATAGGCTCCAAACAGTTAACCCTTGTTGTGGACGACGTAAGCATTGAGGTAGAAGTGCTTGTGGTCCCAAACTGTTCGCAAGACGATGCCATAATTCTAGGACGAAGCGCCCTAGACCAATCGGGGATTCGAGTTGAGAAGAGCTATCAGAAACTTGTAATTAGGAGAGAGACTGATGGGCAGGAGGAAGAAAGTAACTTCGAAGCCAAAGTTCGAAATGTCAAAGAGAGGGCCGGGATAGAAATGGAAGAAATAAATTTGAATAACGACCTGTCTGAAGAGGAGAAGGATGCGGTATACGAAATGGTGAATGAGTATAGAGAATGTTTTGCGAAAAATTTGAGTGAACTGGGTACAGTAGAGTCTGCCAGTTTCGAGATAGAATTGTTGGATAACCACCCTGTGAATTTAAGACCGTATCGCCTACCGTACGCCCAAAGAGCGACTATGCAAAAGGCAGTCGATGAGTTAATGAAAATGGGTATCGTGCAGGAGTCGACATCAGAATACGCAAGCCCAGCATTGTTAGTGAAGAAAGCTAACGGAGAAGACCGGCTGTGCGTCGATTACAGAGCATTGAATTTGAAGACGAAAAAAATAAAATTCCCCATGCCAGCCATTGAGGAACAATTAGACGCGCTTGCAGGAAACAGTTATTTTACCATTTTAGACTTGGCGTCGGGATACTATCAAATCCCTGTAGCCCCAGAGACGAGACCCTTGACAGCTTTTGTCACCTCAAGTGGACTGTACGAGTTCACAAAAATGCCTTTCGGAGTAGAAAACGCACCTGCAGTGTTTAATCAAGTGATGAAAAGGGTAGTGCGAATGACAAAACCAGGAGAGGTCCTAGTCTATATGGATGATCTGTTGATACCCAGCAAAACGGTGAAGGAAGGGTTAGAGAGATTAGAAAGACTGTTGCAAGTACTGAAGAAATTGGGGCTAGCGCTAAAAGTATCAAAATGTGAATTTTTCAAAACTAAAGTAGACTATTTGGGCTTTGAAATAACCAAAGATGGGATCCGACCAGGCGAGAGAAAAATTCAGGCAGTTAAAGAATTTCGAAGGCCGGAGAATGTTCACGAAGTGCGACAATTTATTGGTTTGACGAGCTTCTTTAGAAGATTTGTATTAGGATTCGCTACGTTAAGCAAGCCGTTAACGCTCTTGACGAAGAGAGATACGGTATTCGAGTGGACAGAGAAACAAGAAAACGCATTTCAAGAGCTGAAGAAAAGATTAATCGAGCGTCCGGCACTTGCGTTGTTTGATGTAAATGCCGAACATGAAGTTCACACTGACGCCAGTAAGAATGGACTAGCGGGGATTATCTTACAGCGCCGAGAAGGAGAATCTCAAAAACCTGTGGCATATTATAGCCGACAGACGACAGATCTAGAGAAGAACTATCACAGTTATGAGCTAGAAGCGTTGGCAGTAGTTGAAGCCGTAGACAAATTTCGAATGTATTTATTGAACAGACCCTTCAAAGTTGTTACTGACTGTAATGCTTTAAAGACCACCATGTCCAAGAAAGAATTGTTACCGCGGATAGCGAGGTGGTGGCTTCGATTACAAGAGTATGATTTCACGATCGAGTACCGACCAGGACGCAACATGGGTCACGTTGATGCTCTCAGTCGAAATCCCGTGGGAGATTCCGAGGAACCGGATACAGCAGACTTGAAAATCTTCACGTTGCGAATAAATCAGGATGATTGGTTACTAACGATGCAGCTGCAAGATGTAGCTATCCAGAAAATACATCGTACCTTACAGCAACCTGCGGTCGCCAATGAGGATAGGCAGATCCACACAGACTATGTGCTGAAATACAACCGTGTCTGTAGAAAGGTAGACGGTGGGGTCCGTTGGGTTGTGCCTAAGAACTCTATTTGGCGCATTCTAAAGGGAAGTCATGATGACATGGGACATTACGCAGAAGAGAAAACCCTAGAACACGTGAAGAGATATTTTTGGTTTCCGAAGATGAGAAGAAGGGTAAAGAAATATATTGCAGCTTGCATTGAGTGTGCTTATCATAAGAGACCGGGAGGTAAAAAAGAGGGGCAGTTGCACAGTTTAGAGCGTGTAGCCATCCCATTTCACACAGTTCACGTGGACCACTTAGGGCCATTCCCAAGGAGTAAAAGGGGCAACGAGTATGTTCTCGTGTATCAAGACAACTTTACAAAGTTCATCCTACTAAAGGCAGTGAAAACCACAAAAACCAAACCAGTGTGCGAAGCTATCAGTGAGATTACGAGCTTATTTGGGTGTCCTGAGCGTTTAATTACAGATCGAGGTACGGCATTTACAGCGAAGGAATTTGAAGAATTATGCGAAAGAAACCAGATAAAGCATATAAAGAATGCGACTGCTACCCCTCGAGCAAATGGACAAGTAGAGCGATCAAACGCATCCATTACAAACGCCATATCCACTATGTATGCACAAGAGGATGGAGGCGACTGGGACACGAATTTGAGAAACATCCAATTCGCCATGAATTCTATGTCAAATAAAACTACTGAGAAGAGCGCTTATGAGCTATTGTTTGCTTATAACCCAAGGAATTCATTGCAAAACCGTGTTATATTGGCGTTGCAAGAAAGCGAGCTCGATGAGACTAGAGAGACCTTAGGCGAAGCAAGGGAAAAAGCGTTAGTAAAGATATCAGAGACGCAGAAAAAACAGAAGGAGCGTTACGATCAAAGACATAAGGTGACGAGAGTGTACCAAAAGGGAGATTTAGTCATCGTAGAACGAGAAGCGCAAGCGACAGGGTGTTCGCGAAAATTAGCTCCGAAATTTAAGGGTCCGTATCTTGTCTCAGAAGTGCTAGCGCGAGATAGGTATTCTCTCATGGATATACCAGGGGCAAAGAGGACACAGCGAGCGTTCAATTCCGTGTTTAGTGCAGACCGAATGAAACCCTGGTGTAAGCCCCCCCAAGGCGAAGTAGGAGATGACGACCAGGCCGACGAGAGCCAGGACGAGGGAGATGACGACCAGGCCGCGGACAGCAGAGGGAAAGAAGACGAGAAGCGGATGGAGAACGGCGCGAGCGCCAGAGGAGCAGTTCAACCGGAGGCAGACCGGACCGGGACCGAGGACGGCCCCGATGTCAGGAAAGGCCGACTGTTACGCAAGCGAGGACGACCGCCACGAGAAGTGCTACCAGAAGCGGGACGGAGAAGGAGAGTACTAAGAGATCACGTGACGCGAGAGAGAAGAGTGTGTGACGGGACTCGTAGTAGTGTGGGCCGTGTGTTGGCTCGTGGAAGAGCTTCTGCTGGAGAGCAGAATGCTGGTGTAATTCGGGTTTAAATAAAGTTGGAGTCCCTTGGACGTGTTGTGTTATTTCGGGTGTACCTCCCCAAGGAGGAAGTTGGAGAGTGGTGTAGTGTTTTCTGACATATATATATATATATATATGGGTAAACGAAAATTCAGTTTTAAGCGAAATATTTAAGAAAAACGACAATTTTACAAGAGTAAAACCCTACTTATGTTTGACCGATTGTTATCTAAATCTTTCCAAATCTTAAGAATATATATAAAATCACAGATATAGAATACCACGATGATCTGATGAATAGTTTCTGAGATAGAGCGCACGCAAAATTTCTGTCACACAGACATTATCGAGAAAACGGCCAAAACGTGTTCAGGGGACCTCAAAACGTGTATTTCCGTTGAAATCTCGAATTCAAAATTTTTCATGAAGACACTTTCTCTATACTACGTATAGAGAAAGTAAAAAAATGGAATCTAATAGCGGTAAAATACCATTTGCGTACCTGCAAATTTCCAACCCTCTCCTCGGATTCATATTTCCTCGACATTGAACCTGTTCTCACCTTCCCCTTCCCCAATACTCTCACCCCCTCCTCTGGCGTTGCGGGTGAGTCGGGCACGCCACTAGGTGAATCACAACTAAAGATGATTGCTTTTACTGACGTAGCGCGTAACTGGTTTTCCCTGTTTTCCCAATATCAATAATATCCCACCCACATGGCGAACTCCAAATTAATTTACTTCTGTATAGCTTATTAATCCTCGGTACCGATTTGAGGACCTATGTATTAATCTATTCTACGTTTATATTTTACGATTCAATGAACGACTTCGATCAAAAAAATATAAGTAATTTGTCGCTTCCTGATTAATTATTTCGGATGAAGTGCCCATCAATAAGCAATAACTAAAGATGTGCGTGCCAGAGACATGTTGCACAAAATAAATTAAACGGATGATACGTGCATAAAATTAGAACGGTGAAATTAATGAATAGATAATAAAAATTAAAAACAGATCAAGGGAGTCTGAAAAAGAGCCTCTAACAATTTGTAAGTAAAATATCTGTAAGTAGGTCTCCTAATAAAATCTGTAAAATGACCCTAAGGCTGTAAAGGGGCCTATTAACATCACTACAATATTAAACTATGGATATAAAATAACTTTAAACTTTCACTTATTAAAATCGTTTAAATACATGTATATAACGCTTAGATAAAACATAAAATTACGGACTCCCTTAAATCCTTGAAGATCATTATGTCTATACACTATTATAGTCTCGTCCATGTCAAGTTATAATATTTCCGGATGACTACTTAAGAGTTACGAACGAACTTCATGTAATTTTATCCCTTATGCCAAAGATGGATGTAAGTTTCTCTTAGTCTTTTTAACTAGCGAAAATGCGCGTAAAATATAGCTTGTTTAGAACGATTTTAACAAGCATAATTTTAAAATGGCTGCGCGCAGATTAAATCCGCAACTTTTCATTCGGATTCTCCCTCATTTCTTTACACTTGTGGACCTCATACAATCATATTCGGAAGAGGAATTTAATAAGTCATAATGGCGAAGTCGTTAAAAAAAAAACGTTTTTAAGACATTAGGTCAGATCGAATGTATTATAGGACTATCAACGACAAGAATCAATCAATTAATTTTTAATTTTGCCGCACCCTCTGGCAATTCAGGAATAATTCTGTAAGAATCATTAGTATCACTATATATAAAGTCAAAATTTTTGCACTTGGGTATCTACTGAGTTACATTCTAGCAACTGAATGAATATGATATCGGGTTGCCTATATTAATTTTACCTCCGCACTATTAATTTAAGTAATAGCTTAATTTTCACCTCTGACAAGAATACTAGCGTTATGAAACCGTCCGAACGTTTGTAATAATTAACATCCGTTATCAATGCGATTTGGTGCCATTTTCTGCATCCGTCACTTGAGATCGCAATTAAAATGTAATGCGTTCCAATTGACGGAAAGCTAATCCGTCACGTTAAATCCAACTCCAAAATTATTACCTTACTTGATTCAAATATCCGCCCTCAACAGGTTGTACGTTATTTCTTTATATAAAAAATTAAAGCTTCGCGGTTGGGGCGAAGTTTCGCGAACGCATACGAGGAATTATATCTCGCGCTATCTAAACCAAAAATGGATGCGGGTGACGGAATTCCGACGCAGCAATGTTATTTTCCCGTTTAATGAGTGGTTTTTATATAGGTAAATAATTACACTAGCAACAACAACGGAAATAGATGCGTCAGTTTTTCCGTTTACGTGCGAATCGGTGGATTGCGTCGACTGTTTCGCAAAATCCGATGTGAATTGCGAAATGACCTAGTCGGGGAGATTGTACAGACGCCCGGCATGAGGATGGAGGGAAGTGTTTGCGGATAATTTTAGAATCCTCAGATTTACGCAGCGTAAAATGACTTTTTTCTTCTCCTGATAATTGATCTCGGTTTAAAGAAATACCGATGAGATTTGAACTTCAATATTTTTATACAAAAAAATATCATCTTCAAACTCCTCAAACAAATTTTTTTATTTTTTTATCTTTACATTTTGCAGCGAGATCGCTATTATATGTGCAGAGAAAAAAACAGCGATCGAAATTAAGGTAATTTCGGGAAATATTTCGCGTAAACCTCTCATTCGTTTTCGTTAAATGTCGGCCATTTAAAAATGTGATTTGTTAATTTTTATCGCAATGCTGTGAAAAGATTCGTTGTTGCATATTTCGCCTGTTTGAGAACGCTCGTTAACATTTTCGGGGTGGAATGTCATCAACACATCAAAGATTGGAAACAGCTGCCAACGTTGTCCTATTACACACCTTTGATTCTAATAAAGCACAGTATATGCTTAATCATATGTTATCCATACACATGAGAAAAAAATAACCTTCATAATTAAATTAAATACCACTTCATTTATTGTGTAATTGCTGTGCTATCCTTGTCCTAATCTCACGTTGGGAAATGTGGAAACAGGCGAAAATATCAACTCTGACTGGTAATCGAAACCGAGTCCTCCACTTTACTGGCGGATATTCTACCACTGAACTACCCTAATAATAAACAAATTCCAATGTTTCAGAACGGGAATATTTTCTTGTGTTAGAAACGGAATAGCCATGCTATAACCAACCAACCCCTTATTAATACGGTATTTCAGTGGTAGAATATCAGCCCAGCAAGTGGAAAACCCGATTTCAATTCCAGGTCATGGAATACTTTTACTTTCTCCATACGAAGTAATGGGAAAGTATTGTGATCACGAAAAAAATCGACTTCGAGATTTCAACGGAAATACACGTTTTGAGGTCCCTAGAACACGTTTACACTATTTTCGGAATGATGTCTGTGTGTGTATGTTATTGTGGGCGCTCTAACTCAAAAAGTACGTGCTATATCGTTACCAAACTTCATATGTAACACTTTAACATGAGCACAAAGAACTGATTAGTTTTTGGACAATAACGGGTAACCGGAAGTCGAGGTTTATTCGAAACCCGATTCGGTTTTTGCGATATTTCTTCGTTAAAACTTCATTATTGTATATACAATTCTATACTAAGGTTATAGAGAATATAATTTCCTACAACTTTTATTTGAAACAATTTTCCACAGCAGTTATTGTTTAGGAATTATTTATAAATAATCGGTTTTTTCAGTTTCCGTCAAATATCTCCTTAAAAACGTCATAATTGGTCATCTTCGTAAGGACCGAAGTTGTAGAGAATAATATTTCTTCCAAGTTTACTTTGAAACAAATGTTCGTAGAACCATCCATTTCGGAGATATTTAACTTATTCGTAGTTTCCAGTATACAGCGCCACCACCATGTAGCGGTGAATTCTGTAAACATATTCAAAATATACCTAATTTACGGCAATAAGGACGACTGTATTCTTTTACGATACGAAATAATAATTTTGCATTATAATGCTATTCATAATAATTTAAATATCTATACACCCAAATATGGAGAAAGTCATGTGTTGGCCACATCAGATTTTATTCTCCTGTTTCCACCTTTCCCAACAATCCAGCTTATGCCTGTCTTATAAGGATCTTCAGACCATTCATTCCATCAACTCATCTCATGTATTTATTCCATTCTAAGTCAGGATACCATCTAAATAAGAAAACTGTTCCAGCACTTAATCGCCCACTGTGACATTTACTTGGATATCTCAACTTTTGGAAAATCTCATGGCTTTCGTTTTCCTCTTCTTAATTTTCATTCTTAAAGACCAAAAGTCTCCCTCCTACTTTTATCCCTGTTTCTACAAGTTCTCATGACTCCCTTACCAATTCTTCGGAATATACTCGTATATCAAACTATGCTGTTGATAGTATCTCACGTCTCTTCTTAGCATTTCCCAATCTGTTTTTCCCTCTGATACCCTTATCTGCGCAATCTGGTATATAAACAGACGTCTTATTAAAACTGCATCTCTCCAATCTACTCCTATTTTCCTCGACACTTCCATTAACTCAGGCCAAGGGTTTCCCAAATTGTGTTCCGCAAAACCCAAGCGTTCCGCTTAATCTAGATGGTGTTCCGCGATAGACAGAGAGAGAGACCAGATACGGTCTTCCTTCTCTTATTTAATGCAGAAAACATGAGGCTAACTTGTAAACTGTATACTGTAAGATAAATAAACCATGTGAATAAAAACTAAAATGATTATGGAGTTAAGTTTATTGCGATTTGGCTTATCACATCCTAACTAGGGTTCCGCGGAAAAAAAATATTTGAATATAAGGGTTCCGTGGCTTCACGAAGTTTGGGAACCCTTAGCCTAGGCCATCAACCCTCATTAAAGGCTTATTAAAAAAATACACAAAGCACACGAATATATTCTGGTTGCATTCAATTTTTTTCTCCCAGCTAAAGTCATCGGATTAGTGACTACCAAAAAAAATGTTGGATCGTAAAGCGAAATATTTAAACCAGTGCTTGAAAAGATGCATAATAATCATCACAAACATTTCAATGACGGCAAGTTTGTAAAAGAACATGGTTCAGCATTTAAATTTGCATTTTAAATATTTTTATACATGCGCATCGTCATTGAGAAATAATACTCATATTTTAAAACGTTATATTTCATGACATAATTGACTTACAAAGGTGATTTTTTATGGTCCAAAACACCTTTAAAGTTTCGAAATCAGTTTTAACGGATGCCAGTGACGAATTCTTATGAACAACCTATATCGTATAATCATTACGGGCTAAAGTCGCATTTTTCTTGATAAACGAAGAAAACAAACATCCTAAATCCTTTTCATTGAAACAGCTGACATGTTATGCCATGCAATTTGCAAGTTAATCGAATTGCTTCATTATGTGTCGCGGATGACTGACTCTGAATTAATTTATAACCTGATACAGAAAATGAAGCATTCATGTGTGTACAACCCAGTAATCCGAGGCTAATATGCATGCAACGATCGTAACACACCGGGAACATATCCAGTCGCAGGCGCGTGTTTAGAAGTGGAGGAGAATGATTCGATCCTAAAAACGTTTCCGCAATGACTCTAATTTTTCATTTGGTACTCGCTCGATGTAGTTGCAATTGCATCACCATCTGTAAAAAAAAAACAAAATGAGGTCGAATTCTGTTTACAATTTGCGAAAATGTTTATACGGCGTGCACCGATATACGCAGTATACTTATTATATTGAGTTAATCAGATCCCGTAAATGTTTTGTCCATCATTTCACTTTATACGAGCTAAGTTAATTGTGTATGTATTATATGTATTGTATATATTTCTAAAAGTACCAAAGGAGTATTTTAGACGGTCCTTACGTATTAACGGCGAGCCCAACTTAAAAATATAAATACGGAACAAATACTATTAAATTGTTTTTATTTTTAAGAACAACATTAAAAGAAACCAATTAACATTTAAATGATTTTTTACAGATAACAATTTTAAAAAACTCACTGATCGGCCTGTGGCGACATTTACAAACCCGATCACCGGACAACGGGGAGGGATAGTTTGGTTCCAGCGACGCGAAGGGCGCGATAGCGCCCGTAGACGACAACTAAAATAAAAACAAAGCGATCCGAAGGCTCACCAATACCTTCTCCATTTGCGGCGCAACAGTCAAGCGAGATATCGTTTTTCTGTATACTACAGATATCTTCGTAGAAACCAATCGGTACTTACGTATTAAGTTGGGCTCCCAGTTAATATGTACTAAGTACCTTTTAGACATTCAACTTATGGTTTTTATCAGAGCTGGGAAGTTCCGGTTCGGTTCCGAACGTTCCGGTTCTGACATTAAATTTTCCAACTAGTTCCGCCACGGGTTCGGTTCCGAGTTATCAAAAGAAGGAACGATTCGGATGTGGTTCCGGAACCGTTCCTAGTACCTACTTAAAAAATGTGTTTTTTACTGATAAAATTTTACATGAATTACAATATTTTCAATTGCATCAAAAAATGACGATGGACGTCTTTATAAAGAAAATTTCCTTTATAGTTTCTCCATACGTAGTGTATGTGAAAGTGTTGTCTTCGTGAAAATTATCGAATTCGAGATTTCAACAGAAATATAACTTTTGAGGTCCCCTTAGTATGTTTTACTATCTTTTCGATGATGCCTGTGTGCAGAGCCGTAGTGAGGGCGGGGCAACTGGGGCTGGTGCCCAGGGCGCAGCTTCGTAAGGGGGCGCCAAATGGGTCTTATTATGCACTTGACAAAATTTGGTTACAGTTTCGATCTCTTCGCAATGGCAAACCTGAGGTTCAGCTTAAGGACCATGACTGTACCAAGCCATAGGTTAATGTGTGCTAAATTAATTGGCTGCTTCTATTCTTGACGCTCTGAATGTAATTTCTTTTATTTATCCTCGTCCCCAAAAATGTGTACGCCTATTGCATTTCATTAGTCGTGCAGAATTTTCCTCCAAGTCCTAGATAAAAATAAAAGGATGTAATTGTGGATTGATCTACAATTTGGTACCAGACAAAAAATGTTCAAAGTGACGACTGGAAGAGTATATGAAAGAGGCAAAGTCATTTTGCGATGAAAAAGGAATCCCGAAAATAAGAGGAAGAAAAAGGAATTTAATGACACGATGGAAACTGAAGCACCCTCAATACAAGAAACAACAAAATACTATATACGATGCAGTGCATTAGGCAGAAAATTCTCTACAAAGGCAACTGTAGGCACGATTTAAATCTTCATACGAAATTTATAATGATTTAAAATTTTTGAGTTGTGCTTTATATTGTATAATATGACTGAAGATGAAATGATAAATTCCTGAAAAATGCTGCGTATATGTATAAAATCAATGTGGATGAACGCGAGTCAATCGATAAAAGGTGTAAAAATTACACAAAGAAATATTGGAATTACTTCATGAATATGGTGTTTTAAGTTCCTTTCTCAAAGTGAAAATTTAGCTGAGAATTTCTTGAAATTCGCTACATCAATTTCAAGTGGAGAATGTTCTTTTAGTAAACTGAAATTGAACAAAAATGGCCTACAGTCATCAATGAATCAAGAGAAGCTTTCTGCTCTAGCCATCTTATCTATTGAATATGACACTGCTAAAAATATAGATTCCAATGAAAAAATTAGTATTTTTGCTGCAAATAAAGCCAAAAATATAAATCTGTAAAGAAACGATTGTTTATTCTAGATAAATACCCCCTTTAAAATAGGCACTTATCATTTTATTAGATTATCTTGGGGCGACAATAATTCCTCTGCCCAGGGCGCAAAAAGTGGTCACTACGGCTCTATATATATATATATATATATATGAGGAATGAGTATAAAATTATGAGATATAAAATATTTTGTATATATAATTATGCTAAAACTTTTACATCCGTTGTATAGTGCCATATATATATATGGCACTATACAACGGATGTAAACGTAAAAGTTTTAGCATAATTATATATACAAAATATTTTATATCTCATAATTTTATACTCAATGCTCCACTTGCGTGCGCATCAAGGCTATATTTGAAATATCAGAATTTTGGAGATGAAATTAACGTGTATCCTCACGGAAAACGCAAATACGAGAATGTAGTCATAATTTCCAAGATAGATTTGTATATAAAACTTTTTTAAAAAAATAACTCGCATAATACGGGTTCCGACACTATGTTTTATGTGCGTAACACGTAAAATAACGTTTACGTCATCGCGTGATTTTAAACCGTCCACAAAAATATAATGTCTTCTTCACCTAACAATGTCGCATATTATATAGTATCCGAGTGTATTAGTGGTGGCACGTTTTGCTTAATGATTCATTTGCATGTATACAAGCCCGGAAAATATTTATCCATCGTTTCAATAAAGTTTCCCGGACTTAATTGGACAAGGCCTATATTTAACCTCACATAATTGGCAATCGCCTCCCCGAAAACGGTTATTTTATAATCACTTCAGAGGCGATGAAAACCTACATGCTAAATTCCTTGGCAGTTGGTCCACGTCATCGGAATTCTGACGGAAATATTGGTATTTGAATGATGCTATATATCATTTTACGTCTTTCGGACGCAGAGGAATGCACGAATTGACGTCAATTTTTCGTGATCCCTTTGGGAATGCTATGCGCACGGTATCATTCTGAATGGAACTATTTTAGTGTGAAGGATACCGGAGTGAAATAAGGGAAGAGTAATTTTAGGAATAAAGAACCTGAAAGCCAATATCTGTGGTCGAAAATTACTAATGGAGCTTAATCAACAGCAAATATGAATAATTTGTTTGTTTCCGAGCCTTAAAATAAAAATCCTTTCGCAATTCGATTTTGTTTCAAATACGTACGATATTGGTTGTTTAATTATTTGAGACGGTTTTCATCAATTGTAAAAAATTGATTATCATTATAATGAACAATTTTAAATTGAAGTTAATAATAGATTTAACCAACTATATACAAAAATCATTTGATCAATTTGTGAAAAAAATTGTGTCATTCACTCAATGTTGTGCATATTCAATAGGGATGTACTACATGTTATTAAGTAATTATTTTTTAACTTAATTAAAGATTAATCAACGATAATATGATCTTTTTAAAGATCAAAAGCTTTACGTAGATATCTCCACTAACAGTTTTTACGCCAATTTAAAATTCTAAGAAGATTCCAGCGAAGAAACGAAATATCATTTCTCTATAGACCTAAAGGTTAAACGAAAACTTAAATATTTACAGTACACGGTATAAAAAACCACTTAATAACATTTTTACCCTTAAACTATGGATGGCGCGAAATATCCGATGTTCCATTGAATCGCCGCATTCTTTCTCCCACCACCATCGTCATAAAACGCTAAATGAAGTCGCCCCACTCCGGCACTCGGCAAACTCCCCATAGTGTTTCGCATCCAATACCTCTCCGCATATTCCAAATTTTTCTCCTCGCATACAAATATCCGAAGAATTTCGCATGGTAGAGAAGGAAGGAGAAGGATGGAGAGAGAGAGAGAGAGAGAGAGAGAGAGAGAGAGAGAGAGAGAGAGAGAGAGAGAGAGAGAGAACGGACCGAAAAGCTAGCACCTGCTCCAGAGAAAAAAATGTTATTCATTTTTTTAATTCACTCCTCGGAAAGGTCCGAGACGAACATTTTTTTAACGCTATTAGGCTCGAGGGGAATCGAACCATCGGAAAACTCATGCCGGAAACGACTGGCGGGATATAAAAAAAACTCGTGAAATAGTAGCGGAGAAGATGGATGAGGAACGTGGGAGAGAGATTATGAGGTAGGAGATAGGTGGCAGCACGAGACTTGCTGCCGAGGCTCTTTTAATGCTTTTTCGCGAACGGCTCGAACGTCCATCGGTACGAGACCAAAAAAAAAAAAGATCACGCCTCAGGTTCATGGTTCGATAGCGATTCTACCTTGAAAATTCTATTCTGGTCATAAACTCGCTCTATACGGATGCCGGAGGGCAATAGCGAAGGATCTATTAGGAAGAGGTATCTCTCTCTTTAACGTCGGAATGACTTCGTGCTTGCGCATTTCAGATGAAGTTAAAATAAACGTGAGCGTCAGGGATAGAGTCGAAGTCATATTACTCTCCGTCACTCGGAAATATCACTGTGAAAGTTTGCACCGAGTGAACACACAGAGGAGATTTCCTAGCGACGTAATTATTAGAGACAAAGAGGTCAGGATAAAATTCTGTTATCTCGAGAATAACGGGCCAGTAATCTTTCCATTTGGTTATTGATAGCCATGACGGCGTTTAGCTATTTATAGGAAATCTCAATAGTAACGTGACCAACCGCGGATACTTATCAATTACGCTGATGAAATTTCTGGATTGTTTCTTAGTACTGATTCGCGTATATTTTTTAACCCTTTCACAATTTCTCTCGACGCAGTAATTTAGCTCTTTCAATGGCATTTAGATGCCTTCGTTTCTCTTCCTCTTATTTTAAGCGCCATTTTCACACCAATACACGTAGTTTAAATGTGCCAATAACCGGACTCCGGTCGCGTAAAATACGCAAAAACTAATAAAAATCAATTTCCGACTCGGGAAGTTGACGAACTTTTAGCAAAAAGCGCTCGTACCGATTTTTCCAATTTATTCGAGACACTACTCGGATTTTTTGAATTGCTGATTTAAGCGTCACATATATGTTACCCAGCAGCGCTGAACATTAAAATGAATACACACGAAATCTTTGTATTGTTTTAACCAGCGATTTCAGTGATTTGTTTCCAGAAAGCTTATCACCGATACATGCAAACATACGATAAACACAATGACACACAAACAGCAAGCTGCTGCGTGCGTTTTAATTAATAAAAACGTTAACAGTCATTCAACTAATAAAGCAGTTTCTCTGCTCATCTAAAACTATTATTGTTTAAAGAAGCAAAAATTAGAATCGCATAAGTACCACGTTATGTAATGAATTTCGCTTAAATTTAAGGTGAATACGAGATGAAGGAACACGAAATTTCCCTTATCGTGCAACTCTATGTATATTTTAGTTAGGTGCAAAACAATAACACTTTAATCGACAAATTTTAAAATCGCGTCAGATCTCACCATCCTCAAATAACTGGTTCATGAACCTGAATTTCTTAAGATTCCATAATAATCACCGAGGAAGAGAGAGACAGAGAAACAGACAGACAGACAAACGACTATATTTACGGCGAAATTGAGACTGTGAAGTCCCTTATTACATTTTACCCTTTCGTCAGGATTGAGAGAGAGAGCGATAAATTTTCATGTAAATATTTTTCTACAATTCAAAATGAAAACTAAATAATTGAATTCTCGAATGGATCGAATCAAATGTTTGACAGAGATATTTTCTCTGTTCTACGTACGTTTATCAGTTCATATGCGCAATTAAGTTGAAAAGTAACTGCCATGATTAATTTAAAAAACATTTCTAGCATAAACGTAGGTGCAGTTTCCTTAAGGCCTTAGGCGATTTAAAATATCTATAATAGCCATTGGTGAGCATTTAGAAAACCTGCTTCATATATGCTAATAATCCATATACAATTAACGAGATCCGTCCGACACATCGCTGTCATTTTCTATCGTTAATCCTTAATCACCGTCGGTCGCATTTGAACACGTAACGATCTTACTCGATGAAAGTTTTGTTTGCAACCAACGTCGATTAGGAGTGATAATGGCCCACTGTCCTATTCCTTGGATTCCAAAAGCACAAACGAGTGAAAGAATTAAAATTGAAAAATAGTCCGTCCGGCGGTTAGAATTATGCGCCGACACCCGAGACCGACGAGCCGGCGACGAAGCTGAGATTACTCATTATGCCCTCTTGAATTTAACAGAGTTGACTTTTTTTTTGTTTCTCTCAAGCCAAAGAATCCCATCCCTTTCCATGGAGCAATAAATATCCGTTCTGACCCGAACAGTGGAAATTCAGTTAAAGAGGATCATGTAAGGAAGAAAAGTTATGTCATTGAGCAGTAGCGTAGCTAGAGGTTTCGGGCCCCTAGGCAAGAATCGCTGATGGGCCCCCTAAGCGGAAATATTTGAGTAAAAATATTAATTTATATATATATTTTATTGGTGTTTATTTTTCTCTGTGGTGGGGTCCCTCTTGAGAAAGAGGTGAAAACGATAATCTGATGACAATTCATCAAAGTGACGCTTAACTAATCGTTGTCTTTCGCTCGTGGGCCCCCTTTTGTTCGAGGGCCCTTAGGCATTGTATACTCTTGCTATATGGTAGCTACGCTACTGTCATTGAGCTTATCCTCTTATGCTATCCACTTCTGACCAAATAAGATAGCTTTTTCTTCGGTGGAAGAAGAAAAAAACGTGTAAATGCAAAGGCGAGTAGCATAGACCGAGACAAGAATCGTAACACAAATAACATGCAACAAAACAAGAGAATCTAAAACTCAAATAGATTTTCCTGGGCCGAATAACTAAAATGCCATGGCCGAGGCATACTTTTCAATTTTTTGTATTTTCATCTCCAAGTCTACTGTGCGCAATTATTAAAGCTTTGAAATTCATATTTTCCTTTTTCATAGAGTCAAGCAAAACAGAGCTGTTTTGTTGATCGATGAAAGTTCTTCTTAAGGCATGAATGCATGCGTATGTATGCACAGGTACATTAAGTAAATAACTTTCAATGAAAGTTAAAATGAGCGATAATTATCATTACACGATAAAACCAGAAACATCCGACTACAAAGTTTACGAACAAGAACTCAGGCTACGCATTATAAAAAGGCTAGGCTAGGTTGACAGCAATAGCTTTTCTTCCCGAATAAGCCTCTCGTAATGACAAAGAAAAAACATTTATATCCGGATGTAGCTGTGAATATGGTACCAGATAAAACCATTAATTCAGAATCAGTTCTGATGAACTGATATTTCAAAAACCCAAATTTATTAATTATAAAAAGTTTTAACTCCGCAATCCATGTCGCTGTAATGCGCGATGCACTCTTGGTGAATAAATTAATCATAGTAAAATTTAAGTGCATAACACGGATCGTACAATTTACAGCATCCCATAAAATAGGTCGTATTCGTTTTTACCGGTGACTTATTCTGCATACTGGAACGTATCATATTCAATTTGCATTATAAAATGTTGTGCTGCAATATCGGAAGCTTTACTGTCGCCGAGTCATTAGGACGGGTTGGGTAATCGCTTTCCGCAATTTAAAAAAGTAAATAAAAACTCAAAAAAGAGAAGATCGCACAAAGGACAATTCCATAAAAAGCAAAATCATTAGTATATCAGCCATTGAAGCGAAACCGATCCAACGGATGACGTTTTTAAATCTCTCGGTGATTAAAACTGAGAATGGTACGACTATACCACAAAAAAGAGAGAACATTTTCGTGGTTTTTTTATTTTTAACGCGGCCTCTCTTCAGGAGCGGAATTCTATATTACAGTGAAAAAACATACCTACTAATATTTCGACAATTTCTATTTTCAATTTAAGTCCCGTGACCCTTTTAACCACGAAGCTGCATCGTCCGACATATTCAACACGTGATCTCACGCGATTTATCACAGCATCCACGAAATGACAAATGCGCGCGCGTGTGTATGTGTGTACACACGCGCGCGCACACACAGACATATATATCACATTATAGATTTTATTATTTTGTTTCTCCCCTAAATCAAAAATAAAAGTTAAACTATGAAACACTAACAGGAGAGTCTTAGTTTCGCCATCTTTTAAAATAATAAATAACCCAAAAATTCATGCAGCGAAACGCAACAATTTAAAAGCAGCAACTATTTTTTTAAAGTGATATAAAGAAGTATAAACGTAAAAAAAAATTTTAAAACTCGAAAATCCTCATTTTATTCCGGGCAGTCACGACGCCTCACATCCTGACTCGCAATCGAAAAACGCATTAAAGCTCCGATGTTGTACTTTCAGCAGAGTGATCATAAAAATCTCTCTCCATAGCATTTCTGCGGCAGAAAAAAAAACACTTCACACAGAGCGATAAATTAAATTAGTTTCGAGTATTTTTTTGAAATCGAGTCGACCTTGAACTTATTTATTTATTTTTTTAAAGGCATGGCCCCGTGCCTAAACACTTGAAAAAGTATTAAACGCGGCGGATGGGAAAGGGTTGATAGTGGCAAAGGGGAGGGGATGATAGGGATGGAAGTACAGAGATAAGGTAAGTATAGAGGTAAGGCGGTGAATTTGACATATGGCGGCAGAGTCGCCTATGGTAAACTTTAAGGAAACGCCTTAGTTATGTAAGTTATAATTTTTTCTTCGTTTTAATAAAGAATAATAGCGTTTTTATTACATATAACTTAACGCTTGAGTATTCAAATAACATTTACTGATAGGGAAATTAACACGAGTCTAAACTATCTCCAGGTGTGTGTACGTACGTTTTTTCCTCTGCCTTGCAGAGGGAAATCGATGTTTTCTATCGTATATATATATATATTATTCCGACCTAGAACTTCGTCTTTGCTCATTCGTCGCCGTCAAGATTTCAAAAGACGCCCACGGAACGGGGATTAAGTTTTTGAGAACTCGAGAACTTCCGGTTTGAAGGTCCGATCAACGCGAAAAACTTAGTACTAAATCCGTCGCTTCCTTTAAAAATTATTTTCGCCGTAAACACAGACGGAACAGTTCTTGAATACATCGTGCGTTATTAATATAGTCTAGGCAGGACGATACCAACTTTTATAAATATTCCCGGAAACACTGGCTGCTAGCGTGACATTGAAAATTTCATGATATTATGATTCGTTTATTCCCTAAGGGCGCTTGTAGTTTTTTGTATTTATTCGTTACTTTAATGTGCACTCTATCATGGCATTAATATTAGATTTATTTTTTTAAATGAACATTCCGCCGACAGTTTTTCATAAACCACACTCGTCGAAATAATTTACGAGTGTGTTGTCATTCATTTTTTATGCCGATTTTAAGAAACCGTGAAATCCTGATAATATAATAGCATTAGAGTCAACGGAGACGTGTTCAAGCGTATTACGTATTTCTGAAAATATTTTTTAAACATCTCAACGTCAATAACTGACATATCTCGCTATCTGAACCGAATGCCATTCTCTTTTTTCTTATTTCAAATTTTATACTCCTCATTCTAACAAAAACAGTTCCTCCCCATAGTGTGATTTAAAGTCCTAATATAATTACTTAATTATTTCTTGCTGTTTATACGAATTAAAATGAACAGTATTTAAAATCGGTGGTTTGAGTTTGTTCCACTCTTCATCCTTAGCTGATTAGTAAGACGATATTCAATTTCTGGAAAACGGCCAAAACAGTACAGCGGATTAAATACAGAAAACATATTTTCGTCCGAAGCATAATTATCTTACGTAATATAATCGCGTTCTAGCGGTGGGACACGCCGTCAAATTAAGAACGTGCTAAAAATCTATTTCTGGCACGTAACGACCTCATTGGTCAATTATGATTACTACCATTACATGAAAGATCCCTTGCATGGTTAAAAACACTATAACATTGCATGGGTAAAGTACAGGCAACTCTCGTTCAACGAACGAAATGCGTTCCTGAAAAGCGTTCTTAAAACGGAAATTCTTTGAACGATCGTGATTTTTCCGTTGACTTCCCCGCTAAAACTCCAGATGCGTTCCAGACAAAAGATTTTTTTATTCTTGAATTTATAATTCTTCGCTATTAAAATGTCTGTCAAAGCAACTACAATATTGGATACACGAGAAAACAGAAACAACAACGATCGAACATAGAAGTATTGTATGGTACGAGAAAAGTCAACTTTTGAATAAAAAACAGAACATCCCAACATCGTCAATAAAGAATTAAAAATTCCTCGTGATTTAAACATCTCCAGGAAAATAATTAACAAAAAGTTGAACAGTCACGAGAAAAGTTAAGAACGCATAATTCATTATTTAAAAAGAAGATTTAACACTTACCGAAAATAAAGATTCGAAGTTCTTGTAGAAACTTTTTATTTGTCTTAAATTGTAGATGAATTTATTGGGCGGGAGGAAACGCAGGATCGTCGACTTCTTCCTCTGAACTGTCTTGTAGCGGTGTTTCCTTGTGTTTGAAGATGTCCAACCAACTTGTAGACGGTTGTGGACATCTTCGTAAGCTTGGAGACATTTGCGATGGGATAAAAACATTGTGATGGGAAGCTGTGAAACTTGTCTCTTTCTTTCCCGGTATAGTTCATTGTAGCATGTAATCGCTTCATGTGTCATAAGTGAGGCTTGACTACTCCTTTCTTGGTTAGGATCGTTCTTAGTGTAGATGTCAATTGCTGCTTCAATGTGCTTGTTGGCCTCAGGCAAGGTCAACGATCCTCTTGTGGATGTCAGGAACGGACTCCTGAATATCAGTGAAGTTGTGTTTGCATTCCTTACACAGCGACCCACAGCAACCATTCAACGTCGCCGGCGTCACTTCATTCCAGGCTTCATTAATGTTTTTGATAGCATTCTTGACGTTAAAGGGGCGCCAGAATTCTCGTATCGTTTTCCTGTCTCTGTCTGTTTTTTATATGAGTTGGCGCATTGTTCGACGAAGGTAATATGCCTTAAAAGTCGCGATAATACCTTGACCAATGGGCTGTATCAGAGATGTAGTGTTTTTTGGAAGAAATTCCACTCTAACATATTCAGACATATCTGAGGTGATTATAGGGTGACATGGTGCATTATCTAACAGAAAAAATGCCTCGTTATCCAGCTTTTTCTTCCTATAATATTTTTCTACAAATGGAGATAAATGATTCTTGGACAGACGAAGAATCCATGGATAAACAAGACGGTCTTTGTGACCCCAAGAACTTTCGTAAACATCCGTGTTTCTTCGATATGAGTTGGATACAGGTTATTTAGTTCTTTGAAGTGAACAGAATTTTCGGCGAAAAGTAAAGCTATAAAATTTAATTCATTCGTTAAAGCGAACAATCTTTCAACGAACTTTCGTTGAACGAGAGTTACCTGTATATTATACGCTATTAGAACTGAAAAAATTAATTCTAGGAAATGATCGTTGAAAGTATAATTCATTGCTTGTCGTGGTTTCTCTTTGTATTGCTAGTTTAATTTCGCTCATTAATTTATATATTTATATGATTCCTTACTAATAACAAATCACACAGTCATGTTTATAAAAAATTGGACATATCCTAATTCACGTTAAATCTAAAACTCAACATTTTTATGTTAGAATACCGTAGTTCAACTTTTCAAAACCTGAATGTAACTTTGCTTTTCGCTAAAATTCGTAAAAGTCGTAAAGGGTTAACATTATACGTACGTTTTAAATAGCGCGAAGAAAATAATTACGCTAATTTAGTTATTTTCCTGTCATTACTCTTTTAAAGCGATGAATAACGTGCAAATTAGAGCTAATAATTAATATCCACGTAAATACAAATTTAATTTTTGCTTTTGGTTACTTATTTTAACGTTCCCGAGTAGAATTTCTTGAAATTACTTGATTGGTTCTCACAGTATCCCTCAAAGAACCTTCCACAAAAGAAAAAACATACATACGGCCTTTAAATTCATGACTAAAGGAAATGAACGAGGAAAATTCAAAGAGGTAAATTCTGTACTCTTAAGGGTAAGCACAGGATTTTCTCCTTTACATTCTCTTTGGATTTATCTTCAGGTATATGCGTCCAAACGTAAAAAACTTCCTTACTTTACATTGCAAATGGATAAGATGTGTATGAGAAATCCATAGAGACCGAAAAAACTCGTGGTCAGCTCCAACTTTTAATGACACCTTTTTCTGGAACTGTCAACTGCTCCACGAAAATCCGATTGACACTATCGCTCAAATTTTTATTTTGTTTCCGACAGATAATATTTTAAAGAAACGTTTCCTAAAACTTTTCAAATGTACCATGGAATACTGTTTGACACTATCGCTAAAATTTTCGTTTTTTTATTGACAAAATATTTTATCGGTTCACTAAACGTTTGTTTTATTAAAAAAATTATGGAAATTTCAATAAAATTAACTGATTATCAATTAATACAAGCAGTAAAAATCTGATTGGCCGAATGCGTGAAATAAGGGAATCGTAAGGCGTAAGTATTCTTTTAACTACGTGGAATATTTTATTAAGAAACTCAATAAAAATTAAAGTACGGAAGCTTGCGTATATTTATGTAAACAAAATGCTACGATACAGAATAAACAATGTTCACAAATTATAATCACCCCAACTTTTCGAATGTCCCCTAGTTTCTCTCTCTCTCTACAAACCCCTAACGATCCAAACAAAGGCATTTATTCATTTTTTTATCCGTATCTCAATGGCTAACGAGGGCGGGCCGTTGAGATGCATTTCCGCCCTTGAAAACAGTTTTGTCTAAGGCTTCAATTGAGGACACCCACTGGCTGGGACGCCTTTGATCTCAAAAATGTTCCAGCGAACCCTAAAAAGGAGAGCAAGCAGTAGTACTTTTTGGATTACGAAGTCTTTTGTTTTTATTTTAATGTTTTTCCATCCTCCCAATGACAGTGGAAAGGGATTAGCTAATGAACATGACCTGATTGTTTAATTACAACTCCGCTAGAGACCGCGGCGGCCTCGGGAATATCCCAGGGAGGCGGCCGTCGCTACGCGACGAATTTCGCGATAATGTTTTTTAGGAGAAAGAACATGTTTTATGAAACGTGCATTACTGTTTCAGAGGAAAAAATGGAATATTTGGGGAAATTTACGATCCGCCTCAGAGGATACAGCACGCGATGCAAATCGCTCCCGAGATTACGGGATTTAAATTAAAATCATAATTGCAGGGGCTACTCCCGCAGATTAGTCCTCGCCTGCTCCGTTCTTTTTTTTTTTTTTAACTCCGTGTCAAGTTGTCGCCAAACTAATAGCCACGCGGTGAACCCTCAAAGCCTTTCCGGGAACCACATGAAGAATGCTCATTATTACCAAATGCAATCTTCAGTAAATAACGTTTTACAATTCACAAGTTGAATATATAATTAACTGAAATTATCTCCTATTGTTTATAATTAACAAGTTAGGAAAGCGTGCAGGGTATCACAAATGGGCGCGTTTCTTGAAATGAACTATTGGAAAGAAATGATATACGTGTACGTAAGCGAAATAGCGTTTTAAAGTTCTTTTCTTTATCATAAATAATCCATTTTCTTCCTATTTCATAATACTGTATGAGCACGTATGGAAATTAAACGATTGTTTGTGAGATTGTATATGTTATCAGCAATAAAGAAGTAACCATGCAGACATGTTCCAAGTTCAACTCGAATTAAGACGTTCTTGTTTTATTTTCTTGATAACGGCTACTCCTACGATAAAAATGTGTAAGGAATAAAATACTCTTCTTTACTAGTTCTACAACTTGTATTTGAAAAATATTTTGATGTGAGTAATACTTTACGAGATATGACGGAAAGTTCACTTTTTGTCTCCAGTAAAGCGGTACCCCTGATTGGCGTACGTGATTCATTTTTTCGATATTTTTATTACCTTTGATAGTAAGTACTTAATACCAAATTTCATGAAAATCCGTTGCGTAGAAGCCGAGAACGAACATGAGGACGGACGGGCAGACCGACGACAATAGGCACTCACGCTGGACGCGAAACGCGCCTAAAAATGCAACACATATACAGGGTGTACCAGAAATGTAACCCTTTCAACATGTAAAAAATAAATAAATTACCTGAAATATAAGAGTGAAACAAAAACCAAATGATATTTAGGTTTATTAAATAGAAGGACCTTTCAAATTTATTTCCAACAATACAGATATTAAAAATGTCTTACGTCATTCTGAGCACATAAGCAAAAGCGCGTAGTACAGTTGCTGATTACAGCCCGCGGGATTACACGCCTAATATTGGCTTTAGACAGTGGCGTAGCGAACATGGATCAGATCCAGGGCCCGGAGCTCGAGGGGGCCCGAATGCCCGTGGTCGACATATACAAAATTTTACCCTTTGTGTCATTTTAAACCACAAGAGCTGCTAAATACAATGAAAATAATCCGAGATCATGAAACTTATTTCATTAAAATTTTCCCCTTAAAAAATAAAATAACAAAAAAACATATTGGAGGAGAGGAGGGGGGGAGGGGAGGGGGGAGGGGAGGGGGGGGCTTAAGAATTCTCGAACCAGGGCCCGCCTTCACCTTGCCACGCCACTGACTTTAGATGTTGTTGTAAAATTATTTGAGACGAAAGAAAAAATAGGTAATTTTTTAAAAAACACCATTTTGTTAACTAGAAATACTACTCGGGTTGCAACGGTTAAATATATTAAACTAGTGTAATGCCCCTTGAAATATCAACGGAAGAATTATAGGTAGATAGACAGATAGATAGATTATTAATATTTGGATTTAAAACAATTAATAGGACACTTTTACATATGAAATATTTCGTCATAGACAACATTTCTACTGAATATTCCGTTGTCGTTCAGTAAATGTCTTTGTTTTTTATTTTCGGCTATAAAATTCTGATATTTTTCTCCCACCTTGTTCTCGTCAATTCTACATATAATTGTTGGTGTGCAAAGAGAGGGAAATAATTATATGTATGTGTATATATGCTAGTAGTAATTAGATTTTTGAGGTGCGTCAACAGCTAAGGTTATTTTGTACCGTCGAATTCTCTTAGAGAAAATCAACATACATCACAACATCCATGCCCGAAGCGGGATTCGAACCCGCGACCTTTGGGTTAGAAGGCAGGCGCACTGCCTACCAGTCTAACCCTGCCGGCATGTGTGTGTGTGTATTTGGTGTGTACATACATACATACATATATATATATATATATATATATATATAACGTAGGGAAAATAATTAATTTTCGTGCACTTACCTTATGATTGTTTTAAAATTTTACTCTGTACTTACGAAGAAAGAAAGCTTACTCGAATTCTCTACAATGTTCTCCGTCGTTATGCAAATAAAAATCTTTAAAAGATTTAAATTAAAAACTAACTAATTAATCAATCATCGGAATAATTTCTTTGAAAAACTATCTGAAAAAAAACAAATCAATTTATTTCAACATCGTAAACTGCTATAACACACCAAACTTACCTAAATATTATCTTTCAAATGTTTTAATTTGCTTAAAAAATATAATTTTCAGTGAAGAATTTATCGAAGAAAAATTGATTTGAAATCTATTCTGAATAAAGTTGGATTTGCGTACTAATGCAGACTATATATTAAAGTGAGGATTACAAAACAATTATCACAAAATATTACTACTGTTATACTAAACAAATCAAATTAAAATATTAGACTTACCGATACCTAAATCAAACTCCGACGAAACGTTATAACAATGAAACTCGGTCGTAATGTAAACAAAAAAGTACCGATTTAGGCCACTACTAATTAATCAATCAGCGGAATAATTTCTAGACGATATATTAAAGTGGGGATTACAAATCAATTATCACACAATATTACGCTACACTCACATATAACAAATAGTTCTCGATTCTCACCCTCTTTTATAACGGCTCTCTAAGAGCGGCGCCACTCGAGCGTTATACACATACAGATCTAGGTTTTTATTAACCCGTCATATGACGGGTAACATAAAAAATTACAACATACTGAAAACACTAAAATTATTTTTTATATAATATTTATGTTAATATCGTAATAATAGATGACACATTGTGCACTTTACCTTTCGTTAAATGGTTTCATTAGGTTATTCTAATTAATAACACTGAATACACTTCTCCTTGCTTGCTTCTTTCAAGAAAAATAAGCTTTGGAAGACTGTAGTTACTTGATTAACAAAACATTACAGGTTGCATAGCAAATCATGCTAGATTAAGCGTTAAAATCACAACAAACACGCGCTTTTACGTAATTTTTAAATTTTAAAGGGCAAGATACAATAAAAGACCGCTACAATAAATTACTCTAGAATTTCTTTCGTCTTTTAGTTTTTGTTTCTAAGATAATATTTAGGTATTTTAATGAGCAAAAGAAAAAAATAACTGCACGGACAAAATCGTTTTTTCCCGTGGCAGTACGAAAAGATATCTGGAGTCGAACCTAGGAAACTTTATGTAAAAGTAATAACATTTTCTAGTAGTTAATGTGGTCATCTAAGAACACACCAACTTTCATATCTCCAGCTGCTTCCAGTGCTGAGATATTGAAAGATTCTAAGAGCGTTAAACACGTACTTATGTTAGTACGGCGTAATTGATTCTTCCCTTCCCGAATCCCGATAAACTTGCACTTTTTTATTGTTCTTTATTCTTTTGTTTATGAAATGGAACTCCACAAAGTCACGACAAACCAAACAAATGTAAAATTGTATCTTATTGTTAGATACATTGGATAAAAATGGCTATTAAAGCGAAAAAAATTGTCCCGATCAGTCCACTTTGATATTTAATACTACATTGTATGGTTAAAATAATAACTTAATTTGAAATCAGGTATATTTTTTGGCCACCCTGTACAACATGTATGTATATTCGTTTACTGCGAATTAAATTATGTTAATGTTATTAAAATGGCAAATCTGATCGATGGAAAAATTAGAAAATAAGGATATGAAACCTTATTCATTCTCTCTCTAAAATCAGTTCCAGTTTGAAGACCGATCGTCAATATTTCTAATTTTAATTTGCAAAAGAATGAAAGCCTTCACGAAGAAAAAAATCACTTTTTACGGGTTATCTTACGATAAAAGGGAAATGACATCCTGGAACCTAAGCAGTTTCTTTTCTCTGGGCTTTGTATGCGTCTCTTTGAATGTATGGCCGAGTATACGGTGATTAGCTTTTGTATAGCATCGTAGGAATGATTCTCAACGAAAATATATACGCGTGTCGAAAGAGGCTCGTTCGATAAAATTGCCCAGGCGATATTCTACTTCACGAGCCACAGTCAAAACCGTGTAATATTTCATGCTGCCTCCTCTAGGTTACTGGAAAGGGGAATATAAGCTCGAATTTCGCGCCCCGCGTCATACCTCGGCAGTGCGTAGGCCAGATAAATAAAAATACATCAATTTCGCCTGATGAAACCGGATCGGGCACGTGCGTTTGAAATTCTAATCCTTCTATTTCCCCACGAATTGTTTGGAAAACAAAATTCGATCTTCGACTGTCTTCGCGAATAATAATATATTCCATTTCCATCCAAAACATCACAGAATGAAATTCAACGCACCTAACTGTGAGATATGATACTTGAGAGAAGAATTGAAGGGAAAATTACAGGAGGCGCTTTTATTTCTCGTTTTAGGATTATGACGTCATCATCAGATTACATCGATGGTTGAGATCGTCGGTTTCATAGTTAACAAATTCCGTTTCAAAAGCTGTATATCAATGTTGTGCTATAACATGTTTCTCATTTAAGAGCAAAGTACCCATTTCTATGGCAGTTTTATACCCTATTGTTAAACTTATGTGTCCAGAACACGACTTTCTCGATACAGAGCAATAAATGTAATTGTTCTCGACATCAGCGTCCACAGGAATAATTATCAGGAATTTGACACGTGAATAATTTTAAAACATTTTCAATAGTCTTTATTTGAAAAAAAAAAATACGTAAAGAGAATTGTTAGCTGTTTCCGTGGATAACAAAACATCGACGCGCAATTAAAATTACCCTTGGCAGCGTACGCATCGCTACAGACAATTAAAAAATTTTTAACATAGCAACGGAAACAATGGTATCACTTAGCGACGTATTTAATGTAAATTTAGAAGAAAAATCAAAATATCTCTTAAAATATCGGGTTTATGAAAAACCGTTTCAAACAAAATTATATTTTCTACAATTTTAATAAGTATTACCAATATTTGCGCAAATTTTAAATGAGATATTTGAGTAAAAAAAAGGAAAGGAGACGAGAAAAAACCACCACTTCCGGTTAAGTTGTTTCGGCAGAAACTTTTTCAGATCTTCATTTGCTAATAAAAATGAACTATCTTTATGCTTTAGTTTTTTATTAGATTAATATTAGTTTTTGAGCTATTGTGTCCGCAAAATTTTGTCACATACACACAGACATCATCGCGAAAATATCAAAACGTACTTCCTTTGAAATCTCGAATTCGACTTTCATTTCACGAATACAACTTTCTCCTATACTACGTATGGAGAAAGTAAAAAGCGCCAAAAATATCTTATTTCGGATCATCCGCAAAGATGAGTGGAAACACGCAGGGAGTGGAGTCTTGTGAACGCACGCGGTAGACGGGCATAAAAATCGGAATATTATAATGCCGCTATGTATATTTTTTTTTTGAGAAATATTCATCATGCACTATTGTTTTTGATCCCCAACTTTGAGTGAGTTTTATTCAAAATCGTTTGCGCTATTCTTGAATAAATCGGCATTTTGAGACAGTCGACTGGAATAAACTACCCTTCATTGTTGAGCTCTATCGATAACAATAGTTTCTATTCTGGATAACAGCGTACCTAAATACGAAACATCATTCGATTTTTTCCAACCGTTTAGGCTTTAGAGCCGCGCACTAACATACGGCGTAGCGAAAGCCATCTTTATTTTCTCCATATACGTAGTATATACAGAAAGTACATATTGTTTTAACGAAAAAATTCGATTTCGAGATTTCAACGGAAAAACACGTTTTGAGGTATCTGGAAGTCGTTTCGACTATTTTCTCGATGATGTCTGTGTGTGTGTTATAGGAATTTTGTTGGTGCTCTAACTGAAAAACTAATAATTAGATCAGCAGATAACTTTATATTTAAAATATAATATACACACAACGTGTATTTCCCTCAAAATCTCGCAGTCGATTTTTTTAGCGACACTTTCTTCATATGCTACTACGTATACGAGAAAGTAAAAGAAATTGACGTTTCGGAAGATGGTTTGATTTGAAATCTGTCTATAAGACGGATAAGACTCTCACTTTCGGGATATCCGCACCGAAGGATAAATACACAGACATCAAAGGTGCAGCGCTAAAATTAATCACGATGCTTGCATCGTTCTATCTTTGCGAGTCTGTAATATCAACACTCAAAAATGAGGATCCCAAACATCGATCCATTTTGACGGACAGCCCACTTAAGAGAATTGCTGCCTGAGAGATCAAATGAACAATGGTTGAAAGCAAAGATTTCCAGACGTCCCACCGTTTAAAAGAGTGCGGTTTCACTACCATCATTAACTATACGTCATAAATGTGGAATGTATGTTGCGTGTTTGTGGCCAAACATGTTACTGAAGCCTCTTTAGTAATGTACATTTCTAAGTTCTGGATACTTCTAAGACTCTTCATGGCCACTTCTGGTATCGCTCAAGTATTTGCAAATCAGACTTTTTCGCTCGATTTCCTAAATTCTGAATGAAGGAGGACGAACAGCTGTAAATATCATTGCATAGCAACATAGTAAATGATCTCGAAATACGGCAATTTTGATTCTAAATTCAATAGTTGTACACGCACCGTCATTGATTCTTCTATTGGCTCGTTTTCATGTAATAATGAGTTTTAAAAAATTATGTTTTTCTTATAAATTTGTTAGATATAAACAAAGTTTGTAATAGCCCAGAAATAGTTAATGATTTTAAAAGATTGCCAACTCATATATATATAAGCACTACAAAACTTTATTAAGTGTCCGTCGATAAAAAACAACATTTACAAAAATAAACTTCGAGTTTAGTCATCGATTTTTTGTATAAATACGACGGTCTACGATTTTTACAGTCGATTTAACGAAATAAAACTTGAGAACTTTAGAATTTACGAATAACTCATCCGTTAACCCAGAGACGCAGCGTACATATAGCGAACCGGTGCAATGCACCGGGGCCCTCAGCCAAAGGGCCCCCCCCAAATGCCCGACATCATTTATGAAACCTATGAAAGATTACTGATAGGGACCCCAAAATCGAACTTTACATGGGGGCCCCATAAGAGTTTGCTACGCCACTGTGTAAAACATATCTTTACGAGTAATAAAATCGAAATAATTCCGACGGCCTCTCAAAAAAAATGTCTCCACGACAGCTTTACGTTAACCTTGGCTTTTTCATCAGTAAAACTTGATCCTCGAATTAAGTTGATTACAATGCCTCCTGGCTAACAAAATCACGAATTTATAAAAATTCGTGAAAAAACTTTAGCGCAACCCTACTCTCTAAGCAAAAAAAGAAAAGGAACCGAAGCGTCCCCCGACGAGCGGGCAACGTCGAAAAGATGGACCGAGTCGATTCCTGCGCGCGTTATCTTCCTCCTATATACGTAATTAATTTTGCCTTTTTAGGTTAATCAATGTCGGTGACACACTTTTTTATTCGGCCCGACTATCTATCTATCTCTCTCTCTCTCGACAAATTGGAAACGATCCAAATCGAAAATAAAGTCGTATAAAAGGAATCGAACGGGACAATTTCTTTTTTTTTTTAAGAGCACCTTTCGAGTTGAAAGATAAAAGAAAGCCTTGGAATACGTCTATTATAAAAGCAATGGAAAAAATTAACTTTGTCGAATTAATCGAAAAAATCTGTTTTTATGCATATTAAAAGAATAGGTTGCTTAAGATTTGGCCCGTTGCTACATATACTACATCATGAAAACAAAATTTCTGCGATTTATAACCTTAAGTTTAAAAAAAATTAGAACAAAACAAGTACTTGGATCGCTTTTTTCCGTCTTTTCGTTGTAACGATTTCGTCGTTTTTGTTTTTTGTTGCAACACCTACTCTTGCGGAAAAATATAAAGGTGAATTATCGTTTCCTCCAATTCGTGCATCAAAGCAAGTGAAATAAGCAACATAAATAAAATACATGCATATTTATTCAAGAAAACCTATGATACGTGAACAGCATCATACAAGTTACAACACTACAGACATTTCCCATTAAATAATTGATTATTTTCATTGCTGTATGAGGTTACTAATAGATGCGATAAGTTCATAAGTTAGAAGGGGGTTAACGCTGGAGTTTATGTAATTCCACGATGATGACCGTGAAAAAGAAACTAAACTTTTTACAGATATCAGATCATTTGAATGGATAAAATGAAGTGAATACGTATGTTAACAAAGACAGTGATTGATTAAAGCGTTAGCCTTTTTATATTATAATAATTTACGGGCAAACGTGTAAAATAACATACTTTTTCAAAGCAATAAAAAGAAAAAATCTCGATAAATGAATGCTAAATATAGGCATGCATAATTAGTCTCAACTGCTGCCTCTGTCGAAAAGAAAACAGTTTTCCACTCACTTTTACTACAAACATTGATCCATTTAAACTTGCGCAAATCCTAGAGGTGAGTCATCTTATCCGATTTTCAATTATTTCACAGCGAGAAAATTATTAAGCCTTGAAATTATGAATCCCGTTTCAACATTTTACTACTCCAAGTTTCGACACTTCGTAACAAAAGTTTACAAGAGAAATTGGAAAATCATGAAAATTGTTTGAAATTGACGGAATTTTGCGTCATTTAATAACATTATTTGCTATTACGTACAGGAACAGTTATTCTGTGGTATATTGGTGGCATTTTTCATTCAACAGCATCTCCAATGTCCGCGGCTAGGTTATAATTTTATAACCTTGTTGCTGTTGGAGATATCTGAGAAAAGTATTTTTTCTACATGCGTGGTATAGGAAAACGTATTGTATTCGTGGAAGGAAAATCGAATTTGAGATTTCAACGGAAATACAAGATTTGAACTCCACTGGGTACGTTTCGACTATTTTCGCGATGATGTCTGTGTGTGTGACAAAATTTTGATGGCGCTCTAACTCAAAAGTTAATAATCAGACCAGCACAAAACCTTAAACTTAAGATTTTTATTGGCAAATGATGATCTGAAAATATTTTTGGATGAAACTTCTCCTTTTCTACAAATATCTCTTTTAAAACTCAATTTACGTGAACATTTGTGGTTATTAAAGTTGTATAAAATGTAATTTTGTACAGGTTTTGTTTGAAACATTTTTTAAATATATCTACCCAATATTTTAAGTGATATCTTGTTTGTCTTCTCAATTTATGTTAAATACGTCGCCAAGTGATACCATTGTTTCAGCTGCTATGTTAAAATTTACTAAGCATTAATAGCGTTTCGTACGCTGCCAAGGGTAATTTTAATCACGCATCGATATTTTTTAATACATAGAAACAGCTAAAAATTTCCTTTACTTATTCTTTTTTTTCAAATAAATACTTTTTAAAATGTTTTAAAATTATTCACGAGAGTAATTGCTGATAATTATTCCTGAGGACGCTGATGTCGAGAGCAATCATCTCCATTGCTCTGTATCGAGAAAGTCATGTGCTGAACACTGCCGATTTTTCTTGGAAAATGCGACTGTGTCGAAATCTAGCGTTAAAAATAACCATTTATGATTTTTAGAATTTGACCATAAATTCGGTGGATAAGGAAGATGTGCCAATAAAATAAATGAACATAAATAATAATAATAATAATAACACTTTCTCGGAAAAAGCGGTGAGGAAGTTTCTCTCAATAAATATTATATGCTCAAATTTTGGAGCACAAAAACACGCACAGAGACATAAGAATATAATTTTTTTTAAACCGCATGGTTCGACGCCTAAAAAGTACACCGAACCCTCTTGTTATTATTAATAGAACCGTAATCCTTTACAATCTTATCACTTCGCGAAAGTGCCTCCCCTTTATCTTTCTCTGGCATTTACGCCCACTAAACATTTCGGAAGGAAAAGTCTGCGCGCTTATACGTATGTATGTATATATACAGGGTGATTCACGAAGATATGGAATAACTTCAGGGGATGATTTCTGAGGTCATTATGAACAAAAAAGTTCATATGAACATGTGTCCGATTCCGAATAATTAAAGAGTTATGGCTGTTTGAAAATTAGAAAATTGCAAGGCAATATCCGGAACTCGGGAGACAATTGCCGACCAGTACGCGATGCGTTCTCCGCTACATTGTTTATTTACTTATTTACAGTCTGTATTGTCAAATACGAATTTGCGGAGTTATGGCTGCTCGTAGATTTTCAGCACTGTGAATCTCACTCATAACTCATGCGCGACCATGACCTTGTCCGAACGTAGCCTGTCGAAACATGCGCACGCAAAAATTGACAATAGCATTGTTAGTTGTTACTGTGTTAGTATTACTTTCAAGATGCCTTTTACATTTACAAGTGCTGAATATGCCGATATGGTGTATGTTTATGGATTTTGCGATGGAAATGTTGTTGCTGCTGTCGCTGAATACCAGCGACGTCCTAAATCAAAAAGTTATTAGCAGTGTGTTCCAAACTTTGCGAGATACCGGCTCACTTACCAGCGTTAACACTCCATATGAGCGTGTGGTTCGACAAGACGTGGCTGAGCAAGAGAACATCCTTGAGGCGGTACAGCATAGCCCTTGTACTAGTACGCGAAGGATATCCACACGTCTCGGTGTTCCGCAATCAAAAGTATGGAGAACATTGAATGAAGAAGGAATGTACCCGTACCACTTGCAACATGTCCAACACCTCGAACCTGGGGATCCAGCTCGACGACTGGAATTTTGTAATTGGCTTAATGAGAATCGGCGTCTGCATCGTTACATCTTATTCACTGATGAAGCTTAATTCACCCGCAACGGTGTTAACAACACACACAATTCCCATGTTTGGTCGGAAATTAATCCCCATGCCACTGTGGACAGTAACTAACAACACTGATTCAGTGTCAATGTGTGGTGTGGAATGTTGTGTGATCAGGTAATTGGTCCATTCATTTTTGAGGGTCGTCTTACTGGACATTTATTTACAATTTTTGCAAAACGAATTGCTGCAACTGTTAGAAGATGTGCCCCTGGCTACAAGACTATGAATTCACTTCCAACACGACGGAGCACCACCTCATTGTTTCCGTCCAGTGGTGACTCAACTCAGTGAGCAGTTCCCTGGGCGATGGATCGGTCGCAATGGTCCACAAAATTGGCCAGCTAGGTCCCCAGACCTAAACCCCTTGGATTTCTGCTTGTGGTGGTGGATGAAAGATCTTGTGTACCATACTAAAGTGCAAACACGGGATGCATTACTTCATCGCGTATTGAATGCTGTGGCTCGCATAAAAGACAGTCATGATGAACTTCGGCAGGCAACGAGCGCGATTCACACACGAGCGGTGAAATGCATTGAAGTCGAAGGTGGTGTTTTTGAAAACCTACTTTAATAATACACACGTTCGTATTTGACAATACAGACTGTAAATAAGTAAATAAACAAGTAAATAAACAATGTAGCGGAGAACGCATCGCGTACTGGTCGGCAATTGTCTCCCGAGTTCCGGATATTGCCTTGCCTTTTTCTAATTTTCAAATAGCCATAACTCTTTAATTATTCGGAATCGGACACATGTTCATATGAACTTTTTTGTTCATAATGACCTCAGAAATCAGCTCCTGAAATTATTCCATATCTTCGTGAATCACCCTGTACATATATATAAGGGTAGCAACAAGGTGTTGGAGGAAGCCCAGTGGACACTTACCTAGAATGAAGAGCCGCTGGGGGTGCTGAGGACACACGAAAAACATTTTCATTTACCAGCCCCTCCTCCAACATCACCTACCCCATCCCCTCCAGAAGTAATTGCACGGCGAGGAACGTCATTTACCTCCTCACCTGCACACTGTGTCCTGCTTTTTATGTTGGCCTCACCAGCAACCCCCTCAACATTAGAATCAATGGCCACCGGAACAGCGTAAACACTAACCTTCCCCTTCCGGTGGCTTCTCACGCCAATTCACACCAGGCCACCTTCAATAATTGCTTCACTGTAAGGATTATCCGTGCCTTACCGGATGATACCTCCGCTCCCCTACTTCGACAGTGGGAGTTGGCCTACATCTTTCTCCTTAACTCTTTCTCCCCACCTGGTCTTAACCTCCGATAACCCTATTGGCCGTCCCTCCTACCCGTCTCCTCCTATCCCCGAACTTCTCTCATTACCCCTCCCCCCCTCCCCATATCCCCCCAGTGTGTCACTTCAAACAGTATATGTTTCTCCGTCGCTGAAGAAGGGCATCAGCCCGAAAGCTCCATTTTTGTGTAGTTTTTGTTCTTTTGTGTTTTTCGTGTGTCCTCAGCACCCCCAGCGGCTCTTCATTCTAGGTAAGTGTCCACTGGGCTTCCTCCAACACCTTGTTGCTACCCTTATTATTACCTTTCCTTTTCCTTAAGTATTTATATATATATATATATATATATATATATATATATATATATATATATATATATATATATATATATATATATAGAGAGAGAGAGAGAGAGAGAGAGAGAGAGAGAGAGAGAGGAAATAAGGCGATCGTATAATCCGAACCGAAAGGGTATTAGGTGCGTAAAAAACGACTCTTTATCTCTCATTCTAGTAAAAGAGAAAGACAAACAAAAAAGGCGGAATTTCCTTTGGAATGAAAAAGGAGCAGACCTCCTCCAGACGCAATATAACTCCAAAGGATTTTGTTGCTTCCGATGTAGTCCTCAAAATCTCCCGCGACCCAAATCGAGAGGGAGGAGAGAGAGAGAGTGAGATAGAGAGAGGGAGAAAAAAGAAGACGATCGATAATGGCCTCCTCTCAAGGCTCCATTGCAATGAATAGAGCAACATCGGGATATTCACGCCGAAATGGAAGAGCGCTCCCTTGCGCGAATCGTACTATAAAATAAATAAAACGCAGCTGTTTATGCACTCGCTAAAAAGGACGTTTTATTTTTTATTTATTTTTTCTCGGGAGTAGTTTTCGTCACGAATGAACTTCGCGCATCAGTAGGTCTTTGTTTTTCGCTAGCTTTTATTTGTCTATCGATTTGACTTCGGGGTTAATAGGCTCAACATGTGTCTACGTGAAAGCCTCCTCCTAATTTACCTGGGTTCGAAACTGTTTTTGGCTAATTGGAACGCATTTCAAAGATGCACTCCAATAAAAAAACAGAGACACGTACAAAACGAAATCTGTTAGCTCCTGTAACTTAATTGGCAAATATTCAGCTGGCTTAATTTATATATATCGTATACTAGCAGAAATACCATGCGTTGCCCGGGAAAATTTGGTCCAAATCCTATCGGAATTCTAGATGACACACTTTATTTAAGAATTCAATCGGACTCCGTTTTGAATAAAACGGGCAGAGAGAAACAAAAACCACGTATGAATTATTTCTGGGAGCCCTCCACAATCGTACCAAATTTGATTCAAATCAATAATAGGACTTGGGAAAATACGCGCAGTTTAATCAGTCCCCGTCGTCCAATTACGGATAAGGAAGTAGTCGTTTCCCACCTTTCTCACTGTGTATAATATGTAGATTACCTGTTCTTTGATAGCAGGAAGTTTATGAGAACAGTTATTTTATTGAACAGTTTAGGCATCAGAACAGTTCGAAAAGAACTGTTCCGTTCTTTTGACCCGTCTCTAGCTGGAAATGCATTAGCATACAAAGTTATTTTGCATTTTGTACAATTAATATAAAACATTCGGGATTAAAAAGCAGCCTACGGCCTTCCTATTTGTGAAGAAAGTATCTGTTTAAAGTTTTGATTACTCTAGCTTTAACGGTGTGGAAATGTATAGACGCACAAATAAACAAATAAACAAACAAACAAACTTTCATTAATATATAGGAGATGTCGCGCTCATGACCACCGGCGGTATAAGATCCTAGGGCATATAACTCTCTCCATAAATAATGATGGATTTATTCCATCAGGACGAAGGGATATCGAAAAGAGGCAAGAAATGGGAGGTAAATGAAATAGTATACTTTATAGGTGATTTTCAGTTTTTCGTATACTAAAACGCTTTTGGATATCACGCATACGCCCTAGAATTGGCGTCAGCGAATGTAGATTCACTAAATCCGTTGAAATTCAACGGACACTTGCGCTAGTTTCTAATAAAAAATAAAAGTATGTGTGTGTGCATGATAAACATATATAGGTATAATTGCAAAGCCGAAATTACACCGGAAAATTAAACGGAAACGTACGTTAATATCCTATCAATCGCACTTGTATAGGATATTATTGAACTACTCAAGTTAAAATCAAACGAAAGATCCCTGTCCGGAAAAGAAAAACAAATTTTATATTAACGCCGCAAAATTGTCGTCCTCAAGGAATAAATTCCAGCCATTAAAAAAAACTCCCACTCAAATCCCTCCTCGAGATAATTTCCATGCCCCGAAAACACCAATTCATCACCGTTAGATTAAAAAGCACGGCCTACGTCATGGAAACCCATCAAATTAAATCCCGCTCAAAATCTCTCTCTCTCTCTCTCTCTCTCCTTCATTTTTTCGAGAACCGTTCCAAGTATCAGCCGCTTGCGTGCGGCGACGTCACGAGCGGAAAAACTTTCCCCCTCTCGGAAAGGAAATAGAGAGAGAGATGAAGAGAGGGGAGGGTGTTTGGGTAGTTTGACGCTAACCTCCCTTCACGACAGAGAGAGAACATAAGCGAGACTTGGCTTGATTAAAGGGGTTAAAATCACATGAGGGAATAAGGATGAAAAGTGCCAGGGTGGAAGGATGGGGGGGGGGGAGGGGGATGGGGAGAAAGAATCGGAAATTAAGGAAACGTTAAGATCACGCGAAAAGGTGAAGTTTCCTGCGGAACGCCTTCGCTCTCTCTCTCTCCTTCAAAATCCTAATGAGGGAACAACTTATAAGGCAGGAGTGTGTTTTTAAAAAAAACACTCAAGCCGCGTTTCGGTTCACCGGAGACTTTTTTACGCTTGGGTTCTCAGATTCTCTCTCTCTCTCTCTCTCTCCCCCTCCGATTGTTGCGGGGGCGCGCGTGCTGTTCGCGCGTTCAACGCGGGTTTTTCGTTTGTTAGTTTTTCCCGGCACGTCCGTTAGTATATGTTTTCGGGCTCGGCACGCTTTCGGTAATTGGGATCCTAAACATCTTTTAAGATCCCGTAAATCCGCGAATCGCATCCGTTACAGATCATCCAGGTAGGATTATTTATAATTTTAATGTATAATAATTCTTCCTCATTACAGAGAAATTTCAATCTCGGAAACCTTCGGATTTTTCTCTAGTGTTACGAATTTGTCGATGCGTTGTCACAAAACATTCGATATACAATCTATAAATAGAATTAACAAAAAAGGAAAGAGCTAGGTATTGAAGCAACCAGTACACTGCAGATTAAAAAAAATTGTTGATACAAAATGCTGAAAATTTTGTATAGTAGTATGATTAATGTGAAATAATATCAACATAAATTTAGAGATGATAAACCGACAGACGTACACAACGACTTAGAACTCTGAATCGATTGGCGAAAAACGAAGTCTCTAGCTACTTTCGTTCAATAGTTTGCCAAAAGAAAACGTGCACAACGAGACAAAATAATAAATAGATTGGCGGAAAACCCGAAGTCTCTATCTGCTGTCTTTTAGGAGTTTAGGCGTTTCAAACAGACTGACAAACCGAACTCACAAAATGATTTTAAAAAAAGGAATTTTAGTTCGATCCATAGAAGGCTTATTGTTAGTCGTGTGGTTTGATCCCGCAAAATCGTAGCGAATTTTGATGGGAGATGAATTGCGTTTCAATAACGGCGGCATTACAAATACAGCTTTTTGTGCCAGAAAATTAATGCCGTGCGCGCATAATAGCTCGAATCCTTTTTAAGGGCCGCTCGAGTAATCTTTATCGTTCTCTCTGTATTATGTTCTCCAACACGCTTAATTTCTGCGTATTAAATTCCTTATCGACCTAAGCATTTACGCGAAAACGCTTTGCGAAGTGAGGACGCTCTTTACGTAAACCGCCCAGGATGCAAGAAATCAATTCGGTGCTCTCAATAACACCTGTAATTAAGGCGATTTACGCGCTTCGTTCGTTTATAATCTTGTTTTTTTTAAACAACATAACAACGCGCCACGTGTCCATATGCAAAAACTACGCCTCGTATCACCCGCCGTTTATACTAAATTATTACCC
The DNA here is from genome assembly GCA_036926305.1 of Uropetala carovei. Classification (NCBI taxonomy): domain Eukaryota; kingdom Metazoa; phylum Arthropoda; class Insecta; order Odonata; family Petaluridae; genus Uropetala; species Uropetala carovei. Next base: position 8,864,263 of record JAXCHB010000129.1, read on the forward strand.
CTCCTCCTTTACCAATGTTGCAAAAAAGCAATTCTGTTAACAACGCGTCTCCTGCAATGAGAAAGGTTTACACGCTTCATTTGTTTCTGACCTAGTTTAAAACAAAAGAAAAAAACCATCTCTCCACGCGTCCATACACAAAACCTTACACCACGCACCTTCTGCAATTTATGCTAAATTGTACTGCCCCCCCCTCCCCCTCTCTTTCTCTGCCGTATTATTAATTTTCCCTTCTTCGCTCGCTCGTTCCTGTTCTCCAGTTCGCTCCTGCTTGCTTTAATTTTCCTCTCATTAAAACAAAAAAAAATTTAAACATCTCCTCAAAACCTGCCCCTTGATTTTTCACTCCTCGTCATGTTTCTGTTTCTCTCTCTCTCTCTCTCTCTCGCTCCACACACACCAACACACACACACATATATATATAGGTATACATATTTGAGATAATTAATTTTTTTAAATATATTCCCCTACACTGAGTTGTATGCCCTAAAGCTCCCTCAGCCATTCTCTGTTTTCCCTCACATTCTTTCCTTCTTAATCCAAAATGCACCCTGATTTTCCTTATTTCTATTCTTATTCTCGCGCACCGTAGTCTAATTGCGTCATTTCTCTTCTTGTCTCTCTCTCTCTCTGCTCTCATTTTCACCTCACGCCTAATTCCCCCATTTGACCCCTCTCCCCCTCTCTCTGCTTACCTCTACCCCTCCCTATGCCTCAGTTCGCATTTAGACCTAATACAATTCTCTTTCATCAGCATTCTCAGATTTTCTCTTCCTCCATACACTCTCCTTCCTTCCCCAGCATCCAATTAGCATTCTTCCTCTCTCTCTCTCTCTATCTTCGTGCCTTGTTTCGCGTTAAATGCCATCTTATCTGCCATTCTCCACCGTTCCTCTTTCCCCTTAAAAGGAATAGGGGGAGGGGCAGGGGGGGATGCGGCGAACGCAGGGCATCCGGGCCCCAAAAGTTCTCAGTTATTCAAGCATCGAGTGTGAAATTTTGCAGAAACTTTTACCAAAAATCACTCGCAAACTGATTTCCGATAAAGAAACACTCCGTAAAAGTTATACCATTAAACTGGGGCTCCATAAATCGTTCGTTATTGCTATAAATATCAATCTCGTGGGGCCTCCATTGATATTCGCGTCCGGGCCCCCTTCACTGTTTGGCCGACTCTTGGGAGGGGGTAAAAGGGAGAAGAGAAGAGGAGGGAAGAGGAGTGGGGAGGCTCATCTCATCTCGCCCTCAATAACCGTCTCCTACATTTATAATTTCTCTTATAATCTCTTCATATCGTTGAATTCTTCCGGCGTCTATTTTCTTTCTCCTTTCTTGCGATCCCATCCCTTAAAAGCTTCCTCCTTCAAGTCGTTTGTTAATAATTCAATATTTTGTTATTCATGTATTGGGAAAGATTTAAGTTGAGGCTACGGCTTAATATAGGTTCTTCCACGATCGTTTAATTACCAAATGGAGGGATTTATTTAAGAAAGGGCACTCCCGTTTCGTACACATATACAATACACATATATAATACGTAAATAGTCTTCTAAATTTTTTTCACCAATTATTCCTCCGATTAGATATATTGGTGAAAAATAACACGCAAAACTCCTTGCGCAGGTGAAATTAATGATACCTTTGGACCTCCACTGAGAAAATCTACTGGAAAATCACATACATAAATAATATGTACCCGCTTTTTGGGGAAAAAAAGAAGGCTAACAACATTCGTAATTTTTTCCTACGGTAAACTATAGCATAAACGCTCGTACACGCCCTCTCCCACTGTGTTTCAATATTCGGAAACATGTATCGGCCAATTTCATAAACACCAACTCCCTGAGAACGTACCCTTTACACATGTTAAACAAAGGCGCCTTTACAACGATTCGTTAACCGTTAAGAGGAGCAATTGTTGTAGTTTGAAAACTTCGTTCCTCCGTGCTCATGCATCCAATAAAGGCCGTGGAGATAAAAGCTAAAGGCTCACCGCAACTTTTGCCGCGCACACAAAGAGATTTAAGAGGAACGAGTCGTATCCGATTTTAAACGGAACCGTGTCTTTCAGAGGAAAAAAATCGAAACATAACGCTTTACGTAAAATACGGTGTGTTACCATTATCATCATTCGCTCCCATCCTTCCTCGCGTTTTCCTCCTCCGTTCTTTTCCTTCCCCATCCGGGAAATCCTTAGCCCGTGTCTTTTCCTCCTTTGCGTGCTTCTCCCCATATTCACTTTTCGCCAAATTTCTTATCCTCAAAAAAAAAAAAATAATAATAAACTCCCCTCTCTTCCCTCCTTCTTTGCCCTCAATTTACCCTCATTTCCAACCACCTCTACTCTCCGCGCTACTACAGATCCACTCCAGATCCCGTTTTAACTTTCTCCCATTCTCCCAAGAGAAATGAGGAGAGGGGAGGGGAGAGGGGAGGGGAGAGGGGAGGGGGGAGGGGAGGGGAGAGGGGAGGGGAGAGGGGAGGGGGAGGATGAAGAGGTTGGATGAGAGGATGAGAACGAAGGAGGTTTAGGTTAGATCAACCTCCTCCGACTCTTACATTTCCACTCATTCTTCCCTCTCCCTCTTTATCTCCCTCTTTATCTGCCTCTCTTTCTCCTCGCCCGAACCCGGCCAATGGGGAAACATACAAGGCAGTCAGCCTTAAAGCCTCTACTGCTTTAAACCACTTCTCCTCCACCTCCTTCGGGTCACACTCTTTAAGATCCGCCTCCTACACTCCTTCCTTCTCTCTTCTTCCTCCATTACAACCTTACCTCATCCCCCTTTCTTCTCTCTCGCCACCCAAGCCCTCTTAAACTCCCAGGAGGGATACCCCAAATGTGCAAAACCGTGTACTTAAGGAGCCCTACACCGCCTCCTCCTCCCCCTCCCTTTCTTCCTCTCCCCCTACCGCATACGCACTCCCTCTCTCTCCCTCTCTCAACCTCTTGCTTCCCTGCTTACCCCGAAAAACACCCTCCAAGGAAACTATCCTGCAGTCGAGTATCTTCGTTCTCTGCTGCTCTTTACACACACACATACAGATATACATACACACACACACACATATATACACACACACACATATATTTGTGTGTGTTCGCCCTTCTCTGTCTAGTGATTCGCTTTCTTTCTCTCTTTATCTTTCATTCTGTTCTTATAGTCGATCCGAAATCGGAAGACTCCTGGCCTACTTAGAGCAAGTAGCCAATCACGAACGTTTCCCCTTCCATCGCCCCTCTCAACTTTCGTGCGGGAGAGCAGATATCCGTGCGCGCTGCCAGCTCTTGCTCAGCTGATATACTACGCAGTTTCTAAATAAAATACTTCCCATCCTTCTTTTTGATCCACAGCAAGGAAACGGCGGTAGAAACGGCAACGCAGTCCGATGCGATCTCTTCGAGAGCAGGAGTGAGACTGGTTTCCTCCCCACTACCTTCCGAAACAAACAGTCTCCTATTGGCTGCTGCTAACTGGTGTCCGCCCCTTTTTCGAGGCCAGGAGTCTTCGGATTTCGGATCGACTATAGGATATATACCTACTATAAAGAAATCATTCGGGAAAAAAGATAAGTTTGAAGCTTGCTGTCTCTGGCGCAAGTGTGCTATACTATATATCCATATGCGTACATATATACATTAACACGTACTATATCCGGTCACGCGGAAGAACTGCTGTGTCATTAACATTATAGGTAGAGAGATATGAGCATCTTACAGTCAAATAAGAACACGCACAATGAAATTAAAGTAGATTTCTTTAAATTATTGGGTTGGTCAAAAGGTTCGCGCGTATTTTAGTATATAAAAGTGATTTGAAATTTTTCTTAAAGGATAATATGGATGAAAATCAAGTCCATTTGTGTCATGTTATGCTTTATGAGAATAAAACAGGTGATAATTCAACAAATGCAATAAAAACATTGGTGAAGTGCACGGAGAAGGTACTGTAGCTATTCGAACCTGTCAAAAGTGGTTCAAGAGTTTCCGTGTAATTTAAGCTAGGAAGACAAACAACACTCCGGACGTTGACGAAGACAGAAATCGCACTATATTCGAAACCAATCCACTTCAGAAATCAAGAGAGATTGCAGAGGTACCTACTGGGTATATCAAGTATCAAAATCAAGTTCTCTCAAACATTTGAGGACGCACGAACTTTTTGACCAACTTATGTTCAAGAGCGAGCACTTAAGAATCGAAAGATTAAAAAAATAGCACTTATCTCAGGTATCTCCAATAACCACGACAGACTTTCTTTCTATAACTTTGTGGCTATTGGAGATAAGTGCTTTTTTTTAATCTTTCGATTTTTAGAAGAGCTTGTTCTCTTTAATTTTATTTTCAGCGATAGGACGAGTTCGGTATTTCTCTGTCGAATTGAATTATGTCTTTACAGACCAAACAATTTAAACTTTAAATTGAATACAACTGCGTTCCGCACTGACAATGAGATATTAAAATATTTATAGGGAAAAGAGGGAGAGAAGCTATTAAAACTTTTCATGAATTTACATGTGACCCAGCAACTCACCCGATTGGTTGGTGGCAGGGGTTGCAATGCACCAAAACTCATTTAAAGTTTATCTCTTGGATATTCTTAGTATGATCTCGTACTGTCTTCGGTAAAAACGAGCCTCGATAACGCTCCGTCCTACAATAAATCACAGGCATTTTATCTTCACCATCGTTTCGATTATTCTGAAAATATGACCGCATTCTTTAATCACTTTTTTCATACATTATTTCCAGTGAGAAATGGAAGTTTAAATGTCATATTATGATATTAATTCCTAATATTATTCTAAGCGATAAAATAGTCCCGCTGTGTTGCGAAATGGCTGCGGGGTATAATTAGAAAACAGTCGTTTCTAGATGGTAATAATTCTACGGTACGAAGCGCTAAGAGTCCTATGTCTTTCTGATAATAAATTAACTAGTCTCATTTCTCTAGAAAACGTTTGATAACTTCAGGTGCATCACCTGCCGGCAGGGCCGACCAAAAGAGGGATATGTTGGATGCGAGGCATCCGGGCCCCCGAGTAATGAGGGACCCATAAGTTCTCAATTATTCAAGTATCGAGTGTGAAATTTTGCAAAAACGTTTGTTATAAATCACTTGCAAACTGTGTTGATGATTACTTTGTTCGATTGTTAAAGTGTATATTGTCTTAGTCTTGCTATATTTATATGTTGCACGGTCGAAAATGTCAGAAAAAGGCATCCTTTTTTGCAAGGGCGGCGGTAGAAAATTTTGCAAGGGGGAGGAGGGGGCAAAACACAAAAATGCATATTACACAGGGGCTAACGCAATTTTGAAAAATGTGAAAACGTATGTTCCGTGAAAATCTGAATTTCGTTCCATGATCCAATTGAATGCACTAATTGTGATAAAATGGGAAGATCACTGTTCTAAATAATCGAAACAGTTCTTACAAAAATTCAGGACATGTCCAACAAACGAAGATTTTTAATCAATCCTTCTTCTTCTTCCAACTTACTGATATCGCTTCGAATCGTAAGAGGCATGAAATAATCTTATAATCTCTCACTACATTTAAATTTTAAGTCAGAAATCTGATCTGACACTAACTTGATCCTGAAATGGCAGACGTTGAAGAATAGAAGAACTAAGTACAAAGGAAACTTTTTGAAAGTTTAAAAGATCCGAATTCGTTGATGACGTACGCTGCATAGTTGTACCCTTCGGTGTTAGTGAACGTAATGTTAGATTAGATCGTACGAGAAAGTATGGCGAAACAATCGCTAGAACGGAGAAATATTACAGATCCTTTTTTCCAGACGCGATAAGACAGTCCAATAGATACATTAGTTAAGGGTTCACTCGATGCTGTGACACCCCCTGCCAAACGCATCTGGCGGCTTGCAGGGTATTAATGTAAACGGATGTTTCTCCCTCAGACGCTCACCCGTTTTATAGATTACATGAGTAACCATTCAGCACTCTTACCCTTTACGATTATTTTTTTTCAAAAGTTCTTAAAAGCCCTCCGTTAATTTCCGTCCGCAAAATTGCTTGAGCTCTACTTCTCTCTTGAGACGCAATTAAATTTAGTCGGATCTGCTGAAATTAGGAAATGGAGCATCGCATGAGCTCGACACAACCAATTACACGGAGACTATCCCGAATTTGTGCGCATGACGTACATAACTGGCTTATACAATTAAGGCAAAATTTTACCTTGATGACGATAATTATTTTGCTTTGATCAAATGTATGCCTCGAAAGGTTCAGAGTGCTGACTTTCCACGGGACGGGCCCGGGTTTGAAACCTCGCGGTGGCTCGTTTATTTTCGACCCCCCCCTCCTCCCCCCCCCCCACTTGTGTGTAGTGTCGAGAACATGCAACTCAGCATCTCTTTCATCGGAGGGGGATGTGAAGAAATATGGCCCCTTTGTGCTTTTCTGAATGAGTAGGCTAATGCCGGCGCCGGGTTTCCCTCCTCCCGTGTGTGTGAACTTGTGTGTATGCGTGCGTGCGTGTAATCCACAAAAGTTTTACGACAGAATAGCGACCTCTCTACGTCAGTGGTGCCCAACCTTTTCTGCATGGAGGGCCGCATCTGTGGTTGCAAATCCTCCGGCGGGCAGCATAGTGAGTTGCCAATTCTCCCGCGGGCACGAATGGAGTTTAAATCAGAAGTTATCTCTATATTCTGAGGTGTCATTATAGTGAAAATATAGTCTGAGGCTTTTATAGTAATCATTCCAATATTAAAAGTTTTATTAGTAAATATTTTTATAAAAATATATGAATATTTTTGTTAAATTTTCCGGATGGCTTTTTCATCGTGGCTTCTCGAGTCGCACGAAAACCCTTCGCGGTCCCTAGGGTGGGCACCACAGCTATACCTAATTCATGATGTAGCTATGCAACAATTCTTGTATGTATAGATAACCGCCGAAAAGCGGAAAACGCCTGAGAGAAAAATAATCTAGATGTAGACTAACGAAGGAAACAATTAATAAGGAACATTCCTGGAATTAATTCAAATGAAATCTTCTCTGTAACGTATCGAACGAATTAAGCTGTTTAAAAATCGATAAAGTTCAGGTTTTAGAAGAATCAAAAGGAAGAATCGGTGTATTATATAATGACAGTTGAAGAATTATTTAAGCGGCAATTGATTTCAGAGTGAAAGATATGTATAGCGAGGCAGTTGGTTGTGGCATGCTGTGCGACAATATTTTATCTTCATCGCCATATTCAATTCCGCCGTTAATTCGTAGCTAATACATATATCGTCGCCATTTGAAGCAGGCCAAGGAGAAACAGATGAATAGTATCTTTGACCTTCAGAGTGAAATGATCAATTATCTAAGTGTGAATAACAATCCAACGCTGAGAAGAATCAAGCACAAAAGTTTCAAAATGTTTAGAAAGCAAAAAGGCCTGAGAAACTGTTAAAATTTCATAGCTTCTACTGGACAGAGATATAGAAAGATGTAGGCAATACAGCGCTCACGTCAGGATCTGTTAAAAAGAATGTAAAATTGCATTGTGCTCTGCTCAAGACCATAACAACTACTCCGATAGCTTTCACGATAAATAAAATATAATTCTATTATCCATAAACTCGTATCCAAAGCTAGATTTAATTTACAAATAATCTTGATGAGTTTGATGCCTCCACATTGCATCATTTCTACTTTTGAAAAAATAATAAATACTTTTTTTAGTATCCCATTATACATACCTATACGATATCATTATTTAGTGCAGCGTGTTTCATAATTGAGCCCTGAAAAGGTTAACCTATTTCTTATATGCCTCTCGATCACAAATAATATATCGATCAACATAATATTTGAATAATTACGCTATATATATATATACTGTAGTAACTATTTCTCCGAAAATCAGCTAAATATTTAATTTGTTTGTGTTTTGAATTTTTATGGAACGAAATAAAATATTACTCATTTTTCTATGGACTTTTGTAGATTAAAAAAACTCGTACGTAGGTCAACAAACATAATTTGTATATCCAGAAAATGCCTGAATATTAGAATAAAAAAATTGGATAGATACCTATGAAGAGAAATGGGTTGTAGATGATACATTAACATTCTTATTCTAAAGCTTTATGGACACAGAAGTTACCGGATACAAAAAGTTGAACGCTACCTTTAAGCCGAGATAATTAATTCGGCTTTAGAACCACAAAGAAAAGTGTGTGATTCCACAATGATTTGTAAAACATGGCTCGTTTTCTTTAAATATACCTAATTCCTCTCGTAAAATTTGTAACACGGATTTTCGTGATTCAACGGATTCGTCCACTTAACACGCGTTACTTCCAACTGCATCCTAGCATTAATCACTTATTGTGGTTCTTCAGCAAAATAATGATAGAATACGAACTCATCATTATGCACACACACTAGGGGGCAAGCCTCCTGCTCGCTGACGATCGCCAACCGCCCCCAACCCCACTCCCCCTTTGCCCGCTGTTTCTTCGTTCCTACCATGTATCTATTGGATTTAGTTTAGTTTAACGGGAATATGTCTTGAATATGAGTTTAATGAATATATTTTATAAGGGATGTATGTTTGGTTTTTAATAAGAAATTAAGAAAATTAGTTGAATAACTCGATAAAAAATAAACTTTCCTGAAACTGAAATTTCCGGAGATTAAAAATGGCTCAGGTACAGAGCGTTAAAAAGAGAGAGAGAACCGGAAATAGGATTTTAGTTACAGATAAGAAATATAAATAACATGAATACCGCGTTCGATTTATTTGCATTAAATTCATATCTTCGGCCATTTCGAGCAAGTTTTAATCTTATTTTCGACATCTAAGTCATTATTTAAGTGCATATGCACGGTAATTACCGAGGACAACAATACCGGTAACCACGGAATCTTATTATAAACGTTAAAAAAATTACCGAAACTCGAGTATAAATTCAAAATATGAGCGAATTCGAATGAGATTGAGTATTCGACGGTAAGAATAAGAATCCTCATTCATTTTGGCGTGTTTTAGCGCAAATTTCGTGTCGATAACTTAATTTTAAGATATTTTAAAGAGTAAAAGAATGAAAGCCTTCAAACCAAAAAGGTGATTTTTACGTGTTATCTTATGGGAAACGACATTCATCCTCTGGAGTCGAACCCGTGACCTTTTTCAATTTTTTTTAGTTACAACGTAGAGATTCATTAACGCTGAAATCCTGAGAAATTTAATGCTTCTAAATGTATTTTAATCGAGTTATTCACAAAATTAGAGCGTTACGCATCATGATGACCATTACGACTTTATAATATAGATAGATATATGTATGTATGTATGTATTCATTCAATATATCCTTTGACTCATAGCATGCTTTGCGGAGTTCCACGAAATCAACATGCTAGGTGCAATGAATTGTGAGCGATTTACTTGGAGAGTAGACGGCGAAATGTTTTTGAACGTAACATTTCGTTGATGAAAGGCCTAGGGTGGAATTGAATGGAACACCAAAACATTACTTTACCGCAACATAGACAAAATATCGAGAGTATTCTTCAGCATAAAAAGTTTCTGTAAAAAAGTAGAATTACGAGTCCATGTTTTTGAATAAAAATCTGAACTTGAGATAATGAGATTTATGATATAAAACGGCGTTAAATTATAAAATAACAATCCCTTTGAATGTAATTCATCAAAAATTTAAGATTCTTCACATCGATCGAAATTACGACAACCTCTTTATTCTCGGGGCGGAAAAAGGCAAAATAAGACGGGTCAAAAATAAAATAAGCGTAAAATTTTTTCCGAAACCTTAATATCCCTCTTTCTCTCTACGCGACTTCAATAATGCCTTTTTTTATCTTCCGCATTCCCTCCGTTATTTAAAAAAAACGCACGAACACGAGCCGTAATATTTTTTCGCACCTCATTTTCGCCAAACTCACCCGGCTCAAAAAAAAAACAATCCGAGACCTAAATATGTTTTTTTCTTTAAGCTTTCTCCTCCTCCCCCTCCCTCCCCCTTGTTATATATTCCTTACCTCCCCCCCTCCTCCCCCTCTCCCTCCTTCCCTTTTCTCATCCTATCCCGCATCGAGAACGAGACTTTATGACCTTCCCTTAACACGTAACACTTTTTCCCACACCTCTGCGTCTCACAAACTCCCTTTCTCGCCTCTTAACCTTATTTTTTTCACTCTCTATATATCTATGGGGTTCTCCTCTTGGTTCCTCTATCTCTCTCTCTCTCTCTCTGGCTCTTTTTTTTACATCTCTCCCTCACACACACACACACACAGAAAGAAGAAGAAAAAAAGGGTCCTCCATTACCTCCTTCGCTATCCTCTCTCTAATGGATTGAAATGGGAATGAATCATTGACGCCCCAGTAAATGGCAACCTTCGAATTTTTTTTCTCTCTCTCTCTCGTTTTTTCATTTCTCCCGCTCCACGTTTCTAATACCTCTTTTATCTCTCTCTCTCTCTCTACCTTTCTATCAGGAGATTCTTCTTTGTCCACACTTTTCTCTCTCTCAAATTTCGGCACTTTTTTTTCTTCCTTTTTCCGCTCCTAATTCTTTTTATTTCCCAACTACTTTCGCTTAAACCACTTTTCTTCACCTCCTCCACACACACACAGAGAGAGATAGAGTTACGGCCAGAAAAGGTTAATCTCATTACTTTCTCAACTACTTAGGTTCATTACTTCATGGCCTTTATTTCATGGCCTATACTGCTCCTATCGATTCGTTATGAAGTAATTCACTTCGATATTTCATAGTGCCAAATGCGATTTTTAATGGAAGTCGGTCCGCGTCAATCCACGGCTGATGGACACGTTAAAATAATCCCTGCATTACCACCGTGACAGTTTCATAAGAAAATGAAATGAAATGTGACAATGGCAAGATATGGACTGGGGTACAAAGTATTATTTCGCTTATATATATATATACACACACATATCTAAAACGCAAACAGAAAATATCTTTTGTATACCAATTTTTAATGAAATTTGAAATCGATATAAATTGCACTAAACTGACGTAATTTACAAATATATACACCTGCCTTGAATATAAGTTTTGTGTAAAATGTCTATTTAATATCAAACGTATGATACCGTAGATTGGACTTTATAGACCAGATAAATGACACAAATTAATTCGGGAAAAATAACAAAAAGGTGTTTTTACCTTTCATTCAAATTTACTCCAAACAGTACTGTAATTTTCTCTCACTGAATTCAGGGCGTATTATGTAAAAAAAATAGAGAAGCCTTTTGTAAAAGCTAAGGATGAGATTCAAAAGACAATTATCGAGTTCATTACGAACTCGATAATTCAAGAAGAAACACATAAAAACGTTTCTTTAGAATCAACTTTCGGTGAATTGGCACTGAAGACGGTTTCTTTGTAGGCAAAACACTCATCTGGTTTTTCATAACGCGAGACAAATATTTTTTTAAAGTGCTAAGATGTTTAATAATGACATATATTCCACATATATTTAATACTGATGAAGAGTGGCAGACATCAGAAAAAACCCTGCCGAACTCTGATAAATATCATCACCGTTTCAACTTATAACGCCATAAAGGTAACAGAATCTTCGCCTTTCACTCTACAGGAAATCAACATAAAAATTCTACAGAATTTGCATGAAATTTCTGTGTTCCAAATTCATCGCCATTCCTGCTGACTTGGTGACTATCGTCAATTACAAACAGCTTTCTCCGTGGCGATCGCTTGTAAATCGCCCGGGACAGTCATGCAATCTCCATACACTCCCACGAAAAGAACGCCTTCCAAAGCGATGTTCCCTGAACCAATCTCTTTTCACTCACTCTTCTTCCTCCCCCCCCCCCCCTCCTGCAACGGCGCTACGTAAAGTTTCTATTTTCTTTTTCTTCTTCCTTCCTTCCCTTACAACCGGCGAGAAAATGGCGACCTCCTCCAGCTTTCGCCGTGCGCCATCTTACTCGCCGATTTCCTTTATTTACACCTCTCCGCCTCCTTTTGTCTTCGCCTCTATCTCGTCCCTTCTGACTTTCTTCCGTCGTTAAGGAAGGGATAAACAGTTAGGGTTTCAGCATGTAAATGGCACTCATCTGGAAAGTTCTACTCTCGTGTTCTCCCACGCTATTCCTCTTCTTCTCCTCCGAACACAGCCACCCTTTTATAAGGGCCTTCCTCTTCCTTACATTCTCGCACTCGATCTTCTTCTGTTTCGCTCCTTTGTACCTCTTCTAACTCTTTATCTCTCTCATCCTCGCCCACCCACCCTTCGAGAGGAATTAGCGACCGTTTTGGCATGCAAATGGCATTCTCCGTCTCTCCCTCACGCCACCTGCTCTTAGAGGCGCCACTTTCGCCTCGCCCTCGTGTAACGGTTATTTTCATCCCCTCCCTCCCTTTCGAACTTATTTTTTATTTTCTCTCTCGGGAGAGAGATTCTTCCGCTGATGGATTTGATGGCGTTTTGAGGTCGTTAGGTGGCTGGGAAAAATTCAAAAGGAGCGAATACCGCATAGTTGAGTGTTATTTCCGTTTTCGGATACTAAGCTATCTCACTATCTATCTCTACCGTCCATTTTCGTCATTAACGTTACTTAAAGGTTTGTTGGTGATCGCGCACGTTATTGAAATTCTACTTCCTGCGCGGTTCTACTTTTGATACACCTCTGACTTCTACTGCTTCCTCTTTTCCATAAAGCGTTATTTTTAGTTGATAAAAGGTGTTCGCGTTGAGTTTTGAGATATCAAAATTTATTCATGTTGTTGATAAAATTTGCGGTTTAAAAAACTTATCACTTGTAAGATAAGCACTTACGAGATGAAAGAGAATCAGGCAGTCACAATGCGGAGACATATGGAAATATAATTGACGAGATACATATACGTAAATTTTCATTTCAAACCCTTATGTGAAGGAGATTTGTTTTAAACGTTCAATATGGATCAAAATTAAAAATTGCCCGACAGTTGAGTATTTAAATCCAAAATAAAACTGGTATCAATAAATTATTTTAGGAATAAAACATTTTTCGAAACTAATATATCATATTACAAGTACTGTAATATTTTTCATGCAGAAAATTCATATTTTGGGTGCATATCATCGAAGAAGATCGTATGATAGCGATGAATTCCAAGAAAGCATATCTGTAAAAGTTGAACAACGCTCAAGCGAACGAAAGGAGTTGTGCAATAACCTCGCGCTTTGAGGATCATAAATATCCAAACTCTTCGAAATTATTCTTTTAATTCTTTTCATTATGATTCTCAATTTACGCTATTCATACTTCCTCCTTATAAATAAATAAATAAATATAGATAGATTGAATTGCCGTAAGAATGTGAAAAATAAATAATGCCACACTTTATAATTGGAGAGTTGCCTCGTAATGGCGTAGGTTAAAATAATTAGCTCAATTTTTATCCTTCAGATTTGAAAGAAGTTAAGGCTAGGATAGAGAAAATCTCGCATGCAGGAGTAAAAGTTAATCATGGTAAGCAGAAGGATGGACAATAGTGATATCGTGAAAAATATTATTCAATAAAAGTAAAATAATAAGCTTTCCTTCCATTGCAATTTTTAAATCAACCTAAATTTAATTTCATCGGCTTAATTGGACAAAATATTCTATCGTGTATTTCAGTATTTTACGTGTTTTCTTAATTTATCTGCATATTATCCTAAAATCAGTTAATTCGACTCAACAGGATCTTTCCCACTGGAAAAATTGTTGTTCTTTAAAAAAAAATGAAATTTCAGGTATAAATAAACAATAATCAACCGTTATTTTGCCACACAATATAATAAGGGAAATTTGGAGGAAGGAGAAAAAAATCTGCCGTGACTGGCAATCTTCCGCTTCCCGGTCAGATATTATACCACCGAACTGCGGTGAAATAATAATTTTTCTCTTTCCGAACGCAGCTGTTTTCTAAGTAGATGACCCAGGTTTGATTCCCGATCACGACAAAACTTTTTTTCTCCCGTTCCAAAATTCCTAAATTCCAGCTTACCTGAATAATTATCCTCGATCTATTAATTCCATCAAAACAATGTAATGATAAGCGCTGAAATGCGTTTTATATTTTGTTTTAAATTCAATTATGGACTATAAAACAAGGTATTTGCCTTTCGTTATCTCCAACAATAAAAATTTTCTCGATGTCATTCACTTTCCTCTAATTCGACGGACTCTGCTTTAACGTTAGTGAACATAACCGTTGCCGAGTAACGGATCCTTTCTAGCATTAAGATAAGACTACTGTTAAACGTTAGAACTCGGCAAACGACGAGAGGGCAGATTCCCACTTACCCGAAAACAAGCACCGCCGGCGAAATATAAACTTGATTTCGTTTTCCAAACCCTCGAAACTTCGATTCCTTTCAAAGGTTGCGCAATTATTATGTGTGCTATCTATACCTTTGGATGCCTCCGTTCAGTGGATTGCGCGTGATTCTCTCACGGATATGGTTTAATCCTCGTTTATTCACCTTGGCTTCCTCTCTTTCTCTACGAAAGCGTTTCCTTTAACCATCCACGGGTAGAAATGTAATCTAGAATATATATATATATATATATATATATATATATATATATATATATATATATATATATATATATATATAAAGGTTGCAACAAGGTGTTGGAGTAAGCCCAGTGGACACTTACCTAGATTGAAGAGCCGCTGGGGGTGCTGAGGAGACACGAAAAACACAAAAAAACACAAAAAACACAAAAAAACACAAAAAACACAAAAAAACACAAAAAAACAAAACAACACAAATATGGAACTCCATATTTGTGTTGTTTTGTGTTTTTCGCGTGTCTTCAGCACCCCCAGCGGCTCTTCAATCTAGGTAAGTGTCTACTGGGCTTCCTCCAACACCTTGTTGCCACCTTTATTATTACCTTTCCTTTTCTTTAGGCATTTATATATATGTGTGTGTGTGTTCCATCGAGTAAAAAGGCTAAAAAAAAGGAAAAACTCTCCTTCTCACCCGCGTTTTCGAATGTACCACTAGGTTGCACTCTATCTTATTTTTTTTTCTCTCTCTCTCTCCCTATCTTCTTCTCTTTGGTTCGCTTAGCCTTCGGAATTTTCTCATCTCCTTATCTCACCCTCTCCCTCTCTCTCTCCCTCTCTCTTTTCTTGCCACTCTACGCGATCGAATCTCAGATCATTCTGGATCGTTTGATGAGACCGAAGCAATAGTTTGCACGTGCTGAGTGAAAGGAACACCGATGGTTTTTCTGCGCTTCAAGCCTCCCCCTTTACATCCACAATCGCCACGCTTACTCTACTCCACCACCCTACTACCCCTTCCCCCCTACTACCCCTCACACACGCACGGACGATTCCCTAATCGCGCCATTTTTTTCCTCCCTCAGCAACACTCATGCAAGAACTCACACCCTCTCTCTCTCTCTCTCTCGTAAGGGAAATATCTCCAGGGGCAACTTCGTATTATCTTAGAAGTCTCATCTATCCGTAACGCATAAAATGCATATTATCTCATGCCTTATCGTTTCAAACTATTAGGATTATTGCTTTGTTCGCCGTGAAGCATAAATGCCTCGTCAAAACTGCGTCAAGAATGGTATCCTGCAAATTCTACGATTCAAACTGCTTAACATATTTTACTCACAATCAGTAGAGTATTCAAGTGTGCGTGTGTTTGACGTTGATAGAAAACAAGTTTTAACATAACTAAAAGTAAAAAATTCAGACTTACATAAGTAAACAATAATTGTTATAAAATTATAAACAACCTGTATATAATCTAAAAACAATCACTCCATTTCCCGTGCAATAGTAAAAATCTAGAGACGGCAGCTCAACTATATCATATTAAAAAATCATATTGAATAAAAGTTTGCAAGCAAAATTTATGTTTCAGTAAAATAAATACATATGTACCTTTCTATATTTAGGAGAGTTTGCGTGTGGTGAAAGATTGATGGATGGTAAAAAAAACCCAAGGTTCCTCGGATCAAATCCAAAAGGTGACAACATTTTTAATGAGTAAATCACCATCGCATTTTTACGGCTAAGAAATATAGCACGCATGTTATATAATATAAAAGTTATTAAAATAACTTGTTTTTATTGTGAAAATAAAAATAACTATTAACGAATATAACATGTTTTACTTTTCATGAATTTGGTTAGCATATAAATAGCATTCAAATTAAATAGAAGAGTTAAAATTATGCAGGATGATATAATGGTATGTGAGTTACAATGCACCTCTGATGGGCTTACGTGATTCATTTTTGTGATTTTCATATTATCGTTGATCGTAAGCCCTTAATATCAAATTTCATGAAAATCCATCCGGTTGAAGCCGAGAATGAACATGAGGACGGACGGACAGACAGAACGACGACAATAGGCGCTCGCGCTGGAAGCGAAACGCGCCTAAAAAACCCTCAGAGGGATATTTCGATATGGAGAAAGAATAAGATAAAGTAGGTGAAACTACGATGCAACCGGAAGGTATAACGTAATTCACGATATTGAAACGTCAGCGCAAGCTTATAATCATATTCAAAAGCAGATTAATGATAATTCTAATGCAATTTTGGTCATGCTCCACAGTACAGTTCCTCTTGTAATATCTCTGGAAATTTTCGAAGAAGAAACAGCAATAGTTGCTGGATTTATATAGATAGGAATGTTTATTTCTTCGATCTAATGTGAATTATTCATAATAACTTACGTCATATTGATAATTAATCTGGGAGCGACTGAGTTGACGTTGTCATGATAATGCTAATATTCGTTTTTCATTTATTTTTTATATATTAGAAAACATTCGAGCTCTAAGAATATCATAACAACGGAAATTTAATTGCTGGGTATAATCTTCGAAGACATTCGTCACAACAAAAATCCTCCTTAAGTTATAAACATCATGTATATCCAATCATACAAAAATCTCTCGAATTCAAATCAAACTTTACAGTCATGACATATCCACGTTCTTACCTTTCCTTTAAAGCACCTTAAATGTTTTAGCTCGATCGACTGGATTTAATCGCATCTGAAAACTTAATTACCCCCACGGCGCCCATAACCTTTTCACGAAGTCTGTCGTTCAGATGGAATCGACGCTAAAGAATGGAGAAACGCAACTTTAAGGCGAGTCGAGAGGTAGACAAGAACCTCTCATTCATTAGATAATCCCTCGAAGCCTAAAGGGAGTGCCTTAATCCTCTTTCCCCTGAGCGTAAACCGTTCAAGCTTGGCACTTTCTTTACCGGGATCAAGAAGCTAAAAAAAATACCCTTCCCGGAATAGCGAGGCTACTTCGCGTAAGGATTCTTCAGGAATTTCGCAGGTAATTTTTAAAAAATTAGGCAGGCCAGTCTATATTAAGGCGTGCACCGATCAATATATTTTATGGATGGGAATATAACTATACGAGTACATGTATTAATTTTTAATATATCCATTACTTTTTAAAATGCGACAAATGATCTTCCTCACGGAAAATTAATATTGCCAACCAGCGGCGCAGTCAGAAATTAAGGTTTGGGAGAAAAATACTTCAACACATTTCCTGAGCACTTGTTTATTGATTTATCTGCAAGAACCTTCGTGTAGTGATAGAAACTAATGAATAAAGATAATGATTCTACTTTGGACACCTTCGATCCACCTTATCTCCATATGTC
The DNA here is from genome assembly GCA_036926305.1 of Uropetala carovei. Taxonomy (NCBI): domain Eukaryota; kingdom Metazoa; phylum Arthropoda; class Insecta; order Odonata; family Petaluridae; genus Uropetala; species Uropetala carovei. Next base: position 8,881,941 of record JAXCHB010000129.1, read on the forward strand.
ACCCACATACTCTTATGTTTTTATTAAGACTATCTCCGATCTGGAGGAGGGGGGGTGGTCACTGATGCTGTGTATACATGGCTAGTCGAATGTATGATAAGGAATCAGATAGTTATTTATTTCATAATACAGGGAGTCCCATTTATATCTGGCACATTTATGTCGGTATTGAAGCAAAGTTTGTTAATGAAAACCATACATTTATTAAATTACTGTGAAGCAAAAACATGGGAGTTGTGTCTTACTGTTAAAATGTTGTCCAATAGTCAAATGAGTCAAATTTACACTTATGCTCAGATATATAAAATAATAATTGACGTGTCCAACACATGACTTTCTCCATACATAAGTTGTCAACTAAAATCAAATAAATACGGCGATAGGAACAGTTCAACTTACATGCTTCAGCGCTAGCGATTTAATTGTTGTCACTACCACGCGCGCGAGCTGTCCGCTAACCGTCAATTTCGAAGAAAATTTAACATCTCTTGAAATATTCCTAATATGAAAACTTAGTTCAAACAAAAGTTGTAGAAAAAAATAATATCTAAAAGTTTTATGCAAGTATATGTTAACAAAACATCAGTTTTAAGCGGAATATTTAAGAAAAACTAAAATTTTACAAGCGTAAACCGCTAATTCCGGTTGACCGATTGTTATCAAAATCTTTTAAAATCTTAAGAATGTATATAAATCACAAATATAGAATTTCATGCTGATCTGCTGAATAGTTTTTTAGGTATAGCGCACGAAAAATTTGTCGCACACATACGGATACACACAGACATCATCGAGAAAGCGGTCAAAACGTGTTCAGGAGATCTCAAAACGTGTATTTCCGTTGCAATCTCGAATTCGATTTTTTTCATTAAAACATTACTCTATACTACGTGTATGAAGAAAGTAAAAATCTGTTACCCAAAATGTTTTCGTTCCAATATCGCCTATAAAGTCAACACAATATGTTATAATGCATCTACATATAGCCAAGGTAAATTTATCGATTACTTCAGATGGATTATGGATTCCGATATGAAACTGAGATGCTGGCAAAAGTGGAAGAAATAGGTAAAACATAAGATCCAACGTCAGGATGGCCGAGCGGTCCAAGGCGCTGCGTTCAGGTCGCAGTCCGGTTCTCCGGGCGTGGGTTCGAATCCCACTTCTGACAAACAATTTTGCCAGCCTTGAGAGACTGGTAGTTTGCGTGTCACCTATTGCAAATTTCGCGCCAGGCATTTGCGCCCTCCCTCGATTTCAACCGCTTTGGTTAAATATGCAAGGCACTTATTTACAATACTTTAATTTTCTGAGAAATATTTTACACTTTCAAATCTGAATCGTCTTTATGGTTAATACTTCCTATATCGATTTTAAAATAACACAGACATTTCACGACCCGGATATTTCAACGTTAACTACACATTATAAATATAAACGTTCTAGCCATCAAAAATTCAGCGGGAAACTACCACACCCTTCAAATTCCAATAAAAATAAATTTACTAAATAAAAAAAACATCTTGTAACCATATTACCGCTAGTCATTTGTCATTTATTTTCATATTACACATCTGGCTGGCTTAGCGGATGAAATTGGTAAACGATCCCACATTTCCCCGGGATGATTTCTAAAGAATTCCATCTTTCCCAAAAGTTGTTTTTATTTTCTTTTTACTGCTTTACGGAGGCAACACTTTCCCCTCTTCCCTTTTCGTTTTTTTTTAGGAATCGCGGCCCAGGAGACGGAGATAAGGATCATCCTCTAGATTTGGAACCAACCGAGCGTGGTAAGTTAATCCCTCCTCATGTCTAAGAGGATGCTTCGAGAAACTTTCTCGCATTTTTTCCCTATAGACCGCAGATAACTGCGGGAATCTTCAACACAAATTAAAAAATACAGAGGATATTTTTTTAAATTGACGTTTGTAAATACGGAAGTTCGCTCTCCCATATCCATGCGTATAACCACCATAGAAGCAAATCTGAAACTGCTTCGTGAGGCCCGCTCAGTTACAACTGAATAATATGAATCGCAATCAAATAAGTAGAAATTCGTTCAAATGATAAAAATGCTAAATATATTTCTATCAATTTTATAGTAGTAACTACAGTTATTCTAAGTATTTAAAAAAGTTTACTGCGGTGTTGTTTCACTAGGCAAGCATAGACCGACCTACCCTGGTTCAAGGGAAATTTTTTAAAGTTGGGAACGATACTTTGTTGCTTGCATAACATATAAGGGGAAACGTATTGGACGAATCAGATATCAACACAAACGTATTTACTATAGAAAATGTTACATAAAAACTAGTAAGGGTAGAATTCCAGATAAAATTACATAAGGCACTTTTTTCACCGACTTCTCATTTTCCATTGGAATAAAGTATCACAGATTCGATGTATTATTGGTTGCCTACATATGTAGCAGCAATCACTTTTAGCGATTTTTTCTGATTACTCCATAGGAGTTAATTCTATATCAACCAAATTGATATCATGTAGTACAGGGGTTCCCAAACTTTACGTTGGAAAGGGCGCCTTCGGTTCAAAAGCGAAGGCGGAGGGCGCCAGTGTCCTCTCCCCTTCCACTAAACACTTAAAAGCTCGTAGCTGTAATTAAATTTTATTCTGAAAAAAACATTTTTTATTAAACATGAAAAGTGCAAAGTAACGAGATTTTACAAGGTGATTTTTTTATTCGAGGATCCTGAAAAATTGCTATATCTTAGAATATAAACCGGAGAGAATTGCTAAAATTTCTATGAACATAGTTTGATGTTATTCAAAAAATCTCACATCAAACGTTGAAAATGAGCACCACCTTGTTGAATACATATACATGCTCTCCTCAGCAAATAGTCTGACACGAATAAAAAAATCACCCTGTATAATATGAGCGTACATATAGCCTTTCGAATATTTTATAAGAATTGTACTCACCGGTGTTTTCTATGAATCCATGAACGGAGAAACGTGACTAGAGCGCAAACATGAAGTGACACTCCTTCATCAACACGGAAGAAAAGAATGATGACTGTTCACAAAAGGGATGAGATACATTACAACAAAGAATAAAGGTAAAATGATACAATGAACCACTTCCGAGAGGTCGGCGAATTGATGAAAAAACTGCGAGAGAAAATTCATAAAATATTACGTAAAATAACATTGTATGTAAATTCTATAACACAAAGTCATGAAGTCTTTTTAGATTGGCACTTTCCGGTATCGTGTGATCGCTCAAGTCACAAGAGCTGCAAGTTTTAAGGAGGACACCAGAACAAATCTCGGCGGGCGCCACAGCGAACCTTGGCGGGCGCCATGGTCCTCGCAGGCACCATGTTGAGAAGCCCTGATATAGTAGCTTTAATGTAGGTCTATCTAACCTGGAAAATTGGGCTATCTAACATACGTAATTTTTGAGATATTTTGTACACTATTTCCTACTGTGAATTCTTTCGAGTCGAACTGCCCTTCTCCTTCCCATCTACATAGCTTCGCTCAGCCCTATGATGTCAATCCTATTTCTTCTCGTTTCTTCTTTCAGGTTCTCTAGCTTTCCTGCCTTCCTCGTGGTTTTTACATTCCAAGTACCTACTATGCGTAAGTTACCTTCGACAAATGCTTTCCTCAAGGCAGTCCCCGCCCGGAGATCTGATTGGGGGACTATTTTACCTCCGGAATGTCTTACTTCGAGAGAACTCATATTGTCCAACCATATAATCATAACCAGGGAATTGTAATATGATAGTTTCCCTCTTGCTTTCCACATCGCAGTACTGTAGCCGTTCAAATCATCCCGATCACGCCTATATCTCTATTGGATATAGACCCAGCCAACATTAATTTCTTTTCGACACTACACCATACTGACAGTGCTGCTGCCTGCTGCCAGGCACCGATGATAGTTTTTTAAAATTAATTAATTGTTTTTTTTTGTAAAAAAAGATCAATACGTTATTGAAGACGAAACAGTCTTCGTAGTGGGTATATTTAAAAAAATATTATATCTACTGTGTCCCAATGCTAAGATGCGAGTTCCAGTACTGAGGATTTGATAACATATTTTTTCATTAATCGTTTTCATAGTTATTTCTCATGTTCAATTAACGCAGCAACATAATTGTAGTGTATTTTATAACGGGCATATTTTTATGTTAAATATAGCCTAGTCCAATGACATTGCAAAAAACAATATATTTCAATAGCTTTGGTTCAGAGTAAGATTTTTATTGAATTTTCACAATATAATACGTTACAGTAATTATTTCCACGAAGTAGACGTTGTTTTTTCCGAAAGAAGAAAAGTCAGTCCCATATTCTAAGTTCACATTCCCCGCATTCCTAAAAGTAACAACAAGAGAAGAAGGTACCTTAGTACTTTCATAGATTGACGGAATGCTTCCTTTTTTTCTTTTCAAGAGCCGTTTTTTTCCCCGCATTCTTATTTTTCTCACCCGCAGATGGCCCCACCATCGCGGGAACCCATTCATTCCATCTTACCGCCCCTTTCCATACCTACAGCATCTTCCCTTTTCCTTTCCCTCGGTCGCCTCTTTCAGCTCTATATCACATTATTCCTCTCCCTATTTCTCTCTCTCTTTCTTTTTGCCCTATATCGACTTCCCGTTTCCCCCTATCACCTCCCCTACTTCTTAGTCTATCACTCTTTCCTTTATCTTTTTCTCTCTCTATTCCCCCCTCTGTCCCTCTCCCTCTCTCTCTTTTTTTTCCCTTTAGCAATTTTTTTCATCCCCTTCTCTTTGTGGGTGTTTTCCCTGCGTCGGTTTTTAATAGGTTGGCTTAACCTGGCTTATCGTAAGTTTTTACAGTAAATGCCATTTATATATTTAAAGGGAATTAACTAACTGTCAAATTATGTGTTTGAACGATGGGTTTAATGTAAGAGGGCACTCATGGGTCTCAATTCCGCCCAAATAAAGCTGGTTTGTTTGTCTGTCCGTCTCTTCTTTCTTTCTTTATTTCTCTCTCCCCCCCCCCCCCCCCCCTCTCCATATAATCCCTTTACCCTCCATCCGTTCTCCTGACACACACACACATATGTATCTATTACATATAAACGCTTCTTACGCATGTTATATATATATATACACACACACACAGACACACCAGGATATAAAATTATGAGGCACTTCCATATGTTCTAGAAACTTGGAATTTGGTATATAAGTAGGTCTAGTGACAAAATTGACAGAAAAAATCGAAAATTACAACGTTTATTTTCTTGGGCGTTAAAAAATATTAACTTTTTAAAAACATGTCGTGGTTTAGGTACTTTTAAATGTGCTACAATACTGAATTTTTTCTAACGATAGAATTTGCCAAATAACGGAAACGGGAATATAGAAATTTTAAAATGTTTATTTATTCGACCGTTAAAATTCATGTGTTTAACATATTGACTAATGTTTATTTACTTTGGGTCGAGCTAGGAAGCTGAAAATTTTCAGAAAATTAGAGAATTGTGTTATAGGGGAAAATAACATTGAAAATTACAAAAACGTTCATAATTGTGGCTGTTAAAATTTCATAAATTTTTAACAATTAAATATATATAACTGCACTTCTAGATGTGCTACATCTATGACATTTTGCACAAATGTGAGGTATTCGTAACAAATGATGAAAAACTATAAAATTTTTATAATTATAATTTATTTGTCGGTTCTTACTCTTTATATTAAGGTGACATAAATGCTTGCAGACTGCAAGCACATATTACTAGTGTATATATATATATATGTTTAAGATAAATGAAAGGTAATTATAAAGGTTGGTGGCAACAAGGTGTTGGAGGAAGCCCAGTGGCCACTTATCAAAACTGCAGAGCCGCTGAGAGTGCTGAAGACAAACGGAAAGCAACACAAATTTAAAATATTTTCGGGCCGAAGCCCTTCGTTTTATATAAATGTTTATTTACATATATAAATTCCAATATTTGTTTTTTTGTGTCTCATTATGCATGCCCAAACAATAAAAAATGGAAAAATCAAACTTTGTACGGCTCTTACCTACATCTTAACTTACTGAATGGTCAAGGTTTGGTCAACCGAGATTAGTCAGCGCTGTCAATAAAGGGGATTAACACTTTTCTATAAGATAACACCTAAAAATTGATTGATTGACGCGTAGGTTTTCATTCTTTTGCAAATTTAAACTTCTTAAAATGACGATAACAACTCGGGACAAAAACAGGTAGTAAACATTAAGCTGAAGGAATCTACTTTATATTTATTAAAGACAGAATTAGAGCCTAAGTAGATTTAGCGAAAATTTAATTTACAATCACGAAAAATAGTATTTTTATAGGTTTGTAACAATGGAAAATGCTAAATACAATGGTCATGTGACCAATGGCTTTAAATGGGAACTGATCTGACATGCTAAACCGCTTGCATTTGCAAACCAATGTTTCCGAGCAAGGCCGGGTAATTGTGGTAGTATACAAATATACACAAACACACACACAAAACACCACACACCAATTCAGTCCATCCTCCCCCTCTTTTTTCCTTTCTCGAATACTATTTCTTCCTTGCAGTTTTCTCCACTTGTCTAACACTCCCTCTCTCTATCTCACGCGAAACACCCTTCCCTCTCATCTCTGCTCACTTTTTATATTCTCCCTTGTCTGGTCCTCTGGCCCCGAAACTTAAAAAAAAAGATGAAAAACATCCTCCATCTCTTTTGAGCGTTCCCTAACCTACAATTCGTCTCATCTGCTCTATTAACAACCTTCTTACACACACACACACAAGTAATATGTGCTTGCATTACGCAAGCATTTTATCTCACCTTAATATAAAGAGTAAGAGCCGACAAATAATATTTAAACGCAAAAGTATGCACTTCTGAACCGATTTATGTGTTTTTCTTTTTGGACAATATTTGGGTAAAAACAACCCCTAAAATTAATAATTATAAAAATTTTATAATTTTTCTTTATTTGTTACGAATATCTCATATTTGTGCGAAATGTCATAGATGTAGAACATTTAGAAGTGCATTTATGTATATATAATATTGTTGAAAATTTATGAACTTTAACGGTCACAATTACAAACGTTTTTGTAATTTTCAATGTCATTTTCCCCTATAACACCATTCTCTAATTAATTTACCAAATTTCAAGTTTCTAGCACATATGGAAGCGCCTCATAATTTTGTATCCTACTATATGATATACACATATATATATATATATATTACTCGTACCACTCTCCAGGCGCATCTCGCCCTTCTTTTTTTTAATCCTTCCTTTATCCGTCTACCTATCTCTTTCTCTCTCCCTTTTTTTCATACCGGGCTTTTCCCCCCTTTGTATTTTTGTCTTTCGCATGCCTCGGATCGCTCTTTTCTCCCCTTTCGAACCGTGAAATTCTTCTCTCCCACCCACACATACACACGCTCTTAACCGCATTTCCACTCATTCCGCGATGTCTTCTTCCTTTATCTTTCTCACCCTCCTGACCAATTTTTCCGACTAACACCACCTGCGCTCGATTTTTTTAAATCAAAGACATGACGCGGACAAGTTCACTAGCAAAATAAACTTGGTGAATAACCGGAGATTCATGTATTATGTACTTCGACAAAAAATATTGTTGATTTTATTATTTATTTATTTTTCACAAGCTCATAAACAACCCTTTACGGCCTTGTAATGAGCGTAATAACAATAACAAAGACGAACGCATACGACCATGCCGTCGGCAGGGTTCGAACCCACGACCCACTGTGAGCTAGACACGCTAACCACCCCTATACCATTATTTTATAATTAATTGATGAACAGCAAGTGGTCCAATTGCAAAATCTTTAGTGATAAGTGATAAAAATACTTTTTCGAGAACGCCAACAAGACGGAAGAAACGAAAAATGTTTGCACAGTTAATAGAACTGTGATATTTACATGAGAAATTTAAACGAGTGAGTGAGTGCATATAGGCGAACCGTTGCAATATTTAATCGATAGGCCTAGGCGACGGTAAATAAATCACAGATTAGATTCAATAATTCAATATACAAATTAACCGCGAGAAGGGGTTGTTATCTAAAGATCATCAGCTATGAGGCAGTTTAACTGACGTGGTATCCATGCAATGATGCCCGTCAAAATTTTTTTATCAACTTGGATGTTTTTATTTTCAGATTTCGACATTTATTGACTCAGTTCCTCTTCATTTGCCCCATTCACGTTTCCATTGTACGTATTTCTGTGTATTCTTTGCTAATAGATCACACTTAACGAGGTCTTGTCTACTTCCTCGCAGCTACACTTTAGGACTTTTGTGGGGACACTTAAAAGTTATTGATTGAAATACGCTTTGGTCTCTTTTGACAAATTTTGACATCCCCTTTACATAAGAGCCAACGAACTTTGCGTGCAACGCGTGCAGCTTCTAAGTACATATTTGCTAAGGAGATATACCTTATCGTTGCTCTTCCTTAAAATTCAGTATATCCGAGTTTCAATCGTAAATTTTAACATTTATTGGGATCAATCTTGTTGATATATATATATATGCAGCTTCTAAGTAGATGTTTGCTAAGGAGATATACCTTATCGTTGCTCTTCCTTAAAATTCAGTATATTCGAGTTTTAATCGTAAATTTTAACATTTATTGGGATCAATCTTGTTGATATATATATATATATATATGCAGCTTCTAATTAAATATTTGCTAAGGAGATATACCTTATCGTTGCTCTTCCTTAAAATTCAGTATATCCGAGTTTTAATCGTAAATTTTAACATTTATTGGGATCAATCTTGTTGATATATATATATATGCAGCTTCTAAGTAGATATTTGCTAAGGAGATATACCTTATCGTTGCTCTTCCTTAAAATTCAGTATATCCGAGTTTTAATCGTAAATTTTAACATTTATTGGGATCAATCTTGTTGATATATATATATATATATATATATATATATATATATATATATATATATATATCAACAAGATATATATATATATATATCAACAAGATTGATCCCAATAAATGTTAAAATTTACGATTAAAACTCGGATATACTGAATTTTAATATATATATATATATATATATATATATATATATGTATATATATATGTATATATATAATCAGCTTTTGCACACCTTTGCAATTTCGCTCACTATATTTTAACTTAGTTTTCTTTTTCGAGTGTTTTCCCCACGTTCGAGTTTTCCATCTCTCCTAACGGTTCCAATTCGTTTCTCTCTTTGGCTTTCTCAGCACTCATATATCTTTCCTTCCCTCTTCCATACCCTTCTTGGAACTACCTCCTCCCCAGTTCTTCTTGATCTTCCCCTTTCCTTACAACTCACTCCCCTCTTCACCACTTTCCCCGTTCAACCGTTGACCACCTTTCTAATATTTCCTTCCTTCCTCTATCTCCTCCCTCACATTTCCCTTCCTGACACCCCTGCTTTTACTTATTTATTTTTTTAAACGCTAACTCTCTCTCTCTTCCTCCAATTCTTTCTCCCCCCCCCCCTCCTCTAATTTTCCCAAGCTCTTTGCTACGCCGCCTAAAACACATACTCATCTTCTCTCTTCTCTCTCTCTTTCTTCTTCCTCCCATCCCCTCCATACTAACACTCCAGCTCCTTTCAAACGCAGCTTATTCCCATCCTTCTCTCTCTCTCTCTCACACTCCCTCTTCTCCTCCGCATTCTGTTTTGAACCCTTTTTTTCCTCATCTTCCGACGTCGTAAAAAAATCTTCAACTCTCTCTTTCTCTCTCTCTCCCTCCCCTCTCTCCCTCTTTTTTCCTATCTGTTTCTAAGGATTTCCCATTTCCTTTATGGTTTTTTTATCTCTCTCCCTCTCTCTCTACTCACCGCCGTACCACTCCCCCTCTTTCCCCACCCACACCAAACAACACATCCACCTTACTTCCTCCGCTATCTCCCAAGAGAGGTTCCACAAATCACCTGATTCGCTAACGCCAGCCTTCTTACCACAGTTGTGACGCCAATATATCACGCTGGAGCCTTCTCCGCCTCCTTCTCTTTCTCTCCCTCTCCCCTCTTTCTCCTCTTCCTCCTCCCGCTCGTACTACTCTCTCCCGTATTCCCTCCTCTTTACTCATTCCCTTCATCTTTGCATCTCTCTCTCTCTCTCTCTCTCTCTCTCTCTCTCTCTCTCTCTCTCTCTCTCTCTCTCTCTCTCTCTCTCTCTCTCTCTCTCTCTCTCTCTCTCTCCCCCCCCCTCTCCCTCCCGCCCACCTCTCTTTCAAGCCTCTATACCTTCCAAGAAACACGGCTATTCTATTTTTCCCCTCCTTTCCTATCTTTCTCTCTCTCCCCCCCTACATCTCTCCCTCCTTCTCCCCCCCTTCTATTTCTCAACGTGAAGAATCGGGATCAAAGCCCATAGAGGCGTATGGCATGTGTAGCGCTCCCAAAAGAAGAGTTGGAGCGGGAGCGCCTTCTCTCTTTCCTCTCTCCCGCTTCAAGAATGATGGAGGCCCGCAATGACCTTTAAAAAACGACTTATAAAATAAGCGTTTCCTTCTTTTTTTTCCTCCCCGCATTTTCCACGGGTGAGAAAAAAAATATAATTCTTCTAGTATTTAAAAAAAATATTTTAAACAAGGCGGATGTTTTGTAAGCCAAGTCATTCAGTTAAAGTTTTACGCATATCGGATACGCTGCAAAAGGTTACCGTAAAAGGAAAGGTATTTAGCGATGCAGAATGTAGTATATATCGCGCGATATTTATGGGCAACGGTCGGGAGGACCTGACCCTCACGTATCTGATAGAAATGAACGTTTTGGCCGAGTGAAACAAAAAAACCGGGAAGGTTGAAATGCAGAATTAAACGTGAAAGCATTCTTACCTCCAGTTTTAATTGCATATCGTCGTTTCCACGGCAAAACTTCATATCGGAATATTACACAACATAACCGATACTTGTTTTTGCACTCAACTAAAAAAGAGACAAACTGATGAGGCTTCGAAAAATTGAAAATAACGATTTATTATTGGTCAATATAATACGTGGTTTTGCTACATTTTATAAAATGGCGTCGAAACTTAAAAATGTCAATTTGTACCTCATCGGAGGTTTTACCGTGGAAGCGACGATGTGGTTTGTTAGAAAGAAATGAGGAAGAAGGTCTCTTTTCAATGAGAATTCAATTACTGTGGATTTCTTACTTCGGAAAGAATTTCTTTGGTGCTCTTTATTTTTTTAGAAACAATTGCAATCGATAGTTAAATACGATTGGCAATTCGTTACGATAATCAATTTTGCGAACTCAAATCATTTCAATTTTAAACGTTAACTTTTAATGTCTCTGTGCACAAATCTCACGCCTTGCACGGTAAATGAGTTCCTGGAAAAGACAGTGCAAAGGGGATCCGTGCAAAGTGGGATACGTTTCAGCAAAGGAGCACATGAGGTTACATTGGAAGTGAAAATTGTTTCTTCTGTCTTCACTCATAATTTCTTGAATCGAGCTAAAATTTTTGATGCTTGAAAACTGTGCTAAAGTGAGATATTTCTAAAAAATATTCGTTGAACCGAAAACGTGCAAAGCGAAACCGTGTAATTCGAGGGATTGCAGCATTTGAAACGTTAAGTATCGTTATGTCGATGCGGGGCCAACCCAAATAAAATCATTTATAAAGTTTATTGTCACTAGTTCACCGACGTTTCAATTAACCACATTCGAGCTGTTCTACATGAATGAGCGTAACGCGACGTACTTGCGAGGCGTAAACAAGCTAGAAAAGTGTACATCGTATCACAAATGGGCGCGTTTCGTGCAATGGAGTATTTTAAAGAAATGATATACGTGTACGTAAGGGAAATAGCGTTTTAAAGTTCTTTTCTTCATCATAAATATTCCATTTACTTCCTATTTTAAAATACTGCATGCACAACTAAAGAAATTAAACGTATTTTCGTGAGATTGCTTATGTGAGTAACGATGATGAAGTACCCATTCCAGAAAATTTCTAAGTTCACCTCGAATTAAGACATTCTTGTTTGATTTTCTTGATAACGGCTACTCCGTCGATAAAGATGTATAGGAAAAGAATAACTCTAATTTACTAATTATAGAAGTTTTATTTGAAAAATCTTTTTATATGAGATGACGGAAAGTTCATTTTTTCCACCAATAAAGTGGTACCCCTGATTGGCTTACGTGGTTCTTTTATGTGATTTTTAAAAATTAACTGTGACTGTAAGTCCTTAATATCAAATTTCATGAAAATAACGTTGGGTAGAAGCCGAGAACGAACATGCAGACGGACGGACCGAAGCTGATACGCGCACATGCTGGAAGCGAAACGCGCCTAAAAATAATAACTCTTCGAGGAAACTCCAACAATGTCCCGCACGGCACAATTTCACACTTCACTTAATAGCAGTTTATTATATTCAAGAGTCCTTCCTGAGAATAGGGCAATTTGCCGAGGCGCCTGCATCGCACAGAACGATGAGAAGAAATTCCCGAAAGAAAAAAAAGACCGCGAGACTCTTACGCCACACAAGGGAGGCTTTTAAGAGAATCGGCACGTCGAATCGAAACGTGATGAATGCACCGCGCTTAAATTTCTCGCGAGGCGGATGGAACAGAACAGTTGGGTTCGTCTTGATGACGGCAAAAACTGCGACTGGTTGAATCCTTAAATAGTGAACCGTTGGATTCTCGCAAAACCGGCGCGATCCATATGGGAAAATGTAAGTTCGAAGGATGAAGTAGGCTGTGGGAATAGGTAAGAAACTTATCTGTGAAAGACGTCTCGCTTCGCATGGGAGGCGGGAGAGAATTTTGTAGGGAAATACGTCTGATTTGATTTGTTGTGGCGCTAGGGGAAAACGGTTTCCATGGGACACGCTTTGAAGGAACATCCTGCATCCAATGTTAGGGGAATACGGCGGAATGTGTAACTTCTGAGTTGAACGATTGAGGAGAAAATGACTAACGTGACTGCGAGGAGCCATAATCCTTTCAGTAGGCGCTTGGGGGTCTATGTGACCCCAATAGATATTTGATAGACGATAAATAAATTTAATTTATTTTTTGTGATATTTGTTCTTTAGTATCTTTTTACCTTCACCCTTCGCTAACGTGACTGCGAGGAGCCATAATCCTTTCAGTAGGCGCTTGGGGGTCTATCTGACCCCAATAGATATTTGATAGACGATAAATAAATTTAATTTATTTTTTGTGATATTTGTTCTTTAGTATCTTTTTACCTTCACCCTTCGCTGTAGTGTATTTTATATAGGTGAAAATCCTTAAATAAATGGAACAAACACCATAGTGATGACAAACACAAAAAAAATTTAACATGGCGTCATAAGGAACTCAAGAGCCTGCTTTAAGGTTTAAGAGGGATTATGTCCGGACACCAACTTTAGGGTGAATTCAGATATTCTTACTATATGTAAATATCAATTGTTTAAAATAATACTTGTCAAAATCGGTAGGGATTTGTGCATACCAATCATTGGTTTCCAAGCTTTCATTTTCAGCGATACAACGTATAACCTCCTTTCTGTTTTTATTCCGACATCTTTGACCGAAACGTTAAAAGAATCACTGATATTTTCGTCATGTACTCGTTTCGTGAATTTACTTTATTTATTTAATTATTGTAACTAGCTCAAAAACAGGCTCTGAGGACTTTTGATCACCATCTTAATAACGACTGCAAACACCATCTCACATAAACCACGCCCATGGCAGTGTCCGCGATTGGAGTCAGACACGCTAACCACCTCAATACCGATTATTTTAACACAATCCAAAAACACCAATGTAGTTAGATTCCATAATTTCACGAAACCCGCCAACTACTGCACACAATATAAAGAATGTCACACCAAAGGGAAGAAAACCCGACTTTATTATTTTGAGGACGCAGTGATGTCTGCATGGTGGCATAAAAAAAGCTGCGTAGGTTTAAATCCAACGAGGTGCAGGATAACAATCTGGGATTATCAAAGTTCATCGTTAAAGTTTTATCTTTGACGTTTACAGGATTTCTCAATCCTTTAAGATGATAAATATCTTACCTCAGCAAATTTTTTAATGGAACCGTTAATAAAATTCTTCGTTCGATATTTCCCTCATTCACAAAAAAATTAATCGGTTTTATCGAGCATATTTAGGATGACAATATGGTCGTTTCCCTCCTACAATAAAATTAAGTATTAGCTTAATTTATTGTGATGTTACAAAGATTCCATCTTAATTATAATCTTAAAAGAATTTACATAACTCTCCAACGGCGTATTAACGAACGTTTATGCTTTATAGCGATATCTACCGGAACAACGCTTTCCACGGGCAGTTAACAAACACAATGTTAAAACAATTCCAAGGGAATATTTTAAGTGCGGAATCAACATGAACAAACCTAATCTAATTTATCAGAGAATTAACATAAAACGCAATATGTATAATTTCCTTTTGACATTCTCTTCAAGAGAAAAAATAGTGTAGTCAATTACGTCGATTAAAAAATTATGAGCTTTTGGAGTGCAAAATGTCAATATTTCATGATAGTAATTGTCCATAAATATTTAACATTCTGAAGCATAAACTTTTTTTTTTTGGTTGCTTAATTGAATATTGATTGATGCCTCATAGCTTAATGAGAATTTCTATCTACAGCGATCGTTTGTGAAACAAATAATAACAGTTTAAGAGGGTCATTTATTAATATAAAACGGCCTACATATATTTATTAAATATCCACTTAATGCTAAGGCAGAATTTCAATTACTAATTACGATCGCGTGCCAAAAAACAAACAAACAAAAAATAATTGATGAACAAACCGACTCGGAAAATTGCCACTGATGGAGGTTGTTTTGTAACCACGGACGAATTCATCTTTTTTTCGATCAACTGCTTAATGACTGCAGGAGGTAGCTTTAATCGCCATTTTGACTGCATCCATAATGTGACCTCGTTGCATAATTTAGAATTTCATTTTAAAAAACTCATTTAAATAGTTCTTCCACGTTCGCGTAACAGTTTTCGACAACTTTAATTCGTCGTATAACAAAAAAAAATACAGCTGAATGTCCGTCTATCTACGATTTAAAAACCATTTTATTGCGAGCTGACGGGCAAAAAATTCTGGTCTTTCATCCATCTGCAGTTAATACAATTATCCCATCCCGTCGTCTTCACAGACGTGAAAACGATTCTTCTTAAATTTCCTACGAGATTAAAAATTTCAACAGCAATCCGCACTTCATTCGCATATTTTCTTACAAACTGCTGCCATCAATTTCGAAACAAAAACGAAGAGAGATTTTATTTTCCGTTATTCCTCCGCCCTTTTGTTCAACGCCCTCTGGAAGATAAGAATTCTTATAAGACTAGAGAGAAGGGAGTAATTAACTTACCCTCTGGGAAGAAGCCTTCTTAAGAACACGGTCATAAAATAAGGGAGCTAAAATAATGGCAAGGTTTTAAGGAAAGTTTATTTTTGGAGAAATTAGCGAGCACAATGGGATCACCGAGGCGTTTTAGGGAACCGGGACGCAATATAAGGAAATTGAGCGGCAGCGACGGAATGTTTAATATTAAACTAGCGTAATGGAATGAGGGATGAACAATATTTTTTAAACCTAACATGTGATGCAACTGATGATTTAAATGTGAATCTTATGCGTTAACTCTACGATTCCCTCAAACAAGGTAGATTTTTTTAAAATTAATACTTATAGACTTTGATTTATATTAATCCATTATGCACGGCAACACTTGGTAGAGCTCCATTTTCATATAAATTAATTTGTATTAAAACACAAATTTTTTGTGGATTTGATCAAAGTAATACAAGAATCATATGTATATGTATTAAGTGCGTTTTGTCGGTTTGTCAGCAATAGAACAAAGGAATAAAGGAAACCCCGCCCCGTTTTTCTTCGTTTTTGCTTTATTCGGTTAAAACTGTGAACTATCCTATTCATGCGATGTTTACATGTTACGCGGTCGAAGTTTTCAGAAATACGCAATTTTTTCGAAATTTTATTGATTTTCGTACTTCTTCCGGGCGTTGCCTAAAACGACCATCATTGTTACCTGGTTACCTCCACTTCAATTAACGTCAAATAGACGAAAGAACAGCGTTATTCGCTTCGAACTTTTGTTTAAGCACCGAAATTAACGTTGTAGCTACGTAAATCTTTATACATACTAACGTAAATTGATACTGATAATTATTCAGGTAACTGCGTTTGCGTTTATAACGATTAACCAAAGCAATTCAACCTTATTTCGTCTAATTAATACTGGAACCTTATCTTTTTACATTTTTGCGATCAAAATCGTTACAGGTATTCTACATTTTGTACTTTTTCCGTATGCGTATTATAGAGAAAGTATTGTTTTCATGAAAAAATTCGAATTCGAGATTTCAACGGAAATATACGTTTTGAGGCCCCTTGAACACGTTTTGACCGTTTTCTCGATGTCTGTATGTCCGTATGTGTGAGACAGAAATTTTGTGAACTCAGAAACTATTCATCAGATCAGCATGGAATTCTATATTTGGGATTTTATATATATTCTTAAGATTTGAAAAGATTTTTATAACAGTCGGTCAGCCAGAAGTAACGGTTTGGTTTACTCCAGTAAAAGTTTATTTTTTCTTAAATATTTCATTTAAAGCGGAATTTTTGTTAACACACATACATATACATACATACATATGATATACACACACATATATCGTTCCTTTCCTTTCCTCTCCAACAAGTGTGTGTATATATTATATATATATATATATATATATATATATATATATATAATATCGTAATGGTCATCATCACGCGTAACGCTCTAATTTTGTGAATAACTCGATTAGAAATAGACTTAGAAGCCCGAAATATCTCAGGATTTCAGTGTTGAGGAATTTTTACGTTATGACAAAAAAAATTTCCAAAAAGGTCACTGGCTCGACTCCAGAGGATGAATGTCGTTTCCCATAAGACAACACGTAAAAATCACCTTTTTGGTTTGAAGGCTTTCATAATTTTAAGATATTTTAAAGAGAGAGTTCATAATTTTACTCTTTAAAATATCTTAAAATTAAGTTATCGACATGAAATTTGTGTTAAAACACGCCAAAATGAATGAGGATTCTTATTCTTACTTTAGTTTTGACAATTTTTTAACATTGAAATAATAAGAATCCATGGTTACCGGTTTTGTTGTCCTCGGTAATTTCCGTGTATATGCACTTAAATAATGGCTTAGATGTCGAAAATAAGTTTAAAACTTGCTCGAAATGACCGAAGATATGAATTTAATGCAAATAAATATTCAAAAGTATTCATGTTATTTATATTTTTATCTATATTACTAAAATTCTATTTCTGGTTGTCTCTTTAACGCTCTATAGCTCAGCTATTTTTAATCTTAATATGTTTTTGTATATCTCGCATAGGTCCTAGAATTGGCAGCGAAAGTAGATTCAATAATTCCGTTGAAATTCAACGGGCACTTACACTATTGTTTTATTAGTGCAGTTTTTCTCAAATTAGCACGATAGCAGAATCTGCGTGGGCGCGGTAAAAATTTCAGTTTTTACGCATTCTAAATTAACTGGCCAGCTCCCTTCACTACCAAATTTTTTCCAAAACGAACTCCATGGCAACGCCATAATTTTTCTCCTGTTCATCAAAAACCCATACCGGCCATCAGAAACGTCGTCAGTTGTATTTGTGTTCTTTAATTAATCTCCACAAAACTTCAACAAACAGAGGTAATAAACTGATGGAAGACGTGGTTGTTCACGATTCTAAACGTATTTTAATAGCATTTTTACCCCTGGATCTACATAATCAAAGTTTTTTAAAGTTAATTTACTGCATTTTACTAAACCAGTGACCTATAAACCAAACTATTAAGGTAATTCATGAAAAGAAATCTTTCCAAAGAGGCAATCAATTTCATTGAGAAAATAAATTCTTAAAAAATTGTAATTTAATACTTTCCGGGTGGGGGAGAAAGAAGACTTTGCAGACTTGCTGACCGCGTCGATACACTGCAATCCCAGCCAGACACCATTCCCGTGGGGTTAAAATTTCTGAGAGAGAGTGGAAACCCTGCTCCTCCTTTCCCAGTTAGACTTAATAAAAGGCAGTCCTCACTCGTTAAGTTCTCATATAAGAGAACCCTTCTTGCTAATCTTATAACTTCCCTCTGGAAAAAACATGGAGATCCTCCTTTCAACGTTTATGGCAAAAGTATGGAGTCTCACAGCCGTACGAATAAGACCCTACTACATCCTTTTATCTGCGATCTTTTACCTTTTCCTCGGTAGATTCCCTAACGACACCTTTTTATCTCCCTTATCAAAACCCCGACATCTCTCTTTTTAAACTAGCACTTTCCGCTTTACGCCGAACCGTTTCCTCCGCTGTGTATTCATTCTCTCTTTATTACACGAAGTTTTTTTACTTTCTCCATACGTAGCATAGGGAAAGTATTGTGATCACGAAAAAAATCGACTTCAAGATTTCAACGGAAATACACGTTTTGAGGTCCCTAGAACACGTTTAGACTATTTTTGGAATGATGTCTGTGTGTGTGTGGATGTATGTGATTTTGGGCGCTCTAACTCAAAAGTAAATGCCATATCGTTACCAAACTTCACATATAACACTTTAGCATGAGCACAAAGAACTGATTAGTTTTTGGACAGTACTGGTTAACCGGAAGTCGAGGTTTATTCGTAACCCGATTCGGTTTTTGCAATATTTCTCCGATAATACTTCATTATTGTATACATTGATCATTACAAAAAATGTAGAAAATATAATTTCCTACATCTTTTATTTGAAACAATTTTTCAAAGCAGTTATTGTTTAGGATTTATTTATAAATAATCGGTTTTTTCGGTTTCCGTCAAGTATCTCCTTAAAAGCGCCGTTATTGGTAATCTTCGCGTGAACCAAAGTTGTAGAGAATAATGTTTCTTCCAGGTTTTGTTTGAAACAAATTTTCGTAGAACCATCCATTTCGGATATATTCAACTTTTTTCGCAATTTCCAGTATACAGCGCCACCACCACGTAGCGGTGAATTCTGTAAACATATTCAAAATATAATTTACGGCAACAAGGACGACTGTATTCTTTTACGATAGGAATTAATAACTTTGCCTTATATTGCTATTCATAATAATTTAAATATCTATACCCCAAATATGGAGAAAGTCATGGTCATCAGATTTTTTTCTTTTGAGGAACTGGGGAAGTTGGAGGGGGAGGGGTTAGGAGAGAAAGGAAGGAAGAGTAGAAAGAGAAAGAATAGGAGAGGAGGATAAGGCGGAGAGAGGTGGATAAAGATGAAGATATAGGGAGAGTAGTAAAGCGGAATAAAAGATATATATATATATATATATATATCTCCACCCCATTTTTCTCATCAACTCAATGTCCCCTATCTAACAATCCGCCTCACTCCACCTATTATTCTCCGCCACTCTCTCTCCCTCCCTCTCTTTCTCTCTCTACACCCTCAAAACTCTTCTCCCCTTATCTAATTAGCTCCTTCAAAGAGCACCTGAGAACTTCCTTGAACCATCACTCTTTTCCTTTTAAAGGCACCTCCTTCCCTTTCTCTCTCTGCTTCCATTTTACGATTCGTTTTTGTTTCCCCCGTCTTTCTCCCCCTTTCAACTCTATCCTTTCTCTTTCCGGCCAATCGATACTATATAAGTTTCGTGGGGGGGGGGGGGAAGGAGCGTTTTCGACTCCCTTTTCGCCTCGTCAAAGCGACGAACTGCACATCCTTTGCGCTGCATAAGTATCAAAGGGGGAAGAAGTTACGCCCGAGGCGGGTTTTTCGATTTTAAAGGGTGTTTAGAATTGGTGGAGGCGAAGGTGCAAGTGTAGAGGATTCGGTTTTTGGGGAGGGTTTAAACTTAGGAAGGTCAGAAAATTGATGATCTCCTAAGCTATAGTTTTCGGCTGGTTAATTTATCAAGATCGGCTTGTCATAAGGAGGCTGATACGTTGCCACGTGCGTCATTGTTTACGGCGGGCGAGGAATAAAACGTCGGGTAACTAAGCAACGCATCGATGGTTGGAAAAACCTACGTTTTTTAGGGGGAAATATTTCAAAGGTCTCTTTTACCCTAAGGTTTGGTTTAAATGAAGACGAAGGAAAAGGCAATTTAATCGACTGGGTGCTAAGTCTCGATATCATGATTGAGAGTGACTTAGGGCTTATTATACCGGTGCATGGCGCACTGATCATTGCGTGATTAACTCAGAGCTTCTAGAGCAGCTCCTTGAGATG
Organism: Uropetala carovei; assembly: GCA_036926305.1. Lineage (NCBI taxonomy): Eukaryota > Metazoa > Arthropoda > Insecta > Odonata > Petaluridae > Uropetala > Uropetala carovei. The sequence goes on from JAXCHB010000129.1 coordinate 8,902,263, forward strand.
CAAAATTCAATCAGCGTTAAACTGATCCTTTATATATCCATTGAGTACTCGGTGTTACCATAGACCCCGAAATGAAGATCACAGTAAAACCGGAGAGACTAAGATCGACGAAGACTCATAACTCATTTCCTATTAGGACTAGCGCCTTATATTTATTTTGCAAATACTAACTATGTACCGACGTTTGAAAAATTCGCCGGACTTTTCTGGTGAGATGGCTCCATGCAAAAAGATTGGATAAAGTACATTCAAAAATGTTTTCAATTACATTGTTACTTTCTCCATACATATTAAGAATAGGAGAAAGTATTGCATTCGTGAAAAGAATCGAATTCAAGATTTCAACGGAAATGCGCATTTTGAGGCAATCCTGAGTACGTGTTGACTACATATTTTCGCGATGAGTTCTGTGAGTGTATGTGACAAAATTCTGTGGGCTCTCTAACTCAAAAACTAATAATTATATAAGCACAAAACTTTATACTTAAGGTTTTTATTAGAAAACGAAGATTTGAAAAGATTTCGGCTGATACTGCTCAAACTAAAATGGTGGTTTATTCTTGTGGTTTATGCTTTTTACTTTCTCCATACGTAGTAATGGGAAAGTATTGTATTCATGAAAAAAATCGACTTCGAGATTTCAACGGAAATACATGTTTTGAGGTCCCTAGAACACGTTTTGACTATTTTCGGAATGATGTCTGTGTGTGTGTACGTGTGTGTGTGTGTTAGTGTGGGCGCTCTAACTCAAAAAGTGCGTGCCATATCGTTACCAAACTTCATATATAACACTTGAACATGAGCACAAAGAACTGATTAGTTTTTGGACAATAACGGATAACCGGAAGTCGAGGTTTATTCGAAACCCGATTCGGTTTTTGCGATATTTCTTGGTTAAAATATCATTATTGTATTTACAATTCTAAACAAAAGTTATACAGAATGTAATTTCCTACAACTTTCATTTGAAACAATTTTCTATTGTAGTTATCGTTTAGGAGTTATTTATAAATAACCGGTTTTTCGGTTTCCGTTAAATATCTCCTTAAAAACATCGTTATTGGTAATCTTCGTAAGGACCAAAGGTGTAGAGAATAATATTTCTTCCAAGTTTTGTTTGAAACTAATTTTCGTAGAACCATCCATTTTGGATATATTTCGATTAATCTTAATACCAGTATACAGCGCCAACACCATGTAGCGGTGAATTCTGTAAACATTCAAAATATACGTAATTTACGGCAACAAGGACGTGTATTCTTTTACGATACGAAATAATAATTTTGCCTCGTAATATTATTCATAATAATTTAAATATCTATACCCCAAATATGGAGAAAGTCATGTGTTGGCCACATCAGATTTTTACTTTCTCCATTTTTGCAAATAATTGTTATTGTAAGAATTGTAAACAATATAATTTACTACAAGTTTCGTATGACATAAATTTTCATAAAACCGATAGTTTAAGATATATTTTGATTGTTTTCTAACTTATGTTAAATAAGTGATGCCATAGTTTTCGCTGCTATGATACAATTTTCTAATTGCTGATAGCGTTGCGTACGCTGCCAAGGGTAAATTTAATTAAATCTATATATATGAAAGGCTTAGTTATGTTTCCGAGAAAGAGATATTTGGTATATACACGTGTCGGTTTAAGACACAAAAGTTTAAGTACTTATAGATATGCTAGAAACTTGAAAATTGAGATGATCAGTCATGGGTCACAACCAACAGGAAAAATGGAAAATCCGAACATTTTCCATTTTGAGGGGGTCTTTTTTACCCCAAACTTCCATTTCATTACCCCCATTGATATCGGTGCAAGCCATTTTTTAATTGCATTTTCAAATTACTTAAAATATGATACAAATTCCGGATTTGAATTATTAAACGGAAAGAAGATAGAAAATTATTATTTTTGAAACGAGAATACGAATTCATGCCGAATTAGCTTAAATATTTGATTTTAACTCCATAAAAACGAGAAATTTTTAAATTTATAACAATGGGACATTTTATCTACCATGGAAGCACTACAATGCTTTTACATGGGATTGTTGCCTTTTAATAGTATGGACATCTATATCTATAAAAGGCTTAGGATGTGTGCAACATCTCGACTTTTCCATGTGCAGTCTTTTATTCATTTGCTCATCTAAATTCGAAATATTGGCATCTGATCTTCGGACCTGGATCGTTTTAAAGAAAGAAGTCCTATTGTTGTAAAATCGTATATATCTTACGAGCGTAAAATTAACGTGTTTTATAAGCCGTTTAAATGGAGAGAGGGTAAGAGGAAAAGGAGAGGAGGGAGAGAGGGGAGGGAGGGAAAGGAAAAGAAAGGTGAAAGGGAGATAAAATAAAGGGAAGAGATGGGGAGGGGGAAACAGGAGGGAGTGGGATAGGGAGAGAGAAAGAGGAGGGAAATAGGGTAGAAGAAGGGTTATGCAGGAATGTAATAATAGAGGGTAATGGGAAAAGGAGACTGGGTGAGAAAGGGGGGAAAGGAGAGAGGGGGAAAGAGAGAGAAGAAAGGGAGAGAGGGGAAAGGGGAGAGAGAAAGAGGGGGAGAGAGGGGGGATAGGGAGGGAGAGAGAGAGGGAGAAGCATCAATAACTCAAGAATATAGTAAAATACGTCTTTCATAGAATAGTTTCCTATGGGGATGTCATTTGCACCATTAATTGATTCACATTATTATTAATAAATTAATTGAAAGAAATCCGTGTAAACATTCCAAGAATCTCACTCATTCCATCAGACACAGAATTACCATTCAGTTTCAAACGAAAACAATTCCCCATACGATTGGCTTTTTCAATGACAATCAATAAGTCACAAGGCCAAACATTTGATAAAATGCCTTTACCTATCAAAGCCTGTTTTTAGTCATGGACAATTATATGTTGCTCTATCAAGAGTCAGATCGTTTGATTCACTTACTGTAGTGTCAGGAAAGAACCCAGAAATTGTCAATTGTGTCTTTAGAGAAATCTTTGATTAAAAAATATAAGTTAAAATAATAAATGCCTGAACGTTTAATTAAGAACCTTTAAGATCTGCTAGATCAGCGGATGTTACGCGGGGTAGAGCTAGTTTTAATTAAACGAATTAGTGGGAGGTCTTGTTCTTTTGGGGATCAAGTTAATTTACTTTGCCAATTAACTTAAACGCGAGCAGAAAATTGTATTCGAGACATTCCATATTAAGCTTCCATTTCGTAACTGCGGAGATTCTACTGTTCCTCTACAGAAAATATTTTGCATTTAAATCCGTGTTGGTAAAATCATAATAGTAATAGCATAAAGGGCATGATGCCGTATTCGATTTTTATTCGTCTTAGCTTTTATTTCTATTCACACGAAATGCGATTAGTCTTTCCAAATTCGGCGCATGGGAAAATGAATTCAAAACAACTAACTATATTGGGTACGTGTTAAAAACAATTTACCGCTACCCGATATTTAATGTGTAAAATTGAGGTTCCACAGCCTTGTACACAGTGTCACATCATAGAAACTTTGGCTTGCGATTTAAAGAGGTATGTATAACTCACATGATATTAGCACCTGTAGGGAAAGAAAAAATAATATTTTCTTCAAAACAGCGATAAAAGATATCTATTGGATGTAATCGTTACATAAGAATATCACAATCCATAACCAAACACACAGTTTTTATGCATGATTACAAAGAAAGACAGACGAGACGGGAACCGAGAAAGACCTGTTTATAACTGTAGGCCTTAGAGGTCCTGGGATCGAATCCCATGCAACTCCACCCTAACGACGTGGTGGTCAATTGCTCCGGAGGTGACGCTAAGCCACCAAAGCCGTTTGATGGATCTCAAAGGATTAGTCTAATGCGGGATACCCATCTTCCGCCTTAGGGTGGCCGTGTGAGTGTGTGTGTGTGACGTATACAACTGCCAACCCCAATGCGTTACTGTATATGTGACTTATGTTAGTGTGCTGCTGGCAGTTCGAATGCGCGGTAAAGATATGTGCATTATTATGTTGAAGGCTTTTGTATGCGTTTGCTATGAAATTGTCCTAGAAATTAACTCAAAGAATTCAGGCAAACAGATAGATGATGATAAAGAAAACGTCGTGAACGTAAGAAAATTATGAAATACCGTATTTTTAAAATTAATGTTTATTTAATTTATTAACTTGTTTTTGAAACTTTTGAGGGCAGTATTCATAAAACAAATTAATTTAGATAGATAACTAAATTTAATCAGATAAAAATTTTAATTTTTCGAGGTACTCATCCATATATGACTCATTTTTGATCATTTAATTGTGCGGGGGAAAATTTTAAATACGTTTCAAACATTCCAACATTCTAATTTAACGATCGAAGCTTTTCACAAACGAAAACCAAGATCTAATCGGCAATGAATTTTAATTGGGTAGGTACAATAAGGCGGAAGAATGGTTGTTTGCTTCTCAGAAACACGATTTACTATCGCTGATATCGGAACAGGACTTATGCTCGGTCTATTCCTTCCGGAAATGTTGTACTAAGGGGAGCTCTTATAAAACACATTGAAACCTCACATAGCGTGAATTCGCAAGACGCGGTAAACATTTCCCTACCAAACCTCAGAAGACGCAGTGGTTCGCCTCACTAAGACGCGGTTTGACAAGTCAAAACCAAAGTTAACTTTTAAATTTATCGGAAACTGTAAGTGACAAAAAATTTCAATGTAAAACTGTTTAAAGAAAAAAATATTGACAAATTGATTATTGTGATTATTTTACCTTATAAAAATGTTGCATTAAGAGATTCGTATGTGCGCTTCTCAAATTGTGCTGACACGGCAGAACTCCGTAACCGGTAAAGAGAGACTTCCAAATTCGAAGTGTATGGGGACGAGAAAATAATATAGGGCCGAAAGAAAATGGATTGGGGCAGAAAAGAAGGAATGAAGGCTTGGAAATGTACAAATACCGGAAAAATGGGACGGGGTAAGAAGTAAAGGGCGAAACATAGAGAGAAGAAGAGGGAGAGACGAGGGTAAGGGAGAGTGGTATGGGAAAGAGAGACTGACAGGTGTGGAGGTTAGAGGTACTAGGTTGACGGAGAAAAGGAAAGAGGCCAAAGGAAAGACGTAAGGTGGCCTAGGGAAATATAGGCCGAAGGTAGAAAGGAAGGATGGGTACGTGGGCAGACGAGAATGGGATTGTCGGCCGAGGGAAATCGGATAAAGGGGCCGAGGAGTAAGAGGGACGTGGAATACATGGGATTAGGGAGAGTAGTACGAAGTACGAGAAAAAAGGAGAGGGGTCGGAGAGAGGTACCGCGGCAGAAGACAAGGCGCACAGAGGCAACAGGGGAGGACACCTGGGAAAGGGGAACACAGTTGACGACGGGTACGGGGGACGTGAGAGGGAAACTGGAGCCGAAGGCAAGGTGCACGTAGGCAGAATGACAGAGGGGTATGCGGGGCGATGGAATGGGAATGGGGTATGGTGAATGACAAAACAAGGAGAGCGGTAAGGGGGACAAAGTTGAGATGGACAGGGACCGAATGAGACATAAAAAGACCCGAAATCGAATTGAAAGGGGACCGAGGGAGACACGGACAGGGGTCGAGTGAGAGAGGGACGAGGGAGGATGGAGAGAGGGTGGAACGATGATCGTAAGAGGAGGGAGAGAGGGACGGGGACAGAGGGAGACAGGGAAATGAGCCGAGGGAGAGGGGGAGAGGGGAGAGTGGGGAAGGGGCTGAAAGAGACAGGTACGGGTGCCGAAATAGTAAGGGACGGGGGATGAGGGAGAGAGGGACGGGAACCGTGGGAGAGAGGGACGGGAGCCGTGGGAGAGAAGGACGGGAACCGTGGGAGAGAGGGACGGGAACCGTGGGGGAGAGGGACGGAAGCCGTGGGAGAGAAGGACGGGAACCGTGGTAGAGAGGGACGGGAACCGTGGGAGAGAAGGACGGGAACCGTGGTAGAGAGGGACGGGAACCGTGGGAGAGAAGGACGGGAACCGTGCGAGAGAGGGACGGGAACCGTGGGAGAGAGGGACGGGAGCCGTAGGGGGGTGGGACGTGAACCGTGGGGGAGAGGGACGGGAGCCGTGGGAGAGTGGGACGTGAACCGTGGGGGAGAGGGACGGGAGCCGTAGGGGGGTGGGACGTGAACCGTGGGGGAGAGGGACGGGAGCCGTGGGAGAGTGGGACGAGAACCGTGGGGGAGAGGGACGGGAGCCGTGGGAGAGTGGGACGAGAACCGTGGGGGAGAGGGACGGGAGCCGTAGGGGGGTGGGACGTGAACCGTGGGGGAGAGGGACGGGAGCCGTGGGAGAGTGGGACGAGAACCGTGGGGGAGAGGGACGGGAGCCGTAGGGGGGTGGGACGTGAACCGTGGGGGAGAGGGACGGGAGCCGTGGGAGAGTGGGACGTGAACCGTGGGGGAGAGGGACGGGAGCCGTGGGAGAGAGGGACGTGAACCGTGGGGGAGAGGGACGGGAGCCGTAGGGGGGTGGGACGTGAACCGTGGGGGAGAGGGACGGGAGCCGTAGGGGGGTGGGACTTGAACCGTGGGGGAGAGGGACGGGAACCGTAGGAAAGTGGGACGTGAACCGTGAGGGAGAGGGACGGGAGCCGTGGGAGAGTGGGACGTGAACCGTGGGGGAGAGGGACGGGAGCCGTAGGGGGGTGGGACGTGAACCGTGGGGGAGAGGGACGGGAGCCGTGGGAGAGTGGGACGTGAACCGTGGGGGAGAGGGACGGGATACGTAGGGGGGTGGGACGTGAACCCTGGGGGAGAGGGACGGGAGCCGTGGGAGAGTGGGACGTGAACCGTGGGGGAGAGGGACGGGAGCCGTGGGAGAGTGGGACGGGAACCGTGGGAGAGAGGGACGGGAGCCGTAGGGGGGTGGGACGTGAACCGTGGGGGAGAGGGACGGGAGCCGTGGGAGAGTGGGACGTGAACCGTGGGGGAGAGGGACGGGAGCCGTGGGAGAGTGGGACGTGAACCGTGGGGGAGAGGGACGGGAGCCGTGGGAGAGTGGGACGTGAACCTTGGGGGAGAGGGACGGGAGCCGTGGGAGAGTGGGACGTGAACCGTGGGGGAGAGGGACGGGAGCCGTGGGAGAGTGGGACGTGAACCGTGGGGGAGAGGGACGGGAGCCGTAGGGGGGTGGGACGTGAACCGTGGGGGAGAGGGACGGGAGCCGTGGGAGAGTGGGACGTGAACCGTGGGGGAGAGGGACGGGAGCCGTAGGGGGGTGGGACGTGAACGGTGGGGGAGAGGGATGGGAGCCGTAGGGGGGTGGGACGTGAACCGTGGGGGAGAGGGACGGGAGCCGTGGGAGAGTGGGACGTGAACCGTGGGGGAGAGGGACGGGAGCCGTGGGAGAGTGGGACTTGAACCGTGGGGGAGAGGGACGGGAGCAGTGGGAGTGTGAGACGTGAACCGTGGGGGAGAGGGACGGGAGCCGTAGGGGGGTGGGCGTGAACCGTGGGGGAGAAGGACAGGAACCGTAGGAGAGTGGGACGTGAACCGTGGGGGAGAGGAACGGGAGCCGTGGGAGAGTGGGACGTGAACGGTGGGGGAGAGGGACGGGAGCCGTGGGAGAGTGGGACGTCAACCGTGGGGGAGAGGGACGGGAGCCGTGGGAGAGTGGGACGTGAACGGTGGGGGAGAGGGACGGGAGCCGTGGGAGAGTGGGACGTGAACCGTGGGGGAGAGGGACAGGAACCGTAGGAGAGTGGGACGTGAACCTTGGGGGAGAGGGACAGTAACCGTAGGAGAGTGGGACGTGAACGGTGGGGGAGAGGGACGGGAGACAGGAACCGTAGGAGAGTGGGACGTGAACCGTGGGGGAGAGGGACGGGAGCCGTAGGGGGGTGGGACGTGAACCGTGGGGGAGAGGGACGGGAGCCGTGGGAGAGTGGGACGAGAACCGTGGGGGAGAGGGACGGGAGCCGTAGGGGGGTGGGACGTGAACCGTGGGGGAGAGGGACGGGAGCCGTGGGAGAGTGGGACGAGAACCGTGGGGTAAAGGGACGGGAGCCGTAGGGGGGTGGGACGTGAACCGTGGGGGAGAGGGACGGGAGCCGTAGGGGGGTGGGACGTGAACGGTGGGGGAGAGGGACGGGAGCCGTAGGGGGGTGGGACGTGAACCGTGGGGGAGAGGGACGGGAGCCGTGGGAGAGTGGGACGAGAACCGTGGGGGAGAGGGACGGGAGCCGTAGGGGGGTGGGACGTGAACCGTGGGGGAGAGGGACGGGAGCCGTGGGAGAGTGGGACGAGAACCGTGGGGGAGAGTGACGGGAGCCGTAGGGGGGTGGGTCGTGAACGGTGGGGGAGAGGGACGGGAGCCGTGGGAGAGTGGGACGTGAACCGTGGGGGAGAGGGACGGGAGCCGTGGGAGAGTGGTACGTGAACCGTGGGGGAGAGGGACGGGAGCCTTAGGGGGGTGGGACTTGAACCGTGGGGGAGAGGGACGGGAACCGTAGGAGAGTGGGACGTGAACCGTGGGGGAGAGGGACGGGAGCCGTGGGAGAGTGGGACGTGAACGGTGGGGGAGATGGACGGGAGCCGTAGGAGAGTGGGACGTGGACCGTGGGGGAGATGGACGGGAGCCGTGTGAGAGAGGGACTGGAGCCGTTGGAGAGATGGACAGGAACCGTGGGAGAGAGGGACGGGAACCGTGGGAGTGGGACCGGAGCCGTGGGAGAGAAGGACGCGAACCTTGGGAGAGAAGGACGGGAACCATGGGAGAGTAGGGCGGGAGCCGTGGGAGAGAAGGACGGGAACCGTGGGAGAGTGGGACTGGAGCCGTGGGAGAGAGGGACTGGAACTGTCGGAGAGAGGGACGGTAGCCGTGAGAGAGAGGTAAGGGAGACGTGGGAGAGCGGAACGGGAGCCGTGGGAGAGAGGGATGGGATGACGTGGGTGATTGGGACGGGAGCTTTGGGAAGGAGGGATGTGGCCGAAGGTATGAAGAACGTTGGCCGAGGGCGAGAGAGACGGAGGCCGATGGAGAGAAATGGAACGGTCCGATTGAGGGAGGGATAGGTATTAAGACCATTAGCCGACGGAAACTGGGACTTTGCGTGGTGGTAGGTCGGATGTGAAAAGTTTTCAATGTATTCATTGTTAGATTAAGGATACTGACATTCTCATATTTGTGAATATTTTACTGATTAATGTCATGGAAGTCCTCTGTCTCTACATGTAACTAAATAACCTTCGATTTCAACATTTTCATCTTTAATTCCGCTTATATCTATTTCTAAGATACAGAAATAGTTCTGCATGTGGAGGACCACGCCTTCCTTCTAAAATAACCTCTTTGATACAAGCCAAAGACAAAGTGAGAGCAAATTCCCCGAGATTGAAGGAGTATGTGTTAATCCACTTTATTTTCGTGTATGTGAAAAGAAACATGCTTTTTCCCCTTCTGAGGCGAGGGTCTTTTTAAATGTAACCATCCACCGCTTTATTGGTTTCAATTATACTCGTAAGCTCCATTTCCGTGGTCAATCTTTAAAAAGAAACCTACTTTGTCCGTTTTCTCAGATGGCAATGAGAACTCCTCAATCATCTAAAATTCTTTTTGCGGAACTGTCGGCAATCGCCTAAAAAACAATCGCCATATAAACAGGAAGCGACGATTCACAAGGATCGTTATGTGGATGATATATCTCCCTTACTTCGATTAGCTTTTCTATTTCCCCTTTTTCATGGAACAACGACGAGGAATTTGTTGTTCCCAATCTCGAAAGCATGACATGCTTCTCAAGAGGAAATTACGCTGCGAGTTACATTAATAGTTGACTTTTAAACGCAGTGTCTTCACATAAGTCACTACAAGGAAAATAAACTATTCGCGACAAGTTTTCGTGACCTGAATATATTTTACTTCCTTCTTAGTTAACGGCGAAACGATCGCTATGAATTTCAATCTCAGTGTAATTCAACTCATAGGGAAGAGTTCAAATGATGACTGTTTTTTGCGCACCAGTACATAAATTACATACAATATATACAAATTTTCACATTTATTCAAGTATGCTCGCTGCAGCTTCGCTCGCAATTAATTCGTAATTGGAATTTATCACGTGCTAGTAGTATTAGCAGAAAAGTGACCAAGGAACTGTGCCAAATTTCCTCATGTTGAAAATTGTTAGAGCAAGAGAGAATTACAGGGCCTGCGATAATTAATTACTAACAAGTTAGGTAAGAATTGAGGAGGAAATTACGTAAGGTGCTATTTTTTCTTCTATTTGGAGCGTATTTGAAAATCGACGGTAGTAAAAGAATTTTCACTCTTTTATGCCTCCATTAGTTAAAGTTCCATATTCGCCCCACGAAGTAATTTAAGAAATCAATTGAAAATTATGTCCCAACGATTCTCGTCGACGTAACTCCCACATACGGAGGTTTCATAAGCACACGAACAGCTTTACGTAAAAAAAAGACATAATACCAAGATAAATGCATGTCCGAAAAACAAAAATATTCCCTAGCATTTTTCCTTTCCCTTATTCGAACTTTTCAAGTGTGCGCCCTCCTACGAATCGCGGCTCGTGAAAAAGGGTCCTCTCATCGAAACGGTTTCAATGGATACACTCTCCTTAGAATTGCACTTTTGTGTCTCGAGGGAAGGAGGTTTGCCAAGCAGTTTCACAATGCACACTTTTGAAATCTTTCAAGCTTAAAGGTGCCCGATTATTACGCTCAAAGAGCCTACAATATTTTTTTTCAATACGGCATTTTTTTCCCATCACGGCTACGAAGTGACATTTCCTATATGGTTGGTTTACACCTTTTGAAAATCTGCTATTATTTTTTTTTAAAGATAGACGAAGGGAAATTTTTCTCTCAGCTCAAAAGTGTGCATATAATTATTGTACAGTTTATTGGGTTTCTGTGACGTCATCTGAATTTACTCAACGCTGAATTTATATACAAACACTTTTTAAAAAAATGCTTGCTTTCAGTAACCACAATAAGTTTATAAAAAAATCATTTAGGCTACAGGTCAACCGTCATCAATGGCAATTCACCGAAAATATGATTTAAGTTTTAGAACCTTTGCTTTGCAGCCAAATTCTGTTAAACCACATCACATAATGAAACGACGCTAGTTTTTGTGAAATGACTTCCTCAGTTATGGCCCATAATTCGAAACGTAAAGAATAAAACCACTTAAGAAATATTCATTACCTACCTATCTTGCTATTAAAAAATCTGACGAAACTGATTTTCTTCTATAAAATTACATGAAAAAATACCACAGCATACGTGCGGAATACGTAAACAGAAACCAAATTAATTAATGTGAGACAGGTTAGTAAGATTATTACTATAATCCCTTATTTTGAAGATCATGAAAATTTAAGCAAACATGAAAAAATTTCACTTCATATACCTAATTCATGTCCGAAAGACGTTAACAGAAACCTAATTAATTAACGTAAGATATTTGTAGTAAGTTGATTAAGTTTTAATCTCCCATTTAAAGACACCGCATCGATTATGGTGAACAATAAAATATTTTTGATTTTATCGTACCTAGCAAAAAAAATTTAATAAAATATTCCGACATTCCAAAACATCGACAGATACCAATCGATCGAATTTATTCGCCAAAAAAAGATTGCCAGCGGGTAGTCGCAAAAAAACATTCTCGGTTATTCATTTCGGAGTAAAATTCAAGTTAAATACGTGGAGGGCGAAATTGATCAGCCACTTAAAGGAAGAGAGATCGCATTGCTTAATGATGCGACGGAGGAAAAATTCGAAGGAAAATACTTCATTTATTTACTTAATTGCTTCGAGAGGAAAAACAGAGTTAGCAAAGAAATGAATTTCGCAGATCAAAGCGGAACTGCGGAGAGATGCGACTTTATTCTTCAAATCACGCGCACCACTCCGCGAACAGATCAACTGAATTACCTAGTCACTCACATTAATTTAATCACAGAACATATTTTTCTCCACCTTTTTTTCGTGATTTCATAAAAAGCAGGAGAGGTAGGAATTTTAAAAAAAAGTATAAATACGCGCGTTATTCCGGCTATAATGGGCACATCCAACTGTTTTTATTCAGAAGATTTTTTTGCGTCCAGAGGGAAACGTATCTCCAGAAGAGAGACAAAAAACATAAATGCAATTCTTTTTTATTAAAGGATCCATCTGAAACCGTATACCTCTTATATCCTCACGTCTATCCTCCCCTCCAAAAAAAAAAAAAACAAACAGCGTTTCCAGTCCACTAACCCAGTAAACCCTTTCTCCCATCGCGTACTCCCCCCCCCCCTCTCTCTTCCCACCACCCCCCACCCCTTGACCGTTCCGTCCACTAGCAGTAGACCGCCGTGACGTAACAGGAACAAAGAAGGATCAGTCTGATCCCAGAGAGAGGTAGAAAAGGAAAGACAGGTTTATTAGGCTGGACGGAATTGATGTGTGGAGTAGTGAGTTGGAATCTTCCTTCCAGAAACCGCCAATTAGAAGCCAACTACTGAGGCAACAACGAGTCGGTGCACCACGCAGAGAGAGAGAGAGAGAGAGAGGATGGTGGTGATGCTGCTGCACCGAGTCTGCAGCTGCACTCGTTAGCGAGTGAAAAACGAAATTAAAACAAAAAAGAAACGAATGCAAAAGATACGATCATGAGACGTACGAGGACCGAAGCCCGTTTTTTTATTACGCACGATGCGACTTTTAATTCAATTGAAAGTTTTGTTCTTTTGTACAATAGCCCCGCCGCTCTTAAAGCTTCTTTTGTACAATAGCCCCGCCACTCTTAAAGCCCTCTAAATAGATAGATAGATTCGAAGGATCCCGTAATATTTTTACCCTAAAGCTTGCTAACCCATGACTGATTGGCCGGTCTCGACATTTACAAACCCAATCACCGGACAAAGGGGAGGGATACTTTGCGGCGCAACAGTCAAGAGGATATAACCTTGAAAGGATATATTGACGAGCCTTCGGCTCGCTTTGTTTTAATGAGTAATCGCCTCCGGGTGCTACCGCCTCGCCCGGAACCAAAGTATCCCTCCCCGTTGTCCGGTGATTGAGTTTGTAAATGTCGAGACCGGCCAATCAGTTCTGATATTTAAGTATTATTGCTTGGAATTTCATCTTCGATGGACTCCTGGCGGGGCATTTAGAGGGTTTTAGGAGTGGCGGGGCTATTGTACAAAAGAACCGTAAGTTTTTTGTAGGAGATTGCTTGTCGAGGTTATTTGTCAAAAAACTATTTCTATTTTTAATTGTACCGTAAAAATATCTGGCCAGAACATGAATATGCATACATACAGGGTAATGAACGTGATTGCTACCGACATCAGCGTCCTCAAGAGTAATGATCAGCAATTACACGAGCGAATACTTCTTAAACACGATTTTCACATGAAAAATACTTTGAATCACTTGTCACATTGAAAATTAAATAAAAAAATGTTAATAGGGATAACAAAATACCGATGCGCATCGCTATCAACAATTACAAATTTACCACAGCAACGCAAACAATGGTATCACTTAGCGATGTATTTAACATAAATTCATAAAAAAGAAAGAACTAGTGTCATAGCCCGTCTAAAATGGAGTAAAAATTCAAATGTCCAAGCAAATTATGGAGATCAAATTGACATCAATTGCACTGAAAATAATTCCCCTCTCCTTCCTCCCCTCCTTCCCTCTCCCCATCCCCGTCTCCACCCCCTCTCCTTCTCTCTCTCTCCCCGCTAACTCCCCCCCTCCATCTCTCTTTCCCGTCCCCCCTTTCCCCTTCCTTCACTCTCTCTCACTCCCCTTCTCCATCCCCTCCTCATCATTCCACCCTCTTTCCCACCTCACTCACCCCTTACTCCCTCTACGTCCCTCCCTCTCCCCCATCCATTTCCCTTTCTCCCCCCCTCCCCCTCTCACTCGTATTAAAAGCATTCAAAGCACGCTTACACCCATAAGGATTGAAATAACAATAGGCTTTCGAGGTCTAACACTGTAATTGATAGACAAGACAACATCCCGTTAAAATGGCAACACCTCTACAAAATGCGTGAATTAAAAGTTTAACATGAGCGATTTCGAACTGAAGACGGAATAAGATGAACAGAATGCGAAACTTTATAATTTTTTCTTCAAAATGATTCAAATCCGAAGATTTTAGGATAATTCTTTAATTTAAAAAGAATGAAAGTCTGAAAGTCCATTTTTACATATTATTTTATGGAAAGTGGAAATGTCTTCCTTGGAGTCTAACCGAGGACCTCTTTAGAGATTTTGTTTCATCACCTTAAAATATGCGATCCGAGCAGTCCTGCCAAATTTAGAGTTTCTATCTAGGTTCTTTCTCGGATTATTCGTATTTGTAAATATCACCAACCCAACCACTGTCCTAGACTACGTGTGGAGAGAAATAAAAAGTATCGTATCACTCGTTTCCATAGCATTGAAAAAAATCTACCAGAGCATAACAAGTGCAGTGCGTTAGGTCGTAACAGTCGCATTGTGAAATAACCTAAATATCTTTAACACGAAATTTTTTAGTTGCTAAAACGCTATTTACAACGCAAGGAAAAATTTCTATAGCCTAAATTCAGTCAATTTACAGTTACGAATGAAAAACATTAATTTTTCTAAAATTTCCTCTTTCCGAAAAATTCGCCGCAAAATCTGCCGATCATTCGTTATGCTATTACTACATCTTCAAAGCGATTCCATCCTTGGGAGAAGTGGCGTACATGCGCCTGCGCAGTGGATACGTAGCATGGGGGGGGACTACCCTACCATAGGTCTCGCGAAGCAAATATAAATTATTTCTTATATGTTTACGCATCTGAACAATAAAATATAATAATATTTCCCATTTCCACATTATTTCCTAACAATAATCGATAAAATCGCGTGTTTCATTACGAAAATCGATTTCAGTTTTATTTTCTCGTTAATTATCCTTTTACTGACCAAAATGATGGCAGCCATTACGTGTCGCAACGACGCCCACGAAGTCATAGCTCGCCACTGCTATGGATATACGATATTCTCGTCTGACAGCGAGAGAACTTAAATTACCTAACACAATAACACGAGTTTCCTAAAAAAAAATAAATGGTAATCTTGTAGGAAAAAGCCACGAATTTTCCATCACTTCACACGAAATATATTTATTTACACGTAATTCACCGATGCTAATGGCTGTATAACAAAAATCCAATATGGCGGTGCGAACGTCGGATTAATGAACGCCCGATTTGCACTATAAACAACAATTTCCGCTTGTTTCGTACCTTAACTTATGCATCAAAACGTAAAAACAGTACTCACGTGGCTGTTCTGATGACTCGTTCTTGCAGAAGGTTAGCGGATATGCTAGCGGAAGCGTCTCCTGTCTCGGCACCTGTTAACTGGTTGGCCGACATCTTGACGTCTTCTTCCCAAACTGATTCGAAAGCAACTAGGCTCAACCGGCTCTCGGTGTAGCACTCCCGCCTCAATTTTTAAGCTTAACACACGATACATCGACGTAAACGAGCCAATAATTAACTTAGAAGTGAATAAGAATAGAATTACACCGTAAATTGCGTATTCTTCCGATTAATAACGGCGGATACAAGCATCGAATCCGTCTCGCGCCAGGACAGCTACTACGCTTCTAGATCATGCCACTTTTTTTCGACCAATCACGTCGCGACACGTCCTTCAGCGGGGTAGCAATACCCAGAACGCGTATCTCGACCTATAAGACACCCTCAAAATGTTTCCCTCCAGCAGTGAACAGTGAAAAACAGGAGCTAAGATTACAACTGATAAATATTCCTCGAAGTGAGTTGAGCATTGTGTCCAAGGAGAAACGTTATACACGTGACAGATGGCGGGTCGTATTAAGTTTCGTGAGGTTCTTAGTATTTTTCGGTAAGGAATTGCGAAAGGAGGGAAGGGGGAAAAAATTTGGGGAGGGGAGGGAGAGGAGGGGGGGAGGAGATTTGCTTGACGGTGACTGGCAGAAAAAAATAATAATCGGTGATCCTTTCTGGATTCTCCCATTTCGGAAGTTTGTACAGTAGCCTTCACGCTTCGAGAGCGGATGGATGTATCCTGTCAATCGACTTACAAGAAAGGACGTGCTATTAAGGCTTGCGATTTTCTCTTTTATATAGTAATTGCGTTTTTAATGTTTTGTTGTCGTCTTTGTTAATCGGGTGCGAGAAAAGGGAAAGTGTCGAAACGGGTGTGATTTTGACGAACTTATTTAGTGCGACGTCTCCTTGGTGAAAAACGGGAAAAGTGGAAGCAAAGCTTCTTTCCTCCTGCAGGACCGAAATGGAGGAACTGTGAGCCCGTACAGGAACGACTCCCGCTTGTTCTGAAGAGGACGTCGGAATGTCGGGGTGAGTCACCTAATTTCCTTGCATAATTATTAGTGCGGAACCGATATTCGAGAATTGTTTCGACGACGGTGAATGCTTCGTCAGATTTTTACCCCAAAAATATTTCGTTCAGTTAACTGATAAGCGATACGGTTCGATTCGATGCTAAGGGCGTACAATAATGGCGGGAACGTGTGTATTTTTTTTGTCATCTTGCTTACGTCACGCACCTGTTACTGTGCGTCATGAAGTGAAAGCGTAGTTCGAGTTATGAATTAATAACGTCGGTACTTTTTTTGTGTTTTAATTAACACCTCTCGACAAGTCTCAAATTATCCTTTAATGCTTTGCTTATTTTTTTTTTAATTCGGCGTATGGCATTACCACCCCTAGAGCATGCATCCGTAAATATGTACCCGAACTTCTGGCATTTGCAGACGAAAATTCAAAGGTATTTGAGGTTCTCACTATGAAATCAATTTTGGGGTGGGCTTACCGGTAAAGAAAAACATAGATTGTAAAAACGATATCATAACTCCACGATTATCGTACAAAGGTTTTTCGAAATATTCCTTTTTATGCTCTTATTTAGTATTATTTCACTTACTGTATGAATGTATTCGAATCCAAATGAAAAGTGTACGGCAAATGAATTCAAATCCAAACTTGAAATGAATAGTTATAATAAAAATATTAGGACCACTTTCAAAAATTTAAAAAATTTTTTATATTAAAAACTAAATGTTTTTATTTGCTTTTGTTATAGTACGTATAGAATTTGGAATCGATAAAAATCGAACCTTATCCAAGTAGACAAAAATTTGCATTATTACTGTGCAAACAAACAACAATGGCATTTTGCGTTTAATTTACAAATTAATTGAATTAAAACATCAGGAACGATTATTAAAGCTCAGAGAAAGCATTAAATTCGCCTAAAAAATTAAACAAAGAGAAAAGCGTTTATTTCAGTTGAGCGGAAATCAATCACAGAGTTCGACAAACGAAACAAAAGTGGAGCCAGGTTATACTCAAATTAAAACATAATTCAAAATCAATGAATTAATGCATTAACCATGTCATCAACATTTTTAAAGCAAAAATTCATGCTGTTAAAGGGTATAATAAATGTACCATAACATCATAAAATCGTATCTAAATGTCAACAAGAACTTATTACCAAAATGACCAATAAAATTGCTGTGTATTCGGAAGTCAAATAAAAGTATTACTGTACCAATCAGATTTCGTTTAAAAATATTTATAATATTATAAATATTAATATTAACTAGTAACGTGTGATAAACATCGCATAAATAAAATTTGATACCATTATCATCATTACGACTTTATATCACTAGTAAAAAGTAATATAAAAATATTTTTAAGTAATCCTTTTTTGGAGAGCGTACTGAAAAGTAGAAAATAAATTTTCCGATAAATTTCCCCGCACACCTTTTCTATTGAATAATAACGGATAATTTACGACGAAGATATCTTCTGTTCGTTTCAAGTGAGGTATTTTATAAATAAATTTTCGATTTGTTTAATTAATTACTACTGTTTATAAACAAAATCGATAAACAAATTTAACATGTCCTTGACATCTCTTCTGATATATGCAAATTTACTTTCTCATATACGTAGTATAAAGAAAAAGTACATATTGTAATCGCGAAATATCTCAAGATTTGATGGAAATATGTTTAACGTGCACCCGATTCCGAAAAAATTGTTTTCGCAATGCCGTCTGTCTTTCTTTCTGTCCGTTCACGGCTCTAAAGTCTAAACAGTAAAGCGAAAATTAATGAAATCTCGTACTTAGGCAGTTCTTCATACAGAATAGAAACTACGAAAAAATGGTTGACATTGCACACCAATCAAGAGTAGTTTATTCTAGGCAACATAAACCACAATTTGATTTTCTCAAAAACGGCTCCAACGAGTTTCATCAAATTTTGTACAGTTGAGTTTCCATCATATAAATAAAAGTCAATGTGTATTTGCGTATTTGTTTCTGTGTTAACCCTGTAACTCCAAAAACCAATAAACCTAGAAAGCTGAAACTTGGCATGAGTACTTAGGGAAACCTGAGAGTGTGCATCTACGGCATTTTTTAACCACTTTTACTTAACTTCACTTGTCGTATGTATGTCACGGACTTTTTAAAACTTAAATATCTCAGAACCTTTCAGGATTTTCGAGCCAGTATGTTCGTGAAAGTTGTTCATAACGATGAACCACAGATTTTGACACCATGATTGGAGGGGCCCGACCCCGGGGGCCAGGGGTCCACAAATTTTTTTTTCCAAAAATTCACTTTTTTTCCTAATTCGTCCAGAAATACAATAACATTAAATTTTCCGACCCCAGGGTCCAGGCAGGGACCCAACCCCGGGGGCCAGGGGTCCACAAAAATTTTTTTCCGAAAATTCACTTTTTTTCCTAATTCGGCCAAAAATACAATAACATTAAATTTTCCGACCCCGGGGTTCAGGCAGGGACCCAACCCCGGGGGCAAGGGGTCCACAAAAATTTTTTCCGAAAATTTACTTTCCTTCCTAATTCGTCCAGAAATACAATAATATTAAATTTTCCGACCCCGGGGTCCAGGCAGGGACCAAACCCCGGCGGCCAGGGGTCCAAAAAAATTCACTTTTTTCCTAATTCGTCCAGAAATACAATAACATTAAATTTTCCGACTTCGGGGTCCAGGCAGGGACCGAACCCCAGGGGCCAGGGGTCCACAAAAAATTTTTTTCCGAAAATTCACTTTTTTCCTGATTCGTCCAGAAATACAATAACATTAAATTTTCCGACGCTGGGGTCGAGGTTGCCCGACCACCGGGGTCTAGGGGTCCACAAAAAATTTTTCGGAAAATTCATATTTTTTCCTACTTCGTCCAGAAATACAATAACATTAAATTTTTAAGATTGAATAAATTCTAAGACGTGGAATAAATTCAAATGAACACAGGACAACTAATATTTTATTTGGTATTTTGTTACAGATAACTAAAAAACCAAAAATAAAAATACGTAAAAATAATATTTTTAAAAACCACTTTTACTTCAAATGCACTAAAAATTAAAAAATAAAATTTTCTACATCAATGTGGTTGGCTCATGAATGCAACAAATGAATTTGCATGATCGAGATTTTTAAGGAGTTTTTCATCCGGAAAGATAATAATTCCCTAGCCTAAAATCCGAATACTAACGTTCGCATCTCAATTATCTATTGTGGGTACAATTTTCTTCATCAAAGTGGTTGGCTCACTCCTTAAACATCTCGATCATGTAAATTCATTTGTTGCATTCATGAGCCAACCACTTTGATGAAGAAAATTGTACCCACAATGGATAATTGAGATGCGAACGTTAGTATTCAGATTTTAGGCTAGGGAATTATTATGTTTCGGGATGAACAACTCCTTAAATATCTCGAATATGCAAATTCATATGTTGCATTCATGAGCCAACCACGTTGATGAAGAAATTTTAATTTTTTAATTTTTAGGTCATTTGAAGTAAAAGTGGTTTTTAAAAATATTATTTTTAATTCAATCTTTATTTTTACTTTTACATCCCTTCTGTTTAGGGACTGCGATAAGGAAATTACATATAAGCGATTATTTTAGTATTTGTTCTGCCCTCCAGTAGCAGCAATTACATATAAGCGATTATTTTAGTATTTAGTATGAAACGACGAGCAATACTGTATATCCAGAAGCTCTATACGAATGAAAATTATACATGTTTAAAAAAGTAATTGCTGTAAGTATAATAAAAATAAATGAATATAGATTTTCGTGTTTTTAATTAGGCCATTTTTACACTGTTCTGGGTCCCGGGCAATCTATCGCTAGTCTGCAATAATACTACATAGTTCATATTTGCAAAAATTGAATATAAGCCTATTTTATTCTAGGCAACTTTAACTACAATTTGATTTTCTCAAAAACGGCTCAAACGATTTTGATCAAATTTCGTACAGTTACTTGAGTTTATGTCTACAATAATACTACATAATTCATATTTATCAAAAAATGAATATAAGGCTAGTTTATTCATGGGTAACTTTAATAACAATTGGGTTATCTAAATAAAACGCCTAAAATTTCGTTTAATTATTTAAGTTGATGTTTATAACGATTCTACATAGTTGATATTTTTCAAAAGATAACTAAAAGACTCATTAGTATATGAGAAAATTTGTACAATGTATGCTGTACCTACCGATTTGTTGCCTTTTCATTTCTTTCACCTAATCTCTATTATTTTTCTAATAATCTCCAAATTATTATCACCTACGCATAAATATTTTTCAACTTTACTAGACGTTTTAAAACCATATTAGTTTAATTAAAATATGCACACAACTAATTAAATTCTACTAAATGAGTCAATTATCACGCTTCGCAGCAAGGTAGTCGTAAGATTACTTCGTTCCAATGTTAATGACGAATTTTAATTTTTTAGGTTTAATTTAGAATACCGCATCTTTTTCTTTAAACGTATAAAATCTCCCAACATAAAAAAATTAGTTGATATTTTATTCTTTTAAAAGACTTGTGTTAACATACATCAGAATGAATGAGATCCAAACAATTTTTTTTTAATAAAGCACCTGCAACCAAAACATTATTTCTTTGCACGTTTACTTTATTCGCGTTATAAACGCGTATAAGATAGTTATAGACAGATTTACTCTCTGTCATTTGTTTATTGCGATGGTAACGGAAATAGAACTCAAACCCGATCCGTAGCAACGGTTCACGTGCCACGTGTTCCTTCTTGCAAAATTCCTCTCTCTCTCTCTCTCCCTTTTCCGCGCGATCGAACGAGATTCTAGCAGCTTCGGGGAAGAATTGAGGGAGGAGGGTGGGACAGGGAGGGTGGAAGGGGGCGTTTTGGAACTCCGCACGTAGTGTGAGGAAGAAAAGAGATTGAGGGTGGGAAACAACGCTGGATGTGCTCAAGGCACCTGTCAAGCGGATTAATTAAGTCTCATCCATCTCCAAGGAGGGAATGCAGGGAAACGGTAAAAGGGAGGACTATGCGAGGGGTTGGAGGAAAAAAGAAGAAGAAAGGGGTGGAGAGAGAGCATGGTAGATAACAGATTGTGGAGGCGATGGTGTGTGTGTGTGTGTGTGTGTGTGGTAGGTTAGTGGCAGCGTGGTAGAAAGGCAGAGGGGTGGGTGGCGTAATTGAGGGGGGCGGTGACGGCCTTACGACGTGATGCTGACACCGTAGCGTCGCGTTTATGACATAGTAGCGACGTTATGTTGGCACAATAAGGACAGGTAAAGCGGCGCACGGTTGATTAGGGATAATTTCGGGGTCGATAAGTTTCGTGGCACCTGGATATCATTATCTTGTACGTCGTGGAGAGGTTGTGGTTTGGTTGAATTCCTTGTCCATATTACATAAGTATTGTTTTTCATTATTTTCCCTTCGCATTTAAAGCATACTAATGCTGGAGTCGTTTGAAGTCACGAGTCAACTGCCAGAATTGCTTCTACGTTTGGCAAGCGACAAAAAGGCAGGTATATATGTGCATTTTAGTGTAACTACTTCAGTTTGGAATTAATTTTATATTCGCGGCAAACGAAGATTCCTTTTTAGTTTCCAAAAGTTAGCGTTTTAGCACGCTCGATGATATTATGCATAATGACATCTTTTATATTTAACTTATATCCAGAGTCCGCCAAGCACTGAAGGGGGCTCGGATGAGAATATCAATAGGGGCCCCACGATATTGATATTTATAGTAATAACGAACGATTTGTGGAATCCCAGTTTAATATTATAACTTTTATGGAGTGTTTCTTTTTTGGAAATCAGTTTGCAAGTGATTTTTAGTAAAATGTTTTGCGAAATTCACACACAATATTTGAATAATTGAGAAATTTTGGGGATCCCATAATTCGAGGACCCGGATGCCTCGCATCAGCCGCATCCCTCCTTTGGCCAGACCTACCAAAGAAATGCTCTTAAAAATGCATATGTGAATCATTTCCTATATTTAGTGAGCAACTTTGAATCTGTGGCGTAGCTACAATACTATACAGCGCACCCAAGCGGCCGCGAAGGGGCCAAAACGGTCAGGGTGCCCGAAGCCCGAAATAAATATTGCGTCTAAAGTTTTGCAGTCAAATGAATTATATTTGATGAAAGCGACCAACTCTTTGAACTTAGCCAGAGGAAATATTCAACAGTACCGTACTGAAAACAAGGCGTTAAAAATTGAAGCAAAAAATATTGCAAATAAGCGGAAAGTTAACCCAATGGTTCAAGAAAAATACAGCCTGAATGGAAAAAGAGTACGATGAATGTTGTGATGATTGTAGATTTTCTAGTGCAGAACAAAATTTTAAAATTAATATGTTCTACAGCATGTTCGACATTATCACTACACAAATATATTCCAGGTTTGAGGCAGTGCAGATGGTGTTACAAAATTTTCATTTTTTTGAATCCGCAAATTCTCATCAATTTAGACGAAGAAGAACTTTTCCAATCGGCGCAGACATTGCAGCGATATTATGAAAATGATATATCACCATAATTTCCTTTATAAATTGTATCCTTAGTGAAATCTCTGCGAAATGAAATTGCTCCGTTGAAAGATGTCAGAGAATTTGCCGAACTTTTACTTATATGAAACAATAGTCTATCATCTAGTTTTGGAAAAATTGTTACAGACCTTTTTTTATTTTTGACAGTTGCTTCGGCAGAAAGGTAATTTTCAAAACTTAAGGTAATAAACCTACGGAATAACTCCTCAGGAAATTCTCAATAATTTGTCAATTCTTTCAATAGGAGCTGAAGAATCGGCTGCTATGACTAAGGAATTATTAATAAGAGACTCTGCCGAGGCTAAGTCAAGGAAGAAGAAATTTCTGTTATTAATTTCTTGTTCCTACGTTTCACAATTTCTTATTTTGAGTGTTATTAAATTTTAATTAGATTTTTTGTTCGGTTTGATGAATATAAGTACTTATTTTATTATTCTATATTTTGATATTTTTTTTTACAAACGCCTATTAGGAGGGCCCGCGGGAATACTTCGGGAGGGAAGGGGGAGGGGGGAGGGGGAGCAGAATCCATTAATACGCCACTGCTTTGAATATTTGAATTATGCGCATAGGAACATGTTGAATCATTGGTGAATAACACAACGCCTCTAATAATTGCAATCAACTATTATAGGAAATAAACAACAAAAATATTTTTTATGTTGATTTTACTGCAGGTATTACATATCAACACGGTATTTAAACAAATTAATTATTACAGAAAATAAAAGTCAAAAGTTTTTAATGTTGCTCTTACATGTTAATACGGTATTGAAAATTATTTTAATTTAATTAACAATAAGTCTGAAAAACATCACGATAGGGAATGGACGCAGTTAAAACAACAACAACAACAAAAAACAGAAGCACAATATGGCTACAGATCCTTCCCAAAAACAACAGATACATTCAACAGAATGAAATTTAATGGCCTTCGATTTAACGCATGAAATTTCGAACAAAGTCTTACACGTGCAGCACATGACATGAAAATCCCCTTTCACGGAGACAATAGCGCATGACGAATATATACACGACAAAACAACGTTTTCGATTCCCTTCGTTTCTTTGAGAAACTCGACGCGGCGTCGCTTTCAAAAAAAAAAGAACGAGGAGAAAAAATCAACACGTAAGGAAAAAAATTGAAAGAAGCGTTGCGACTTTTACCAAAAGACGCATACCTAAGGCGAGCAGTCTTGCCCATGTTTCAAAAAAAAAAATAGAGTAGAAAAAGAGAGCGGGTTTCAAAGTCAGATCGTGCATGGTTTCTCTTCCTTCAAAAGATAAGTGCCCGAAGAATAAATGTCTCAAGTTAACTCATGACGTCGTATAATGGATCCTTTTTGGAAAATTCCGAGCGTATAACTTACCTACCTTTCGAAAATTTTCTCGATAGTTTTCATGGAGGTAGGGTTTCGTGGCCCTTTCCCTATTTTTTTAAATTTCGGAGAGAGCATCGAAAAGATATTGTTTTGTTTGTCAAAATTTGAAGAGGGATTATCAGAGTAGGTGTTAGGTAGAGGCGGTAAAGCACTTTCGTCAATCGAAATGGAATATTCCCATACTGATATAAAAGAGAGAAAAACGCATAATAAATTCATAGAAAGAGATGGACGCCGTAAGTGTAGAATTTCAACGCGGAGAACGGTAAGCGAAACGTTTTTTTTTCGACAAATGGAATGCAAAACTTCACTCGAATCCATTCCTAAACTCGAGCAAGATGTTTCGAACGGTGAACAGGTGGAAGATCAATTTACGACAAAGGAGTATGTTCTACACCAAGACGTTTCGAGCTGAGATGCAAATTTGTAAGTCGAGAAAATAAAGAGGAATTTTATCCGTGAACAGAACTGAACGATCCGTAAGTTACACTTAAATCGGAGAGAGCTTTTCGTCGTTTTGCACCGGAATCATAAATGTACATGCAATGGGAAGTCTCTGCGATATGTCCTAATTAAACCTACTCTTGCCGAATATTATAAAAGGTATGCAAAGATAGGGATAATTCGAGTTCTCAAAGTTACCTGATATATAGACATAAATTAGAGCTTGTTAAACCTCGCAACGCCCAAAGAAGATGGATATCTTTATAAACTCGGAAATTTCCCTCAAAAAGTAGAATTCGATCGGAGAAAATTGCGAAATCGCATCTTGGATCCGATTGTTTAAAAGTTCACAAATGTCGCTCGAATACTTCTGCATTTTATTTCCTTAACGTCATTAGTTTTTTTTTCGTCTCAAATCAGTACCAGTGACATTGTTTCCTTAAATAAGCAACATAAACCACTGGGGGAAATGTTTGAACGAATGGGAGTAAGCACATTCGTGGATAGAAATTGGAGATACAAACTAATAATAATAATAATGATAGTAATTTACTATTATTATGCATTTTTATGTTACATATTAAGTTTCAATGCATCGATGGATAATTTTGTCCACAGGTGCAACAAAAACATCAGGGCATAAATGAAGGTACCTTTTTTATGTGCGTTCAGTAGCCGCATCGAGGAAATTGTTCGCGAATCGGTGCGAAAGTCGTAAAATAAGTTAATCAGTAAGAAGGTTGTAAAATAATGAATTAATTGGTCACTTTAGTGCCCCTTTCTCTTATGTCACCACCAGAGTTCAGAAGCACACACCGTTGCATTCAGTGCCTCATTCTCTTTAGAACAATCACAGTACGTCTTTGATAAAAGAGTCTCTTCTAGTTTTATTAGAGCTTTTTTTATAAAAAAGAGCTTACGTATTCGGTTCATCCGTCTGTCTGACCTTGTACAAAATAATTCGAAAATTACGTAAACTACAAACACCAAATTACCTGGATATATAATTCTACATTCGAAGTAGAAAACATTTGGGGTCCCTCTGTCTGTCCGTCTGACTTTTAATAGGATATTAGAAAACCCCTTACGAACTATCAATACGAGCCCATTATGTCTTTCGTATTGTCGGCCGTATTCACAGCAAGGAATGTAAATAAGTATGCTCTTCAACGAAAGTAAGTGATATTACGCAGTTCTAAAATTTTATTCCATGAAATATTTCGTCGTTTTTGTTTAATGCCAATTGTTTTTGAAGAAATGTTTACATGCAATAATGCTTAACATTGTAATTGTAAAATACATTGCTGTGAGATAAGTTAAGTAATTTTTCGAAACAAAAGTGAAATCACATAGGTTTGAAAATGCATGTACATAATTAATGTATTGAATTTTATTAAAGATGCAAAATTTTCAAGATAGGTTGGTCTGCGGGGGAATTCTATTGCGAATTGCACGTGGCTTTCGGTTGCAGGTGTGTCTGGGTGATTTCTTCCCAACGTTTCGCACTCGTTGTAGAATATGTACATCCTAATGGTGAAGTTACACAGCTGCAACGACACACGCACGCACAATTCGCAACCACGACGCTGTGAAAACCTTCGCTCGAAGTCATCCTTTCTCTGATTATTGTCCCTCGTTGCAATTACCATTCAAATATCGACGGGATTATCATTTTTACTTTCTCCACATGTAGTATAGGGAAAGTACTGTTTTCGCGAAAAAAATCGATTTGGAGATTTCAAAGGAAATACACTTTTTGAGCTACTCTAGAGTACGTTTGATTATTTTCGCGATTATGTCCGCGTAGGAAAGTATGCACTTCAGATTTTTATTAACAAATGAAGATCTGAAGGGGTTTTGGTTAAAACTGCTTAACCGGAAGTGGTTTATTCTAGCAGTTTTATATTTTTTTTACAAATATCTCATTTAAAACTCAATTTACGTAAATATATATTGTTATAAAAGTTGTAGACAACGTAATTTTCTACAAGTTTTGTTTGAAACATGTTTTCGTAAAACCGAAATTTCAAGAGATATTTTGATTTTTCTTCTAAATGTATTCTAAATACGTCGCTAAGTTATACCATTGTTTCCGTTGTTATGATAAAATTTTCTAACTTTTGATAGTGTTGCTTACGCTGCCAAAGGTAATTTTAATTGTGCATCGATATTTCGTCTTCCTTATAAACAGCTAACAATTTTGTTTACTTCTTGTTTTTTCTATGTGAAAATTATTGTTTAATAATTAGTCTCAAGTTTAATTGCCAATAATTATATAATCATATTCATTACTCCGTATGGAGAAAGTCAAGTACTGGGCACATCAGATTTTTAAAAAATGTTATGCTAAGTGTAATGAATTTACAGGTATAATTTTTTACGTAGATGTAACGCTTCGACATGAAAAAGGCGTATCTTCTGTAAAAGATCTGCTATATCTATGACTTCTAAAATCCTGTATTTTTATTTTACGGCTAAATTTACAATGTTTATATTTTTAGCGATTTTTTACTTTCTCCATACGTTGTAATGGGAAAGTATCGTGATCACGAAAAAAATCGACTTCGAGATTTAAAGTCATGTGTTGGACATATCAGATTTTTTTTGAAGACGGAATTCAAATCTCTTTAGATTTAATGTACACTTTTACATTTTATCGGAAAAAATCTGATGTGGCCAACACATGATTTTCTCCATATTTGGGTTATAGATATTTAAATTATTATGAATAGCATTATGAGGCAATATTATCATTTCGTATCGCAAAAGAATACAGTCGTCCTTATTGCCGTAAATTAGGTATATTTTGAATATGTTTACAGAATTCACCGCTACATGGTGGTGGCGCTGTATACTGGAAATTAAGAAAAAGGAAAATATCTCCGAAATGGATGGTTCTATGAAAATTTGTTTCAAACAAAACTTGGAAGAAATATTATTCTCTGCAACTTTGATCCTCAAGAAGATTACCAATAACTACGTTTTTAAGGAGATATTTGACGGAAACCGAAAGAACCGATTATTTATAAATAATTCCTAAACAATAACTGCTATGGAAAATTGTTTCAAATCAAAGTTGTAGGAGATTACATTCTCTATAACCTTTGTATAGAACTGTATATACAATAATGATGTTTTAACGGAGAAATATCGCAAAAACCGAATCGGGTTTCGAATAAACCTCGACTTCCGTTTAACCGGTATTGTTAAAAAACTAATCAGTTCTTTGTGCTCGTGCTAAAGTGTTATATATGAAGTTTGGTAAGGATATGGCAATTATTTTTTGAGTTAGAGCGCCCACAATCACATACACACAGACACAGACATCATTCCGAAAATAGTCTAAACGTGTTCCAGAGACTTCAAAACGTGTATTTCCGTTGAAATCTCGAAGTCAGTTTTTTTCGTGATAGCAATACTTTCCCATTACTACGTATGGAGAAAGTAAAATGTGGGAGTTTTTCTAGGTCTCAAAAATCGACTGCCGTGGCAACGAGCTCATTCTTTTTATATGGGTAAACTTTTAAAGGGAATCAGAGGGCTATATTATTTTGCCATTAATATTAAACTACGTCCAATGGAAGAAATTTATTTTCTGTAAAAAAAATCGCCTTATAATATCTGCTTTCGCGGTACTATCCTAACGTGTTATTAATATGTATAGCGAAAGACGACGTTAAAAAACCTCACTGTAGTTTGCTTCAGATTCTTGAACTTTTACGCAAACACGTAAGGTAGACCAGGTTATGAGAGATGTTTGGAAGTTTTTTTTCTTTTCATAAAACTACGCGCGAAATTAATGTCCACGAGTATCTCTGAAAATTATACCGGAAACATTAATCACCAACATATCGAAACATTTATTAAGGTCAATAATGTCTTATTCGGAGGAGTTATTTTTTTGTCTCCCGAAGCGTGTATTTCGCGACAAAGCGCCCACCGTAATCAAAAACTAGTTAGCACACCGTAGGCCACAGTCGTGATTAAACATATTCGCAGTTCTCCCTTAAAAAAAATAAACGTCCCCAAACGGAAACAATACCCTTGCCCTTGGGGGGGTGAACGGGATAAAAAAAAATACGTCAGTATCCTCATTCTCCGTAAGACAAAGGGTTTTAGGATGTTTAAAGACAAAAAAAAAGGTTGAGAGGAGGACACCTTTTTGCTTCTGACCTTCCGGTGAAAGTTCGTAGTTAAAGTGGAAAGGGGCAAAAAGAGTAAAGGGGATTAAGAAAAATGACTATGTGAGTTTCGCAGTAATCCAATTCATTCTTCTAAAATATCATGTGGGCTTAGGAAAATTAATGTCCTGAAGCACACACGAACACACTTATGCCGTAAAGATTTGCAAGACATATAATTTCTCAAACTTCATCGTATCTGTCAAATTTCGCGGGTTAATCCGCTTCTTTTTTTTACTTTGTCGTTAACAAATGGTTCAAGAAAGAATTATCGGGCTTAACCTTGCGCCAGAAATCAAATTGACAAACTATGCTCGTCTGAGAATCGCAACAAATTTTTGGGGGGAATACCATTCGTGCATGTCGACTACAAAGCGGATGTCATCGTTGGCGATTATCTATAATTTGTTATTTATCATCACTGATGAGGGGCGCATTTTATCCTAAATGCGCAAATGGTTTTCACAACAATTTATGGAAAAATTTTATAGAATAATATGGGAATTATCAGACCCTATTGGGGAAAACCTGCAGCAAAGCAAACCTATAGAGTGTCCAAGAACGGAGGGGGCTGTCACCCCCACCGCTCCCCCTCCTCCCCTTGGATACGCCACTTGTAGGGAGTGAACATGGCATTTCTACGGAGCGTGGAGGTTAGTGAAACAGATTTAATTGGATCGAACTTCAGCAATTCAAATTTTCCAGGTTCGGTGTCCAGTGCACTTCCATGCGACCAAACTCTTCTATCACTTGATGTAATCGTTCCGAAATGCTGATCGAAGCTTGTCTCACAATGTCAAAAATTCTCGTTTTCTCGTGTGGGAGCTTGCCTATGTATCAGTCAGAATCATAGCTAAATGTCAACTCTTGCTATCTCCAATTTTAGATGGACTTCTACTAAAAATAAGTAGCGTCTAAGGATATATTTAAAAAATTTCGCACTTTTGTTAAACGGTCTAAGTCTTAATCGTTATCTATAACGTGATTTAACGTGGAAATTATTTTTCGATTGATAATATGTGGTTCCTCATTAGGGCAAAAATTGTAAGTTATTTTATTTTTCACAAATTTCCTGTCGTGGGAAAATCTGTTTGAATAAATCATAAAAAAAATTAACGGCCTAAGAATTTGACTCTTAACACCTCAAATTCAATAACACCTGAGACGAAAATCTTTCGCGTTATCAAAAGAAATGCATCCAATTGTATTGGTAAACAAGGCTAAAATGAGATATTGATTATATCGGTGTCGAGAAAGAGACTTTCCTATTGAATTTAAAATATGTATCTCGAGTTCATATATTAATCTAATGATAGGTTATAGAACAAAGGTCGGCAACATTTTCTATAAGGTGGGCCACATTCCTTGTTGTGGATGCTTCGGAGGGCCGCATTGGAAATCACGAGAGCTTCGGAGGTCCGTATGAAGTTACCTGGAGATTTTGTGGTCTCATATTAGTGAAAATCATTTCTAATTTGTTTATTAGCGTTGAAACTCCGCCAGAAAAGGTTTTGAGACCATAATTTCACTGAATAAAATATGGAATTGGCCGTGTTAAATTATACCGATAACTTTTTCATCATGGCTTCGCGGGCCGCACAAAGCGATCTCGGGAGCCGCATGAGACCCGCGGGCCCTAGGTTGCCGACCCCTATTATAGAATATCAAGAAACAGAGACATTTTCTTTTAAGAGTGAAAGAGTACAAACTATTTACTTTATACAGAAAAAAGCGCAGCCATTGGGACCCTGACCGTAAAAAAAATCAAATTATTTCGAAAAGTTTTGATTTTTTTAACGTATGAAGTTTAACCCACTTTAAATCTTCCCTTTAAGTCAATATCCTTGAGATGTTTACACTCCTTGTGGCGATGGTTACGGGATCGGCAAAACAATACCAACTGAACGATATCGAACGACGGAAAAAAATCTCTCTCTTTCTCTCACTCTCCCTCTCTCTCTCTTTTCGAGAGATTCTAGAGGATTCGAAAGAAATTCGAACGTAGATTCGCCTATCGAAACGCCCACTCAGAGAAAATTGTTTATTTTTACAAGAGGAAAGGTAAACAATATACTGGCGGCGTTACCCGGGCGACGATCCCGTACGTGATTGAGGCGGTACTCCAGCTCCGACGATTGAGTCGAAAGCATGGCAGAAAAAAATAAGAGGACGGAACCGTATAGAGGAGGAGGATGGAGTAGGTACCGGCGTGATTCTCGGGAGATTGGCCGACGTACGGGATTAAGAGTAGGAGAATGAGAAAACGGAGAGATAGGAGGGCGGTCAGTTGAAGATTTTGTGAGAGATGAAAAGGACGAGAAAGAGATGAGGGGCGGGAGGGAAAGGCAGATGACGGCGTAGAATATTACGACTCGGATAAGGGATAGGGTGGGTTGGACGAAGTGAAGCTATCGACGTTCGGGTACATCCCTAGAATCGACGAGGAAGTATAGAGTACGTTAGGATTTTTCGGCGAGATTAAAAAGGTTAAAAAATTGCGTTTAATATTCGGTAATATGGACGAAGCTTACTTTGGGGTGTAATTGAGTAGAGAATTGTGAAATTGAAGACTTTGTAAAATAAAAAAAATTAGCGATTTATCCCTATGACTGAATAAGTAACGTATACTGAATGAATCATAAATAAAATTTAGGCAAAGCGTAATGTAAATAAAATGATTCGGCTTACTGAGGATGGAATCGTTGATTCCGAAATGCGAATTTAGGCATTTTTTTTAGAAAGGAAGTATGTATACTCATGTGTAGTTTTTTGACTTGTGTGTATTGGTACGTGTGTGAACAAATAAGGGTCCCTGGCGTTGGAGTAATTCCCCTACGTGAGTACTTTCCTTTTTAAATAATTTTTATGGTTATTAGTAGGGTTCTCCGTTCATCATCGTAATCTAAATAAATCTATCAACCTATCGTGCACATTTAAATACAATACTGGGATAGCGTTAACCTTAGTATCTTAAAATAAGACTTTTAACTGCTCCTAAATTCTATTACATTAAGCTCGCGCGGGAATTTGAGTGTTTTAATTTTGTTGACCTATACCATTGCCGTCATTTTTATAACACTCAGACACCTACTTGCTGTATTTACAGTATAGTCTTAATCAGTGGGATTCATCGATCTTTTTAGGTGCTTTTCGCTTCCAGCATGAGAGCCTATTAGCTTCGATCTGTCCGTTCCATTGATCGTTCTCGGCTTCTACCAAACAGATTATTATTAAATTTGATATTAAGGATTTACAGTCAAAGACAATAAGAAAGTCACGTAAATGAATCACGTAAGCAAATCTGGGGTATCACTTTGCTAGTGACAAAAAGTGAACTTTCCGTCATATATCGTAAAGTGTTGGTTATAAAGAAATAGTTTTCAAATAAAACTTGTATAACTAGTAAAGTAGAGTATTTCCTTCTCCATACTTTTCTATCGTAGAAGAAGCCGTTATCAAGAAAATGAAACAAGAAAGTATTAATTGGAGTTGAACTTTGAAAATTTACACGAGTTATCTAAGGTATCATATAAACCAGAGGGACTAAAAAACATAACTTTTTCGGTCACGACAGAGTTTTTAAGTACCCCAGAAATTTTCTAAACAATCGTAGCCTCGAGATATTATATTTTATGGCACGTTCCGTCACTTACTTCAAAGAAACTGCGCGGTTGGTTTATTATGAACGTGCATGAAGATAGTAATTTTGCAGATATAAGGTTCTTAAAAACCCTTTCCTAATTTTCTACTCCGATTTATTCTTTTTATCGGTTTTTATAAATCTGCTAATATACTCAGTCAATTTGTCCGGCTGACCACCCGTCCGTCCGTCCGGTGAACTACTTCCACACCCTTCAAGTTAGAGCAACCACATGTTGAAGGATTGTTTATGGATATAGGTTCTTTCCGCGATTTAAATTTGGAGACTTTATGGGGAACCTAATGGGTGTTGTGAGGGGGGGAGGGGAATGTACAATAAAACATTAAGTTACTGAACTAATTTTAAACCATTCAAAATTAGAGCATATTTTTATGATAGTTTTGGCTGGTGCCAATCATATGAACCCTATTGATCTTGAGGTCCTTCCGTCTGTCCGTTTCCCTTTTAGCAGGATTTTAATAAGAACCCTTATCAACTATCTATAAGGGTCCGTTACTATTAAAAACCTATAATTTTTTATCAAAAAACCGCCTTTAACATCTGATTCACCATTTCTTTATTTGATTGTTTTTTAAATTAATACGGTATCCTTTGAGCCGCGAAACTTCTTATCTTGGAGATCACTCATTTCGGTTCATTTCAAGCGAGGTATAATTTTATATCAACAGATGGCGGGGACTCTTAGGGTGAAAAAGAACCTGAATCGTCAAGCTCCGATAAAATAATAGGATTAAGGTTAGATCTTATCCATAGCCAGGAAGATGAGAGACTGCGTTTAGGCACATTAGGGTGGCTGGAAAGGATCAGGCGGTTTACGTTAACGTCAGATAGGATGAATCAGGAGTGAGGGGAGATAAAGATTAGTGTTGTCTGGATTGCGTACGGGTTGCTGTCAATTTAGGACGGAATGCGTCAGGTCGAATAAACGCCGAGTGATGCCAGGGCGGATCTGAATAAGGGTGAGAAGAGGTGTGAGAATGATTGAATTTGTGTGGTGATCGAGAAAGTAGACTTATCTTGGGGATAACTGCACGTGTAACGAAAAATTGTATTATGACTGATAACAATCGATGGTTTACACAGACCAACTTCTATATGCTGAAGAATAACGTTTAAGTGAGATATAAGAAACCGTTCGTCGTTGTTACATCTTTACTCCGCAAGTCTCTGAAATCATATGGCTATATGCATAAAGTGACCAGACGTACTGATTTAATCAGTACAGTACTGATTTTAGAGATTGTGTACTGATTTCAAATATGTACTGAATTTTAAAGTTGTACTGATTGTAAAAGAAGAAAAAATCTATAATTATTTAGTTCATTTACTGTGGGATTGACGGTTGAGGTGACTCGGGTGCGATGTTGCCACGATCACGAGAATAAAATACGTGAGATCGACTGTAGGACCGAGCGATATCGGAGCTCGTTTTTCCCAAGGACAATACGGGATCATAACAGGAGAGTGATTCCCACGAGAGACGTTATTAGGTAGGTTTTGGTGTGCTGCACCCCCTGCCACCCACCAGTCTGGTGATTTGCAGGGTATCATGTAGATGTAGATGTGTAAAGAGGACTTGCGGCAACGCTGAGTAGTTCCCCCTAGCAAACATTACCTGCCCTCCACCTATGATTGGCTGTGAGGGAGGGGAGTTTTTCAGTCTTTCCTTCCAAACCCCCACCCCTTCTCTACAACTAATTGTAAGTCTCAATTCCAAAGTAATGTCGTCCAGACAATAGTAATTATGGTTGTGTATGTCATGTGAGTAGTATAATATTTTAATGCTGTTTAGTAAAGTAACATTATTCTCAGAATAGATTATTAATATTCTTATTTAATTATATTTAAAGATCCTGCCATAAATAGAAGAAAAAACATTTTCTGATCGACTTCAGCAAGAGTATCCGATATATATATATATATATATATATATATAACAATAGTATTATATACCTATGTATACTGTATAAAATTTCAATAAATAAAGTATTATATTGAAATGTAGTCATGGATATAAGAAATAAAAAAATATACTGATTTTGCATCTAGAAAATCTGGTCACTTTAAATATGCATCGTTGAACCACACAACAATGAAACTCCACATTTATTTATTTCTTAACAGTCTGTTGAATGGGAAATGAGGAAACAGGTGAAAAAAATCTCCCATGACCGGGAATCGAACCCGGGTCTTCCACTTGCCGGGCGAATATTCTAACACTGAACTACCGTGGCAGACTAATTCTCCCTAGGGGTTTTCTTTGATGTATCTCCTTGAGGACATCTGTTGGGGTTGATTGATACTAGCATAGCTAGCTTGGTCCCAACCTAAGAAAATATTTCCCTTCTGAAACAGGAGAATAAGTCTGCCGCGGTAGTTCAGTGGTAGAATATCCGTCCGGCAAGTGGAAGACTCGGGTTCGATTCCCGGTAATTGCAGATTTTTTCACCTGTTTCCTCATTTCCCATCATAACAGCCTGTCGCATAAGGATCTTCGGATCATCCTTCCTATCAGTCTGTTGAATATTTTCCTCGAGAACGTGTTTCACGTAAATTTCAAATGGAGAACAAAGTAATATCTGGGGATTTGTCATGACAATTCACATAAATAAATATCGATAAAGAAACATTTCCTAAAACTTACATTCCATTTTTATTTATTTGTGACTGACTCATAAAAATGTATCTTACGGAATGTATCAGCGTAATGAACACTAAAGTATATGATCAAGGTAAGTGCAGGATTGAAAAATCAGACACGCTAACTAGTCCTATACCTAAAGTGACCAGATTTTCTAGATGTCAAATCAGCACATTTTTTATTTTTTATATTCATGAAAGAAAACTACCAGATTTTCTAGATGTCAAATCAGTACATTTTTTAATATTTCTTATATTCATGAAAGAAAACTACATTTCAATATAATACTTCATATATATTGAAATTTTATACAGTATACATAGGTATATAACATTATTGTTATATATGTTGGATACTCTTGCTGAAGTCGATCAGAAAATTTGTTTTTTCTTCTATTTATGGCAGGGTCTTTAAATATAATTAAATAATAATATTAATAATCTATTCTGAGAATAATGTTACTTTACTGAACAGCATTAAAATATTATACTACTCACATGACATAAACAACTATAACTACTATTGTCTGGACGACATTACTTTGGAATTGAGACTTATAGTTGTAGAGAAGGGGTGGGGGTTTGGAAGGAAAGACTGAAAAACTCCCCTCCCTCACAGCCAATCATAGGTGGAGGGGAGGTAATGTTTGCTAGGTGGAACTACACAGCGTTGCCGCAAGTCCTCTTTACACATCCTGGCAACATCGCACCCGAGCCACCTCAACCGTCAATCCCACAGTAAATGAACTAAATAATTATAGATTTTTTCTTCTTTTACAATCAGTACAACTTTATAATTCAGTACAAAATTCAGTACATATTTGAAATCAGTACACAATCTCTAAAATCAGTACTGTACTGATAAAATCAGTAGGTCTGATCACTTTACCTGTACCTATCTAGTGCGACAAGGAGATTTAAGGCACTGAAGAGATTCGAACTCTGGATCTCCTGTTTACTAGACAGGCGCTTTAACCAACTTAGTCACGGCTCCAATAGTACGTAAAAACATATCTTTTGTTCAAAGAAAAAATATTAATTATTAGCCCTATGGTTAATCAATGAAATGAATGGAGGAACGTCCTAATAACCATACAAATATTTTTTTAAATGAAAATACTTTTTTTTGGTTGCTGTGTATTTGTGTGTGTGAACAGAGAAAAAGGATCCCTGGAGTTGGAGTAATTCCCTCTAAACCCGGAGTGTGTGAGATTGCGTGTTTGGTCACTGGCGTGGAACAAATTCCCCTAAGTGTGCATGTGAGTATTTTCCTTTTTAAAAAATATTTGTATGGTTATTAGGAGGTTCCTCCGTTCATCTTCATATCTTTTGTTACTCCTGGGAAACTGTTATGCCAACCTTGGCTCCAGAAAAATTAACAATATAGTTTTATTTGATATTTTTCTCAAAGGATTTTTCAAGCAAGCCTGGCTGTAAAAAACATTAAATTTAGATCATCATTTAGACAAGTGGTTCTCAACCAGAGTGGCATGACACCCCGGGGTGAGGCGACGGTTATTGAGGGGTTACGCGAATATTTGATACATTCACAGTGTATCATATTCTGGCTTATAAACATAAATAAAACCAAGAGAATTATTGCTTATTTAAATTCCAGAATTTTATGAACGGAACATTGGGCGACGAAGACAAAAAAAGGTTGAGAACCACTACTCTAGAAAAAAGAGATCATTAATATGTACATGCCATTTGTTTTAGCTATTATTTATATCAGGGGTGGGCAAACCGTGACCCGCGGGCCATATGTGGCCCTCGAGAGCATTTAACGTGGCCCGCAAAGCTTTGGTGAAAAAGCAATCTGTAAAATTTAACACAATTTTATATTACTTTTGGTAAAATTATGGCAATAAAACCTTTAGTTTTGAAAATTTAGCCTTACAATCCTCGTTTGTGCTTGTTTTTCACTATGTATGATGCCTAAGAATCTAAGCAATTTCCGATTTAAAGTCTAATCTGGCCCGCCTAAAGATTGGCATCTTTCAATGTGGTCCGCTGAAGAATTCGCAAACACTGATGCGGCTCGCCATGCAGAAAGGTTTGCCCATCCCTGATTTAGATGCACATTTTATACCCTGTCGCACTGTGCTCATTAGCCCCAGTGTGCAGTGGCGGATTAAGGTATCTGAAGGCCTCAAGCGCAAAAAATTCGGGAGGCCGACAACTGACAAAAAATTTTACAACTTAAGAATAGAAAAAAATTATGCAGCAGGAATTACAAAAATGCATAAATAGACAATTTAGTATTTATTATATAAACTTGCACACATTGAAAAATAAACAAAAAATAAATTATAACTCTGAGATGTATTTTCGAATGACGCAAGGGATGTTACATTGTAACGGATCTAACAATAAGTAAAAACACGTAAGTAGTAGATTATGCTGATTGTGAAACATTTTACTAAATAAAATGTTGAAAAAAAACGAGTTTTTACTGTTTTGAGGCACCTATGAGTGTCGAGGCCCCAGTCGAACGCCTCATGCGCCTGTGCGGTAATCCGAAACAGCCAGTGTGATAATACTTTTCCTCGCATATGATTCATGAATTCAGGAGTCAGTGGCGTAGCGTACTAGTAACGAACCGGTGCAACGAACCGTGGTCCCCAGTCAAGGATGCATTTCATGAAATAATATTTTTATTTTAATCATATTAATTTTTAACTCGTTATTTTCTGTTAATTATTTTTAACCTTTCGAATTCATAGTTCGGAGTATTCCCGAGGTCATCCATTTGTCGGGAGAGCGCTACATGTAATCGTTTTCAATTACCGCGATATTTCTTGCGGTACTCGTCAAAATAATTGAAAATAATTTGCTACCACCGTATAATGTTGAAAGTTGCATCTTATCGACGGATGTTAAGTTGATTTCTCATTGCAAGGTTGTTATTTTTCATATCTCTCTATAAAATATGTGCACTATGCGTGACGCTTCACTATCGATTTTTCAGTGCAAGGTTTTTTTCCTTCATTCATCAAAATACCCGAATATGTACCGATGTTTTTCGTTTTTACTTTGTTCTATGACTAAAACTGTGTACTATCTTAGTCTTGCTATATTTGCATGTTACACGGTCAAACACTTCAAAAAAAGGCATCCTTTTTTGAAATTTTGCGGATTTTTGTACTCTTTCCAGGTGTTGACAAGGCGACCCTCATTACTGCATCCGATTCAATTAGCCTCAACTAAGCCTTCAAATAGAAGAACGAATGGCGTTATTTGCTTAGAAATTTTGTTTAATTATCGAAATTATCGTTGTAACAACGTCAATATTTATACGTACCATACCATACATGACATGCAGAAGACAACAGGTTGACGGAGAAGGAGGTAGAGAAGCAGATGTAAAACAATAAGGAGAAAATAAAGAAAGAAAGATACACACGGAAGAAAGCAATGCCGAGAAGCGAGGTTAATTTCGCCCTAGTAAAAGGAGTAGGTGAAAACGGAATCGGAATATCGAAAACCGGATGAAATTGACGATAATGGGAAAATGTTGGTAGGGAATTGAGCAGTTTTTATCCTTAGGAATGCGGCGTAAAAAATATCATAGTGACGCGACGGTGTAAATTTTTATAACCGTCCAATATTCCGGGTAAAACTTTCGGGAAAGGAATTTATCGAATAACTCTTTGTCAAAAGAGGAATTCTCTTCGAATTACGTCGTTAATTGGAAAACGAATGTGATAGCGCAAAATGGGTTTATGAGACGGACACTTTCCGCCTACATCTGACCGATAGAACAATCCAAAGTGTACAAAATGACATTTACAAAAGAGTAAAAACTTTATATTATTTGATAAGGTGACAGTTCAAACAACAAAGGAAAATACAAAAATGTATACGATTTTCTTCGATACAGTAAAATCCCGTTACGGCGAATTTCTCAAGGAAGTGAATAGTTTTGTTATACTGAAACTTCGTGCTAACGAATATTTCTCGAAATTATTTCACGAGGTCTTTACTTGACCAAATAAGATCTACTTCACTTTTATAACATACTGTAGTAATAATGTTTACTCCATTTGTACAATTTAATTAATAATAAATAATGAAAATGTCAAAATACGAAGCTAAAAAAATAAATAAATATATACTTGCGATTATAACTTCGAATTTATATTTTATTTATAATAAATAAATCGCATACATCCGTAGCGAGTTAGAGTTTTTTAGCGGGTTATGTATTGCGAGTGCTTCCTCCGTGCAGAATCTTTTTTAAATTGACGGGTGAGAAAAAACTGAATGAAAATAAATGCGACTAAATGTAAATAATACGTGTTATGCTATATGTGGCTTCAAATCGGAGTAAAATACATTCGGAACATCCTCAAACATTCCGCTTATGCGTTCGGGTTGCCTGACTCCTAAACGAAAACAGGTAAAGACTTCGATTTTTATCCAATTGATTCGGTATTCCGTCTCGTTGTGCATGTTTTCTCGGTTTTTTTAATAACTTTTATATTAACCTCACTCGATAAATTGTAGTTTCTTATTTTTGAAGACAAAATTTCAATCCGAGTAGAATTAGCGTAAATTTATAGTTTTTATCGGAAAAAAGTGGTAATTTTTCTGGGTCCAACAATCAGCTACCTAGGCAACAGGCTTAATGCTTTCATATGAGTAAACTTTTAATGGGAATCAAGAGTCTTATATTTCTCCTTTAAAATCTTACTAGCGTAATGCCCATTGAAATATCAACGGGAGTAAAGATTCGATCGTTCCAGTTATTTATGGAGATCAAATTGGCATCAGAAACATTAATTGTATTGAAAGTCATTTCCCTCTCTCACCCTCCCTCCCTTTTTCCCCTCCCTCCCTATCTCTCTCTCTCGTATTAAAAGCAATCAAAGCACGTTTACGCCCAAAATGATTGTGTAATAGTACCGATTACTTACCTTTGATATTACTCGTGTTGCACTTCGTTGATTTGTATACGACAAGAAATGTCTTCAGCCTTGATATCGAGTTCAAATGAATATAACACCGCCTCCACAAGTAAAAGGTAACTTATGAAGGTCATTTCACCAAATTTGAAGTAACGAGTATAATAAATGTTAAAATATAAAAGTTATTTATAAAAATTTATTTTTATACCCATTACTTTTTACATCTATATTTTTTAAGCCTCCGTTTACCTTTTGCTTGAGCAGCTTTTTCCTTACTTGTTTTGAACTGTAAAGGGCCTTCTAATGACTTGGCAGTAATGGAATCTATTAAAAGAGAATATCTCTAGCTATTTTTCGACTTTGAACCCTCTTCCGAGCAATCAAAGGTTTTATATTTGCTGTCGAAATCTAAAGAGCAATCCTCTTTAATTACATTTAGGGATCCTATCATTGCTAATGTATGCGTTTCCTACACAGCTAAACTTATAGGAATTTGCAGAGTAATTATTAGTTCGCTCAAGTATAACGTGTATATAAAATAGGCAACCTCCGTTTAAATTTCCCAAACATCTCACGATGATGTTGCTATTTATGGTAATTGCAAGCCGTTTTCTTCGATCGCAATTTTCTCGCTAAATTATACGAAAAGGTTCTTCTCGTCATGTGAGCAAAGTGGGAAAAGTAATTAATCAGTATGTTTCACTAAACATATTCATTTAAATGGAAGGACAACAGACTGGTTCGTATATTCTACTTCTGTATATGTGTTGCAGAACACAAAATGTGCTGAAATCGAAACAAGATTCCTAATAAATTCACTTTTAGATAGACAATTTATTTAATTCATACAGGAATCCCCCAAGTAACATGTGGTTCAGCTCATAAAATCTTATATTCATTTTTATTCGCGTTACCACGAAGAAAAAAAAAAATCACCAAATGAAAACCTATCGTCAGCCGTGACAAACAACGTCGGTAATAAAATTAACCGTTGAACCTCGCAGACGACAAAGACGCCTAGAAGTTGATTGAGAGCAAGCGTGGGGGGGGGGAGTAGGAGGGAGGGGGGAGGGAGGAGAGGGTATGCGCAACATTTCACGTATTTCTTTTATCGGTTAATGAAAGACTGGTCTATTATGCAGAGGTGGACGCACGTGTCCCTACCATTAGGGTAATTGCAGAGCGGGTAATCATGTTTCAAAGCGGTAAACAACCACCAGATTCGAACAAGCTATTTCCGGGACGAGCAAGGCTAACTTACGAGCCTCTTTCATCTCAATTAAACCCACAAATGTAAATACGTACGTATTTCCCCTTTCGCTCCTTCCCACTCCCTCCTAAAACGAGAACATCCGCGTTATTTAATGAGTAGCAAGTATCATACGATCGTGATATTTTTGCCTAAATTTCGACTGCCGCACACATCATTTGATCTCTCTCTCTCTCTCGATGTTCAAAAACGTTACCGTCGGAATTCTGTACGAGCTCGAACCGATTAGAGGACGAGGCTATTCGCCCGAATCGCGCGGAATGGCGGGAGGGAAAGGAATAGATTAAAAGTTGCTCGGCTACACAAGAGGTTAAAAACCTGCAACTTCCACTCTAACGGTAATTGCTTTAGCTAATTAAACCCTGGATTTCGGTCCATTCAAGTGCACTCGGACGGATGACGCAAAAATATTAATTCT
Source organism: Uropetala carovei (assembly GCA_036926305.1). Taxonomy (NCBI): domain Eukaryota; kingdom Metazoa; phylum Arthropoda; class Insecta; order Odonata; family Petaluridae; genus Uropetala; species Uropetala carovei. The sequence goes on from JAXCHB010000129.1 coordinate 8,944,104, forward strand.
TTTTATTTTCTCATATACTTACGAAGTAGTATATTGAGCAAGTATTGTTATCGCGAAAAAATTCGACGTCAAGATTTTTACGGAAATATACGTTTTAGGTGTCGCTGAATCCGAAAAAGTGGTTTTCGCAATGACGTCTGCCTGTCTTTTACTGGCTCTAGAGCCTAAACGGTAGAGCGAAAATGAATGAAATAACGTACTTAGGCATTTTATCATACCGAGCAGAGTACTTTAAGAAATATGAAGCTATGAAGAAACGGTTGACATTGCTTAATAATTAAGGGAAGTTTATTCTACGCATTTTTAACAACAACTTGATTTTCTCAAAAACGGCTATAATGATTTTGATCAAATTTGGTACAGTTACTTGAGTTTACCGCTTCAATAATACTACATAGGTATAGTTCGTATTTCTCAAAAAATGAATATAAGGCTAGTTTATTCTAGAATACTCGAGCAAAAATTTGATTTTATCCAAAACGGCGTGAACGGTTTTGATCAAATTTCGTACAGTTACTTGAGTATACTTCTGCAATAATAGTAAGTATTTCATTTTTCTCAAAGAATGAATATAAGACTTGTTTATTCTTGGGCAACTTTAACAAAAATTGGATTTTCTAAATACCGGCTGATACGATTTTTATTTTCTAAAGATAACTAAACGACGCATTAATATATGAGAAAGTTTGTACAACGTATGTTGTACCGATTTTTTTGGGTGAGACAATTCGTCTCATTTTCTTTTTTGATTTTGAGAATCGAGTGGAATATTGTGCACTCTTATTAACTTTCGGATTCATTCGAGACACACGGACGACGCAGAATAATTTGGCGGTAATTCCAACAAATTATTTTTAAATTGAATTATCGGGTCAGCAACTTATGTCCACTGAATGATAGCGGTAACTTCTACACTGCTGGTTCAAGCGGTTAAAAATCAAAAATCATAAAATCTCTGTACACCTATCTTCAAATAACCATGAAAAAAAACATATTTGCATTTCTGCAACCAGAAAGCCGTCATCAGCGATAGTAGATTCTATAGCCTGGTAGCCGAAATGTGCATGTCGTTTTTTTAATAACCATAATGGCATACCAAACATAAGTAATTATTTTAACAATTTTGATTTTTAGTGCAACTTGTTTTGTTCGTTTTTAGCCACATGACAAGATCGACAATTAGCTATCAAATTATACAGTTAATGCAGACTACAAGATGGCCAAACTCACACCTATACCTAAATTCTATTTGTAACAGAGCTATCTATACTTTCGTTAACTCATTCTAGAACTCTTTTGTAATGACCAACATTCAACAAGTTTACTTAATGTTATATTAACTAAAGCGAACAAGTTTTAGTTTATACTTATGAAGTCTGAGGAATTTCATAAGTTAAAACCAAAAATTTCCTCGTGTAAAAAATTATTTTACATTCTCCTAATTTTAAATTTCTTTTAAATTATATTAGTCGCAGTAATAGTTCGAGATTCATGCGGCGCATTCTTCGGAAAATTTTAATTTTAACGAAATACCGAATCGTGACTTTCTGTCTTCAGTGAAATATGACATTGATTCACACCGAAAAAGCGAAATCATTCAGCGAATCTTTGGCGCCTTCCCTGACACCTATGGGTTGAATTGCCACTGACGACGACTTTTATGTGGCTGAAATTTGAATAATATGTTTTACAACCTAATGCAATCACATCTTAAAACTAAATTGGTCGATATCAATTTGTCACCACGGAATGTCACACTTGTAAGTGTTTCGCCAGGACTTAATTTTATTCCATCGATTCTTCCGCTGTCACGAGCGTAATGTGTAGTGAAAGGCCGCTCGTCACCCACTCTCCGTTTTTGACCCTCGACGACTGAAAGGCTTCACTCCCCCCCCCCCCTCCCCCCTCCCCTCCCCCCTCCCGCCCATCCACCTCCCCTTCTCGAAATCCTCCCATACACTTACGGGGAGCTGTCGAACGACAATCAAAAACGGACACAAAACAGTCAACAGCGCAGCTCGTGTGTGAATGTCCCACATCGAGTCGCACCTGCTTTAACTCGTCTCTACGGCGACCATTTTAGAACCTGGTCGATTACACCATGTCGTTTGATGTAGTAGGAAAAAAATTGGAACTTCATTTGGTCACCAAACATGAAAATTAATGTTTATTTAGAATTTGCGTATAAGTGTCTGTTGAATTTTCAACGAATTTTGTGAATCTAATTTAGCTGCAAATTCTAGGGCCTATGCGAGATATACAAAAACGTTTTATATATGTAGTTCACCCTGCAAGTCACCGCAATGGTGTGTGGCAGGGGGTGCAACAGCACCAAGGGAAAGCGCATAATAATGAATAGTATCACTCTACGTCGACTGATTTCTTTTCGTAACTTCTGTTCTGCTCAGCTAGTTTTAGTCTACGAAAAACTTAAAATCACTTATAAAGAATAATTTTTCACTTAGCTTCTCATAACAATTCAACAAATTTCTTTGAAAACATTTTGTTTCCAAGCGTATCGCATTGAAATATTTACTTTTACGTCTTTTGTAAGTAAGAAACCCGTGAAAAGGCAATGTGTTGTTTGTGCATGAACACTGGCTTTGCTACAACGATAATTTCGTTGCTTAAAAAAAGTACGAAGAAAATAACTCTATTCATTCGTCTATTTGAAGGCTTCATTGACATTAATTGAATCGGAGGTAACAATGATGGCTGCCTTAGCAATGCTCGGAAAGGGTACAAAACATCAATTAAATTTCGAAAGAAAAGATAAGAACATAAGCGCGTTTATAAAAATAAAACGCACTAAGAAAAAGTAGAAAGAAAAGCGACCGCAAGTAATATTTGATTTCGATAAGTCTGGAAAATACGTACATCCAATGACGCGATGTGTTTTGTGTCGCCGTAGAATGAAATAATGCCAGAGAAGCGTCAGTTGGGCGGAATTTCGTCCGTTTTGATCTTTTCCTCAAGAAAATGATTTTATTCCCTCTTTCCTATAAACTTTTTGCTGTTTCGTTCGCGATGTTTTTTGCAGCAAATAAATTTTTTCATTTTCCCGAGGTTTAAATTTTTTCGGACGAAATTCCATTTAAAAAATGCGTCTTACGATATGCATGAATTACAATGCAGAGAGGGTAATTGTAGGCAACATTGATTTAAATATTGCATACTACTTATCACATATTTTGATATGCAGTCTTATTCTCTGGTTCATTAATAGATCAACAATATTTATAATGCGAATAAATTATAAAATCAGGTAATACTTTTTTCCTAAATATAATAGGAAAGCATTCGCATACAGGGTGTTACTACTACTAAGGTGACGCATCAGTTACAAATTATGTGTTCCATGTAATAATTTCCGGCATAACTTTGTGGAACTACCTCATGATAAATAATTGAAAAAACCTTGTAATTTACACATATATTTATTTTCAGACGATCATGGTCTCGTTGTAGAGCAACAATATCAAGTGAAAAATTACAACGATTTTTCATTTCTTTATTACGAACTTGATTTTGATCCATTTTGTTAATGATTGCTTAGCTACAGGTTGCTGTTCTTGTAACTGAATTTTTATTAGTAACATAAGATAAAGTGGTGGTAAATAGACTTTTTAAAATCAATTTTTATTATTTGTTATAATTAATTTTTCGCTTCAAACAAGCTCGGGAAGGAATAGTGCATTATCGATATGCAACTTAATTATAAAGCAGAAAATTTTCGTAAGGTAGCAAGTAAAGTCTGTTTGAAATATTAAAAGCAGTATCGTGCAGTCTCTGCGATTATGATATCAGTGAAAAAGTCTGAGAAAACTGGGTTTCCTTCTGATAAAGTACGATAAAGGCAGAGTTCATTCGTTGAAAGTGAGAGGAAATCAGACGTTTCCTGACTGATCAGATAAACCCACAAGGCATTACCATGTCTACTCACAAAATTTCAAATCGATTAAATTGATGGAGAATTGAACCTGAGCATAGAGTTATCCACCAAATTGTACTAAAAATAAAATGACAACCATTGCGTTACTTTTGGAACACCCCGTATCAGCAATAATATTACTCGGGTGTAGGTATTACTTTAAAAGGACTCGTTAATTGTCACCATATGATCGCTCTTCATCCTATTTGAGATACGGTACAGTTAACTCCCGATTTATCAACATTCGATTTCCAAGCTTTCGGTCTTACGAACAAGGATTTTTACGATACAAATTTGACTTACGACCTCAAAAAGACCGCCGGAATATGAAGAAATATATGAAACAAGTTAGGAAAGTGTACAACGTATCACAAATGGGCGCGTTTCGTGCAATGGAGAATTAGAAAGAAATTATATACCTGTACGTAAGGGAAATAAGAGTTTTAAAATTCTTTTCTTCATCATAAATAATCCATTTTCTTCCTATTTAATAATATTACATGCACACGTAAGGAAATTAAACGTTTGTTTGGGAGATTGTTTATGTTAGCAACAATGAAGTAACCATGCAAGAAATTATCTAACAATAAGTTCAACTCGATATAAGACTTTCTTTTTTGATTTTCTCGATAACGGTTACTGCTACGATAAAAATGTATAGAAAAGAAAATACTCTACTTTACCAGTTCTACAATTTTTATTTGAAAAATATTTTGGTATGAGCAATACTTTACGAGATATGACGAAAATTTAATTTTTTGTCCCCAGTAAAGTGGTACCCCTGATTGGAGTACGAGATTCATTTTTGCGATTTTCTTCTTATATTTGATTGTAAGTCCATAATATCAAATTTTATGAAAATCTGTTGGGTAGAAGCCGAGAACGAACATGCGGACGGACGGACAGGCGGACGGACGGACAGGCGGACGGACGGACCGACCGACGATAATAGGCGCTCACGCTGTAAGCGAAACGCGCCTAAAAATGAAACAGCGCTAACATCAGACTTACTTGTATGCGTTTTTCATTCCTTTGCAGGACCACTCTTCTGATATGCAAAATGTGTGCTTCTTCTACATCAGCGGTCGGCAACCTACGGACCGCGGGCCGCGTGTGGCCTCCGAGAACACTTTATGCGGCCCGCGAGGCTGTGGTCATTAAAATTTGATACAGACAATTATGTATTATTTTCAGTAAAATTATGATCTCACAACTTTTCCTGGTAATATCTTAATGCTAGTGACTTATTAAAACTTGATTTTCGTTAATATGAGACAAGAGGATATCTAGGTAACTTCTGATGTAACGTTCATCCAGCCCGCTGAAGCTCACGTGACCTCCAATGCGGCCCTCCGAAGTATTCACAACTACGAAAAGTTTGCCGATCCCTGTTGTACATCACCACGCCTGCTAATCTGTCCTCTCACCGCTAAGAGCTCTATCCCACACATCCTCTTAATGCGGAAAATGACGAACCAACCAACCAACGAACAAGTTATTATTAAAATGTATTTCTTGAAATCTATTATAATTTGTACCGTTCTCCGTTTTCTTGCACGTGTATGAAGAAAAATTGATTTTCGAGCACATCCCACGATTGCATTAATAGGAAAATCTTTCCCGATTTACCAACTTTCGGTTTACGAACCACTTTTCAGGAACGAATGGTGTTCGTAAATGAGGAGTTTACCGTATCAATATCGCTAAAATATTTCGTCCTCCAAACAACAGTAATTTCGACACACTCTTCCCAATAAATCAGTTCAACAAAACCACATCATTTTCGCGTCAATTATCTCCGTTTCCGAAAATAACAAACACCCTTTGGTCCATTTTTACCGGCAGCATAATCGCAGAAACTCCCACAAGGTGGAATGGCGGTGAGGGGTCGGCAAAACGGGAGAGGAAAACCGCACGGCAAAGGTCGATTTCGTAATTAGGGACTCCAAGAACTCCGTCCGGAACGGAGTAGGGTTTCGTAGGTCCGACCCAAAGCTCTCTAGCAGAAAATCGTCTGTTTTATAGAGAGATTGGACGTCTGTCCCCGGGAACTTTGTTCGCCATATTGCTCCTGTCCTTTGGAGACAGAGAGAGATCCCGAAAACTCCGGGCATCCGATAGAGAGAGAGAAAGAGAGAGAGAAAGAGAGAGAGAGAGAGAGATATTAGCCCGCATCTCGCGACCTTCTCGCGAGAGGTCAGGAAAACGATTACATCGACTTCTGAAGGGAATTTCCGACAGAGACCCTCACCCTTTTTTTTAAAGCATTTGATGTCGTTCTTGACCTCCATTCGGTCTGCACTAAGCTGTTTATTCGAGCTCTCCACCGCCCTCACTCACTCCCTCCCCCGCGCGGCAATCTATGTCCATTACGTGACATTAGCCTACATCGATGCACGCCTTACCGATCCGGGAAGGAAAGGACCTGGTCGAATATTTTTTTTTTTTTTGGCTCGCGGAGAAAATTTAACGGAGATGAGAATGGCTTCTCCGCTGAGCGGCGATCCGTAGTATATTCGTCGGAGGGGGTGGAAGGTTAGGAATAACATTAACCGAGAAGGCTAGAGTGAGAGGTAAAAAATTGTTTGATAACGCCGTTCTGCAAAAGATTTACCTGAGAATGGATTTTTTTCGTGATAATAAATTAATTTTTTCCACCAAGAATGAAAGCCCGCGTAGAATTTTGTAATAGGTAAAGACACAAAACTAAAAACATGTTATGTGGAAATATAATTGTGTATAAGATGTTATATTTTCACATAAACTCACACCTCCAACATACTCAATTTTAAACTATTAATAATAGTATAATAATAATAATAATAGTCTATTATGCAACAAAAGCTAATGAATTTTGAGGAATAGTGTCGTTATCGGTACTTATGATTAGAAATTTCTATTATTAAGATTCATTACAAGAAGTTCTGCATGAATAAACTCATTAGGGTTATAAATTTATAGCGAACGTTAGTAAATTATATGTAATCTCATTAATTTCTCGTTGATGCGGTGGTATATATCTTTAATTCGTTTTTATATGACACTACGCTCGTTGCGATATTAATATATTCTATAACTTCTTCATTTTATTTAAGATTTGATCTAAAACACCTCAGTTTCATCGCGCTAAGTTTTTTCGTCTTTAAATAGATTGAACTAAGTTCGTTATACATTTACATAAAAAAATTGGATCCTCATTTTATGAGGCAGTCTGAAAAAGCGCGCTTTATTTACTGAGGATTATTTATAACTTAAAACTTAAAATCCTTTAGAAGTTTAGTATGACAAAGTATTTATTCAATAATTAGTTAAGAAAATTTAACTTTATATCTAAAGCCATTTGCTCAAAATCTTAATTTGAAAATTTTGAAGGCACCGCCTGCCGCCCACCGATTTCTCCAAAAATATATTTTTGGCAGCGAAATAAATGGAATTATAGATCAATACACCTTGCATATTGCAGTCGTCTATCTTTACTTGCATAAGCGCGCTCATAAAATACAAAACTCGCTTAAACGATTTTAATTATGCTAATAAATTTCATGTCCGAATGTCAACTTTCGTATTTGACACAGCCATTAACGTACGCGTACTGACATCACTTTCGCACAAATACGCGCTCACATAGATGTACACAGGGGGAATACTAAGTTGTTGCGGAAAGTTCACCTTTTGTTAACACAAAATGTTAAACCTGTCCTTCGGCTAATTATCACCCTTTAAGCTCGTGGTCAAGGGTGCCTGACCGAGCTTATATGCTTTTCCTGTGCCTTCTTCCCCGTTCTCCTTTTGATCCCGTCCTAGAACCTATGTCCTGGAGCTAGCACGGACGACGTCCTCCAACCTAAAGTGCTTTGTTCTCGTGGAACCCTCGGTGCTTTCCTACACCGCCCGTGTATGTCCTTGCTCGGTGCTCCATTTTAGGATGACTCGGACAAGGATCCTAATCCAAGCAATCTCGCCGCGCTTGCGGAGCGCAACTTTACGATTTGTCTTCATTTAGCAGACGTTTGATAGTCTTCTTTTTTCTGCTTCGAGTGCTCCGATCTCTTGAAGTGATCCGCCTCTTGATAACGATACGGACGAAGGTCGCAACTATATATAGAATCGTCAGTTTGAAAAAAATAATGCCATTCGAACGATTTCTTGCGGCCTTTATTTCTATTAAATATCTTTAATAGAATCACGTGAATCTTCGTACTAACGTCATTAATTTCGATATAAGTGTGTTCAGATCTGTCACAAATTAAAAAAATTATATTGCTCATGTTTGTGAAGATAAATCAGGCAAGAACATATTATTGTTTTTATATGCAAGAAAACTGCGGAAAATAGGAGTATATGGAGAACCAAGTTTAACCTAGAATAATCACGGACCTGTCAACGGACAGACTACCTATGATGATGATGCAAGTTATTACACTTGCAGACATTTTGTTTGCATTCGTATGCATATGTTAATGGCAGAAGTAGGTTAAAGGAGGACAATGGTAAATGCCAGTGAAGGATTTATTTAAGGGAGGGGGGAGGGGGTGCACTTGGCGCGCGACATGGACCCCATGAAGTATGAGGCCCCGAAAAATTGTTTTTATGCATAATCTCGCAATATTAAATATCTTATTTCTAAAAGTCATGAAGTAAATTTTAGTTTTTCTCTGCGATACTTAATTTATTAAAGCGGATAGTCAAACAAAGAGTTCGGTGAGGTTTCACTATATATTTAGATTGCAAGGCCCCCTATTATTTAGCGCCAGGGGCCCCAATAGTTTAGCGCCAGGGGCCTTAGAAGGTCTAAATCCGCTACTTGTAAATTCAATTAAAAAGATCCCGTAACCATATTTTAAATATAAAATGTTAATTTTAAAATCTTAAATACGTTGAAATATGCTTCAATCTCAAGCATTAAGTACATCATTTTTAATGCGTGGATTGGAATCACGTCATCCATTAAATCAAATTCTATTTTGCTTCCTATCAATCAAATCCATTCCTATAATATTCATTACGCGTATCTATGCCATCCGCGAAATTGCTCTAAAAGTTGCCTGTATTTTTCATATTATTTCCCCGTAAAAAAAAAATTAGGTTGAAAACTTCATTAAGCGACACTTGGACATCGCAGTTCAATTTGCAAAACCGCCATCGCTTTTTGTCGCATTTTTCACTCGAATGGATCTTAGGTCTAACCCAAATGGCCCTAGGAATTAAATCTTCCCTAAACTATATGGGCGGGTTTTTTAAGATGCTTATGACGACGGTTTAGTATGATGATTTCCTTAGGCGTTATAAGAAATCTTCGCTTGAGTGAGAATTATAGAGTGAACGAAACTAGTGTGCTTGAGCGCGACAGAGAACGAGAGAGAGAGAGAGAGAGAGGAGATTGCAGTGAAAAGGAGAGATAAATAATTAGATGATGAGAAAAGGAGAGAGAGAGATAGACGTAAAATAGATTTCCGAGCTTGTGCAAAACAGGGGTTGGCAACACGTGGGCCGCATGCGACCCCCGTGAGCGCGAAGCTGAGGTGAAAAAGTGGTCGACAATATTTTATTCGTATTAAATAAGACGCTTCGTACTTTTCCACAAACTTTATTATTCTTATAAATAAGAAATTTGTGGAAAAGTACGAAGTGACTTATTTAATATATATGAATAATATTGCATACTTCCAAGAAGTCACGCCCGACTCGATTAATTATGGTCGAAAAAAATTGAATGCGGACAATTTCATATATTTCCATAAAATTTTGGTTCCAAACACGTTTCGGGTTAAGTTTTAAGGCTAGTGAATTATTAGGACTAAATTTTGAGTAATAAGAAACGACAAAATCTCTAAGCGACTTCAGATGTAGAAAATCATCGAGCTCGCCGAACTTCTAATACGGCCCTCCGAAGCATTTCAAACTACGTACGAATAAAGGGGCCGCCATGCAGAAAAGGTCGCCGAACTCCGGGTGCAGAAGAAAAGTGCACCGTACAGAAAGAGTAACAGAACGTGAAACGTGAGCGAGAGACGTGTTATTAACGAAGAGAGGAAAAGGACATCGGCTCGTGCGTGCGGGCACGCGCGCGTATGTGCGTTTTTCTCTGTCGCATCGGATTTGTTCATCGAAAATAACAAGAGCGCTCGCCGAAAAGGAAAGAGAAGAAAGGTTTTTTTTTTAATGAGGATACCGAACAGATTTTACGATGAGCGACGACAGGGCTGCCAACTTGAGAGAACGAGGACGCCGAATCTGCGGTGATGGGAAATTAGAATTTTAAGGAAGATTTTTCTCTGACGTTATAAAACATAAACTTTTAGATTATTAGCCATTATGAATGATTCTTGAAATTTAGAAACTTAATCGCCATGGTTTACGTAAATTATGTAAGTTACGAAATAACTTGATTCGAATTTAGCTATCTAAACCGAATTTTTTTCTTAATTACGAATGTAAACGAAATTTAAACATTTTCAAGGTTGGAATTATTTTATGTAACAAAAAAACTGCTGAATAATTCATAAGAGCTGTTGCAAACCAACCTGCCTTACAAAAACAGCATCCAAAACACATTTTAAAAAGACACGTAACTTGTAATTTTCAAATACAGTTTTAACCAATTCGATGATTATAACTGCGTTCATTTAGAAGTCATCATTTCATTAACAAAGATTTAACCAACGATTTAATACTTTTTATATTCACGTGTCATAAATTTTTGACTTTATTTAAAGATTACCTACCTATTTAGTTTGCCCTTATTTTGATGGAAGTTTTATTGGGAGTACAACCGCTTCCATAGTATAAGATATTTGAAGATGGGCTTTTATTCATTATACGTCAATTAATTAAATAGGATTCTAAGCTTTTAATTATAATCAATAGTACTTAAAACTGTATTTAATAACGACATTTTTCTGGAGATATGATATAAAAATATACTATATAAAATATTATCTCTCTGCATTTTGAGGTCGATTCATAACAACAATTTCGAGTCGTGTGGAAATGTTACTCGCAAAATCAATTCTAAAAATGAATTATAGAGCTTACCTTGCAGCCGCGGTTTACAAACTGGATGCTTCTGCGACCTCTTTTACGGTATCTGACGACCTTATCCCGACACACGGATCTAACGACAAACGTAAATGTTATATTAATTACAAAATATTATAAGTATATCTTTTAACTTACAGAAATCAATCCTATTTTAAACATATATAAATATTCTTCTAAAAATAAAACGATAATATAATATCTTCGCGAGCCTCTGAAAACCATTCGCGATCTACGGTTTCGGAAACACTAATTCACGTTTAAGAGAAAGCACTTGAAAAAGGTACTTATCTCAGGTATCTCCAAAAGCAACAACAAGTTTATGAAAAACCAGATGCTCATTTCGGCTGAAAAGTAGCCGTCTTCAATAAAATTCACCGAGAATAGATTCTATCAGTGAATAAAAACTGCATTTGTAACCGAAATGGGCATCTGTATTTTCATAATCCTGTTTCTATATACATATTGCAGTTACCTTAGTCAAGTATTTTTTTAAGTAGTAGGTTCTTGAATTTTTTCAGCCATACGGCGAGCATGAAAATTCTCTTTTGAAACCATTCACGTAATGGATGCCACTATTAAATGTTTGCTGCCAGGAAACGTTTTTCAAACATAGACACACATTTCGACATCCTCAGAAGACGGACAAACGACTTTTTTAAGGGCGAAATTGAGACTATATATTTACTTCTTATATTTAACCCTACGTTAACAATTACAAAGGAAAATTAAAAAGGCAGTAGTTATACACACACACACACATATATATATATATATATATACACACACATACATACATACATACACATATACATATATATACATATATATACACACACACTCCTATAGGAGTATATGGAGAACCAAGTTTAACCATGAATAATCACTGACCTGTCAACGGACAGACTACCTATGAGGATACACACACACACACACACACACACACACACACACACACACACACACACACACACACACACACACTACATACATACACACAGTAGCAGAAAAGAAGCCGAGAGTAAACAAAAAGAAACACAAGCAATATATCCAATTACAAATTCGGAAAACTTCTTAGAAAGACAAAGTATTTGTGGTAAAAAGCATAAATAAAATACATGACATCCAAACAGACAAACGAATTTATTAAGTGCGAAACTGAGACTGTAAAGTCCATTCTTTCATTTAACCCTTTGATCAGGCTCGATATAGTATACTAATTAATTAAAAAATTCCACATGCACATTGGTTACAAAGTTGGTTAGTAGAACGTAAAGAATTACCATGTAATGATTCAATTCGCACAGGTTATAACCACAACAATCGATCGGTGGATCAACTGCGGTGACTTCAACATCGTAACCCGGTTTACTCAATCATTTAAAGGCAAAACTTGTCATCAGCATTAAATCCAAATTCATCCGTCCTAGCTCCATTAAAAAAATTGATGTGGCCAACACATGACTTTGGGTTATAGGTATTTAAATTATTATGCATAGCATTATAAGGCAAAATTATTATTTCCTATCGTAAAAGAATACAATCGTCCTTATTGCCGTAAATGATATTTTGAATATGTTTACAGAATTCACCGCTACATAGTGGTGGCGCTGTAAACTGGAAAAGGTTAAATATCTCCGAAATGGATGGTTCTACGAAAATTTGTTTCAAACAAAACTTGGAATAAATATTATTCTCTACAACTTTGGTCCTCACCAAGATGACCAATTACGACGTCTTTAAGGAGATATTTTACGGAAACCGAAAAAACCGATTATTTATAAATAATTCCTAGACAATAACTGCTATGGAAAATTGTTTCAAATGAAAGTTGTAGGAAATTTGGTAATGATATGGTAAGTAATTTTCGAGTTAGAGCGCCCACAATCACATACACACACAGACATCATTCCGAAAATAGTCTAAACGTGTTTTAGGGACCTCAAAACATGTATTTCCGTTGAAATCTCGAAGCCGATTTTTTCATGAAACAATTCTTTCTATATACAACGTATATGGAGAAAGTAAAATTAGCCATGCCCACAACTAAATGGCCCATTTTAACCGCGGAGTTTTCTGCGAGACACACACGGGGGGGGGGGGGTGAGGAGGAGGGGGGGCGCCGATAACCGACCTAAATATCCATAAATTACGCACTCGTTGCATTCCGAAACGTTATGGAGGTATTCGGTCCCGTCGATGTCATCAAGCTTAGGGATCGCATAAACCCGTTTATAAGACACTGATCCTAATTAAATCCGGTATACCGCGAATGGATTCTCTCCGTCCCAAAGTTTTACGTCGTTTGACGTTGTCATAGAGAGAGAGAGAGAGAGAGAGAGAGAGAGAGAGAGAGAGAGAGAGAGAGAGAGATGGAGGCCTCTATGGGCTCCTCTCTCAGCGAAAAGGTCGCGACATCAATCTGCATATTGCACACAGTTTCGAGATTCGCTCCAAAGTTCCCGTGTTTTTCTCCGCGCCTCTCTGAGGTTTATGTCTCTAACGGATGCGCGCCATGCATATTCAACTACGTTAGGTAAGTAGGATGAAGAGAAGGGGGGGGAGGGGGGTAGTAAAGGGCGCCCAAGTAAATAAAGGCAAACATATTTCACGAGTCTTCGCGTAGCGTTTTTCCGAGCGCTTTAAAAACGAGAAACGTGATGACTTTAACGTGCTTTCCTTAATCCCATATACGGCAAACGTGCGAGATAAGTGACGAAATGGCGTTTTTATCTCCGCGTTATCTCCGCGGCAGAATTTCTACGGGGATATTTTTAAAGGTGGATTTATCCGATTTTATATATGAAAATCCTGTATGGATTTATAAAATCGAATGTAACAAAGGGGTTGGGTTCAGATATTTTTTTTTTTTTTGCGCCCCGGGGCAAGGTTTGAAAATTACGCCCCCCACCCCTCCTTCTAATGGAAGTATCCACCACGGTCTCGATTTACGCGGTAATTAGGCAGCGTAATTAGAATTCGCGTAAGTAGAATTCGAGCAAGTCAAGGCAAATTTTTCCTTACAGACTCCAAATAATTACTTATTGAACATGGAAAATAAATTTTAATAGTTGTAGTAGTTTGCCGGCCGCGTTAGACTGGTAGGTAGTGTGTCTGCATTTTAACCCAAAGGTCGCGGACTCGAATCCCGCTTTGGACATGGATATTGTGATTCGTCGTGGGGTTTTTTCTCCTACCTTTGGATTTGCGGATAAAGCACCATTAAAAAAATAAACATGTTATTTATATATATATATATATATATGTATATATATATATATATATATATATATATATATATATATATATATATATATATATATATATGTATATATATATATATATATATATATATATATATATATATATATATATGTATATATATATGTATATATATATGTATATATATATGTATATATATCCTGACGAAGGGATCATCCCGAAAGCTACAATAACTTCTACACGTCTCTCTCCAACACCCCAGGGGTTCTCCTTCCGGTAAGTGCTCACTGGGTTTCCTTCAACACCTAGTTGCCCAAAATACCTTCATTTGCCTTAATCTCTCCCTCAACTATATATATAACACCTAGTTACCCTATATATATATATATAGTGGAACTTCTACAAGCCGAAACTCAAGGGAAACAAAAATATATTCGACTTATAGAAAATTCTAGTTAGAGAATTTCGACTTATAGAAATTTGACTGCATGCGTTTGTGTAAGAAATCCAAAAATATGTTTAAAGAAGCATATTTAGCTGTTGAGTGACACAGTAGAGCATTGGTGTTCAGTTAAGGTCAATAATAGTAATTTGAAATAAAACATTTTTGTAAACGTGATAAGGGCCTTTATTAGCTTTGTGATTTCGCAATTCATATTTATTGTCCATTTTTATTTTTAATTATCAATCGGTAACAAAATCGCGGTAATATTCCTCATTAATTAGTTAGAGGCGTAAGTCGAATTTGATGAGGCCCGATTACGTATAAGGAAAAAAAGGCCGCGCAAGTCGAGACCGTAGTGTACAGTGAACAATAATTTTACCTCTCAAAATATAAATTTATTAACAGTATAGGAATAAAATAAAATATACTGTATCATATAAAGCGTTACATTTGAAAGTTCAAATTGTCAATCGCTCGCCTAGCCCTTTTTTCAGTCTTTGCTATACCGGTTATATTCCCAGAAAAGCACCCTTTTACGCTCGCTTTTTCTCAGGGTCCCTTTTAATTAAAAACTCCCCGACTTTTTAATCTCCTTAATGACACCGAATGGACCTTTTATAACTGAACTTTACCGCCAGGAGTGAATTCATAGTCACCATAGAAACTTCCACGCAATATTTTTGTTTTCCCGAGTCGAGTTTTATTCTCCGAAGTGGCGTGCGAAAATTATTCGCCGTATCCGAATGTAAAATATGCAAACGGCCATTTTTCTTCGGCAGTTTGAGAGGAGAATTTTCGCTCTCTAATGTATACGTGCCGCGAAAGTTTTAAAACGTAAATAAGAGAAAAATAGTACATCTGGCTCGCCACTCAGTTCGGCTGAGTAATAAAACTTGAGAGATGCTTTTTTTTTTATATAATAGACCCAATTCCTAATGGACTCGGTGGATGTCTGATGAAAAAGCAGGAAGGAAAAATTGAAATTGGCTTCAAATCGTGAAATCGTCTCCCGAGAAAATAATTTTTTATAAAAATGCTGCAAATGAATAACGAAATCATGGGATAGGGTATAGGGATAGCGTATAGGGAATGGGCACAGGTCGGAAAAGGTGGCACGCGAGGTGTTTTTGAATGGCACGCGAAAGAATAAATGATAAAGATGATAATAATTTTTTAAATATATTTATTACAATTATGTAGTACAGTCAAAGATTTTTGGAAATTTAACGAACTTTTATAGTAAGAGAAATTATTCACCTCTAAAGACTCCTTATTCTTTAAGACTGTTCTCACATAATTCACGCGCTTACCGGTTCGCGTACTGTTTCGCCGCCTTTGTGACTAATGAACACAAAATAAGGAAATTCAGACCGATAGGTACAAATGTATACCGTTTACAATGTGATCCTTCTTTAAGTAGATCGAGAGCGATCAAATAATAAAAATTACCATTTAATTAATTTAAAATTCATTACTGGCACGCGAGACAATTCATTGAGGTGAATTTGGCATGTTAATTGCGAAAGGTTGCCAACACATGAGATAGGGTATAGGCATAGGATATAGGGATGGGTTATAGAGATAGGGTATAGAAATAGGGTATGCCTCGCACAGAGACCCCCGAATGTGGGGGTCCCAAGTTTTCCATGTACTATAACTATCCTGAATAATATTTTAGCTCTACAAATTAGTTTTGCACCATTCGTTTATGAGCTTTAATTGAATAATATATGTATACGTTTAGAATTTATTTTTACGTCGCGAATTCCAAACTCCGTATATCTCGGTATATTTTTCAAAAGTTTTGAGATGCCACACCGGCAAACGCTTCACAGAAATAGGGAAGAGGGTACTTTAACCTGGACGGTATGAATGATGAACGGGAGAATGGAGGGGTGGAGATAGCTCGCGCAAACTTAGAGCAGAGGTTTGCAAATATCCACAAAGAAATTTCCGCCTCACGGAAATAAACATATCAACATACGGAATACAGTGGCGACTCTAGCTAAAGTACCGCCTGTCGCTCCCGCCTCACTAATAGCCCAGGTTACGTGGAATACCTTGCAGAAAGAGAAGAGAGGCCCACCGAAATCGTGCGTACATAGAGGCCCCAAAAGGTATACTGCCTGCCCTGATGGGATGCCTAGTATTCGTTATATAATCGCGATCAAAAATGCCCACACACATTTGACGCATCCATTTCGGACTTACATTTGACGCTTTTATCGAAATGAATTTTTAAAATGTGGTATATTTTATTTATTTTTCACTAGCTCATAAACACCACTTTACGGCCTTTACAACGAACGAACCATAATAACAAGGACGAACACACAAGACCATGCCCTCGGCAGGATTCGAAACTGCGACCCTAGCATTGGGATCTAGACAGACCAACAACCCCTCTATTAAGACCGGCTTTTGATTATTTAACTCTACGCGGGCTGGGAGTTTTGAAAGAAAAACTATAAAATAAATTGCGACAACACAGTATTTGAATCACGCCGATCTGCACGGGATGACAAGACACGTTGCTGGGACAAATATCTAAATTTGGATCACTAAATCTCCCGAGAAAAACGCGCCTATTTATTTAGCAGAGAATTATCGAACTCGTCTAATGGATGAACTAAATCAAGAACAAAAACTTTTAAAAAATCACTTAACACATGTATCTTCAATAGCCGAAGCAGGGTTATGAAAAACCAGATGCGCATATCGGTTAAAAATCAGCAGTCTTAGAATCTACTTTCGGTGAGTTACCTCTGAAGACGGCTGCTTTGTAGCCGAAATACGCACCTGGTTAATAAAAACAATGTGGCTGTTGTAGATTCTAGAGATAAGTACTATTTTTTTTAAAACCCTATACATATTAAACCTTTGTATTGTAGTAATCCTACTTGATGTTCTGAGCAACTTGTCCAAAATTCCGCATATTTTAAAAACAATGGAGTATTAGAAAGCAATTATATACCTGTACGTAAGGGAAATAGCGTTTTAAAGTCCTTTTCTTCATCATAAATAATCCATTTTCTTACTATTTAATAGTATTACATGCACACGTAAGGAAATTAAACGTTTGTTTGGGAGATTGTTTATGTTAGCAACAATGAAGTAACCATGCAAGAAATTATCTAACAATAAGTTCAACTCGATATAAGACTTTCTTGTTTGATTTTCTCGATAACGGCTACTTCTACGATAAAAATGTATAGGAGAGGAAATACTCTTCTTTACTAGTTCTACAACTTTTATTTGAAAAATATTTTTATATGAACAATAGTTTACGAGATATGACGAAAATTTAATTTTTTGTCTTGAGTAAAGTGGTACCCCTGATTGGCGTACGTGATTCATTTTTGCGATTTTCTTATTATATTTGATTGAAAGTATCAAATTTCATAAAAATCCGTTGGGTAGAAGCCGAGAACGAACATGCGGACGGACGGACGGACCGACGATAATAGGCGCTCACGCTGTAAGCGAAACCCGCCTAAAAAAGCTGTGACGACAAATAGAGTTCAAGTAATTAAAAGAATGAAAAACTTTGTATCTTCAACTAAAAGGTTTTTCGATAAAACGCGAGCGGTTTCGCTACGGTCGTAGCAGCATGCGGGGCGCAGAGAGGTATATATATGGCGGCAAGTTTCCCATACCGGCTTTATTGTTCACGTTTACCTAGCCTCTTATTATGAACACGACTATAGATTAATTAGGGATGTCCCTAAAAGAAATGCCGTCATTTAACATAGATAGATTTGATTGCCGTTGGAATAATAAAGAATCAGATGAAATAATGGTAAGAACATCATAACCATACTTTCGGTTGGCAACACTTTTACCGTGACACCACCCCCAACCCTTCTTCCTCCCTCCTTCCCCTCCTACCACCCTCTATACCGACTCATCTCCACCATTGTTCTCCTTCCCTTCGTCCAACCTCCCACTCCCCTCCCTCTCGGAAAACATCCCCTCAATAGGCATAACACAATGGAGCTTGCAGGGTTATACTGCTGCAGATGGGAGGGCTGGGTAGATGGGGAGGGAGGAGGGGAGGGTATTTTTTTATTTAGAGGGGAGTCTCTCTCTCTCTCTCTCTCTCTCCCTCCGCCAAACACACTAATGAGCATCACACGACCAGGACGTCACAGTTGAAAAATGACTTCCCGTCTATGTGCCCCATCCATTCATTCGGACACTTTCCCTTGTGCCTGCCGACTAGGATCTCTCCTTATCCCAACGTCCCCTTCCCCTCCTTCCCCCCCTTCTCTTCCACCTCCCTCCCCTCCCTCTCTTTGTGACAGCTCCCTCTCTCTCTCTTAACCCCTCCATCTCCTCATATCTCTCATCTTCAGTTGTTATTCAACCTTTAACATCCATCAGACCTTACCTCACAGGGAGAGTATAAAAAAGAAAGGTGAAGACCCTTTTCGTCAAGAGCTCCCCGGGTCCTTTTAATTAGTGAGCTGTCAGAAGCAACATAGGCGTAAGAAGGGGTGTCCTAGCGTTTTTTTCTGCGATAATTTCCTCAATTACTATGCACGGACTAGGTTATATATTTTTTTAAAAATCAAACCATCGACCTACTTGAATGTTTGGTTTTTTCCTTAAAAAATAAACGGTAATGAAAGCGAACTAAAGAAATGTCGAGGGAATCTACGATCGGACAGCTACGTAAAGGAAAAATCGTATAATGATGTGAAAGGATTTAGTTTTTGCATTTTTATTTAGTTCTTGCGACAGGTTTTTACAATATGAACAATGTTTGCCGAATGAACGCATTTGGAGCGAACAGACTTTGAGGGTACGGTTATCTATTTACGTTACGTTATTCAAACGGTCATCGTTCGTTTGCTGGTCTGATCTTAGGACCTACACTGTAGGCGATGTATGTTAGAGCAGCCGAGTTATCCAAATATTACCGTCTGTCCGAGAGTAAGGGAGCATTTTCTTTGCAGTAAATCCGTTATTGTAGAAAAACAAGTTAGGAAAGTGTGCAGCGTATCAACAATGAGCGTTTCATGCAATGGAGCATTTGAAGGAAATGATTATATAATCATTTTTACTTTCTCATACATAGTAATGGGAAAGTATTGTATTGGATATTTTGTCAGAAATTTGAATTTATTGTCCTTGATCAACCAACGCGTAATTATTTTGCAGCATGTATCTGTGCATAAATATCATTACAATGAAAAATACGCATAAAAATATGAGATTAAATTGAAAATTTACAACTGAACACAGCATTATTCAATATAATATATGTGCTTTAATTAACAATTATAATATGGTTGTGGTAATGTAAATAATGTTTTTCAGAAATAAAATCCGATTTTCTTTCATGGTCTCACGCCCCCCCCCTCCGCTGGAAGTTACTCGCGCCCCCCATGAACATGTCACATTACTGGTGAATGGCAGGGACCGCAGTGCACCAAAAGTCTCTAGTTTTCCTATTATGCTCTCTTATCGTCTTATGGGAAAACGACCGTCTATATCGCTCCGTATTACAATCGATCTCGCGAATCTTATCCTCGCTGTCTTGTCATCCGAGATTTCTCGGGCTTTTGATAAGATCCCATTCACCACATATATTTTTCTAGCAGTTTCAATCTAGCCTGCAGTCTACGTTCCTCTAACGAATCCCATTTCAGATTATTTTTATTAACGAGGTTACGCATATTTTTACTTTCCCCATACGTAGTAATGGGAAAGTATTGTGATCACGAACAAAATCGACTTCGAGATATCAACGGAAATACACGTTTTGAGGTCCCTAGAACACGTTCAGACTATTTTCGGAATGATGTCTGTGTGTGTTTGTGTGCATGCGTGCGTGTGTGTGTAGATGGGTGTATGTGATTGTGGGCGTTCTAACTCAAAATGTACCTGTCATATTAATACCAAATTTCATACATAACACATTAGCATGAGCACAAAGAACTGATTAGTTTTTGGACAATACCGGCTAAGCAGATGTCGAGGTTTACTCGAAACCCGATTCGGTTTTTGCGATATTTCTCCGTTAAAACATCATTATTTTATATACAATTCCACACAAAGCTTATAGAGAATGTAATTTCCTACAACTTTCATTTGAAACAATTTTCCATAGCAGTTATTGTTTAGGAATTATTTATAAAAAATAATCGGTTTTTTCAGTTTCCGTAAAATATCTCCTTAAAAACGTCGTAATTGGTCATCTTGGTGAAGACCAAAGTTGTAGAGAATAATATTTCTTCCAAATTTTGTTTGAAACAAATTTTCGTAGAACCATCCATTTCGGAGATATTTAACCTTTTCCAGTTTACAGCGCCACCACTATGTAACGGTGAATTCTGTAAACATATTCAAAATATAATCTACGGCCATAAGGACGACTGCATTCTTTTAGGATACGAAATAATAATTTTGCTTCATAATGCAATTCATAATAATTTAAATAACTATACCCCAAATATGGAGAAAGTCATGTGTTGGCCACATCAGATTTTTACTATCGTAATTTCTCTCAGTACACCTTTTCTATCTCCTTAGTGAGTCCCTCATCAAGCTATGAGGAATTTAATCACACCAAATTAAACTCTAAAGGCAAACAATCTTATACCTTATAGCAGGAGTTTCACATTACGTCGCCAGGGGGCGACCGGTTGCCATTTAGGAAGATTGGAGTCGTTCGCGTAGGCAGCGAGTTGCTATAAAAGTTAAAAACTGAATTCTAAGAATGTTTTCTAGATTTTAAAGGTCCCTAGCCCATTGTAAAATTCTTTTCGCCGAAATAGACAATGAATAAATTTATACCAAAATGTTCAACATGGATGCAACATCTGGAAAATGAAATGATTATGTTGCAAATATATGGCAAGATTGAACGATTAAATTTTTCGGAAACTTGTTTCTTCTGAAAAATTTTCAAATGTAAGAAACTTGCGTTTATTTTGAAAGCATATTTTCCTTCCACTTATTTATGTGACTCAATGTTTTGTAATATGAACCTAATTAAATCGAAAACTATAAAAGTGCTCACCAATGAACATCTTAAAGATTGTTTACGCCTCTCGGTTTCGAGTTACAAGCTTAATTACCAATCAGTGGCTGAAGCTATGCAGTGTAAACGCGCCTATAATCGTTTAAATAAAGAATAAATTTAGTAGTTATATATTTTATCGATTTTTCGTAAATGGTATATAACAATTGCTTTCTTTACGCTTATTTTTGCGTTTAACTTAAAATTACGATATCCTGAAGTATATGTTGAAAAACTTTGGTAGCCCGCAAGAGAATGAAAGTAGCCCTTGGCATATAAAAGTTTGGGCCCCCCTGCCTTAGAGCATATTATCGATCTGACCTGGGCATTTTTTATTGGGAGTAATTTTTACACCACATGCAAATCATACTGAACATCCTCTAAAAAGCTTATATAGAAAATAAGGGGAAAATAGAGGTCTTCCTCGATTTATGCGACAGTTGTGATCCAAAAGGAAGTCGCAGAGGGTGAAATCGAACATAATTTCCCCTTAAGAATCAAAGGAAATGTATGAGATCCGCTACAAAAAGCATCATAAGTAAGTTAGGTTTGGGATTCTTTTCTAAAACACCCCCGTCTCATCAAAGTTGAAGATTTCTTTTAGTGAGTACCCACCTTCCTCAACAACTTCCTTGAGTTCTTCAGGAAATTTAGAAGCTATGCCATTGTGTGAATCGATGACACCTGCCACTGCTGGCATTAAACTCCAGCATTTCTTCGGGAGAAGAATCATTACTGATATAATCATGAATATTTCGAGTCTTTTCCTTGAAGATTTTGAGATCTGCACATGATTTTCTTTTCGTTTGATTCTGTATCCAAGTTGGAAGCATTTTTTCCATTATCTCTGGTCTTGTTTTTGACGTTCTAGTAACACTTGCACAACTAGATTTTATTTTTTCTGCGGTATTATCGATATTCGTCAGTGTAGATTCTCGGGTTCATGTGGCGCGAACAATGCCACGTGTTTCCTCGTTTCTTTCAATAACGATGAATCACATCTAACTTTTGTTCAAGATTTATTGCTTTTCTTGTCCTTGTAGCTGCTGATTCTTTGGATGCTTCTTACCTTTTCAACTCGTTATTACGGAATTGTTTTAAGGCTAATAATGAAATAAAACCCTAAAATGCACGAGAATATTAGCGAGCAAAGACATTGGAACGGTAACAAGGAAATACTGAAGTTTCCTTTATCCCCCCAGATACTACCAATAGTAGATGTGCACACAATATGTAATCTACTTCCCATTTCTTCCCGTCTCTTTCGATCGGCCAGCAAAGCAATTCGCTATAAAGCGAGTGCTATTAATTGAAATCTGTCTAAATTTGCTGAGCGCATTAAAATGAAATTGCATTTCTCGAACTCGTATATAACAAGTAGTACCTGTACGGAACACTCTTGACTAAAATCGTATTGTTACGTAGGTAGGGCGAAAGCTCGGTTTAAATGGAATCAATGCATTTCTGAGATTCCGCTAAGTTTCAAATCTCCTTTATGTACTTGCTACGCATTACAAACATCAGTGTAGTTCGTCAATGAATTTAACCAAACCCAAGTCACGAATAAATACGTGAATATCTTTTTTTCACTTTTGATAACGTCCGCTTTTCAGCGTGACCAAGTTAACGAAAGCCAACGGAAAACACGGGGCGCGATCATTCATATTTCCCGGTAACTCAGTGGACACACTTTGTAGAGCGAAGCCATATCGAATCGAGCTCTTAAACGCTCAGCAGAGGAAGGATGCACAAAGATAGCGAGAAAAAAATATCCCACTATCAACATGGAAGTAGATTAATAGCTCGAAAATATCCTTTAGCAAAATGTTTCCAGTATTGCATCCCTCGATCCTGGGTGCAACTTTAGCAATTAGCGCTTCTCAAAGGAATCCGCATGTTCAAGTTCTAGGCTTCTGCGTGTGTGTTTGGGTGAGTGGGCCTGTTCGGAGCCTTATTCCTAAGCGGGAGATAGAAGGAAATCCTCTCGCGAGGATCCGCCATACAAAGAACCTTAGTAGGAAATCCCAAGGTTAACAGATGAGAACTTTTTGGCGAGTTAAATAAAAAAATCCAAGAGGGACTTGATGATAGTTCGAAACCCCGTAGTTGAGCGTTAAGTTGGCCTTTTGGAGATAGATCCTTGAAGATGTACCTCAAGAGCAGGACCGACGTGATTATTTGCGGGGCCTAGTTCGATAGTGAGCGGGGCCTATTAATGTATGTATACATGCCATGTGGCGCAAAAAATGCTCCTCCCTCTCTCCCCTCCGATGGTCTCTTGCTCAAGAGCGTCATGCAGAAGGGGGGAGTAGCTTTCGATGCAAAAACAATGAGACGTTTACCCAGAAATTGTCAACTGCTCGTTAGATTCTGCGGTCATAAGAAAAAAATCTGTAAAAAAAAACCTGGTTCTCTTCGCAATTTCATAGAATTTATTTTTCAATTTTAAGCAAAGCGTTTCGCTCGGACGCCAGCTAAAAACGTAATTCAGCCCGTTGAAATGCTCGTCAAAATTTTGTAGGCCCTATTTCCTCTATTTAAGTTGATAGGAAATAGTTTTTCGTGATTTTTTACGCATCGCAAGAGGAAATTTTCCAGTTTAAAATAAAAGAATTCTTTAATTGACATGGACTTTTAATCGTGCGATTTAGTAAAAAAAAACTAAAAATCTAAAACATTTAGTACTAGAAATTCTCATACCTCACTGGACATATTTTGGTATAGTAAGATAATCGAACTCTGTCATCCATTTAATTCATCTTTAAATTTAGATGCAAAACACTTTCTGAGATGAAGATTTAGATAAAAGAGTCCCACAGCAATGATGATATGGTCAAAAACATTTCAAACTCGTTTAAAATAAATTTAAATACAATATGAAAAAATTGCAATGTTCAGAGATAAATCTCGTTAGTCATGTCCGTCCTTAAACGTTTCATTAGGCGAATTTTATCGCTTTAAAATATTTCGGAAAATATACCTTCTCGTGAATGTACATTTTTTACACTACAATAAAACCCCGCTATACGTTGCCCAGCTATACGGTGTTTCGCAAGTACGTCGCCAATCAATTAAAGAACATGTTTCGTTATAAGTCGTGTCGCTTCGCATATACGATACGTCGTTTGTGAAATACTAAAATAAAAATTTCAGAAATTCCAATTGCGGAGCATAAATTATAACTATAACAATAAAAACCCTCTATTCGGATTTTACTTTCATGTTTATTATTATTTATATGAATTAATTTAATTTCCTGTTTATCAATTCGTGTAAAATCGTACTCAGAATAAACATTTGCTGGCCATGTGTTTGAGAGATCACGATGGGTTAGGTGATTGACAAGATACACAGGCGATAAAAGGGACTGTCCCAATTTTAATGACGATGTGTAAAAACCTATTATTGAACTTTGTGAATAGTTGTGTCTAACATTTTGTGTGTTTACGTTTGCGTTGATATCTCATGAGATATTGGATATACTTTGGATTGCGACATCTGCATGAAAATACTCTGAAGTGCGTATCAGTGTACGTGTAAGTGAAAGAAACAATTTTTGTGCTCCATCACACTATAGACAATGATTTTCGGTGATTTCTGAATTTATTATTGCAATCGGTTACTCGTTGTTACGCCAAGGTAAAGGATACAAATGGGTTCATGCCTAAATATAATCTATGAATACTTTTAAAATGAGTTAAATGATTTTTAAGGAATATTAGAACATTGTTATCTTTTACCATTAACATTGAAAGATTTATCGCAACATAAATCGATACATCTAGTTACATTTGTTCGGTAACCAGGAAGTTGTTTATTGTTTACGTTTTGGTTAATAGTATTGACATAATCCACATAATTTTATTGCTGCTTTAAAGGCTTCGGTGCATCTATCCATGTGAATATTAAGTAAGACGTTAATACATACAATACAATACATAAAATAGTAAATGTTAATGTAAGCATCGCTTGCGTAATTAAGGAATGGGGAACTTTTGCCACGAACAATAACAAATCGTTTGCCACTCTTTCCCTAGCGAAACCGGGCGCTTCAGCTAGTGTACTATATTGATATGTATTATTTTGGAAACAAATATGTAACAAAATATCCGCCAGGAACGTAACCCCTAACTTTTATCATAGTTCTTATGGTAATCTTTGTTTCGCTATACGTTGTTTCGTTATAAGTCGCATTTTTCAGGAACGCATCTACGACGTAATGCGGGGTGTTACTGTATTTGAAAGAATTTTGAAGGCATTACAGCATGAAATCACGCCAAATTTTAAAGTCATGAATAAATTCAATTTTATGGGTATTTATGTTGATTCTGTTATATTTAAAATGTAACAATCCTCTTAATTTACATTCAGCTACGTTTTCCCCTGAGTTTATAAATTCCGTCATACACATACACCAGGGGTTCCCAAACTTTTTGAAGTCACGGAATTGTTATATTCAAATATTTTTCTCGCGGAACCCTAACTAAGAGGTGATAAGGAAAATCGCAATAAGATTAATTTTTAAAATCATTGTAATGTTTATTTGCATAGCGTATGTTCTTACAGCATAAAGTTTACAAGTGAGGATCATATTTTCTGCTTTAAATAAGGGAGGGAAGAGCATATCGGGTTCGTTCCTCTGTCAGTCACGGAACCTCTGCGGAACCCTTTGGTTCCACGGAACACAGTTCGGGAAACCCTGACATACGCGAACGGACGGGTTTGACGAGCGTGTTTTTTTGCATTTCTGAGACAAGCGTCTCGTAAGGACAGATTTTCACTGATGCCATAATCAAACCTCTCAAGTAAGGAGCAAAATATTACCTATTCACCTTAAACTCTTTAGGTTTAGCCTAAAAAATGTAAACGTCCACTTCGTTTCCTTCTTATCGAATGGTTTTCAATCAATCCAAGGCAATTTCCAGATCCTCCGATATTTTTCCCCATCCACACTTACTGAGCCCGCCTTGCCCCGCAGTAAAGCCCAATCACTGGACAGAGAGAGAGAGAGAAAACTGCTCCTATAATATATGGATGGATGCCCTTCCATCCCATCGGCAAGATCATAAAAAGGAGACTTTTTTCTCTCCCCTCCCGAAGACAGCTTTAATAATCGCTCGCCGTCGCTATTGAAATTTCGTCATTGTCCTTCAGATAGGCGATGTTGTAGAGGGCGTCACGCCGGACGTAAAGCAATTAAGGAAACCATTTAATGATCGGCCGAGGACGTTAACGGGGACGCCTGGTGCCGTGAGGTTGAATAGGACCGAAGGGGGAGGAGTTGAATGGGACCAAGAGGGGGAATCCAGAATGGGAGGGAGGAGGAGAAGGAGTTAGGGATATTGCCAAGTTTCGAGCGAAACGCGAATTTCTGGTTGCATAGATGCGCCAGAAAGCTGTTTGCGATAGGGCGAAGTTTACGCTGGGATGGGATAAAACGGCGGAGTGATGGAGCAAGAGCTTGGAAAGGGAGAAAGATAAGAGTCGCGATTATTAGGACGCCGAACGAACAGCGATATTTCCTGACCTAATAACGCGGAGATAACGCATCGTTCCTGCGGTCGAGAGTGAATTGTTCGGACCAATGGCGCGGAATTTTTGGCGACGAATCCGTCCCCGCACTCGAGTTAAAGGGATCTGAGTGAAACGAACTGAGTGAGAAAAAAATTTTTTTTTCAAACATCGTTCGCTTGGATTTTATTTTCGATTCAAGTGGCTGTTATAGCCGGTCAACCACATTAAGTGCAGAAAACTTAACGCCCTTATGTTTATGTGACTGTATATATATATATATATACCAATATAGCATTCGTGCTCTATTATAAAAAATATCGACAACAAGCCAAAACGATGAAAATTGATGCGCCAGAACCAAACCGTGGCCGATTAAAAGGATCGCAGATATTAATCATAGTAAGTTGAAGGTAAATTTTTGGTTAAGTTGCATTACAGATGTTATTAAATTTAAGTTCAGGTGCATTAAGGCGGTTCATCGCTGCTATATTTCATCTAAATTTTATTATTTCCGTTAAAGATGGTTAGTTAAAGCATCGCAGGTGTTAAGGATACTCGTTGAAGGTAAATTTTTGGTTTAGTTGAATCACAGATTATTTTTATTAAATTTAAATGTACGCGCCTCACTGAGATTCATCGTCGCTATATTTTGTCTCACAATCAGTTTCATTTTTTTAAAGTTAAGGGTGGAAATATAAATTGCTGAAGCCAGTTAGAAAAAGAATTCACTAATTAAAGACAACTTTTTCCTTACTTTAAATTATAGATAACAAGTGTAATTCCCGTTGAAATATCAATGGAAGAATTATAGGTAGATAGATTATTATTATTTACATTTAAAATAATTAATATCACACTTTTACATATGAAATATTTTGCCATAGACAACATTTCTAGTGAATATTCTGTTGTTGACGGGTTATAGTTAAACTTAAAATAGTTGCCTCTCTTTCCCTCCCTCTCCCTCCCCCCCTCTCACACCCTCTCTCTCCCTCCCCCCTCCTCATTTCTCCCCCTCCCCCTCTTTTCCTGTCCCCCTTCTACTTCCCTCTCTCCCCCTCCCTCTCGCTCCCCCCTCTACTACTCTCTCCTCCCCTCTCTCTCGTATTAAAAGCATTCAAAGCACGTTTATACCCATAAGGATTGAATTAACAATATGATATAGAGGTCTAACAATGGAATTGGTAGGCAAGGCAACATCCCCTTAAAATGGTAAGATTTCCTCAAACTGTGTGAATTAAACGTTTACATTGAGAAATTTCGAACTGTAGACGGAAGAAGATTAACAGAATAAGAAACTTTATAATGTTTTCTTCAAAATGGTTTATATCCGAAGATTGTAGGACAATTCTTTCTAATTTTAATCTAAAAAAGAATGAAAGCCTGCACCGCGAAATGTCCCTTTTTACGTGTTACCTTATGGGAAATAGAAAATGTCTCTAGGAATCGAACCCGGGTCTTTGATCTCAAGTTTAATACGTTAAAACGTAATTTTATTATATCATAATGCTATCCTGAAAATCACATCAAATTCGGTACATTAATTTGCGAGATATTAAGCTTCAGCCTTTGCTGACAGACACACAGACACTGCCTTTTATTATAGTAGATTTGTACGAAAAGTTGAAGTTTATATTTATCAAGACAATTCATCAATGCTTAACTTTGTTTTACGTTTATTTTCACCGTTATAGATGGTACTAAAGATCGTTAAATTCTCCGGTACAATAATAATTATAATTTTTAAATATACTATACCTTTAAATGTTTAGTATTTAATATAAATTTTCCGTGTGATGGCTTAATCATCGTCTGTAGTCCTAATTACAGGCATAATTAAATAGAATACTTCATTATATTTTCCTAAATTATTCCGAGACGAATTTATCCAGTTCATGGATAAGTATTTATAAGGCTTCTTAAGTATCAAATATCTGACTCGGCAACTTTTTAAGTTTTTGACATATACACATGTCCTTTGTCCGTCCGTTTCTACGCGTAAACTTATATCTCCTTTATTAGTCGAGTTAAGAAAACTTCCAAAGCGCATTCCCTCGTCCGAGATGAGGAAAACTTCAACGTCCGTCCACGCGTCCATAATTATATGAAACAAGTTAGGAAAGTGTACAGCGTATCACAAATGGGCGCGTTTCGAGCAATGGAGTATTAGAAATAAAAATTCCTGTACGTAAGAGAAATAGCGATTTAAAGTTCTTTCCTTCATATTAAATAATCCATTCTCTTCCTATTTAATAATACTGCATGCACAAGAAATTAAATTAAACGTTTGTTTGTGAGGTTGTTCATGTTAACAACAATGAGAAGTAACCATGCAAGATAATTTCTAAGGTCAACTCGAATTAAGACATTCTTGTTTGATTTTTTTGATAACGGCAATTCCTACGATAAAAGGAAAAAGAAATACTTTTCTTTATTAGTACGACAATTTTTTCATGAAAAATATTTTGATATGAGCATAACAGTACGAGATATGATGGAAAGTTCATTTTTTGTCACCAGTAAACTCTGCGGTTAAAGCGGACTATTTAGTTGTGAGCAAGGCTATTCTTACTTTCTCCAAATGCGTTGTATAAAGTATCGTTCTCATGAAAAAAATCAACTTCGAGATTTCAACGGAAATACATGTTTTGAGGTCCCTAAAACACGTTTAAACGATTTTCGGA
Source organism: Uropetala carovei (assembly GCA_036926305.1). Taxonomy (NCBI): domain Eukaryota; kingdom Metazoa; phylum Arthropoda; class Insecta; order Odonata; family Petaluridae; genus Uropetala; species Uropetala carovei. Next base: position 8,973,965 of record JAXCHB010000129.1, read on the forward strand.
ATGATGTGTGTGTGTATGTGATTGTGGGCGCTCTAACTCGAAAATTACTTGCCATATCATTACCAAATTTCACATATAGCACTTTGGTATGAGCCCGAAGAGCTTATTAGTTTTTAGACGATACTGGTTAAACGAAAGTTGAGGTTTATTCGAAACCCGATTCGGTTTTGGCGAAATATCTCCGTTAAAACTTTATTATTTTATATACAATCTGATACAAGTGTTATAGAAAATGTTATTTCCTACAACTTTCATTTGAAACAATTTTCCATAACAGTCATTGTTTAGGAATTATTTATAAATAATCGGTTTTTCGGTTTCCGTCGAAGATATCCTTAAAAACGTCGTTATTGGTAATCTCTGTAAAGACCAAAGTTGTAGAGAATAATATTTATTCCAAGTTTTGTAGAACCTTCCAATTCGGAGATATTTTGCTTATTCGTAAATTTCCAGTATACAGCGCCACAACCATGTAGCGGTGAATTCTGTAAACATATTCAAATATAATTTTCGGCAATAAGGACGACTATTATTCAAAGATACGAATTAATAATTTTTCCTTATAACGCTATTCATAATAATTTAAATATCTACACCCCAAATATGGAGAACGTCATGTGTTGGCCACACAAGAACGTTTTCTTTTTTAACGCCTTATTCACCTCCTAGCGACTTGCCCGAACCTTCGCAAAAAAGACTGGGGCTCGAATCCGCCCCAAACTTCCGGTTATAGAAGAAAAAAATAAAATATTTCGCGTCATCCGGGAAAAAAGTAAAAAAAAACATCCGTGTTTCCCCGCCGACGTACTAAAGGTAGAGAGTATATATTTTAGTTTTTTCTTCTGATGTATCGGATAGAATCGTGGAGACCGTGCGTTTGTGTGTGTGTGTGTCTGCGCGCGCGCCTGCGCCTGTGTACACATGCATGCATCGCATTAGGGAAGGTCCTTTATAACGTGTTTCGGAGGGACAGGGAAGGGTCAGAGCAGGGCGCGGAAGGGACTCTATTGTGTGGACTGATAGAAAAATTCGCACGGGATGTTCACACGGGCAAGTCTTTTCTTTTTTTATTCTTCATCCCCTCCTAACACCTTAAAACTCCATCTTCAAAGAGATTCCCAATGGCTCTCTCTCTCTCTCTCTCACTCTATCTATTTACAGCCCTATCTTTTCTATGTTAGATACCTATTACTTCCTCTCTATCTCTCTTCCTTTAACATCCTCTCTATTCCCCTCTTTCTTCTCTCTCTCTCTGTCTTTCACAATTACGCTGAATTCTTCTATCTCTTCCTCTAACATCCACACCGTTTCTATTCTTTCCCCTTCCACTTTCTCCCTATTCCCCTCTGTCCTTATCTTCCTCTCTCTCTCTCTCACTCTCTACTCATCTATCTATTTATCTCTCTTCCTCGCTCTTCCTTTTTCTCTCTTCCTCTCCCTGCATTCTCTTTCTCCCTCTCTCTGTTATTCTTTTCATCTCTCTTTCTTCCTCCCACTTTCTGTTCCTTTCTATTCCTTTCTTCCGTTTCCTCTCAATTTCTCTCTCTCACTCTCGCTCTTTTAATGTCATTTCTCTCTCTCTCTTACTTCCTCATAATATCCCTCTCCTATTTCACCTTCTATGCCTCTCGATTTATTTCTTTTCGATCCATTTCCACTAGCTTCCCCTATATGCCTCAATCTTTCTTGTTACATTCTCCATACGTAGTATATGGAAAGTATTGTGATCACGAAAAAAATCGACTTCGAGATTTCAACGGAAATACACGTTTTGAGGTCCCCAGAACACATTTAGACTCTTTTCGGAATGGTGTCTCTGTGTGTGTGCTTGTATGTGATTGTGGGCGCTCTAACCCAAAAAGTACTTGCATATTAATACCAAACTTCATATATAACACTTTAGCATGAGCACAAAGAACTGATTAGTTTTTGGAAAATACCGGTTAAACGGAAGTCGAGGTTTATTCGAAACCCGATTCGGTTTTTGCGATATTTCTCCGATAATACGTATTATTGTATACATAGGTCATTACAAAAAATGTAGAAAAAAATTCCTACATATTTTATTTCAAACAATTTTCCATATCAGTTTGTTTGTTTGTGAATTATTTATAAATAATCGGTTTTTTCGGGTTCCGTCAAATATCTCCTTAAAAACATCGTTATTGGTAATCTTCGTGAGCTCCAAAGTCGTAGAGGATAATATTTATTCCAAGTTTTGTAAGACCATCCATTTCGGAGATATTTAACTTGTTATTAATTTCCAGTACACAGCGCCACCACCATGTAGCGGTGAATTCTGTAAACATAATCAAATATAATTTAAGGCAATAAGGACGACTGTATTCTTTTACGATAGGAAATAATAATTTTGCCTTATAATGCTATTCATAATAATTTAAATATCTATACACCAAATATGGAGAAAGTCATGTGTTGGCCACATCAGATTTTTTTTCTCTCTCTCTCTCTTTTCATCCCACCTTCTCCTTGCTTCTACCATCTGTTTATTTCCAATTTCTCCTCTCTTTTTCTCGGGATTTTCCTTTCTGTCTCAGCGAGGAGGAGGTAACCCCTTAGTACCTTCCCCGGCCACCAGGTCAGGCTCATCTTCCTTCCTCCCTTATTCCACACCCCATATCCCGCCAAACCCATTCCCGCGACCTCCGGAGCGATTGAGTCGCCCCCTACTCGAGAAGATTGAAAAATAAGGCCATCCACGCCTCGGAGAACCATTTTTATACGCGGTAGATGGAGTGGGCGAGAGAGGGGGTGGATGAAAGATTCGAGTTTGGTGGGGGGATTGAGGGGTGGTTGGGCGGGGAAAAAATAATAAAAAAATGAAAAACGCTGTTCCGTCATACACCGTGGCCGGTGGGTGGAAAATATGGTGCTTCTTTCCCTTCTCCCCCTACCTCCAACACCGTTCCGGACTGAAACGAAGGCCGGCGAAACGTTCAGATACTCTTCTCTTTTTCCCCGAGGCGCCGCGTGATGGCTCTGCCGAGCGCTCTTCTCGCTCAAGGTCATAAGCCGGTCGACGCGCGCGCCCCTCGCGGAAAGCGGGCGAAGTAGGATTATTATTTTTTTCCTACCCGGCACTTAATGAAAATGTTTTGAAGCGTGCGAAATCTCGGACGCGAAGTTGCAAAAATCTCCCTCTCACTCCGCGGCTAATCCGTTTTTTAATTATTATTTCCGAGTGAATTTTTTTGTATGTGGAAAAGAAGCGCGAAAGCGTTTAATGTTTCGACCTAGAGCAAATCCGTTTGGATCCGGATAACTAGCTTGGAAAGTTTTTCTCGGGTTTCTCTTAATCTACTTGAAAAAATACTACTTTCAAATAGGAAACGATTGCGTCTGGTATATATTTTTAACTTCAATCTGACGTTCAAAATTAATGAAATTCTTAAAATAAACATAGGATAAGATTTCGTCATTTCCGCTTCCCCAACCAGTAACATAACCATATAGGGGGGAATTGTTCAACTCGGTACCATTAAAGCACCTTAAAATGCCTTCTATCAGTCGTAAACAAAAATATCCATTTCGAAAAATTAAATTCGACATCACGTGATAATTATTTCATAGCGTACTATATAAAAAGTAGGTGATTGCATTTTTAGACCTGAAAAAATTCGCTTCAAATTAGGGTCTCGTTTATCAGTGTTTTAAGCACTTCAAAGTTAATTCGCTGAACTGCGTTTAAATTCCACGAATTCGAAATATCTTCCTGCCTTTATCATTATGAAATCTCCAACACATGTCGAATCTGTGCCAAAACGAAAACAAAATTTCTTCTCTGTAATCATGAAAGCTATTTTTTGTGTACGCAAAATAAATACGAAAAGCAAATATTTGACCAGAGATTTCGTCATTTCGATAATATCGTCAGGTTTTAAACGGCGAAATCAGTCATCGGAAAATAAATTCCGTAAAAGGATAAAAAAAAGTTTTCTTGCTCTTTTTTTCGAAAAAGATATCGCGCGACACAGTTGCTCCCAATTTAGTTGGTTTCATTAAAATTGAAATTGGCGAGTTACTCGAAAAACTCTGTTCGTGGAGTTTTCTCAGTACCTTTTCCACGATTAAAAATAAGGTGTACTTATAGGCGCATGGGATTTCTTTCTCTAAAATTTATTTTTATTTTCTCTTTGGTTCTAATTATTTAAAATAACCGTCATGATCTGTTACTAAAGACGTTTTTTTTTAAATCAATCGATTGAAGGAAGTTAAATCAACGAACTCCTAATCCGACTATCTCAAAGTTCATTAACTGCGTTAATATAGTCATCGCGAACTACCCAGCATAAAAATTAATTCTTTGTATTTTAAAAGTTATTACACCTACAAAAACTAGGTTTAAATTACTGATTTTAGGGTAAAATTCATTGTTTTATATTTTACCGTGAACATTTTAACGTGGATTCTACTGAATTAGTTGGGATTTAATTTAAATTACTATATGGCCTGAGTGGTAAATCATTCAAAAAAGTATTTTTTCTTTGAGGTTATAATGACCTTCGAGAAACTTCAACTTAATTCTCGTCATGAATTACTATCAGATGTAGACGATTGCCAGATTCTGTAGCGCGTTCTGAAATAAAATAATGGATACTCTGAATAAATCGTACAGCTTCAGATCTTTTCTCATATACAAACGAATAGAAATCGAAACAACAGTCACCATAAGATAGATGCATACCTCAGTTTTTAAAAAAAGATCGAAGAACATCTTCGCAACTGTTTATTAAAGTTCATTATAGTAAATCGTAACCAGTTCCACCGTTGATCTGTAAGCCAGAACGCATAAACGACATTTGAGAGGTTTTCAATAAGAGAAGCAGTGGCGTAGCGTACTAATAGCGAACTAGTGCTTCTAAATCAGTACTCCGCAACCGGTGTACCGCGGTAAATTTTTAAATCAAGGGAAAAACGCTATTTGACTCTTCTAATTCTAAGGCAGCAGAAACCAAATATTTCTTATGATACTATATCTCATGCTGTATGTGCTATTGAAGTCGAAATCATGTTGTCCTTTCATTGGAGAAATTGATTTAGGATTATTCCGTAATCCGGGATAAACGAATTTGAAGGAACTTCAGATGCTAGTAATAATTGCGGGAAAAGCGATTCAATCTTTTTTTTTTGGTTTATAGTTTGGTAAAAAATGTTCCGCACAGTCTCGATAAATGTGATTTGGTGTGTCGCGAAGTTCGAGAGCACCCGAAACTGTGTTTTAAAAAGTTGGGTAGCGCTGCTCTACAGCTAAGTAGCATTTCGGCAAAAATTATTTGTATTTTGAAATATTAGCTTTGTAAATTTGTTATTTTCTGGGAATGGTTTTGAATCATTCCAACTCGTAGATCCCCGACGTCGTCATTCTTTTCCGTTTGTCGGAGGATCTTGAAATGTAATTTCTTTCGATTCTTGCGAAGATCGCAAAAAAATAATTTAAGCTAATTAGTTTCCATCGTATCATAACGAAATCTGCAGTCTTGCTCTTATCGATGTATAGAAAGTTATTTTATAACGAGTGGCTATTTTTTAATTAAAAAATAATGATATGGACCACCAAAAAGGATCTTCTCCTGGGACCACTAATAATTTCGCTACGTCACTGAGAGAATCCAATTGTTTTATATTAAGAAAAAACCTTCGACTCAACCTTTTGGAAATGGACATTATTATTCGCTAAACTAACGATTTCATGGAGAAGGTTTTTAATTTTTTTTTTAATTTTGTGAATGATAACCCAGTCATTGCCACCAGAAAGCAACGGGAAACAATCGGGTGGATAGTATAAACTTTCGATAATCCAATCGTTGGAGGTTGAACCGATCGTAAAGTATACTCCGTCCTTCGTATAACCCATCCGTCGAGGACGGATTTTAACGCCTGCGCTTATGAAAAGTACTCGAAACCGTCGAGTCCTATAGTGCGTTTCCCGAAATCGTACGAGTCAGATTCGCAGTATTCCGTCCGCATTCGGGTTATTTCGCTTAGGCTACGACCCAATGTTGCCACATTTCGAATTTCGCCCATTTCAACAGCAGCTGTGGACGAGTGAAGTTCTGAGAGCAATCGTGTCAACAGCGCTCGTCAAGAATTTTTGAAAGGCGTGGGAAATTTAAGACCTCTTATTGGCTGACACTTTCTCTCCCTCACCCTACAAGTCTAACCGTAGCCAGGCCTCACCCGTACGATCTCTGGAAACGCAGTATAATGAACTGGACGGTAAGATAGCGAGCCTCTCTCGCTTTCTCTGTATCTCCTTTGCCCAAATGGCGTCCAGACACGAACCTTCGTACAAACTTCCCTAAACTCCCGTTTCGTTCCGTTACAATGCACGAAACCCGGCATGAAGCATTTCCTCCATTATTTCTCTAGTGCCCAATTCTCCATGCTTATTTCTCGTCATCGACCAAAATGTAAACGACCTCTCCATGAAATTCTCCCAAATTATTATTAAACCATAAACTTCCTCTCCGCATATCTGATAGAATAATAGGGAATAAATGTTTGTAAACCTCTCTTACTCAAATTGCGACAGATAAAATATATCCTGTCGTTATTGCGATGTATTCATGGAGACGTAGCATTGGATTGTTGTTCAAATGAAATCTATTGGCCAAAAAAAAAAGTTTCGCCGAATCGGATTCGCATTTAAGCTACAAAGTATCCTTCTGCGACCCTTATTAACCGAATGTTGATTCGGAAAGCAATTGTAATTATTAAACTCGCATCTGGTTTACCCAGCTGTTTTGCGGCTACGGGAAACGCCTTGATCATCAGTTTGACACAAGGTGAATAATTCATTTTTGTACGATTCACCACAAATGATCCAACAAAACGTTCGTTTTTGACATAAACGCCAATAGATGTCTCTGTTAAAGCATTCTCATTGCACTTAAATGCATACAATACTGTAGATCAGGGAAAACCGAGGTGCGACTTACATGCAGGAGGTTAATGTCACCATCACAAGAGAGCAAATTTTTTCACGCGAAGTGTTTGGAATAGAAACATCTTTGTTCGATTGTGCTGGAAACAATCTTTAGCGTTGTCCGAAATACAAGCCATTTCCTGAATCGCGGTAATAGCAATGGTAAAGCTATTGGGAGGAGTAACAAGAGAGAGGGATAAAGAGAGAATCATTGATCTAAGTAAGTTTCACTTCTTAACAGCCATTCTCGTATGTTATTACTTAACAGCCATTCTCGTATGTTATTAAATGTCGGGTCAATTAAAAGTACCTAATTTCAAAAATAATAAATGAACGGTAATATGAGTGTGAAATAAAAATCAATTTATGGAGGAATCTTTCAAATTCATTTCCGACAGTACAGATTTTCAAAATGTAATCATTTTTAGGACACATTCGCAAGGTCTCAGCACATACAGTTGCTGATTGCAACCTGCAGGATTACACGCATAATATTGGCTATACCTATTTTTGGTAAATTATCTTAGACATTTTGAGCCTAAGCCAAAAAGTTTTAATTAGTATTTTTTTTACTTTTCCTGATTAATCCACTATATTATATATGTAATGTAATAAAATGTTTTAATTAAGATTTTCCTTAAATTTACGAATTCAATGTAATTTTTTTCATAATGCGGCCCGCGGACTCGGAAAAAATGTGAAATACGGCCCTTTGATAGAAAAAGGTTGTGCACCACTGCTTTATAGTACAAAAAAGTACCGGGGCGATCTTCACAAAAGGGAAACGTGAACAACAATACGAAACTACCATGCATCACCCAAATCCACGTGTTCTCTGAGAGCATGTGTAGCTAGGAGAGGGGGTTGAAAGGTCTACTGCGCATGCGCAAGATTTGGCAGGACGAAGTCCGGATGGAAAAACACTATCCATCCAGAGGTTCTATCCGGCGGCCCGAAGGCGGCCGTAAGGCCGCCAGCGAGTGTACACACGTCGGTTTTTCGTCCGGATTTCATCCGTTCAGGCCGCCTTGAGGCCGCCGTCCGGCCATTAACTGACGTGTGTATGGGCCTTAATGCTTTCATATGGGAAAGCTTTTAATGGGAATCAGAGGCATATTTTAATACCTTTAATGTTAAACTATGCCTAATGAAGGAATTCCGATATTGTAATAATCCCTATTTTTGGGGTTGTTTTGCCCCAGTTTTGCTCCATACGACGACAAAAATGATGAGGCAGGTCTATATGACCTAGAGACTTGAAATTAAGCCTGGTTATAAAAATTTTATTGCAACCGAAGATAAAATTAAACTATGAAAATTCCAAATTTTAAGGGCGGTTTTGCCCTATTTATGACCCATACCAGTGTAAAAATGATACGGCAATTCTTAATGAGATACAAACATGAAATTTGGCAGAATTATGGGATTTTAGTTACAGCAGAAAGAGGAAATCCGGTATCGTGAAAATTTGAAATCTTATCGACTGTTTTGCCACATAATTGTCCTATGCAACGAATAAAATTATAATGCACTTCTAAATAAGCTACAAAGTTTAAATTTGATACGGATATATGATTATGTACAAAATTGATTGGGAATAATTTGAAATTGTAAAAACGCTAAACTTTAAAAATGCTTGCAGAATGCAAGCACACATTAACTATTATATATATATATATATATACACAAACAGATACTGATAGAGGGGGGGCAGCAGGGCCATTTGGCTCGGGCCCAGGGGGGCCCTCCAAAATTTATTCTAAAGTTTATGTGTTCAATATATTTATTCTAATATACTGAACAAATAAGCACCAATCAAAAGTTAAAGGGGAACGGAGGGTTGGACTATGTAGAGATAGAGAAAATTTTACGCTCCTTTCGGTGAAAATATTTTGTCGTCCAGGTGAACGGGGTGGGGCCCCACATTTGTGACTGGCCCTGGCCCCATCTCACCTCTCTCAGGCCCTGTATGCAGAGCCGTTTTAAGACCTTCGTAGGCCCTAGGCACTCTTGCATTCGAAGGTTCAACTCTACATAATATCAAATATATTAAAATGCACCCATGTTAAATCTAATGTTTTGCTATTAAAGATATTCGAAAGCATTTTAATAATATTGCTTTTGAAATTATTTCAACAATACTCCAACACTTATTCAAGCATCAAACTTTTTCGTAGACCCTTGAAAGGCTCGTAGGCCCTAGGCACTGTGCCTATTGTGCCTAATGGATAAAACGGCCCTGTATGTATGTATATATATATATATATATATATATACACGCGTGATACGGAAAGGATTATAATACAAAAATCGAAGAACCGTCACGATTTCACAGAAAGGACAAAAAAGTAACTCGGATTTCATATTTCTATCCTCCGGGAAAAAAATAGAAAGACGCACGAATTTAAACGGAATGAACACGCTATTAATTCGTTCAAGGGATGGATTCCATAATGGCCTCCCGAGACATGACAGGCGACGAAAAGGAAGGCCATTCTGTACAAATGCAACGTTCGGAAGGAGAGACGCGGGAATCCGCGCGGCGTGACGCGGAAACCCCACGGACATTTGAAAGCGTCATCGAACGGTGAATGCGGCCGAGGTCCATTCCGCGGCTGGGCCAAAGAAAAGCAGCCGGTTGATTATACGGCGACGTACGCGACATTCGCTTTTAATTCGTCACCGATAACAGAAGAGAGAATAAACAGACGGGCGTTGTGTGCCAGAGCGTTAATTATTTTGTCGCCGGCAATTAAAATGACTAATTGAAATCGTGGGGGTTTTAACGAGTAACTATTTTTTGTTAGACCTCTTGATTAATGGCTGGGATGGCTGTTTCTTGTCTAGGAAAGGGAAATAGCTATTTTTAAAAATAATTATTACCGCGACAACTACTGAAACTAGTTACACGCCTTGCTCAAATATCTATCAAATTAGCGCTCCAAATGACATGTAGGGATATTCCAATCGATTTACCATCCTTGGGCAAACCTGATGCGGTAATTTATATCCCATTAGGTATTTTTAGTGATATTAATATGTCAATGACATATAGGGGCATTCCAATCGACATACTATCCTTGGGCAAACATGATGCGATAATTTATATGCTATTAGGTATTTTTCGTGATATTAATATGTCATAGGGCATTCGTTAACGTGGATTCATTATAGGAGTTTGAGTATATGCACAAATTTTGCATTAAACTGGATACTCAAATTCAAAATTAATTATCATCATCATGTATAACAATTCACAAGTGTTAGTCTGTCAAGTTTTATTTAGGCACTTCCTGGTAGGAATTAATTGCAGAAATTTGTTCACGGATAGATGATCGTGAATTATGACCCAGAAAATTAAAACAATACCTTAAAAGAGCCTTGGGTTCGAGTCCAGGAACCTTCCTTTATTCCATTTATTATCAATGGAGCGAGCGTGGAATGTTTTTAATCTTCGTTTTAAAAATACGATAGATTAGGTACACGAATTCAAAGCGTAAACTGAATGCACGGGATGCAGAATGACTTTTTGTACTATTACAGTTGAGAGTATTATAATCCGTTCATAATTAGTCCAGATTTTCAGTTTTAAATCTGTAAAAATGGCAATTTTTCACATTCTTAACAATTAGAAATTTTCGCTACCGTGACAACCCCCCTTTCGCATTCCCATTTTCGGGTCCGATTTCGAATTTATTTTAAACAAAAATTTCCAAAGCATTCTTGATGCAGGTAAAATTAATCAAGGTTAAAAATAATAAAACTATAATAATACAGTTGACATTTATTCATTAGTCGATTCTTGTTTATTTGTGCTGCTATTCCGAATTAACGCTTATCTAAGGCATACGTGTTGACCAGTTTCAACTGTAATTTAACGCTTCATTAATTCCCACCCGTCGTTTTCGACACTGCGCCAGTTTACGCATAAAAAACTATTGAGGAGTATGGACATGGAGGAACACATGAGAGCCCTATATAAATAATAACCTATATATTTTATGTCCAGAAATCCAATTGTCATGGGTGTTCATTATTTTTTACCTTTGTGCGGTTTATTAATTATTATATCCTATAAAAGTCCTTGAATAAAGATGTCGATGAGTCAAATGGTAAAATAAGCGGAATAAGCATCATCAATGAAAAATTTTCGATTGTTAAAAGTCTGTTGATATTGTATTACTAGAAAATTTTCTGTCTCGTCATTTGGTTGAAAGCAAATCAAAAGAATAAGCGATAAAGTGTCAAAAATTGAAAAATTAAGTACAGTCGAACTTCTCTAAGTCGGACCTCTATAACTCGAATCCTCCATAACTCGAAGTGGATTTTTTTACAGGACAACATCTTTTTCGTGTTATTTTTCTTCTACAACTCGAACTTTCTATAAGTTGAACGTTTTTTGTTTCCTTTACGGATCGACTTATAGAAGTTCCACTGTACATGCTTCTCATATATCTCCCATAGCCATAACTACGTTATGAAAAACCAAATGCGCATTTCGGAAGGACGGGCGATTGTAAAATTAGATACAGGATTTTACAATTTATTAATAGATTTTTTAACACTGACTATGTAAATTAAAAATAACAGTCACACTTAAGATTGAATTCTTTATTGAAGCACTTCATTACACATTACACATATCGCATAGTCCTATCGAATCCGAAAGCGGTAACAGTGAAAATCACTTTGACGACTATTAACTACTGCAGCAGCAGAAGCAGGCTTTAGGTTAATATTATAAGGATTGCATTTTCAGATTTGAATAATGAATTAATATTGTACGCGATTTTTGCTTTACCTTCTTTTAAATGATCGATTTTTTGATATATTCTATTTTTCTACGAATTGAACCCAATGGACTAACCTGTGGAACACGTCGACATGCCCAGCGCAAACGCACACTCTTTGAAGTGTGGACGTTATCCTAAAATAAATTGGTGTGTCCAACACGTGATTTTCTCCATACGTAGGTTGTCAACTAAAATCAAATAAATACGGCGATAGGAACAGCTCAACTAACACGCTTCAGCGATTCAACTGTTATCACGCTCGCGAGCTGCCCACTAACCGTCGAAGAAAATTGAAGATCTCTTGAAATATTCTTCATATGAAAATTTAGTTTAAACAAAATTTCTAGAAAAAAATAATATCTACAACTGATATATACATATGTGTGTGTGTGTTAATAAAAAATCAGTTTTAAGCTAAATACTTAAGAAAAGCTAAAACTTTACAAGAGTAAACCGCTACTTCCGGTTGACCGATTGTTATCAAGATCCTTTCAAATCTTAACAATATATATAAAATCACAAATATAGAATTTCATGCTGATCTGGTGAATAGTTTTTGAGTTAGAGCGTACGCAAAATTTCTGTCACACATATGGACACACGTATCACACAGACATCAACGAGAAAACGGTCAAAAGGTTCAGGGGACCTCAAAACGTGTATCTCCATTAAAATCTCGAATTCGATTTCTTTCACGAAATCAATACTTTCTCTATACTACATATGTATATGGAGAAAGTAATAAGGCTGTCTTGTTTACACGCACACACACACACTCTCTAAAGTCCGTCTCTGCAGTGTTTAGGACGTTATTCGTCGTTGGAACGGCGATCAGGCGTGTGACACTTTCCCCCATTCGAACCTCCCCCCCCCGCCCACTTTCCTCTCTCCTCCCCCTTTTGCCTCTTAATGAAACACTGTTTTTCCGCCCCACTCCACCTTCACAACATTTTAGACGACGGAAGGGCTTTGAATATGCGCATAACATAACGATGAAAGTTTCATGAACGCCTTCATTTACCTTGAGCAGTGTGCGTAGCTTCGATGAGAGAGAGAGGGAGAGAGAGAGGAGAGGATAAGAGAGGAGGGATGGAGGAAGGACGGAAGACCAGCAAAGTGAGAAAGAAGAGAGAGAGAGAGAGAAAAGAGGTAATAAGAAGGTTAGAGAGAAGGAACGGAGAGGAATATAAAGAGGGAAAATCACCAAAGAAAAGTAGAATAAGAAAATGTGAGAATAATTGGAGGAGAGGATAAAAAAAGAAGAAGAGTGGAAAGAGTAGTCTGTAAGAATGGACAGACAGACAGAGAAATGCCCTTGTTATTTTGGAGAGATTGAGGCTTGTTTAAGCCGATTAATACACCTACACCCAAGAGGATTAAAAGAAACGGGTAAAGTAAAAGAAGGGGAAATAGCAGAAGATGAGAAGAAAATGAAAAGAAGAGGAGAAGAACAAGATAAGAGAAGGAGAGGATGAACAAAGAGAAGAAAAGGGAAAGAATAGGAGAAGAATAGTAAAAGGAAGAGGTGGCAAAGAAGAAGAAGAAAAGGGAGAAGGACAAAAAGATGAGAAGAAAATAGGAGAGGGAAAGAAGTGGAAAGATAAGGAGAAGTGGACAGGAAAAAGGAACAAAGAGAAGGAAAAGAAAGAAGAGAACAGAAAAAAAGAGGATAAAGGAGAAGAGAAGAAAAAGAAACGTGAACGCGAGAAAGAAAGGAAGGAAATAGCAGAAGAAAGACGCGAGAGAAACATGAGATAAGAGGAGAGAGAGGATGAGAGGAGGAAGAAGAAGAGTAAAAGAGGGGAAGTAGGGGACAGAGAGAGAGAGAGAAGAGAATAGAAGGAAAAGAAAGAAGAAAAGAATTAGAAGAACAGAGAGGAATATAAGAAAATGAGAAGACGAGAAAAGGCAGAGAAAAGGAGGGAATAAAAAAGGGAGAGAAATAGAATATAAGAAAAGCAGAGAGAGAGAGAGAGAGAAAACGAAAGAAGAAATGGAGGAATAAAGTGACGGCAACATAGAGAGGTGAGAGAAGGAATAAAAAGAGAGAGGGAAGAGAGAGAGGGAAGAGAGAGAGAGAGAGAAGGAACACGTAGAAATAGGGAGGAAGGGAGAGAGAGAGAGGAAAAAATACGGAATTTATGCATGAACTTGGTCGCATTTTGTGTGTGTGTGTGTCCTATACGTCGCCTTGACCCCCCAAGGGGATGCAATAAAGGACGCGAGACCGGTGGAAACTCTCGTCACCCAGGTTAGTGCGTTAGCAAAAGTGGTGTAAGGCACTGATACACCTTTTCAAAGGACAAAAACTTTTGCCCATCCTCTTACTCCTCCCCCCCCTCCCCCTGTCACCGCCCCTACCCATGTCCATAACAATGACATCCCGCCCTTAACACAAGAACGTCTGAACATGGCGTACCCCCTAGAACGGCGGACGGGACAAAAATGTCCTATAGGACAAAGTCGTACAGTCGCAGTACCAGGTTCAATTTTTATGAACGTTGTAGTCTCTACATTACTAATTGCATACTTCAGCATGCTGTAGAATGTAGCGTTGCACCACACTCAACTGAAACGCTCTAGTAAATTAGCCCGCAAACAGTGCTGCTGGAACACGTTCTAAACTGCATCACACTGCGGGAGCAAGTGGAAGGTGGGAGGGGGGAAGGGTGGGGCTAGAAGTTGGACTGGCGAAAGATGAGAGGGGAGGAGGAGAAGGGCATGCCATACTCTACAACAATGCTACAAAGCCGCCTGCATAAGAATAATATCACAGAGAATGTGAAAAAAGTAGTAACTCATTTTGGGACAAAATTGTCCCATCCGTCGTTCTAGGGTAAAATGGTTTTATGATCCTTAATATTAAGGGGGGATGTTCAAAAGTGTAGAGTGGAATGCAACCCTCAAATGATTGAAAGCCACGAAATCTCGACTAAATTAAACCGGAATCACAGAAACTGTAGGGGACGTAACATCAGAATGGGACAAAATTGTCCCGTCCGACGTTCTAGTGTTAAACTTACAGGGCCATATCTTGAGGAAATGCCTTCCTATACTGCGTTTCCAGATATCGTACGGGTGAGGCGTGTCTACGGTTAGACTTGTAGGGTGAGGGGGAGAAAGTGTCAGCCAATAAGAGGTCTTAAATTTCCCACGCCTTTCAAAAATTCTTGACGAGCGCTGTTGACACGATTGCTCTCAGAACTTCACTCGTCCACAGCTGCTGTTGAAATGAGCGAAATTCGAAATGTGGCAACATTGGGTCGTAGCCTAAGCGAAATAACCCGAATGCGGACGGAATACTGCGAATCTGACCCGTACGACTTCGGGAAACGCACTATAGTGGTAGAGCACCTAGCGCAGTGATGGCGAACCTATGGCACGCGTGCCATAAGTGGCACGCAAGACCATTTTAGTTGGCACGCCAACGAAAGGCGAAAACCAATAAAAGCATTTATCGTAGTAATTTAGTGCCGCAAAAACTTTTTTGTTATTTACTCAACTATTGTAGACGTTAGTTTTACGGCTACAATCTTATGTCTTGATCACGAATTTAATTCAGTTGGCACGCAAAAAAATCAAGGACTCTTTTGTGGCACGCGAGGCGAAAAAAATTCGACAATTTCAGTAATATTGGCACGCGGACAATAGAAGGTTCGCCATCACTGAATTCTAGCGCGCCCCGGTATTGTTTTGTTTCCAATGCGATTTTTTAAAAATCCAAATAAACTTTCAATGGAAATTGTAACATTTTCATAATGAATATAATATACTATCTTTGTACTAGCATAAAAGCCCGTCAATATGACGGGGTATCTTTAGATAAACTTAAAATAGTTGCTTCTCTCCCTCTTGTTTACTTTCAGGCTCTTTTCTGCGAAATTGTGTAAAGGTGTACATATATAATCATTATTATTATTTTTGTATTCTCCTTTGCGACTATTGAGGTAGAGTTAAATGTAAGACGAAACTATATAGACTCAATTTAGCCTTTAATAAATTCGTTTGTCTGTATGTCTGTTTCCTCCTTCCCCCCTCTCCCCCTCTCTCTCTCTCCCTCCCTCTCTCTCCTTTATATGGTTGTTTGGTGATCATTTCCAAATGCGAATAACTCGATAAAGAATCGAGATGGAAACTCTAAATTTGGCAGGAATTCTGGATGTACATGTTTTAATGGGATGGCGAAAAAAAATTTCGAAAAAAGTCCTGGGTTCGACGTGCAGGCTTTCATTCCATTACTTTTTCCTTTATCATATACGAAGTATATTGAGAAAGTATTGTAATCGCGAAAAAATTCGACCTCGGGATTTTTACGGAAATATACGTTTTAGGTGCAGCTGAGTCCGAAAAAGTGGTTTTCGCAATGCCGTCTGTCTGTCTGTCACTGGTTCTGGAGCCTAAACGGTAGAGCGAAAATGAATGAAATCTCGTACATAAGCATTTTATCATACTGAGCAGAAACTGTGAAGAAATAGTTGACATTGGTCAATAATTAAGGGAATTTATCCTATGCATTTTTAACTACAATTTCATTTTTCAAAAACGCCTATAACGATTTTGATCAAATTTCGTACAGTTACTTACGTTTATCTCTTCAATAATACTACATATTTCGTAATTATCAAAACATTAATATGTATAAGGCTAGTTTATTCCTGGGCAACTTTAACAAAAATTGGATTTTCTAAAAAACGGCTCATACGATTTTCATCAAATTTTGTATAATTATTTAGGTTGATGTTTATAATGATTCTACTTAGTTCATATTTTTCTAAAGATAACTAAACGACGCATTAGTATTTGAGAAACTTTGCACAATGTATGTTGTACCGAATTTTTTAGATTAAAATTAGAAAGAATTAACCTACCATCTTCGGCGGGCAAACAACGAGGACAGCCGATTTATCCTCGGACACGTTGGGTACTTTTAAAAGTAATGCGGCTTCTATTATAACAAGCCGTATATTCCTTCACATTTATTGGCTACAGAAATGTATCAAACCATAAGGAGTTTATTTTTTATTTTTGTGAAGAACGCCTAAAAATGGGCGACAAATGAGAGACTTGCTCACGGAAGGCCGTGCCTACTGCATAATCTTTTCGAAAGATAAATTCATGAGTTAAATCTTTTTCTCTTTTCGTCGTGTTAAATCACTACCTATGTGTTTCTTTTCCCATTCCAGGTGTGGCTTCACCGTGTACCCCATCCATTTCTTCCGCTTCCTCCCTTAAAACCTTGATTCATCGTTTCTCCTCACTTTTCCAAGGTTAATTTTGCACCCTTCTCTGAAGTGATATGGTCATTCTGTGATTAAGTGCTGCATGTATCAAGAGGAGTTACTCTCATCACTGGAGGAAGCCTTCTCCCACCGAGGGAACATCTACACCGCAGCAAAGGTAGGAAGAAATCTGTTCTTCTGGACACTACCATTCCGTTTCTTTACAACTTGAGCTGAACGACGTGCAGGTTATTATAGGATAATTTATCCCGTTGAGAATGATGCCATTGAGTTCATAATACGATATTAGGTTGACGAAATTAAGAGGTTTTGCAGCTTTTCGGACAATCTCCCGGGTGAAATAAGGGTCCGAGTTCGATTCCAGGACCGTTCAATTCCTCAATTCGAATAACGTGGGAAAGCGTGATGGTTTATTTTGCATTTTAAAATCACGCACAAAGTTCGTATTTAAGCCATGGAAAAGAATGACCTTTCGCTTTATAAACGTCGAATCAATACACAATTTCGTATTGAACGCGAAAATTTTATGATTTTAGAGGTGAAAATTTTTCTTCGTCCAGGGGAACCGTATTGTTGCCGATTTCTCGAATTAGCGCACATTAAAACGGATAAACTGAGTAAGAGAAAAGTTCGTTTCAAAATGACACGATTCCGATCTTGGGTTCAGGATCAGAATTCGATTCTCCTATAGCCTTCTCTACTTACTTCCACCGGTAAAGAGTGCATACCATTTCATGTTTAGACGCAAGAGAAGAAAAGGGAATCCAAGATTCATACCATTAAATATAATGTGAAGTACAATATTTAGTAGTTTGTAAAACGGATCGAAGCTATTAATTTAAATATTTGCTCATTATTTTTATACGTATTTGAACATTCAACCATTCACGAATGTCGAATAATTAGGAAAAGGCTGAATCTATTTAATCTATTCTTTCAGCTATAGAGAAACGTACGCCAAAAAATGGTTTATGCCTACAGATGCTTTTGGGTTACCGCCATTTTTTATTTAGAACGCAAATAAACCAGATTAACAAGTAAAACATAAAATTAATTAATTTTTTAACCGTTGAAATAGCTTTTATTTTTTCTGCGTTCTAAGTTAAAAATATTTTTAATGAGAGATTTTGATAAACATCAATTGCAAAAAAATTTCTTACAACAAAAATCCCTAATTTAAAAAATGATATCAATTTAAAATGAATGATGTAACAATTTCATCATAGTTTTTTAATTCAATTTTTAATTTAAGTTAATTTAAATTTAAATTTTAAAAAAATCAAACAGTTAATATATTTCATTTCAAGTGTGTGTGTGTATAATATATAGATATGCGTTGAAATAGTTAAATTCAGTTATTTATAGTAATATAGAATGAATACACTACTCAAACCCGAGTTAGTCTAAACATATTTCCATCCAATAAACTTTCACTGATTCAACAGAAAATGTTAGCGTTAAATTTTGCGAATGATAAGAATTCCTGGAATAGTAGGAGAAATTTTCTCTCCCGACCGGTAATCATATCCGGGTCGTCCACTAGCCGGGATATTTCGGCGAGTGGAGGAACCGAGTTCCATTCCCGGTCAAGACCGAATTTTACTCCTGCTATTCCAAAACATACCTTAACTTGAACATTTATCATAGAACGTACGATATTCCCTTTACACGTGCATCATTAGCTATGAAATGGTCACGTAAATAAATCGCAACTTGGTTAACTCTTTCTCTTAGTAAATGAAAAACACATTCACAGCTAGATTTCCCTGAATAATGAAAAAAAAAACGTCAGGAGCATTTTTTCTCATTAATTACAAAATGTCAATCTTACGAAGTTCGAGCTTTCGCAATTATTTCCATTGTCCACTTTCTTAACTCGTACTAAAACATCTCCATTTTTGCGTTTTACGTCGTCCTTTCGTAAATCCATTTTTACGGTGGATAGGAAAATGAAAAATGCATAACTGGATTTCCGCATGGTCGGATATTCACAAATAAATTCCCTATGACGATTGCCCAGCTATGTATGCCTATGAATATTCACCGAAAGGCAAATACCGCTTATTACTGGTATCTATTAAGTTTTCCGGCTATGAAGCCAGGGCTGTATTAATGTGCATTTCACGAGAGAAAACACGGTTAATTGCTCTCTCCCAAATGCGTAGAGGCTAATCAAAACTTGTATTTCCACAACCGTTGCCTTGAAAATCCTTTATGGGTTGCAAAATAAATGTTATGATAGGAAATTGCAAAAAAAACTCTTGCAGCAATTGGAATTATTTAACAATAACCATTAATATGCTTTTAGTTTTAAAAAATTGATGTAATATACAATTTCAATAATAAATCATAAATACATTTTTGGCATTTATAGGGAAAACTGGAAGAATCTTTGGGAGACTGATTAAGAGCTCATTACACAAACACACACACACATATATATACACACACACAATTACTTATTCCGACAGTTCAAGTCTTGAGTTCGAATCTTGACGGGAAATAATAAAAGCAAATATACAAACATCATCACCGATTTACGTGCTATTCTTATGGAACAATAATGGGACAAAATTAGTCCCTAGCAGCTGACCCCAAATTCTTGCCACGTGTATCTCTTATATGCAGTAAGTTATCCGGAAATTTTGGTTTCCCTAGGTTGAACCGTTTCCGAGATATCGCCTGCACAGTCGGACGGGCGGACAGACAGACAGGCAAAGTGAATAAATAAGCGATTTGCAAAAAAAATCTCTCCAAAAAGGATCGAAATAAGAAATGCGGATTTCATAGGGTCGCACAATATGGACGAATATAACGGTCCGACGAACTGAAATGATAAAAAAATGGACAAAGTGGGAAAGGAGTGGAAGGGAGGGAGGGTTTTTTACGAGAGAGAATAAAGAATCTGGGTCACGGGAAAAGGGTTTTCCCGGTCAAGACGCTCGGAATCCTTAAAGGTCTGTCCCGTTTCGTAATTGTTCCTGAATGGCAAAAAAAAAAAAAAAAAACAACGGAAACGGTCGAGGAGTTTGAAATGGAATCCGTGAATTTGATTGGGTTTCAAAACCGTCGAATTCGTACAAGCTGAAAATTTTTTTTAAGGTCAATATCGCCGAGTGGACCAATTTCTTTCTTCTTTGCCGGGCAATGTGTTTCCAAGGGTACACTAAAATTGAGAGACTATTTTCTTTATCCGGATATTTTTAAAAATATAAAAAGTTCTAAGGTTTTCCCGTACCGAGAAAAAGTAAAGAAATGTGTATTCGGTAAAATCTTCTTAGATATTCTTTTCCCTAATTGTCTAAATAAAGAAAACTCATGTTACGTATGATAGAACTGAGCAACTGCATCCGGCTATAAAGAATAATATCAGAGGAAATGCTTTTCTTAAATTCTCTGCAAGGATAAGTAAATACAATTGTAGTGTACTTCGAGAACCAGAAAGATTCAACTACTCCAAGCAATCCTTATACGGTTTCTTTGTTTTCTTATATACTTACACAGGAGAATGCCTGACACGACTTATTTTTGGACGGAAATACTTTCAAGGTTGTTTGTAGGTGATTAGGATATCTCGCGTGGCCATAAACTTGTTGGATTTTAGGTATACGGTGAGATCGATCGTTCAGCTTGGAACTAGGTTTTTTTACTTGTTTTATATGATTTCTGATTATTTTTTGTTCAAAATAAATATATAACAAGTACATGCTTGAAACGTGTCGGGTGGAAAAATTGTGCATCATCCGTTTTTTCTGAATAATTATGGATATTTCTACAAATTCTATAGCTTTAAGACGAGAATATAAAAGTCTCGGCTATCTTCATTTCCTTTTTAAATTATTCAATTGAACTCAAGGTGATTTTAATGAAATTAACAGAGACGGTAACTTCATGTCTTTTGAAAAGTATTAGCTCTTTTAGGACCGTGTTCGGTTTAGAAATGAAACAAATTATACTTTATTAATCTTTAACCGTAAGCCGCATTCAAACATTTTTTTGATGCTTAAAAAAGTTACTAAGGAACTCCAGATCTCACACAAAAATAATTTAAGAAAATATATGAATTGGCCTGATTTTTTTTTGCAAAATCCCTCTCACAAAGTGATTTTGAGTTGGCAAAAAATGGACCCCCTTGGTGAACTGATATACGAAACATTGAAAATTTATTGTTTAGAGAAAATCCTGAAAGAAACGATAGGAATACGGTAAGAAATTGGGAAATGATAAGAGGCGAGAAGAGGTTGCTAACGGAAATAAAAATAAATGAATAACTGGATCCAGAATTTCTTGAGGTGAGATTACATGATTAAAAAGGCTCGATAGATAGAAAATAGAGGTATGGAAGAAAATATTTCAGCTGGTGGACTTTTTTAGCGACAATTATACAAATTGCTTACGTATTTACTTTGTCTGTCTGTCCTTCCGACTGTGCAGACGATATATCTGAAACGGTTGAACCTAGAGAAACCAAATTTTCAGGATAAGTTACTACGTGTGGGAAGAATTTGGCGGATCAGGAATCAGCTGCTGGGGGTTAATTTTGCCCGTAAGAAAAACACGTAAATCGGTGATCAGGTTAATATATTTGCTTTATTTAATCGTTTTCCGCCATGATTCGAACTCAGGACTTGAACTGTCCGAAAGTTTACAAATTAAAGTTTCTTATTTTTGAAGACGGAATTCAAATCCCTGTAGCTTTAGCGTACACTTTTTGTTTTTATAGGAAAAAGTGGCAGTTTTTCTCGGTTTCAACAATCGACTATCATGAAAACCAGCTCAATGATTTGATATGGCTAATTGTAAGCTTTTAATAGGAATCGAAGGATCATATTTTAATATCATTGGTAGGTATTTAACAACGACATATAAAATTTTTTTGTAAAACAATCGACTAATAATATCTGCTTTCGTAGTACATCCCCAACTTGTTTTTTAATGTATGGTACTTTAAAAATCCCGTTAGGACATTAAAGGGCAAATGAACAAATCTATCCTCTTTCAACAATTAATCGCCACATAAATATATACTGTTCCATTCACGCGACAGATCCATTGCCGAAGAAAATAATCCTTTCACTCCAGAATCTTTGCTTCCTCCGCGTTTTTCCTATCCATTTCGTCACTCGTTTATAGGCAACGTCCTTTCTCCCCCCCCCCTTCCTCGTCCTCTCCCCCCTCCCCCCTCATTCTCATGCACTTATTTTCTCAGCGCATCCATTTTGAGGGCGATAAAGCACGTCTTTTGATGTTCGGGGAATAAGTAGGTCACCGATCGACTCGGAGAGGGTAAGAAAAAAAAATGAATAACGCAAAGCAGACGGGGCGAATTTTTTCACAAATTGCGGCCAGGCGATGTTTATTTTTTGAGGGATGAAAAATAAATGAAAAGTAAATATTACCGTCTCTGAGTAACGGTCGTGATTTCGAACCTCCCTCCTATGTAGAGGTGCATTTTCCACGCAGGGAAATGTATATCTTACGGAGACCCCCGCTGAGCACTTCCTGGAATTAACCTTCTTTATATGAAGCGGATATTTTCCCTCGGCGCTCTTAATAATTATTCATCATGGAGAATAAGGGGTGGTTTTTTTGGGATAAGATTATAATTTTTTGTTGCGGAGTGGGAAAAAAGTTACCGAAAATCTTTATTACGTCAAGGGTTTAAAAAAAATTTTTGGAGCGTTCCGTTTCGAAACGAATGAAATATTGCGCCATTGCCTTTGGGGTTATTAAAATTGAAATGCAACGGTTTCCGTAGTAATCAACTCACCTTGTAAACAACAACATCATATATAGGGAAAACAGCAGGTGGGGGGGGAGGGAGGGGGGGAGTTTCCGATTTTATTTCAAAGCGAGGTTTATAATATTATTTTAATTTAGTAATGAGAGGATGTTATTCTTGGTGGGAGCGATATACACGCGGCTGAGAATATTAATCTCCACTTATTAAAAAGTAAAATTTTCTTCGGAAAAGGTTGATTAAGAACAGGATATTAAAACATTTTTGAAGTAGGTCCTTCTTAGAATTATGCTTCAACACAAAGGCGTCGTTGCTAAAGGAAACATTCCTCGCGTGAAAAATATATCGGAGGAATAATTTACGTGCAATTAAAATTAATCGGATGTTTCCCTATATTAATTAAACTCTGGCAGGAATATTTTTAAGACGTTAACCTTAAGACTTCACGCTTAAATTTCTCATTTGCCATTAAGGAAAGTAATAAAACACTGAAAATTCTCTTAGCGACCACCAAAAATAGAAGTCAACAAAAATCAACCAACTTAGACAGCAGACGTCGATCTTAATGACCGATTTTTTTCTTCATAAGAACAATAAACTTTTTCCCCATCTATCCAACAACCAACATAATAGTTCATGTTTCTTCAGAATTGCTGTTAATTGCTCAAATATAATTAAAAAGGTGATGAAGTCTACGGTGAGATGGATGTTAAGAAAGTAAAATTAAATTCTTAAAAGAAAAAGGCAAATACTTTAAGAGAAGACAAACAGAGAAAGATAAAAGGGTAAATGTGATCCGTTCCTTAGCTACAACATTATTCATAAATTAGTGTATCTTTATATATATATATACACACTACGGAAGAGGAAAGGTAAGTAAGGATATTTAGGGCAACTAGGTGTTGAAGGAAACCCAGTGAACACTTACCGGAAGTAGAGCCGTTGGGGTGTTGGAGAGACACATTTGTAGAGGTTAGAGCTTTCGGGATGATCCCTTCGTCAGCACAAGAGAGACACAACTGTGTCTCTCCAACACCCCAGCGGCTTTACTTCCGGTAAGTGTTCACGGGGTTTCCTTCAACACCTAGTTGCCCTACATATATATATATATATATATATATATATATATATATATATATTGTTAGCATTATTATAATCGGACAACCCAAGAGAAAACTCATGTTGAATTAAATTCGACCGACGGACACCTCAAAAATACTTTTTATTCGTTAAATAAGCGACAGGAATGATGAGGCACATATGCGAGTCTTTAGAAACATATTATAGTTTATACTTATATGTGAGCAGTTACAAAATAAAATTAAGGCAAATAATAAAAGAATACAAGGCAAATAATTAGAGACATCACAAAGAAGAAAGATAAAAAGTGAACAAGAGAGGAAAAAAAATACAAAAATCGGTACAACATACATTGTACAAACTTTCTCATATAATAATGTGTCGTTTAGTTATCTTTAGAAAATGAAAATCGTATCAGCTGCTTTATAGAAAATCCAATTATTGTTAAAGTTGACCAAGAATAAACTAGCCGTATATTCATTCATTGGGAAAAATAAAATACGTAGTAATATTGTAGACATACTCAAATAGTAACTGTAAGAAATTTGATCAAAATCGTTAGGTCCGTTTTTGAGCAAATCAAGTTGTTGTTAAAAATGCGTAGAATAAACTTCCCTTAATTATTGAGCAATGTCAACCATTTCTTCATAGCACTCTATGGTCTGTATGATAAAATGCCTAAGTACGAGATTTCATTCGTTTTCGCTCTACAGTTTAGGCTCTAGCTCCAGTAACAGACAGACAGACAGACGTCATTGCGAAAACCACTTTTTCAGATTCAGCGACACCTAAAACGTATATTTCCGTAAAAATCTCGAGGTCGAATTTTTTCGCGATAACAATACTTTCTCGATACTTCGTATGAGAAAGTGAAAAAATCTGATGTGGCCATCACATGACTTTCTCCATATTTGGGGTATAGATATTTAAATTATTATGAATAGCATTATAAGGCAAAATTATTATTTCCTATCGTAAAAGAATACAATAGTCCTTATCGCCCTAAATTATATTTTGAATATGTTTACAGAATTCACCGCTGCATGGTGGTGGCGCTGTATACTGGAAATTTCCGAATAAGCAAAATATCTCCGAAATGGATGGTTCTACGAAAATTAGTTTCAAACAAAACTTGGAAGAAATATTATTCACTACAACTTTGGTGCTCACGAAGATTACGAATAACGATGTTTTTAAGGAGATATTTGACGGAAACCGAAAACACCGATTATATACATATAAATAATTCCTAAACAAAAACTGCCATGGAAAATTGTTTGAAATAAAATATGTAGGAAATTATATTTTCTACATTTTTTGTCCTGGTCAATGTATACAATAATGACATGTTGTCGGGGAAATGTCGTAAAAAACGAATCGGGTTTCGAATAAACCTCGACTTCCGGTTAACCGGTATTGTGCAAAAGTAATCAGTTCTTTGTGCTCATGCTAAATTTTATATATGAAATTTAGTATTAATATGACAAGTACCTTTTGAGTAAGAGCGCCCACAATCACATACATCCATCCACACACACAAACATATAATTTTTCCGAAAATAGTCTAAACGTGTTCTAGGGACCTCAAAATGTGTATTTCCGTTGAAATCTCGAAGTCTATTTTTTTCGTGATCACAATACTTTCCCCATACTATGTATGGAGAAAGTAAAAAGGGGGCAAACTTACAGGTTTACATCGTTTTAATCCTCCCCATGGACCTGTTGTCAATCGCTCAGACACTTTTACTCACACAAGTTCTAATCCTAAGGATTAGTACTTGTGTGAGTGAGTGAGTGCATATGTTAATACTAAGTGTTAGTAGTTGTGTAATTGAGTGAGTGTATGAGCGATAGACAACAGTCCCTGGCGAGGATTAATATCCCGTAAACCTCTAAGTTTGCCCTCTTTTTTTGTTTATTTTTTCCTCTCTTGCCCACTTTTTATCTTTCTTCTTTGTCATGTCCCTAATTATTTGCATTGTATTCTCTTATTATTTGCCTTAATTTTATTTTGTAACTGCTCAAATATAAGTATAAACTATAATATATTTATAAAGACTCGCATATGTGCCGCATCATTCCTGTCGCTTATTTAACGAATAAAAAGTATTTTTGAGGTGTTCGTCGGTCGAATTTAATTCACCATGAGTTTTCTTTGAGATTGTCTATTATAATAATTCTAATATATATATATATATATATATATATATATATATATATATATATATATATATATATATATATATAAATACTTAAGGAAAAGGAAAGGTAATAATAAGGGTAGCAACAAGGTGTTGGAGGAAGCCCAGTGGACACTTACCTAGAATGAAGAGCCGCTGGGGGTGCTGAGGACACACGAAAAACAAAAAAGAACAAAAACTACACAAAAATGGAGCTTTCGGGCTGATGCCCTTCTTCAGCGACGGAGAAACATATACTCAATATATATATATCATCATCATCATCATCAGCCTTTTTCAGTCCACTGACGGACGAAGGCCTCCCCCAGACACTTCCAGTTTTCCCTGTCAACTGCCTCCCTCCTCCAAGTTTGCCCCAAGAACTTAACAAGCTCTCTGTCCCACCTGTCTTTCGGTCTTCTTTTTGGTCTCTTGATGTTTCTTGGGATCCATTCGATGACACTGGACGTCCAACGCTGGTCATTTCTTCTAGCAATGTGGCCTGCCCACTGCCATTTTAACACCTTCACTCTTCTAATCACGTCACAGACTCCCGTCTTCTTTCTTACCCAGTCGTTCCTCTTGCGATCTCTTCGGGTGATCCCTAACATGCATCTCTCCATGCCCCTCTGTGTTGTTTGCAGGCGCTGTATCATTCTGGCATTCATGGTCCATGTTTCACAACCATATGTCAGAACAGGCAGAACACATTGGTCATACAGTCTCCTTTTTAGGAAGACTGGAATATTTGATTTAAAGATGTTCGCATTCTTGCCAAAAGCACTCCATGCCATCTTCACTCTCCGGTTGATTTCTCCAAGAAGCGAACCATCTGTAGTGATGAGTTGACCTAAGTAAACATAGCTGGTTACTTCTCCAAGTTCTGCTCCGTTGATATGTATCTTCTCAGAATTTGTGAAGGAGTTGTACATAACCTTTGTTTTATTAAGATTCATCTTAAGTCCAGCTTCTCGGCTTGCTTGCTCAAGCTCTTCAGTTCTTCTAAGGAGCTCTTCTGGGCTTCCTGCGAACAGTATGATATCATCTGCAAAGCGCAGGTGACTCAGATATTCTCCATTTACCTTTATGCCTTTTTCCTCCCAGTCTAGCCTTTTGAATACTTCCTCTAGAGCTGCTGTAAATAACTTAGGGGACATAGTATCTCCTTGTCTCACTCCCTTTTCGGCCTTAAAGGCACTCGTCTCTTCATGCAGCTGGACAGATGTTGTCGCATTTTCGTAGATATTCTTGATCAAGGTTATGTACGTTTCTTCTACTCCTTGTTTCTTTAGTGCACGTAACACCGACGAAGTTCGGACAGAGTCGAATGCTTTCTCGTAGTCGATAAAGCACATACATAGAGGTAATTCATACTCGTTGGTCCGACTGATTACCTCTCTCACGACTTGGATGTGGTCCATCGTGCTATACCCACTGCGAAATCCAGCTTGCTCTCTGGGTTGGGCAGCATCAAGATGGTTTTGAAGGCGCATAGTGAGTATTTTGGTGAATATTTTGTAGACTGTTGGGAGTAGGCTGATCGGTCTGTAGTTATTCAAGTCTTCTTTGGAACCTTTCTTGTGCAGAAGGATAATACATGCGTGGTTCCATGTTTCTGGTATCTTTTTCTTCCTCAGACAGGAATTAAAAATCTTAGCGAGAATTGTTTCCGTATGATTCCCCATTGCTTTGAATACTTCCGCTGTGATACCATCCATTCCAGATGCTTTTCCATTCTTCATACTTCTGATTGCGTGTCTCACCTCTTCCGGAAGGATACCTGGGACCTCTTCGGTGGGCATGTTTGCATCATCATTTACTTCATCATTTCCTAGAGGATCCTCATACAGCTTGGTGTAAAATTCTTGTACCCGTTTCAGGATCAGTTTCCTATTATGGGTTATGGAGCCGTCTTCTAGCATCAAGGCCACCAGCTGTCTCTTTCCGATCGAGAGATGTTGCTTCATTTTCTTGTAACTTCTATTGTTTTCTATGGCTTTCTCGATTAGATCATAATTATATTTTTTCACATCTTCCTTGATGCACTTCCTTATAGTTTTGTTTAGTTCTGCAAAATGGATCATTTCTTTAGGATCATTAGTAATTAACATTTTCCTTCTTTTTTCCATCAGCAGTCTTGTTTTTTCAGTCAACTTTTTCTGTGGCTTTGTTTTAACTGTTCCGTCTATTTCTTCAGCAGTTTCCTTGAGTATCTCTATAAATTGGGATTCAACTTCTGGGTCTTCCAGTGCACTGAATCGATTTTTCAGTTGGAGCTGAAATTCTTCTTTTCGTTCTTTTAGCACCTGCGTGTTGATAATAGACTTAGGCTTCTTCTTTATAAGCTTCTGTCTTTCTAACTTTGAGTTGAATTTTATTCTGCATCTTACCAAGCGATGGTCGCTTCCAGTTTTAAACTGGTTGAGGACGGAACAGTCTTCAGCCAATTGCTTCTTATTTACTAGTATGTAGTCAATTTCGTTTTTGGTACCATTGGGTCCTTTCCAGGTCCATTTTCTATTGGGATTCTTTTTGAAGAAAGTGTTCATTATATATAGACTAGTACATTCAGCAAAGTCTACAAGGCGGTCCCCTCGTTCATTTCTGTCTCCATAGCCCCATTTTCCAACTGCGCTGTCATCTTCCTTTTGTTCTCCTACCTTGGCATTGAAATCACCCATGACCACTTTTAGATGGCAGCTTCCTTTGTCGTGCAGTTCTCCAACTTCTTGGTAAAAATCTTCCACTTCCTCATCCGAGTATGATGACGTTGGCGCATAAACTTGGACTATTTGAAGTTGATATCTTTTATTTATTTGAAGCACTAGTCTAGCTGCCCGCTCGGATGAACTTTCCATTTCCACGATATTATTCTTCAATTTTTTGTTGATGATGAATCCAACACCTCCTGTTCTTCCTGTGTCAGTTCCCCTGTAATAAAAAATATCTCCACTCTTCAACTCCAATAGGCCTTCACCTTTTCTTCTCACCTCACTAAGTCCTAAAATGTCCCACTTGATCTTCTCCAGTTGTTCTTGGAGCTCTTGAAGTTTATCTTCACTGGACAAAGTCCGGCAGTTAAAGGTAGTTAGGTTGAGGTTAAAGGAATTGGGTAAGGATGAGAAAGAGTGGCAGTGGGCGTTTAACCTCCGGGGATTCTTAGCACCCTCTGCCTTCCTGCCTTGTTCCTGACCACTGCCACGGTCAGAGGCAATCCAGCCTCCGGAGAATGAGGGCCGTTTTTTATGGGTGTACATGTCATGGGGGGATTGTGGGCCTTAAAACACCACGCTGGCCCAGAGCGGGTTGGTGAGTACCTCTTTCACTTTGGCCGGAGATATTGCAGAAAGACTTCACAGCATGGTTGAACCTACCGGTGTCCGAGGACACCACTGTTCTTCGCCCTTTAGCCTCCGTTTACACCCTTCCGCCGACTTTGAGGCAGTGAACTGAGGCAGTTGGAAGGGATATATATATATATATATATATATATATATATATATATATATATATATAACATACGCTAATTTAAGATTAATATAGGATCATATTCACCCTTAATGTATAACAGTGATACAACTGCGGATAAGGAATTTATTGAAAAATTTTCCATACCGAAAACTATTGACAAATACAAAATAAACTTCGCTCTTACAAAAAAATTACAACAGCCGAGATATTTCGTTATACACACACATTTCCATGACCCCGAAAAAACTTTTTCAACGTTGGGTGAGTTTTCGAAGGGCTTACTGCAATCTTCTACAAAAACTGGTTACATCAGGCCCGCACGTCATAAAACCGAGGCGGGAGTAACGTAAAATACCGGGAATCGCAGTACACACTACTCCATTCGATTTTGGTTTTTTTTATTTAATCGTCAACATTGAAACGTACAGCGCCAGAACATGTCCGCAACTGGAGGAGGAGGAAAAAATAACCGAGATTAACCCCCTCCACGTTGGCATTTAGGGAACGCTTTTTACAAAATAAATAAACGAACGATCCTATAGTTCAGATCGCCAACTAACTTTGGGAATGAAACACCGGAATTACTAGTGAAAAAATCGGTACAACGTACATTGTACAAACTTTCTCACATACCAATGCATCGTTTAGTTATCTTTAGAAAATGAAAATCGTATCAGCCGGTTTTTCTGAAAATCCAATTTTTGTTAAAACTGACCAAGAATAAACTAGCCGTATATTCATTTTTTGAGAAATATGAACTGTTTTATTAATGATGACGTTAACTCAAGTAATTGTATGAAATTTGATCAAAATCGTTACAGCCGTTTTTGAGAAAATCAAATTGTTTTTTAAAATGTGTAGAATAAACTTCCCTCAATTATTGAGCAATGTCAACCATTTCTTCATAGCATACTCTGCTCTGTATGAAAAAGTGCCTAAGTATGAGTTTTCATTCATTTTCGCTCTACCGTTTAGGCTCTAGAGCCAGTAACAGACAGACAGACAGACGGAATGAGAAAGTAGAAATGACGCAAAACATCCCCTAAAAATTTGAATTCTTATAACGTCGGATTTTTTCCCCCATCATTTGTTATAGAAATCCTCTAATCGTGCAAACGTTCAAGTACCTAGCGCATCTGGAAGTGCCTCATAATTTTTATCCTCGCACGGGGGAGAAATGGAGCAAAAAAACCCATAAAAAGGGGAATGTTTACAATTTTTGATTTTTTCCATCGGTCGTGACCAAAAATATATAATCGTGCCATCCAGAAGTGCCTTATATTTTTTATCCTAGTACGGGGCAGTATTGGGGCAAAATAGCCATTAAAAAAGAAAATTTACATTTTGGTATTTCAACAATTTCGGATTTTTCCTTCGGTTGTGACAAAAAAAAATCTATATTCGTGCACAGGTGCTAAGGCTCGAACCTATTAAGCATTTTCAAAGGAAAAAAGATTTCAGCACGATGCGATTTAGAATCAAGGTTTCTTGTTTTCCATATCCACTTTATGTACGCCGTAACTATGTTATGGCGAAGGTGGATTTTGCCATAGACGCCGCTCGCAAAATGGCGCCAAACCGTCCCGAAAAAAGTGCGAAAATTTATTTTATTTCAATACTAAAACGTTAATTTATATATATATATATATATATTCACTGGGTTTCCTTCAACACCTAGTTGCCCAAAAAAAAAAATATATATATATATATATATAATACTCTTGTGCCGGATGCCCGAAAGCTCCAAGAAAAAGCCTTCCTCTATCGCCATGGACGTCCACAACACCAAGTAGGTGTCCACTGGCTCCCTCCTATCCCTCTCAACTCCTAGTTCCAATCTTATATACACACACACACACATATATGATAAAAACGCAACTATTCTTTACTAAAACGCAGGAAAAACTATATCATAGATAACAAAAGTGTTTCCTAAAATTTTGTCATACCGTCAAGGTAAGCCTCTGTGTACGTGTATATGTCTGTCTCCATACATTTATTATTTCTCCGTTCTTTTTTTTTAATGGATCAGAGAGAGATGGATTTTTTCCGTCTCTTCTGGACTGCGTAGGCCGGATCCACGCAATCATCCGAACCTTTCCTCCCCTCCCTCCAGGCCATGTCGCCATGGGGGAAGCTCTTATCGCCAGAGAATGCAGGCGTGTTCCGAAGCGTTGTTCATTTTCGACCCTCCCATAAATCAAAGTCTGTGAGTTTTCTTGCGTGCAGCGAAAATAAAACTGCTTATGGAAGAAAATCTCGCAAAACTTTATCCGTCTGCCGCAATTTAAAAAGAAAATAATTTTAAAAATCGTACGAATAAGTAGGTCGATTTCAGTTACGTCGCCTAAAAAAATTGGTAAAATAATAACTGCGTAATTCATTTACATTTGAAAGTGAATGTGGAGTTTTCGCCACTAAATATTCCCCCATACGACTCTTGTATTATCGACAAATGAGCATCTTCTTGCAGAATAATCGTTTTTGTTCCAATCTTTGATTCCTCGGAAGTTATAACAATCACATATGGGCCGTGGTTGCATTTTCTATTTTTTTTTCGATTTCGTCATTTTTATCTTACAAGAAAACGTGCCAAAAATGAGCATCAGAAATTATAATATTTATAACAAGAAGTTGAATTAATTTATTTTCACAAAAAAAGACAAAAACCAAGTAGATACCTATGTGAACCGCTGCTCTAGTCAATTACACAGCTCAAATGAAACGGATTCACGTTACACGTTTTCCCAAAACTCTTCTCTTGTTTTATGCGAGGACATGATGTGATTGGTTTTATAGAAATACTTAGCCGACACAGACATGAAAAACCTCAACAGGAAGTGAAGCTTTATTATTGTCGTTTTACCTTTTTACTTTTTCATATACGAAGTATATTGAGAAACCTATTGTTATCGCTAAAAAATTCGACCTCGAGATTTTTACGGAAATATACGTTTTAGATGTCGCGGAATCCGAAAAAGTGGCTTTTGCAATGCCGTCTGTCTGTCTGTTACTGGCTCTGGAGCCTAAACGGTAAAGCGAAAATGAATGAAATCTCGTACTTGGGCATTTTATCATACCGAGCAGAGTACTTTAAGAAACGGTTGACATTGCTCAATAATTGAAGGAAGTTTATTCTACGCATTTTTAACAACAATTTGATTTTCTCAAAAACGGCTCTAACGGTTTTGGTCAAATTTCGTACAGTTACGTTTATGTCTTCAATAATACTTTATAGCTCATTTTTTTCAATGAATGAATATAAGGCTAGTTTATTCTTGGGCAACTTTAACAAAAATTGGATTTTCTAAATACCGGCTTATACGATTTTCATTTTCTAAAGATAACTAAACGACGCATTAATATATGAGAAAGTTTGTACAATGTATGTTGTACCAATTTTTTTCAAATATATCGTTTAAAATTCAAATTGCGTCAATATTTGCTGTTATAAAAGTTGTAGGAAATGCAATTTTCAACACGTTTTGTTTGAAATATTATTTATTTTTAAACCGATAATTTAAGGGATATTTTGATTTTTCTTCTAAATTCATGTTAAATAGGTCGCTAAGGGATACCATTGTTTCCGTTGCTAAGATAAAATCTTCTAATTGTTGTCAGCGTTGTGTGCGCTGGCAAGGGTAATTTTAATTGCGCGTCGACATTTTGTTATCCATAGAAACAGTTAATAATTTTATCTAGTTATTGTTTTATTTAAATAAATACAATTGAAAATGTTTTTAAATTATTCATGAATGTAATTGCAGATAATTATTTCCGAGGACTCTTGATGTCGAGAGCGATGATATTCATTGTTCTGTATTATAGAGCAAATCGCATGCTGGACACATCAAATTTATTGTTCTAATATTAAATTCAGTAATATTTTGTTTCGTTTAGCTATGAAAATTTCACTCATTAATTATTGAATTGAGGAGTATTTTGGATTTCATCATTTGTTATATTCGTATATTTAGATTATATTTTTATGTGGTTATACCGGCACATATTCGGTAACTAGAGCCTCGTTTGTAAGTGGCATCGATGTGGAAATGAAAGCTCAGAATGTCAGCTTTCCATCTGCTATATCTTCGGAGATATTAAAACAAAAGAACAAAAATTTTAAATGGACCTCTATCCGACCCTTAATATTTTTCAATAGTCATATCTAAATAAAAACAAATGGCAGCAGTACAGATCTCTATCGTTCACGCAATACTTACAATTTCAATTTAAGCAACTGCAAAGACGGACAGACTCCTAAGTGAAACCATAAGCGCATTTCTTTAAACGCGCGCTAATTAGTCATATTATCAGAAGTAAATGTTATTAAATTTATCAGGACTTTTTCAACTTCATGGACGTTAAATATAACAATACGATATTCTTTTCGTCCTTTTTACGGGGAACGATCTAAAAATACGATAATTATCGAGCGTAGATTTCGTTACGAAAATTCTATACCAAAAGTTTGGCTCCATGAGCGAACAAGGTCTCTTTTGAGTCGTTTAAACGCGATATCTTTCGAAACTCCGACTTTATCGGACGCCTATTTTTTGTTCGAAAGAAATAAACTTCTTTGCTCGGCGAAGCCCTTCGCGAAGTTCCTCGCAACAATTACCACCGTGACACTCGACTCGAAAACTTGGCGCGCGCGCGCCCGAATCCAAGCTCTTTCAGACACTTGGGAAACAAACTGCAATAATCCATTTAATTTAACTTTGACAGTAACGTAAATCCCATTACCTTATGCTGCGAATGGCGTCCATACAAATGGGGATATTTTTTTTTTAGCATTTAATAAGTTGCGACCGTGGGCTGTTCCCATGGCGACGGTGCTCGAAAAAACTTTCCGTTCTAAGATATGCCGTTTTTAAATGAACACTTAAATGAAACATAAAATCTCGTGAAATTACGCTTACAGTATAAGTGGAAAACCCTTGGAAAATTTTAAACGCTTATAAATTTTAAGCCAAGTAAGACAAATATGTATTGAACGAATTCAGAATGCTCAACTCGGAAATTATTGCTGATATTGGTGCCATTATTTTTATTATTGCCGTTGTTGATATTATCGCCATTATTATATATCTACTAGTTGCCTGTTGCCGCAATTGCGGCAAGTACGTAAGTTTCTGCAAGTTCTACGTTCCTATTTAAAACAAATTTTTTCACGTTGCTCCAGAATAAATGTCGCCCATCTCCTAACGTTCTTTGTCATTCAGATTATATAGGAAAAGAAGATAACCATGTAACTTTCAATGTTTTTAAAAAGTAATGTATGTCCCTATTCTCATCTAATTTAAAATGTATGCGTGACCCTACTTGCGTTATTGAGCGTTACATACGCATATCTACTATAATAGTTTTACTTACAAAAAGGTAAGGTTCCAGCATTCAAACGATGAAATGCCTTGCTCAAAGCGCAACACAAATGGGCGCGTTTCGTGCAATGGAGTGTTAGAAAGAAATCATATACCTGTGCGTAAGGGAAATAGCGTTTTAAAGTTCTTTTATTTATAATAAATAATCAATTTTCTTCCGATTTAAAAATATTACATGCACACGTAAGTAAATTAAACGTATTTTTGTGAAATTGTTTATGTTAGAAACGATGGTGAAGTAACCACGCAAGAAAATTTGTTCAACTCGAATTAAGACATTCTTGTTTGATTTTCTTGATAACGGCTACTCTTACGATAAAAATGTATAGAAAAATAAATATTCCTATTTACTAGTCCTACAAGTTTTATTTGAACAATATTTTGATATGACGGAAAGTTCATTTATTTTCACCAGTAAAGTGGTACCCCTGATTGTCGTACGTGATTCATTTATGGGATTTTAAGATAATATTTGATAATAATTCCTTAATATCAAATTTCATAGAAATCTGCTCAGTAGAAGCCGAGAACGAACATGCGGACGGACAGACCGACGACAATAAGCGCTCACGCTGGAAGCGAACCGCGCGTAAAAAAAGATGATAAAACTTTCTCCCAATAAGTTTAAGTATCGCAAAAAGGTTGTAAACACGTCGTGGGGGTGAGGGGGTTGCCAGGAATCTCTTCGAATAGATTGGTTCCTTTACCTCTCTCTTTAAAAAATAAAATAAAAAAAGAGAATCGGTTGGCGTGTGCAGCTTCTTCCTCTCTTTCTCACACACACATACTCACCCCTTCAAGCAGAACTCACTCAATCTCCTTATCTCGAAAACTTCGACGTTCTTTCTCAGTCATTTCCTACCCTACCCTCCTCCACCCTCTCCTTCCCCTCTCCTGCTTCCGAACTCTCCCTTCCCCTCTCCCCTCATCCATCCTCTTTCCCTCTCCCCTCCCCCCTCTCCTCTCTTACTACGGCCATAGGGCCTCTCTCATCTTTGACGGTCCCTCACGGCCAGTGACTCAACTACTGATTACTATCCCCATCTTCCCCCCCACCCCTCTCTCTCTGTCTTTCTTTTTTTAACTTCTCACTCTCTTTCGGTTGGCAACCCCTTTCACGTCCTCAATTCAGACGGCCCTCGAAACAAGACCTTTCTTTAACGTCTTCTTATTTCGTTATTCTCTCCGTGGCTTTTTCTTCGCGCCTTTTTTACGGTTTGAGTTTTAAGTGCTGCTGTTTGTGTTTTTTTGTAGTTTTGACGATTGGATGGTGGCACTTCCGCCGGTGTGTTTGGAGGAATGGATGTTTCCCCTTCCCCCAACGCCTCGGTCGAACGCTGTGTAAAAAAAAGTTCATTTGTTGTTATTTCGATAAATTTTGATGGAATTTTAGATCGTGAGGAAAATTAAACATTATTATTTTGCATATAAATTTTATTCGATTCGTGCAAGATCTTAAAATTCGTTTTTAGGCCGGTTTCGTTTTCAGCGTGAGCTCCTATTGTCGTCGGTCTATCCGTCCGTCTGTCTCTGTTTGTCTGTCTGTCTGTCTGCCTGTCCGTCCGCATGTTCGTTCTCGGCTTCTAACTAGCGGATTTTAATAAAATTTGATATTAAGGACTTATAATCAAATATAATAAGATAGTCGAAAAAATGAATAACGTAAGCCAATCAGGGGTACCACTTTACTGGTGACAAAAAAGAACCTTCCGTCATATCTCGTGAAGCATTGCTCATATCAAAATAATTTTCAAATAAAACTTTTAGAACTAGTAACTTAGAGTATTTCTTTTTCTATACATTTTTAACGTAGGAGTAGCAGTTATCAATAAAATCAAACAAGAATGTCTTAATTCGAGTTGAAATTTTCTTGCATGGTTACTTCTTCGTTGTTGTTAACATAAACAATCTCACAAATAACGTTTAACTTTAATGCATTATTTATGATGAAGAAAAAACTTTAAAACGCTCTTTCCCTTACGTACAGGTGTATCATTTCTTTCTAATACTCCATTGCACGAAACGCGCCCATTTGTGATATACTGTACACTTTCCTAACTTGTTAACGTATGTGCACATATGCGCATTTCCCGGCATCAGAATATCAAACCGCGCAGCGAACCGAGCAGCGAGCCAACCAGCGAACCAAACCTTGTAACAAGGGACGCTCGGCACGGTGTTGCAAATCGTTGTTCGCCTGTTTTCCGCCATTATCCATTCGGTTTCCGAGTAGACATGACTTCTCTTCAAGTATCTGCTGCAGCTATAATTTTATGCATAAATATGCTTCCAAGAAGAAAAGAAGGAGAATTGATTTCGTTAATAAATAAATTATCTATGTTTCTAAAAATAGATACCTTTTGTTGTTCCACAAATTTATGCTCTTTCCCGCCGGAATGATGATAACAAGCTGGTCATTTTTTTCCGACATTCATCAGCTGAGAAGCCGACTTCAGTTGCGATCTCCTCCCAAGCATCATTCTTAATTAATTTATTAAAATGGTTCTTGTTTTTTGCATCCCAAAGAACCTCTTTGTTCCTATATATTTCAATGAATTTCAACACCGTTTCATTGGACCGCTCCATTTTAATAATACACTCTACAACTGAACGATATACACAGGCGAACAACGATGTGTCTTCATTGGTGGCAAGATGATAACTGAATGTAAACACGTCTATGCTCGCTTAAAAGTTGCACGCCAGTCCAGACAGGTTGCAACGTGCGCGTGCAACATCCTTTTGATGGTTCGCTGCAGAGTCGCGCCGGCATACTTATGGGTGCAAGGGGTTCATCGCACCCGGGCGGCAACATATTAGGGGCGGAAATTCACGGGCGGAGGGAAAAATCTCTCTTAATGTTTTGCACAATTTATTTCTTAAATTAAATACAACTTTTAATCTAAAAATCGAAGAAAATCTGGGCCAGGGTGCTTTTATAAGTCCGTAGGGAGAGGCATAAACTGCTTGCACCCGGGCGGCAAATATGCCCGGCGCGGGCCTGGTTCGCTTTAACACCGACTATTACGCATTGATCGCCAGTTTGTTGCGCAGAAATTTTGAACGTTCCTTGTTTGCGTTCGCCAAAATGTTTCGCTACTTTGCTCGGTTCATTGTTCTGTTGCAGGGAAATGCGCATATGTGTACAAACACCTTTAAATGTAATATACAATGCGTACGTTTTTCACAACTCGTAAAACTGTCCAAAATATCCGTAATATACCATAAAACGCATAAATAAACGAGTATAATATTTATTGAATATCTTATAAACGCAAATCTATAATTTATTTTGAAAAAATAATTTTAAAAAGTGATTATGTGCAAGAGAAGTGTCTTGATGCTTATTAATTTAAATAAAGATGCCTACTCGAGAGCGTCCCCCATCCAGAACTTGTAATTTGAATTGCTGTAGTTATTTTTCACGATGAATTTAAATGAGACGGTAAAAAAACCACGTCATACGATCCACCCAGATTTTTCCCAGAATAGAATTACATGTAAAACACATAAGAGAAAAATTTAAGATGTAATAGAGGATCGTCAATTCTGGAATATTCTTCATACAATACGGAATGCGATCTCTAATTTCATGGGGCAATTATCCCCCAAGAGGATTATTAGTGGATGATTATCGAGAATAATTTTTTATTTATGAATAACCGTAATCAAATCCCAATTGTCTACCATCGTTTTTAAGTCAATTTAATTAATTACTAAGTGGATAAATTATGAAAACCTATTTAGATATCTTGCTCAATTTCATCATATTTAAAGGCCACCCACTTTTATTCTGAACAGCAAATTTCATCCAATTTGGGGCTATATAAAATTTATTTTATACATTTGAGAGCGCATAAAAGTGTGTATTATACAAAACTTTTTTTATATTATTATTTCATACTTTTTAGCCTTAAAATTTATTAAAACTATACTGGTACAATTTAATTTTTTTAACTTACTAATTCTTGTTTTTTATCATCAAATAATCGCATCAAACATTATTTCATAAAATGTTATTAATTATAATTTAGATTTTTTTTATCGTTCCATCTCTTTGAGGGCTTTTTTTGTTCAGGACATTTTTCCGGTAATTTTTGATCAATTAAGCTCTTCGTAGTGTAATCCGACCGAAGACCTTACCCGACTTAATGCAACGTAAGCCTGTCCCGGAGCAAAGACATTTGAAACCAAATTGATGACCGCTTGATTGACTGTTGAAACACGCATTTTGTAGACGGCGGAAAGCTAACAAAGAATCAAGAGGCAACATTAGTCATTCACTTTTTATAATTTTGTTGTAAATTGGATAGCCATCGGCTCGATTCCAATATCTCTGTGGGAATGAGTCTGTCGATATGATCCGAAAATGGTCTGCAAATCATCTGGAAATTGTCTGTAAATTGTCCGAAAATGGTACATAATGTTAAGTGAAACGAATAATTTCAGTATATAATTCCCTTCGCGAGATATAAAAAGCTGCCCCATCATCCACTTAAACAATCATGGGCGTCCACAAAAGCATAATACGTATCTTAATTGTCACCAGGGATGAATTTGTGTACCAAATTTCAAGTTTTTAAGTGATGCAGGACGAGAGATATTATGCAGTAAAGATTTAAAGGAATATCAACATATAAACAAATATCAACTCAAGTTAATTAAAAGTGTACAAAAAGTGCCCGCCGTAAAATGACATTTTTTTCGCTAATCTTTTGTTCTGTGCGAAGGAAAATTGCGTTGGAAAAATGTTTCCAGAGAAATGGTTGGGTTGGATGGAGGGTTTCAAAAATGGTTATGTTGGGTTGGTTGGAAGAAGGATTTTAAAAACATTGTTGATTTGGTTGGAAGAAGGGTTTCATAAAAACGGATGGGAGCGCGCCGCGGGATAGGTGAGGGAAACGAGCAGGGGCGGAGCCCATAGTATTTTTTTTAAAAACCCTACGGCCCGTAATATATTTACCTAACTCGGCGTCTATGGCCGACACGTTTCGTCGACTAAGGACTTCCTTATGTATCTATTTTTTTTATTAATACACGCAAAATTTAGGACCG
Organism: Uropetala carovei; assembly: GCA_036926305.1. Classification (NCBI taxonomy): domain Eukaryota; kingdom Metazoa; phylum Arthropoda; class Insecta; order Odonata; family Petaluridae; genus Uropetala; species Uropetala carovei. The sequence continues at coordinate 9,013,854 of JAXCHB010000129.1, forward strand.
CTTACGATTTTGACCCATATTCGATGTTCATATATTTTTCCGCCGCGAGTTTTACGACGATGGAGATCGACCTCTCGATGATGGAAGTCCGTCGGTCGACCCTGACCTTTAATCCATCCAGTTTTTCTTTTTTTAAACGGTGTTGAGAAGGCTCGAACGGAGGACATTTTTTTCGAGAAAAAAAACTTTGTTTACGATCTTGGTCCGCCATTTTTTTGTTGAAAATAAGTACGTCGTCATTGCCATGGAAACGCGGGTCTCGCACTCCTTAAAAAAAGCTTAAATCCTTTACGGTAATTTACTTTCTACTCCTGCTTCGATTTTTTTTTAGATTTTTAGGGTCGTTAATGAAAATCGAACGAATTCGATCGAATCCTAATCCGTAAGCGCCTCGTGTCTACGTGCCACTTACGCCAAACGGCTTTAAAAAAGAACCTGGAATGCCTTAGCGTGAGTGGTAAAGAGAAGGGAAAATTCGGCCGTTTGGAGACACAACAGGCGCAGAACCTATTACCTATCCCATTGTCTCATTCTTCAAAACGTAACATTAAAGCGAAACCATTCGAACGTTTTTGTCACGGATTTTCGGAAGGAATTCGTTATCCGAGTGTATATTTTAACAAAAACGTAAAGAAACTGCTGGTTAAACATGAAATCATGTTGAAATTTATTTCATATGACATGCTGAGAGTTACATTTTCTTGCTTTAGATGTATTTTTAGTGGGTCATAAAGAAGACATCTTCGTTTTTTAATTTTTTACACATACTAAATTATCACATATTTGTTGATGGATTCAATTTATTACAGCATTCATGATGATATTATATAACGGTAGCCATGATGAACCATTGTACTTCCCATTTTTCTATTTGTAGTTAGTTAATCAATCAGCTGCGATTGACTTCGAGATGAGTACCGACTGTTTATGAATCAATAAAATAAATAATACGGATTTGTACGCTTAATGGACATTTCATCCACAAAGTTGTCGTCGCCGGTGGAAACGCAAATTTTTGGATATATGTATTCTAATGAGGGTTATTTTATGCTTCTGGTTCATATTTTGCCAGCGACCCAAAAATAATTAAAAATACGACCCTTCCTTACCGTACTGGGACGTAGTCCTTACAAAGAAAACAATAGACTGCGGATTTAATCGAGATTTCTCGGTTAATTTTCCGGGAGAAAGACAGGGGAGGGAGAAATGTTATAGTTTACCAGAATCACGACCATCATTCGTGAAACGGCAAATGAGTACTCGCGAAAAAAAAAACAAACCTCCGTGGAACGTAAAAAGAAATTTTGCGCGGAATTTAAAAAACTCGGGAGAGGTTTATTATTTTTAAAAAAATATTTTTATCCCCGCGTTATTTCCGCCCGCGATTCTGCGACAGAGATAGTAAGATGGTAGTCAAAATCCTCGCGAATTTAAAACGCTAGGAGACTCCAAGAGGAGTTAAGGACTGTGACGGGTTATCCAATGCAGTTGAGAGCGGAGTATGGCGCGCACCTAGCGGAGTGATACCACGCGATAATAGGTACACACCTTCCCGCGTGTAATACGTGCAAGAGTTATGAATCGGTTTTATCGCTAGGGAAGAACATTAACTGCGCCATCTTGCGGGAAGCAGTTGACGTCTCAATGCATTAGCGCGCGATGCCCCATGGCAAAGAAAATATACAATACTATATCTATCTTTCTACCTCTCTTATTTTGGGCGATTCAAAGATTATCAATCTTCCAGCCGTTAAAAGAAAAAATGAAAACATCCCCGTCTAGGAAAATTTTCGATCGAAAAAAAAACTAAATAAAACGGACGGCTAGGTATGCTGATTAAACCTCGTTGAAGCATGCGAAATTGATTTACCTGCATGCACGGCCGACTTACATCAGCTAGATAAACAAGGCGTGAAGCAAGACCTGATGGATGGAGATTTTAAAAATTGAAGACTCCCACACCGTCGGTGCCTCTGACGTCTAAAGTGAGGCTCTTTTTTTCCGTGGTTTATGCAGAACAACATACGCCTCGCGTTAACCCTGAGGAAGGTCGCTGCGTACTGGGACTATATTTTAAATATCGCGTTAGCTTTTAAGGATTAAAATTTGAAACCTATAATAAAATTACTGAATATCTACGCTACCTGATTCCAGTTTGAAAGCTAACTATTCCAGTGATATCAGTCGCGAATATGTGATACTTTGCTATCCAAATCAAGAAGGTTTAGTAATAATGTGAACCAATGTTATGCTCTTTACAATAATTTGCTGCTGAGAAAAATAATGCGGGGCAAAACTTTTTGAGTTACCCTCGTAGTTTACGATAAAAAATTTTTGTATCCAAGAAAACGTCAGTTAGATGAACAGTCCAACCACAAATCCATTATTAGTTTTGATTAACCGGACTTTGATTCTAAAAAGAACCTATTGTTTTTTGAGCTAAAATGCGTGTCTATCCGACAAAACCTTCTTTACGACAAGGGATACACTTCGATAATATATGGAAGCGTTAGCTACGAAGTGAGAATGTTGATTTCCTTTACCGATATTTCTGTGTTGAACGCGTATTTCCACTGTATTTCCGTTATAAGTGCGATATAAAAAGATCATTAAATAGAAAGATTATAATATCGGTCAGTGCAAGAAAAATATATCTAAAGCTAACGTTTATCCTAATATTCTAAAGAAGCTAAATTTTTCAATCTATAAATAATGAAAATTACTAGAGTAGTGAGCTTAATATTTTTTTCGGGCATTTCCTGTGAAATCTTCGTATATTAATTTTTGACGGGGCTCCGCCTACCAAATTCCAAGATTTAAATTCCCAGTGGAGTAAAAAATTATGCCGAGTTTTCAAGATCGACTAAAATTCTGCTTCCCTTGATTTAGTTAGCTACGACGAATTTTTCGCCTGTATCACGCCATTAAACCAATCAATTTTTACAATTAATAGCGATAAATTGAAAAGTGGGATCAATGAAAGTAAATCAAGTCGTTGACTTAAATAAAAAAATTACACGAGGCAGTGTTATGTTTTTCGTTGTTTTATTCGATGCGAACGCAAACGAAAGATAAAATGGTGTCGCATAGGAACGAAACACTTGAGTGCCACAACCGCGCAATAAGGAAAAATCTGATGTGGCCAACACATGATTTCTCCATACTTGCGGTATTCTTATTTTTTTAAAATATCTACATGTCTCAATACATGTATATCACAGATTCTCGGGCCATATGAAGAGTTCTCGTTTGCCGTATTCAGCCCTCCGACCTATCCATTACGTATGTACACGATCGCAATCTAGTTTCCGTTTTCGCGTTTCGAACTCCTGGCGCTGCAATCGAACAAGCTCGGGACGTACTTAACGAAAATTCAGAAGAAATATCACATTTTTTCTGAAACTATCGAGATTATGAAAACGTTTCAAACAAAACTTCTAAAAATTACATTGGTCTACAACTTTTGTGATAGTACATATTTAGGTAAATTGATTTCTAAAGGAGCTATTTGAAAAAAATCTGATGTGGTTACACATGCTTTCTCAATTTTTGGGGTAAAGATATTTAAATTATTATGAATAGCAATATAAGGCAAAATTATTATTTCGTATCATAAAAGAATACAGTCGTCCTTATTGCCGTAAATTATATTTTGAATATGTTTACAGAATTCACCGCTACATGGTGGTGGCGCTGTATACTGGAAATTACGAATAAGTTAAATATCTCCGAAATGGATGCTTCTACGAAAATTTGTTTCAAACAAAACTTGGAAGAAATATTATTCTCTACAACTTTGGTCCTTACGAAGATTACCAATAACGTTTTAAAGGAGATATTTGACGGAACCCGAAAAAACCGATTATTTATAAATAATTCCTAAATAATAACTGCTATGGAAAATTGTTTGAAATAAAAGATGTAGGAAATTATATTTTCTACATTTTTTGTAATGATCAATGTATACAATAATGAAGTATTATCGGAGAAATATTGCAAAAACCGAATCGGGTTTCGAATAAACCTCGACTTCCGGTTAACCAGTACTGTCCAAAAACTAATCAGTTCTTTGTGCTCATGCTAAAGTGTTATATGTGAAGTTTGGTAACGATATGGCATTTACTTTTGAGTTAGAGCGCCCAAAATCACATACATCCACACACACACACACAGACATCATTCCAAAAATAGTCTAAACGTGTTCTGTGGACCTCAAAACGTGTATTTCCGTTGAAATCTCGAAGTCGATTTTTTTCGTGATCACAATACTTTCCCTATACTTACGGTGACCAGATTTCAGATCAGTCAAAGCGGGACTTCTAGCCCCTGGAGTGTAGGCAAATTACGGCATCTGACAAGAGTTCAGCTGTTCTCTCCGATAAATTGAAGGGTTGAACACTCTCGTCTCAGGTATTTCTACATGACTTGGGCAAAGGAATTCTGAATGTAGTTCCATGTTATGGGCTTCTTCAAAATGATCTACTTGAATGCACTAATCGTGATAAATTGATAAATATCCAAGCAGGTACTATAAAACTTGTATATTCTGTCCAGCAAACCATGATTTTTTAATCATATTTTAATGATATCACTTGGAATCATAAGAGCTACAAATGAAATAATTTTCAATGAAAGAATGAAATGCTCTTTATTGAAGTAGGAATTACATCTCAAGAACTTCTACAGAGTGTATGTATATGTCACCCTTAAAGTATATAATTCAGTTAATGCATAGAAGAACTAGTGGGAAAGTATTGTAATCACGAAAAAAATCGACTTCGAGATTTCAACGGAAATACACGTTTTGAGATCCCTAGAACACGTTTAGACTATTTTCTGAATGATGTCTGTGTGTGTGTGTGTGTGTGATTGTGGGTGTTTTCGGTTTCCGTCAAATATCTCCTTAAGAACGTCGTTATTGGTAATCTTCGTGAGAACCTAAGTTGTAGAGAGTAATACTTCTTCCAAGTTTTGTTTGAAACAAATTTTCGTAGAACCATTTCGGAGATATTTTGCTTATTCGTAAATTTCCAGTATACAGCGCCACCACCATGTAGCGGTGGATTCTGTAAACATATTCAAAATATACCTAATTTACGGCAATAAGGAAGACTGTATTCTTTTACGATACGAAATAATAATTTTGCCTTATAATGCTATTCATAATAATTTAAATATCTAAACCACAAATATGGAGAAAGTCGCGTGTTGGCCCCACACACACACAAAAACATAACCCGGCACCTTATTTTTTTCCCTCCCTCTCTTTCTCCTGGCCTCGAGTGGTGAGGTATTCTCTCCTTACTATAGCCGATAAAAGCTTCTTTATCTTTCGAACGAAAAATATACCTCCCCCCCTCTCTCTCTCTCTCCCTTCCTCCATCTTGACGCCCCCTCCCCTCTCATCCTATTCCATCTCGCCGACCCATCTTATAGCACTCTATAACTCAACTCTTCCCTCTTCTCTCTCTCAAAAAAAGAAAAAGAAACTCCCCTCTTCTAATTCAATCACGAACCTAATTGATCGTGTCAAACTCACCTCCTGCACAGGACTTCTTTAAGAGGAAAGTTTCTCTCTGTTGGGGATTTTGAGGAGGGAGTGGTGGGGTTGGCATACGAGGTGCCGGTTTCTCAAGGGAGGACAACATTTCAAAGGAGGCTTCGTATTTCGCTCTACGCGCTTCGCTCACTAACTTCCCTCTCCCTCCCTATCTTCGCTACTTTTACTCTATCTGAAGAAACCGCCATCTTAAACAAATTCTCTCTTTCCCGCTATTTTACTCTCCAACCCTATTCTCTCTATTCTTCGTTTCCTCTGTATCTCCGTTATCTACTAACCCTATTTCGTAAATATCATTGTGTAACACCGATACCCATAGTTGTACCAGAAGGATGAAAAAATGGTATGTACCAGCAAAATCTTGGTATTATCCAAGTTACCTCATACATCACAATCCTTCATCTACTCCATCTTTATCTTTCGTTAAATTGCTCAAATTAACTAATTGGTAAATTTACAGAATGAGTGTAAATTTTTCCACTTCGGTGTGATGATTTTGATGTTATTTTTTTTTAGGCAAAAACATGATCGGTGATATTTTCCAAAGGCTAGGTGCAAAAAAGGTTTGAACGACACTGGGATAGTTAATATATTTTTGCTGCAATACATACATTCATGCACACCCACCCATACACACACACACACACACACAGTATCGTCCAAAAGTCCTTGAAAGAAATTGTATTTGGAATGGAAAAATAACTATACATTGCAAAGACACCTGATTAGTTCCTTTAAATAGAACAAAACTACAGTGCAATGACTACTTTTAATAAATGTTATGGGTCGGTCCATCGAGCGAAAGAAAGCTCATGTCCGCCATGCGTAGTTAATTTTTATTCGGCGCTCAGTTTTTTCAAGTACTTTCAAACTACCCTGTATATACCTATGTTACTGTTCAAGTATATAATTCAGTTAATGCATAGAATAACTAGTTATATCCTCTCCATTTGCGACAGAAGAATTATATCTCGTTTGAATGTTGCGCCGCAAATTGAGAGGATATAACACTGAAAGGATATATTGACGAGCCTTCGGCTCGTTTTGTTTTAATGGGTAGTCGTCTCCGGGCGCTACCGCACCCTTCGCCTCGCCCGGAAACAAACTATCCCTCCCCGTTGTCCGGTGATTGGACTAGTTATTCTATGCATTAACTGAATTATATACTTTAACGGTGACATATACATGCAAATGTAAACATACATATCAATGCGTATCAACTCTATTTCATATTGCGCTGCAAAATTCAATGACCGAATTCTTCGCTAACAACGATAGGGTAGAAGAGGGAACCCAACCTGGCCTAATGGAACATTTTTCTTTCTTTCCCTCCCTTCTTATCTTCAACACATTCTTTCCTCCATTTCATTTACCTTCCCTCTCCCGTAAATCCTATATCTTTCTCGATTTATCCTGGTAGAATATCTCTCACTCTCCTGCTATCTTGCTTCCATTATCTATCTTCCTGTGTCTTTTCTTCCCTAACGCTATCATTCAGTGGCGTAGCAAGGTGAATCCGGACCCGGGCTCGAGAATTCTTTACGGGTGCTCCCCTCACCTCCAATATATATTTTTTGATAAATTTATTTTTAAAGAGAATAATTTTAATGAAATAAATTTATTAATTATTATCTATAAATAAAAAGATATTTCAATCGTTTATTAATAGCATACTTTTAATGTACAATAATATTATTTCAGAGAACAAATATTACAGAAATCAGGTTACGCGAATATGAAGCCGTAAATATCAACAATTCTTATACTGCAAGACAAGTAATCTGTAGCCGATATGTAGCATCTATCACATAACACATTATTCACTTGTTATTAGAAAATTCTTCTTTCGAGCTTTACTTTCCGCAAAATTGGTTCGAATTGCAGAGGTGTCAATTTTAATAGCAGGGGCTCGTTCAATAGAAATCATTGATAGTCCACTGAGGCGCTTCTCCCCCGTTGAGCGCCTTAAATAACTTTTTATCAATTTCAACTTCGAAAATAAGCGTTCTGATGTAACAACAGTAACATGAAGTGTAAGGAATAGTAAACAGGCTGTACCTGTGTCTGGAAATGTTGAATCTAATACATAGTTTTCTACAATTTACATAAATGCTAAATATATACGGAATCAAATTGGCTAATTTGCGTTTTAAAGCTGTACCTGAAAGATACAATTTCAGTGCCTAAATCTAGTGTGAGATCATCAGGGTAGACTTATGCTAAATTACTTGCAGCTTCAAATAGTTCATCATCTGAGTATGAGAGCCGTTTTCTTCCGTACACGTGCCTTTGGACACCGCAATGGATCCTTCAAATGCATACCGTGAGAATTTCGATGTTTCCTCGCCCGTTTGGGGGACGATATGCTATATTCACGCCGGGAGAGCGTGGCCTCTCGTTACACGAGGCCTAGACTTGAGGGTCCTTTCAACTTCTACTTTTCCCTCTCGTACTTTCAGGCATTATACTTACCGCCTGAGCTTTCAATTACGGTTATTGTGTTATCGAGCACGGGCCCTTGGGGCTCCCCGGGCTCTGGGCCCTGGTTCGACCGAACCATCGGAACCATGGTTCCTGCGACACTGCTATCATTCTATTCTCCCGGCTGTTCCATCTCAACTATCTCTTCCTGCCTTCTCCTCTTTATATTTATCAGCCATTCTACCCATGTACACACAAAAACACAAATCTACATACATAAATGTGCTCGCGTCCTTATCTTTCTACATCTTGTAACTGGAGTAATTCCCCAATGTACGTACATCGCCTCGTTATACTTCGTTTTGCATATACGTCACCAATGAATTAAGGAAAATGTCTCATTTTAAGTTTCGTCGCTTCGCACTTACGTGAAGAGCTAAAAGTGAAATTCAAGAAATTTCAATTGAAATATATACCTTGTTACTGTAAGTTTAAATCCCTTTACTTTTGTTTTTAATTTCATGCTCAATTTTTAATGTTATTCAGTGTTTGCTTTCGCTTTTCCACCCCGTATATGGTCGAAAAATGTCTCCGTTTCATATGTGGTCGCAGTATTATGTAGTAGTTTAAAATTCAGAGTCGTCTCATGAGTCTGATTATATCGAAGTTCTTTTGCAAAAAATCAGCTTCTTTATTAACTTTATAGCGATATTTTGTGCAAAAAACATACCTTATATATTCACTTTGTCCGTCCGTCCGTCTGTGCAAGCGATATCTCTTAAACGGCTCAATATAGAGAAACAAATTTTTCAGGATACATATGAGAGCTACATATAGAAAGAATTTGGTGGATCCGGAATTAGCTGCTGGGGATGGGGGGGAAAATGGAACGGAGCTTGTAAAAAAATCGCTTTATAATGTTTGATTTAGCAGTATGTACATGCTTTCCTGACTTGTTTTTATTTAATTAATTTAGTTTTCATTTTTTGTAACAGCCTGCCTTAGGCACTGCATCATCATGTGCTATTATTTGTGGTACAAATGGTACGCATGTTTCTCTAAATGTCTGCCAGGAACGTTACTAATACTTTCGTCATCATGAAAAAATATGTTTCGCTATAAGTCGGTTCGTTATATGTGGCAGTTTTCAGGAAAGCATCTGTCTCTGTCTGACTGTTCCGTACTACATATTATATTTTCAACTCTCCCTTTCTATCTGCATTCTCTTCCTCTCCTGATGCACTCCTTTTTTAATTGTGTCATTCCCTTCCTCTCTTCCTTTCTCCTCCTCTCTTTACTTCTCTGCAATGTAGCATTCATAACCTCTCTCTCACTCTCCATCTCCATAGCCCTACTTGAATTCCTCTTAACGAATTTCATCCAGGTTTGCGCGAGAAAAATCTCCTCATCTCCTACTTTATAAGGGTTAAGTACCTATTCCTACTATCTACCTCATCCCAACGTCGAGGACCTACTTGACCGTCAAATGGGCCGTGCATGACATTCTGGCTCATGATAAAAAATTGAAAAAATCCCATCTCCCTTTTCCCCGCTAACTCGCTGTTAAAGTTGACGAAATAGTGATTAAAACTTCACGGCCACACATGCTCTCAACCCACCCGACTTTTTTTTGCGGACGTTGGCTCTTTTTTTAAGGTTAACGATGTTTTACACTTCCAGTAACTCTTTGCTGAAGGATTATTATAATGGCAGTGTAATTTCCCGTCGAAAACGAGGAGCATGCATGAATAAAGCAATTAAATAAGTAAAGAAGTAAATAATAAATTTAACAAAAACATCCTGTTCTTCCACCTCTCCCTCCCATTCTCCCTTAAAATAACGTTGGTATATCTCTAAGCGTGACGTAATTATACACATAGCTCATTATTAATATAGACTGACGTACTGTGAAAAATTATTGAGCATTCCAGGAATGTGCATATGCCGATAATGTACGTATTGATGATGAATGGTTAAATAATTTTCTGAAAATATCAAAATATTTAAACAAATCGGAATGAAGGAAAATGAATTTTTATCAGGTTGAACATAAGTCTCCGAGTAGAAAAATGCGGAAGTTAATCGAATTGGAGAGTGTAGTTGATAAAATATTTGGATAGCCAGTACCCTGTGAGGATTTGAATTCCTATCCTTATCTACTTTAAAATCTGAAAGTAGGTACATATCAACTGTGACTGGCCGCTTTCTGATGTCTATCCTGCGAAGATTTCCTTGCACGAAGCACGTACTAAATATCAATGAAAGCAACACCGCCGTATAACACAGCGTATTTCGCCACAAATCTCGTCTATTTTTTCCCGTAAAGTTGGAAATTTCCCTCGCTTTTTGACCGCGCCATCAAAATGTTCCTCGACGCTAAGATGCGGTTTCATGCGCGGCACGACAGCAGACGTGCAATCATCACACGAGGAGTCGCATTCAGATTAATCATCCTTACGTCTTAGGGCATAAAAGGTTACGGTGACGGGAGCGCCTTCCTAGCGCATAATTGCCATCCTTCGCCCATCAAGGCGACCTAGTCAGCGTTTCTGTTGATTCTCTCGAAAGGTTCTCATACTGAGGGAAAATATGTTCGAGGGAGTTTTATTAACTGGATTATTCAGGAAGCGTTTTCCCCATCCCCCCCTCCCCCTCATACTTAAGGTTTTTTTTCTTCTCCGTCCATCATAAAAGGGTATTAAGGCTTAGCAAGTCCAAGGCGTTGTTTAGGAAACCCGCAATGTGCAAGATGGCTAATCGGATTAGAACCATTTTTCCTGCATGCAGGGAGATTTTTAAGATTAAAGAATTTTTTCCTCGCCATTTAATTATGGACGTTATTATACGCCGAGTTTATGGCGTGGCGTACGAATGCTGATAATCGGTTAAGTTACTTATTCTTTTTATTTCGATGCGTTCTTCAGCGATATATTTGTTTGCTGTTACGATATATCTACATAGAATGGAAATAGGGTCGTAGGTGATAAGTTTTTACATCCGGCATCAGTGAACCGCCACTGAAGACGGATGCTTCGCATTCAAAGGTGCGTCAGGTTTTTCTAAACTGTTTTATGGTTATTGGATAAAACAGAATTGTGTCAGTTTTCATTTCAGTCATAAGTTTTGCTCGTTAATTCCGGAATTGCAAAGTAATACATGTACACGTTGTCATCGACACTGATTATCGCTTACGAAAAAACCTCTTTCACCCAATGAGCAGGCCACCGATTTATTTCAAGTTTTTCAGTATCGTTTGAATCTAAACTTAATATTCACTTATACGTGTTTATTTTAAGCTAGTTTTTTATCCCACTGCACTGAATTTCAAAACCTTTTAACGGTTGTATTTTGTGAGCACTTGAACTGCAAATGCACTTCTCCCCATTGTGATCTAACTAAAATCTCTCGTGCTGTCGTTGACGAAAGTCGATGAGTTTGGACATGTCGCGGATTATCCACGCAAATAGAATCGGTACGATTTAAAAAGAGATAACACACGCTTCCGCGACGCATTAACCCTGTATATATGTTCAAACAATTTCTCATCATTGGCACATGGCCATCAAAATAATAACGGTGATCTTCGATTTTAAAAAAACGCCCTTTTTCGGTACTGGCGAAACGTTTTCTCCCATCCCGCTCCGCTTCTCTCTTTTGTTTCTTTTTCGAAACTTCCGTTTAAGCAGTAAGCAAGTTGAGTTCGATAAATGTCACCGAGTCACGAACGTGAAAAACATTCATCCGACGTGCCAATCGGCGCTTAACGGTTAATCGAACCGGAATGCGCCACCTTCTTTCCTGTGTTGCATCAGTTCCCATCATCCTAACAGACGCTTCTCTTGTGGTGTGAGGCAGGGTTTCCCAAACTGGGGTACGCGTACCCATAGGGGTACTTTTTAAAGGCGCTAGGGGGTACTTGAAAATATTTACGTAATGGATTTGTCAGATATAAAGGAACATTTAGAATAAATCACGGAACAATTACGATAATATTTTCCAGAAACGAATGATTCTAATATAATTGGCGCGTAATGTGTGGATTTTCCGATTCCATATCTAACAAGAAAAGAACAACGAAACCTCGTGGATATTTCCACTGACGATGACTTGAAAATTAAATTCTCGAAAGTATCTTTAATTGCTTTGTGGGAAAAATTATCAAATGAGTACGGGGAAGTGGCTAAAAGAGCAATCAAAATATTCATTATTTTCCCCACAATGTGCATGTAGGAATCTGTATTTTTGCCTCAGAGTATATATAATTAAGACAAAAAATAGTCAAAAATTGCATGTTGAATCTTACTTATGATTACAGTTTTCTTCAATAGAGTCAACGATTGACTCTTTATATCTTGGAAAACAGTCACATTCACCTCAATAAGTGTTATTTATTATATGTAAACTCGTCCGTTTTTGGTTGATTGAGTTCTAAGGGGTACGCGGCAAAAAAAGTTTCGGAAACCCTGGTGTAAGATAATGTCAAATCGACCGCGCAAAAGAAATAAAAAATAATCCATTAAAGAATATTCTGAATCGCTTCCGCTCTAAATACCAAAGGTGCTTGGGGGAATAAAATTCATTTTTTTATCGCAGTATTATTCTCGTGCTAGAAAAGAATGAGTATAGGCAGAAAAACACTTTTTTATGGTGTTTCTTACGCCAACGCGTAAGCGTCAATTGGAGAGGAATCCTCGATTATATTAAAATCTCAAGGGAGACGTTATTTTCTATCACACATACTCTTCGGTTTGTTGACAAGACCTCTTCACTCACTTTAAAATTCCTTACTTTTTATCGAGTTTGCTGTGTTTTAAAAAAATTCAATATACGGTTCTTCGGCGGGGGACAGTGTGATTGTTACGTATGAGTTTTTAATTTCGAAGAAATTTTTTCATAATGTTACCATTGTCAAAAATATTATATTATTGTATTTCAAACTGACGTTTGACACCGGATGAGTAATTCTGTGCCAAAGGTTACGATGCTAGGAATATTTTCAAGTCTATTCGCAATTTAAAAAATCAGTTCCATAAAAAATCAAGCGCCTTCATTTTGCAAGAACAGGATTGCTAAAAACACGACGGCACGTATATATGTGCACACACACACACACACACACACATACGCGCACACAAGCAGGCAAGCTATTCCGATGTTTCGCTAGGATAGGTATACGAGTTTCACGCCCTATCCGTCCGCAATCCGCACGGATCACATAATCACAAAAGACCCATCCCGTCTTTTGAAGAAGTCGAAATTATCTCAATCTTAATTTTTACACGCACTGAACGATACTGTTCCGAAATTAGGGCACAGAATTCTGGAGCAAAATAAAGAGGGCGGTGTATGTATTTTTTTGAAGGAGAAACATAAACAAGTTAGGGAAGTGTACAGCGTATCACAAATGGGCGCGTTTCATGCAATGGAGTAATTGAAAGAAATTACTATGTAAACTTGTTCCTTCGTTGAAAATTATTCACGTCTTTCCACTTGCAAAACTCTTTGAGTGTATATAAGGAAAGAAGAGTTATAAAGTCATTTTCTTCTTCATAAATAATCCATTTTCTTCCTATTTAGGAATATTGTAAGGTAAATTTTTTAAAAAACAATAATTGTTTAGGGCTCTCATAGTTTAACGGATTCCAAGTATTTAGGAAAAATAACATTGCCTCTAAAAAGGAAGCAATCTCGAGACCAGCCATTCAACAAGACAAAAAAACTCACATTTTCAGATCTCATGTAGCGACTGCTATGCATCCAAGCGCGCACAGAGAAGCGCATTATAAGTGAAGCGGTTCTTAGCAGTGAACAGTTTCTCCAGAATCCAAATAACACACACTTTGCGACTAAATTTTCAGTCATAAAGAAATAAGGTTTCGCAATTGAGCAAGTGAGGCCATTTAAACTTTATTGAGCCATATAGCGGATGAGTACTTTTACTTGCGATTTGAGTAACAACGACCTATTTTTTGTGATTGTTATCACAACTCCTGCAACAATAATTCCGTGCCGTGCGTCGCCAAGGAGTTTCGCGTATTTTGTTTTTTCCCTTCGATCTTCGAAATTTTAAGATATTAATCTTGCCGAAAGAATATCGAATCGTGACAAAAATTATTCTGAGAAAATATATTCGATACTCATTTGGATTCACTTAAAGACTTTAAACTCGATACAGGTTTCGTAGGAAATTGTAAAAAAAGTAAGACATCCGCTTAGATTTGTAAAACAAATTTCAAGCATTGAAATTCCTAGTTCTCTTTCCAGTAAATTGGTAGCCCAGATAGAGAGGTGAACAATTCGAATACGATACTGCCTCACTGGAACACTAAACTTTCCCAACTCAGGAAATTTTATCGTGTTCTAACCGTAGCAGTAAAACGGTTGGAATTTCAAATTTTACTTTCGGCAGTTATGCAGCCCTGAATGAGGTAAATGGTTCTCCCTTGTCTTTTCCGCCCAGTTTATTGTTTTTAGGCGCGTTTCGCTTGCAGCGTGAGCGCCTATTATCGTCGGTCGGTCGGTCCGTCCGTCCGTCCGTCCGTCTGTCTGTCCGTCCGTCCGTCCGCATGTTCGTTCTCGGCTTCTACCCAACGGATTTCTATTAAATTTGATATTAAGGACTTTCAATCAAATATAATAAGAAAATCGCAAAAATGAATCACGTACGCCAATCAGGGGTACCACTTTACTAGAGACAAAAAATTAAATTTTCGTCATATCTCGTAAACTATTGTTCATATCAAAATATTTTTCAAGTAAAAGTTGTAGAACTGGTAAAGTAGAGTATTTCCTTTTCTATATATTTTCATCGTAGGAGTGGCCGTTATCGAGAAAATCAAACAAGAAAGTCTTATATGGAGTTGAACTTAGAAAATTTCTTGCATGGTTACTTCATTGTTGCTAACATAAACAATCTCCCAAGCAAACGTTTAATTTCCTTACGTGTGCATGTAATACTATTAAATAGGAAGAAAATGGATTATTTACGATGAAGAAAAGAACTTTAAAACGCTATTTCCCTTACGTACAGGTATATAATTTCTTTCTAATACTCCATTGCACGTTGTACACTTTCCTAACTTGTTTTTTCTTTTTAACCCTAGCAAACATCGGAATTCTTAATCGAGTCACGTGACCCAGATTTTCCTTTTCGTCGCGTATTTCAATGATGCACAGCAATATTTCTCTCATTTATTTTTATAGATCAATTTTAAAAAAGAATTCGTCGCTTTGGAATATTTCGCTGATTTTTGGAGGTCATTTATCAGGAAAGGGATGGTTCCTTTTTCTTCCCTCGACTAAAGAAAATTAACGTTAATTGGGTAGAATAAATTATCAATTACATGTTTAACTCATTATACTGCCTTTTTAGCTACCAAGCAAAATGTTCGCAGGGATACTCGACAAAATATCAGGTGCATAACAAGATAATCGTCCCAGCAGCGGCATAACGCATTGAAATGGGTTATTAAATTCTATTTCGGAATAGCATACTATGCACTGGCATAGCTGCACCTGCGCAGTGGGTAAGGGCCCACCGAACAGTTGGAACCAACTAAAAAACACCCAAGATCATTAATTTTTTGTCTATTCGTTTACAGCGGTGGTCACCAAACTTTTTAATAATAGGGCCGCGTGAGGCTTAGTGTACGACTCCGCGGAACACATACCACCATTCAAATGAAAATTTCTAGGAGCATGTTTTGTGAATTATTTTGATTTTGTAAAGTCATACGCCTATATTAAAAGTTATTTGCATCTAAGCAATCGAAAAATATCGTTTAGATATAACAAATGACTTTTAATGAAAACTGCTGCTGGTAACTATACAAAACTTGAAGAAATTGAAATCACTGCGTGGTCCTGATGTGGCCCCTCGGTCCGTAGTTAGGAGGCTCCTGGTTTACAATACACTGTTTCAGTATGATATCGGAATGAAAATTGACGAAGTTATTTTTTTTTAATCCTCTTCGGTCTTTATTATTTTTTCAAGACGAGGAATCATCATTAATTCCATACGGCCGTAGCAATTCCACTGAGTTTTAAGCCACATGAAAGAATCGATCAATTTAAAGTCTTTCATATTAAGACGATAAAAATTTATATGCTTATAGCTTCAAGAAGGTTTAAGACGTATTTTTTAAAAAATAAACTCAATACCGAATCATTTAGTTTACAACTTCTCCGATTGATGATGGATGTAACTCCAGTAGTTAATCAACGGCTGAGAGAACAACATGCTAATTGCATGTATGTAGGATTCTCTTGCGTAAATGCGCATTTACTAGTATATCCGGTCCTTTAAAGACTGCACGAGCATGTCTGTTCAGCAACCATAAATATGGCTTTTCAAGGCAACTCTTAGAAGTCATCTTATGGCCGAAATCAAATTGATGCATCATGTCCCTCTAACACCAGTTGAAAAACATTGAGAAGCCTGGACGCGCATTTAAAGTGCAGAGCAGGCGTCATCATTGGCGACTCGAGATTGCGGATCTTAAGAAAATAATAATTTTTCGTCTTTTTTAAAACACCACTGATAAGCGTTGCCTAACGAAGGGCGGATCCAGGCTTCGTGCATGGGGGTGGGGAGGGGGGAAATCAGGAATGAAAAAATAAACTGTTTGAAAATATCGTAATTTACGCATCTTTTAATACAGAAAAAGGAAATGTATAACTTTTTGTACAGCGAAATGAATGCAGTAAAACGGTACAGTTCTCGCTTGACGTGCTCAGCACGTAGCACGAGGTTTAGTTGTTAATTTTTTCTAGGGTTCAGAAATCTTGGTAGGGGTTAATTACCCCTCCCCCCCCCCCCCCCCCCTCCGTATCCGCCATTGTGCCTTACAATCCAGAATAAATACCAGATTTTCCGAAATGTTTCGTTTTTTTTTCGGTGAGACAGGTCTTTTTCTGTTTTTAAAAATTATTATTTTTCTTAATTTTTTCGGAACCTATTCCTGAAAAATAGCCACTGATGACGGCCATGTTGCATTCCTAAACTTGCATTTCCTAAACTTTTCATTTCTTCCGGAGAGACGTGGTTCCTGTTGAAAAACAAACGCCCTTATACTATGCATAATACATAAGAGCCATAATCTGTCATTGATAGGAAAACCTGTCCATTTCGAAACTGCTTCGCTACTCATCAAAACGACGCTCCTTTACTTCACTTGAATGGTAAATTGCAGGTGAGGTGATATTGCGTGTCGCGCACTAAGCGTGACAAAGACTTCATTACGACCTCCAAACGGAATTCGCGGAATGCAAAGTCATGAGAGAAGCGAAATTATGTATGTCGAAGGGCTGATAGAGAGGTACGTAATAGCCTCAAGACGCGTAAAAAAGGTTTGAAAAATTAATTTCTATTTGTCAATTTCAGTTTTTTTCCAAAAAAAAAGAATGCTAAGCTACGTGTTGACTACGGAAGGAGAGAAACTTGGAAAATAAAAATTAACAAAATCGTATCAAAACTAAACGTCTCCTCACGGGCCATTAAGCATACCGCGTCGTAAATCTCTTTACGGCCGTCCGCAGCGCTTAAGCTTTGTGCCGAATAAACGTAATAGGTTTTCTCCTCTTTCTCCGACAAAGAGAGAAAGGGAGGGCGAGAGAAGAAATTTTTTTCATTATTTACCGCTGCGCGTGGTGGAAAACGCGGATGGGAGCTATCTGCTGACATGGTAATCATAAAATTGATCACACTTTTCATCTGGTGAAAGGGGAAAAAGGAGGGGAAAAAAATAACGGGCTACACGCATTAATTTACTACCTCGATGCAACTCTTTAATGGCGTCATAGCGGGCGATGCTTTAGGATTTTATTGGTCGGCGTATTAAAGGGTTGATAGGGTTATGCGCGTGTTCGGAAATTGGTAGGAAAGCAGGTCACGAGCGAGAGATAGAGAGAGAGAGAGAGAGAAGGTGATACGGAGGACAAAAATTGTTATCAAACACTGTTAGACGTACGGTCTAATCTCGTTTGCAACCGCGGAATATGCATTTATGAATGTCATATCGAATGGAAGTGATAATGGTACGAGATAAAAATCGTGATGGAGACAGAATACGAACCACTTCACGTACGAATTATATACCTAATGTACAGTAGTCCCTCGACAACCCCGGTTTCGAGTATCCGCGGTTGAAAAATTGTGCCATTTTTTGCCAACCGTGGTATCCAGTCTCCGCGTGGCCATGTATAATTTGGCTAATTTTACAAACATGTATTAAATTTTACGTTATCGAGGAAGCTATTCCTCAGCAGTAGGAGAGGTATAGGATAGAGGATTTTTAGCTCCAGATAATACCACGAATTAGTGTGGAGGTGGAGGACCGAGGGGTTTTATTTGAGGAATATGAGGCGTTAGGACAGGTAGGCAGAGTCAGCAACTATTATATAATAAATATACACTACTTCATTGTATTTTGAACGTATTTTGTTTGGCTTTTTTATATATTAGAAATGTCTTTTAAAAGGTATCGTATACTTATTTTTTGAAACTGAAACGTACAATTATAGGATTTCAGGTATGTCCCTCTCTAAATCGTTATCTTTTTGTTCTGCTCAGCTCATCCGCCGTAAGTTACATTGCAAGAAATTTGCTTCTAATCTAGTACTACTTTCCTACCTTTCTTTTACACTTGCCTTCTTTATCCAGCTCTTTCTTCGAGCTGTACTTTGTGTGATTTTGTGACTTCAAACGACTATAGCGCCAGTAGGCTTCTCACAATCAGTCTCAATCACAAAGCAGGGGAGGAGGGAAACATGCATTATCATTTTAGACGTTAATACGTTACATATTGAAGCTCGTTTATATACATAATAATTTATAAGAGGCAGAGGAACAGTTTCCTTTTTCGTACGTTTACCATACTATTTTCATAACCCATCCTGCTCAAAAACACCCGTTCCGCCATCTTTTATCAGAAAAGGGAAACGCCTAAATCCTATGCAAACAGGCATACAAAGTGTATTCTCGTACCACTAGCGCGGCTGAGATTGATTTTCTGCAAGATTGTGATTTTCAAAATAAATGCAAGTTCCGTCTTGGATGATACGATGAAAAGAATATGGATTGAATGGAAGAAAGGAATCAATCCTGGATCGAGCCGGTGGCAGTTGAAAGGCAAGGTATCACGAGAATTGATGACACGACAGTAACGACAGGGAAACCGCGTGAGAAATCGCCGAGATACCGTCCCATCGCGTGTCTTCGAGAATGATACAACGACGCCCGAAATTGAAATCGATTCGAAAGCGGGAATCGAAACTCTTGGGAAAAAATCTCGGAATGGACTCAAAAGGAAAGGGGAAAAAACATTGCGGAAAGCGTGGAAAATGCAAAGAACAAGGGTAAACACAATGAGTCAGTTTCGGAATGAGTAACAGAGTTAAAATGAGGAGAAAAAAGAAGGAAGGAGAGAGAGAGAGAGGGAGGGGAGAAGTAAAGAGTTATATGCGGAGAGGTATAGGGGGACAGACAGACATTTTACAGCTTTTATTAAAGTAGAAACTGAGACTATATAGTCACGTGTCATATTTAATCATTTCTCCATGTATTACACAATATAGATATTGGTTATATAATTGGTTAGCAGATTATAAAGAGATATTGCGGGATAATGATAGATTTGTAGGTTTAAAAAAGATGTAACAGTCTCGTTTAACACAGAAAAACTTTCCACTGCGGCAGACGCCATATAAAGAGAAGAGAGGTGCGAAAAACGAAGATATATTCATAGACGACGCGGAAAACGAATAAAAAACGTGTGTATAATAAACAAATACGAGTATACATACGTAAATACAAACAAAAGAGTTGAAACATCACGCATATTTAGGGATATGCATTAAAAAGTTAGAGAAACTACATTTTATTCATAGCTATATTACAATAAGTGACCGTTCACAAATGAAAATGTATACTGTCGCGCGGAAGCCTGAGGAAGGATTACAAAATGAGAGGGAAAGATAGGGAGGGAGGGACAGTGAGTGACAGGGGAATTAGACAGGAGGAAGGGAGGGGGCGAGACAGAAGGAGAGAAAATAAATGAATAAAGAAAATTGTCTGTATCAAGAGATTGACGCTAAATAGCCCACACTTTCACCTAAAAATACATAGCTGAGAATGCTTCTGA
Organism: Uropetala carovei; assembly: GCA_036926305.1. NCBI lineage: Eukaryota > Metazoa > Arthropoda > Insecta > Odonata > Petaluridae > Uropetala > Uropetala carovei. The sequence goes on from JAXCHB010000129.1 coordinate 9,033,975, forward strand.
ATTTACAGTAGGTATGTTGTTGCATAAACTACAGCTAAATTATTAAGATTAAAATAATAATAACAAATACAAAGAAGGAATACAAGAGTAAATAAAATATAACAATAGCATGAGAATTGCAATACTGTACAATGAATCATGCTCACCGATTTTATAAAAATGAACTTATATACATATGTGAAAATAATAATAATACATGAATTCCATTTAGTGCGTACAATAAATATTTAACAGTACCTAACGATTTGCAAACTAATAATAGTACAGTTGAAGATAAAATAATTCCATTGGACCTATATGAACATAAAAAAATGTTATTAATATTTGCATTAATGTAGTGCCCATGCAACTGCTTTTGAGTAAACAAACGACCGTTTGAATAACACGTAAAACACACGAGATACCGCATATACAAACAATAAGTACGTGATAATAAAATGGTCGCGCAAGCAATAGAACTTTTAGCAATGCTATTTTTATGATAAACAGGTACTACGAGAACGGATTGCAGGAAAAGGTAACAGGGATAGGGAAAAATGGAAGGTGTTTTGAGGGGAAGGTACGTTTTATATGCGTGAAGATGATTTTGAGGAACGGGGAGAGAGAGAGAGAGAGGGAGGATGGAATAGAAGGGATGAAAAAAACGAAGGGTGATATTCGCAACGCCCGGTTTGTGGTCTTTTTTTTCCTTTTTTCCCTCCCCCCGTTCTCCCATGAAACCCATCCTTCCTGCCTTCTCACACTTCCTATGAGAATACTTGCACCTGGGAAATTCCGCGTCAGGAAAACCTGACGGGAAAGAGAGAGAGAGGGAGATGGTGGAGGGGAGGGGAGGGGGAAGGGGAGGGGGAATGGGAATGGGAATGGGAATGGGAGGGGGAAGGAGGGGAATAGAGGAGAGAGAGAGAGAGAAATGATCAAGAGAGTGGTTAAAGGAGAAACTGATATAGGGGGAGAAAGAGAGAAAAGGGAGGACGCGGCGCCGTATACACAAAAACGCACTCACCAAGTCCGAAAATTATCACTTTATTCCTGACTAATGGCCAAAAAGCTCGGGACACTTTTTTCTCCTTCCCTTTTCCTTTTTCAGCGTTTCTTTCTTTTATTTTGGTTGTTTCTGCTTACGCCTCCGCTCACAGCGCGCTTTTCTCCAAAAAGCACCATCAGTCAAAATAGAAAGGGAGCGAGAGAATAAGGGAGAGAAAAACCAAATCGGAATACGAATTACACCCAGGTGGAGATCGATAATGGCTACTGAATTAGTCCTTAATTTCTTACCTCTTGGGGTTCCATTTACCAATTTTCTCTCTCTCTCACTCTCTCCTCTTTCTCTCTCTCACTCTCTCTCTATCTCACCCTCCCTCTCGTTTCGGACTATATTTTATATATATATATGTATATGTTTCTCCGTCGCTGAAGAAGGGCATCAGCCCGAAAGTTCCATTTTTGTGTAGTTTTTGTTCTTTTGTGTTTTTCGTGTGTCCTCAGCACCCCCAGCGGCTCTTCATTCTAGGTAGGTGTCCACTGGGCTTCCTCCAACACCTTGTTGCTACCTTTATTATTACCTTTCCTTTTCCTTAAGTATTTATATATATATATATATATATGTGTGTGTGTGTGTCCTTTTGTTTGTCCGTTCCGCCCATATGAGGGAGAATATTGATATTTCAGTGGTGGAATATCGTGCCGGAAAGTGGATGACCGGGGTTCGATTTCCGATAATGGAATCCTGATTTCAAATTTAACCCATATTCCAACTTATTCATATATATATATGTGTGTGTGTGTGTGCGTGTGCGTGCGTGTGCGCGTGTGTGTGTGTAAAGGGGGTCTATTATCCATTCTTTTCGTCGGATAATAAATAAACCCCTGTGAAAATAAGTATAAATATACCCGGAAATTAAAAAAAGCCCGTGTTACGCATAAACGTGTTACATAAATTATTGCTCATAAACGCGGAGGAATTCATCCGCTTTATATAAAAGTATTTCTCTCGCACTTCTCTAAGGTAGAGGTTGTCAAAACAAGGTTGATTTTGTCGAAAAACATAATCGCATCGCGCTTCACGGCTGCACAGATGATGGTACAGCTCATGCGGCAAAATGTGGCAGCCGGAGAAGCGTGAGAGGGAAATGTAAAGAAGAGGAAGGAGAAAGCTTTAAGGTGGAGCTGACGCCAGAGCACATGCGCATTGAACGAATTCTCATTCTTTCTTCCCCTCCGACGCGCATCTACTGCGCACACCTAAACACTACTTACCCTATAGACGGTCCCGTGTCGAGAATGGACTCGTCCTACGGTCAGTGTGCCTACTGCACACTGCCAAGTTAGCGCGCCCGAGCTGTACCACATTTACCAACCAATGTCTTTTGTGTCAGAAATGTGTATTTCTTCAATAAAAACAGCTGTGTCTAGACCAGGGGTTCCCAACTTGGTGCTCGCGAGCACCGCAATGCTCTCTTTGGAAGCCTAATGGTGCTCTTTGACAGCCTTGACTGTGCTCATCTACGGTGCTTAATATCCCATTTCTGAGGACCAGTATTTTAATGTTCCTTTGATTTCCTTCTAAACGTATTCAAGATAATGAAGAATAACTTTGATGTTGGTTTGATTTTATTTATTATCATTGCTACTCATGCGGAAGGGTAGTCGTGCTCTTTTGATATTCCAGGATACGACTTGGTGCTCGCCACATCGAAAAGGTTAGAAACCCCTGGTCTAGATACTTTATAATATCAAGGAAGGCATTTTATCGTTTGTAGGTGCGTTTCACTTCCAGCCTGAGCGCCTATTATCGTCGGTCTGTCTATCCGTCCGTCCGTCCGTCCGCACGTTCGTTCTCGGCTTCTACAAAGCGGATTTTCATGATATTTGATATTAAGGACTTACAATCAAATATATTAAGAAAATCGCAAAAATGAATCGCGTAAGTCAATCAGAGGTACCACTTTACTGGTGACATAAAATAAACTTTCCGTCATATCTCCTAAAGTATTAGTCATATGAAAATATTTTTCAAATAAAAGTTGTAGAACTTGTAGAGTATTTCCTTTCCTATATATTTTTATCGTAGGAATATTCGTTATCGATAAAATCAAAGCAGAATGTTTTAATTCGAGTTGAAATTTTCTTGCATGGTTACTTCTTCATTGTCGCTAACATTAACATTCTCACAAACAAACGTTTAATTTCCTTGTGTGTGCATGCAATATTTTTAAATAGGAAGAAAATGGATTATTTATGATGAGGAAAAGAACTTTAAAACGCTATTTCCCTCACGTACAGGTATATAATTTCTTTCTAATACTCCATTGCACGAAACGCGCCCATTTGTGATAGGCTGTACACTTTCCTAACTTGTTTTAGAATACGTTCACATAACAATCTACACTGAGTTTGCCTACTGCAGAGGAGATCATTAAGTAATTAAGCTTTTTTCACAAGTTTTATTGTGTAGTTCCAAATATTAACATTTCTAGGAAATATAGAATCTGATTTGTTACTTTTTTCCACAAACCTTCCTATATCTCAAATATCTCCGACATCTTCATCGCTTCCATTTCCACATTATTATACATATCTGTTGCGTCCACTCCTTTTTTTTCGGGTGAGCTCTTTCCGTTTTTTCCCCCTTCCGTTAAACATGTCAGGGACAGAATCGTCTCCTTCTCCCGCATCTTAAAATGCTTATATTTAGAAGGGGACGTATGGGGGGGGAGGGGGGGGGGATGACGGAAGGATCCAATACCACTACAATTTAAGACCATGTGGAGATGGAAGCGAGGAAAAAGAAAATCGAAATGTTGGCTTCCCGAAATGTAAAATCGTCTTGTCCTGATGTGCAATTTGCAAGAGTGCCGCCAGAGTTTCAGTTTCGGATGCAGTTGTAATCCAGCTAGGGATTTAAGAAGCATTTCTGGTATCTAGGGAAAAATATATATATGGTGGCCTGACACGTGGCATCTACCAATGTTTGGTGTTGTTTGTGGGATAAAAACAAGTATAGCTTATTTAAAAAAAAAGTATTTTGGTTTGAACGAAGACATGTTGTTTTAGCGTCCTTACGGTAGATCTAGTTTTTTGCATGGAGTATTGAGTTTTATCGTACACATTCTATAAGAGAAGATACTTACTGTTTTCTTTTAATATGTCTGCTGTCGCCTAATTTTTACACCAGCAAATTATTCGTATTGTTGATTCAATGTAACGCAAAAGGATGAGATAATTTATAAGTAACAGAGTTACGATTATATTGTTTCTTCTACGATTGCATCATTCCTAATCCTAGAAAGATAACGTGGAGCGCATACTTACACCGGTAGGTCGGAGGCTATCCCACGTTATTGTTCTAGGAGTAATTCCTTAGCAAGGTCTCACTTAAACATTTCGTTTCATGCATAAATATACATAATTATATTATCTTAAAATATTTCGTGCCTGTATTATGAAATTCTTGCTAGTTTGTATCTGCTACTATTATTTGTAGTCTTTTTGTGTTTAATTGTATTGTTTGTTATTATGTTCACTGTAAATTGGCGTTAACGCTGTATGTGAACTTATTTAATTAATAAATATATAAATAAATAAAAATGCATTTCTACGAGCTTTTTAGGATATATTCAACAACGAATGGAAAATTTACATTCTCAGTAGTACGGGAGAAATATATTTCCATTATAGTTTTAAACCATCTACCATTCAAAAGACTTCTGTAAATATAATGATAATTCCAACAGCTATACATCATTTGAAGTGACCTATATGATTATCCCAATAAAATCTATGTTCAGAATTCGTTAGTTGAAACTATTTATGGTATTGGAGGTGAAATTTAAAGTACGGTGGAACTTCTATAACTCGAACCTCAGGGGACACAAAAAAAATATTCGACTTGTAGATAATTCGAGTTATAGAAGGAAAGTAACATGAAAAAGATCTTGTCCTCTAAAATGAATTCACTTAGAGTTATGGAAAATTAGAGTTATAGACGTTCGACTTATAGAAGTTCGAAGTAATTTCAAAAAACAGAGGATCGGAAACCAATTGTATTGTACTAAAGAAACTACCTACTACTTAAGTTAACATTTTTTAGCCAAATAACCACGAGATCCATTTGTTCACTTCTTATTTATTTCGGCAATAAATAATTCTAATCCTTTTTTTTTCCCGATTTATTTTCATCAAACGAGTCTTATTTCGCAATTACGTGAAACTCTTAGCCGATTCGTCGCCGGAGACAAAAAAAAAAGAAAAACCTTATATTTTCATGACGCATTTCCGTCCGTCGCTTAACACCTAGCCATTTCGACCGACATTTCTTTGTTTTTGGACGTGCACCTCCCGAAAGGGTTTAGTTGGAAAGTTTTTTTTCTCTCCCGTAAAAACACCGTCGTAGAACTATGAATCCCTTTTTTTAAAAAAGGGAACGCTGAAGACGTCCAGTGAGAGAGAGAGAAGAATGAGAATCTGAAGAGAAAGGATTTGGGAAAACGCGCGAATCATTCTCACGTGATAAAAAATAAATTAACTTTCCTTTTTCTAGGCGAAAACGTTTTGGATTTTTTTTCTGCAAAGTCGTTACAACCATCTCTTCCTCCAGGAAACGCAAAAAATAAAATGAAAATTTTTTAATCGCGGAGGCGAAAATACGGGAATGAAAATTCCGACCGAAAAATTGAAGAAGCATCAGCTATCGAATTGGCGGGGAGTAATTTCGCAGCGAGATCCGCGAGATCTTCCGCTACGAAGTTATAGTGATATTTTTTAGGGTCTTGCGTGACTGAAAGTAGTAGTGACGGAGCTCAAGGATTTCTCTCTCTATAGGAATTTTGATATGAAATGCTATCTTTGCCGATTTTTTAACATCCAATATCGTAGATACAAGAAACACTACATTTAGGCTGTCCAATAGTTTCCTCTTTAGCGTTTCAGCATGTTTTTAAAAGAAAATACGTCCTTATGTGATCACTCACTATGTCCATCCGTCCATCTGTCTTTCCGTGGAAAATCAACTTTTTGGTTTCAAGAGATGTTTATACATTTCTTTCTGAATTAGGCTTCTCTTACTGATCTATGTATTTTCCGCGAATTTTATTTTTCAGGTGGTTCGTAGATTTTACGGTATGCGGCTTCAAAGTCGGAAAATTCCAATGTCTGAAATGACATTGTAGCCAAACTACTAGAGATATTTGGAAAATTCCTTTTGAATAAATTTATTTTATAAGTCTATGATTGTTTCATTGATCGGATGTTCCCGGTACTTCATAGATTTTCCGCTTGGTGGTGGCTTCAAATTCAGAAAATACATGACTTTGAAATAGCTACAAGAGGAGTAATTTTTTTCACATATGTCTAGTAAGGATCAACATTCCAACGGTACGAGTTTTTCCTCCTCTGAAGAGGGAGATGGCCAAACTACTGAAGCTAGAGGACTCAGGTTTTCACGGATTTTAATATCTAGTAAGGATCTACATTACAACGGTATGTGGTCCCTCCCCAAAGGAGAGATATACCAGAAACCTGAGATATATTTAAGGAAACCACTTACTTTAGCAAGGATATCCTACTTGTTTTAAATCCTCCCTTACTTTTCTATTTCATGAATACAATAAGTTGAACAGATACTCGTGAAAGAAAAGGTTTGTTAGGTGGGAATTCTTTATATAAACGCTCTGTAAGGTATAGAGTGTATGTAAATGTATCTACGAATTTCCCGTGATTAATTAATCTTCGATAAATATTTTGTTTAAAACTCGATGAAATTTTTAAATTAATATTTATTTTAATTTTGATTTGAACATTAAAAATAGTTCATGATATTTTACTGGAGATCTCCAACGCAAAACATTTTAACTTACGGAATAACATATCATGAAGACGTTTTAATGCATCAACTCTCCTGTTTTTTTAGGCTCGGTAACCCTTATACAGAAAGTAAATCGAAATCGTTTCTTACCTACGTTACAAAATAAATATACATTTTTTTACATAAAATGCGAATGCACAAAATATATGTTATAAGAAGCATTTAAAATTCATTAAATATTAAGAGAAATTTTCCAACACCACTATAAAATAATTCAAGATTCGCTGTCATAGAAAGTTCGAAGTTTCCGGTAAATTGGAAGATGAGTTTTAAATAATTGAAATAAGGAAATATTTATGTGAAATTTTCGAAGAAACCGATACCCAAAATAATGAATAGATAAAAAATAATACATCCGCAGAACGACCGAAACCTTCAAAATTCACAACCACAAATAAAGTTCAACTTTCTTTTAAAAAATTTTAAAAAAAGAACATTTCGATATCCAACGCCGTGACACAACTCCATTCGATGAAACAGTATTTTTTTTACAAAAAACAGTTCATTACACATTATTTTTTATCTTCCGAGAGAGGAAAGAAATTGAACTCTGTCCTAATGCCTTGGAAAGGATTATTCAATCATCGGATCAGACGTACAGTTACAGTCCGTTTGAAGAGAGGGAAAAAAAAAAGAAAACGGAACGGAAACAAATTAAAACGACTTTTCTCCCCAGTATCCTGGGGGGGAGGGAGTTATGCCCCGGGATAACCTAACCGTGACATACTATATCAACGCCATCAGCTGAGATTCCGCCCCGTGCTCGGGTCTTCCTCCCATGCTTGTTCGCCGCGCTTGTTTCAAACGCGATTTGCTCGACGGATCGCAAACGTGCGAACTACTAGTAGGTGGGGGGGGGGTGAGAGGGGGGAGGGGAGGGGGAGGGAGGGATCGGTTTCCAGGGACGCACAGACAAAAATCTACCCAACGGCCAGCTCGCCATTATACTCGTTCGCTGATGCTCCGCGAAGCAAAAGGGGGTCACAAGTTGTGCGGATTGCGAGTCGTAAAAAATAAACTCATAGCCTTTTGATCCGTTTGCGGGAGAATAGTGAGTGAGAGAGAGAGGGCGGGAGAACGATTTTGGCATGAGCTGCGGTTACGAACGAAAGGGGTATGATGGATGAAGTGGATGGGAAGGGAGGAGGAGTAAGGGGTGAAAGAGAGGGGGGGGAGAAAGTAGGAAGAAAGCAAGGAATAAGCAAGAAGGAAATGTTAAGCTGGATAAGGAAACAAAAAAGGAAGGAGATGAAGAAATGTCGATAAATGGAGAGACAGACAGACAAACGGCTTTATTCAGAGCGAGACTGAAACGAAAGTGTCACTTCTTCCGTCTAACCCGTTGTCAAAATTACAAATCACAAAAATATTTAGATATGCACATAGATACGGATGGATTTACAATATATACGTGCAGTGTATAAAATAGATATGGTGTCATGTAACTCAAACTTGAAAATGGAAAGAGAGGGGGAAAGGAAAAGGTGAAAGTAAAAATGAAGAAGGGAGAGAGGGTGGAGAGGAAGAAAGTGGAAAAGGAAAGGCGGAGGAAAGAGCGTGGAGGAGGGAGAAAAGAGAGGATGAGAAAATTTATGAGGGGGAATCAAATTATAAAGATAAGGAAAAAAGTAGAGAGGAATAATAAGTATAAATGGTGAAGTAGAAAGAGAGAATAAAGGAAGGAAGAAATAAGGAGAGGAAGAGAGGAGAAACGAAGAGAAAAGGGAGGAGACAGGAAAGCAGGAGATGGGATTTGGGGACATGGGAGAAATGAGGAGATGAGGGTGAAGAGGATAGCATAAAGTGAAAGAGAGAGGAGTGGGAGGGGCTGTGAATAAGGAGAGAAGGGAAGAGAAATTACAAAGACAAGGAGAAAGAGCGAGAAGAGGTTCTTATGCGCAGTCCTCCGGCGAGACTAGTGGCGCCGTCCTACCGGTCAGAATGAGAACTACAGCCTGTGGCGACATTTACGCAACGTCTACACAGCCCAACTTGTGAGGGATCTGCATGTGGCGACATTTACCCACCCGATCACCGGACAATGGGGAGGGATAGTTTCGTTCCAGAGAGGCGAAGGGCGCGGCAGCGGCCGGAGACGGCTACACCCGGCATAAAAGGCATCATAATCTAAGAATAAAGCTCGCCAATATTCCCGGTTACTTGTAAATTAAATGTTTTTTTTTACAATTTCTCATTTTCTTAGTTTGTTATTGCAAAAAATTATTTTTAAAAAGTGGTACGGAATAACCCAGTAGTACCCGTTGGGTAAATGTCGCCACAGGCAGTAGTTCTTATTCTGACCGGTAGGCGGGCGCCACCAGTCTGGCGAGGGCAATACGCATAAGAACCCGAGAAGATAGTAAAAGAGGAAAAAAATGAGATAAAAAGAGCAGGAGAAGGAGGAGGAAAAAGTGCGACATCGTCATGGAAACAGGAAAATGGCACGCTAAAGAAGGATATAGGAAAGAGGGAAGATAACATACAGGGATGGTAAAAAAAAAGATTACATCCTATTTCTCTTTTCTCTGTCTCTTCTCAACCTATGTAATGTCAGTCAGTTCGTTTGGCTAACACTTTATCTATTGAGGTAGCCGGATTTAAAAAAAGCCGGTGACAAACACTTCCTCCACTATTTTCACACACACACACACACAAACATCCACGCGACGATGGCGGGCGTAAAAGAATCCGACCTGTATCTATTACTCGGGTTGTTTGTCCTCTATCCGTTCCATTTTCTTTATTTTTTCTTTTTTACCATTCGTCTATCGCGAGTTTTTTTTGTTTTTGCCGTTCTCTTCCCTCAAATGAGCATTTAATTTCCCTCGTTCTTTAATCCTCTTCCACTCTTACGGCTCTTTGTCACGGACGCATTTAAAATTAAAATAAAAACGTTCTCGCACACGTAGGCGGTGCACCGCGGTGGTGGAAAAAAAGAATTAAAAAAATAAGCGTAATTTCGTTCGTCTTTTTTTTTTTCGTTCCCGCGGAACGCGGCCATTTTGCAGTTTTCGTAATCCGCGTCTTTTTCCCCCTGCTCTCAAAAACTCGTTTCGCTGCGCGACGTTGTTTTGAGAATTCTTTTTTATTTTGTTTTGAGCGTTTCGCCGGTTCATCAGCGTACTACTCGTGAAGCCTCGCGCCGCCACCAACGAAAATTCCTCCGAATTTCATCAAAGTGGCGCGCCTCTGCATCTGAAAGAGTAGAGCGACCGCTTTCGGGTGTTTCAATGTATCAATTCTCCGATGCTATTTCGAGTCGGATAAAATTTAAGGTTCATGCACGTCGGCCTATTTGACAGTCGGGAAACGCTCCGTCGCTGTGCGTTGTAACGAGAACAGCTGATTGACAGCGGCCTCCCCTCAGCTGCTGTCACACAAAAATAACGGACGGTCGCGACAAATTTCAAATCGAGCCGGTTGCACAAAAAAAGGTAGGTTACTGAATAACTTTGTTTCGACATCGCTTTGGCAACTGTATCACAATGTGCGACATCAAAACTAGATATAGCTCAGGGGTGCCCATTACGTCTCCCATGGGCGACCGATCGCCCTTTAGGAGGGTCTGTGTCGCCCACGCATCCATCAAGGCATTAAGCTTATATGCCTGAGTAAGATCTGTTTTCTAATATGAACTTAATTAAATCAAAAACCAGAAATTCTCTCACTAATGAACATCTCATTTACTTTTCTCTGTTTCTAGTTACATACCCAATTACCATTCACTAGCTGTAGATATGCAGTGTAAACGCGCAAATCAAGATTATATTAAACTAAATTAATCAGTTGTACAATGTTGTTTGATGTATAATGTTTAATAAATGCATTTAGCTGTAAATTTGTAGTCTAATTCATTCTTAAAATCCCTTTTTATATATTGAAAAAATAAGTAGCCCACAAGACAATTACCAGGATGATATGAAAAAGTTTGGGCACCTCTGATATAGCTTATACGATTATACTGCTCTATTTTTTGCGTTTCTCTTCGTTGATGAACATATACAACTTCATAATTTTCAACATTTGGTGAACTTATAGCGAATACAGTAAATTGAAAAAATGCTAAAAACTAAACTGAAATGGGATGTTTACTTTTCATTAAACTTCAATTACTGGTTATGCAATACGCCTCCTATTATTTTCCTCCTTGTATCTTTTTTCTGCAGAGAAAGCCTTGGGTATTGCAGTTAGAATGTAGAATTACTATGAATTATTCTGTATTGCACAAACTTTCTTCGCAAAAAATCTCAGCTAGGTTTGGTTTCGTGTATTTGTCCCACGTATTTGGCGTTTACCATATCCAAACTACCGTTCAACTTGTTCAAATCTGAAAGTGTAATATAAAATAAACATGTTACGATAGGTATAAATCAATACTTTCAATGCATAATTGTATCCAATGAAATCACATAAACGGAAATTTTCATAAATTTACATGTAAAATTCAGAGGAATTCTTTCGATTTTAAAAAGTTTTCTTCGTGCATCATTGCTGCATTTGTATGTTACGTAATTGGTAGAATTTGTAACTTTAGCAAAATAGTGCAAGTTAATATGACGCACTACATATATGACGGTGAAATTATTTACAATTTAAATGGCTTATGTAACCCGAACGCCAATAATAATGAATACAGAAGGTTGTAAAATTCATTTAACCACCTCATTACCGGCATTTGTTTCTTTAATTTCTACCGCGTATTATGTATCATATTTCCCAAAAAAGATGCAAGCAACGTGCTATAAGCCTGTTTCTTTTCAAAGATAATTGCATATAGTTTACAAAGAACGTCAACCCCATCCTCTTGCGCTCCTCGGGTAAAAATTCTAATATGCGACCACAGAATAATAATAAACAACGTCAACATTTATGCTCCCATCGTAAACACATCTCCCTAAAAAAATGTATATGCATCTGTATATACTATACAATCCCTTCGAATAGAGACGCTTACAACTGCAACAAAAGGACGCCTCCGATTCGTCCCTCTCATTTTGGGTCACGTGATAACGTATTAAGGTCACCCGTGACCAACCGAGCACGGACTTAAGGCGACCAAAATCACGGCCGAAACACATTCCGATCCAATCAACTTCACACTCGACGTGGCCAAAAACCAACGGCTGCAGTTTCCATGCTAAACAAAAACAGCTGGAATGAGAGAGAGAGAGAGAAGATAGATAGAGGAGGGGTAGGAGGAAAGTAAATACCATAGTAACAGACGTAGAAAACTATTCAAAACAGGCTCTCCAGAGGTCTCTGACAAAGACGAACCGAGGAAGAGGGCAGCATTCGGAGTCCGGACGGCAATGACGCCAGCTTCAAAACCTCAAAATGTTTTTTTTTCTGTTTGGGCTAGGTTTATACGCGAAAGTCACCGTAAACTCCCGCTAGCCGCAAGGCGCCTAATCCGATTTCTCGCGAAAGCCGCCAAAAACGCTCCAAAAACACCCCCTCCAAAGCGATCCATAAACAAGAGATGGCGGCGTTTTACTAGGACGGGGGGAGTTGAAGGAACGCCCTATCTAACCCTTCCCCTCTCCCAAACTTCCTCCTCCCCTGTCTCCCCTCCCCCACTTTGTGCCATATCGCGTGGCCAAAGGGGTTAGGGTGGGTGGTTGTGTGATGGAACAACCCATATCGATGGGAGAAAAGAGAGGCTTGAAAGCCAAAAGCTAGCAGCTGGAACGCGCAGAAGTGAAGTTGGGCGTACAGTTGTAGTAGTAAGGGTTGGAAGCAAGTTAGTGTGTGTGTATGTGCGAGATAGAGAGAGAGAGAGTGCGGTTGTTTCTCTAGAGGACAAGTGGGTTCGCTTGTTCCATAACCATTGGAGTTCTTTTTTGCGGTTAGATACAGCTTTTGGCTACTGGTGTCCGAAAAAAATAGGTGCAACCGCTTGCTATGGTAATCTAAAACGAGAAACGGCTTCAAAAAAGTGTGTGCATGTGTATTCACACACAAACACGTACGCACAGAGATAGAGAGACTTCAATAAAAAATAAAAAAACGTCTCCTTGCAATCCTCGATTGTGGCGCCATTGTTACGAAGTGTGCCATAGGTGAACTAATGTTTTCCATATTTAATAGTTGAACCAACTGCTTAAAAGAAATTTTCCGATTAATTTAATGCGTCCGCTTCCGAAAAAAATGGAACTGTGCTGAATAATTTGCTAAAATCTCATTTATTTTCAAAGGATATTGCCAATGATATTTACTTTATTTGTAGCCTACATGAAAACGATCATGTAAGAATGGAGAACACCATGCCAAGGAAAAATTTTAGTGGTGCAGTGACACGAAGTTGACGAAACGTTGTGCCAATCCCCCTATTTGCCAGATTTTTTTCCCCTGAAAATTGGTAATTGAGCTTTATTTGTGCTAATTCGTAACTATTAGATAATTGCTGACGTTTTTTTATTTTTGAGTTCACAGATGCAATGAAATAACGTGTTCCAATACACTGCATGCAAATTCATAAAGTTACAATTCTTAAAGAAACTGTTTAATACGCAGCAATAGCAAATGTAATTTCATTGAAAGTATTTAAATTGTTTTGGCGGAGAGTTTACTCATGAAAACATAGGGAAATATTGTTTCACTTTCAACAATACATGTCTTATTGGATAATTTTTAAAAATTCACTTTACAGATTATTCCCGATAGCAGAATTGTAAAGTTAAATCAGTGCGGAATGGTTTTAAACAAATACAGTCAAACGTCTCTAACTAGAATTTTCCATAACACGAAGTGAATTCATTTCACATGACAAAGTCCTTGTCAAGTTATTTTTTTTTCTATACTTCGAATATTGTATAAGTCGAAGATTTCTTTTGTATCCCTTGAGCTTCGACTAATAGATGCTCCATTGTATCCTGAAGATTTAAATTATAAACTAGATTTCGTGTCATTTTTCCCGAACAGTGTACAAGCCTTTATTCAAAGTTTTTTCTTCAAACGGCCATTTTGAATATAAAAAAGGCGGAGACTCTTATCAATGCTTAAAAAAAAAAATAGGCTAAAAATTTGGTTCGAAAAAATTCTTTTAAAATGACAAGTTATAATTGTCATTCAACATCGGATCATAGATGCAGTCAAAAGATATCTCTCGGAGAAACAAAACGCCCACGTACCAACCACGAGGGGGGCATTTCAGCTCCGAGGCAGCCGTCGTCAGCCGAAAATTTGTTATAGCTAAATATCACCCAGAGCGCTTTCGAGCAAGGCAGAGGTGCGTGTTTAAGATTCAACCAAGAAGTGGAAGGAACAGAATGACAAAAACAAACAGGTCCTACGAAGTTATTATGAGAGCTCCGACTTCGATATGGCAGCAAAACCAGTTATACTGTAGACAGAAGAGGTAGAAGGTCGCTGCTTGACCTATGTAAGTAAAAAAATTCGAATTCATCCCGAGGGTGTTCTTCACGAGATCGAACAGGCGATTTCTCAGGACTGGGACTTCGCGAAATCTGCCGGAGATTCTTATACTGGACAAACAAAAGCATCCGCGTTTCTCTCGACGGAATTATAAAGCCGAAATGTGGTATGTAATAATTTTAACCAGTTTCAGGAGGTAATAGAAGAATCTTAAAATCGATATCTTCCAAATCTTGTAGCAATTATTTTTTTAAACAATTTTTGTATGTATTTGCAGTGGCCCTAAGCCAAATTATTTTTCCGCCCCCTTAAATAAAGTAAATAAATTGATTTAATTTACATATTATGCCATAGAAACAATCCGTTCCTTTCCCGGGTATTTATTCCTCGGGTTGGTGCCAATGGTCCTTCATGATTTCGAAGTAATTTTCTTCGACGTCCATAATTTTGAAAATCACACTGAAACCCCTCTTTACAGTGCTTGTTCATAAACTACATTTTCAGTACGCCTTATATTCGGGTCAACACGGTATTAACTGATACTAGAGAAGTTCTTTTAGAATACATTAAAAATACCGTGGGAGGCTTCCTTGAAAATTTAATCTTACGACAAGATAAATTGAAACAGACTACACAATGCATAAATACTTGCTAAAATCAACCCCTCTATATAATGTTATTAGTTATGCGTGATGGTGTAATGCTCAGTCGGAGTTTTCATTGGTTGAATGGCAAACTAATCAGGGTTCGGGAGACCATGTAAGTGACGCTCGACTGCAGCGTCTTTCCTAAGGCGTGGAAGAAACGCGAACTAATAGAATACATATATCTATAGACTGTAGATATCTATAAAGTGTTTGTATGTATGATTTTTTATGACTCAGCAAGTACAACACGTGGAATCAAAAGGAGGGTTTCATTTCTTTTTTCATTTTCTCCATTTGAATAACATAGACGCAGCTTATTTTTCATTTGAATTTTAAAATTACGTGGAAACATGGCACGAACTTCAGACTTGGATGGTTCTATGAAGGAAAGAACAAAGTTTATTTTTATTGAAGACAGAATCGGAATCCTAATCGAATTAGCGTAAAAATTCGTTTAGAATCAGAACAAGTTAGGAGAGCGTACAACGTATCACAAATGGGGCGCGTTTCGTGCAATGGAGTATTAGAAAGCAATTATATACCTGTACGTACGGGAAATAGCGTTTTAAAGTCCTTATCTTCATCATAAATAATCCTTTTCTTCTTATTTAATAGTATTACATGCACACGTAAGGAAATTAAACGTTTGTTTGGGAGATTGTTTATGTTAGCAACAATGAAGTAACCATGCAAGAAATTATAGAAGTTCAACTCCATATAAGACTTTCTTGTTTGATTTTCTCGATAACGGCTACTCCTACGATGAAAATATACAGAAAAGGAAATACTCTACTATACTAGTTCTACAACTTTTATATGAAACATATTTTGATATGAACAATAGTTTACGAGATATGACGAAAATTTAATTTTTTGTCTCCAGTAAAGTGGTACCCCTGATTGGCGTACGTGATTCATTTTTGCGATTTTCTTATTATATTTGATTGAAAGTCCTTAATATCAAATTTCATAAAAATCCGTTCGGTAGAAGCCGAGAACGAACATGCGGACGGACGGACGGACCGACCGACGATAATAGGCGCTCACGCTGTAAGCGAAACGCGCCTAAAAATACGTGATTTTATCAGTTTTATGAAAAGACGAATTATAAATTACCATTACATCTCCCGTTGTCGCCGAAGTTGAGAGTCCAATGCATTTTTATGGAAAACATTTATCGTTTTTAGGTGCGTTTCGCTTACAGCATGAGCGCCTATTGTTGTCGGTCTGTCTGTCCGTCTGTCCGATCGTCTGTCCGTCCGTCTGTCCGGCTGTCCGTCCGCATGTTCGTTCTCAGCTTCTACCGAACGGATTTTCATGAAAATTGATATTAAGGACTTACTATAAAAGATAAGAAAATCGCAAAAATGAATCACGTAAGCTAATCAGGGGTACCACTTTACCGGTGACAAAAAATGAACATTCCGTCATATCTCGTTAAGTATTGCTCATATCAAAATATTTTTCAAATAATACTTGTAGAACTAGTAAAGGAGAGTATTTCTTCTCCTATACGTTTTTATCGTAGGCGTAGCCGTTATCAAGAAAATCAAACAAGAACGTCTTAATTCGAATTGAAATTTTCTTGCATGGTTACTTCTTCATTGTTGCTAATATAAACAATCTCTCAAACAAACCTTTAATTTCTTTAAAATTTCTTTACAAAAAATTAAATTTTCGTCATATCTCGTAAAGTATTGCTCATATCAAAATATTTTTCAAATAAAAGTTGTAGAACATGTAAAGAAGAGTATTTTCTTTTCTATACATTTTTATAGTAGGAGTAGCCGTTATCTAGAAAATCAAATGAGAATGTCTTAAATCGAGTTGAACTTAGAAAATTTATTGCATGGTTACTTCTTCATTGTTGCTATCATAAACAATCTCATAAACAAACGTTTAATTTCCTTACGCGTGCATGCAATATTATTAAATAGGAAGAAAATGCATTATTTATGAAGAAGAAAAGAACTTTAAAACGCTGTTTCCCTTGCGTACAGGTACATCATTTCTTTCTAATACTCCACTGCACGAAACGCACCCTTTTGTGATACGCTGTACATTTTCCTAACTTGTTCAATTTCTGTGTCCGATTATGATTTGTTTACATGGCAGCAAAATATTTGTTAATTTTTATTGAAATATTATTAAAAATAGTTTTTAATGATTTTTTCGTGGAGGCCAGTTCCGTATTGCCCCCCACCCTATATTGAAACAATAATATGAAGATTAAGAAAATTTATGTAATCAATTAATTATTTTATTCAGTACTTTAGTCAAGAGGATATAACATTGAAAGTATATATTGGCGAGCCTTCGGTTCGCTTTGTTTTAATGGGTGGTCGTCTCCGGGCGCTGCCGCGCCCTTCGCCTCGCCCTTCGCCTCGCCCTTCGCTTCGCCCGGAAATAAATTATCCCTCCCCGTTGTCCGGTGGTTGGGTTTGTAAATGTCGAGACCGGCCAATCAGGTCTGATAATAACTCGATCTACAAATAAAACGTAGTTCCCTCAATTGTTATTATTAATTTATTTATATCAATAAGCCCATAGAAACCGAGTGGGGGGCAATACGGAACTTTAGCCTTTTCGTGTGGCGTAGAATGTACTCCAAAGCAAATTATTTTTAAAACTACGTAAGTTACTTAAATAATGAGAAGTAAGTTTTCCACAAATTGTGATTGGATAAATTGTTTCACTGTTTCCAAAGTATTGTTGATATAAACAACTCGTGGATGAGAGAATCGAGCTAATAGTCGGAGGTTAATATTCACTCTGTGATTTTTAAACGTTCTCTATTTACTTTTCTGTATTTCGACTAATTAATTAAATTCGTTTCTTCCTTTGTTCATCCATTTTCTGTTGGTTATTGTGCTCTTGCTGGTTTTGCTCACAGTTTTCGTTTTGAAGATATCGTCACGAAACTTCGCATAGGTATATAATTTTTTCCTGCGGGTAACATTGGCTAAATCGTGATAAAAATTTGGAGATAGGGAGAGCTTAATTCAATTCAATTATCACATAAGTTTACACGTGACTTTCTATTTTCACAGCGCAAGATTTTCTTCTACCATTCATTTAAATGCGGACGGTTTTCTTAGTTTTTGCTTTATTGGACGGTTAAAACTGTGTACTATGTTATTCTTACGCTGTTTACATTTTACACGGTCGAAGTTTTAGATTCTCTAAATCCGTCGAAATTCAACGGGCACTCTGCTAGTTTTTCATATTTGAAATATATGAATAAATAGTTTATAAGTATAATAAGTTCGAGATTTTTTGTAAAATACTATATTACTTCCCATCATATTGACGGGATTATATACGAGTTAGGAGATATATGCAAAGGCTTCTTCAATTTCTTTGTGGATGTCGGACAAAACTATCCCACTGACATTTTTTCTTTTCGAAATCAAGTTTTTTATCCAAAACTTTTCGTCGGTACCGATCTAAAACGCATACCCCTCCGAAAATGGCTATTTTTTAGCGCTGGTGATTTCAAAATCGCTTCATTCGTCCAATTCCGTCATTATGGAACACCTCTGGACACGGTCTAATTCGTCCGCTTTTATATATATATATATATATATATATATATATATATATATATATATATATATATATATATATATATAATACTAGCAGAATTTCCCGTTGAATTTCAACGGATTTAGTGAAGCTATTACAGGACAACATATAAACTCTTAAAAATATATATGTAGTAGATACTTTTTAAATTACAATAAGATTTTCTTAACAATTAATCATATTTGATTGTAACAATCTGTTTCCGAGCCCATTGCATTAAAATATAACGATAATTCTATTTCCTATCATATTACTTTCGTCAAATCCAGCTTCATTTCTTGTGTAATTATGCCTCGCTGAAATATTTACTTCTATGTCTTGTAAGCAAGAAACCCGTGAAAAATCAACGCACAGTTGTCCATGATTGAACACTTGACTGGTAAATGTACACCAGATACGTGAGCTTATTTACGTTAATAAACATTATAATGTAAAATGTAATGATTTTAGTTACAAAAAATGTAAGATTCCAGAATTCAATATACGAAAGAAGGTTCAATTACTTTCATCAATCGTTATAAACGCTTCCTGAATAATAATCAGTAGATATCTATTTACGTTGCTATCCATAAATATCGATCGTTTCGTTGCTTAAACAAAAGTGCGAATCGAATAGCGCTAAACTTTCGTCTATTTGTAAGCTTCATTGAAGCTAATTGAATCGGAGGTAACAATGGCGGCCGCCTTAGCAACGCCCGGAAAGAGAACGAAAAATCCACAAAATATCGAAGCAAATTGCGTATTTCTGAAAACTTCGATCGTGTAACGTAAACTTCGCAGGAATAAGATAGTGTAGAGTTTTTTCGTCGAATAGAGTAAAAACTAAAGAAATCGGTCCATATTTACGTATTTTAATGCTTGAAGGAAGAATACCTTGCAAGTCAAGAAATGGATTCATACGTGTTATCTTATGGAAAAATGTTAATCCCATATATTGGCTGTACTGATTAATCCCGGTTGACAGAACCTTGACCATTCACTAAGTTAGGATGTAAGGAAGAATCGTACCAAATTTGGTTATTCTTGCATTTATCGTTTAGGAGGAATAAACACACAAACCAACAAACAAACAAACACACCCTTCATATTATAGGAGATATAAAAATGAATGTGTGTGTGTATCATAATTTTAAAAATCGAAAACTACAGATCGTAGAAGCAAGAGAAAGGTATCATTTTAACCGGAATAACGAGTACGATGGTATAGTAAAGTTTTTATATCGATTTGATTGACCTGTCTAATTTAAAAAATATTTTCTTTATTCCATTTTCTCCATTTGAATAACATAGGGACAAGTGCAGCTTATTTTTCATTTGAATTGTAAAATTATTTAGAAACTGGTACGAACTTGAGACTTGAATGGTTCTACGAAGAAAAGAACAAAGTTTATTTTTATTGAATACAGAATCCGAATCCTGATCGAATTAGCATAAAAATGCATTTAGAATCAATAAAATACGTGATTTTATCAGTTTTATTACAATACCCATTATAACCTACCATGACAACTCCCATTGTCGCCAAAATTGAGAGTTCAATGCATTTATAGGGGAAAAATTTTAACGTAATATCGTTTGTCAATTTCTGTGTACGATTTTAATTTGTTTACATGGAAACGAAATATTTGTTGTTTTTAATTGAATTATCTTCTAATCTAACATATAAAGGAGAATGTTTGTAAGTTTGTTCGTTTTGAATGCTTTTAATACGAGATAGGAAGGAAGAGAGTGATGGATGGTAACGGAGGGGGGAATTAGAGGGAAGGGCGGAGAGGGAGGGAGAAGGAGAGAGGGGAGGGAGGGGAAGAAGGGAAGGAGAGGGTGGAAGGGAGGGGGAGGGAGTTTATACGTTATTTTCGTAAGATTTCCTTCCTTCATTCATCTAAATAGGAAAATGCGGAGCGGTTTTCTTCATTTTTGCTTTATTCGACTGGTGTAACTGTGTACTATCTTATTAATGCGATGTTACATGTTACACGGTCGAAGTTTTAGATTCACTAAATCCGTTGAAATTCAACGGGCACTCCTGCTAATGTATGTATGTATATGTGTGTGTGTGTGTGTGTGTATATATATATATATATGCATGTATATATTTCTTTAAATTACCCCTCCCCCTCCACAGATTCCCAGAATGCATCGGACACGGTCCAATTCGTCCGCTTATATCTTTTTTTTCTTTCTTTCAATTCTCCCTCCCCCTCCACAGAGTCCCAGAATGCATCGCGCAATGCTACCTTTTTGGTCGTTCCGTGCGGCTGGATACTGAACTTCTCTTTTTTTCCTTCGCTATCAAAGTTTCTACTTGGCAAGTTTGAAGGCGATGTTATCCTCTTTCGACGGTAGAGTGGGTTAACTCTTAAAAAAAAAAATGAAAAAAAAAGAGGATCGTCATTCTTCGAGAGTGCGCTCCACCTTATCCTCTCCCCTTTCTTTCTTCCTCCGCTTTTCCTGTGAGGCCCGATGGGAGAATAAGCTTACCTACCAACTTTCTCCAATTCCGTGTCGTCAACTTTGATTTCCCCCCTTGCACGTTGTAACGCGTTTATGCAACTCGTAGAACTTTATAGTACAGAGATTCCGTTGAAGTTTGCCCTCGTCTCTTTCGGCGTATCGGTTAATTTTTTTTCTGATCTCCTTACGTCGCCGCCCTTTTAGGACTGTTACCGTAAACATGACGTCAGAGAGGCGATTCTTCGAAGCGTTTAAAAAGTGATCCGTTGACCTACTTGCTTCATCAAACGTCCAGTTTTTTAGAGTCTTTAAGACATTTTATTCTAAGGTTTTCATTTTTTGTGAGATTTGATTTTAAAAATAGTATTGTATGCACCAGGGGTCTCCAAGCTATGGCCCGCCTTACCTCGTCAATTTCTTTAAGTTCTGTGCACGAGGTGAGTCAATAAATAAGGTGAATTTACATTTTTCACAAACATATGTACCCATTATGTACTCATGAACTCAGTACTGCATATCTGAACATGTGGTACTCGTAGTTTACCTATAAAGTTGGCAATATTGTTGCTGATAGTCCGTTGTCAAAATGGCGGCCCCTCTGTCAGATTAAATTCACCTTATTTATTGACTCGCCCTCGTATTTACCTCTTAGGAGTTTTCATTAGACGTATTTTTTTTAAATCTAAACGATATTTTCCGAGTGCCTAGATAAATACTTTTAATATAGGCATATAACATATTACAGAAACAAGCTCTTAGAAATTTTAACACATTGCTCGACCAATCGTTTGAAAGGTGGCATGTGGCCCGCAGAGTCGTCCATGAAACCTCCTGTGGCCCTTTAAGTAAAAGGTTTGGTGACCTCTGGTACACTTACATTAAAATATTCTTGTAAAATTGGGTGTGCAGGACCGTGCTATAAGCAGCTATTACGTCATAAGCCATATTTCAATTACTCCACTTTAAAATGTAACTATATCTCTCACCTTTTAAGTTTCTTGCTTAAATTGGATGTTAGTGTGAAATGTCTTTATAGGTCCTTGAACAAATTAAAAAAAGGTCAGTATATAACTATCAATGGCAAAGACACTAATTCTCCCTCGTTTGATACACCAAGTCAAAAGGTTTTTTTTACAAAACGTCAATACAGTTCAACATATAAGCTTTTCGTTGTAAAAAGAACATCTAACCGATATTCCAAATCCTGCCAGGTCCGCGTCAACAAGTCCTTGGTTTCCGTGATGCGCCTCGTAAGCTCAGCAGTGTCCTTCATCTTTGACTTTAATGCAATGCCTTTGACATATTTCACTAGATTGTGAGATTTTTTTACTGCCAATGCGACGAGGAACTGCTGCAAAGCGAGCACGGTTACTGCGCTACGGAAATTCGTCCATTGTTGTCATATCGTTTAGTCGTGGTAGAGACCGCCTCCCCATCGTCATTTATAGATGATTTTAAATCATTAAAAGTTTATAGTTGGTACATAAAAGTAAAACAAATGAATGTTTATAATTTATTTAACTATTTAGGATGAAATATTCAGTGGAATAAAGCAGGTGTCTCTTCTAAGGATAGCTATTATTTTATTTCACATTTACCTTGTTCAAAGGCTTTTGGACCACCTTTATGGATGGAATTTTTTCCGCAAGTTAGATTTTTAACGAGGCATTGAAACGAATCCCTATCGCAACGTCATTTCATTTCACGAGGCAAAACAATCATCATCAACCATTTTTTTCGTATAATATATTTCGTGTTTTTTTAGGCGTGGTATACGTTTATTGTTCGTAGTTTTTATACCCGTATGATGCATAAAACTTTTATACGTGTATATAAATCAAAACTTCGTTACAACAGCGAAAAATCTGTAAAAGGAACGGAACACATTTTTTTTACGCACTTTCATCTTTACTTCAATCTTTCGGATTCCGATAAAAGATTTTAAGTGAAGTTATCATTACTCCCGATTCCGAAAAATCCAATGGCAAACATTTTGTTGTTGTTCTTAACTTTAAAATAATGCGGGGAGCGAGGTGTTGAGCGTTCCCAAATGTGATGAACGCCTTTGTTTTTTTTAACGCTGTCTCCGTGGCGATATTCGACAGTGACTCATTTCCTCCCGCCTTCATCAACCTAAAACTACGTTTTCCAACCTCAAAATCTCTCGCGACCGTGACCTCCAACAATGCTCTCATCCCCGAACCCTTATTTACTCTCTGACGCTTTCAGAGCGTTCCTCGTTACGTAAACAACCCGTGAAGAAGATAGGCGGACATGTCGGAAATTCTTTTCTTTGTATTTTTTTTTAAGTTTACTTCTTCTTCACGCCACTGGACCTAAAGATATCATATCCCTTTCGTTAAATTCTACTTCGATAATTATTTTTTTTACGAATGCAGTTGAAATTGTATAAATCTGATCTCAAGGGGGAACAAAAAATATTTGACGCATAGAAAATTCGACTTATGGAATAAAAACAACATGAAAATATTTTGTTCTGAATTCAGTTCGAGTCACGGAAAATTCGAGTTAAAGACGTTCGACTTATAGTATTAAGTTCGAATGTACATGTTCCTAGAAAGAATTGTTCGCTCTGATATTAGAGGTATCAAAATCATTCCGTAAACCATTCAGATGGTTTTAACATGCAGCGAATATTATGTTCCGAGAGTCCTTAAATCTTTAAAAAAATAATATTTTGGAAAAATAGTCTTAAAACAAAAGTTAATTATTATTTATTTTTAGGCGAAGAAGGGGTGATTCCTCACGTCGTACTGCAAGCTCCTCGCAAGCCATAAATACATTGTTCCGTCCGCTGCTATGTTTATATATTTTCATTGAACAAGCGCCCCTGTCGGGAAAAATATGGACTATCAGGGCAATTCAGATGCTAGAAATGTAAACTAACCAAGAGTAAGTTAATTTCCGCGAAAAATAAATTAAAATGATAATAATGGTAAATCGATGCGGACTGACATGTCAGCGTATTTGTTGAAAATATTAATTTGATATTACTGCTCGGCAACTTTCGAGTATAACTAGTTGTACACACGACGCATTGCGTTTACTGATATCTAGGCGTTTTCATAGCCAATGCTACATTTTACCTTTAGCTTATCCTGGAACTACATTAAAAACAGGCATGTGTGTTTATATATATATATATATATGTTGAGAAAATTTAATAACAATTTTATTCCTAATTACTTTAGTGGTTTTGTCTCTCAAAACTTTCAGAGTGACCCACGTACAAATATGCAGCAGAACAATATCGGAATACATGGGGACATAAACTTTTTCGTCAGTATTTGGATTGGATGTTCACATAAGAGATATTACGTAGATAGAGAGAGAGATAGATAGATAGATAGATAGATAGATAGATAGATATATAGATAGAGACGACGCCGACGCAGGGAAAGATAAATTCAAGTTAGATTCTTGGGTTGTTTACATCCCAAATATAAATAAATAAATAGATAGGATACGGATGAAGAAGTAAGACGCGGAGCATCATGGGGAAGAAGACCGAAAAAAAAACAAAAAATATGGTACGCGGAGCAGCGGAATTGAACGAAAAGCTATGGGAACAATATAGGTCACGTGACCATGGTCGAAAGAGCAACGGGAGGAATAGAAGGACGCTCTAAATTACGAGGAAAAAACCGTGAGGAACAAAGCTTTTCATTTTTTTTTTAAGACGAAAAACAACTGACGGTCGGATTTCTATTGTGTTAAGCAATGTCATCGGGATGGAAATTTCTCTCCCCGTCCCTTCTCCGCCTTCCTCTTATTATTTCGGAGCTGCGCGCATGCAAGATTCATATAGGTGTAAATATTCCCCCTCAACGTTAATTCCCGGGGTTGTTTGCGCGGGCCGAAGCCTTCTTTTGTTTTCTTATTCGGTTTTTATTTTTTCCCGCTAGGTGCTTCTTGAAATCGCTCGTTTTCCTATTATCATCTCGACACGTGCTCCAGTTTAATACCCATTTTCCTACCTCTTTCTCTCCTTGCCACCTCCTTCCCCTTCCTATTTCCTCCCCTCCTTCCCCTTTCTTATCCACATCGTTCCCTCCCTATTTCCACCTCTTCTCCCTCCCTCTTTTTTCTTCCCTATATTTCCTCCTCTTTCCCCTCCCTATTTATCCCTCTCTTTCCCCTCCCTATTTCCCCCTTCTTTCCTCCCTCTTCCTCCTCCCTACATTTCCCCTCTTCCTCCTCCTTATTCCCCCTGTATATTTCCCTTCTTCCCTCCCTATTTCCCTTCTCTATTCTCTCCCTCTCTCTCTCTCTCTCTCTCTCTCTCTCTGCATCGCACGAATGAATAACGAGCTAACGCACTTTATCCCCTCTCAACGATAATTTAAAAAAAAAAAGAAGAAATAAACGTCACCTCCGCACGTCACGCTCCCTACTCCCCGCCTCCTCGGACTTTGAATGAAAAATTTATCCTTCGCGGAGTCGGAAAAGAACGCGGGCGTTTACTTCAATTAACCTACATAATCTCCTCGCGAGACGCTAGAAATGAAACAGCGGTCTCGCTAGCTAGTTTGAACCCTTTGCGGGAGAAATAAAAGAGGATCCGAAAATAACCTCGCCCTCAAAAACGTTGGTTAGGACCGCATTATGCGGACGTTTGTTTTTCGTACAAAATGAATCAAGTTGGAGGAATAAATGTTATAAACATAGACACACACACACACATACATACAGTCTGCTCGTAATTTTTTCAGGGCACCTTATTTAAGAAATTCACGAGCGTTAAGTGTGTTTCTCTAATATACTATTCCTGCACACAGGCGGTCCTCATACTTACGTCCGGTTACGTTCCTAGAAAAGGTCCCGTACGTCGAAACGGCGCAAGTCGAGACCAATTTTACCACAGAAATAATGATCTAATACGGGATTAGGTTCCTGATGAATGATCCAATATGAAACTTTTTATAGATATGATACAGATATATAGCAAGTTTAATCAACTAACAAACGTATACATAGTACAATAATAGTGATAGAATTAGCGCTTAGAAAGTTCTTCTTCGTAATATTCAGGCTAAATAAGGGGATTATTTTAGGTAAGATTTAAGACGGCTTAATGTCTTTTTCGAGAATGCATCCAGGGAAATTGTAAATCTCTCTAATGCAAGCATACGTAAGCGTTGCATATCATAATGCTGGTCTTGGTGCTACGCTCTCATTTCCTCAAAAATTGCGATGGCAGCTTCCAAATGTTTAAAAGCTTCGCCCAACAGCTAGGTTGTATTAGCCCACTCTAAAGGATTCACTTCAATTTCTCCTTAAGATTAACAAGGTATTCTTCGGTAAGTTCACGCGAATGAATATCACCCTCTTCAAATTCTAGCTTAAACTGGGCAGCTATATCCACAAAGACGCATGTGCGAGTCCGACCGCCGTAAGTGCCAACATGGGTGGCAATTGACGACTGCCGTGAATGCGGATCGACGTAAGTCGAACCGACGCAAGTCGAACCGACGCAAGTCGAACCGACGCAAGTCGAACCGACGCAAGTCGAACCGACGTAAGTCGAGGACCGCCTATATTGTCCGTTCTTTGCCTGGAGTTCGAGAAGAGAAAGCATGAAATGGAGGGCGCCGATGTCCATCCGTCTTTTCCCTCCTTGCGCATCCTTCCTCCGACAAACCACCTGATCGACTGTTATCATATTCAACGTGGGTGACGTGGGCTAAGAAGTCGTGGGGTGAATTTGATTTTGATGCATGTTGATCCATCGGAAACTATGGCTCTCGGGCCCCCGAAAATGTTTCACGATCCAACGAAACTATCATGAAAAAGAGACCCGTAAAATTTGATATACCGATTCGTACTTCAAAAATTATATTTATAAGAATTATTCAAATTAATGTTGAAATTGTAACCTTAAAAATCTTATTCAGAATCGATTTTCACCTAACATAATAATCTCAGAATCGCTAGAGAAGTTACGTTTTAAACTCAATTCTAGCACACCAAAGCATTGATGCGGCCAAAGAATTTGCACCCACCGATGCGATCCACAATATAGAAAGGGTATTATATATCCTTATGCTTGCATAGACGCCTAAATTAACTTTTACGTTGTACATGTTAATGATTTATCACAGCTTAAGCAATTATTTTCAATGATGCGTTTAAAGTTGTCGGCCTTTAATAAAAATATAATTGACTATTTTTCATTTTCTCTGAAACGTCATCTTCACGGCTATTTAGAAAGAACTTTTGAAATAGTAACTAATTGTAAGACAATCACACCTTCAAACTCGAACCCAATACGTTACAAATGATGGCAGATACACCCACCCCGTTACAAAGAGAGAATTTCCGATTTTTTTAAATGCAAATTATTATCTTAATTGGAAATATTTTTAACGAACTGGTATATTCCATCCTTGTAGTCATTAATGCAACGATACCAACGCCAAATCTTTAAAGAACGTATTTTAAAAAAACTTCGGGGCACTTTAGATATGTAGTACATCTTCCCACTCTTATAACCGTGGCTTGGAGCCGGCTGGAAAATGGTCGAAGCGAGGCTGGTCCTCGCGCCGCGAGGGAACCTCGCTCGAGTGCTGAATTTTTCATTTCCAAAATGATCCGACGCTCGCTCGACCAAATAACTTTTGGCGCCAAAATCGCCGAAAAATAAAAAACGGAGGGGTGGGGGGAAGCTGGAATATCTCCAACCGGACCGGTCCGCTCCATACACGAATTTCATATTCTTTTCGTTTTCAGTACCCGCGTTCCATTGCCTTTAAGGTCTTAAACTGAACCGCCTAAAGTTTCAGAGGCGCGGATATCGAATAAAATACATCTTTCTGTTTATTTTTCCCTCTGTGGCGATTTTGCTCTTCGCTTAATGACAATATTAATCTTGCAACAAGTCCGGTTAAAATCATTTTTCCGTTGAGAAACATTTTATTGCAATTTTTATGTTTATTTTGATCTACACGTTAATATGCCGGAATCACGCTCTAATGTCTATGATCATGCAAAAGTGATTCGCCAAAGAATTTAAAAACAAGTTAGGAAAGTGTACATCGTATCACAAATGGGCGCGTTTCGTGCAATGGAGTATTAGAAAGAAATTATAGTATACCTGTACTTAAGGGAAATAGCGTTTTAAAGTTCTTTTCTTCATCATAAATAATCAATTTTCTTCCTATTTAATAATATTACATGCACACGTAAGGAAATGAAACGTTTGTTTGGGAGATTGTTTATGTTAGCAACAATGAAGTAACCATGCAAGAAATTATAGAAGTTCAACTCCATATAAGACTTTCTTGTTTGATTTTCTCGATAACGGCTACTCCAACGATAAAAATATATAAGAAAGGAAATACTCTTCTTTACTAGGTCTAGAACTTTTATTTGAAATATTTTTTTATATGAGCAATATTTTACGAGATATGACGAAAATTTAATTTTTTGTCTCTAGTAAAGTGGTATCCCTGATTGGCGTACGTGATTCATTTTTGCGATTTTCTTATTATATTTTACAGTAAGTCCTAAATAACAAATTTCATGAAAATGCGTTAAGTAGAAGCCGAGAACGGGCAGACGGACAGACCGACGATAATAGGCGCTCACGCTGGAAGCGAAACGCGCCTAAAAACTAGTGACAGGAATAATCACTGCCAAACCACGAATAAGAAAACCGCGATCGGCGAGGAATGCGTGTATTTAAATCGTTAGATGAGAAAATCGGTAATTTTAATGACAATAAAAAATGAATGAAAATTATAATGAATATTATTAACGTAAAACCGCAAAAATGTAATCAGTACATCAGCAAATACATTGAAAGCATTTCTACCTTTGAAAATACGAAAACTGTATTTCTCATTCATTTAAGAAACTGATTCATATAATACAGTCACCAATGCGTTCCTTTTAGAAGAAAATACATATTTAGAAACTCAATTACAATGTGAACAGTAAAATTACAAGGGAAAATTATTATTTTCCCGTTGTAATTTGCACTGATGCTTTAGATTGTGATGCACATTCGCAAATGATAGTAAAAGTTTAAATTCTCCTACTGATATAAAAAATGAAATAACATTAACGACACTTACTGGTGCAAAAATTATATTTCAAAATAAGGCATGTTTACAAAGGAGTAAAATATGAAGGCAAACAATACTAATAAAATACCATACTATAGGTCTAAAAAACATGAGGAATAACATGGATACCAGTGTTTAAAG
The DNA here is from genome assembly GCA_036926305.1 of Uropetala carovei. Classification (NCBI taxonomy): domain Eukaryota; kingdom Metazoa; phylum Arthropoda; class Insecta; order Odonata; family Petaluridae; genus Uropetala; species Uropetala carovei. The sequence goes on from JAXCHB010000129.1 coordinate 9,063,128, forward strand.
CATTCATGCGCGTGACAAAATATCGAAACTGCCAAAGACACTGATTTAAATTAAACAGATCCAACTGAATGTAATAACAGTGCAGAGTAATTTCTCCCAAAATATTGTAATGCGAAAAAGTGAAATTTGAAAACATTGTTAAGCATATTTCATTACGCTGAACCATTTTTTACTGTTTTCCAAAATTGTATCGTTGTGACTTTCAACGACAAAATCTGGTGAAAGCTTTCCCAACTTTACAGCTTGGGCGATGAGCAATCCAAACGATTTAAATTGTTTTGGGGAAGGTGGTGTACCTTTTTCGAGGAAAAACGCTAAATTGAAACTGCTATCAAACTGACGTTCCCATCCCAGTCCTTCGTACACGAGTCCGTCACCGCCGGAGAAGAAATTAGGCCAAGTATCACCATAAGATTCAGTGGTAATGTTTTGCTCCTTTGTCATCGCAAGCTTGCACATGCTGACATTATAGCAAGGAAAATTATCAGTAAACGTGACCCACAGAATACTCTTCTTTTCGTTCCAGGCGTTTATTTCTTTCGTTGGCTGCTTTGCGTTCCACTCTTCTCGAGAGACAATCGTCAACTCATTTCCTTGACTGACGTTGAACACTTTTCTACTCTCGTTTAAGACTCTCGAATCACCGATAACTACGAAATTCGAATGAATCTTTCCCAGTGTGATTCCTTGGGCAATGAGTAAACAGAATGACTGCAGTTGCTTAGGGGAAGGAGGGTTTCTTTCATCAAGGAAATATATTAGGCTGAATTTGTCACCTATCAGCCTTTCCCAGCCCAGTCCTTCGTACACGAGTCCGTCTTCGTTCGAATAGAAATTGTGAGAAATATCACCATGAGATGGAATGCCGTCATCTTGCTCCTTTAGCATCGCTAGCTTACATATCTCATTATCAATACAAAGTGTATCACTATAACTGACATATATCTTATCAATTGGCTCGACCCAGGTGGCGATTTCTCTTCTTGGCTTCCTTGCTCTCCATTCTTTTCGTGAAACAACCCGCAGGTCCTGTTCCATCTTTCCACTTTCACCTGTTGGAATAAGAAAACAGGATAAATATATATTTCTCATACCTAAGACGAAGTGACGACGTTTTTAGAGGTGTGATTTATTTTAATTCTGTCGTAATTTCATTAAGTGCGTTCTGACGTTTCCCAGTTCCAAATACTAGAAGAATTCATTGTATGAAGTTACCATAAGCCGTAAAAATGTGAGTATTTCTCTCAATTTCTTGAAAAATACAAGGAAAGTAAGTATTTTTATTTTATCGTAAATATTCATATGTATATTCCATAATGAATCCAAGAAGGGCGTTGCATTAAATGGGAGTGGTTTTAATTACCAGTAATAATAGTTTTAGGAATTCAAGTTGTGAAGAATCTGTTTAATAATGAATACTATTCATTCATGAAATGATTATACCCTAAGTTCAGCGGAATAAATGTCGCGGTAAATGTCTTAGAATAAATGTATTTTATTACCTTTGCATTTTCCGCTTAAATCGCCATCACTATGAGCCCTTGATTGGGATCCATGGGAAATATCGGAAACCACATCCTGTGTGGGAATATAACCGCTCGTCATGTTCACGTTTTCTGAAAAATTAAAGAAATTTAATTCAATTTTTGAGTCTGTTCCTGCGATATGCCATTAATACAAATGGAGAAATCGATCGCTTAGCTATTTTTTTAATTCTGCTGCATTATATGTAATGTGGGTAATTAAAAAACAGAAGAATCAACATATGAATCCTGATACATTCCAAAACAACTGCCTTAACCAGGAGTATATTAGAATTTGAAATAGATATTTAATAAATGATTTAATGTGATCAGGATTTGACATTGTGTCTTATAACTGCACTTAGAATGCAAGAGAAACAAATAATAATTATATATTAATCAGAATAATTTACCTGTGAAGAATCCCCAAAGGTGCACGTGTCTCATTCCTCCACTTTCCGTGACATTCTGTTGAACAATCAACTTCCAGTTTTCACTTGAGTCGCAGGTGGAGCTATCTAAATAGTAAGATGTATTCCACTTCTCATCGTACGTTTTTCTCCCGAAAAGTGATAATTTAAAGACTCCTCTTCCGCATGTGTCTGGAGATTTCTCAGCCTCGCAAAGAGATTGAGAAATGGCGAGAACGATGAAATAAATGAGACAAATCTTCTCCATGTTGCTCTGGTGACAGCCGATGTTGTATGTGCCAAAGAGTCCAACCTCTAGTCCTTATATACGAATTTGATGAAAATAAAATTTGGTGCACGGTGAGGAAGTTCTAAAGAAATAAAAAAACGCAATAGTGATATCACTATAATGTCTTAGGTCGTGATATTTGACCCTTTGGCGCCAATAAGGAATAAATTTAAATTCCAGACAGATATCAGTATAATGTCGAAGGCCGTGATTTTTGACCCTTTTTCAACTTTAAGGAAAAAAATAAAAAACGTTGCAGATATCACTCTCATGAATTTTTCCTCGTTCAGTGTTAAAACATGGTATGCCGCATTAGGCGAGATTAGTCGGTTACCCTTTCCAAAGTAAATACAAGTTAGGAAAGCGTACAACGTATCACAAATGGGGCGCGTTTCGTGCAATGGAGTATTAGAAAGCAATTATATACCTGTACGTAAGGGAAATAGCGTTTTAAAGTCCTTTTCTTCATCATAAATAATCCATTTTCTTCCTATTTAATAGTATTACATGCACACGTAAGGAAATTAAACGTTTGTTTGGGAGATTGTTTATGTTAGCAACAATGAAGTAACCATGCAAGAAATTTTCCAAGTTCAACTCCATATAAGACATTCTTGTTTGATTTTCTCGATAACGGCTACTCCTACGATAAAAATACATGGTGAAGGAAATACTCTACTTTACCAGTTCTACAACTTTTATTTGAAAAATATTTTGATATGAACAATAGTTTACGAGAGATGACGAAAATTTAATTTTTTGTCTCTAGTAAAGTGGTACCCCTGATTGGCGTACGTGATTCATTTTTGCGATTTTCTTATTATATTTGATTGAAAGTCCTTCATATCAAATTTCATAAAAATCCGTTCAGTAGAAGCCGAGAACGAACATGCGGACGGACGGACGGACAGACGGACGGACGGACGGACGGACCGACCGACGGTAATAGGCGCTCACGCTGTAAGCGAAACGCGCCTAAAAATGTCTGAGATGAATCGTCTGACTGAATACAAGGCTCGTATATTCGGCGATTTTCCGCGTAAGGTAATGCGGCATGTTAATTTTAACGCGGACGTATTCAACATCTGGCGCAGGAACGCAGCGATGCACAGAAACCATCATTCTCTCGTGTAATGAATAACTGCCGCCGTAGCCTGGCGTATGTAATGTTTATAACCTTGAAATTTTTAGTCCGCGCGAATATTTTCGCATCATTTTTAAGGATCACTTCGCGTCGATAATTTTACACCGAATCAATAATGTTGAATGCAGATACCTTGAGCACCGAAAATGAAATTATGAATTAGGAATTCCAAGAAAAATGAATTAAATTACGCGACGCAAATGGGGAATGCTGCGTTATTTTTTGCGTTTCGATCCATCCCAGAGGAAGAATAAATTTTCCGGGTGCCGCTTGTTTCAACTGATGCACGCTGAATGCCGTGACGGAGAGCGACCGTGCTGCCGCGGGTTAATAACGGAGTAATTGCGAACAAGGCGACTGGCAATGACTACAATGCCTGCTGTGCGCAATGCGTGATGGTCATCCCGATGGAAAATCGATTGAGGATTTACGCAGGAGTGGAGGAGGAAGGACATCGATTACGCCCGCCTGATTATGCGAAGTTGGTAAAAGCGTGATATTTGACCTTTAAAATGGAGATTAAATTCTCTTGCAACAGCATCCAGGCAAAAACATCGCACCATAAAGCATCGCATCATAGAGCATCGCATCATAAAGATGTGGATTTAAAACATTAAGCTAGTTTACAATTATTCTTATCCGGAATACAGATTCTTTCGCGTGATAGCCGCAACAGATTCGTCGCGGTCATCATCATGGATACACCGAAAGTTACTTCAGGAAAAACTATAAGGATAAAAAATACATCTTATAAGGAAATATTTGACAACTTATTATATTTGAACGCTGAAATTCATTATTAAACCCTCGGTTAGCTCATTCATTCAATAGAAAACTGGGTCATATTATTTCATTTGACAAAGAAGTACTTCATTTCCGAAATTAATTCTCTCACAAACGGAGGAATTTTTTTTTTGTATTCCTTCAGTTAAATTAAATTCTGAAAATAATAAAGCTGAGTAACCCAGCGGGTCGTGCGGTGTAGTCGTGGTTACGCATGGCCCACATTCAATAGTTTAATTAAAACTTTGAGAAAACAAACGAGTAACGAATAATAATACATTATCTGCAGAACGGAATATAGATTTAAAATATGAATTCCACACTGGGTTTTAGAACTTCATGCTTACGCAGAGGCTTAGGTAGAATAACTGCATTTTGCTTGTTTGCAACTGAAACGGCAGCATACATTGATAAATTTACGCACGTAAATACATACACATACTACAAGTAATGCAAATGTAGTCAGTTCAAGGGCGGATCCGGGATTCATCCATGGAGGGAGGGGGTAATCGAGAATGAAAAAAATTAACTATTTAAAAATATCGTATTTCGCGTATATTTTAATGCAGGAAAAGGAAATATATAACTTTTGTGCAGAAAATTAATGTAATCAAAACGGTATAGCTGTCGTCTGACGTGCGCAGCACGTAGGAAGAGGTTTAGGGGTTCATTTTTTATAGTGTTCCGAATTCTTGGGGTGTAATTACCCCTTTTATCCCCCCGGTAACAGCCCTCGAGTCGGCGTCATCAAAGATGTATTTTTTATTCCTTATAGTTTTTCCTGAAGTAATTTTCAGTGTATCCGTCCTCAGACAAAGCCGTGATTGCATGTCAAACGTGATTTTACACGTTCCCCTGCATAGTTAGTAGAGGCATATCTCCTCAAGTTATCCATTCTGTCTTCCTCATCCTATTCATTTACTATTGCAGGTATCTCTTAATCTGTCCACAATTGGAGGCTTCATCGACAAGGGTGGTATGTTTATGAAAACGAAAAAAAAAAGCTTCAAGGCATGGAAAAACTTCATTAAAAGAAAATATTAATTGCGACACTTCAGAATGCACTTTTTTCAATTTTTCTTGTGGGTTATAATGTCTTCAGAAAATTAAACGATTGATACAACCATTCAAACATATTATTGATCAGATAACATTACCGACACGATCTACCGCAATTCATCACACGTATACACATACAACCTTATTAATATAAATCCTGTTACAAATATTCTCCCTTTCGTTAACGCGATACACCAACTGCTACACCTAATACCGAAGTTAAACTTGGTGAATGTGTATAAAAACATTAAAAATTTCTGAAACCCTAATAACCCTCAGGTAAAAAAATGTTCCACAAGGAAGTATAAACATAACATATAAAAAGAATTCCACCATACACAAAATAAACTTCGAAAAATGCATAAAAATGCCTTACGTCAAAAACAGAAATATGGCGTATATTTTCAAAATTACCTTCGTACCCTCTTTTGAAGACCAAAAAATTGCTCGTAAACCGAAGAAAACAATGTAAGGAAGTAAAGGAATCCGGAATGTACGGAACAAAATGAGCCTGCAGAAGAGTTCATGTAGACAAAACCAAAAGAAACCCTATAGCAAAGATTTTAAAAAAGTAAACACCGCGAAATATAAAAGAACAACAGATTTGTAAAATGAAACAGCCAAACATATTATCGTAACCTGACCTCTCACTACAATTGAAAGTCTCAATTTTATATTGCAACCAGGCAACGGAATGAAACACAAACGAAAGCGTAGACATATAGAAAACCAAAGTCTAACTAATGAACAATGACTTAAGATCATCTTATTTGCGATCACGTTACGTGTTGTTCTCAACGTCAACACGTCGCTTCGCCCACTGAAGATGTTAAACTTAGTTGTTGAGATGTAGACAGGCGTTTACTCAATCTTTTTTAGATTGAAGTTTTGTGCTTTTGCGTGTATTTATGTACTTTTTCCCTTTGAGTTAATTACGTGTGTTTGTGTGTGCGTTTAAAATGTTTCTGGAACAGCTGAATACAAAAAAATTGGGAAAATTGCGTGATACCGAAATGTTTAGCCCGTAAACTTGAATTATGTATCTCTAACCTTTTGGTACTTGATATGTGACGTTAATAAGAGCATTGTCGTTTATAGTCGATCCAACATCGGAAGACTTATGGCCTCGAAGTTAGCAGCAGCCAATAGGAGACTGTTTGTTTGGGAAGGTAGTGGGGAGGAAACCAGTCTCACTCCTGCTCTCGAAGAGATCGCATCGGACTGCGTTGCCGTTTCTACCGCCGTTTCCTTGCTGTGGATCAAAAAGAAGGATGGGAAGTATTTTATTTAGAAACTGCGTAGTATATCAGCTGAGCAAGAGCTGGCAGCGCGCACCGATATCTGCTCTCCCGCACGAAAGTTGAGAGGGGCGATGGAAGGGGAAACGTTCGTGATTGGCTACTTGCTCTAAGTAGGCCAAGAGACTTCCGAAGTGGGATCGACTATAAGAGAATAGCACGAAAGTTCACTTTCCTAAAATATTAAGGTAGCGAAATCCAATAAAACTTTCATTCAACGCTCATTAATTTTCGCGAATTTCCCAGAATTCTTAATTGTTGGATATTATGTGACAAAAAATATAAAACGAACAATCGTATGGATCTTCTACCGAACGATTCGTTCAAAAAATAAATAATGCCGTAGACGTTTTCCAAATTACTGCCAATTTCGAAATAACTGCGATTCTAGTGAATTTCTTATCACGCATTAAATCATTCTTAAAACTCTAATAGAATAAAATTAGGATTAGAAATTTATTCGGTGATTTTTTTTTAAATTCGCTTTTTACCGTCTTTTAATTTTGTAATAAATTATAAATTTCAGTTTTTTTTTCAACACCTTCCTCTGTTTTTTTTTTACCGATTAATGCATTTTGAATGGTTTTCTAAAGGAATAGGAAAGGAGGGAATCTGGAATATAATTCAGCGGAAAACTCCACTGCGTAGGATTTTCCTCGGTATCTTGAAAATTTCCAGAGTTGGTTGAATTACAACCTTCCGCGTTAGCCCTGGTGCAACTCACCCAGAAGAAGCTTTACGGAAAATCTTGAAAAACGGAACTTTTCGAACAAAGCGTGCCCATCTCTTCTCTCTTTATATATATATAAAGAGAGAAGAGATGGGCACGCTTTGTTCGAAAAGTATATATATATATATATATATATATATATATATATATATATATATATATGCGAAAGAAGAATAAAACGTTTTTTTTTAGTCTCAAAAGAACTCTGAGATGCTTTGTGTTCCGCCAGAGATATTTTACGAGTTTTCGCCAAGTCATTTTTTTAATCAAATCTTATGTACGTATGTTAGAATTGAGTCTCGAATTAATATATCGAGTTTTAGAATGAATTCTACAATAACCGTCCACAGTCCATCTTTATTTAAGCAATCTGGCTTACAACTTTTCGAATCGTGCTATAGATTCATATAACCTTATAATTAAATTTTCACAAATTTTCAATTTCACATTAAAGATTTTTGGCTTCTTACACACTATAACGCAAAATATTAAATATAGTTTAATATACGAGAAGATTTCTACGGGTTTGAGAGGAATATTTCGAGTATTTACCGATTTCTTTACTAAGAATACGGTTCGGAATTAATTAATGGATACAACATATATAACTAATATATCTCAACCTTGCTTTTATATTTAATAGATAACTTTAATTAATTTCGCTAAGGATAATTAATTAACCATTTATTAAAATATAACTAATTTATATAGCCATACAATGAATGCTAAACCAAAGGCTGCCTTTTATCTTCCCCATTTATAAAACCTTCGCCTTGCTTATTTTAATAAAACTCAAAATAGATTAATACAACCTTTTCGATAAATTGCTAAAGCGAGCAATAGTTTACCCTAAAGCAGTGCTTCTCAACCTTTTTTGCCCCAACACACACTTACATACTTGCTAAAGTCTCGCGGCACACCAAACCCTATCCTAATTCATTTCACTGCATTAATACATATTTTTAAAGAAGAAAACAACCAAAAGTAGAATAGAATATCATTTAACTTATTAAATACTTTTATTGCAAATGAAGTACATACATAATGGAACAATATAAACATTTTGACTCTTCAATGGTAAACTTGGGCTTGTCTTTCGGAACAAATACGCTTTATAATTAGCTTTAAGCCAAAATTCATCCGAAGGCATCTCACTAAATTTAAGTTCATATGTGCGATCGCTTCTAAGTTCTATTAATTCCTCTCGTAGTTTCAGAGAAAGTTTCTTGGATGATTCTTCTGATGAAAAACTAAAGGGATCACGAATCCAATCAAATTATCCTGTACTTCTAAACTTGAAATACTGATTAAGTTTTTCGTAAAGAATACATAGATGATGAGGTACTAACTACACTTCAGAAATTCTTGTCGAACTGCATCTCATTTATTCGTTCAAACATTTTCAATGATCCACGTCCATACATAAGTTGATACCAAAATCATTATATTAAGTTACAAGTTTCTAGCTCAACTGGAAGTGCTTCATAATTTGTATCCTCTTTATCCTATATCAGAAGCGTCTATATCTTATAGCTATTGCATAATTATTCGCATGAAGCTCTTTGACACCCACTGAAATCGCTTAGCGCACGAACACGTGAATTTGGCGAAGATTTTCATTTTAAGCTGCAGAAATATTCAATTCCCTCGCGCCATATGAGTGAACACGCTCGGTTCTTAATCACCTTTCCGTTCTTTGACTGAAAAAAAAATATCGTAACGCGCTCAGCCAATGTACGTATATATTAAAAGCGCAGTTTAAAGGTATTAAGTACGAGTTAAAAAAAAAAGTTAGCACCGACCTCCTCCGTCCATTGAAATAAAGATCGCTGTCAACCGAGCGTAACTACGTCGTTAGTTTTCATTGAGATTCGGTATTTCAAGAAGTTCTCCGAGACAGCCATAACTTAAATATTCGCTTGCTCGAGACCACCAAGAGGAATAAGGAGGGAATAATCGCGAGACCCGAGCAATTAAAACCTCACGCTTTTACGACCCGCGCACTTCCTCTCTTTCGGGAGAATAATTGGATCGACCAAAAGTGTGCGTCTTTGAATGGGATCGTGAAAGGGAGACGAAAGGGAATCTCCTGGATCACGTTAATGCAGACAAACGTTGAGATTGTTTCTCTGGCATGTTTCAAAGGAATCGGTAATGTGCACCGTCTGTTTTCGGAGACGAAAGAGTCATTCTGTTCTGATATACATAGTATGTAATATAAAATAAACTGCTACGTGTACTACATTTAATGGTACAATATTCTAGGACTTTTAGGTGTTTGAGTGCATCTATATACACGCATACATATACAAATACATACTTCAACCGCCCAATATAATTGGCTTGGTCATACGTTATGTGTCAAAGTGTAATGCTCAGATCACCACTGGCGGCATAGGCTCCAGGGGCACTATGGTAAATATCATTCGACTCGTACTTTCAGGATTTACTTAGCCTTGCCCAATAAAAAGTTTTAGTTGCTCACCGTCTACATTGAAGTTAAGGGTTCGATTCAGGGAGCGTTATTTTCTCCATTTGATTAACACGTGGATAACGGTAGCATATTAGTCATTTGCATATTAAAATTACACAACTTTTGTATGTCCATTACTATTTTTAATTTCAGGAATGTTCAATTATGTGGATTTTATATTTATCGTTTGCTTTTTAACGGATATCAATGTTGGTTTCTTTAATTTTAATTTCATTTTAACATAATACTTTATTCACGCATGCTAGTCATATTTTACGGGAAATTACACTAGTACATCTATAATATATAGCTGTATATAAATCTACATACAGTACAGTCTCGATTATCCGAGGTTCCGTATTATTCGAGGCGCATGAGAAAAAAGTAGGAAAGTATTATTTTTTAATTTGACAATTGAAAAGTATCATATTTGATACGTATTAAAGTAGCTACATTGAACCTAACATTTAGGGTATTTCGATAATAAATGCAATTTATTTCACAGTAATCTGTTTGTACTTTTACGTATTTATTTCAGCACATAATGTTATCTAAGCATGTACTGTTATATACAGTATATAGGCCTAAAAAATGGACGTAGGTAGTGGGGAAATATATGACGGCTTTTGTTAGACTTATTTCACGCAAGTCGTTTTGTAATTTCTCGATATGGGCAACTTTCTGTATTATCCGAGTTCGATGTGGTCCCGTCTACCTCGGATAATCGGGACTCTATATACATATACAAAAATGAGCACACATGCGATTATTACATTTGTTTCGTGAAATATGTACATACGCTACTAATTTCTAGAATATATATATCAATTTTCCTTAGCCTAAACACTAGTTCTATGGAAGTTTAAGTCATTGAGATTTTAAATTCCTTCCCATTTATGTAGTGTAATTTTGCTAGCCTAAAATGATTTGTTTATTTATTTATTTATTAACAGCAATCAACTTACAGCACAAGGCCAATTACAGAAGATTGAAAATTTTTATTACAGTCGTCAGAATCGCGAGGGTAAGAGACCAATTTAAAACTATGCGACGCCTTCCGAAATCACGGATCGTAATATTTCGAGTCTTAACGGACGTTTCGCTTTTGTCTTCCTTCTTTGCGTCGGAGAGAATCACGGATGATTCCCGAAGCGTTGTCTCTTTACATTTTTTTATCCGGCAAGGACCAAATGGGGCATCGATCAGAAAAAAGAAAAACGCTCCGAATGAGACACGAGCAGCCCGGGATAGTAGAGAGAGGAGGAACGCCTTAAAACATGGAGAGCGTCACTTCGCCCCATGCATGGAAATAAGCTCTCTGTACAAACACCGTTGAGAGACCGGGTCAAGGTCGCCGCTGCGACCAAAAAAGAAATCGATGCAGAGGTCTCATAGAAATTTAAAGCGATGGGGAAGGATGGTGCTTTTTTTTTTGTCCGTTTTGCCTCTGTTTGTGTGTGCGTGCGTATTTTAACACGTGTGCGTGTGTGTGTGTGTTTGACATTTTTAGTCACCTAATTCAAATGTTCCGAGTTGGTTTCTTTCTTTTTGTAGTCATGGAAACTAACCTATTGCTTGCACATGATGCTAAACGAGGCTTTTAGTATACCCGTATATGAATATCAGCGCATTTGTGTATACACGAACATGAAACAAAAATACAAGTAAATTTGACTACGGCGGGTCCCTAAAAAAGCAGTTTTTTTAAAAACTATGCGTGTAAAAATAAAAATTCAAAATTCGAATAAAATATCCCTTCATTCGTTTCCGATATGGTGCGGACATTGCGCTGCGCCAGGGTTTATTTATCATATTATCACAAATAATTTTAAAAACTGAGGAGCATCGGCGCATTTAAAATGAAAAAATACTAGCGATTCGTCACAAACATCACGCTAATTCGAAAAACAAAAATCCAGGTGCCAAAAATATAAAATGATTACGTAACTATAATGCTTGAATATTATTAACTCCATTCTTTGCCCACGTCATTCAGAAAAGCTTTAATCGTCTAAAAATTACACATTCTCTCACTATCCTAGCTGAATCGGCATAAGATTCGTTTCATAAACCGCTTTACAAGCCGAGGTTTTGACATGCTTAGTTGTCTTATCGGTTGCACATCGTAAAAAGGTGTCATCTTCGACGAATTTAACTTGATCCCTTGTACCAAAAAACGCACTCAATAAGAACATCGTCTATTACACGGTCAGGTTCCGACGTCACCAAACCCTCAGATTTTAAGTCAGCGCACTCGGCGTATTAATGCAAACACACAAAAAAAGCGAACAATAAGACAGCTGCATCCCAAAAAAGCTATCAACTAATAATAATAATATAATATATTATAATAATAATCTAGGTGAAGGTGGTTATAAAGAAGAGGTAACATTGAATTTGCGTGAATGACATTCGTTCAATATCGTTGGCAACGTCATTACGTGATTATATTATATTAGCAAACACATCAGCTTACTTTCAATAATGGGGTAAAAATAACCCCTAAAAATTATAAATGTAACGATGACGGATTTTCTCTATCGGTTGTGATGAAAAATCTATAGTCTTGTCAAATTTCAAGTCTGTAGTTCATCTAGAAATAAAGGGGTTAAAGCGCCCCATAAAGATGAATTCTCTTAATATCGGATTTTTTGCATCGGTTACTACAAAAATCCTATAATCATACCAAATTTCAGGACTCCAGCTCATCTAGAATGCCATATAATTTTTATCACGGTATGGGGCAGAAATGGAGAAAAACAGCCCCAAAAATAGATATTTTTACAATATTGGATTTTTCCCAGTGGTTTTGACCGAAAACCAATAACCGTGTCAAAAGTTTCTAGCTCATATGCAAGTGCCTCATAATTTGTATCCTCCTGCTCATTCTCCTATATGTCAGAAGGATCAATATATTATAGTTTCATTAATTACAAATTCATCAATAGCAAATATATATATAATTAGAGACAGAGGATTTTATTTTTCGTGTGTATAGTTTTTTTTTTTTGCGTTCGAGTTACTCATAGCCTGCAAGAATGGCAAGGGTTCTATATAAGTAGTTGAGTGTACAATATACTTAATTTTCAACTTAAGATTCATTTAAAGTAGACAACAAAATCGTGACAACTTCTTCGAATAAATAAATTGTAGTTTTGTCGACATAGAATCCGTGAAGAATTAGCGTGATTTTTTTTTTAGACTCAGAAAAAGATTTTTCAGGTTTTTGTAACGACGTAACCATAACGACGATCACATTATCTCCGCATTGAGCGATTTGGATGCGATTTCATGCTTTGATTATATATATACTAAACACATAAGTTGTTGTACAATTGTTTACATTATTACAGCACCGCGATAATTTCAAATGCCCAAAAATTATTCTCCGACGCGGTCTAGGATAATATTTAGATGGAAAAATTTTTATTCGTTTATATTCGGGTGTAATTAACAGGCCAAATTATTTTAATTTGTATACCAGAAGAATAGCATTCAATGAAACAAAGAATGTACTCGTCCTTTGTTAATGCATGCTCCTTCATACTTAAACACGTGACAACTTACACCGTGAGAAATGAGGAAACAGGTGAAAAAATCTGCCATGACCGGGAATCGAACCCGGGCCTTCCACTTGCCGGGCGGATATTCTACGACTGAACTACCGCGGCAGACTAATTCTCCTGTTTCAGAACGGGAATATTTTCTTAGGTTGGGACCAAGCTAGCTATGCTAGTATCAATCAGCCCCAACGGATATCCTCAAGGAGATACATCAAAGAATATTCCCGTTCTGAAACAGGAGAATTAGTCTGCCATGCTAGTTCAGTGGTAGAATATCCGCCCGGCAAGTGGAAGGCCCAGGTTCGATTCCCGGTCATGGCAGATTTTTTTCACCTGTTTCCTCATTTCCCATCATAACAGCTTATGCCTGTCGCATAAGGATATTCGGATCATCCTTTCTATCAACTTTCACAGTGATTAAATATTTGTACGCTTAAAAATAGTGAACGATGTCTTCGCAATGTAGCTCTTCTCCGGAAATAAAAATATTTATTCTTACCCAATGGACGAACAATCCCAAAAGCAGGCAAGATCTCGAATCCTGGTGATGGCAGACATTGGTGGTTCCCTCTCTCTCTGTCGTCGCATGCTCGTTGCTACCAGGGGAACTCGCTACAAGTGTGTCCTTCGGGTACGTCCTTCACAGTGCACTTCACAAGGCTAATATGGGCACAGTGTAGGTCTTCCCTTTGGTGTACATGCCGGCCTAGAAGAGCGTTTCCGAATCTCCATGCGGCGAGCTGAGGACACGAATACCGCTGAATTAATATATTTTAAGAATTCCATGTAAAATTACATCTCTATTCATGTACGCAGAGCCCTAAGCAAGGTTTGATATATTCGATATATTTTTTTGCCCTAGGTAAGATTTGGAAAACAATTGTGAAGTTTGAGAAGGAGAAAAATTCTGAAATTGACCGGGCCTAAGAACCCGGGTCTCCCACTTCCCGGGTAGCTGCTTTAACGAACTAAGCTACCAAGGCAGACCAATTCTCCATTCTCGAATTGGCAAGTTGGAGACCCGGGTTCGAGTCCCGGTCAAGTTCAACATTTTTCTCCTTCTCAAACTTCACATCTGTGGCCAGTACTATGCACACACGCATATTAGTTAAATTACCATCATTTCACTCTTGTTATTTAAGATTTTAAAATGACGCCCACATCCTGATGAAAGTATTATCTCTCAAAGCAATAGATTTTTGACAATATAGAAGTAAAATAAAACATATTTTATAATATAAAACGTTACATATATAAGTATTTTATATAAAGAATATTTTGCACTATTAAACGGTACATATAGAAATCGAAATTATAAGTCGTTGCCCCTAAGGCGGGTGCCTCGCTCGCCTAATCCTTGTCTTGACCCTGTATATGTGTTTAACGCAAAATTAAAAAAAAAACGGTTTTACAGCTACAATATTCATTGGAGATTTCCGTTGCATGAAAATAAAACAGATCACATTACACTCTAGTTGCTTAGGACATCTTTAGATAGACACAGTGAATAAACGCAGTTAACACTCATTGGCCCGCTCATCTGTCAGCCTTTTTAGATTTTTTTCATTAATAAATTATAGACTGATACAACTTATAAGGAACGTTATTTAACCAATATGTGTAATTTAAAACATTAAATAAGACAAAAATTATTTCGTTAAAAGTTAGATGTCTATTTCATATGAATCTCACAAAATTAGAGCGTTCTTAGTGGATTATAATTGCATAGTAACATGTTGGATCAGCAATTATAATCCTTAAATAATTAATAATTTTGGTCAGAGAGGCAGTAATAATAATCAATACATGCATTCGATCTAAAAACAGCCGACACACAGTGGCTTAACGATAGGGTCAAGTAGTAGTGGTCAAATACCACGGGTCCAGGGAGACACTATTTTTTTCCAGATGTAAAAAAAGATTGTTTTAGTGATTTTTCTCCCAATTCCTGAATGACTTTCCAGTCAATCGCTGTTTTTTGACAGAATAATTTTAATTATGCGAATGCATATTATTTGTATTCGTTAACTTTTGAAAAATACATTAGAACTAGCTATCCCCCCGGGTAACATACGCGGCCTAGTGTTTTATAACACGTTTATTCGTATTTGAAGTAGATATAGTGCGAGGGTTTTAATTGGAATGTTTTGCAAGGAGGCAGTCAATATGGGGACGAGATGGGGGGTTAAGCCGAGAAGAAGGGAAGGATCACAACCGCGGAGAGGGGAAGAGGATTGGAAAGAAGGGGCAGAGGAGGATGGGGGAGGGCATTTGAGCACGCACGAGGACGAATTGAATGTTAGTCCATTGGAAGAATTTTTCATGTGTTGTAAATATACCTAAGGCTTATATATATATATATATATATATATGAACGTTTGTTTGTTTGTGCATCTATATATTTCCACACCGTTGAACCTAGAGTAATGAAAATTTCAAAAGATAATTTCTTGAAAAATAGGAAGGGCGTAGGCTACTTTTTAACCCAAAATATTTTATATTAATTGTACAAAAAGCAAAATAACTTTGTATACTAATGCTAAATATTTTAACACTAGAGATGGGTCAGAAAGGACGGAACAGTTCTTTTCGAACTGTTCTGATGCCTAAACTGTTCAATAAAATAGCTGTTCTCATAAACTTCCTGTTATCAAAGAACAGGTAATCTACATCTTATACACAGTGAGAAAGGTGGGAAACGACTACTTCCTTATCCGTAATTGGACGACGGGGACGGATTAATCTACGCGTGTTTTCTCAAGTCCTACTATTGTTTTGAAACGAATTTGGTATGATTGTGTAGGGCTCCCAGAAATAATTCATACGTGGTTTTCGTTTCTCTCTGCCCGTTTTATTCAAAACGGCGGCCAAGTGAATCCTTAAATACCATGTATCATCTAGAATTCCGATCGGATTTGAACCAAATATCCCCGGGCAACGCCGGGTATTTCTGCTAGTGTGTGTGTGTGTGTATACACACACACACTCTATCTCTCTCTCTCTCTCTCTCTCTCTCTCTCTCTCTCTCTCTCTCTCTCTCTCTCTCTCTCCATATATATATATATATATATATATATATATAGAGAGAGAGAGAGAGATATTCGGCAGTTCCGTATGATTGATTTTGAAATGATTATATTAATTCTACAGCAGGCAAAACGTGAGTTTGCTTATTCCACACCACACAACTTCTGGGATTTTTTTATATAAATATTTGAAATTAACGGGCAATTTTTACTCCAGGATCCCAGTTCCTATAAACTAGACGTTTTCTGTTTTTTTTAAAGATTCTATAGGAACTTAAATTTTTAGAAAATCCAGTTATACTCAACCTGCAGAAATGAAATTCAGTCTTATTGGCCATGGCTGGAACAAGTTAATCCAGCGCAGTATTAGAAAAGATATCAACCCCTTGGAGAATAAAGTTAGCAATTAAAAAGATTTTACGCTCGATGGAACATTTTCGGAATTCCAATAACGCTCTCAGAAATCGGCAGTTTCTTCTGAAGGGTCCATAAATTATATAAAAGATTATCTCAGCATGGCAGAGCGGACTTCCGCGCCGCTTACGCTGGAATTCCGATATAATTTTTAAATGCTTTATTAAAATTATTCACGGTCACTCGAAATGATACATTAAAGGATGCTCAGGAATGCGTCTACCTGAACAAATCAAAGATTCTTTAAAGATTATCGTCCACCGAGATTTGGGATATCTCGAAATTTTAAAAATTATTTCCTTCGGCGTATAATCGCAGAAATTATAACCGAAGAATGTCTATTTTGGAGATATAGATGGAATTAGTTTTATAGATAGATAATTTATTTAACACATACAGGAATCCCCCAAGTAACGTGTGTTATAGTAAAAGGGATAAAAAATACAAAATAATAGACACAATGGGGAAAAATATAAAAAATGTTACAGAGTATGTGTCGGTCATTTTAGGCCCTAAATAATTTCCGCCTAAAAGTATGAAGCGAATCGTGGAAGATGTCGACAGAGGGTGTTCTGGCAAGCAGCTACTCCAGTAGGTTTCATGGAATAGGAAGGTGTCATGACATCCTCAGGGTGGGGGGTTGCAAAAACCACAAGCGGTAGCAAGTTTTCGGCATTAAGTCAGACACTAAAAATGTTACGCAGAAACATATCAACCAAAACTTTGAGCCTTGGACGTTAGACAAAGTTATAATAGTCATTTTTTGTGGGCTACATTTTCTTTAACAAAACGTCTCTGGACTTTCTAATGAGGCTACAAAGGATTTTTGTTGGGGATTCCGAATTACACTCCCATATTCAAGAATGCAGTAAAAGCGTATAGACGTACTTGTGGAAAATTTTTTAAATGAATTACACTTAATAAAGCATAAGATCCTATAAGCTTTGGCACAGATTGATCTAATGAGTGTGTTAAAATTCAGTTTTGATTAAAGCCTTATAACTAAATCAGTTATTGCGCTCACTCCTTCTAATGTAACACCGTTCAAATTAGGATTAAATGTGTGGATTATTCTTAAGTGAAAAAAGGTAAAAGATCCCATGATTTGCACCACTGAAAAAGTTTCACCAGGTCACTTTGGATAACTTCACAGTCATCAGAGCTGTTAACCGTATTGACGATTTCGAAATCATCGTCGTAAAAGGAGGTTGTGCTGCTAATGGTTTCCGGGAGATAAATAATAAATACATTGGCGAACAAGGGCCCTAAGATACATCCCTGCGGAACCCCTGACTTTACATCTGTTACCGTGGACGCAAAACAGTAAACCTCCATTTTTTGGGTTCTATTAGTTAGATAAGACCGCATTAAGTTAAGAGAAGAAACACGTACGCAATCGATAATGCAATTTTGAAGGAGTAAAAAGAATAAATCGCAACATTTGCTACAATCAATGCTCCACCCCACCCCTTCTTGCTTTCCCGTCCTGATACATTACTTCTCTCTCTTCCATATACGTTGAAATGACCACTTAAAATTTCGCCGTCCAGGACAGGTGGTTTTAGTCAAGTCTCGGTTGCACATATCACTTCGAAGCGGGATGAGTCGCAAAAGGAAAAATTAATTGAGGGAAGTTTTTCACCTGCGATGCAGTTTGTGTTTTGATAGAAGTTAGAATAAGTGGTGAAAACCGGAATAGGGCTCTACATCACCACAGACGCACAAGCACAAAGTTATGAGAAATACTTGCGCCGCCGGAACGCTGCCACTTTCGTTAGCCACAGAGTCACTTCCATCCTCGTTGATTTCCACTTTTAGGGAGCACTTCACTTCGGCTGTCAACTACTAACTGTTTTTATAGGAATATTTTCCTTTATCGATCAAACTGAGTTTGCACCTTTTAAAGCTAACAAACCTTGATAAGGTTACTTATTTCCCAAAAAAATTGTCATGCTTCCAAGTTAATTAATATCCTCCCACAAGTTAACAATAACGGTAGGCTTCATTTATTGGGAAAGAGATGTATTCCATCAAATTTGAATAATCTAAAATAGCAAAACGTTTTGGAGTGTTACAACGAAATAACACGGCGAGAAATCGTAATTGTTGATAAAACAATTTTCTCGTAACAGGAATCATGGACGAGTGAATCGGAGAATAATATTCACTATGTGATTCTTAAACTTTCTCTATTTACTTTTTTTTGTCTTTCATTTAGTTAATTAATTTCGTTTGTTCCTCTGTTCATCCATTTTCTGTTGATTATTGATTTCTTGCTGGTTTTGCTTACAGTTTTCGTTTTGAAGATATCGTCACGAAACTTCGTATATGTACATAATTTTACCCTGCGGGCAACATAGGCTATATGGCAATAAAAAACTTGGAGGGAGGAAGAGGTTAATTCTATAATTATTATCAAATAAGTTTACACGTAACTTTCGATTTTCACAGTGCAAGATTTTCTTCCTTCATTTTTGTGACGGTTAAAACTGTGTACTATGTTATTCTTGCGATGTTTACGTTACACGGTCGAAGTTTTATATTCTCTAAATCCGTTGAAATTCAACGGGCACTTCTGCTAGTGTGTGTGTGTATACTAGGGGGAAAGGCCCCTGCTCGCTGTCGTTCGCCGACCCCCCCCCCCCCCCCCCCCCCCCCCCCCCCTTTGATCGCTTGTTTCTTCGTTCCTACCATTTACCTATAGGATTTAGATTAGTTTCACGGGAATATGTTTTGAATATGAGTTATTGAATGTATTTTATAAGGGATGTATATTTGGTTTTTAATAACAAATTAAGAAAATTATTTGAATAACTCGATAAAAATTAATCTTACAAGGAGAGTTAGTCAACTCGTCCCCTGATTTTCGGACGAAACCAAAGCAGCAAAAAGGAAAAAATTTAAGTTAAGAAAATTTTCGTAGGTGACGAAAAAAAAATATGCCCCGTGTGGGGATCGAAACCGGGTCCTCAGGTTCAAAGTAAAATACCATCGATTTTATCCACACGGCAACGCCGCCTACTTGTCAGCAGGAATTTTTTTAATTTGAATTTAAAAGGTTTTTATTTTCCAAGGAGACCCATACATTTCATTTTACAAGAGGAATTTTTACATTGCTTTCATTTGTACATGTGCCTGACCGAGGAAGCCCTGTTACAGGAAGATGGCCTCTTCAGGGTCGGTTCAGGTTGCAAATCTTATAGTTCTGTTCAACCGTCCGGTACCTTCTCATTTTGTTTCTTCCGGGGGTGGCATTTGTCTGACATTCATCCTAAGACGGAAGGGAAACCCGGCAAAACCTTCCGTAGACAGCCTGATAATAGTGACAGCAGGTCTGTTTCGAAGGTATTTAAATGGCCGGCAGGTTTTTCGTGATCTTTAAATATGAATAACTTGCAAAAGAATGGCCATTGGCGGGTAGAAAAAAACACGTGTCCTATTAATATTTATGTTCTTTCATGCAGCGGTGTTTTCGTCCGAAAACCAGGGGAGAAGTTGACTACCTCTCCTTGTTAGAGGGCTGAAATTCCCGAAGATTAACAATGGCTGATTATAGAGCGTTAAAGAGACAGAGAGAGGCAACCACAAATATGATTTTAGTAATATAGATGAAAAATATAACTAACATGAATGCTGCGTTCGATTTATTGCATTAAATTCATATATTCGGTCATTTCGGGCAAGTTTTAATCTTATTTTCGACCTTTAAGCCTTTATTTAAGTGCATATGTAAGGAAATTACCGAGGACAATAGTATCGGTAACCCTGGAATCTTATTATTGAAATGTTAAAAAAATTACAAAAACTCGAGTATTATAAATTCAAAATATGAGCGAATTCGATTGAGATTATGTATTCTGCGGGAAGAATAAAAATCCTCATACATTTTGGCGTGTTTCAGCGCAAATTTCGTGTCGGTAACTTAATTTTAAGATATTTTAAAGAGTAAAAGAATGAAAGCCTTCAAATCAAAAAGGTGATTTTTACTTGTTGTCTTATGGGAAACGACATTCATCCTCTGGAGTCGAACCCGTGACCTTTTTCGAATTTTTTTTAGTCATAACGTAAAGATTCAACACTGAAATCCTGAGAAATTTCAGGCTTTGAAGTTTATTTATAATCGAATTATTCACAAAATTATAGCGTTACGCTTCACGATGACCATTACGGTTTTAAAATATAGAGATGTGTATATGTATGTACGGTATAGTTAGTTTATACAACTCACGGTTTTGAAAATTGGATAGTATTTTTATTTGTGAACATTAAGAGATAATAAGAATAATAAAAAATAAAAATGCAACTATTCCTTTGAAATATTCCCCACTCGTGGCTCTCATTCCTATCTCATACCATAAAGTAATAAAAATTAGTTTATATTTACATTTTATTTATCATATGAATGTAACGTACCTTTTTAGAACAGCAGTTGCTGTGCATGTACGGTATATGATGTACTTTTTTAACGCAATGCCACGGAATCTCCATTGCCACTGGTTATTATTTTTATTAGCCACCGACCATTCTATTTAGTTTGTGTGTTTATTGGATACTCTATATTTTAATGCGTTATGTAATCTGTGGTTGATATATTTAGTAATATTTCCTCGCCATCAGGCTTATGGCTTTCTTGCAATGTAAAATAAATAATACTTGTCATCGTGTATTGCAGCCGCAAAGCTTCTATCGGATTTTTCCGGTAGATACTTTTTAAAAGCTTTGGATGCCCGGTATGTGATAGGAATTTTTTGAAAAACCGATACTTTATTAGATATTTTGATCCCTAGAACTCGTATAGACTATTTTCGGAATGATATCTGTCTGTGTATGTGTGTGTGTGTGATTTTGGGCGCTCTAACTTGAAAGTACTTGCCATATCATTACCAAATTTCATATATAACACTTTGGTTTGAGCACAAAGAGCTGATTAGTTTTTTAACTCTACCGGTTAATCGAAAGTTGAGGTTTATTCGAAACCCGATTCGATTTTGGCGAAATATCTCTGTTAAAACATCATTATACAATATACAATTCGATACAAAGGTTATAGAGAATGTAATTTCCTACAACTTTCATTTGAAACAATTTTCCATAGCAGTTATTGTTTAGGAATTATTTATAAATAATCGGTTTTTTCGGTTTCCATCAAATATCTCCTTAAAAACGTCGTTATTGGTATTCTTCGTGAAGATCAAAGTTGTAGAGAATAATATTTCTTCCAAGTTTTTTTTTAAAACAAATTTTCGTAGAACCTTCCAGTTAGTAGATAAGAAAGTCATGTTGGCCACGTCAGATTTTTTTGTCATTAACATCAAAATG
This sequence comes from Uropetala carovei, assembly GCA_036926305.1. Classification (NCBI taxonomy): domain Eukaryota; kingdom Metazoa; phylum Arthropoda; class Insecta; order Odonata; family Petaluridae; genus Uropetala; species Uropetala carovei. Next base: position 9,085,159 of record JAXCHB010000129.1, read on the forward strand.
CGACAATTAAAAACGTTAATACTCTCTCAAAAACTGTAAAGGAAATGTATACTTATATTTAATTCGTGTGCATTTGTTTTCCCCTATGCTTCTTAGAGTAATTTACGTTGGATGCTCTTCTAATATTTTTAGACTATTCATTTTAGTTAGGAGCCGGTCTGAACGTATTTTTATAAATTGTTAAGCTATATTTACTCCCGCAAAACGTTCCTAATATATAATATTGCTCCCATTATAAAAATAAAAAGCGGAATAATGATTATGCCAAAAAGACTATCGATTATTGCCTAATGTACGTCATATATTTTTATGCACGTGCTTATTAAATGTCTTCTTTAAAAAACAATAAAAAATATCACACTCAGAGTGTCATAAATTCCAGAGATAAAATAATTATGGCACTAGTTGCAAAAAGCAACATATTATATAATTTGAGAGACATTATTTTTTAATCGAAAAAAATTCAATCAGAAATACCGTCATACGCGTCGCATCCGAGTTATCGTAAAATTTTGTCGAAATGAAAAAAAAAAACGTGTCAAACGCACGGATGAATAACCATTAAGCCTTTCAGAGAACATTTACACACGGCTCTCTCTCAGTCTCACGCTACCGCAAACGCTGTTATATATCATATCTATGAATGCCGGTAAAATGTTTAAATAGCCACAAATCACTACACCGGCTATGGCGGGAATTATGCATACACATATATATGTACGTATAATTTTGACTTTTATTTCGAGGAGAGATGGAAACGCGCGTATTTCGTCCGATTATCCATCCCGCCTCGCCCATCCGTCCCGCCGCGAACATTCGAAGGACGATCCGAGCGAAATAATTTACGCGGAACTTCCTACATGGCATAAAAAAATAAAATAAACGAAAAAATAAAATAAAACCTCCGAAATCAGGTCGTGTTTACACGATTCGTCGCTCCGGTAACGACGCGGGAGGGAGAGAGAGAGAGGGCGAGGAAAAAAATGGGCGCACATCCATTCCCAATAGGCAGAAAAGGGTGCCGTATAAATTTCGACGTAACAGGAGTCGAAAACAAAAGAAGCGGTAATCATTTTTTTAAACAGTACGGATCGTATATCTATAATTATATATATATATACCTTTGACGCGTGCTGTTACTCTTTTATTATTTTTTTTAACCCGTCAGTCACCCGGTAGTGTGTTTGTGCGCGTACCTTTTTTTGTGAGCGTGCGTGTGTGCTTGCGCGCATGCCCGAGTCAGGAGGAAGAGGGAAAGGGGGAAGGAGGTGGTGTTAGGTCACCCGTCATCATTTAACTGCACTCGAATGCAAATGTTTCCCCCACCGCGCAAAACACGCCCACGAGCTGAATGCGTGCGAACGACTGCGCCTCACGGGAAAGATGGAGAGCTTAAAGGTATTATGGAACGACACGTGGTCCATCGCCCACGGTGCATCGTCGGACATGGTTTTGGCATTTGTAAAAACCCCCCGACCTGAGGTCACATTTCAGCTGTCATGAATCGACGGTAATTTTTCCCCCGTATTTCGTTTTATATATCAGAGTTCCTTTATTATCAGCCACTATGCTATTCCATCTCGTAATGTAAATTATAGGTCATATTTTGCGCCTGTTCAAAATTACGGAATGAAAGGTAATATTTTCGTATTTCATTAAACTGTACAAAAAATCAATCGCTAAATTACAGGGTGTTCGTAAAGGAATATACGAAAATGAAAGTTGTGTAAATTATAAGTAGAAGAGTTAAGTTTGTAAATTTTAATTTCCTTCGCTATAATTAATCTAATCCTGTGTTGGAATTCCTCGAAAACACCTTTCAGCACAGTTGTATGAATGGATAAGATTACGTCACGAAATATAACAAAAAAATACTTAGATAATAACGGAAAAAAATAATTAAAATAAAAACTGCAATCTTCATTCTTATGTTTATTATTAAATACATATTTTTTTAAAGCAACAAAAGAGTTATTCCATTTTGTTTTTGGTACATTCATTTAATCGTGGATATTACGTTCATGTAATCCGTTTGCACAGAAAATGACGAATTCGAGCTAAGGGATTGCAGAAGTAATTAAACAGACTGAATTAGCTCGTATTTGAATGGTGCTTGTTTATGATCAAAAAATATATCTCACTCCATGCTTTTGTATTACTTTATTTAGTTTATAGCTATCTCATAAATATCACATTTACGATGCATATTACGATGAGTGGAACTAAGATTACAAAGACATGCACATGACTTCGGGAGTGTTATAACCCGCAATCTTACGATTGGGATCTGGTCACGGCTACCAACCACTCCAACAATTTGTATGAAAACGCTGGAGTTGTCGGCATTTGATTAAGGAAGAAAAAAACCGTTCGTTCGGTTTGGAGTATCATTTTTTGCGTCCGTGTTCCCGTCCAGTAACATGGGTAACGTACCAGACGCCAGCGCGGAAATAGAGACGATACAGACTGAGATATGTGGCATGTACATGCAGGTCCACGTAGGCCGATACTGCGTCGCTGCAGTCGGACACGCAACCGTATAAAATTTTGCGCATATTCGGATGTCTTGTCGAGATTTTTCTCGTAGTAAAAAATGCGGTGGGAGGAAAAATAACACCGCGTGTGTCGTAGTTCTTTTCGAGGGCAGAGTAAATTGCATCAGCATTTCAGTCAAATGTTATTACCGAAAAAGTCAAACACTGCAACCTAACATACAATATAAATAACTTTTTCAATTTAAACACCTTCTACGAAGTGTAAAAAGTAAGGATTAAACACCAACACAAAATACGGTTTGATTCAGTGATTTTACTGTCAGTTATAAATTGTACGGTGTTTTCGTTGTCTCCAAACATTCGCAAAAATTCTTCATGTGTCTTAATCATTATCAGGAAGAATTTCAGCATTAGACCTACGGAGTTAAAATTTTAAATTTTATTTCATGTATATAAGTTGATATGGCCAAAGTGCGTAATTTTAGTCCCATATTTTAAGATAACGAAAAATGGCATGCCTTATTAACATCTGTGACATGTACGTTTTCCTTTCTCGTACTTCAGTAATAACCCCGTAACAAAATATGCTAAAAATGGACGCGTCCATGTGATTCAGACCCAACAGAAACTTTATGATGAAAATTTTCTGAAAACTGTATTAGCCTTTCTAAAAAATATATACATATAAAGAAATATTTATTTTACTTTGTTCTACAGGTCCTTATGTAAATATTATTTTTCTGATGAATATTTTACGTGGCGAAGCAGTGCCGCAACTAGGGCGGGGCATCTATCCCGGGCGCAACTAAGCAAAGGGTGCAAAATATCCAAATGGTAAATAAATAAACTAGAGAAGATAATATTTATTGAAGGGGGAGATGGGAGCATATTCAGTAGTTTACCCCGGGCGTTAAAACATCTAGTTGCGGGGCTGTGTCGAACCAAATAATTCATTTCTCCTTCCTAGTTCCGTGAAAAGCCTTTTTGAGCGATTCGACCATATCACGTCTTTTCCATCGTCTCCTAATCCTATGTACCAAAATCCGTCGAATTTGATCGCCTGATATTTGTCTAAAATAGGGATTACCACGTTCGCAGTTAGAGCAAGTGCATTATTTTTCATTTTTAGAAGTATGTATAGCAAATAATAGTTATTGCGTAATACGAAAAAATTCGATTAATATTATCTACTACATATAATATATTTTTAAGTGTGTGCTTGTTCATGGAACTCCTCCTAAACGATAAAAGCTAGAACAACCAAATTTGGTACGATTCTTCCTTACATCCTAACTTAGTGAAGAGTCAAGGTTTGGTCAACCGGGATTAATCAATGCTGCCAATATAGGGGATTAACTTTTTTCCATAAGATAACACGCATGAAACCATTTCTTGACTTGAAAGGTTTTTTTCCTTCAACCATTAAAATATGTAAAGATGGACCGATTTTTTTCGTTTTTCCTTTATTCGACGAATAACACTCTATACTATCTTATTCCTACGAAGTTTACATGTTATACGGTCGATGTTTTCATAAATACGATATTTGTTTCGAAGTTTTGTGGATTTTTCGTACTCTTTCCGTGCGTTGCCAAGGCGGCCGTCATTGTTACATCCGATTCAATTAGCTTCAATGAAGCTTATAAATAGACGAAAGTTTAGCGTTATTCGATTCGCACTTTTGTTTATGCAAGGAAACGATCGATGTTTTTTGGATAGCAATGTAAATACATACTGAATATTATTCAGGAAGCGTTTAAAACGATTGATGAAAGTAATTGAACCTTCTTTCGTCTATTGAATACTGGAATCTAACATTTTTTGTAAGTAAAATCATTATATTCTACATTATAATATTTATTAACGTAAATAAGCTCACGTATCTGGTGTATATTTACAAGTCAGTGTTCAATCATGGACAATTGTACGTTGCTTTTTCAAGACATAAAAGTAAATATTTCAGCGAGGCATAATTACACAAGAAATGAAACTAGATTTGGCGAAAGTAATATGATAGGATATAAAATTATCGTTATATTTGAATGCAATAGGCTCGGAAACGGATTGTTACAATCAAATATGATTAATTGTTAAGAAAATCTAATTGTAACTTTAAAAGTTTCTACTATATATTTTAAAGAGTTCGTTTGTTGTGCTGTAGTAGCTTCACTAAATCCATTGAAATTCAACGGGAAATTCTGCTAGTTGTATTATATAGTAACTGAAAAATCAACAAATATCTTGCTCTTAAAATAATAAATTACAAATTTTTCTGTTCCAACGTAATTAATATGTCCGAAACTAATATCATTTTTCTTCATAGAGGGCAGCAAAACATAAAAGGTTTCACGGGAATTATATCGTGATAAAAAAATGACAAATATATTGGTGCAAAGAGGTGACATTTGTTTGTATCTGACTAAGCAGTGATAACTTCTAGTTAAGTTTGTGTACCATATACTGCAACCGCAGAAACTGGTGGAATATCAATTTCCAATTAAAGGGACAAATTTGGAGAATGTGAACCAAAATCATCATTCCTATTAAATTCTTACGCACGTCGAATGATTAAAAACACAGACATTTGAAATGCTAATAATTCAGAACAAACGAAACTGTCCGTGCATTGTAACCATAGAGAGACGACAATTAAAAAAGTTGTACTGAGTAAAACTATCGAAATATGTCATTTCCAAAACTGTATTTACGAAATCTAATTTCGGTTCAATTAATTTTTTATCTGAGAAGCTCGCGTTTCGAATTATCCTATCAGACGAAAAAAGTTTTAATATGCCGACCGTCATATTTATAACTGGTGCTATATAAATGAGCAAAATATTTATTTGAATGCCTGGAGAGAGTTATGTTTTAATATTTTGTCGTTTAACAATCGTTAGCTGTATGCGCCATCTTTCAGGCTTCGCAGATGGATGTTTCCGTCTACCCGCACCACCATGAGCGACATCATTATTACGCTTACTGGCGTACATTGATCTCAGTTACAAAAAAAATTAAAAATTTTGTTGGCCTGTGTTATTATTCGGTTGTATTTTTGACCACGTGATTAGATCGGAATTTCGCCATGTGGCCCCCGAGCAGTAAAATTTTGGAACTACATACTTATTTAAAAAGTTTCTTCCAATTATTCACTTAATTTATGGCCGCATTTGTGTATTTACTTACAATTATCTCATAAATAGTACTTTAACAAAAAATACAGTGATTTCAATAATTTTATTCTCGCAAGTTTATCCCAATGTTTATTTAAATAATAACTTTATTTGGAAAGGATTCCCCTTCATTGGAGATGTATAGGGTGACTTTTATTTTTACTAAATAAATGAAGTATTTAATAATGTTTTTTAAAAGATGGAGGCATTAAAAATTTCAACAGTCGTGTTATCCTCGTTATCCGTGATCACCACACTCCCATTTGGCTCGGATAGTTCGGATTCTACTGTACGTATCTACATATTTCAGGAAAATATACATCCAGCGCTTGATTTTTAAAAGTTTCTCGATAAATATTCCCCAATGAAACGACTGTCGATGGGCAAGGGAGAGTAAAATATACATTTATTTTTGTTGGCTTGACGGAAATGGCATCCCTTGACCGCAAACGATCACACACCGAACTACATCCTACTATTAACCCTTAAAAATGATGCCGACTCTAGGAGAATTTGTGCGAATGTTTGGAAACAAAGAAAACACCGTACAATTTTTAATTGACAGTAAAATCAATGAATCCAACCGTAGGTTTGGGTTGATGTTTCATCTTTACTATTTACACTTCCTAGAAGCTGTTTAAATTGAAAAAGTTGTTATTTATAAATACCTACTCTATTGTATGTTAGGTTGCAGTGTTTGACTTTTTCGGTAATAATATTTGACTGAAATGCTGATGCATTTCACTCTGTCCTCGAAAAGAACTACGACACACGCGCTGTTATTTTTCCTCCCACCCCTTTTTGTACTACGAGAAAAATCTCGACAAGACATCCGAATATGCGCAAAATTTTACACGGATGCGTGTCCGACTGCAGCGACGCTGTATCGGCCCACGTGAACCTGAATGTAAATGTCACATATCTCAGTATGTAGCGTCTCTATTTCCGCGCAGCTGTCTGGTACGTTACCCATCTGACTAGACGGGAACAAAGACGCAAAAAATTATAATTCAAAAAGAACGTTAATGATAAGATTTCGGGTGAGAACACTGTCGAAGGCATGTGCATGTCTTTGTTATCATAGTTCAACTCATCGTAAAATGCACGTAATGTGCTATTTATGAGATAGGTATAAATAACTAAATAAAGTAATACAAAAGCATGGAGTGAGATATATTTTTTGATCATAAACAAACACCATTCAAATACGAGATAATTCAGTCTGTTTAATTACTTCTGCAATCCCTTAGCTCGAATTCGTCCTTTTCTGTGCAAAAGAATTACATAAACGTAATATCCACGAATGAATTCATTTACCAAAAATAAAATTGATTAGCTCTTTTGCTGCTTTAGAAAAAACTAATATGTAATTAATAATAAATAAAACTTTTGGATTTTTGGAATAACTTAAATACGTAAATGACTGAGAGGTAGCTAACGGCATCACCATAAAATGCTCTGATGTATGTACACGCATAAGAAGCGCTCATCCACTTATGACAACACAATAAATAAATCAAAGTAAGCTTCATTTATGAGGCGGACGTTCAATAATCATCAAAATCCACATCCCCTTAGCATTTAAGGTTCTAAGAATAATCGATGTCTAATTTCTGCATTGAGAAGAATACTTTTTTCAATTTTAATAGAAATCATTTTTTTTGTACTTTAACTGCGTTATGTGATGCATTTTTCAACGTAAATTATGAGATGTTCCAAATTAGTATAAAATGTTTTAAATGTGATAACTGGGGAAGTAACTGTAGAAATATTTTAAGATTTATTAAAACTAGTATAGATTATAATAAAGCTACCATAAAATTAATTTGTTTGGTTAATGTTACATATTGCATGTATTTCTGCATACATAAAGCAATAATTAAATTTGTCGCTAGATTAGTAGATTATCGCGAAGTTAGTGACATGTCGCTAAAGACTAAAAAAAAGTCGCTAAAGGAAGTAAAAAGTCGCTAACTCTAGCGACAACGTCGGTAAATTGGGAACTATGCAAGGGTGTCCTCCCGTGGTGATGCGGGTGGACTGAGACATCCATCTGCGAAGCCCGCAAGATGTCGCATGCAGATAACGATTGTGAAACGACAAAATATTAAAACAGAACTCGCTTCAGGCATTCAAATAAATACTCTGCTCATTTCTATCGCACCAGTTATAAATATAACGGTCGGCATTCTAAAAGTTTTTTCTTCTGACAGGATAACTCGGAACGTGCGCTTGTCAGATATAAAATTAATTGAGCCAAATTAGATTTCGTAAATGCAGTTTTGGGAATGACATATTTCCGTACTTTTTCCCAGTGCAACTTTTCTAATTGTCGTCTCTCTATGGTTACAATTCACGGACAGTTTCGTTCTGAATTATTAGCAGTTGTAATGTCAGTTTTTTAATCATTCGACGTGCGAAAAAATTTAATAGGAAAGTTTAGTTCAGATTCCCCAAATGTCTCCCTTAAATTGGAATTTGATTTCGTAAATGCAGTTTTGGTATGACATACTTCCATAGTTTTTCTCAGTACAACTTTTTTAACTGTCGTCTCTCTATGGTTACAATGCACGGGCAGTCCGTTTGTTCTGACGTATTAGCATTTCAAATGTCAGTGTTTTTAATCATTCGACGTGCGTAAGAATTTAATAGGAATGATAATTTTGGTTCATATTCTCCAAATTTGTCCCATTAATTGGAAATTGATATTCCACCAGTTTCTGCGGTTGCAGTATATGGTACACAAACGTAACTAGAAAATGTTAGCACTGCTTAGTCAGATACAAACAAATGTCACCACTTTGCACCAATTTATTTGTCATTTTTTTATCACGATATAATTCCCGTGAAACATTTTATGTTTTGCTGCCCTCTCTGAAGAAAAATAATATTAGTTTCGGACATATTAATTACGTTGGAACGTAAAAATTTATAATTTATTATTTTAAGAACAAGATATTTATCGATTTTTTAGTTTAATATATAATACAATAATATGAATCGACTTTTTTCGTATTGCGCAATAACTATTATTTGCTATATTTCTAAAAATGAAAAATAATGCACTTGCTCTAACTGCGAACGTGGTAATCCCTATTTTAGACAAATATCAGGCGATCAAATTCGACGGAATTTGGTACATAGGATTAGGAGACGATGGAAAAGACGTAATAGGGTCGAATCGTTCAAAAAGGCTTTTCACGGAATTAGAAATGAGAAATGCATTTTTTGCTTCGACACAGCCCCGCAACTAGATGTTTTAACGCCCGGGGCACACTACTGAATATGCTCCCATCTCCCCCTTCAATAAATATTATCTTCTCTAGTTTATTTATTTACTATTTGGAATTTTTGCACCCTTTGCTTAGTTGCGCTCGGGATAGAAGTCCCGCCCTAGTTGCGGCACTGCATCGAAACGTAAAATATTCATCAGAAAAATAATATTTACATAAGGACCTGTAGATCAAAGAAAAACAGATATTCTGTGTGTTTGTGTGTGTGTGTGTGTGTGTGTGTGTGTTTTGTGTGTTTTTTTGTTGTGTGTGTGTGTATTTTTTTAAAGGACTTTCCGGTTTCAGAAATTTTCATCAAAAAGTTTCTGTTGCATCTGCATCACATGGACGCGTCCATTATTAGCATTTTTACATTCTCCATACGTAGTAATGGGAAAGTATTATATTCATGAAAAAAATCGACTTCGAGATTTCAACGGAAATACATGTTTTGAGGTCCCTAGAACACGTTTAGACTATTTTCGGAATGATGTCTGTGTGTGTGTATGTTATTGTGGGCGCTCTAACTCAAAAAGTACATGCCATATCGTTACCATACTTCATATATAACACTTGAACATGAGCACAAAGATCTGATTAGTTTTTGGACAATAACGGATAATCGGAAGTCGCGGTTTATTCGAAACCCGATTCGGTTTTTGCGATATTTCTTTGTTAAAACATCATTATTGTATATACAATTCTATAATAATGTTATAGAGAATGTAATTACCTACAGTTTTAATTTGAAACAATTTTCTATAGGAGTTATTGTTTAGGAGTTATTTATAAATAACCGGTTTTTCGGTTTCCGTTAAATATCTCCTTAAAAACATCGTTATTGGTAATCTTTGTAAGGACCAAAGTTGTAGAGAATAATATTTCTTCCAAGTTTTGTTTGAAACTAATTTTCGTAGAACCATCCATTTCGGATATATTTCGCTTTATCTTAATACCAGTATACAGCGCCAACACCATGTAGCGGTGAATTCTGTAAAAATTCAAAATATACGTAATTTACGTCAACAATGACGTGTCTTCTTTTACGATACGAAATAATAATTTTGCCTAGTAATATTATTCATAATAATTTAAATATCTATACCCCAAATATGGAGAAAGTCATGTGTTGGCCACATCAGATTTTTTTATGGGGTTATTACTGAAGTACGAGTATGGAAAACGTACATGTCACATACGTAAATAAGGTAGGCTATTTTTCCTTATGTTGAAATTTGGGACTAAAATTACATACTCGGGTCATATCAACTAATATACATGAAATAAAATCTTAAATTTCAACTTCATAGATCTATGACCGAAATTCTTTCTATTTGGTATCTAGAAATTTAAAAAATAAAGTGAGATAATATCACATTTGAACTTAACGAGTTAAATTTATGAAAGGATTATAATACCTCAATTTCACCTTTAATGAGGTCGTTTCTCCGCCTCTTCTCTAACGAAAATTTACCAAACACTCAACTTCAGACGCGAAATTTAGACATTCTGAAGTCCATGACGCTAAATTATTGGGGTCCCTGCAATCTAAGTATATACTGAAACCTCATCAAACGAATACCCCTTTATTTAAATACCCGTTTCAATAAATTAAGTATCGCAGTGCAAAAATATAAAATTTCCTTCGTGGCTTATAAAATGAGATGTTTTATATTCTGACAAGGAGAGGCTACGGAGTTTAACTCTCAGATTTGATTACCAGTGGAAAGTTTAGGTCAAAAAATAATACCATTTCGGAATTAGGGGACAACGCCTTTTAGTTTAAGAGAAATAATTAATTAAAAAGTACAACAAGTTAGGAAAGCGTACAACGTATCACAAATGGGGCGCGTTTCGTGCAATGGAGTATTAGAAAGAAATTATAGTATACCTGTACTTAAGGGAAATAGCGTTTTCAAGTCCTTTTCTTCATCATAAATAATCCATTTTCTTCCTATTTAATAGTAATACATGCACACGTAAGGAAATTAAACGTTTGTTTGGGAGATTGTTTATGTTAGCAACAATGAAGTAACCATGCAAAAAATTATCGAAGTTCAACTCCATATAAGACTTTCTTGTTTGATTTTCTCGATAACGGCTACTCCTACGATGAAAATATATAGAAAAGGAAATACTCTACTTTACCGGTTTTTATTTGAAAAACTTTTATTTGAAAAATATTTTGATATGAACAATAGTTTCCGAGATATCACGAAAATTTAATTTTTTGTCTCTAGTAAAGTGGTACCCCTGATTGGCGTACGTGATTCATTTTTGCGATTTTCTTATTATATTTTACTGAAAGTCCTTAATATCAAATTTCATAAAAATCCGTTCGGTAGAAGCCGAGAACGAACATGCGGACGGACGGACGGACCGACCGACGATAATAGGCGCTCACGCTGTAAGCGAAACGCGCCTAAAAATGGGCCTATCTTAATAAATCCTAGTAACTTCGCGCTTGTGCTCGTTAGCGACCGTAGCTTGGGGGATAACGAGTACGACTTTCGATGCATGGTTTCGGGTTTTCGAGACCAGCGTTGTTCAACTTTTTTTCTCGTGGAAAGTTTAATTTTTCGGGCTGGTTCGTAGTGTCCCTCCTTCAGTTATAAAAGGTACTCTCGAAACCAATCAACGTGATAAATAGGCACCAACAACGAACTTCACCGCTTAGCAGGTTGCCTAGAGATCACGGAGTTTTCCGTTTTTGTCGATCCCGTTCGCAGCATACCGCTCAGGAAAACTTCCGTATTTTCATCCATTTCACTTTTCTTTCTCCTTTATCTTATTTATTGACATAATCTCAGATTCTTTTTACAGCAATTATTAATGTAGAAAGGCCCAACGCACATAATGGAAGTATTTTTTAGATTGATTTTTTCGTGCGAACATTTAGGTGTAATTTTCTTTGTTCGTTTATGCAATAACGCAGTGTTTGCGCAGATGAACACCATATGAAATTTCGAAATCTTGTTTACTCGATGTAAAACCTGTGTTATAAAAAAATAGATGCTTAGAGAGACTTTGTACCCTGTCCATATATCAGAAAGTTAAGGAAGATGAAGTATCATGTAGATACAGGTGACCCTAATACTAAAAAAAACTACTTGTGCCCTTTTGTACACCCACCGATTATATCTATAATATATAGACGCTTCTTACATAGGATATATAGGACAGGGGTCTCCAACAAGTCGATCGCGATCGACCGGTCGATCTTTGGCACTTTTAAAGTCGATCGCTGAATCTTGCCTCAGCCCTATACTTTTTATTAAATCAAGTGAGAAATGTTGAGCCGATATAGATTTTGAACTTACGGTTGGATCTTTTCTTATCGAGCTATGCCGGCGATTTTATAATCATTCAAAAATTAAGAGCGAGTGGAATCAAATCAAATAATAGAGATATCTCTCGATATCAGTTCTCGCAGAGAAACACGAGCGTATCGACGTTTATCGACCCTGAGTGTAGCTCGATACGTGGCGTTCCAATCGTTCATTATTGCAAAAGGCAAAAGTTTGAGGCCAACTGCGACTTTATGTGTAACATGATTAACTAATCCAAGTTATGTTTTGGTTGATTTTTTTCGTCTGTATATTTATTTAATAACCTATTTCTTCAACTTCCAATAGCTTACGACTAACATAAGTAATACATTGAATTACCCTGGTGGATAAAATTTGAATCAATTTTATTTTATCATAAATATCCTCTTGTACAGAACGAAAACTCGAATAAAAAGTCGCTTGCCATTAAATTGGATTAACCTGTTAAACAGGACATTTCATGTTATGATGCTGGTTTAGATGTCTCTTAAAGCTTGGGAGAAATTTGCGGGGATCCCTCCCTCCCCTCCTGCTCAACAGTATTTCTCGTATCAAGGCTCACCCGGTTGGGTCGATTCTAGGTAAATTTACAAATGAATAGGAGATCTTGGGCGCTGAAAGGTTGGAGACCCCTGATATAGGATATAGGACACAAATCATGAGGCACTTCCACATGAGCTACAAACTTTAATTTTGCCAAGTAGGTAGGTCTTGCGTCAAAACCGACCAGAAAAATCGAAAATAACAAAAAATATTTTGACCGTTTAAAAATTCTAAAGTTGAAAAAAATATTTCATTGTTTAGGATTTCTAAATGTGTTACAATGCTCTTTTTTTCTAACGGTAGAATTTGCCAAATAACTACAAGGGAATTATAGAAATTTAAATATGTTTATTTATTTGGCCGTTATAAATTCATAAATTTTAAAAAAGTTGACTATTAATTAAAATAAAGTTTATTATTGTGACCATTAAAAATTCATAAAATTTAAACAATTAAATCAATATAAATGCATTTCTATAGGTGCTACATCATTAAAGTTCGGTAAAGATGAGTGACATTTGCAACAAACATCGGGAAAAATGTAAAATTCTTAATATTCTTCTTTTAGGGGCGGTTTCGCTCCATTATTGCCCCCATAAGAGGGTAAAAATTATGACGCACTTCCATGTGACCTAGAGATTTCAAATTTGGCAAGATTATAGTTTTTTTAGTCAAAACCAAAGGGAAAAAATTCGACATCTTCAAAATTATAATTTTTACTTTCTCCATATAGGTACGCAGTCTAGAGAAAGTATTGTTTCCATGAAAAAATTCGAATTCGAGATTTCAACTGAAATACACGTTTTGAGGTCTCCTGAACACGTTTTGACCGTTTTCTCGATTATGTCTGTGTCTGTATGTCCGTATGTGTGTGACAAATTTTGTGGGCGCTCTAACTCAAAACCTATTCATCAGATCAGCATGAAATTGTGTACTTGGGATTTTATATGTATATTCTTAAGATTTGAAAAGATTTTTATAACAATCGGTCAGCCGGAAGTAGCGGTTTACCCCCATCAAAATTTCGTTTTTCTTAAATATTTCGCCTAAAATTGAATTTTTATTAACATATATATATATATATATATATATATATATATATATATATATATATAGAGTTGACAATATTATTTTTTTCCACGACTCTTATTTGAAATAAATTTTCATATGAAGAATATTTCAAGAGATATTCAATTTTCTTCGAAATTGACGGTTAGTGGGCAGCTCGCGCGCGTGGTAGTGACGGCAAAGGTGAATTTACAAAACAATTGAATCGCTAGCGCTGAAACGTGTAAGTTAGTCTGTTCCTATCGCCGTATTTATTTATTTTTAGTTGACAACTTACGTATGGAGAAAGTCATGTGTTGGACACATAAATTTATTAGGGGTTGTTTTTATCCCATTATTTAAAGTAGGCTGAAATGCATGCAGAATGCAAGCACCTATTGCTACTATATGTATATCATCAAGAGACCAAGAAGAAAACCGAAAGACAGGTGGGACAGAGAGCTTGCGAAGTTCTTCGGGCCATCTTAAGAGTAGGGAGGTGGCTGATAGTGAAAACTGTAGGAATCTGGGGGAGACCATCATCAGTCAATATATAGAAGTATGTGTGAGCTTCACATGGTAGGCATGTAAATATTGCTGGAATCTAAAGTTGCGAGAGATTCGAATTCACCTTAAGAAATGTGTTAACATGATTCACCTACCGGAAGGACGGCAACTAAGTCTCCTTAAGTTTTTTTTTCAAAGGCGCTCGAAAAAATTTCGGGAAGGAAAAAAATCAATGTCAAGAAGAAGACATGGACTGGACTCGTCGTCGTCTTGGAGACTGAAGCGGCTCGATAGACATTGGAGGAAACAAAGAAGTCGTGAGTTCAAACGCTCGTAGGTCACCATGAGATGAAGGAAGTAGGCCACACCTCTATGCGTTTTCAGGAAGTGGAGAAAATAGTGTCTCTTCGCCACGCCCCTTAGGTAACCTTAAGAAAAGCGGAAGATGATGGGGAGAAAAATGCCGTAAGGAGATTGAGTCCGGCAGTAAAGGAAGGACGGGGAGAAAAGGCATTAGTTAACGCTGACCTGTATTATTTAATTTAAAATCTCGTACTTATTATTCTTATAAACAATTTATTCACAACTTTCAATTATAAAAAATGTATTTAAAATTTTATCGGCAAATAACTTCGAATTATATCATCACATATATTCTATTAATGCGCGTTTCTTCCGCGCCTTAGAAACAGGGCTTCAGCCGACTGTCACGGACATAAGTGGTGCACCGAACCCTGATTGGCTTGCCATTCAACCAATGAAAACGCTGATAAAGCATTACACCATCACGCATAAAATAGCAAATTATATAGAGGAATTGACGAAAGCCGCGTTTTATAAACTCCACTTTACTTTTAGAAAACTAAAGTAGTATATACGTTGGACATTTTTATTCGCACCCTCTGAGAAAATTTACGGATCCCTTTCCTGTTCAAAAAAATCTAATGTGACCAACACATGGCTTTCTCCATATTTGGGGTATAGATATTTAAATTATTATGAATAGCATTATAAGGCAAAATTATTATTTCGTATTGTAAAAGAATACAGTCGTCCTTATTGCAGTAAATTATATTTTGAATATGTTTATAGAATTCACCGCTAGATGGTGGTGGCGCTGTATACTGGAAATTACGAAAAATTACGAAAAAGTTGAATATCTCCGAAATGAAAGGGTCTATGAAAATTTGTTTCAAACAAAACTTGTAAGAAATATTATTCTCTACAACTTTGGTCCTCACGAAGATTACGAATAACGACGTTTTTAAGGAGATATTTGTCGGAAACCGAAAAAACCTATTATTTATAAATCATTCCTAAACAATAACTGCTATGGAAAATTATTTTAAATAAAATATGTAGGAAATTATATTTTCTACATTTTTTGTAATAATCAATGTATACAATAATGACGTATTATCGCAGAAATAACGCAAAAACCGGATCGGGTTTCGAATAAACCTCGACTCCCGGTTAATCGTAATTGTCCAAAGACAAATCAGTTCTTTGTGCTCATGCTAAAGTGTTATATATGAAGTTTGGTAACGATATGGCAAGTACTTTTTGAGTTAGAGCGCCCACAATCACATACACACACACAGACATCATACCGAAAATAGTCCAAACGTGTTCTAGGGACCTCAAAACGTGTATTTCCGTTGAAATATCGAAGTCGATTTTTTTCGTGATCACAATACTTTCCCCATGCTATTTTATGAAGAAAGTAAAAAAAATAACATTCATACGGCGAGATTACGTTCCCAGCGAGTTCATTCGCGTCGACCCGTAGGCAGTGCATCCACCCGCAAACCGATACGAATTAATAATTGGCCTCCGTCGCGGAGATAATTCGCCTCCAAAAATCATCATTTCCACGGCGCGAGTAAGCCCTCTCTCTCTCTGTTGTTACTGCGATTTGTCCTCCCACCCCTTCCCATCATCCCACACCTCTTCCCTTCACTCCATGTTTGCGGTTTGCAACCTCGCAACCGACTTCATCCCCCTCCCTCTCCTTCCTTCCTTTATTCCTTCCAACCCCATCTACCAGACACCTCGGCAAACAAAGTCTAATGGCGTGGCACACACACACACACCCTCTAACCCTACCCTACCCATCCCATGTCCCCTTACTCTCTTCCACCCCCTCCTTCGAATTAAAACCGAACCGGGTTGTTTGCAGTACTCCTTACGTTCTCCACAAGACCCCTTTTCCCAAAACTCCTAAAAAAAGAGGCAATCCTCTCTCGATCTCTCTTCTTACTCCCATCTCCCCCCAACCCTCACTTCAAACTCAAACGCACTACTCCCACCCCCCCCTCTTTCTTCTACCTCCTTCCTTCTAAAAAAAAAAAAGTTTAGTCCTCAAAACCTCCTAATCGACCCCTTTTACTTAAAATTAAGTAAACCCAACCCTTAAAAAAAAAAAAAAAAATCCGTCGCCTCAATCAATCTTCCATCACTTTTATAAAACCTACTCCATCTCCCTCTCTCCCCCTCTCTCTCTCTCTTTCCCCCAATCTTTCTCATGGTTCACCTTCCCCTCATCAACATACCGGAGAAACTTTTCTGGATTAAATGAAAAACTTGTTTAAGTTGGGCGAAGGGGGAGGGAAGGTGGGGTTTGGTTTGGGTGGGTGGGGGAGAGCACGGTTTGACGGGATAAATTTAAAATCGGCCGACTTGATTCCCGCGAAGTTTTTTTTTCTTGGCGCCGTGGGAAGAAAAAAGTAAGTTTATTACTATTATTTTTTTAATTTCTTTTTTAATGAGGAATTGGAGGCAATTTTCCGAGTGGTAGGTCGCCTTGATGTTCGAATATTTTTTTTTTCAAAAACCTCGAAGTGTAACGGTCTCGCCAAAGAATTGTGTCTGGGTGGTCCGCGATTTTTTTTCTGTGACATTCCTCGGAAACGAAAGAAGTTTTTACTCTCGAGAGCGGGTATCTTTGGAATCTGGAAAACGATATTTAAATTTCTGTCCCGCATTCCGTTATTTCATTTTTGTTGTTTCGTTTTTCCGATTCACTCTTGTGGTACCTGTTGTACTTTGCAAGGCACTTGGGTGTAAAATAGCATTTGTAAATGTGCTGAAGTCGCATCCTATATGTTCTTCTATTATGAATTAATTATTCTTGTGATATATAGATGATTAAGGAAAAAGGAAAGGTAATTACAAAGGTGGCAACAAGGTGTTGGAGGGAGCCCAATGGACACCAGAAATGGAGAGCCGCTGAGGGCTCTCTAATTCTGGTGTCCACTGGACTCCCTCCAACATCTTGTTGCCACCTTTATTCTTATGGTATATATATTACGCCCGTGCTTTCTTCACGATGTTACTGTAATGTTATTTGTATGACACACGCTTTTGCTCGTACAGCGCTTGTGTATCATGTATTTTTATTTGTGCATTCAATTTCAATTTTAATGTATTGTAGATTCATTGCTTCCATTTAATTCCACTACACTAACATATTTCATGTATCGTACTTGTCAAATTTATTAATATTTAGTATTTCTTTAGCATCATTATTATTCTTATTGTCAGAGTTTCCCTATCTTATATATTTTAATTCCTTTTGTCGTATTTTTATTAATGTTCTTCATGCCGAAAGATTAAATGCACCTTATAAAAATTTCACTATCACGAATACATCATCCTCTCCATTACCTCCCTAAAACTTATTTTAAAGAACATAAACAAAACCTTGGTTCATCCATGCTACCTCACCCTTTCCAAAAATATTTCATAAACGCGAGTTTAAAATTAGCATTCCTCTAGGACTCTTAACAAACATCTTTTACGTTTCGAAATATTTACCGAATATATTATTCATCGTATATTAGCGGTGGTGGCGGAATCTTTCAAAATTACGCCCGACTCCGTTTTATCTAAGGAGAAAATCTGCTCAGAGAACCTCTTCCTCGTCAAATCTCTCTCTCTCTCTCTCTTTCTCTTCGCAGCGAAGCTGAGAGAGGAGTTTTCTCCTTACCCCCTTCCCCTCCTCAATTTGTCACGGGTTTGTTTTGCGTTAAAATTAGTTTCTCCCCACCCATTAATATCCCGTTGGCCTTATGTTTACCCGACCCGGTCGTTAATAAGATCGCGTAAACCTTAAAGTAACTTTTGAGGACGACGACCCGACGGCAAAATTTCTCACGTTAGTCTAAAAAAAAAATCAGAAGTAATTTCTCTAATGAAAGACCGATTAGATTCCTCGTTCGAAAAAATGGATGTTCGTTACGGTACTCATCCGATTGGTTCACTCAAATATTATTTCTCTTTCTCTCTCTCTCTCTCTCTCTCGACACTTTGTCTCTCTCTCGACACTTTCTCTCTCTCGACACTTTGTCTCTCTCTCGACACTTTCTCTCTCTCGACACTTCGTCTCTCTCTCTCGACACTTTCTCCGCGTCAAAAAGTTACTCCGTAGTTTCTTCCGCGTGATGCTTCTCGTAATGCATCGATCCCTATATTAACGTCATCCAGAAACATCACCAGTGCCAGTGGATAAACATCACGTTCGTTCCCCTTGATTTATGACGCTCTTCGGCCGCGCGCCATTTTCGACGGGATCGGAATTAATTTCTGCTCTCCGGATTGATGAGCGTGTTACTCGTCGAGGTTCAGGGTACAAGGTTTGAACAAGGACGAAACCCTAGCCGACGCTCGAGAGATGTACTCGCAAAATACTTAAATCCGTTGGTTCGTTACGCGTTCTTCGCGCACTCGGCGCGCGGATACAGTCGTCCTCCCTATAATCCGGTATCCTATGGTACGGTATTTAGAGAAATTCTAAGAGGTATTATGGGAAAAGAAAGAGATAAAAATATGTATGTTGGAGAGAAACAAGTTAGGAAAGTGTACAACGTATCACAAATGGGCGCGTTTCCTACAATGGAGTATTAGAAAGCAATTATATACCTGTACGTAAGGGAAATAGCGTTTTAAAGTTCTTTTCTTCATCATAAATAATCCATTTTCTTCCTATTTAATAATATTACATGCACACGTAAGGAAATTAAACGTTTGTTTGTGAGATTGTTTATGTTAGCAACAATGAAGTAACCACGCAAGAAATTTTCTGTTCAACTCGATATAAGACATTCTTGTTTGATTTTCTCAATAACGGCTACTCATACGATAAAAATGTATGGGAAATAAAATACTCTACTTTACCAGTTCTACAACTTTTATTTGAAAAATATTTTGATATGAGCAATACTTTATGAGATATGACGAAAATTTAATTTTTTGTCCCTAGTAAAGTGGTACTCCTGATTGGCGTACGTGATTCATTTTTGCGGCTTTCTTACTATATCTGATTGAAAGTCCCTAATATCAAATTTCATGAAAATCCGCTCAGTAGAAACCGAGAACGAACATGCGGACGGACGGACGGACGGACCGACGATAATAGGCGCTCACGCTGTAAGCTAAACGCGCCTAAAAAACGAAACTGAAATTAAAGATACAATTTCGCTCTTCGTAAAACGTCGATTGTGCCAAAATTCTGTTTCAAATTCATTTTTTTGCCTTCCTTTAACCATAACCGAGTAAAACTAAAACATGTTTCCTCAAGAATTTTACGCTTACTTCTTCGTGCTTTTGTTCTACTAGTAAAATATCGGAAAGAATGAAAATTTAAAAAAAATGACATGATGTCCCTCAGTGCAGTAATGGGTTTCCAAGAGCGACTCCGTCAACATTGTAATAAGTCAACATTGACTTATTACTGGGCTATTAATAAAGAGGAAGATGAAAACCTAAAATTGACCTGTGACCTTTAGATAGCGAAGCGGTGGCCTAAGTTGATAAAATAGCTTCCATTACACTCGATTGATGCTTTGAAAATGTGCTATTGGTTTCCTTTGTGGTACTAACAAGCCTTTTTCCCTTTGCCTATAAAACATAATTAACTCTGTCACGCCCGTAATTATAGTAAATCAAAAAAAAAAACGAACGATATCATCTGAAATATATCTGCTTAAAAATGTTTTAATTAAATTTCCTTATAATTGAATTCAGTTATGACAAACTGACCGATAATAAAAGGTATGAAACATATAATAGGAAAGAAATACAGAGAAAAACGCAAGGTCATGAGAATACCAGGAAAAGAAGAATTGAATATTAATGAGTTGTGGAAAGAAATATCAGAAAATAAACACCGCGGAAGTATCACAACAAGAGACAAAAAATACGTTGATGAAATATGGACGAGTGAGTTCCTACTAACGAGCAAAATAAGCAAAGACATACGGAAGAAATTTTTAAATTGCTAGGTGCGGAATGCAACTGTGTATGTAGCGGTAACATAGACGCTAAAGAATAATTATTTTAAATAATTATGAAGCTGGCAAGGAGAAGTATGCTGAAGATAATAAAATGAATATATAGGATGAAAAACGACGAAGTATTAAGAAGAATAGAAGAAAAGCAAATTATTACACAGACTATCAATAAGAGGAAGACGAACTGGAGTGGGCATTATCTGAAGAGAGAAGCATGATAAAAGAAGTGCTAGAAAAGGAAAACTGGATAGAAAAAGAGAAAGAGGTAGGAATAGACTTCAGCTCATCTATGAAATGAAAGTCAAAGAGAGCTACCGAGACATGAAGAACACCGAGGAAAAAATGAGTATGCGGAGATCTAGGTTTAACTAGTTATAGTCACGGAAACACTGCCTTGATGGTGACGACGTTTTAGAGTTCATTAATGCGTAAATACGTGGATAACCGTGCACGATACACTAGGGTGCATACGCATTCATAAATATAATGACGAAATAAAGAAAGACCTTCAAAACTATATATATAGCAAGAAGTTCCCATTTCAGTAATAAACGATTCGGATATAAATCAAGATGAAAAGAATCTGATGTGGCCAACACATGACTTTCTCCATATTTGGGGCATAGATATTAAAATTATTATGAATAGCATTATAAGGCAAAAATTATTATTTCGTATCGTATAAGAATACAGTCGTCCTTATTGCCGTAAATTAGGTTTATTTTGAATATGTTTACAGAATTCACCTCTACATGGTGGTGGCCCTGTATACTGGAAATTTATGAATAAGCAAAATATCTCCGAAATGGATGGTTCTGCGAAAATTTATTTCAAACAAAACTTGGAAGAAATATTATTCTCTACAACTTTGGTCCTCACGAAGATGACCAATTACGACGTTTTTAAGGAGATATTTGACGGAAACCGAAAAAACCGATTATTTATAAATAATTCCTAAACAATAACTACTATGGAAAATTGTTTCATATGAAAGTTGTAGAAAATTACATTATCTATAACCTTTCTATAGAATTGTATATACAATAATGACGTTTTAACGGAGAAATATCGCAAAAACCGAATCGTATTTCGAATAAACCTCGACTTCCGATTAACCGTTATTGTCCAAAAACTAATCATTTCTTCGTGCCCATACCAAAGTGTTATATATGAAATTTGGAAATGATATGGCAAGTACTTTTTGAGTTAAAGCGCCCACAATGACATACACACACGCACGCACACAGACATCATTCCGAAAATAGTCTAAACGTGATCTAAGGACCTGAAAAAGTGTATTTCCGTTGAAATCTCGAAGTCGATTTTTTTCGTGATCACAATACTTTCCCATACTACGTATGGAGAAAGTAAAAACAGGTGGAAGGAAGAACATGCTAAATGGGTATTGAAATAATGGATGGTTCTGTATCTTCTGAATAATGTACTATCTAGTCAAGTTTTGTCTAATAAAATTGTTAATACTGCTTCTGCCTAGGACGCGACAACGATTTTCTATATAATTGCAAGTATCGCTGCAACGGGGAGACTATCACGTAATCAATTTGACTTCCTGTATGTTAAATTTATGGTCATTAAGTCAAGTTAACATAGAACGTTTTTATAAAATACCATAAAAAAGTTCCGGCCCATACGTAACAATTGTATAGTACGACAACATTAACTGTATTTCGCAGTTCTGCGTGGAATACCTATCCGAAGTCAAATCGAACGCGCCGGGTTTTATTATCGTAGGCAGTCACTACCAACGTCCGCACATATCCAGATTAATATTCCTGAAAAAAATTTCCTCCCCAATCCAATTGCCTGATTGCGTTTTTCTCCGGCACTTTTCTTCCTCTTTGCACTCCAGAGAATTAATTCCGGTTTTGCGGAGGTGTTAAATGTATGAATTTGAAATTTTCGGCCTCATTTCGACAGAAAAGGGGAAAGGGCTTTCTCGGAGAACATAAATATTGAGTGAGAGTTCCTCGTTTTCCTAATTTGACCAAAAGGTTGCGAGGATTATATGGAACCTGCGTTTTTGTTTTCGCTTTCCAGGTTCGCCGAAAATGGGCGTTCGGTTCTCGGGACGTTTGAAGTATTAACTTCCGAGAAGCGACCTTAAAAGGTCATCCTAACGGCCCATGAGAACGAGATTCGTAATATTTTATATGTGAATTTCATTTCGGGCAATCGATTACGACTTGAAAACCCGAGGTTACAAATGCAGATGTAGAATTACAAGATTAATAATCGGCGCAAAAGAAAACAATGCTCTCTCAGTTTTTTCAATGATGAAACCGGCTGTGTTGTTGTAAGGACATAGCTTGGCGTTACCTGGGTGTGAAATTTGTTGTATTTTAGTGCTAATGAGAGTTATGCAGTTATCTTTTCATCGCATGGATTTTATAATATCGTTTGCATAGTTAATATCCGTGATTGGATCAAATTTAATAAATAAATAAATAAATAAATAAATAAATATATATATATATATATACATATAGACATTTTGCGGAAATTGACTTTTCGCTCCATTGTGGCGCAATGTTGTATTTCTACAGGTCCTCCGCTATATATACGAGATTTCTTCAGGCACTGCTAGCCACTCATAGACAACAGATGGCAAAATATACGCAAAGGTGATTAAGGAAGCCATGTTTTTTCGTTCACAGTAAGTTCACCTTAAATGTAAATATTCATCAAAAAGTCGAATTCGAATTGTAATACTACCACTACATTTTCTCTATATGTTACAACCTCGTTTACCCAAATTTAAGGGAACGCATAATCTCGTGATTTGCGATAACGAGGGTTGTAATTACTAGATCTGTTCTGATAATAAAATAAATACATATCATTTCTCATAGGACCGAAGCATATTTCGTACAAAAGAGCATTTGCTATAGACCGATTTCGCACTAAACATATAAAGTGGTTGCGGAAGAAACACAGAACTTCACCCTAGCTATGTTCGGCAAGTATTTAGTAGAATTTCGAGAAGACTGTTGTATTTGGATTCGTCCGAGCACGGGAGATTTCCGCCAAATTCTCGAATTTTTCGTTAATTTGTTTTAATGAGTTCATTAAATTAATATCCGGGGGAAAATAAATATTCATGTTTCTCCCTGATGAAATTTTTCCGGAGAAACGCTTAATTTCAGAAAGAAGATTGAATTAGAATACAGCTGCTTTTGTATACATCATCATCATCAGCCTTTTTCAATTCTTTGACGGAGGAAGACCTACCCCAGACTCTTCATACAGGTTCACCCCGCACACGTCCGGACCCCCAACTTCTTCCAAACCTAAATTTCAGTGCCATCCATGTATGTTTTCCGCAAACTAAGATATAAATGTAAATTCCAAGGACACGAAAATGCCTTTTTTTTGTAAAAACGGTTGATGATTCAGTGTCCGACGTGCTTAGAATAATTCATTTTTAAATATGACCAGCGTTTTTTGTATTAAATCGCATCGGTACGAATGTTTCCCTTCCTAATTCAGAGTGCAGCGCTCGAAGGCAACGCATTTTCATCGCTTAAGAAACTCGCTCGTTTTGTTTCTCTATGTCTCCGACTCCTTTTCGTGAACTTTTTGAATGAAATTAACGATTGCGGCGATGCAACCTCTCAAATTTTTATATTAACCATTATACATTACTAATTTTCTCTCTCTCTCTCTCTCTAGTGAAATGAAAACCCTTTCCGCCTTTCCAGTGTTATTCAGTTGAATTTCGGCCATGATTTCTTTTATGTACCGATAACATCAAAAGCACATTGTCAACAAGTGCGAGATTGCAAATTCCGTCGAACTGTCGATATTCTTTCGATTGAAACGTAGAGCCAGAAATCTCTTTCATTTTCTTTAACGTAATAAGCTCTATTTAAAAAAAACACTCCTTTAAGAAAAAAGTGACCACATTAGTTGACTCCAAGGTAGGGGTCACCAACCAGGCGCTCGCGAGCACCGTTGTACTCACTGACAGCCTGACGGTGCTCTTTTTCGATGCTTAAAAATCACGCAACAGCAAATTTACTTTGCTCGGTTGTTTTCTCTCTAAACGTATTCAGGAACATTGTTGATAAACTTTGACGATGGTTTTATTTTATTTGCGATCATATTTTTTGGCAAAATTACAGAGATGCTGGCTGTAGGATGTCACTTGGTGTTCGCTTTATATTCCAGGATACAGCTTGGTGCTCGCCAAATTGAAAAAATGTTGGGAATCCATGCGCTAAGGTAGTGGTGCCCAAACTGCGGACCTCGAATGATTTTTGTGCGGCCCGCGAAGTCATGACGAAAAAGAAACCCGAAAAATTTAACACACAGATTCGTACATTTTCATGAAAATTTTAATAATAAAACTTTTAATATTGAAATTTTAACAATAAAAAAATTATTTTGACAGGATTTCCGCTTGTATAGCACCTCCGAATATATACACGTAACTTTCTATTTAAACTCTAATCCGGCTCGCAGAAGAATTTGCTACTTTCAATGGGAAGAAAAAAATGTGACGACGCAAGCATTCCTCAAAGGGAATAGGGTTTTTTAGCGAATGATCTTGAATGTCATTTTCTCGCAGTTTCTCTAATTGTAAGTAGAGCGGAGAGAATTATATGGTTCAAGGCATTGTTTCCAACCGGTGCGTCGCGGCACATTATTGCATCGCCAAACTTTATATAAAATTTTACAATACTAATAATGTGTAACGACACATCGCTTGAGTAAAGGTTTTTCGCCAACATCAAAGAAAACTTGAAAACAATATTATACGGGGTACCTACTAACATTAGTTTTGATATCTTTGTTCGCGTTTCTTTATGGTAATAAATCTGTTTTTTTTAATTTAAATAAGCTAAATGTAAAATATTGTGTGAATTTTCGAAGGAAATGAATTAATGCAAGTGATTTTTATTGCGTATTGTATCTGCAAATTTACTTACAAAAGGTATACTTGGTCGTGAAAAGTCAAGTAAAAAATTAATAAAAATTCTAGCTGTCTTTTGTTGATAATTTAATGTTGCTTGATCGATTCCGCATATTCGTGCAATACATTAATAACGAGAGTCCAATTAAACAACCTTATGCACGAAGAAGTTGTTTATAATAAAAATAAATTCTGGAGACACCTTTCCAATCAAATTATTATACCTGCCTTTTAGCAGAAATGCGCATGTTTTTAACGATTTTTTTTACAAATCGCTCATGTATTAACTTAGTCTGTCTGTCCGTGCAGGCGATATCTCTGAATCGGTTTAATCTAGAAAAACCGAATTTTCAGGATGAGCTTTATTGCTTTCCTAATTTGTCTGTATCTATTTACGGCCGTCGAAGGCAAATATTGTGTCGTTATTGACTAAAACTTTACGTACAAGTCTTCAGATACTACTTTTAAGCTCATAAAACTTGTTGCGCTTCTGTACCGTTTCTTTAAAATTGATGCACCATCTTTGGTTGGTTAGCGATTTTTTGTACTCCCATCTTCTCGTTTTATGTGCCAATCACTGGGCAATAATGCATGTCAAAGAAGGGGAATATCATATATATATATATATTTATTTATTTATTTGTTTTTATAGTTATTTATATATACACATATACATATATCCATACATACACACATATGCACACATCAATACCACATACATTTTAGAATGTAAACAGACGTATGTGTTGGTACCCTCATCGTGGTGCAGAGGGCGTGGCAGCGGGCGCACCAAGAAAGAGGCATCCATAGTTTGGGATCCTAATTGAAGGGCAAACACGAGGGCATCGACGTATGCATTAGTGGCACAAGTGAGGAAGCCCTTTTGCGGCATCCTACTACTATGTACTTTGTAGACGAAGAGTAGGGGGGGAGGATAACGGGGGGTGGAGGGATGAAAGATCGGTGGCATAGAGGTTCCCTCCTTCCTTGTTGGAGTCCTTCCAAGAAGGCTTTAAGTCCTAGATCCTCCTCCCCTTTAGCATGCGGGCTTCTGCCGTTGTTGAGGCTGGTGGGTGGGCAAGGATCTCCTGTCCGACCCACATCTCACCCGGTGATAACCGCACTTGATCCCTTTCTCCCTCCTACATCCTTCCCCCTCCCTTCCCTCCCCCCCTCTCCCCCCTCTCTCCATCCCTCCATTACTATCTCTTGTCCACAAAAAAAAGCACTGTCGGGCGTTTGACAGTCCCCTTGCGCATATGGGGTCTTTTGGGACTCTCGCATTGCGGGCTCTTAAGGATTAAGACGACGAGATATCGCGTTAGAAATCTCAACATGCAGCCTTTTCCCGATGAAGAAACTTGTGTCTGTAAAATATGACATGAAAAAGAGTTTACCAAAGAGATCTAACTAAAATGATGTAATCAAATCGGTTTCTTCAGACAGCGTCTGTCAAACATTTCATCGAACTACTCGCACGAAACGTCTTTTTTCTTCCCTTCCGCATTTATCGGTCTCAAATTCGTTTCTTAAATCCAACAGACTGCTAAGATGGTTTGTTTTTTGGTAGCTCGAATAAAACTGTGGGTAATTCTACCCTTTTAGTACAGAGCAATAAAGTTTTGCTTTAATGTTCGTGATTTGAATTCATTTTTTAGTCATTCCTCCTCCCGTGAACATTCTCAGTGGTTGTGGTAGTAATGCAAGTTGCCTCGGTAAGCTGCTTAATGCATTTTAATAGCTTCATCCTCACGTGTATACATAAATAAATAGAAATATGGGTATTTGTCTGCTTTCAGTAGTAGACGACCTAAAATTTCGCTTTAATGATTGTGATTTTAACAGTTTCTTTCTCTTCTCACATGCATGTTCTCGTTGTTTATTTCTGTTTACATTCGCTGGTTACCAGATATTAACGAAGCAAACACGGGTAATTGCGTTATCTGAGGAAGGAAGACCAGGAAATAAGCCATGTTTCCTCTTTTAGTTGATCGGATGTTATAGAAAATACGTTTGCGAAATTCGGGTATAATTTTTTTCAATATAGCAAATAATTTTGCAGATTCGCAAAATACATACACAATATACTCAAATACTATGTCTGGAAATAAATTCGAACAAATATATTTGTGTTATTGCATGCGACCCGCATGTAATAATACAAATTATCGAGAGCTCCAATTTATAGTCAGCTTAGTCTCGTGTTTATATCAGTATATATGTTTATTCCTATTGTTCAAAGTTTTACCCTTCGCAATTGAACATTTTTTTATTATTCGAAATCATTTACCTTTAAAGCATGACCTCCTTTTTTTCACTGTCATGAATTCGCTGTTTTCCTATATACCCAACTTTGAATAGCACATACAAACGTTCGCGCATACACTCACATACATGGAGGTGCTATTACGATATAAAAGAGCACCGAAACGTATTCGTTAACGAATTTCAAAATATTTTTTTTTTAATTGATTAAATGAGCTTAAACTTTGATAACATCAATTACAGTCACAATAACAGAAGACGAAAGCGAGTTTACTCACAGACAATTGTTCGATGCGATTATTAACAGCACTGGACTATTTTTCTCGGAGAATCCAACGATTCAGCGTAATGCAATGTTAAGTGAAAATAATTCTGTCACAAGATAATACGTCTTCGTTTATTGGCGAGTCCGTAGAATTATAAGCAAAAACATCTATTCCTTATGCCCGTGACCTTTGGATGCTACGAGAAATACTCCAACTACCGAAGTCACAAGGTTCCCCCCAATTGGTTGGTTAAGTCTGTCATAAATGACCCGATCAAATCACCACGCCCTTTTATTATAACTTTATTAACACGCACATATACCTTTTAAAAAATTCCAGAGAATGTTTCAGGTCTTACCAGCGTAAAACTTTCAAATAACACCACTGCACGATAAATACATAAACATTCTTATTCGCTTAGAAAAAAAGATCGGCCAATATAACAAGAGATTTATGGTCCCCAAATAAAGATTAATTCACGGCGAATTAGATAACCCATTCTGGAAACGCGGTCATAAAAATCGTATTGTACGTACATTATCTACTGTATTTTTGATGGAAAAATATTTTTCGCTTTATCGCGCCTTATAATGTTATAAAACGTTTGAAATAAAACCGCTGTAAGTTATTCAGTTTAAAATATTAAATAATGCCAAGTAAAAAAATACTTTTTTAGATACTAACGTTACTCTGGTGACTCATATAACCATAAAATTGTTTCATTACGCATTCCAAGAACATTACAGTCACTCTAAACGGGAAATATGCCGGCATTTACTTCTAATGAGATTCATTAATTTTCGGGATTTTGACTGATTTTTTTAAAAAACCAACGGATTAAATGAATTGCCAATGGATTTTGCATGATCTAACTTTTCATTTATACTTTCAAATAGGTAGGTATACAGTCGTCCTGATAGGGATACGTTCCTGGAAAACGCCGTGTAATAGAAAACAGCGTGTTAGGATACCTTAAGTCTGTGGGAAACAGGAGGAATATAACAGGTCGGGGAAGTGTTGAAGATTGATTGATTTTTATTGGTACAAAGAAGTTCAACTGAACCGCGCCTTTAATTCTTTGTTAAAAAGTGAAGAAATCGCTTTGAAAATCGCGTGAAAGTGATCCCGTACCGCGTTCTAGGACTCTGTAAATCTAGTAGGTATACATTGTTATACGAGAGGTGACTTTATTCATATAATCATACTGTAACTGATGCACTTTGGAAATGTTTATATCAAATTGCACATTAACCGCGTCGTTAGACGCACAAGCTGCAAAATTCTGCGGCTACGATAGCCATTAAAATAATGGGGAAAAAATATGCGCATATACACAGAATGCATCATCAGCGGTGGTTTGTCGACTATAATCTCTAATTGTTCTTTTTTTTAGCCATGGAACTACCAAATTTTTTTTAACCATAAATTCCTTGTTGGAGTACACACATTCTAAAATTGAAATTTTGACGTTTGAAACACAAAATAATAATGGCGAAATTTTCAGTGGTTTGAACAATATTTTAATGAAATTCCTAGCAAATATTCTATTTACATTCATAGGAGGCACACTATGCACGAGATTTCGTGAAATCGCATTAACATTCGTCTCCAGTTTTTTTTCCCTCTCTCTGAACAAGACTTGCCTCTTAAAAGGGCCATTTATAAAGGGATTCGGACCTTGATTCTGCTCTATTTACATACATTACCGTCGCAATGCCAGACATAATGGCAAAAGAGGCATTCGGAACAGTTTCAATATCATTAGCGTGGGAGACGCCGCTCCTCTTTCGCGTTTCCAAACAAATCAGCGATCCGCCGAAGAGGAGGAGGGAAAAAAATCACTTGTTGATGGCGATCGTCTCTCTTTTGTTTTATTTTGTTCGATGCAGACGACCTGCTCCATGGAAACCGTTGTAAAGAGCGATCAAGTACGATTATCTGGAAGAGGCAGCGACTCGTTCAAAGAGCCCCTCGCACTCGAAGGAGAGGAATTTAAATTTTTCTTTCAAAAAAAAACCTTCTTAGTTGGACGATCCGACGATAGGGATAGATCGAATATTCATAAATTTAAAGCTTGGAAAAATTCGAAATTTTAAAATCGTTGCCAACGAGGATGACAAAAGACTAACCGATTCTTACGCGTAGAAAGTAAACGGGAAGTGAAATTTTCTCGCGATCCGCCCGTGGTCGGTTTAAATTTCTTAAAAGTCATTCTATAAAAACAAACCAATACCTAAATGACATTACAACGGAACATATTATACGATTACGTAATCTTATAATCTAAATTTCGAAAATTTTTGGAAGATGAACACAACATAAAGTTTGACAGTCATAACAATACGCTCGCACGCAACTCCTTCGCAATGCTATGCACGTGCTACGCAAGATGTTGTAGGCTTAAATGTCGTCGTTAAAGTGCATGCAGCATTAAAACGGAAACCGGGTCACGGCTACTGAAGATTTCACTGTGTCGTAACCTTACCTCATCTTTACGTTTTAATTATACTTCGAATACCTCTGTGACTCGACTATCAGGAATAAAAACAGATGCTAATGAACGACTATCAGTAGCTGATTACTAAAAGTTTAACAAAGTTACAGAAACCTTTACAGTAATAATGCTATAAATCCAAAGCTGTTGCAGTATGTAAATGCTGATTTTCGTGACGTCCTCTAAAAACTTAATCAATTAACAAAACTTAATTTGATATACATAACGGTGTATATTAGTACTATAATTGTAGCTGAATCATTTCTCGGTCAATCAAAAAGAAGGAAAAATTTATAATAGAATAGATCGGTTAAAGCATCCTTTCATAGAACAAAAGAATATTTTCATAAAATCTGACGCAATTATTTTCCTAGGATGGAAACATAAATACATTCTACCGTGATTCCACTGATATCTAGATGATCAAAAATTCAGTTATTATAATTTCGCATTGCTTGAAACTTGAAAAATCGATTATAATATACATTTAAAGAAGTTTTGCGAGATTATTAATTTGCAATTTAAGAGTATTAAATAATGTTACTTCAGCGGCGCTTAGGTTCTAGTTCCCCTGTTTTATTCTAATGTTTACAAATAAAACAGTAAAAATTTCCTGCTCTCTGATATATATATATATATAGGTATATACTGAAGGACAGGGGTGACCCGAAGAATTTTAGTGCCCTGGGCGGGGTAGCATTCCGACGTCCCCTCCGCAAATGCTTGTTGAGATATTTTCGAAGTAAGTACAACTTAACTTATTCATCGTTATGTAAAAATTATCGATAATGAAAAAATAAAGGGGATAACATCAATATTATAGCCTGTTCCGCGACATAAATTGGTATCCAAGTAATGCATAGATACATGATCGATATAGCGCCTCCAAGACTTTGGCGCCCCGGGCAGCCGCCCTGCTCACCCGCACCTCGGACCGGCACTGCTGAAGGACAAGACCGTCTCGATTTTCGTATGTGCATGCAGTAATGTAGTCCTTACGAAACTACAGAGAAAATAGGATGCAAAATGAAACGGGCCTCTCTTAAAGTAACGCATTAATTAATACTTTTGTGAATTATATGAACAAAAAAAGGGAAAAAAATGTAGGCCGGTGGTGTTAGCAGGGTGGAGGGGGTGGACATTTTCCCCTGCCTGCCTCAATATCACAAATAATTTGAGCTGAGACTGCTTACGCATTAATTTCAACTTAATCTGAGAACTAATTGTCTTTATTAAATAACTGTTATGATTGTTGTAATTTTACAGCGATGTTTATGAGTTATTACAGGAAAATATCAAAGAAAATAAGAGGGAAACCTTATAAAAAGAACGCTTTTCACTATTTTCCACCCACAAAGTAAATTCTTTGCAAGAAAATGAATTTTTGGGCGTTTTTCGACTCAAGTCATAAGGTTGTTCGTTGTTTAAAAGTAATTTTAAAACGAAATTTAAAAAATGCGCTGCACCCATTCCTGTGCTATTCAAACGAAAGAACGAGACCAGACAAAACTTGCGCTTTTATAACTCCAGCACGGAACTTCATGGAGTACAATTTTCCTGCCGCTAGAGGCTATAGCAGTGTTTCCCAACCTGGGTGCCGCGGCACGCTGGGGTGCCGCGAAGTGTTCTGAAGGGTGCCGCAAAAAATATTGTTTTCCCATTTCTAGCCTCATTTTGCATCGTCGGCTTTCAAAAATGCAAACCAGAGTTAAGTCGACCTTCATTTCGTCGCAAAGGCACTTCGAAATGAAAGAATATACGGAGACTGTGGTTAGGGGTTCAACTTCACCACAATTATTACTGACGGTGGATAGGGAGGGGTGCCGCCAAATTCTGAAAAGTCACTTAAGGGTGTCGCGACTCTAAAAAGGTTGGGAAACACTGGGCTATAGCTTGAGGCAGTAAACGCAAGCTGTTTTCGAAACGGTTCTGCATTCGAAATTTGGCCGTTATATTACAAAGACATTATCCGAAAGCTCCTTTAATAGTCGACCTATTTAAATCTGTAAATATGTTTAAAATATATTAAGCTGCTTTCGAGTCATTCGTCATTCTTGAATTGAATAATTCCATATATGTAAATATCGAGGCAAGTTAATATAAACGCAGTTAAATAAGAAGCACTTTAACACTTTTATGTAACATTCTTTGTTAAAACTGACATCTCATAGTTACAAGTACAACAATAAGACTGCCGCTGCCAACAAAAACCCTTGAGTAAAGGAAACGTGTGCAATTCAATGACGAAGCTTTAGGCCGTCGACTGTGAGTCACCCATCGGTGACTCAAATACGTTTTTATTATTGCTTACAATCGGCCCATTCGGTCAAATACGGGTACTTTACGGTTCCTGAACTTAGGACGAAATGCCAGATAAATATCAACCACTCCGTATAATTTGCTTGGCTATGCGTGATAGTGTAATGCTCATTCGGAGTTCTCGTTGGTTGTATGGCGATCCAATCAGGATTCGGTTACGCTCGAATGCAGCGCCGTTCATAAGGCGAACAAATAGAATACATGTGATGATATAGTAATTCGAAGATATTTGTCGCTAGAATTTTGAATGATTTTTTTGATATTTGAAAGATATGACTAAATTCTTTACAAGAATAACAATTACAAGATTTTAAGTAAAATGATATAATCCTTCCCGTCATGTTGACAGGCTTATAAACTGATCAATTAATAAAAAAATAAACATACGTCAAGTGTGACTCTCCCCTTTCACCTGACGAATAATTACCTGACAAAGAGATCGTTACACGTTTCGAGCCGACGTTCGTTTTCAATTTTTTTTGCAAACGAAAGCACCTACCGTGCTGTTTTCTTTTTTGACCCTTCTTCCTTCGGTTTCCAGCGAAACCGCTCCCGCCAAACAAATAAAAACCCCTCCGAAATCCCAACGACTGCACGCGTGCTCAAAATGAGTCCTCAATTTGCAGAACTCGTTCGATTCCAAGGGGCGGCAGCTGCGTTTCACTGCCTCGTGCCTTTTTAATATGCATCAGTTTGTCGGGAGTGTCTGTTGCTCACGTGACGCCCGCTGTCGCGACCGTTTCGTGGCGCGTGACTAAGCCGTGACAAGACGGCAATACCCCTGAATCTCTCATCCCCTCGCCCCCTCCAAAACCCACGCCCGCGTCGAAAATGACCCGGACAGAAAGCGCTTCCGTTTGAGTCACGCTTTTTCGAGGATGACGCGTGCTTTTCGGGACCGGCTTGCGTGACCAATCGGCACCTTCCCGCCCATTGGACTCAGTTCCCTTTAAAACGCATGCGGGGGCGAAGAGAGATAGGGAGGGTGGTATCGGGTTGGAGGGAAGGGGCGGGAATGAGTAAGGGTGGAGGAAAATTAAAATTAGGAGAGGGGGCGGGCGAGAGAGAGAGAGAGAGGGAGGGAGAAATGATGAAGTAGATAATGATAGGAAGGTGGGGGCAGTTTAAGATTGGAGAGGGAAAGAACAAGACTTAACAGAATGAGTCAATGGCCGAAGAAGATAATGAACTAAAAAACAAGGTATAAAAAGGCAACATCAACGTATCAATCGCGTAAAAAGTGTAAATAAGCGTCGTTGTTCTTCTGTTATACTTCTGTCGTGTTATTATTTAAGAAATTAGGGTTTCCGCACTCTAAAATTCCTTCCTTCACAGGACTATAACGACAGTATGTGTTAAAATTGAAATGATATAGGAAAGACAGCAGAATGCCAATTGAAAACTAGTCCGAAACACTAACGCGTGCATATCGTTCAGGCATACTATTACACTGCGTACTTAAATAAGATAATGAAGTATTTTTGTAATTGGAAAATTGAAAGAGAGAGGGATAGATTTGGGATGGGTGAAAGAAGAGAGGAGAATGGATTAGTATGAAGGAATAAAGGGAGAGAGGGACAGACAGACAGACAAACGACTTTATTCAGGGCGAAATTGAGACTGTGAAGTCCCTTCTTACATTTAACCCTTAAGGGTTAAGGAAGGAAAGGATAAAGAAGGGTAATGGAGAAGGATGAGAGGATGGTAGACATAGAACAGGGGCGTGCAACCTTTTTACGCCGTGAGCCGCATTCATACATGTGAGTGCTTTGGCGGGTCGTATTAGAAGTCGCAAGTACCTCGGCGAGCCGGACGAGAATTTACATCGGAACTTACTCAAGATATCACACGTGATTTTAAATATGAATATATATAGTTTTAACCATTTTCACCGGAAAGCTTCTCCAGGATTTGTGTTATGACAACAGTAGTTCCTAAAATGCACAAAATTGTCTGTAATAAATATCAAAAACGAAGCTCCGCGGGTTGCATAAAATTCTCTCCGACGCCGGATGCGACCCGCGAGCCGTACTCTGCAATCTCCTGGCACAGAGGAAAGGAGAGAGAAAGAATTGAAGGCTGTAATGGTTTGGAAGTGGTCTAAACAGACAGACAAACGGACAAACGACTTTAACCCTCGCGAAATGGAGACTTTATAGCCCCTTCTTACATTCAATCCTAAAAAGAATTTAACTTTGATCGGAAATCGAACCCGGTTCTTCAAATTGACGGGCGGATATTTTAGCTACGGACTACGGAGATAGTAATAAAATAACAGTAGTGGGATAAACAAAGGTGGAGGGATAGGTTAAATAGAGAGAAGATGGAAATTGAGCGGTAGGCAGTGATAACGTACGATAGGGAGGGATATTGAGGGCTGGGTGAGGGAAAAGGAAGAAAGGGAGACCAAACGCGTAAATTCGGAGGAAACTGAGACTACGAAGTACCACTCTTCCGATAAAAACCACCTCATATAATACAGGTTATACAATTACATTTAAGTGATGAAATCAGAGAAATATAACAAAATTCGAGACTTATACACTTCAGTATTTACATGCCCAACGAGCAAGCGAGGGAATTAAAGAGTGAAGGGGGGGGGGAGGGAGAGGAAGAGAAACTTAGAGAATTATGGGAGTATTTATGAAGTGAGAAGGGGTGAAGATGATGTAGAGAAGGGTTGGAGGCGGTGAACGGAGAGAGATGCGAGAGACGGGGGGCGGGAAGGAGGGGTCGTAGGGAAGAAACGATACATAACCCTGCGCGAGGGGCGGGATCTGTCTGCTTCCGGCCCGCTCCCTTTTACCCCGCCTCTTTTTCCCTGGAACGGACAAGGAAAAAAGAACGCTGGACAGTTGTTAACGCTTGCAAGCGTGTAAACGTAAATATCGTCCCATTTCCTCCCACCCTCCCCCCCCCTCCCCCCCCCCTCCCTACTCCTCCTCTAAAAACCCCACGTTCGCATCAAACACAAAAGTGACATCCGTCGAAAATTATAGCGTGTGCCGAGTTTAACACGGTCCCTCCCGTTAATGGCGGGTTTATTCACACGAGTCGATTGGAGGATGTGAGGCGAGAGTAAATTGACCCATCGGAAATGAAAGCGTCGACGCTTTCAAACTATTTCCGAATGCCGTTACGGGTCCGGTGGGAAGGGGGTGGGGTTGGGGGGCTTTTAATCCCGGATAAGAGGGTCGCAGAGAGGGATGAGATTACCATTTTCGGGCCATTTTACAAGTTATGAAATTGTACGGACGGCGTTTCGCCAGACGGGTTGTTACATTATTAATTAACGGGAGCAAGGACGTTCCTATTTCGAGTCCCATCCGTCTCGTTCGTGTTATAAATATATATATATATATAATCCTCTTATTCCGGCAGTAGGGTATGCCTAAAACGTACGCATATTTGCATAAATATGCAATGTAAAATTGTAGTTGAATCCACGATTGTGTTAATTAAGCTGTCCCTTACTTGATCGGAATTGGGAAAACACACTATTTTTATGTTTGCTAAAAAAAATACTTCTCTTCATTTCCTCTTCCGATTCATGATTCGACGAGTTCATTACTTGATTTTAATCAAAATCTTTCTGAAGGATTACTGAAAATTTAAAAAGAAATGCAGTTCGACAGAGAATATCAAATAAACTCAGCTTGGAGGGCATTCTGTGTAAAAGAAGAAAGAATATATACACATTTCATCCGTGCGCAAGTGCAATGCGGAGTCGATCTTCACGAAATATTTAATCATATTAAATTGGAAGCGTAGATACCTGGGAAATGTATGTAGCGCCTGTGGCAAAACTTTAGGAAACACCTTAAGTACGTAGAATATCATTTTTCCTGCGTTTTAAGACAGAATGATAAAATCTTATTAACGAAGCTTTTAACATTTGAGTGTTAAATTTCTGCTTATGTGTAAGAAAATAAGCTTTTGGCATGTTTTGAGGGAACGTTTCGCGCCTTTTGAAGGTCTTCGCCATACCTTGTTATGGCATTGTGTTAAATAACCAACTCTAACAGCTTTTCTCAGAAGCCTTTTTGTAAATATAGGTGTGACTGATATTTTTTCTGTGAGATATGACGGAAAGTTCCACTTTCTGTCCTTAGAAAGGTGGCATCCCTGCTGGGATATGTGCACCGTTTATATCACATTATCATCTCTCATAAAGTCATTAGTATCGCACTTCATAAAAATATCACGCAATTTCGAAGACGAAAATTCCAAAAAATCTACCATGGATACTACGCACAACATTCTTGTATTCGAGCCTTCACTCTTACGACCTTTATTTTAACCAAACTTATTACATTTACATCCTGAAAAAAAACTTATCTACGTCGATATTAAAATTTTTGGAATTCAAGTGCGGAAATCTAAACGAACGTTTAGTTTTCTTATCGTAGTAAGTCTAATTTCGATGTTTATTTTTAATTTACACGAAAAACGATCCGAATTTTATGCTTTAATTCTTTCGGTAAATAGTTCCGCGTATAAAAAAAGAATGTAACTATTTCCGATTCGAATCCCTTTTAAAAGTAATCACTTCTCTAAAAAAAAAGAAAGAAATACCTCGGAACGATTTCGAAAATCTCCGTAACCTACTTGGTGGGAAACGAACCAGACTGCTAAGTAAAGCAGCCCTTAAATTGGGCTTAAATCGGAGGAAAAAAAGAGTTTGGAGGCAGAGAGAGAGAGAGAAAGGAGAAAATGGTGAAAGAGAAGAGAAAAAGGAAAATATTCACGCGATTAAAATGACCTTGGCGAGAACTTTTGATACGGCGAGGCAGTCACGCCAAGCCGCTCTATTAAACCTCTCTAATGCCTGTGTTTTGCGACGTTTGACTAGGAATTTAACTCTCCCTAAAAGAAAAAGCTCAAAAAGGAAAAAAAGTCGATCCAAAGATAATGGTCCTCGAAGGAGGAGGAGGCAATTCGCCCGGCCCTAGGAACGATGTAAACGCAATAATTTTACCTTTGCCTTTTTATTTTTTCCCTCCTCGCTGAAATTTCCTTGTGAAAGCTTGACTCCTGGGCTATTTGAGTTGTCTCAAAAGTGGCTGCCTCAACACTGAAAACTCTGCTTAGCGTTAACAGTTGAAATGCGATCGAGCGATTTCTTTATACTTACGGAATTAGTTTTATTAATTTGTAACAAATAAAGTGTTAGCCGCATTAATAATTCGGTTTACCTGTATGATTTATAAACTAAACTCTGACACATTTCAAAGCTAGCGACGTGTGCATGTATTTCTTATAGATATTACAGATGCATGAAATATCAATAATAAAAATTTGCGCGGTAATTATTTTTTAAAGACTTCAATTGCTACTTACAAATACTAAAAATGCATTGTCTTTTCCAGAAAACGAATATTTTACGTTTTTATTCTCGATATAGTCAAAATACGTTCATGTTAGGTATCGGGGGAGATCCTTATATTTATATCAAAAAAGTATTTTTTGGCACATAATTCGCTTTTATATCGACTCTGTTCGTGTTGATGACAAAAAAATTGACAATAATGCAGTAATGGAATACGAAAGAATAATTTTGTAATCCAGTTAAAGTAATATATCGCAGTAAACATGGCCAATTCCTCGTTTAAATTTACCGGAAAAGAGTTGAACGCATTACAATATGATCAGAACTCGATAGCAACAATAGGCAAGCGGGTCAAAAAGTTTCGTTACTTTGGAAACCGCAAATTTTAAAAAGAAATGCGAAAATAACGATAATCACGAAATGAACTATTTCCGGATGATATTATCGTTAGCAATGCATTTTTTTACGAAATGCGAGAACCGCGTAAATCGGCCGTTATGAATCTCCTTCGCACTTGTATCCCCGCAATGCGAATAGCACTCAAAAGCTTTATACGTACTTTGTGTGAGCTACCGCGGAAATGGACTTAGCCGTATAACACACGCGAGGACGGAGATGGGGCGCAAAATTAAAGTTCCTGGGATTACCGCTCGCCGCAACGAGGAAACGTGGATATTTCTTCTTTTTTTCGGGAGATAAAACCCTTAAAAAAAAAAAAGACGCCTAATGAGTTTTCTAGGAAAAAGTGCAGAGTTGAAAGTCCACTCATTTAACTCATTTGCGCGGTGGAGAATTCCACCCGGGATTGCCGCCAACTTACGTATCTTGGGTTTCCTGGGAGACATCAGTACATTTAAGAGAGCAATTTTATTAAGGACTTTTTCCGGGTATCCGACCATCGCTTTGTTCTGAAATACTCTGGTATTGAAAAACAAAATTTGAAGATATGTAAGTATTCGAAATTAAATTCATTGCCTAGGGAAGCGGAGGAGAACCTTTTAAATGCGGCGGGCCGCATTGGTGGTTGCGAATTCTTCGGAAGGCCGCATTGCTTCGACATATTAGACTTTAAACTACGTGGTTTGCAGTATCAGTAAAATAACACGGCTGAATTAAGATTTTTGAGTTAGTATTTCAATCTCAAGTGTTTTATTGCGGTAATTTGTAGGGATATGATATGAACTTGTATTAAATCTCAACGTAATCGCAAACTCGCGGGTCGCATAAAACGCTCTCGAGGGCCGAATGCTGCCCGCGGCCCGTTGCTTGCTCACCAGTGGTCTGTGGCAGAGGTCCCCAAACTTGGTGAAGCCACGGAAGCCTTATGTTTAAATGTTTTTTCTCCCGGAACCCCATTTAAGATATGATAAGACAAATCCCAATAAAATTAATCTTATGATCGTCGTAATTTTTATTTACATAGCTTATGTATACAGTTTACATGTGTAGCTCATGTATTCCGCTGTAAATAAAAGAAGGAAGAACGTCTAACACGGAACTTCATTTAGATTCTGCAAAAACCTTTGGTTCCCCGGAACACAGTTTGGAAAACCCTGGTTTAGAGATATCACCTAGCCAATTATCCCAACGTTATGATTAGTATGGGTGTGCTTATACATATATACATACAAACTTTAAAGTAACGCAACAGTTTTCATTTAAATTTCAATGTCCAGACCGATCACCAGTTCGATATTCTACGAGTAGATACAGCGATTTCTTGTTCAATTTGATCTATCGTGATTTATTGGAACCCTTCATAAATTTTTACGATGTCCTTATCGTATTTCGTCATAAATGAGTCTGGTCCATTTAAACTTCTGCATAAATCTTACATTTGTAAAGAGTGCGGGGGCTTGCTTTTGAAATTCTAAATCGATTCTCCTTGTTTCTTCATGAAGACTAATTTTCATATAACAACGTTTCTTTTGTAAATCGCATTGGTATTTACATCAAAATATTTTCAAATAATAAAAATTTAGTTGACAATGATAGAACTGTGGCCAAACTGTCATCAAGGATATGCGTTAAAATTAAATCTTATAAACTGCAAATTTTATTTTCTGGAATATTGAAAAGTGAAGGATTTACAGGATGTTAAAGCTTGAATTGATATGGATTTATCTTCATTTTGACACTTGGAACATGACAATTTTTCATTACACGTGAACGAAAAAAGAATTATCGTCGGTAATTTTATTTTCTTCTCCTATGCAGAGGAAAACTTTGGCATACCATTTAAAATTGTATGGACCTATATGGAACTCAACTGCTGACAAAACTGAGCCGTTCTTTTTTTTGTTTCCAAGAAGTATCATCCGTAACAGAAAATTTAAAATATTTAATTCGCGAAAACGAATGAAATTATAATCTACTACTATACGCTGAAAAATAAATTTTCGGAAAAAAACATGAAAATTTTAAAAAATTAACCGGAATGAACATAAACAGGCAGACGAAAAATGTGATCATAATGCCACGAATATTTTAAAATATTTTTAAAAAGCGCATGTGGACTCATTGCGTTTCTCCTATTCGTTTGTTAGGTAAATTTAAATTAAAGCGATTAACTTTCCGAGGCTTAATGCTTCCCCAGAATGACAAGGTGCACGTGACTATGTATTTTAACGCGGATTTGACGGAGTGCGTTCCCGTTTCGGATGCTTCCAAATTTTTTACCAAAAAAACGTTAAATAATAAAGACATATCAAAAAAACATTTCTAAAAACGAAAAATGTATCCCATTTATGTGATTATTTATTTTTAAAACCTCGTCTATCTTATGTGCTACATACACCATCCCTTACTAAGGATATTCGTATAGAAAATATTCCGTGAATCAAATAACTATATATTTACGTCAAACTATGATGCATACTTCAGTTTAAGCTTCAGTATATCACAAATTGGTGAGGATATCCATATACACTCCAAGGCTAGGAAAACTACGCTCCGTAATCCGCATGTGGCCCGCGATGCTATGACGAAAATAGATCCATAAAAGGCTATTTCCGGGAAATTTCGTTTCAGTTAATTAAATATTGTGGTCTTGAAATCCTTGGTGTTGAAATTTTTAGTTCCGATAAACAGTTCAGTGTCTATTTTCATTAACTTTATTGCAACAAATCTCTAGGTAATTCCTATATTACCCGATCCACCGAAGTATTATAAATTTCCTTAAGAGGATCGACGAGCCATTCTCTGTTAAAAATGTAAACTCTTTCGAGGTCCACTGAAATAGGATAATTCATTATGAAACAACTCGGAATTACAATATAGTGTTGTTGTTTAAAACTTTCGATCAATTCAGACCCCACGGAACGAATGTAATAAAAAAATCCATTTAAAAATCTAGAATTTGTTGTTGTTATTATTATTATTATTATTAATACGAGGTTACAGTTTGGCCAGGTGGCAACAATATAATTCAACATAGTGCATATATACATATACATTCCAGTGGTGAATTCTCTCTGGTTGAGAGTAAATAAACTATGACAATTTAGTCATTGCCGGATGACGACCAAGTTAACAGAAAATAATAAATCCGATGAAGTCATTCCGGGGTCATACCCTGTATAAGTGAAAGTGATGGCTTTAAAAAAAAGGAACCCCTTCAACGCCTATTCAATCTCCATCAAATAATTCAGTAAGAATAGGAACGAACGGAAGCTTTTCTTCACTCCCTCCTATATAGCACGGAAATGAATTCAACGCCATAAAATAAGAGACACGTTCTATTCTATGCAGAGAAGCACAGAATTCCCCTGGGATTTAACCTTCATTCTCTCCGAATGTGGGACAAACGTTGGTGCGTGTTATAAAGAAAGATTCAGAGAGAGAGAGAGAGGCATGGAGAAAGAGAGAGAGGTAGTAAAAAGAATTGAGAGAGAGGGAGTGAGAAAGACAGACAAATCATTTTCTCTGTTCCAGAGAAATCGAGACTTTACGTATATACATACATACATGCATACACACACATCCATATATATATATAGAGAGAGAGAGAAAGAGAGAGAGTAGCTTATAAAATTTTAGCATCGTCAGTCCACCACTGACGGCATTCAAAATACTAATGCTATATTTTCACAGCTATCGTAGCTACCTAATTCCTAATATGTATATCTCTAACAAATATTTTGATTTCGTAGGAAGTTGTATTCATGAGATGTTAATATTGTTTGCGATAAGCAAAAAAATATTAAAAGACAAACAGCGCCTCACGAAGTCGCAACGAATGTTAAAGAAAATAGCGATCCGAAACATGGATATTGACGTTCGATGCCGAAGCAGGAGATTGGGCAAACATATGGGTAATCTATGCAAAAACATTTTGTCGGAGGAATTATTCTTTTTTTTTTTTAAGCCGCGATACATCGTGCGATGTTGGGGAGGTATTTTCATGACGAAAACCTGTTACAATTTTAATATTTTTCCTTACTCTCTCCTCCTAACCCCTCCTGCAATTTCATCGGCACTTATGGTAAGATGGCGTGCGGTTAATTCAGTTTTCTGGATCGGGAGTTCAGATCCGATCACGGAATTATGGTATAGAGTTATAAAATTAGGGCAATTTCGAGGGTTGGAATATCTCCGGAGTAGTTTTTCTTTTTTTGGGTGGGGGGAGGGAGGGGGGGAGGGGGTTTGTGCGCGCGCGAAAGGTCAGCGGCATTAATACGTCGGTGAAGTAATGATTGAGAACACGGTCGGATCGACGAAGTTTGACATTTTGCAGCCGAAATTTCCCACGTAAAAATTTTCGTCGCTTCGGTGAGTTTGCGGTCGAAAGAGCGAGATCGGGGGATGGGCGTCGATATCCGAAGGGAGTGGGCAAACAACGGCCAGCGGGGGAGCATTTTATGCGGCCCGCGACGCCATTACGAAATCGAACCGTGAAACGTAACACGTAAATATTACGCTTTGAAATTTTGAATAACATTTTACGCTTAAAACTTTGTGACGCTTGAAGCTATCATAATTTATTGTCGGTCTGTTAATCCGTCAGACAAGGCTTTTTCAATTTTACATTGGTTTACTTCCCACCAATCAGAGATCGGCAGGTCGTTGTGAAGGAATATGTTTACCATAGCTACGTTAGCTGTTTTTTGAATGCGGTTATATGAATAATCTTGAAACAATGTTAAAGTGAGAAAACGACATGAGCCTTGCACATTTATGCGGATAAAGGTACGAAAATTAATTTTGGCATCGTGAAAATTTTAATCTTATTTGAAATTAGCTTTTAAGGATATTTATTCTGCGACTTTCGTATGCAAATCGACCATCATCGAATGTAAATACGAAAAGCGAGCGTTTTATTATAAAAAAGGAATTGAACTTAAATTTTTAAATGTTTATTTTTCTGCGAATTAAATTCATTGTTTATTTCGGCATAATGTTAAACATTTACTTTCCACCTCGAAACGCGCCCAACGTAGGCTGCGAAGTTTAATTTACTATAACATTCCGCAGTAAATTAAAAATGGAATGTTTTTTGTTTTTTATTCGATGTCCGTAACGAAATTTATTCATATTTATTCCTTTTATAATAAATATGAAAAAGAATAAGTGATGGTTACACAGTGCGAATGTTTGACCAAAAGTTTGTGTTCGTTCGGGTCTAGTAAGTGGTCTACTGCAGGTTGGCTCAGAATTAATGGGAAATTTAAAAGCATGCATTTTTATCTAAAAATCTAAATCTTCTAAAAACTTTATGCAGTGGTGTTCTTATATCGCGTTGGTGCAATTCAAATGTTTTTTTCTTTGAAGCAATAATTTACAACTCCTGTTTCGCTAAACATTTTACTTAAAGCTAGACGTCTTCAACTACGCTTATAAAGAAGGCGAACTATAACGAAGGGAATTGTGTGCGAATATGAACTTTATGGGTTTATTTTCTACAGGCTATATTGGTAAAGACTACTTGTCTCAATAGTCTGTGGCCAATTTGCGCTCTAAAGTATAAAGAAGCGTTCTATGCGTAGGTAATTGTGGAAGAATTTTATATTAATGAGGGATATTTCGTGAAAATAATGTTTTTTACTTTCTCATACGAGGTATCGAGAAAGTATTGTTATCGCGAAAAAATTCGACCTCGAGATTTTTACGGAAATATACGTTTTAGGTGTCGCTGAATCCGAAAAAGTGGTTTTTGCAATGCCGTCTATCTGTTACTGGCTCTGGAGCCTAAACGGTAGAGCGAAAATGAATGAAATCCCGTACTTAGGCATTTTATCATACTGAGCAGAGTACTTTAAGAAATGGTTGACATTGCTCAATAATTAAGAGTAGTTTATTCTACGCATTTTTAAAAACAATCCGATTTTCTCAAAAACTGCTATAACGATTTTGATCAAATTTCGTACGGTTACTTGAGTTTGCGTCTTCAATAATACTGTATAGTTCATATTTCTCAAAAAATTAATATAAGGCTAGTTTATTCTAGGCAACTTTAACAATAATTCGATTTTCTCAAAAACGGCTATAACGATTTTGATCAAATTTAGTACAATTACTTGAGTTTACATCTTTAATATTGCTATTTCATTTTTCTCAATGAATGAATATAAGGCTAGTTTATTCTTGGGCAACTTAAAAAAAATTGGATATTCTAAAAACAGGCTCATACGATTTTCATTTTCTAAAGATAACGACGCATTAGTACCTATATATGAGAAAGTTAGTACAATGTCTGTTGTATCGATTTTGTTATTTATTATATTACATTTAGTAATA
Source organism: Uropetala carovei (assembly GCA_036926305.1). Lineage (NCBI taxonomy): Eukaryota > Metazoa > Arthropoda > Insecta > Odonata > Petaluridae > Uropetala > Uropetala carovei. Next base: position 9,130,153 of record JAXCHB010000129.1, read on the forward strand.
ATAAATTCAGGTGACTTATTACAATTCTTATATAACCCATGTTTTCAGTTAAGGTAAATTTACATGAATTTTATAAACGAGAAAACGAAATGGTTGTTATTGCCTTTAGGATTTAAACAAATACTATTATATTATAATCTATTGTGGAAAATGTCAAATTAAGCAAAGAATTATGTGTGAATTATTTTGCAGATAATTTTAAGTGCAAAAATCGTCAATTTCCATTAAGAACAAAAAATGACGAACCAATTATCACCTTCTACTTTTAATACAACACATCCGCCACCTTTTGTTGAAAATGTTTATCACTCGACTGGTTGATATTTTTACGGAATTAAACATTTGCGAACATTCGTGGCTCTCTCTTACGCAAAATACTGTGATGCATAAATCAGGCGTCATTTATTTCAAATTATGATAAATCACAGCAAACCCTCCATAGAAAATTATTCCATGAATGAGAAGTTAAGCATTAAAAACTTAAGTATCTCCAATAGCCATAACGTGGTTATAAAAAACCAGGTTCGCATTCCCACTACGATACAGCCGTCTTCGGTGGTTATTCACCGAAATAGATCATGAAGAAGAATACGCGTGAACTAATTAATGGACACACCCACAAACTCCCCCGTACGCAGCATACGCGTTCTTTTTTTTTTTTAGACTAGTTAAACGAAATCGAATGGTATCATCTATTTTTTAAAGCTTGTTTAAATTTATAACAGGGTTGTCAATTATATGGTCCGCTTGCGATTTTTTTGGCACGATTTGTATATTTTATATAAAATACGAAGTTTCCTAGAGGAGGAGTAAATTAGCGGCACGCGAAAAATTCGGATGGTTCACAGTGGCACGCGACGCCAAAATCATTTGCCATCCTTGATTATCCACTACGGCCTTGGTAGACGGATGGTTGGAGTATCTGCCGACGGTTACTAAGGCCGCGGGTTCGAATCCCCCCTAGGACATGGATGTTTGTGTTCGTCAGGTTTATATGTAAGAATGGACATTAATGTCTAAAATATCGACCTAAAAATAAAGACGGATAAATATTATTATTAATATGGCTCACAGCATTAAGCCTTCTTTAAAAGATAATATCGGAAACAAAAATTAATGAAATTTAAAACTAATACACTAAAATATTGATAATACAGACTATGTGCTATTAGATATGTCTAAAAGACGGCTGCAGAAGTGAATTCGCAATATAAAATATTGATAGCAGAAGTTTTTTAAAAATACTAGGCAAACTTTGTAATATATCATGTAAACAAAGAGTTATTTCAAGAATTAGGTTATTAATTATAGAAAATAATATATTAAAGAGTTACAGCATAAATTCAAGTAAGAAAAATAAACATTTATAAAAATGTAGGTTTTTACGAAAGGAAAATACGCTCGAGTGAATGATGATGGTCGATCAACTTACCTTTTCCTCGTCAATATTTTTTTTCTTTTTACTTTCTCATATACGAAGAGATTTTACTTTCTCATACGAAGTATCGAGAAAGTATTGTTATCGCGAAAAAATTCGACCTCGAGATTTTTACGGAAATATACGTTTTAGGTGTCGCTGAATCCGAAAAAGTGGTTTTTGCAATGCCGTCTATCTGTTACTGGCTCTGGAGCCTAAACGGTAAAGCGAAAATGAATGAAATCTCGTACTTAGGTGTTTCATCGTACTGAGCAGAGTATACATAGAAATGGCTGTCATCGCTCAATAATTAAGAGTAGTTTATTCTACGCATTTTTAACAAGAACTCGATTTTCTCAAAAACGGCTCTAACGATTTTGATCATATTTCGTACAGTCACTTATGTTTACGTCTTCAATAATACTCTACAGTTCATATTTCTCAGAAAATGAATATAAGGCTAGTTTATTCTTGGGCAACTTTAACAAAAATTGGATCTTCTAAAAACCGGCTGATAGGATTTTCATATTCTAAAGACAACAAAACGACGCATTAGTATATGAGAAAGTTTGTACAACGTATGTTATACCGATTTTTTTTATGCGTCTCTAAATCTGCATATCCTGGACCTGTATCCAAACGCCTTCCCGAACGTGTTCAAACAGTATCACGATCAGTTGCCGAAGAAGATTACCGGTTTCTCTCTCTCCCCCCTCTCTCCCTCCCTCCCCCACTCTCTCTATCTTTCGAGTTCCCAAAACCACTAAATTCGAACTCGGAAACCAAGCAACTCTCGCGAGGGCGTAGACGGCAGCAACAACACAAAAAAACAACAGCACGGAATGCTGCGAAGGGCTTTAGGGAGAAAGAGAGGCAACAACCCCTGGGTTTAATAAGTCCCGTTCCTAATTTTCCAACTCTCCGTCAGGAAACGGGGTCTAGAACACCCCAAACAATCCCCCCCCCCCCCCCCCCCCCCCCACTGCCAGATATTCTTTCCCACGTTGACCTCTCTCGCCAAAAAGAAAAGCGCTCTCTCATGCCTTACTTTGGAAGGGGTAGAGAAGGGAGAGAGGGAGGAAGGGAGATAGAAGGACAAGGGGTGAAGAGAGGGATCAGGGGGGAAGGGAGGAAAAAAACGGGGGAAGAAAGAGGAATGGGGAGGGAAGAAAGGGGGAGGAGGAAAGTGGAGGGAGAAAGGGATAAGGGGTTGGAAGAAGGGAGAGAAGGGGGAGGGGAAAGGGTGGGAAGAAAGGGGAAGGAGACAGGGAAGAAAGGAAGGGGGAAGGAGAAAGGTGATATGAGAAATGTAGGGAGGGAAACGGGGGGTAGGAAGCGGTGTGGTGGAAAGGGAAGGAAGAAAAGGGGGAAAAGGAGGAGGCTAGAGTGGTAGGGAAGGAAAGGGGAAGGAGGAAGGGGGAGGAGGAAGGGGGAGGAGGAAGGGGGAGGAGGAAGGGGGAGGAGGAAGGTGAAGGAGGAAGAGGGAGAAGAAATGGGTAGGGGGGCGGACAGAGAGGAGGGAGGGAAGAAAAGGAGAGGAAGGAGGGGGAACGATAGGGTAAGGGAGGGGTGAAACTCGGAAGGTCCAAGCCTGCTCCGTTCCCCATGCGAGGAATAGAGGGGGGGATGCGGGTGGGGGGGGGGGGAGTGGTTGCCAAGGCGATATCCATAGGGAGAGTGAGGAGGGTTTTGTCGGGAATAGTCTAAGTTGGATTGAAAGGAGGGGAGGTTGGGTTGGGATGGAAGGGAGGGAGGGGGAGGAGGGGGTGGGGGTGAATGAAGACGGAGGTCTAGAATAAGGGGGAGGCGGTAACATCTACGGACCTTGGGCATATGCGTGAGTTATGACCGGAAGGTCTGCGGGCAGGGAACTGGGGTTAATCTCGGCTCTCCTTCCTGGGTAATCAACTAAAACACCACCTACTCCGCCCATAAATAGATCGCTCTCTCTCCCACCTCCGTGACTCTCTGTCTTCCCCTCTCATCTCTCCCAGGACGCGATGCACAGACGCTCGCCTACATAAGCTTTACCGGGGAAATCCTTGTTGGATGGGGTCATCCCCCCAAAACTTCCTCGCCTTCTCTTCTCCTCTCTTTTGTCCCCCCCTCTCTCTCTCTATCCTCCGTCTGCAGGACAATGTTTGTCTCTCCCTCGCCTGCCTGCGGCGTAGCTACAGATGCGAGCTCGCTCGCCCGATTGTGTATTCCTAATTTTTCGTATGCGTAGTACGTATATATAGAGAAAGCGTTGAGATCGCGAAAGAAATCGAGATTTTGACGGAAATACACGTTATTGAGTCCGAAAAGTAAGTACCGTAATTTTCCGATTATAATAATACGCAACCATGTTTTCACGAGCGGAATGTGAAAATTGTGTTATTACCACACGCGTCTCATTTTTTGTAAAAAGGTCAAGATAAGTTTTCAGTTGTTTATTAGCGGTATCGAGACAGTTCTCGCCTTGCGAAACAAGCGAGATGTGTGCGAGAGGGTTTACGATATAAACGTGACTTTTAAAAATATAGCCCCACAAACTTCAGTATGAAGATTAAGGCGACGTTCGAGGCGAGGCCATTTACTCGGACGATGAGAGAGAACACAAGATTGCCGACGAACTACTTTTGAGGGCAATGATAAAGAATTCAGAGGCTTTTCTGATAACGACGGCTAGAAGTCATTAAAAGATTCTTATTGTTTTTGGTTAAAAATATTTCAAAGCAAGTACGATTTATTATTAAAAACGCGTCCGAAAATGACAATAATTTACCGGCTGGAAAAAGTTGTAGGCATTTGTGCGGCTCTAGAGCCTAGACCAGGGGTCGGCAACCTATGGCACGCGTGCCATAAGCTGGCACGCGAAGAGATTTTAAGTGGCACGGGAACAGATTTTAAGTGGCACGATATTTCAGAGAATAATTACGAAAAATATGTATTTTTAAAATAATTTCGCTTTTATTTCAATTTTATATTGTATTTTAATGATAACACATTATATTCAGGATTCCTTATAATATAATAAGCACTTTTCGTAACCGTTACAGACAAAAGGAAATTAATGGCGGCACGCGCGAAGGGTAACGGATTATGAATATTGATAAAGAGTGGCACCCAACAGAAAAACGTCGCCGACCCCTGGCCTAGACCATGGATGGCAAATGGCTTTGTCTCGCGTGCCAAGAAAGCAATGTGAATCATCCGATTTTTTTTCGCGTGCCACTAATTTACTCCTCTAAGAAACTTCATATTTTATATAGAAAATACAAGATTACGCGTGCCACGTATTTGCCATCTCTGGCCTAGACGGTTAAACGAAATCGAATGAAATTCCGTATATTTTCATAACATTATTTATATTAGAACCCAAGAAGAGATGAAGGATATAACGCTACAATGAAGGGCAGTTTATTCATTACCATTGTAACAAACTGTCGATTTATTAAAAAAATATTTTCAAGGATGTACTCATTCATAGAGCTAGGTATGTATAATGAAAAACACTTCATATGCGATATTTCTAATAAAAAAATCGGTACAACATACGTTGTACAAAGTTCTCATATACCTACTAATGCGTCGTTTAGTTGTCTTTAGAAAATGAAAATCGTTTCTGTCGGTTTGTAGAAAATCCAATTTTTGTTAAAGTTGCCCAAGAATAAACTAGCCTTATATTCATTCATCGAGAAAAATAAATATGCAGTATTATATTATTGTAGACGTATACTCAAGTAACTGTACGGAATTTTATCCAAATCGTTCTATCCGTTTTTGAGAGAATCAAATTATTGCTAAAGTTTCCTAGAATAAACTAGCCTTATATTCATTTTTTGAGAAATACAAACTACATATATAGTACTATTATTGAAGACGTAAACACATGTAATTGCACGAAATTTGATCAAAATCTTTAGAGCCGCTTTTGAGAAAATCCAATTCTTGTTAAAAATGCGTAGAATAAACTTCCCTTATGTAATTATTGAGCAATATCAACCATTTCTTCATATACAGTAAAACCCCGCTACATTTTGTTTCGCATATACGTCGCCAATCAATTAAGGAACATGTTTCGTTGTAAGTTGTGTCGCTCTGCATATACGTCGTTTGTGAAATACTAAAATTTCAGAAATTCCAATTGCGGTGCATAAATTATAACTATAACAATATAAAACCCTCCATTCGGCTTTTAATTTCATGTTTATTATTATATGAATTTATTTTATATCATGTTTATAAATTCGTGTAAAATCATACTCAGAATAAACATTTGCTGGCCATGTGTTTGAGAGATCACGACGGGTTAGGTGGTTCGCAAGATACACAGGGGATAAAAGGGACTGTCCCAATTTTAATGACGATGTGTAAAAGCCTATTTCTGAGCGACAGTCAGCTATAAGAGGGCTTTGTGAACGGTTTTGTCTAACATTTTGTGTGTCCTTTCATCCCGGTTTACGTTTGCATTGATATCTCATGAGATATTGGATATACGCGACATCTGTTGGAAAAGTACTCTAAAGTGCATATCAGTGTACCTGTAAGTAAAGAAACAATTTATGTGCTCCATCATAGTATAGACAATTATTTTCGGTGATTTCTGAATTTATTATTGCAATCGGTTACTCGTTGTTACGATAAAATGTATATTAAACCCTAGCAGCAATGAGTGGTAAACACATAGTGGTAACATAGTATGTCCAATGTACTATATTGATATGTATTATTTGGGAAACAAATGTGTCACAAAATAACCGCCAGGAACGTAACCCCTAACTTTTATCATAGTTCTTATAGTAATCTTTGTTTCGCTATACGTTTCGTTATAAGTCGCATTTCTCAGGAACGCATCTCCGACGTATAGCGGGGTATTACTGTACTCTGCTCAGTACGATTAAATGCTTATGTACGAGATTTCATTAATTTTCGCTCTACCGTTTAGACTCAGAGCCAGTAACAGACAGACAGACGGCATTGCGAAAACCACTTTTTCGGATTCAGCGACATCTAAAACGTATATTTCCGTAAAAATCTCGAGGTCGAATTTTTTCGCGATAACAATACTTTCTCAATGTACTTCGTATATCTACTACTATCAGAATTTCCCGTTGAATTTCAACGGTTTTAGTGAATCTAAAACTTCGACCGTGTAACATGTGAACATCGTCAGAATAAGATAGTACACAGTTTTAACCGTTGAATAAGGCAGAAATGAAGAAAACCCGTTCGCAGTTACCTATTTAGATTAGTGAAAGATGAAAATCTTGCACTCTGAAATATCGAAGATTACGTGTAAACTTATGGGAAAATAATTATTGAATTACGCACCCCCACCCCCAATTTTTATCGCCATAGTATAGCCTATGTTATCCGCTGGATATAATTATTTACCTATGCGAAGTTTTGTGACGATATCTTCAAAGGTTTGAAAATCACAATTTGTGGAAAATCTAAGTCTAATTATTTAAGTTACTTATGTACGTAGTTTTAAAAACAGTTTGCTTTCGAGAACTCTATGCAACACTTTGTGTTTCTTTCTTTGCTTCTTCAGTTTATATTAGGTATATATTATTTCTTTTAGTTTATATTATGTATGTGTTATTTCCTTTAGTTTATATTAGGTATATATTACTTCTTTTAGTTAATAGTACGTATTGTTTATAACGGTTGTCACGTAAATTGTTAATCCAACAATACGCTCATTCCCATGTTATTTAAATGGGAAAAATTAAAAGGGAAAATCATTCTTAATATAAAATATATAGTCCAAATCACTTTAAAAACCCTCCCATATTGCTTAACCTTTTATTGCGGTTATTCTAGCTTTTATCGTTTAGGAGGAGTTCCATGAACAAACCAACAAACACAAAAACACACCCTTCAAAATATATTATAGGAGAAGAAACCCGTGAAAAAGCAACGTACAGTTGTCCATGATTGAACACTGACTGGTAAATGTACACCAGATACGTAAGCTTATTTACGTTAATAAACATTATAATGTAGAATATAATTAATTTACTTACAAAAAATGTAAGATTCCAGTATTCAATAGACAAAAGAAGGTTCAATTACTTTCATCAATCGTTATAAACGCTTTCTGAATAATAATCAGTATCTATTTACGTTGATATCCATAAACATCGATCGTTTCCTTGCTTAAACAAAAGTGCAAATTGAATAACGCTAAACTTTCGTCTATTTGTAAGCTTCATTGAAACAAATTGAATCGGAGGTAACAATGTCGGCCGCCTTGGCAACGCTCGGAAATAGCACGAAAAATCCACAAAATTTCGAAACAAAAAGCGTATTTCTGAAAACTTCGACCGTGTAACATGTAAAATTCGCAGGAGTAAGATAGTTTTATTCGTCGAATAAAGCAAAAACGAAAAAAATCGGTCCATATTTACGTATTTTAATGGTTGAAGGAAGAATACCTCGCAAGTCAAGAAATGGATTCATACGTGTTATCTTATGGAAAAATGTTAATCCCCTATATTGGCTGGCAGCACTGATTAATCCTGGTTGACCAAACCCTGACCATTCACTAAGTTAGGATGTAAGGAAGAATCGTACAAAATTTGGTTATTCTAGCTTTTACCGTTTAGGGGGAGTTCCATGAACAAACACACAAACACGCTACAAAATATAATATAGATAAGAATTACTAGTGTCCGTCTGTAAACTCTCGACTTTGAAGCTTAATAATATAATATCTCGCAAACGACTGAACCGAATTTGATGAAATTTTCAGGACAGCATTGTAATATAATAGAAAAACGTATTAATGTATCGAACTCGAGATCAGAGGCCCGGATTCGACTCCAGGGGATAATTTCCAATTCCCATAAGGTTACACGTAAAAATCGGCTTTACGATGGGCAGGCTTTCATTCTTTTTGAGATTAAAATTAGAAATAATTAACCTACAATCTTCGGATACGATCTTTTTTGAAGAAAACATTACAAAGTTTCTTATTCTGATCGTCTTTTTCAGCATATGGTTCGAAATTGCTCATATTAAACGTTTAATTCACATATTTTGAGGAAATCTTGTCATTTTAACGGGGTGTTGCCTTGCCTACCAATCCCATTGTTAGACCTCCATAACATATTTTTATTTCAATCTTTATGAGTGTAAGCCGTTATAAAAGAGCGGGAAATTCGACAAATATATAGGACAAAATGTATACGATATATTCTTTTATTCTTTTACTAGATTTGCTTCCGACATAGAATAATGATTTTATCATTTCTAACCCAAAACTAAAATACAAATGAAAAACATTCGCAATTAATTATATTGCTTATTAACGTTTCGTAGTCTATTTACGTAACTGTGTATCGGTTGTTTACTTAACGACGACGGAGAAAGTGTGTAGATACAACTTTTTGGTCTATTTACGAAAAGTTAGCTATAATTGTTACATTTTTTAATAAACTTCAACGGAGATTTAGTTCGTTAGCGTAGTTATTCACGATATTGGCATTTTTATGATTATACCGTGATCAAAAAATACCGTCATACCTTCATATGTCAATTTAAAGTTTTATTTTCTACTTTAGACACCTCAATACAATTATAACCATTATTAACGAATTATATACTGCATAATCTTCTGAGTGAAATGAATGTTCATAATTCTTCCGTTGATATTTCAACGGGCATTACACTAATTAAATTTATCCCGTCATTTTTGACAGGTTAACACCTAGTGAGAAAATAAAAAGGAACTATATAGCGTACATTACCACATTATAATGTATTAACTCTATGCCCAGCTGCCGTCCAGCTCTCCCCAATCCTCTGACATCACGCGATAATCCCAATCCAGAATTCGTACTTTAGCAACTTAATATGGCTTCGCAAATCCAAAAAATACTCAATATGGGACAACTATTTTTCAAGTTCGATTTTCACATTTAAATTCATATACGATATATTGTAAATTACTGAAAGCTTGTGTGTCTCATTATGCACTCCCAAACTATGAGACCTAGAGTGTGAGTGGAAGAAGAGTAAAGGCGAACGGCAATGCCGCCATTTTTCTGTCTGTAAATAAATGCATATATGATTTCGATATCATTTTCAATTATTCGCAAATAATAAATGAAATAAACTTTTAAACGTTTATTTCATTTATTATTTGCGAATAATGAAGGAGAGAGAGGAGAGACAGAGAGCGAGAGACAGACAGACAGACAAACGACTTTATTCCGGGCGAAACTGAGACTAAATAGTCCCTTCTTACATTTAACCCTACGTTATGAATTACAAATAACAATAAAAATAATATCATAAACATACAAACAGAAAACAAATACCTGAAATTAAACAAACGGAAAAAGAATAATACAAGAAAAACAATTAAGAGATTGAATTACAAATTCGGAAAAATCTAAAAAGAGAAGAGAGAGAGAGGGAGAGAGAGGGAGAGAGAGGGAGGGAGGGAGTGAGAGAGAGGAAGAAAGAAAGGGAGGAAAAGGGAGAGAGAGAGAATTACCCAGCGTATCAACCGTCCTGAAAAAAACTTATCCTTTTCAGCGATCCCATTCTGTAGTTCTGCGACCTCTCCCATCTTCCCTTTCCAATTTAATACCCAAGTACTCCTGCAGTACTGGCCGGCGTGCTTCCCGGTACTGAAATTTCGATCACGGGTCTTTCTCTCGAGAGAGAAAGAGAAGAAAGGAAAACAAAGGAGTGACGAAATAGGAGAGCGAAGAAAAAATATCCGCGCCGTCCGTCGCCACGGCGGCGTAGGGACAAAAGAAATGAAAATTGGAAGGGCTAAAAAGGGACGCTCTCCACGGTCAACGGGAAGGACTGCTCTCGAATCAGGGTACGACCCCATAACACGTCGTCCCGTGTGTATAGGGGATATTTATTTATTTTATTTTTTTTAAGGAAGGGTGGGGAGGGTCATAGTTTCGACCGCCCTTCACGCCTGCATGTGGCTCTATCCTGACCTCTAGTTTTCTCGCTAGGAACTTCCACTTCCCTCTCCCCCTTTCTCCATCTCTTATCTCTTACCCCATCCCCCTAGTTACTCCTAGACTCTCTTCATCTTAATCTCTCTATTTCTTATTTTCTCTCTCTTTTCCTCTCGGGAAATGCGTCGAAACGAGAGATAGTACAGATCATTTTTGCCATATGCGATCAGACGTGCCAATAGAGGCTTTAACTAGCGCGTTTATTTGGCGTAATGGTACCTCCTGCCAAACGCTATCGCTGGCTTGCATGTTGGTAATGGAAATGTATAGTATTTCGAACCTATGAAGTCTTCTGTCACTTTGACTATCCTCTTCCCTCTCTCTCTCTCTCTCTACCTGTTTCTATTCCTTAATCTCTTTATATTTTAATACCTACCTCTTTTTCTTGCTTTTAAACCTCAATGCACTCAATAAAATTGCAATATACTACGACATTTCGTATAACATATTTTAATGGTTTTATACGTAATGCGTCGAAGTAGTAACATCTTTACGTCAATTATCAAAAAAGACACTGTTGTTATGTCACTGTAATTTTCATCACTGTAGAATAAAGAGTAATGACATTGAAATTTATTTAATCTCTTTTGGGTCTTTCCCCTGATTTTCTAGAATCCATTTTCTCCCTGCGGATGTTTTCCTGTTCATGGATTTTCCTTGACCGCCAGAGATGTTTACTAACACTTCTTTTTCCTCACGAACTTCAAAATAAACACATCACCTAAGATATTTTGTGAATTTTCAAATTTAAGAGCTTTCAAACTGCGTCGGATGTAGGCGTTGAAATGTTGAAAATCTAAAACTTTTTTAAGAGACATAGGGTTGTACAGGTTTACAAAAATACTAAAACGAGCAGGTTTAATACGAATTTCGAATCATTTCCAACAGAGGAAAATATTTGCTAATCTTTTTAACAATAAACGAACGCGAGTTTATTCTTCACTCGATTTATGATTTCCGAGTTTTTCCCTCCGCGAAATTTTTATTTCAGGAGAGTTATAAAAAATTGAGTGGTTTCAGGTACAAGAGAAAATGGTCGATGGAAGGAAAAGGGAGACGAAGAGTTTGCATGTCGGGATTTTTTTTCCCACAAAGCTGGAGCAAAACTATAAAAAACAAACAAACAAACAAACAGAATGGTCAAATTTTTATTCAATAAACCCGGTCTCGTCATTCTTATGCATGAGTTTCCATTATCTACCTCAGATGCTTCGTGTCATACATTTCAAAAGAGTGCTGTTACAAAGCAGAGCAGCACTTTATTCCAATTTTTTGCCAAGCTATCAAATAAACATGACTGCACCCGTTCCTTCGGCCAAAATGAAATTCTCGAAAATATGGCATTTGTTTCATTTACCGTACACTCATTTACTACAATGCAGCGTTAATCTGCTAATGCTAAACAAATGTGCGTCAAAAATCCTGAATTAATATGACAAAAGGGATGAATATGCAGGAATTGTAGAGATATTTAAAAACTTTGTGATTTTTTAGGTACATTTCTTCAGGTAGCATGAATTATTAAATTGTGTATCATCGCAATTCTCACCGTTACACATATCGTTGCCATACAAAAACAGACGGAATTAATTTCATCCTCAAAATTAAAAATCCACATTTAGATGAAAAAGTACACGGGTCTTTAAAGCTCACCACATTTTACCAACAAGCGCTGTTCAAATGACAAAGCTCACAGAGTTTTACGAGTTTAAAAAAATTAACGGAATTAACATTCTCTGCGTCATGGAACATCGATGGTGAATGCATAACCATAATCACGCGAGATAATAACAATTTTATTTCCGCCCTGAAGTTTTTATGAGTCCAAGTATTGTTAAAGGTACTTTGTGGCATCAAGGACTCCTGATTTAGTAACCAATTCCGTGATTTCTTTTATATTTATCGACCTACGAGATACTTCGACTTTTCCTTTTTTTTCAATTAAAATTCCTTCCGGAACTTTCCTGGAGGTCTTCCAAGGTTCGTCGACGGAACATGGACACGATCAGAGTAAAAAAAGGATCACACCTCCCTTATTGTAACCGGTGGCAATTTTTTTAGAGTTTGCAATGTTCCTCTTTTTGTTTTTTCACGAAATTTCTTAAACGTTTTCCCGCTTCCTAGAAAGAAAAAGATAAGACGAAGACGATGGGATGCGATTTCTCGATCAACCGAATTATATTTTACCACTCCTAGCGTTGCCTTTAATCGGAATATCAAAAAAGGATCTAACCCTATAATCCTTGGGTAATGCATTACCACGAGCACCGACCTCGAGAATTAGAATGAGCCCATAAAGTTCTTCAGAACTTTTGAAGTATCAGCGAGGTCATTCCTCTTATTGGTCTTCTCGTATGGTGACTGGACGTCTTTTTTCTACAAGTCATTCTCAAGACTATATACCTCGTTTCATCTCTTTCATCCGAAGTTTTTTAGACCAAGACCTTCCAATCGGGTGGTGTTTTTCGATGATAAAACGCCTTCGATAAAAAGTTTGACGACGCAAAGACGAATCATTGTAGCTTTTAATGCTAATTTGAAGTTTGTTTAGAATCCTCCATGCAAGATCTCCGGAAAACCCCTAATTAACAGTCTATCCACGCATAAATGATTATTTTCGACGCGTTATTACTACAATTGTACCTACAAAACTTTTTTTTTTACACAAGTGGCTTTTTCCACACGCCTCATTATCCAGAGTTTAGAAACTATAAAAAATTTAATCTTCAACTCACTTCTTAAGGATTTTATATGGATATACACACACATGTACATACAGGCCGTTCCCGTCTTACAACTCGAATGCGTCCCTGGAAATTGTATTGTAAGTCGAATACCAATTTCCCATATACTTGCATGCTATGAATTGAGATACTACCAGTAACTTGGAAAAATGTGTGCCAAGCCTTATTAAGGCTATAAATTAATATTTTAAGAACTAATGAATGTTATATACTGTATAATAAACGTTTTTAAGACTTAAGACAATAAATTAATGCTTACAATGCGGACGAGTCGTATCGTCCAACTGAATATCGGCCGAAAATACGCACAAGAAAGTAGAATATCGTATGTCTGGGTTACAATATCGGATGCCGATTTCGAGGTATCATTGTACTTATTAATGTAGTAAGTCAAAACACCGTAAGTCGGGAACGACCTGCATATATCAACGAAGTAGTTAGTTATCTCTATACTTTAGCCGCATAACTGCCAGGTCGTTGGCTTTGTCCTGATGACATTCTCGCATTTGTAGTATTGCTGCTAACATTAATTTGAAGATCGTGTTTACTAAACTAACAGTTTGGGTATAAAGTGTTGGAGCAGTGATGTTAAAAACTGTTCCGTGCGAACTTTCTTTAGGTGATCCGCGTTTGAAAAAAGAAGTAGATGCGATGTTGACGATCATTGGAGTGGGCAACCGAAAATTGACCTCCACTGTAGGAACGTGATTGATGTTTACGATATGTTCTGGTGGGTAAACGAGATAAGGTTTAGAACCCACGGTTTAGAGGCACGTTATCAATCTCAAGTTGTTGCGTGTGCGGTGCATGTAATTCGTTCGAGGAGCATCTCGCATAGGGATTGGAAAAGGTAGCTAAATTGAGTTTGCGTTAGAATTTGTCTGACAGACCACAGAAATTGTGCAGACGTATGCATTTTTTTATTTCCCGTATTTTAAAACATGCCGTTACAGTCGTGCAATTAATTCTTCTTTCAAGGGGGCAATTGGATACTGCCATACTTCTACAGCATCTAAGACGGCTATTTATGGAAGGCAATTTCGTCCAATCGAGCATTATGCTATGTGAGTTATTATTTCTACCTTCTTTATTTATGTTCATTTCGGTTAAATAAGGTCAAGATTTTCGTGCTCAGCGAGACGTTTCGTTATACTTAACTTGGAACATTTTTTCTCTTCATTCTTAGGGATTAATTTTAATTCGTTATCGCGATTTTTCAATTGCGTGAATGCCAAATAAGTTATGTATGAAAATTTTTACATCGTTAAGCTCTCAAATGAAGAAAACTAACGGATAGAAATTCTACTATACTTTGTTGATTTATATAGTCAATTTTTTTTTTGCTTAATCGCATCGATCATTGACGTGATAATAATAATCACGTTTGCGTTTTTCTAATTACATTTTTCAGGAAATGCTGTTAATTTTATTTCTGAAACGGAATTACTGAAGCGCATACGTTGAATATTTGAAATTTCAATCGACATCGGAAGGTGTGCATAATCATAGGAGGTTCCCAGTAATAAGCATAATATCACAGTCAATCAAGTTTCGAGACTGCGTTGCTAAATTGGTCGCGTAACCCACAAAGTCATTCGCTTGCTGTAACCTTATAGGCATTTATCATTTGCTGATTCATATCCACGTGCATTCTGCCATTTTAAGGAGTCATGTAGTCATTAAAATTTTTTTACATATTCAATCGTAAAACTAACGCGGAATATACGATAATTTAATGCGGACAAAAGTTTTAAACGTACTCCCTCAACGTATATACCTACTTAAATTCAATACTTTGAACGAGACATGTTTAAAGTTAACTTTATCAAGTCCATAATAAAAAATATCATGTCACAAAAGATCGGTTTTCTATGGGCGTTTAATAATGGAGTAAAATAAATCCACTTATCGAGATGCAGTTTTACCCGCTCGCACCATATACGCGAATAGCGCTAAAACAAAAAGGCTCGGAAATTGCATTATGAGCGTTAGGCAGAGAGATGCTATAAGTTAATTGGCATAAAAACAAATCCCAAATGGGAGTAAAAAGTCCGGATAAAAATAATTCAATCATTTAGATATTTGCGTCAAATAAATTAGCAATCGGAGATGTGTGGGAATAGTAATTATACATGAAAATAGACGTCGAAAAAGAAACCTCGCATCTGTTATTGACTCAAATCGCTTCCCGCCACAGTCCCGCAAAAAATGTATATGTATACATATCGGTATATATATATATATATATAGATAAATATATATACACACACACAAATACATACATAGGTACGTACGTACGTCTGTATGTTTCTGATTAACCGAATTTTTCCGATAAAAACAATGCATTTCGCATAAAAACGTAAAAGTTTAAATTTTCTATTTTCATTTTCGCGTGCCAATTTTAATCGAATTAATCAAAGTTGTTACAATTCTAATGATCAAAGGTTATCACGAGCCAGGCGCCGAGAGAAAAAAAAATTCGAGTTTTTGTTGACTTTCCCGATTTTGTAATTATTACGGAAATTCGTCAAATTGCATTAAATTGGGAAAAGCGTCAAGCGATGCCATTTTACGCATGAAGAAAATTCAGTAAAAATATGTACGCATATTAAAATTGCCTATTCGGGGAATTTTTATCGCTCACTATAAATCCTCAATTTTCGCGCTTCTGCAGAAGCTCAATTTACGGAGGACGACAGACGATTTTGCGTAGTCGAACCTCGATAACTCGAGAGGAACGAAAGGTCGAGTAAAGTTAACTTCTAGATATAGAATTTCGACGCACCGTACATGAATACGCAGGTTTGATAAACGCCTACCTCGACCAATCGAAAATTCTGCTTAAAGACGTTTGAAATGATAAGGTCTGTTTGTCCTCGTGTAAAACTGTAACATTTGAACGAAAACGAACGATCAATTTCTTGATTTTGGCGGCGAAGGGAAGAAATTCAGGATAGTGAAATCGGTACAACATACATTGTACAAACTTTCTCATATACTAATGTGTCGTTTAGTTATCTTTTGAAAAAATAGGACCCATGTAGAAGCGTTATAAATATCAATGTAAATAACTATACGAAATTTTATGAAAATCTTATGAGCCGTTTTTCAGAAAATCCAATTGTTATTAAAGTTACCCAAGATTATAATCATTCTTTGAGAAAAATGAAATGCGTAGTATTATTTCTGACGTAAACTCAAGTAACTGTACGAAATTTGATCAAAATCGTTACAGCCGTTTTTGAGAATATCAAATTGCTGTTAAAAAATGCGTAGAATAAACTTCCCCTAATTATTGAGCAATATCAACCATTTCTTCATAGCTTATACTCTGTATGATAAAATGCCTAAGTGAGATTTCATTCATTTTTGCTCTATTGTTTAGGCTTTAGAGCCGCGAACAGACAGACCCACAGACAGACAGACGGTATTGCGAAAACCACTTTTTCTGACTCTGGTACACCTAAGTAAAACGTATACTTCAATCAAAATATTGAGGTCGAATTTTTTCGTGATAAAAATACTTCTCAATATACTTCGTATATGATAAAGTAAAAATGCCCAGTACTATTATAAATATCTACTATAATATATTTTGAAGGGTGTGTTTGTTGGTTTGTGTGTTTGTTCATGGAACTATTCCTAAACGATAAAAGATAGAATAACCAAATTTGGTATGATTCTTCCTTACATCCTAATTTAGTGAATTGTCAAGGTTTGGTCACCCGGATTGATCAATGCTGCCAATATATGGGATTTTTCCATAAGATAACACGTATGAATCCATTTCTTGACTTGCGACGTATTCTTCCTTCAACCATTAAAATACGTAAATATGGAGCGATTTTTTTCGTTTTTGCTTTGTTCGACGAATAAAACTAACTTACTCCTGCGAATTTTACATGTTACACGGTCGAAGTTTTCAGAAATACGCTTTTTGTTTCGAAATTTTGTGGATTTTTCGTACTATTTCCGGGCGTTGCCAAGGCGGCCGTCATTGTTACCTCCGATTCAATTAGCTTCAATGAAGCTTATAAATAGACGAAAGTTTAGCGTTATACGCTTCGCACTTTTGTTTAAGCAAGGAAACGATCGATGTTTATGGATAGCAACGTAAATACATACTGAATATTATTCAGGAAGCGTTTATTGATGATAGTAATTGAACCTTCTTTCGTCTATTGAATACTGGAATCTTACATTTTTTGTAAGTAAAATAATTATATTCTACATTATAATGTTTACTAACGTAAATAAGCTCACGTATCTGGTGTACATTTACCAGTCAGTGTTCAATCATGGACCACTGTACGTTGCTTTTTCAAGCCATAAAAGTAAATATTTCAGTGAGGCATAATTACACTAGAAATGAAGCTGAATTTGGCGAATGTAATATGATAGGAAATAAAATTATCGTTATATTTGAACGCAATAGGCTCGGAAACGAATTGTTACAAGCAAATATGATTAATTGTTAAGAAAAGCTAATTGTAATTTAAAAAGTAAATACTATATAGGTATTTTAAAGAGTTTGTATGTTGTGCTGTAGTAGCTTCACTAAATCCGTTGAAATTCAACGGGAAATTCTGCTAGTACATATTCTAGTATAAAACTTACCTATTGTTATTTATCGATTCTAATTTAATTTGTACACGGTAATATATGTTTAACTTTCATTCAAATGTGCAAATCTGAAACCCGTAGTTGCACTCACTTAAAAATATCAGTAAAATAAATAACTGGTAATAAATTTGTGTTAACATGGAGATTTTACTTATGAAATGTTATCATAAGACTGATAAATCCACGAAAAAGGTGATTGCCTGTTTTCACTACTTATTTTATGAAATTAAATTACCACTAAAGATTTCATGATATGTAGTAGGGGTTCATTAAGTATAACTTTGATTTTATTTGTTATCATTATTCTACTCTTGCGGTAGTGTAGTGGTGTTCTTTTGAAATTCTAGGATATTACTTGGTGCTCGCCACATCTAAAAGGTTGGGAACCTCTGGTATATACTATAGGATCTTCTTTTATAGGCAGACTCATTACTTTCCAAGGCATTACTTATTTATTTTAAATAGCTCATAAAGAGCAGTTGCCAGCCTTTCACAATAAGCTCAACAACAACGGAGAGGATCACATAGGATTAGAACCGTTGACCATAGAATTGGTAGCCAGACATGGAATCAATCCTTTCACAAAAGGGCGGCATTAAATTATGCATCTTAAGCTTCTTAAAGATATAGAATCTCGTGGATTTCAAAAATCTTTCTCCCCGAAAATCAAATAAATACCTAACGAACCAAGATTCTTCGTGAGAAGGGAAACTCGGTTATGGAACGTAATTACCCCCTCTAGGTTATATATCCATTGAAATCTCTCCACGAAAAACGTCTCGGAAAGTACAAACGGATGTATGGACTAGGGAAGGAAGGGGAAGATTATAAAACGCGCACCAGAGTAGTCCGCCGTCTTTAATTCAACAAGTACGGAGGAGGAGGACCTCCCCAAAAGAAAAAAATACCCGTCCTTATCAAGCGCAAAAGTCCGCGAGAAAAACTCTCTTAGGATGAAGAGAGAAAGAGAAGAAAGGAAGTCATCCTACTGGGGTTAAATTATAACCTCCAGTGTGCGGGGGGGGAGTGGTAGGGGGGGGGGAAGGAGAGAGATCGTTACGTTTCCGCACTCTGTCCTATTCTAAAATAGAGTTGCCGCCATTGCACTTGCTATCTCTCTCTAACCCAGTAATAGCCGGCATTGGTAGAAGGGTGGTTTATAGTATCTGCCGCCGAATAAAAAGGTCGCGGGTTCGAATTCCGCCGAGCGCATGGACGTTTGTGTTCGTCGTAATGGGTTGTATGTAGCAGTGGACTAAATTGTCTAGATATAGCCCTTGTAAATAAAGTCGAATTATTATTATTAACTCTGGGTCAAAACCGTATACGTGGCAACGCTATACTCAAGGGCGTGCCCACCCGGAGTGCAGTAGGTGCAATACTCCCGGGCCATCAAAGTATTTGTATCTATAGACCGATTTCCTTGACGTCATTATCGTGTAAGGTTCTAGAACATATAGTCGTTAGCTCTGTTCTGCGTTATTTAGATGGTCGTTCCTCACTAAGCAAAAACCAACATGGGTTTCGGAAATGCGAGTCATGCGAAACGCAGCTCGCCCTGTTCGTAAACGACTTGTTGCAATGCGGAGAGAAAAACAGAGGTTGATGCCATTTTCGTTGATTTTAAAAAGCGTTTGTTAAAGTACCCCATAATAAATTAATAGCAAAACTAGGAAAGTACGGCATAAACCCAAATATCGTGAGTTGGGTAAAAGACTTCCTCTCCAACAGAAAACAGATAGTAGTTATTGATGGGAAATCTTCATAACCGGTCAAGGTCGCATCAGGTGTTCCACAGGGAAGTGTCGTAGGCCCACTACTATTCCTGATATATATAAACAATATCTGCTCTGTAGTTCGCTGCAAAATGACTTTTTGCAGATGGCACCATCTTATATATAAGGAGATAATAAGCGAGGATGACCAAAAATCGCTCCAGGAAGATTTAAACGCCCTTTCAGCATGGTGTCAAGATTGGAAAATCTAAATTAATCATAGCAAATGTTCCCTATTGAGTTTCTGGGAGAGTAAGAACAATGAATTAGACTCGGATTACAGAACTGATACATCGAATTTCCAATCTGCGGAATACGTTAAATATTTAGGAGTCACCATTTGTCGTGATCTACCGTGGAATATGCATATTCGAAGGGTCGTAGACGCAGCCAATAAGAAATTGGGCTTCGTAGGCAGAATAGGAAGAAGTAGCACAGAACAGGTACGAGAAACGTGTTATTTATCATTGGTCAGATTTCAGGTCGAATATGCTTCCAGCATATGGGATCCGTAAGAAAAGGGACAGATACATGAGTTAGAAAGAATCCAAAGCAGAGCAGCCAGATTCGTTAAGCAAAAATATGAGCAAGCGTCACATCACTCTTAAAGGAGTTGAATTGGATATCGCTAGAGAACAGGAAGAATTAGCGCTAGGTTAAGGCTTCTGGAGAAATTTAGGTCGGAAGTTCTCTTAGAGGATGTCTCAGGAATATTATAGGTACCTACGTACATGGGCAGGCACGATCACGAGGATAAAATACGAGAGATCGAATGTAGGACCGAGAGATATCAGGGCTCGTTTTTCCCAAGGACCATACGGGATCATAATAGGAGAGTGATTCCCATGAGGGACGTTATTAGGCAGGTTTTGGTGCACTGCACCCCCTGCCACTCACCAGTCTGGTGATTTGCAGGGTATTATATAGACGTAGATGTATACGAGTATATTATTGGAATTCGACTTGGAAATGTTTCCTCCTTTGTCCGAGTGAAAAGAGAAAGTTGGAGATACTAAAATGACGCAAAATCTTCCAGGCAAAATTTTTCCGAACCCCTTGCGATACGCGGCCGCATGACTCAGGGTCGCTAGAACACATGTCAATGGCGACAGAAATTGGGTTCACCATAGGAGTCGCCAAGAGGTGGGGGCGCTACTCTGCTGAATTTTAATTGCTATCCCGATCTTAGCGGGTAGGTCCAGCAATCCTTTCGTAAAGTACCATCGACCTTTACCACAAATCCTTTCGCTGGAAGAATAACAGGTGCCTACCCTTTTTCTCCCACTTACCGGAGATTGGAAATCCTAAATCTTTTTTAAATCGGTTTGGTATATCTTTTCCAAAAACTAGCTTTCCTTGCTCTTACGTTAACGTTCATATTCATTTCTAAATAGCACCAAATTCAAATACCGAAAAAATTTCTCCAAATAATGAGAAAATTACTGACATCTACTTCTTCATTGGATTTTAAAATAGGTATCTTAAAATAAAAATACTAAGTCGGAACTTTGACGTAGGAATGCATAAATAATTGAAGTTTTGTTTTATTATTGTTAGAATAAATATCGAATCTAATTTGGCTTTTAAATGGACAAAAATATAGGAATTTTTGAATGATCATTAAGGTAACGGGACAGAAAATTGAATTATAATTATATGTGCGGCGAGTTTTATAATTTTCCTTCGAGCAGATATTAATTGATATGTTTATATTAATAATTATGCAACTATTTTTTCAATCAATTCGTTATGGGATACATCGAAAGAAATACATCAGCTTGTCTCCAATCTTTATCGATGAAAACAAGTTAGGAATGTGTACAACGTATCATAAATGGACGCGTTTCGTGCAATGGAGTATTAGAAAGCAATTATATACCTGTACGTAAGGGAAATAGCGTTTTAAAGTTCTTTTCTTCATCATAAATAATCCATTTTCTTCCTATTTAATAATATTACATGCACACGTAAGGAAATTAAACGTTTTTTTGTGAGATTGTTTATGTTAGCAACAATGAAGTAACCATGCAAGAAATTTTGTTCCACTCGAATTAAGACATTCTCATTTGATTTTCTCGATAACGGCTACTCCTACGATAAGAATGTATAGGAAAGGAAATACTCTACTTTACCAGTTCTATAACTTTTATTTGAAAAATATTCTGATATGAGCAATACTTTACGAGATATGCCAAAAATTTAATTTTTTGTCTCTAGTAAAGTGGTACCCCTGATTGGCGTACGTGATTCATTTTTGCGATTTTCTTATTATATTTGATTGAAAGTTTTTAATATCAAATTTCATGAAAATCCGTTCTGTAGAAACCGAGAACGAACATGCGGACGGACGGACGGACGGAGGGACCGACCGACGATAATAGGCGCTCACGCTGTAAGCGAAACGCGCCTAAAAAGTCGTATTCGATCATACCACGAAATTTCGCTAGTAGAGGGCGCCACAGAGATATCTTGCACCCGGGCGTGAAACACCCTAGGCGCGGCCCTATGCTATAATTTTTTTATGGAGAAATTAAAAATTCAAAGTCATTTTCTTACACTCACCCTGTAGTAAAGTTTTTATTGCAATATTCACTCGAATAAACTTTGAAAACACTGTAAATCTGTCACTATTACTGACAGCTCAAATGCGGGAAATCCCAAGTAACCTAGCGAAACACGCAGAGTGGTGTTGACAAGATACAATTGTGTGGAAATTGTTAACAATAATATTTAATCAAATATTTAGTCAAATCGTCATTAGATGGCGCTAATGTAGGTTTTGAAGGAAATTAAGCATACGCTTTCCTAATAAATACTAGATATACGTAGCGACTAAAAACCGTAGCTCGGAGACGACATGAACAAGCCCGGAGAGGGGGCATCCCTAACAGTAAATAGAAAATTCGATCAACCCCTGAAAATAAATAACCCGTGACTACGAAAGTCGACGCTAGGTCGCAGCACATCCTATTACCTTAACGGGCCCATCGCCATCTTTCTTTCTCTTCCTGAATCCCCCCCCTTCTCCCGTTTTCAACGTAATTTCCCCACAATCTTTCCTCTCCCCCTTCCTGCGGCGGGGATAGAAAAAAACCGAGCCTTTTTTTTATTTTAGGTCCCGAAAAAAAAATTATCGGTGGCGAAAACAAAGAAAACTCGAACAAGAACCTCACTTTGTTCCACCCGGCTTGGAAATGGAAACCTTTCCGCCATTTTCTCCTCCTCGGCGTAGGTTATTGTGCGCGCATGTGTATGTGCGTCGGGTAAGGCCTCGTGAGCAAGAGTGGGTGAAGGTATTGTGAAGTTTTCTTTTTTTTCGAGAAAGAGGAGTAGCTTGCATCGCTGAATTATGCATGAAGGCTCGAGGAAGGGGGATTCGAAAGGAATGGTAGTGTGAGGGCTTAGCCGAGAAGGAGGAAGTTCTCGGAGCATAATAAAAGAAGTGGAACTCTCTCCCTTCTTCTTGGTGGGTGACGAAGAAAATAGAGGAGGAGGAGATCAAGAGGGTAGAGTGTGGGTTGAGCGGTCGCCTGGATTCGAGAGAGAGAGAGAGGAGTTTTTTTTTTCGTAGTCAAGGTGACCACCATCTCTCTCTCTCTCTGGAACCGAAGTTTTTACATTTTTTTAAACATTTTTTTTTTCGCCTTAGCCCTCCGAAAAAATAAACCACCGACGTTTCGACCCGACCCGTCCTCTTGTTTATCTTTTCTTTCCTTTTTCTCCTTCTCGCTGCCTTTCGAGTGTTCGAACGTTTGAACAACAATTTGGCGTGCGAAAGAGAGAGAGAAAGTAAGAGGATAAAAGAAAACAAGAAAAAGTGAAGAAGCACCTTCGTCTTTTGCGCTCTTCCCCGCTCTCGGGGACGTTTTCTTAAAGGTGGAACGGAACGGTTTTTCTTCACTTTCTCTACCGCGCTCGTTACAGATGACGTAATATTTTATTATAACTCGAAAGTGTCACTGTCACTTTGGGCAGGCCCAAGGGCGGATCCAGGCTTCAGCCATGGAGGGAGGAGGGGGGAGGAGGAAATCAGGAATGAAAAAAATAAACTATTTGAAAATACCGTAATTAACGTATATTTTAATACAGAAAAAGGAAATAAATAACTTTTTGCGCAGGAAAATTAATGTAGTAAAACGGTATAGTCATCGCCAGACGTGCTCAGCAGGTAGAACGAGCTTTAGGAGCTAATTTTTTCTAGTGTTCAGAAATCTTGGAGGGGTCCCATGCGCAGGGCCTCCTATCCGAAAATTATAACGTAAGCGACTTTTCATTGAGAATGGCATAAAATTTTAACTAAATTAAATAGACATTGTTTTTACTATTATATTAACAGCAATACATTGATATCGAAATAAGATATGTAACAAAAACCGACAATTTTGTGAAATCACTGCCTCCGATCGTTTTCGAGAAATTCGTGCGTGCAGCCGTGTTGATTGACGTGTAAGGTTTTCCATATGTCGCAACTCTTAGAGCAGCAGTTAATTTTGTAGTTAGAAAGTATTTAAATGAATATATTAAATAGCATTACACTCAAATATGTTGAGAACATAACGTGTTTTACATTGAAATCGAGCTTTTGCGTTATTACTGAATGTTGTATTATCATAATTTGTTCGGAATTATAAAATATGCATATGGTTATTTTTATTTAATTCTTCTGTTCAAAATAAAACAAAGCAGAAGCATAGTAAAATAAATTGATGTGTCCAACACATTACTTTCTCCATAAGTAAGTTGTCCACTAAAATCAAATAAATACGGCCATAGGAACAGTTCAATTACACGTTTCAGCGCTAGCGATTCAATTTTTTTGTAAATTCACCTTTGCCGTCACTACCACGCGCTCGAGCTACCCACTAACCGTCAATTTCGAAGAAAATTGAATATCTCTTGAAATATTCCTCGTATGAAAATTTAGTTAAAAAAAAGTTGTAGAAAAAATAATATCTAGTAAACCGCTACTTCCGTTTAACCGATTGTTATCAAAATCTGTTGAAAACTTAAGAATATATATAAAATCACAAATATAGAATTTCATGCTGATCTGATGAATAGTTTTTGAGTTAGAGCGCACGGAAAGTTTCTGTCACACACATACGGACACACACGCAGACATCATCGAGAAAACGGTCAAAACGCGTTCAGGGGACATCAAAACGTGTATTTCCGTTGAAATCTCGAATTCGATTTTTTTCATGAAAACCATACTTTCCACTTACCTGCTTGTATACGGAGAATGTAAAAATGCCCTGATAAATCCATAACAAAATTTGTTTTTAATTTGCGCGAACTTTTTGCTGTACTAAGATACGAGGACATAATTATATTCTAAAGCCAAATAATTAATGAGGTTTTGTATTAAAATTATTTGTGTCAAAAATCATTCTCGGAAACACTTCCAAGGGTACATTAAAGATTAAGATCACGCCATAGTCGAATTCAACAATGTCATTAATGAATTCCTGTTCCAGAATTTCGTGAAATAATTAATATTTCCCTCTGAATTGACACAAATACTTACGCCAGTAAATCAATAATTTTTGTAACTGATATGAAAAATAGGGATGCATATTTTTCTTGAACGAACAGGTAACCAACTATCAGTTTCGTAGTAATTTACATGTTTAATGTTTTTAATAGCAACGTTTTTTAACGATTCAAGGGATGGAATTTATTATAAATGAGGGAAACCCGTTAAAAACATAACATGCAAATACATTTCCAGCCGGTAATATTCGGCGCTAACTCACTCTTACGTTTTACGGAATCGATCGAAATAAAAACAAAACGATTTTATGGTCAAGTATCGGTCTTCGCTATTGCGAAAAAGGTTCAATCTCTGGACGAATACAAAACTAATAACCATTTTTTTATATATCCGAGAGCGGAATCGATTATAGACGCACGCATAAAAACGCCATCTACGACCCAAATGCCACAGTACTTTAGGTTATGCGATGCGGAATACAACGCTAAACTCACGACTCCAAGACGGCGGTGAGGGATAGCCATGTCCCGCGCCGACGGAAGAATATATACCTATTTCAGAAAGTTTGCTCGTCTGTTTGTTTGTGTGTCTCATTATTCACGCCCAAACTATAAGGCCTAGAACAATCAAATTTGGTACGGTTCTTACTTACATATTAACTTTGTGAATGCTCAAGATTTGATCAACCGGGATTAGTCAGCGCTGTCAATAAAAGTGATTGACATTTTTCTATAAGATAACACGTAAAAATGATTGCTTGACGTGCATTCTTTTATTCTTTTGCAAATTTAAATTACTTAAAACGAAGATACGAACTCGGGACAAAAAATTAACGTTATATTTTTTGAAACTTAACCGTTTTATCGTGAAATTTAGTTTTTAATAATGAAAAATGGCATTTTTATAGGTTTGTAACAATGGAAAATACTAAATACCATGGCAACGATATCACTGCCCTTAAATGGGAACGGATCTCACATTTTATGCCTAGCAACGCTGGGAAATTTTGCTAGTTCTATATTAAAAAAAACAGGAGAAATAGGCAGAGGGAGACCACAAAAGATAGATGGCCTTAGGTGCTTTGGGAAAATTGTGCCGGACATTTTCCCTTCGTATGCGATGGGAGTCGCCTCTTCCTTTCTTCGGATAGGGATTTCCTCCTGTGAGAGACGGTCCACTTCGATATATATATCAGCGGGTAGATGGAGGAAAGGGAAATCTTCGGCGTAAACAAAGGAAGAAGGATGCTACCTCTCTTTCCGAACGCGGTCTAGCTTAAAACATACTCCTCAATCACAGCCACCTAAATCTAAGAGAGAACCTCACCTCTTGACTCAGCATAAACTAAAGTTTATTCTCCAACCACAACGACTTTAACGGCATCTCGCATTGATGATGTACTACGCAGATTATCTCTGGCAATATTTCAATTTGTTTAAGATAAAAAAAATTCGTGCAGGAATATTTATTTACTTCATCATCATCACAGCTAGTCTGTCCGTAGACAGGTCCGTGATTATTCATGGTTAAACTTTGTTCTCCACATACTCCTATTTTCCGCTGTCTTCTTCATGTCTTGATAGCTCTCTTTCCCTTTCAAGTCGTCTATCAGCTGAAACCTTTTCCCACCTCTTTCTCCATCCAGTTTTCCTTCTAGAACTTCTTTAATCATGCTCTCTCTTCCCAGGTAATGTCCAATCCAGTTCGTCTTCCTCTTTTTGATAGTCTGTATATTCGTTCGCTTCTCTCCAATTATTCGTAGTACTTCCTCGTTTTTCACCCTATCTGTCCATTTTATCTTCAGCATTCTTCTCCATGTCCGCATTTCGTCGCTTTCCAAGTATTTTATATCATTTCTCCTTAGCGTCCATGTTTCTGCTCCGTACAAAGCTATACTCAATATTTGGCATTTTATCAACTTCTTACGGATATCCTCCTTTATATTCCCCGTTAGTAGGATTTTCTTTCTCCTGAAAGCGGCTTTTGCTGTTGTTATTCTAATCCTGATTTCATCGGAACATTTTGCTTCTCCCGTTATGATGCTTCCGAGGTATTTATAATCTGAAACTTGTTCTAATGGCTTTTCTTCCTATACTTATGTTCAAATTTTCTTCTTCTTTACATGATATTCGCATGAACTTGGATTTTTCTGTATTTATTTCCATACCGTATTTTCTACCTGCTATCACTAGTTTATTTATCATTTTCTGGAGTTCCCTTTCCTTTCTTACCAGAAGTACTTGATCATCCGCGTATTTCACTATTCTTATAATCCTTCCTCCGATTTTGAAATCTCCCGTGCCTTCTAACGCTTCATGCATTAGCCTCTCTCCGTATATATTGAGTAGGATCGGCGATAGACAACAGCCCTGTCTTACTCCTCTACCGATATTTACTCCACTGGTGTCCGCATTCTCCAACCTGACCTTTACAACTTGATTCACGTATAGATTCCTGATCAGTCTCCTGTCTTCCCAGTCTACGCATATATCCTTTAATATCCTCATCAGCAGTACCCAATTTACTCTATCAAAGGCCTTCTGCCAGTCGTCGAAACATACGCAGCAATCTTCGCTGTACTCTATTGCCCTTTCAGATATGATTCTCACTACACAGATAGCATCTCTGGTTCCTCGTCCTTTATCTGAAGCCGAATTGATACTACGCTAGCGTTTATTTAGCCTGAAATGTCGCGAATATTCTAAAAGTTGCGGCGACTGTTACAATATCGAGCCCACAAATGTATTTAAAATAGTAAATTAATTAAAATGATGCGTAGTTATAATATAGAGCTCGGTTATAATGGCCTCGGTTAATACGACAACGCGGATATACCGACATATTCTTCAGGTACCATTCCCGTTTCCACAATATTGCAATATATTCACCTCGGTTATAACGTATTAACGCATTCTGTTATAGCGACAATGGAAGTTAGTAAGTAACAAATATTTGTAAGCGTAAGCGGTGCAATACATTTTTGTATGTGTGGGTGAGACGAAGAGAACTAATATAGTATAAATGGCATTATATGATTCAGGTTTTATTATTCATTTTTTCTGATCGCCAATACATTGAAGGACCAAAGGCCTGGGTGTGAAGGGATCCAACGGCGGAAACTCTTTACTCAGTGTGGTTCGCAGGGTCTAAGACTTGTCCCATTCCGTGGTTCGCAAGAGCCGTTTTCTAAAACCAAGTCAGTAGACGTCAATTATAATGAAACAACACTAACAGAATGGTTATGCAAGACGAACGTAGATATCAATTCATATGCAGAAATCGACCATGATGTTATAACAACAGAAGCTCAAACGGACGTACACATCGTGAGGAAGGTCATGGAAGGGCAGCATGGAAAGTGTAGCGAAGAAGAAGATGAAGAAATGGTAGAGAATCATGACGAACCATTTACCACGGTTAATGAGGCTATGCAAGCAATAAAAGTTATATCACGCTTTTGCGAATCGAAGGAGACATTTCGTATTATTCACTGCATTGAGGAGGACCTCTAAAAACATTTCTAGTTAGCACATACGACGCAGAAAAAATATCAGATTATTTGACTAATTATTAAAAATATTTTTATTATGTTTAATGTATTTATTATATCATAATATAATGTACTTTTTATTATGTCAAAATATAATATAACGTTTAAGGTAATTATTAGATCATAATATAAAATTTAGAATTTGGAAACTAATTCTGTTCCCATTCACCTCGGTTATAACGACAATAAATTTACAGTCCCTTGAATGCCGTTATAACCGATTTCTACTGTACTACATATTACATAATATACTAGTGTATAGCCGGTCATAAATGACGGGAGGAAAGATATGATAGATCAAACTATTTAGGAAGATCATATTCACATCAGAATCGTCGTCTTGAAAATCGTTTCCCCATCTCTCCCTCACCCCTCTCCCTCCTCTTCCTCCCTCTCTCTTCCCATCTTTCCCCCCTCCCTCTCCCCCACTCCCTCTCCCTCTATCTCGTATTAAAAGCATTCAAAGCATGTTTATACCCATAAGGATTGAAATAACAATATGATATCGTGGTTTAACAATGGAATAGGTACGCAAGGTAACATCCCATTAAAAATGGCAAGATTTCCTCAAACTGTGTCAATTAAACGTTTACATTGAGCGATTTCGAAGTGCAGGCGGAAAGAAGATGAAAATAATAAGAAACTTTATAATGTTTTCTTCAAAATGGTTTATATCCGAAGATTGTAGGATAATTCTTTCTAATTTTAATCTAAAAAATAATGAAAGCCTGTACGTTGAAATGTCCATTTTTACGTGTTACCTTATAGTAAATGGAAATTATCCCCTGGAGTCGAACCCGGGTCTTTGATCTAGAGTTCTAGATTAAAACGTTTTATTACTACATCATAATGCTATCTTGAAAATTTCATCAAATTCGGTTCAGTCGTTTGCGAGATATTATGCTTCAAAAAGCATTACTGACAAAGCGACACTGTCTTTTATATACTCGTAGTTTGGAAAACATCTACACATTCGTTATAGTTTAAAGTTGATATGGAATTGAGTGATACGTGGTCACTCCTAACACTTGTTATGATATGAATTCAGATATAACATACAACTGATATTCATTTTATTATGTACAAATGATGTGCAGATATTGCAGTGAAATGTACAGGGCCTATTTCAGGGATGGCAAATGATTTTTGAGTAGCGTGCCAAGAAATTAATGTCAACCATTGGAATTTTTTTCGTGTGCCACTACTTTACTCCTCTAAGAAACTTCATATTTTATACAGAAAACACAAGCTTACGCGTGCCAAGTAAAATCGCTAGCTTGCCATTTCTGGCAGGCGTGCCACGTATTTGCCATCCCTGGCATATTTACTGTAATACGATTGATTCATTAGCATATCATTAGTATGTGAATTTCAACCCTAGCATAAGTTTTGATATAGTGTGTGCACATCAAAATAATAATAATAATTTTCAGTTTGTCTTTCTGTCTGTGTCTTTGCAATTAAGATTTCACCTCTTCGATTGGTGCTGCTACCTTGCGGCAGTTATTATAACTGCTAGGAGCTTTCAGAAGACGGTCAGGCTATTTCCTCGTTGTTTTATATTTTCTCCATTATTGTAATAATAATAATAATCTATCTATCTATAATTCTTCCGTTGATATTTCAACGGGAATTACACTAGTATGTATATATAAGTACGCATGTAATTAGCCGCTCAGTCTTTTCTTGTACAATTCATCAACAGTATTGCAGCGATTTAAATAATAACACCTTAACCAAAACTGCGGACGAAAAATATATATGTATAAAAGGTTCCAACCCCGTACTTTTCTCGTGGGCAGGCAACGCACCGGATCCGAAATCACGTCCGATCGATTATGACGCAACAAATTCCTACCTTCCACGAGATGAGCGGAGGGGTTTAACTGCGTTACGGCAGATCGAAGAAATCCGACAACCTCCCTCCTCCCCTCCCTTCTCCCTACCCCTTCATTCCAACCTTATCTCTGAACCCAACCCTTTTCTCCCTCTCCTATCCAAGGGATCACGGAGAAAAAAGGGTCACCAGAACTGCCCAATAACGTCGAAAACGTCTTCGGATCTTTCACCTGCCCTTGCATTTTTTTTCTCCTTTCGGGAAAAGGGTAGGATATACAGAGAGAATAAAAGGACCTCCAACTACTACCCCATCCCTTAAAAAAAAAACAGCAGTCTCTTGTTTGACCTCACCTTTTCTTTATTTGAATCCGCACGCTCGGCTCAATTGTTTCTTATGTACCTACTCAATTTTCCTCCCCCTCCCCCTTCTTTTTTTATGATTGGACAGAATCCTTTCGCGCCCCGAAGACTCCAATCTGGATGAATAAACATGGGATCATGATCCCAATACCCCATGAGGCATAGGAGTTTTATGAGAAAACCTTTCTACGGTCGTCCCTTTTAAAAGTTTTGACCTCTGCTGTCGTATGCATGTCACCCTGAAAAAAAAGTTTCTCTCCTCTCTCTCTCTCTCTCTCCCTCTCTCACCCAGTCAACCCTTTTTTTTTCTTATTTATTTTTTTAAAGAATATATATATATATATATATATATATATATATATATATATATATATATATATATATATATATATATATATATATATATATATATTTAACTCGTTTCCCTTGTAATCGCTATCGGTCGCTCTCGTAAGACTGGCACTTGGCTTGATAAAAAGGGACAAATGATAACGTTAAATAATTAACTCTCTCCTGTCGGAAACTTCCAAAAAAAATTCCGTCTTTGGGAGTTTTCTAACAACGATTTCTCTTAAAATTCTCCATGTTTCCGAGAGGGAAAATTTCGAAATGCGTTAATCGAATCGGAAAAACCGACGAATTTTTCCTTATTGCAGTACCATTAACTCTCATCGTTCACGTCATGCGTTAATTATAAACAATATATGTGTACAAACACACAAACAAATGCGTTTTTGAACCTAGATTTTCTTTATATAATCTCGTTGAAAAAAAAGGACTTGACCTTAATTTTACCGGAAGCACAAAAGACGACTGTTAAACATGCCTTGCATAACCTGTATTTAACATTTAATAGGAAGGATGTGAGAATACTTTTTAGATTTATTCATTCGATAGGAAATTATCATGTTTTTGCTGTGATTAAACAATGAAATATAGATAAATATCTTAGAAATCTGTAATCGGAAAATCACCACTGATAACGTCTGCTTTGATGCCGAAATTCGGATTAGAATTCCATGATAATTTGACGGCTGTTGGAGAGACATTTTCTTCATTTTTAACAACATTTATTTATTTTTTTGTACGAGATATAACAGCCTAATTTAAATTTGAAATAATTTTTTTTTTTTTTATCAAAAATGTCACAATAATTTTCGTCCCATGCTAATTTAAATACTGAACGTAATAAATTAATGATTGAATGACCAAGGAATTCATTATGCTCACCCTGCGTACAAATTAACCATTTTCACCGTAAAATTCTATTGCATATTCCGCTAATGTGACATGTCTGTAGATATCAAGCATGAAAACCGCCGAACTCTGAGAATAAGGATTCCTCCTGCGAAAAGATGGAGTTATACACAAGGTCGAACTTTCTCATGCTCTAGAACAGAGCGACTTCTGCTTCACTCTTTGAGAGCCTGACTGCGCTCTCCTAAGGTGCTTAAAACCCCGTTTCTTTTAACCAATAATATAATTTTCTCGGTTGCTATTTTTTTAAACGTAGTATCTAAAAACATTAAGAATAACTATGACGTTTGTTTCAGAAGTATAGTGGTGCTCGCCGCAACGAAAAGGTGGGAGACCACGATCTCCTTCTAATGTATATATGGGATGAAATTGAATTTCTTAACTTTTCTGTTTCTGTTAAAAAATACATCACACAATTGCCGTTTTCAATACACCGATAAACTTCATAGCTCCTAGAGCCATGAATCGGTTTGTAAAATCCAAATGTGAATTTCTGCTACAAATCAGTCGTCATCAGTGGCGAAAATAAAAGACAAAAGTTATTTTAAACATTATTAAATGTTCCAAAACCATGCTCGGGTTGCAGTATATTTCAGAGGAAACGAAGTTACCACCGTTACAGGATTAAAGTATCGTGACGTCACGTGACTTATCGTTCCCTCGAATCTGCGTGGTACCCGGCAAACAACCAATGACGGCGCAAGTCTAGGAGAGGGGCGGGAGAGGAAGAAATGATAATCACCAAACTAACGCGAAAACTCCCTATTCTCTCTACTGGGATGCTTTTTTTTCCCGGGAGAATTGGACTTCATTAAAAAAGATCCGCTCTCCTCTTTAATTTCCCTAATTTAATCTCCTCGCTCCGTTTTACCATCGGCCATCATCCGCAGTCTTAATTAAAGAAGAAATGTCGTGAATGAAAACGGTTCCTCTTAATTTAGAAACCATTCTGTGACTAGATTGCCCCGAGTCTTTCATTTTTTTTTAACTTCATATCAGCTCTAATCTTTTGGATAACACGAGAAAACGAAGTCTTAGGTTAATGAGTAACCCAGTTCAAGTAAAGGACACTTACCTCTATATAAATGATGAGCTATGTTTGTTTGTGATTCTTTCACGTGATTCCGTCACACTCACAATCAGCTATATGAAAATAAGATGGCATAAGATCCAGAGCATATATGCATTTGTATGTGTGAACGTGTGTTTGTGTGTATGTCTGCATGTGTGTCCGTATTTTAACAAGCGATTTCTGTCCTGGCATTGTCATTCGTTTCGTCGCATGTAGATAATTGCGGATTCCAAACTCAAGCGAGGTCTCACGCGTTTGGAGTTACCGATCACGCATTTTCAGATTTTAAACACGATAGAGATAACTGCAGTGATTATCTCTTTAATATGACGTGTTGATTTTTTTAAACATAACATCCGCAAAGAATTTCATCGAGAACGGTGTGAACGATCCAGGACTAAAGAAATTTATTATTTTTTTCGAAGTTATTCGACAATCACATTATCGCCGCATTTACGTGTACAAGGCCTTCAGTGGTTTGGGGCAATTTCTTTCTTTGATTATATAGCAACAAATAAGTTGTTCAGCTAATTTTAACATTGTTAAATCAGAAAGCCTAAAGATTAATTCTATGACGAGTTCTAGGGTAATATTAACTACATATATTTATTCATTTTTTTTTTGTCCTGGTGTGATTTACAGACAAAATGATAATATTTTAATTTTCGTATCTGAAGGGGTTTTAATCAAACTCGTCAACTGCGGCACTGTATGCGTGCGTATAGTGCTCTTAGAAAAAATTTCTCGCGTCACACGACGCTATCGATTTCCAAATTATAGGGTAAGGAGACACTTTTCTCAAAAATATAAATTCGAGTTCTCCGAGGAAATTCTTTTTGAGGTTTTTATGAAGATGAAAACGTTCTTCGAGAAATTCGAATTTTGATCCGACTTAGGGCGAGATTATCTAATGGGAATATCTGGGAAACCACGATAAAAAAGACGTTTCAATTTGCGGTCAATTTTTTATTTTAGCGTTTTGTTTCTGAATATGTCCGGATCTGGAATATAATGGAACACACAAGAAAAAAATTTGCTGCCATATTTTTTCTTTCTTTAAAGATAGGATCTCGTTGCATTCTTCGGATACGTCTATCAGTTCGTTCGATAAAGGTTTGCACGACACATTTCGTAGAGATTTTCCGAGGAATATTCTGAAAAAGAAATTGACGGGCCAATTTCACGAGCTTTTTTCGCGAGCATCCGTGTATTTGAGAGATAGAAGAACAGTTTTCTGGATGGAAAAATCCAGCGACGAATTATATTATGTTCCATAACAGACCGGCTAAAAATGATGAAAATTTTTTACTTACCAAGACGGGCGATTTTAAATATTCTTATAGATTTTTAAATGACCCTAAAAGGTTTTAAAATTGAATTTTGCGTTAGTTCTCTGATAGAACTTCGGATGAATATAATCATGTGAAAAATGTTTTAAAATTTCTGACGCCTTGAAGGAATGCTTAGTCATCATAACCATGTCTTCCTTTTTGTTTCGTTCTAAGTACTTTGTAGTAGAAATAATCCTCCGGAAGGGAGATAAAACCGTTGGTCCTCCTTGGTGCTTTCCGAAAAGATTCGGCTAATGCCGGTACCGGGTTTCTCATCTTAATTGCTTTGTGATTTAAACTGATGAGCCTACAACGCAAGAGTCGTTCGAAGTCACAAAGTTACACAAATCACAAACTTTGACATCAATCATTGTAAGAAGGCGATTGAAGTAAATTATTTATGTTCATTATTTTTCATTGAATGTTATTCATTTTCGTACTTAAAACATGAAAACAAGTAAGCTTGAGTAAAGGAATTTTGAATATAAAGTTAATAGAAAAACACATTTTTTTATATCATACTCTTTTCATTACTGTTGCTTTACATATCATTTACGTAATAATTTCTCCTTGATAGGAGGTTTTCAAATTTAAAAAATTGCTCCTGGGAAGGGCAGACGTGATGATTTTATATATATATATATATATATATATATATATATATATATATCGTATATATCTATCGCGTGTGTGTGTATATATAAAATACACACACACAAACACACATACATACATACATATATATATCTCACGCGATTTTCAGAATTCTATCCAGTCGTGGTGCCCTACGAAATACTTTCCCTCCTAGGGGAAATAAATACCATCGCCGAAGATAACTTGCAACTTAATACCACAGCTCAGGTTTGAGGGAAAGGAGCGATAAACATGTCTCTTCCTTTAATAAATGAGTAACTCCTAGATCATAAGAGGGAGGGAGGGGATGGAAGAGAGGGAGGAGGAGGAGGAGGAAGAGAGAAAGGAAAGGAAATATCCGCTTCCGTGTTAGGATTCGAAATAAACCGCGCGCGATCGATAGAGCAGCAATAAAGTCACTTTTCGGAAATGTAGCGATGAAATGGGAAGTGAGTTTTCAGAGGAAACTTATCCGCTCGCATCCGCATTTGAGAAGGAGAAGGGAGTTGCTAGTTTCACACACATAACCTTTTTTTTTTCCTGACTCTTCGCTACTCCCCAAACTTTCTATCTCTCACCATCTCTCTGTAATAGTCTCTTCCTCGCCTATCTCTTTATCACTCTCCTTTACCCTCTCTCCCTCCGTCCATCTCTTACTCTCTTTCCCTCTTCGTCTGTAAACCTTCCTCCTCTCTTCCTCATCCCTCATTTATGAATTATCTGTTGTTGTAATGTAACTAACTTTAGAAATTCAATTCTCTTTACAGGGTGTCCCAAAATGACCGTATAAGAACGTAATCACGGGATCCTCGCAATGTTTTAAAACGAAAATGTTTTATGTCCAAATATCTGCAGACTCATTGTTTCCTCAGAAAACGCGATTTAATTGAACGCGATGTGGCAACACCGCATGTGGGAAATTGTGGGTTTCATACGAATAAGAGCATATTGTTCCAAAATAAGTGTTAGCAAGACCTGTTGTAGATAAACGACCGAGTATTAATTAGTATTACAGGCAGTCCCCGCTTTTTGTCGGTCCGCTTTTCGTCGCAGTTTTCAGGAAGGTAACCTCCCTTAATGGGAAAAGGAGCTGCATGACGCCGCTTGCAACCTAATGAAGTACTGGCAGTCCCCGCTAATTCGTCAGGTTACCTTCCTGAAAACTGCGACGAAAAGCGGACCGACAAAAAGCGG
This sequence comes from Uropetala carovei, assembly GCA_036926305.1. Lineage (NCBI taxonomy): Eukaryota > Metazoa > Arthropoda > Insecta > Odonata > Petaluridae > Uropetala > Uropetala carovei. Next base: position 9,166,420 of record JAXCHB010000129.1, read on the forward strand.
GGACTGCCTGTAATACTAATTAATACTCGGTCGTTTATCTACAACAGGTCTTGCTAACACTTATTTTGGAACAATATGCTGTTATTAGTATGAAACCCACAATTTCCCGCATGCAGTGTTGCCACATCGCGTTCAATTAAATCGCGTTTTCTGAGGAAACAAGGAGTCTGCCGACATTTGGACATAAAACATTTTCGTTTTAAAACTTTGCGAGGATTCCCGTGATTACGTTCTTATACGGACATTTTGGGACACCCTGTATACTTTTCCTTTGCCTTGTGAATGCATTTCCTTAAATTGCATACTCTTTTAAATTTTTCGTATGCCTATACAGTGTATGACTCCAGGGCCACCGTGAGGGTGGGGATGCCGAGGCAAAATCCCCGGGGCCCGGTCCTCTGAGGGGCCCGGTATTAGGATCGGTCGTAAGGTTTTCCTACCGCAATACGCGGGTGCAAGGCACGCCGGCAACCAATACCAACGGCCGGAGTTTTCTCCATTTCTCAGATTTTGATTTTGGTTTTTCCCAGCTCAACTCATTGCTTTTCTATCACCCTGAAACTCCTCCCCGCTACTCTCATTTTCTCCCCTTCGGGAAATTCCGTCTTTGGGCCCGAGGTCCGGACCCACAAGCTCTCAGAGTGTCGTCGTACTGTCATTTATAAAAAACAATATTGTTTACCCCCAATTTTTTAGAGTAGTCTTTCTTTCTTTATTGACCGCATTTTATAATGTTGAACTTGGAATATTTAAGTACACTTAATATCGCATATAAGGCTGACAGGACGATAATTTTCCCAGAATTAAACTTTACTAAAAGCACATAAATAAATGACTTACTTCGTTGAATCGTAAAATTACGAAATAACAAACTTAATGTTACGTTATTATAATGTACAATCAAATTTATACGTAAATATTATGAAGGAAAAAGTTGCGATGTTGGTAAAAAAATCAGGAGGAATCTAGAAAAATGCCTAGCACGCAAACACGGAACGATTACGATGGGAAACTCTCTTTCGGAGGATGGGTTATCGGTATGGCCCCTAGAAATGTCAATTTAATGAGAAGTTATTAGTTGAAGTAATATAGGGACATCTGGCGATCGGTATTCATTCATACTAATTGTAAGATCTACTCTCATGTAATTCGTACTTTTGGACTCTGTTGCAGCGCAAGATACGCAGTTACTTAAAAATGTCATGGGTGGCTCACAATGCAAAGTGTAGGACATTCCAATTCAAATGCGGTCGTCTGTTATGACAAGTATCGATTGTTTTTACGCGTTATTTTTTTTGTACCGAAATACATTTTAGGTGTTAATTTCGAAAACCAAATTTAACGACCATGACATGTAATTTCGCAAAAAATTTAGTGATGAAAAACCTACACTTATCGACGGCAATTAAATTTCGTCGAATATTTGATTTTTACAAATTCGATGTTTATCGACATTAACCGAATCATACCAAGTCTATATATGATGTGATACATATAGTCATCGCCGTAGATAGTCTGTCCGTTGACAGGTCCGTGATCATTCATTGTTAAACTTGGTTCTCCATATACGTACTCCTATTTTCCGCAGTTTTCTTCATGTCTTGATAGCTCTATTTCCCTTTCAAGCTGAAACCTCCTTTTCATACCTCTTTCTCTTTTTCCATCCAGTTTTCCATCTAGCACGTTAATCATGCACTCTCTCCTCAGGTAATGTCCAAACCAGTTCGCCTTCCTCTTCCTGATAGTCTGTTTAATCGTTAACTTCTCTCCTATTCTTCGTAGTACTTCCTCATTTTTCACCCTATCTGTCCATTTTATCTTCAATATTCTTCTTCGTGTCCACATTTCGAAGCCATCCAAGTATTTAATATTATATTTCCTTAGCGTCCATTTCGTGGACCTGCCGAGAGGCCCGGTTCCCTTTTTGAACTTAAAACAAAGAAAAGGGGCCCGGCGATGGTATTTGCCCCAGGGCCCGCGCTAGCTCTCGGCGGCCCTGTATGACTCTATATATGTTTTCTTTGTATTAAAGTCTTTTTTTTCCTGAATTGATTGAGAAATATTCGCGATTTTTCACAACCATATTCACTTCGTGGATGTTTTCCGTAGTGTGACATTCTTCTGTCTAAACTAGAATTTTTCAAAAAACAAACCTAAAATTATTCTTATGTAATTATCTATGTTCTACCAATCAAAAATGTAATTAATACGTAAGTAATATGTGCTCAATAGGTAAGTAATAGCTTATCTAATACACGACCAAATGGTTATGAAGGGGTTATATAGTCTGAATTTCATACTTAATAAAGTCGCTTTGTCTGTCCGTCTGTCACCTCCCTTCCACTATTTCCATCTCCCTCCCTCCATTATTATATTCCTCCATCTATGGCTGTATATCTATCTCTCCCCCTCCCTCCTCTCTTCCTCTCCCCCCTCCCCTCCAACACTCTTTCTTCCTCCCTCTCCCTCCACCTTCCCCACTTTTCTCTCTCTCTCCTTCCCACCTCCTTCCCTATCTCCCTGACCCACTCCCTCCCTTTTCCCTCCCCTCTATTCTACACAATCCCTTTTTCTTTACCTCATTTTCAATTTGCAATTCTCTCTTCAACTCTCCCTCCCAACTTCCTCCCTCTCTTTCTCACTCCGTTCTCTCTCTCCCTCCCTCCCTCTCACTCCGTTCCCTTTCTCTCTCTCTCTCCCCTCTCCCCTCCCTTCTCCCTCCCACCTCTACTTCAGCACTTGCGTATTTCGAATCACTTCTCCGATCTAAATTGGCGCCATCGAATTATCTTTTGGACTCCGCGACTTAATGCACGTTTCCGAAATAAAAGCGAGTGCCACGTTTAATCCGTCAAAACAAACGACGAGCGAGCTCCGTGAGAGAAAGTTTACGTTCGCTTTTTCTTATTATTGTTTTTGAGAGAGAAATTGTTTTGTAGTCCGGGAAACGGATGGAACTTTGTAACGTTACTACTACTGCTGCTATTCACTCGCTGCGGATACCTTCTCCGACTGAACTTCGAGGAAAAGTAACGTGCAAGTTTAAGATATCATCGAGAAACTGGAATATATACGATATATATTTTTTTCGAAAAAGATATAGAGGTCATTTAGACACTTTTTCCCCGTTTGAGTTGGAGATAAAGTATATTTTTCTCTTCAAATTATACGGAGGAAAATTCCGCGAAATTATTGACCAATAACGAGATTAAGGTCGACTCTTTAAGCTGTAGAATCCGGATGTATAATTTCGACCATTTAAACGAAATGATATGGAAATGCGTTCACGAGCACACTTTCCGTACAAAATAGCCACGATTATATACGTATTTCACTCCGGCGATTACTGTATAAATATTCCGGTAAACGCTAGTTTATCGTAATTCTTATCTTTTTAATTCCGCAAGGCTTCTGCTTAAAAACTGCTAGTTGCATCTATTATAATACGTCAGAAAATTATCTAAAATCATCGTACAATTAAAAATTTCCCGGAAAACGATCATCTCTGACTAAATGTACTGTTCTCATTCCTTTTTAAATGGAGAGCGTGTGTTTCGTATTTGCAGCTGCGATAGTAATATATTGCCCCAGGTATATATTCTGATGCGATGAATCTGTTTTATAATTAACTCTATTTGTCTCCACTTTAAGTTCGAGTTTTTGTGCTACAATTATTTAAAATCTTTATGTAAATTTAACGGCATAATATAATATCTATCAGTAAATTAATTACTCTGACGAAGTGCTCGCAAAAAACCCATCCCCCAACTGTAAGCTAAATTCTCCATTGTCAATGTATTTTTTACCATTTCATTATTTCACTCCAGCACTTCCAAGAGATTTATTATATATTACCGAAACTTCTTACTTTAGCAATAAATAATAAATGAATGAGAAGAATCGTGCAAAAATACATTGATCCAAACTCGTTAGAAACTTGGCTAGGTTGTCTTGGTGCGAAGTTCGCGGGCAATAGAACAGTGTTTTGGTCACGTCTGCGATTGTCTTTGTGATCCTATAAGATATTCTTTGTAAAATGCCACCGATGTGGTGTTTAAGAGCTTCTGCAAATAATAACAAATTAGGAAAGTCTACAACGTATCACAAATGGGCGCGTTTCGTGCAATGGAAAATTAGAAAGAAATTATATACCTGTACGTAAGGGAAATAGCGTTTTAAAGTTCTTTTCTTCATCATAAATAATCCATTTTCTTCCTATTTAATAATATTACATGCACATGTAAGGAAATTAAACGTCTGTTTGGGAGATTGTTTATGTTAGCAACAATGAAGTAACCATGCAAGAAATTTTCCAAGTTCAACTCGATATAAGACATTCTCATTTGATTTTCTCGATAGCGGCTACTCCTACGATAAAAATGAATAGGAAAGGAAATACTCTTCTTTATAAGTTCTACAAGTTTTATTTGAAAAATACTTTGATATAAGCAATACTTTACGAAATATGACGAAAATTTAATTATTTGTCACCAGTAAAGTGGTACTCCTGATTGGCGTACGTGATTAATTTTTGCGATTTTCTTCTTATATTTTATTTAAAGTCCTTAATATCAAATTTCATAAAAATCCGTTCCGTAGAAGTCGAGAACGAACATGCGGACGGACGGACGGACGGACCGACCGACGATAATAGGCGCTCACGCTGTATGCGAAACGCGCCTAAAAACGCATTCTTATATCGGACTAGAGAATTATATCATTTAAAACATGTCCTTATCTGTAACATTAACCATAATGAGTTTTTGAGGATGATATCGAGAGAATTTTTAACGGGTTTTGTTTTTTAAATTTTACTTTGGCGTCTGTCTGTGCGCGCATTATTCAAATTGAATATACAAGTTCGGATTGGGGACATTTTGTTTTTCTGAGTGTCTCCGAAGGCATAAAAGATGGAAAGGTGAAATTTTTAGCGTAAATTTCTACATTAATACCACTTATTCTTGAAAAGTGTAAGAAAAATCCAACAAGAAATTTGTGATTGATTTTCAAGATAGAAAATTTATTACACGGATTTATGTTTTAAATCATTTTATATTGTTTTACTTATATCTGCGAAGGTATAAAAGATGAAAAGCTAAATAGTTGAGGGTGCATGTCCGCAGTGAGAGTCTACAGAGGCGAATATACAACGTTCATAATTATAATACAAAATCGATTGCGCTGAAAACTGAACTAAACGAGGCTCTATTGCCGGAATATGTGGTGGTACAACCAAATGAAAAATAAAAAACGCGCTATTTTATCAATGTTCATGGATAAAACTACCTGTTAAAGCAAGATACCAGATATGCTCGACGTGTTAAGCCTTTTCGAGTAGCCACATCCGTCAATAGTGGAGATACACAAAAAGGTATCCCCATTTCCATCAACGTGCCCTCCATTTTTCCCCATTTCCCGGCCGCACAAATCTCCCTTTTAAACCACCGACTCACGAGAAAAGGCACGAGGAGATTTTTTTCATTTATTTCGTGAACGGGGCATGTGCGGGCGTCGAACTCCGCCCGTCGAATCAGGACGTCGAGGAAAAAAAATCCCTTTGTGATCCCTAGGGTCAAAGCTCGGGCGGGAGAATTTGCCTTCTCAACTCGAGTGCGCGACCTCTTTTCTCTTGGCCGAAAACCGAACAGAAGCCGGACTTAAGGGGTTAACAACCTCGAAACGTAGGGTAAACGGCGGACTACTGGAGGAAACCAATAGGCTAACATCATTTCGCGGTCGGTAGCAAGAAGAGGGAGCGCTTTAAAGGGGGGGGGGGTGGGAGATATCCCTTTACGGTCCCCGTCTGATTGGACGGCGGGATAGGAAGCGAGAGATCTCTATTTATTCTCCCAATTCCGTTCGACGAGAAGAGGTCGCGTGTGAGTGGGTGAGGTGGCGGAGGAATTTCGAAAACGTTCGATATTCCAAAAACGTAAGATAAGTATACAATCGGAGGGGATCTAGCAGGGGTTGATCAACGTCCTTGAGTTTTTCTATGGGAGGAAATGTAAACCGTAATCGGATTTGGAGAAAAGGGATTGGTTTTCGAAATGAAGAGGTAGGGTTATTGTGCGTGCATTTAAATGTATGTATTAGGAACAAAATACAAGATAACTTACATAAGTCGAACCTCAAGGGAAACAAAAAGTATATTCGACTTATATATAAAATTCGAGCTAGAGAATAAAAATTACGTGAAAAATATGTTGCTCAGTAAAACGAATTATTTGACTTTGAATTTTTTATTAAAATCAGAATTACAAAGTTCCTTTTATGGCTGAAATCGTTTTAAAATATAGATTTGCAATAGGCAATAAAAGGTACACAAAACTTGAGCCTGATACCAGTAAATCGCCAGTGATTACGACTGATGTGTAACCAAAAAAAGGCATCTGGTTCTTCTAACCTTTTTATGGCTTTATGGAAAAATACAGTTTGTCACTATGATTTTTTTAAATTGGTCATCTTAAAATGTGAATATCGTTGAATTTTATTGTTCAAATCTAGCGAATGACTTAATTATTTTCTTTTTATATAAATATCACCCTGATACACCATTTTAATCGGAACTTTTGTTTTGTTTGCATAAATGTGAGACGTATTTTGTTGGAATTATCTGTGACAGTAATTCTATATTGTACACAATTCTATTGTGAACTTTAGTTTTAGTTTCTTACTTCTACATTGAGAATTTTCCAACCATAATAAAGTTCTCGTTCTCTACGCTCTAAATATATAAATATGAACGTACTCCAAATCAGTTTTTATATACAATAAGCTATTACCATTTCTCCCGATAGACTTTCTTGACACTGCGTAGTTATTTCGTACTTATTAAAAATATAAATAAAGAAACTCGTAAAGTAGTGGCGTCTGTTATACGGTGTTTCGTCGTGGATTTCGTATTTCTCCGCAAGCTTTGTCCGCATTTTACACTTGCCATACTATACTAAACTTTTTACGCGTTGAAAAGGCTACATGCTAATCAGATGGACGCGAGACTTTTGATCCTAGCATGCATCCGCGTGGAGGAGAACCTCTAACGTAACGTTCGCTTTAAATTAACTGATAACCCCAAAATGGAATTGAGAACGCCAGGTACGTGACTTCTGCGCGAAGTATCCTGGCAACAGGATCGATGGCGAGAGCATCTGTGACGAATTCTCATCTCCTCCGACCGTTCGAACGACGTAATCGAAGTTTTCGAGCGGATGATGGGGGCACAAATTGACGACGTCGCTATTTTCGGGGTGGAATTTTCGATAAAGAGCCAGTCGGCGAACTTCGTCGCCAAGTTTTTCTTTCTGACACGAGAATATATATATATATACACACGCACGCACACACATACATATCTCTCTATATTCTAAAATCGTTATGGTCATCATGATGCGTAACGCTCTAATTTTGTGAATAACTCGATTAGAAATAAACTTAAGATGCCTGAAATTTCTCAGGATTTCAGTGCCGATGTATCATTACGTAATGACCTAAAAAAATTTGAAAAAGGTAAAGGGTTCGACTCCAGAGGATGAATGTCGTTTCCCGTAAGATAACACGTAAAAATAACCTTTTTGGTTTGAAGGCTTCTTTCATTCTTTTACTCTTTAAAATACGTTAAAATTAAGTTATCGACACGAAATTTGCGCTGAAACACGCCAAAAATGAATGAGGATTCTTATTCTTACCGTCGAATACTCAATCTCATTCGAATTCGCTCATATTTATTATATTATACACAATATTCTCTCTATATTATAAGCGCACTATGCGTGACGCTACGATCGACACTGGAACAATGATTTTTCAGACTACAAGGATTTTTTTCCTTCATTCAGAAAAATACATAAATATGGACCGATTTTCTTCGTTTTTGCTTTATTCGACGGCTGAAACCGTATACTACGATATCTTATTACTACGACGTTTACACGTTACACGGTCAAAATTTTCATAAATAGGCATCCTTTTCACAAAAGCGTATGGAACAAACTTATTTTATCATCCAAGAAATTATTCCTGAGAGAAATTGATAGACCTTAGCAACGATCTTAAAACATAAAATTAGTATGCTAACTTTAGATGTATTTTGGCTAAAAGCTAAAAGGTGAATATCCTTCATTATCTGAATATGCCATCGATATGACGTTCCAAATTCAACAAGGTATTAATGCGAATTTAGTTGGTCTTCAACGGCCCATATTAAATTTAAAATATTAAAAGGGCATGTTTAGAGAACCTACATGAAGAACTTATTGTATCTCTTTATATTTCTGAGCAAAATATAAAGCGTCTTCGTACCAAAAAGGCAAGCCTAAATTTTCCGTCGAAGAGCGTAACATTTTTACACGTTGAGTTATGTACGTAATTTACCATAAAATTATATAATTATTTAAATATTATAATACTAATCATAACAATTTAATATAATTGCGACTTTTACCTGTTTCATGTTAGTTTTTTCTTTTAAAATGTGTATTTACGCAGTGAAATTAATTAGTGGTGGTCTGGTGTGCCATGATGTTTTTAAGTATGCATGAAGGTGTGCCGCGGAGAAAAAAAGGTTGAGAAGCACTAACCAAGGCGACCCTCATTGTTGCCTCTGATTCAATTAGCGTCAATTAAGCTTTCAAACAGACGAAATAATGGCGTCATTCGCTTCTAAATCTTGTTTAAACATCGAAATTATCGTTGCAACAACGTCAAAATTTATACATAGCAACGTAAATAGTTACCCATCCACATTCTTGTTATTTAACAGCTAACTCAGTTCCTGAGATGAAGTAGGTGTATTTTCCACTGTGCCTCAGTGAGGACATCTAGTGTGGTAAGGTTTACTGAGTTAAGACCTTTCTTCACCAAATACCTCAATTTGAGAAATGAAAATTATACTGACTTGATAGATTAGTTGGTTGAAACATATACCCGGAAATTGGGAGACCCGGGTTCGATTTCCGGTCAAGATCAGTATTTTTCTCCCTCTCTAACTGCACATTTGTGTTTAGCCATATGCACTCAGGCATGAAAACTTCATTTCCATCCAATACACTCTTGTTATATTATACTTACTTTGTTAAATATTTTACGCCTATTCATCATTTAGAATGTAAATGTTTTGTTGGCGCTGGTCGCCACATGCGCTCTATCTCGTATTCCAGGGCGTGATTAACGTGATTGGTTTTCCTAATCCATCATCCGGCCATAATTCGTGATGACAGAAAGGTACATCAGGCAGTTTGAAACTTCATGCCGTTGCTAAGCGACATGGGTCATAAATGCTGTCGCAAACAGGGATAATTATTCTAACGAAAATTTAGTTGTTTTATAGCCGTTAGGTTGCATCCTCGTGGCGATCAGCTTACCATGAAGACTTTTTTAATAGGCAATCATTCCGTAAATTTTGAAAAACTGTTCCATAATCTATACATATCTATAAAGTAAGTTGTCGTATGTATGTATGTTCTGCTAAGGCTCAGAAACTACAACACGCAGAAAAAAGAGAAAGGTGTCATATTAACCGTTATCATGTGTACGGTGGTGTAGTAAGGTTTTTAAACCGATTCGGTGTACTATTTAATTATAATAAAATATTTTCCTTTATATGGGATTTCCATTTAAAATTTTTTCGTAAATTTCTCGAATTTTTTACTCCTTACATATATATCGCAGACATATGCTCTCGCAGACTTTTTTCTGGTAAATTATCTCCTATTTTGGAATAATTTTTTAAAAGAGGGGCTTACAGATCAAATAAGACGAATTGAAGGGAAAATCTTATTTTTCATTATTGCTCAGCATTTGGATATACTTAGCAACCGATGTAAACAAATTACGTTTGAACTATTAACATATCGTAAACGTAGAAATAGTTGATGAAATACTCATTTAATATCTTCTGATTTGATTGTATGTTTTTCTTTCATTATCTATGGTCTTCTATACAAAGGTTAATTCTGCGAATAAACATTAGTGAACTGTTTCTTTTTCTGTAATCGTGTCATTCGCATTATAGGTATGTTTGGATATAAGTTAAATTGTTTTTATATGCCTTTTGTCTTATTTTATTTCATATTTTGTTTAAGTGAAAATTACTGAAGATATATGATTAAATTACTATGTTAAAGTTTTTGTGTTTTGTTTTATCAGTTTATCAATAAAAACCGAATTGAGCATTTCATACTAACATGCAAGTTTTTCCTATGCTCATCCATTTTGCGTTTCAATAATAATTAGATACTTTTTTGTAATATATAATATCGTTTTGAATTAAAAGAGAGTTTTATCAATTGAAAATAAGGTTCACTCTTGAGTAATTGTTATTTTAATACGAGAACTAAATTAGATTAACATTTTGAACACGTAACGCAGTGAATTTCGAAAGATTTTATTTGAATAATAATTTTGTTGAACTTTTTATGTCTTCTGAACTAAAATTAAGAATTCGTGTCTGCGGTTCCATGGGTAAAATGTAAACACTACCGATACACTCACGTAATTAATTTACGTTAGAAAAGTAAAACATTTTACTACATTATTTTAAATCGATTCGTTCGAATATCTCAATCTATTATTCAATTAATTACGATGGAAAACACAATTAAGATCAATAATTTTATATCTATTTAGAGTAATAATAGGTATTCTTATTTAGTTTCTCCTGTTATTATGTTGACATACAAATTCATATTCCGCGTAATCAATATTTACTCATCACTACGACACGCTATTTTGTGATTGTTGGTTGTTTATTTAGCAACTGAATAGAAAGCGTCAGTCGCCATCATCAGATACATTGAGCTTTAGGAGATTATTCGTTGGTTGGTTTTGGTTAGTTTGTTGTTTTCATTTGCTTTCGTTTCGTGTCCATTTTTTGTGTTCTTTGTTTGTTTTCTTTGTTTTCGTTCTTAGTTGTTCATTTTGTAGTCTATGTTTATATTCTTTGATTGTGCTCTTGATTTTTGTTCCTTGATTACCTATTTGTCGGTTTACACCTTTTATGCCGGCTATTGGTTAGAGTTTAATTCATTTCTTTTTTCTTGGTGGTTTTTACATTGAACTTATATTCTTTGGTTGTACTCTTAATTTATGTTCCACGATTATTTATTTGTCGGTTTACATCATTTTCTACCGGGTATTGGTTAGCGTTTAATTCATTTCTTTTTTCGTGGTGGTTTTTGTAGTTTTCGTATTGGTTCGTTTCGTGTTCTTTCCACTTTATTTCAAGACTCCTAATGTAGTTTACAGAAAGGAGAGGAGAAGTTTTAGTATGTATAATTTTCTCAAGCTGTCTTCTAAGCGGGAAAAAGTATAACTATTTGCAGTCCGAAATGCACCCGGGCGAAGCCGGGTACGAAAAGCTAGTTCATATATAAGCTAAATCACAGAGAAGCGAAAGGCGGAAAAAGAAAATTCGCCGACGCACATTTTTCGACGAAATATATAAAGATTTTGCAAGCATTCAAAAAATTCATTACAAATTATGATCAATCTCAAACATAAATAGAAGTAGAACCAAATTTTCAACATAAATATATTTAGTAATTCTTTCATTCGTAAATCCTTGTTCATAGTTCTTTGGCGGTTTTTTCAAAAAATCTATCTGACGGGCTAACTCCTAAACAAAAGAAGATAGAAACTTCGTTTTTTCGTCAATCGATTCAGTAGTCTGTCTCGTTGTGCACGTTTTCTCTTTTTGACTCTCTCTATTGTTTTTTAAACTAGGATGGCCATGTCAGATCTTTTATAGGTTTTTATGGCAAATACTTTGTCTTTTTTAGAAGTTTTCCGAATTTGTAATTTGATATTTATCTTTTATGTTCCTCTATTTGTTTACTTTCAGATTCTTTTCAGTTTAATTTTTATTATTATTTTTATTCTCCTATGTAACTGTTGGCGTAGGGTTAAATGTAAGAAGGGACTATCTAGTCTCAATTTCGCCCTTAATGAAGTCGTTTGTCTGTCTGTCTTTCTAATTTTTTTAATAATATTGTTTCATGCTAGTCATTTTTACATTCTGTATTAATAAAAATTTATTTCGAAAAAACTGCAATATACCCTCTGCTTCAGCGGCTCTATTCTTACTTGTTACATCAGTTTTAGGTCACTTAAAACTCAAGTTCATTGCATATTTCAGTGAAGTGTAGCCTCCTCCGTACATAAGATCACACGACCACAAATCCACTAAACACATAACTTTGGCATCCAGTGAATACGAAATTAGCTTACAAATTACGTCACATTACTGCGAAAACTGAATTGTAAAACAATAAGTAGATGAAACTTGAACGGTGATTCATCGAAGATACAACACGAGCATCATTCCCAATTTCATGCTTTAACGAGAAGTGGGATTTCTCACCCGGATAAGGAACGCCTATTATAATAGAGTCGTATCTAACGTGAACAGACCGTCACCTTAACTGAAGACGCGGGATTTTAGAGAAGGAAAGACGCCTCCGTATATTTCAACCGCCGTTCTATTCGCCGGCGATCAGGCATGACATCTCGAATGAGAGCCATTTGCTTATCTGCTATGTAGGAGTAATGAAACCTTCACATCCTCCGCCAGAGACAGTAACATTTAAAAAAATAAAAAATAAACATTGCCTCCTTAAGAGTAATAATACTTCCATCTTCTCCTCCGTTTAGAATTAAAATTATAAAAAAAAAGCCAACGGTTGAAATCGTCATCTCGATTCTTTTAAAAGTCTCTCGCCATTCATTTCTCTCTGAAAAAGTAGACGACTTTTTTTCTCTTTCCCATTATCCATGACAACCGAAAAAGGTTATGTGTATTTTTTCTTATTCTTTAGAGGGGAAGGGTGGATCGATCATTATTCTCATCTCCTCCCCCCACCCCTCCCCTCACCCGCCTCTCTCTCTACGCAGATCTCTTCCCTTAAACCTTATGCGAAATGGGGGAAAGGAGGTATTGGTTTTATGGACTGGAGTCATTTCCAGCCTCACCCCAACCCCACCACTCCCCCCCTCCCCCACTGTCATCTCCGCCCTGTCTCGTCCGGAATTTGGACATTTCTCCGTATTGCCTTCGAAACCGCCGACGTATTTCCATTTCCCCGTCCCACTCCTCTTCATCACGCTCTAAAGGAGCTCAGAAAAAAAGAGGATTATTTTTTTATGCTCCTAGATCCTTTTTATACAGGGAGGGGGTGGTTTGACGCTAGTTTCAGGTGTTGCCTAAAGGGGACGTTATTATTTACCTTTTTGTCTCGTCATCCTTTGGGAGGAAGGCATCGCGAAGAATTAGATCTACCGACTAGAGTTTTCATGAAATCGCGATAAAAGGTAAGTCATGGTGAAGGATTGGCATACATCCACTAGGAACTGATATTCGTTCCCTGTCGTTTTTAGGCGCGTTTCGGTTACAGCGTGTGCGCCTATTATCGTCGGTCGGTCCGTCCGTCCGTCCGCATGTTCGTTCTCGGTTTCTACAGAACGGATTTTCATAAAATTTGATATTAAGGACTTTCAATAAAATATAATTTGAAAATCGCAAAAATTAAGCACGTATGCCAATCACTTTACTGAGGACAAAAAATTAAATTTTCGTCATATCTCTTAAAGTATTGCTCATATCAAAATATTTTTCAAATAAAAGTTGTAGAACTGGTAAAGTTTAGTATTTCCTTTCCTATACATGCTTATCGTAGGAGTAGCCGTTATCGAGAAAATCAAATGAGAATGTCTTAATTCGAGTTGAACTTAGAAAATTTGTTGCATTGTTACTTCATTGTTGCTAACACAAACAATCTCCCATACAAACGTTTAATTTCATTACGTGTGCATGTAATATTATTAAATAGGAAGAAAATGGATTATTTATGATGAAGAAAAGAACTTTAAAACGCTATTTCCCTTACGTACAGGTATATAATTGCTTTCTAATACTCCATTGCACGAAACGCGCCCATTTGTGATACGCTGTACACTTTCCTAACTTGTTTATGCTTCACCTGAGTATGCGTAGCGCGCTCATATTAAAAAAAATCAATTGAGAGACCTTGTGACTTCAAAGGACTCCAGCGCTAGTAGGCTTCTCAGTACAAATCACAACGCAAGTGAGGAGAGAGTAGCCCGGTTCCGGCATTAGTCTACTCTTCTGGAGAAGCACCAAAGGGGACCAACGGCTTTACGTCCCTTCCGAAGGACGGAGCGCTGATTGTCGTGTTCTCCTCTTAACGACGCAACATCTGGAAAAATTCCTACTTTCTCACAAAATTTGCTCAGCGTAGTAGGCCGACGCCGCCTTCATATTACACCACGGCTCCCTCAAAGATATATCAACTTTTTGGCAGTTCTAAAAAAAAAATAAACTGAGAATAATGATGTGACGGAGTTGTTTCTAATCACGTCGTACGATGTTTGACGACGTTAGTCAGAGTCGGCCGAGGACAGAAGGGGGCTCGGATGCGAATATCAATGGGAGCTCCACAATATAAATATTTATAGTAATAACGAACGATTTATGGAGTCCCAGTTCAATATTATGACTTTTACGGAGTGTTTCTTTATTGGAAATTAGTTTGCAAGTGATTTTTAATGAAAGTTTTTGCAAAATTTACATACTTGAATAATTGAGAACTTCTGGGACCGCCATTATTCGGGGGCCCGGATGCCTCATATCCGCCGCATTCCCCCATTGGCTGGCCCTGACGTTAGGTATCCAGTTCCGGAGAAAATGTTTTTATCGATTATTATTTCTCTAATTCATAATGTTTCGAAAGTTTGATTTTCTATTAATGGCGTTATGAAACAAAGAGAAAGGATACTCAGATATATAATACATATATTAATAACTAACTCTATTTATTCTTTCATAAATTCACAGCCAGTGAGTTAACTAGAAGGGAAGGGCCTGCGGCAAAATAAGGTCCCCCTCCCCTCAACAAATATTTACCTATTTTCAATTTAAATTTTGAATTACTCTGTCCAAAAATTGGAAAGTCATTCAGAAATTAGGATAAAAAAGTGAAATTTCTATAATCATTTTTTTTTTGTTCGGAAAATGTGAGAGATCAAGGGTCCTCGGGCCCCTGGCATTTGGCCACCCATGCCACCCAATTGTTACGCTACCGTCTACTGGTAAGTGTAAGGCTGATGTTACTAACCAATACAGACATTCTACAGAATCAAACAAGGAATGATATACTTCGCGTCTAACCAAAGTATAGCGGAAACGTAATCCGAGAGGAATTTTCCAGGGAATTTCGCAGAAGAATTTTCTTCTGCAAAGAAAACTTTTTCCTATAAACTTCCAATCATGTCTTCATTACGTGGATCCAGAGTATATTTCCTGTTCATCATGTTTACGTATTCTGAAATTCAACGAAAGAAGATCATATAATATCATCATATTAGAAGGTAAATTTTTAAGAAGAAATACAATTTTCTATCGACAATAAAATGTTATAAGAATTTCGATGTAACTAAACCGAACTAACAAGACAAATATTGTCAGGCTTCCGTTGTGTCTTCCCGGGATAGTTTAATCCATTTTTTTCGTCTGTTATCGTTAGTTGAGATATATATATGTACTGGAGTTGAAAGAAGCTAACAGTCATTACGTTAATTCCATAGAATCGCGAAATCATAATAAAATACGTCATTCGACACTTTTTACCAATACGTTACTTTCCTTCTATTCAGCTAAATGATTTTGTTTTCAATTCTTTTATTAAGTTTCAAGAGTTATATTTTAGTTTTACTGGGTACCAGCTATTTAAAACCCGATCAAAATATCGAAATTATTTTAAACGTGTTATGAACTGCTTGTTATAGAAACTTTATATTTCTAATAAATTATTAAACGCGTTCAAAAAGATTCGTTTTTAAAAAAATATACTCGCTAACTAACTGAAGGGTTTTGCCAAGAGAAAAGGTCAAATCAAGAGGTTCGCCAAGAGAAAAAAGTTGGGAATCGCTGCTCTAAAATTACCTCTGCTTATACGCCCACGGAACAACAGAATTCAGTGACGCGTTTCGGAAATATTTTCAGGGAAAAAAAAGGGATTCCTCATGTTCTCTGCCATCTCGTTCCACATAATCTGGAGTGATAATCAAAGTACAATAAGGTCGACTAAAATAAAAAAAGCATCCTCCTTACACGCACAAATGACTACACAGAACTAGAGCTCGTCAAAAACGGTTCTTCTGTGGGAACAACCCTCACAAAATCCTCGTGAAATGGAACACATCTACGCCCACAGCAGTCCTCCAGGAGACCGTTAAAGTACCCATGAGTTTCGCGGTATTCACGCGCCGACAGGCGTTAAAAAAGAAGAGGACGAATTCGAAAAGATTAACGGAGCGACAAATCTGGTCTTCAAAACCCGACCAGAGCAATCATTATCAATTTTTTTCCTCGTAAAAAAAAAGCCGAGATTAAGAAATCGAGAGGGTTTTATTTTTTTCCTGCGGCAGAGTTTAAGAACAAGAGGAAAAAAAAGAAAGCATAAAATGTTTCGCGGTCGGTAAAATGTTAAAAGAGCAAGATCGCAATCTTTTTTTATTGTTAGCATAACGTTAAGGGCGGAACATATGTTCGTGATACCGTATACTTTTTTCCCCGTGACTAGCCATAAATAAGATACGCGCAAACATCGTACATCATGAGGAAAGAAAAAATAAAGGACGGTCTGACCGGTGGAGCCATATTTACTCCCCCAACCCCGTGGCAGTAATAAGCGTGCGTAATGCACACACCTCTCGTTAAACACGAGACCGATCCTTACGCACACAATACTCAACAGCGATTCGGAACTAACCCCGCATTAAAACCCGTGCATAACCCGAAAATCTCCATAAAGTCGAGGGGGCAACATGCATAAATATAATCGCCATACCCAGATCTGCGCCCCCCGTACCGGAAGAAATTCGAATTTAAAAAAAATGCACATAAAACAAAAACATGACGAAAAAGTTTGGTGAATATCTCCTCGTTAATTCCCTCATTTCTTTCTTTGATTTTATTTATTTTTTAATTTAAAACGAAAAAACTCGCTACTTGTATAGATTCCCAAGGTGGAATACGAGAAGTTACACGGCCTTTTAAAAAAAAAAAAGAAAAAGAAATTACGCGTTTTTTTTCGCGCGAAGAAAAGAGATGGTCTCCCATGCCGACTGGGGTGTAATACACAACCGTGAAAGGGTATGGGAGGGGCTTTGATAAGCATCGTACGAACCTTGCTCACAACCAAACACGCTCCACACCAACCCAACCCTTTCCCCCTAAACCTTTTCTACAGAACTTGTATGTACGTCCAGTTTGTACGACACGTTTCTGAAGGGGGGAGGGGAAAACGACCTCCTGTATTACTGAAGAGGGGGTATTAGAACGAGGGGGAGCTAAAGGGGGGGGGAGGGAATGGGAAGGAGATCGAGGTAGAAGATAGGGAGGGGGAGAGAAACAATATGCGAACCGTGGGTGGGGGGGGGCAGAGAGAGGGAGAGGGAAAAATGTTTTTTGCGCGAACGAGAAAAATGGAGTGGAAAGATAAGCGGAAATAGGTAAATAAAATTAAGCATTAAAAAATTCCATAAAGATCCCTGGAGGAAGTTTTCTTCTTTTTTTCTGCGTAGCATCCAAAAGAAAAAAGATCCTGTGATTTTTTTTTAAATTAAAACTTCCGAATATAGAAAGTTTCGAATTTCGGGTGATTTAGAGATATTTTATTACTTTTCCTCGGATTATATAGAGGCAAATATGATGAAATGTGAGACACAGTTATGGTGACGAAATGACTTCTTATATCAAGCGTCTTCTTTATTAATCTTGGAGCAAAACTCCTCAATTTCAATTATGAAACGTTAAAAGAACTGTCTTATATTGGCCATGGTTTTCGAGTAATTTATACGCGAAATAAATCAGCGAAATGATGACTTACTAGCTATACGTCCGCGTAACATACGCGGTCTAGCGTTTTTGAACGCGTTTATTCATATATTTCACTGTAAACGCATTTAAAAATCTCGTTCTTCTCAGATAAAACACTTAATGAGTCCAATGATCGAACTCTTGAGAGAGCTACATACAGCTGCCCGTGACTGAATACAGGTATTCGTATTGGAAGTAGATTTGGTGCGAGTGTTTTAATGGGAACGTTTTGCAAGGAGGAGGTCAATAGGGGGTCGGGTCAAGCCGAGAAGAAGGGAAGGATCACAGCCGCGGAGAGGGGAAGAGGATTGGAAAGAAGGGGCAGAGGAGGATGGGGGAGGGCATTTGAGCACGAGGAGGACGAATTGAATGTCAGTCCTATTGGAAGAAGTTTTCAAGTGTTGGAAACATACCTACTGTCCTTTCAAAAAGTCTAGATACCCGAGTTTAAAGAGGTATATCTCGAAAACGGTAAAAGCGATTTTGATACGGTGAAAATTAGCGGGTAGAGAATTTATTTCTACGTTAATTGATATACATTCCAAATTTTTAATTTGCATTAAATATTTTATACTGCGCATCATTTGAATAAAAACACGTTTTTTAGGCGTGCAAACCCGATAAGACTATTTTGAATGCTTACAATTCCGAAACCCTACAATGAATCAAATTGAAACTTGAACAGTACTTAGCTAGATCTATTGTATATAAGTATGTGGAAGCGTTATTTTATGAATTTATGAATATTAAATAAAAATCTATATCTTTTTCGGGGTTTAATTTCTTATGTTATTTTTTGCATATATGTATTATATGTATCTATCCACTGACAACGGTACTTCATACTTCGAAAACAATAAAAAAATGGCGAAGATAGCCGGATTTCAGAAATTTAACAAAATCGGATATCAATAATAACGTTATAAAATAACGCTTCCACATACTTATATACAATAGATCTAGCTAAGTACTGTTAAAATTTCAATTTGATTCATTTTAGGGTTTCGGAATTGTAAGCATTCAAAATAGTCTTATCGGGTTTGCATGCCTAAAAAACGTGTTTTTATTCAAATGATGCGCAGTATAAAATATTTAATGCAAATTAAAAATTTGGAATGTATATCAATTAACGTAGAAATAAATTCTCTACCCGCTAATTTTCACCTTATCAAAATCGCTTTTACCGTTTTCGAGATATACCTCTTTAAACTCGGGTATCTAGACTTTTTGAAAGGACAGTAAGGCTTATATATATGAGGAGAGAGTGCATGATTAAAGAAGTGCTAGAAGGAAAACTGGATGGAAAAAGAGAAAGAGGTAGGAAAAGGTTTCAGCTAGTAGACGACTTGAAAGGGAAAGAGAGCTATCAAGACATGAAGAAAACTGCGGAAAATAGGAGTATATGGAGAACCAAGTTTAACCTAGAATAATCACGGACCTGTCAACGGACAGACTACCTATGATGATGATGATATATATATATATGTATGTATGTATGTGCGTGTGTGTGCGTGCGTGCGTGCGTGCGTGCGTGCGTGCATGTATGTATGTATGTATAGATTATCTGGCTTTGAGGAAAAATCTGAGTTAACTCCATAGTATTGCTTATGGTAAGAACTCAAGAACTCGGTGTGTTAACTTTCATTTCCTCAAAAAATAACTATTCATGACCGGTTTTGAACAACAAAAAGGTGTCGTTTTTCAAATACAAACGGAAAATATTACATTTTTTTAATCGAGCCACGATTGTCAAAACATTCTCGCTGGGTTAGTTTGCACATGTACCCGATGAAACGCCGTGCGGGAAGCAGGAAGTCTTAATATCCAAATCTATTCTCTCTACCTCTCTGTTTAGATAATCCTGTGCAGCACTATGTTTTTCTAATGCAAAACATAGTTCATGACCTCGTGAAATTTCTCTATACGTCGCGTGTGATTGCCTCTATCTCAGTCAGAAACAAAAATCATGCAAATGCGCCTGTAACGCTGCGTAATGGCAGTTCTACCAAGCATTCAACCAAAAAAATTAATTTGTGATTCGTCTTTCGGATTCCTTGTAGAATCATAGCGAGGGAAAGTCTCGTCTATGAGAGCAAAAAAATACCATGTAGTTACATGGCATACGAAATTTCATTAACTTATTATATTTTTATTGAGCTAAAACCGAAGCGAGATTTAAGGCTCAATGAATGTTTCTTAGGAATGATTGAATTGAAATGATTCTTACTTTTAAACAACTTTGTTCCCAACTCTACACAATATTGCTTGAACTGAGATTGTTATGCCTGTATTCAGCAGCGGATTTACAAATATTGCGCCCTTGACATTTAGAGATTGCGCCCTTCCCCCTTTGTTTTTCATTGAAGTTTATCATTCATTTTTATTCTAATATTTCTAAATAAACATCAAATTAACAATTCAATAATAAGCTTTTTAAAAGGCTACCTCGTGTATCTCCAATAACCATAACAAGGTGTTAGGGGGATGGTTATCGCGTCTAGCTCCCAGTGCTGAGGTCGCGGGTTCGAATCCTGCCGAGCACACGTCCGTATGTGTTTCGTCGTTGTTATTGTTATTCCGCTCATTAATTAAAAACCGGGTGGACAATACGGCGAGATGGATGTTTCAAATGTACAATAAACTCCTTAACCGCATAGGGCAAATATTTAGAAACAACCCAAACAGAGAAGGTTAAAAAGTTGATAAAAGGTACAAAAAATAGACAAGAAAAAGGGGGGGTACACTTACAGGTTTAAGGGGTATTAAGCCTCGCCAGGGACCTCTTGTCAATCGCTCATACACACGCAAGTAATAATCCTAAGGTGAAAAGGATAAATGGAAAGGGTTTACGAGGTGTTAACCTGCATCAGGAACCCTTACACCGTTGCTGGTAGGTTTGTGAATCTGTACGATCGCGACTGGGACCTACCCAGCAACTACACACGCTCGCACAATTAGGAAAAATGGAAAAGAAAGGGACCAATACCAGTTTTACGGGAAGTTAATACGCGCCAGGGAATTGGTATCACACACGTTGTCTGCAGGTTTATGCGTCTTTCGACAGCGACAGGGACCTGTCAGACAGAACACTCACTCACACACGCACTCAAGTAACAAACGAAAATCTCTAAATATTCAGTGGAACATTAGATACGTATTTCGAGAGCTAAGCTCTCACCATCTGTAGCTGATGTGGAACCTTCTCTGTTTGTGTTGTCTCTACATATTTGCCTTATACGGTTAAGGAGTTTATTCTACATCTGAAACATTCCGCTCATTGAAAAAGTCAACAAAGTGCTGTTTGTGAAATAGTGGAAAACAAATAAAATAAATAAACAAGTTAGGAAAGTGTACAACGTATCACAAATGGGCGCGTTTCGTGCAATGGAGTATTAGAAAGAAATGATATACATGTACGTAAGGGAAATAGCGTTTTAAAGTTCTTTTCTTCATCATAAATAATCCATTTTCTTCCAATTTAAAAATAACGCATGCACATCTAAGGAAATTAAAGGTTTGTTTGTGAGATTATTTATGTTAGCAACAATGAAGAAGTAGTAACCATGCAAGAAATTATCGAAGTTCAACTCGATTTAAGACATTTTTGTTTGATTGTCTCGATAACGGCTACTCCTACGATAAAAATATATAGGAAAGGAAATACTCTTCTTTACCAGTTCTACAACTTTTATTTGAATAATATTTTGATATGAGCAATACTTTACGAGATATTAAGAAAATTTAATTTTTTGTCTCAAGTAAAGTGGTACCCCTAATTGGCGTACGTGATTCATTTTTGCGATTTTCTTATTATATTTGATTGCAAGTCCTTAATGTAAAATTTCTTGAAAATCTGTTTGGTAGAAGCCGAGAACGAACATACGGACGGACGGACAGACCGAAGATAATAGGCGCTCACGCTGGAAGGGAAACGCGCCTAAAAACCAGTGTTGTGGCTATTGGAAATAGCTGATAATGAGACAAGCATTTTATAAGTACTTGTCCTTTAATTGTTTTCAGCCATAAAACGAGCTGGATAATTCTCAGTTTAATAACATTAACAGTTTTAAATCACATTTTATAGTATATTCACATAATGATCATAAAAAAGATTACCTAACATAAAAAATATGCACTCCCCTCCCCCACCTTAAGCCTTTTAGACACTATCTCTGCCTTAAGGCAAATCAGCTATCGTCTGTACTCAAACGTACCGAGTTTATGTGTGGACTTCCGGTTGCGAGATAAAACTGGCATTATGCCATCCGATTCATAATTAACTTTTTAAAGGAAAATGGTAAATCCGCATTATAAAATCCGATTTACTTATGTTAGCTGTTTTCTTCTGTATTTTAACAGTCTCGTCACGTCCCTACTTGATTTGACGCTACTTTTAGCGAGTACTCTTAAAATGAGTATCGCCACCCGTCTCCCGAGCCGCATTCATCCATCCGATCACCGCACGATATCATCCGAGAGGGGTCTAGGAAAATTCACCGACCACAATTCACCGAAACACTTTTCCGTAAGCCCATCCGAGAGGACCAGATGGCGCTGCCACTCGCCCAAATTATCACACACCCTTCCAGGTATTAAAAAAGAAGAAGATTAAAAGATTAGCATGAAATAACCATCAAGGATATTGAAACTGTCATCTTCTTGAGGATAAGGGATGCGTAACAAGTAACACGTGTCGTCTGAATTCTCCTGAAACGGGACCGAGCGAGATGATTAACAAACGAGAATCGATTTCAAGATCGCGCACGTAAAATACGTCGCACAAATAAACACTTATCGAGAATGGCTAATCATTAGATATCGGAGCTTAATTTTCAAAGCGTGTTGGAACGAAAAACTATTTACCCGAAAACTCAAAGGCAAAATAAAAAACAAATTTGCACTTTGTCAAGCACAAATTCCTCTGTAAAAATAAAGAAAAAAGTCATGGTTTCGACTTTTAAGGAAAGTGTGCGTAGTAACTTAATTAAATTCGATTTTTTTTCAAATCTTGCGTATGAGTTTTCAAAATGGAATTCCGCATCGTGACGGCTACTTCAACCAGTATTATATGAAATTCATTTGCGTTGCATCAGTAGATTTATTGTATATTGGCGCGGCAAAGATATCTCATTATATTCATATGTATTAGCTAGAGAGATAAAAGTGAATTGATGACGATAAGGAGGAAAAAACAGTTATTTAATTCGTTTTGCTGGAAAACGTATTATATTATTGTTATGCAATAGGAAGGAGATTGATCATGGCTGAAAATGACCGGTCCGTTGATTGAATTCCTGTTTTATAATTTAAAAGCCGCTAGACCAGGAGTTGTCCAATAGTTGTCCAATAGGACTTCTATGTTCGCCACACTTGTGAACATCGAGGCATCATATTCGCCTCACGGCACAAAATGCTAATAAATTAGATGTACAATTTATTAAAAGTTGATTTAAGATTGTGAGCAGATATCAACTGACACTTTACCTAATAATATTACACTAACAGATTAATGTATGAGTATTGAAATGCTTACATAAAATCAGTATTTTCCAACCTTTATACCTCCACCATAAGGGGTCCACATTTATAGCATAAGATTAATATTATGCCCTAAATTGCGTATGATCGAAAAAATTTTCCGCATGCCAAAAATGAGAAAATTTCAAACGCTGTTCCGAAATTATAAACAAGTAATGTTTGTAAAAAGGTTTGTATTTATTTACAAATAAACTTCATAATTAAATAATAAAAATCAGAAGTTCATATAAAAATTGCTTAAAAGTGATAAATTTGCAAAATTTAGGAATAAGAAACTGTTGTTACTAACGAACATATAGGGCATCCTTGCACCAGACGGTACTCACATGTGACCCGCTAGGCCGCAATCTATCGTGGATATGTGAATCGAACGTGAGCGAGTAAGAAGGTATGCTAAAGTGGCGAAGTGATTTGCAGTTAAGGCGAGAAGATCGCGCAAAACGCTTACCCATCTTTCGTTCGTTAAGACAGGCAGTTTGGATGCACTCCAAGCTATGGGTTAAGTGTAAAAAGAAGCCTTTACCTTCCAGGATGTGTAAAAAAAATATCACCGCGAACGGGATTCTCGAACGTTCGCCGCGATAGACGTCGCTTTTTTTTTATCACCGACTTTGGATCTACGGGCCGCTGGAGGAAAGCCATCAACTTGCAGGGAATGGAATTTTCTTTTTAATTTACAAGTTCGCCGTGAAGGAGTTTGTAGGATGTGGCCATAAAAAAATTCCCCGTCACATAATTATTTGGAGTTATAGCGGATGAATCTTTAGATGACATAACAATTTTTTCAGAAATTAATGCGTCCACATAGGAACTGTCTGGAATAACTTGGTACAATGAAAACCCCCTGATGATGCACTGCATTTATACATGGTGATGTAATTTCTTACATATGTAAGCACATATATATAAGTAGTATATATAGATATACACACACACATGCTGTCCCGGGACGTAGTCCAAACTTCAGGAGCGCATTCTAGGGCTCATTCTGAGTAAAAAATGTCATATAAACACGGGTCTCATTTGTTACCGTTACTGAGATATGGAAATAAATAAATGGAACGTTGATTATGAATTAAACTATATTTTATTAACATTGAAACCAAACACTACTATGTGCTACAAACTAAATAATGTCCTCAAAATGAACACCTCGTGAGGCAATGCATGCTGCCAGACGTCGATCCATTTATTCTTGCCAACCGATTCCAGACATGTCACCTTTCAAGCTCGTAAAGGCAAGAATCAATTGAACGACGTCTGGCGGCATGCACTGACTCACGAGGTGGTCATTTTGAAAACATCATTTAGTTTGCAGCACATAGTAGTGTTCGGTGTTTGATTTCAATATCAATAAAATATAGTTTAATTCAAATTCAATGTTCCATTTATTTATTTCCATATCTCAGTAACGGTAACAAATCAGGCCCATGTATATATGACATGTATTGCTCAGAATGAGCCCTACTATTATTCATGAACATGGATAAAATTGTCGGGTTTTTTCTTCTATTATTAAATTCGGTAATGCTCTGTTTTATTTTACTAAGAATCATTCTCCCGTTTACATAATTGAAATTATGAGAGTTTATAACTTGATCACCTGTTATATGAGTACATTTAGCTTAATTTATTTTTATTTGGTGACAACGCCAAATATTCGGTCACTATAACCCCGTTTGTTCGTTGCATCAATGTGAAAATGTACGCTCAAAATTTCAGCTTTATATCTTCCGAGATTTAAAAAAATGATGTTTGGGCCCCTGTTCAATACGGTGTATCTTTCATTACTCAAACCTATACAACAACGAATGGTAGCAGTGCAGTAATCCACATTCCAAGTTTCTGCCCTGTATCCTTTTTGTTTCGTGCTCAGGCAGTCGGACAGATTGATGCCAATGTCAGCCATACACAAAAAAATCTGATGTGGCCAACACATGACTTTCTCCATATTTGGGGTATAGATATTTAAATTATTATGAATAGCAGTATAAGGCAAAATTATTATTTCGTATCGTAGGAGAATAGTAGTCCTTATTGCCGTAAATTATATCTTGAATACGTTTACAGAATTCACCGCTAGTTGGTGGCGCTGTATACTGGAAATTTAAGAATAAGTTAAATGTCTCCGAAATGAATGGCTCTACGAAAATTTGATTCAAACATAACTTGGAATAAATATTATTCTCTACAACTTTGGTCCATGCGAAGATTACCAATAACTACGTTTTTAAGGAGATATTTGACGAAACCCGAAAAAACCGATTATTTATAAATAATTCCTAAACAATAACAGCTATGGAAAATTGTTTCAAATTAAAGTTGTAGGAAATTACATTCTCTATAACATTTGTATAGAATTGTATATCAAATAATGATGTTTTAACGGAGAAATATCGCAAAAACCGAATCGGGTTTCGAATAAACCTCGACTTCCGGTTAACCGTTATTGTCCAAAAACTAATCTTTTATTTGTACTCGTGCTAAAGTGTTATATATGAAATTTGGTAACGATATGAAAGGTACTTTTTCAGTTAGAGCACCCACAATCACATACATCCACACACACAGACATCATTCCGAAAATAGTCTAAACGTGTCCTAGGGACCTCAAAATGTGTATTTCCGTTGAAATCTCGAAGCCGATTTTTTTCGTGATCACAATACTTCCCTATTACTACGTATGGAGAAAGTAAAAAGCGTTAAGAACCACCGCAATCAATCAACATTAATATTATGAATAAGGCAGAATATAGTGATTTCCATCTACGTACTTGAAAACAACGCAACTTTTTACTAGGGAAGCGGTTCCAAAATCACGAAATCCCATCGGATTATTTCGTATCGTAGACCACATAATCCCCCTTTTCAAGGAAATAACTCCCAAACATTGGTTTAAATTTTATCGGAACGAATAAATTTTTTTTAACTTGGGAGGTTACCGCAAGTAACAAAATTTATAAAATTGCATTTCGGTCGTTAAACAGTATAAGGGTCAATTGCTCTGATCAGGTGTATCCGCAGGAAAATTAGGCTAAGCACGTGAGACTGAAAATTTCGGCGGCGAAATGTGGTATAACCGGCAGCAAAATAACCTCGGTGACCACGCTAAATTAAGCAATTTGTACGTGGAGCAAGGCAAACTTTATAAGCGAACGAGGAAATCATGTTATTAACTGTTATTTTTATTAATCATTAACGCGCGGCAAAATTTTCCTTAAATGTTTCAATACGTGCTCTTCTGTATTGTTTCGCCGAAAAACAATCAATTTTGTTTCATTAATCATCCTCAGTGGCTCTATCAAATTAGTAGCAATATAAGTACGTAATATTTTCGAAAGGAAAAAATGCAGGTACTTAAAAGAGGCGGAAGATTGAGGTGCTGAAGTTATTAACGTAATTTCTTTTGCCTTTTTCGGAGAATTTGCGAAGATACCTACCTCGTAATCTTTTCGCCTTTAACACAGAGGATTCAGATTAAATAACGTTTCAGACACACCGAGTGAATATTAATTTGCAATTCCGCGAAACTGAACGATACGATATTTTATGTCGACTCGGATCAACTATTCCGCATTTGGACAGAAACCTAAAAACTATGAAAAAATATCGCCGGGCAACAGGCTTAGTATTCAATGCATAAAGATTATGCAAACACAGATTTTAAATTATTGACGAACAAGGCCGTTATCAATGGACCCCATCACTTTTCTTCCCCGATGACAGAGGGCGATACCACCGACAAATTCCAAAGTTCGAAAACTTAAAAATATTAGAAAATTATAAACATGAGTTCGTCATAGTAATGCTACCTTTCCATAGGTTTCTGGCTCAACCAATGCACTCTGTAAAACCCAAAGCTTTTCTCTCCATTCCCATCCTCTAATTTAAGACGTCTAATATTCCCCAACAGGACTTCTTCGCTTCTTTTCTAGCATCTTCTCTTATGTCTTCTTTTAAACATACGTTAACCTCTTCAAATCTGACCCACCAATTTATTCTGCATTTCCCTCCTTAATCTATGAGCAATTGAGCTAAATCTCGAGTAATTTCCCCCAAATTTGTTAGTAAAGTAATTTGTAGTGCGCTGCATCCCCTGCCACCCACCGATCCGGTGATTACCAGAGTAATACGTAAATGTAATATAGAGGTAAAGTCGTAGAGTATCCATCATCGACGTTGATTCGGTGATATAAAACGCCACTGATGACGGCGAATTAGGGACTACACTTACGAGAGAAAAACCTGCATGCGAAAATTTTTAAGGGCATTTGTATGCATTGCACCCCCTGCCACGCATCAGTACAGTGAATTATTACTTGTAGATTTAGATACATCAATTAGTCGATAAAACTTTTATACCGGGTTTTTTTTCATTCATTTCCGAATACTTCATGCACAAGAGGAAAAGAGGAAAATCTGAGGAAGAATGAAGCCATCGGGAACCGAAGCTTGGTCTTCCGCTCACAGGGAAGATGTTCTAATTACCGACCCATCAAAAGAGATTCATTCCCTCCTCGCGGGATTTCACAAATCCACAATTTAACGTAGTTTTTCGCATACGCTAAAGTAAACAAATAGTACGTCAAGTCGAACTCGTTCTGTTTTAGTAAGATTACGTAAAGAAATCCGCGCAACCCATATATGGAGAGATTATACGATGTACTATTATTACTACCATTGCTTTTCAATTTCTCGATTTGTTTATAACGTTTTCTATGCTTTACGATTCTGCGTCAGTCTTTTACTTTCTCATACGAAGTATCGAGAAAGTATTGTTTTCGCGAAAAAATTCGACCTCGAGATTATTACGGAAATATACGTTTTAGGTGTCGCTGAATCCGAAAAAGTGGTTTTCGCAATGCCGTCTGTCTGTCTGTTACTAGCTCTGGATCCTAGACAGTTGGGCGAAAATGAATGAAACCTCGTACTTAGGCATTTCATCATACTGAGCAGAGTATACATAGAAATGGTTGACATTGATTAATAATTAAGAGTAGTTTATTCTACGCATTTTTAACAACAATCCGATTTTCTCAAAAACGGCTATAACGATTTTGATCGAATTTCGTATATTTACTTGAGTCTACGTTTTCAATAATACTGTATAGTTCAAATTTCTCAAAAAATGAATATAAGGTTAGTTTATTCTAGGCAACTTTAACAATAATTCGATTTTCTCAATAACGGCTATAACGATTTTGATCAAATTTCGTATAGTTACTTGAGTATATATCTACAATAATACTACCTATTTCATTTTTCTCAATGAATCAATATAAGGCTAGTTTATTCTTGGACGACTTTAACAAAAATTGGATTTTCTAAAAACAGGCTCATACGATTTTCATTTTCTAAAGATAAATAAACGACGCATTAGTATATGAGAAAGTTTATACAATGTATGTCGAGCCTATTTTTTTAATGGAGTCCACGTAACGCGTTCACATCGAGAGAAATTTGTAAATAAAATTTAGCGTCGAACGATATAAAAAGAGAGGGAGAGGGAGGGGGAAGGGGGGGGGGGGGGGAGTGGAGATCCCCGCTTTCCCGATTCCCCTGAATAATCGATATCTAAACGAGAGGGGAAATTTTGTCCAGGTAGTAATACCGCTGTGTCCGAGAGAGTACTAAAGGTAATTATTGCCGGATGCTTTTAAGCCGGTGGACGGAATATAGGTCGTTTGTAAGAGGACCTATGCATCGCCACACGCCGTTCCAAAAGGACCGCGCGGAATAAATGAGTTCCTATGCAAATCTTCCGAAAACGAGGCGTGGGCGTCTGCCGTAAAGGACATCTTGGGTTTTTTTTCCCGGGTAAGTTACTTTAAAAACAAAAACAAAAAATCCTACGGAATCGCCATCTAGTGTAGGATTTTTAACCATAAACTGATCCTGAAATGCGTTCGACCGTATGGAAAATTGGCGTTCGGCGTTTCGTCTATGTGACTCTGGGACTTAATCGGTTTTGCTCGCCCGCTACGAAGGAAGACATGGACAAGCGAATTTTAAAGTTTGGTTACAGTGCTGATTCATATACTCATATAATACATAATATTATAGAACAAAGATATCCAACCTTTTTTTCTGTTTACTCTTAAAGCATTTTTAACCACCTACATATTATCCTGCAATTCAACAAGTTGGTGGGTGGCATGGGGTGCAATGAACCAAAGTCTACGGTTAACTCTCGCAGATTTGACTTTCCTGTTATGATCTCGTGTTTTCCTCGGAAAGAACGGACTATAATTTTTTAATAATTAAATGGTATTAGAATTACTACATAAAATTTAGCTTTATCCAAATAAAATATGCATGCTGATTGGTCCAAGTACAATCACTTTAAAATAGCACTTATCTCGGGTAACTCCAATAATCACAAGAAACCCTTATCCTTTTTTAAACACGCTTATCATTGAAATGTTTCAGCCATAAGACGATTTCTGTATTCCTCCGTTGAATGTTGATTAACGAATAACGACTTTTTGTATTAAATGTATTTTCCCCTAAATGAACGTGTACGATCTCTCAAGTGCTAAATTATTAAACTGTCATCCTTCTCTGACCGGTTTACGTAAACGCATAAGAACCTTGAAATCTTATCCGAGTAGCGGTTGGCCACACAAGTTTACTTACTTTACTTTACTCAAACCTAAATGTTAATCTATTCACCCTTCCCTCAACAAAAGTTTTCCACGCATTCGTAACTCTTGCACGATGCTTTCCTTTGCTTTAGTTGTCCTAAACTAATTACGGACTCGAGGGGTTTAAACTAATTTGATGGGGTACGACAAAAATGTAAAAGATGCCGTTTTTTAAAATGTGCTATCCTTAAATCGGAAAATAAATTGACTTCGACGTTATATGAAGTCATTCATATTTGTGATTCCACAATTTCTGAGTCTTAAGTGAGGCATTCATGCTGAAGGTTGATGTACAACACAAAGAAAATTATATTTTTGCTAGCTACTTGAAAACGCTTCGCTTATCCCCTGGGGTACGCTTGAATACAGTTGCTATAGGGTTGCGATCTCCAACCAGCAGCCACCGAAATGATTTCAAGCGAGCATCATGACGTCTTTCAAAACATTATATCTCTTACAATCGTTTAAATGCCTGGATCGCGAATGCGTTCCCCGAAAATATTCCTGAATGCAAGAGAGGCTCTCAAAATCTGCAACCCCAAACGTTACATTAAATGTGAAATTTTCCATTGAAGCTGTACCGCATAAAGCGTTGTTTCCCACAATTCAGTTAGAGACACCTTTTCACGAGTAACCCACTTGGTTTATTCCGCTCTTTAGCTAAGCCCAGGTAGTGAAAAGAGGCTTAGGAAGACCACTGCTGCCGTGAAATATTGTTTTAAGTCCTTCCCCATTTTTTTCAGATTAACATATTTTTATTGAATTCAGTTGACTTCTTTATAAACAATATAAAAGAATTTCGGTAAAACGCACTTTAATTTTATGCCATTTTAATTATTACGTAGCGCTTAGAAAATGTTCTTATTATAAAGCACTCATTAGCCATCACATTATTAATTGGATGACAAACGACCGACGCTCGAGTAGATACATTAAGCGTGAAAGAATGACACAAGGGTAATAAATTTAACTATAGTTTGGTGAAGTTATTTAAACGTCATTTTCTTAAAAATACAGGAAAAAATGGCCTAGTAATTCCATAATACTAAGAGCTGAGGCAGTACATTATTTTATCTCCTACTGAATATCCGGTAAGCATTTTCATGATAGTATATAAAGTGAATAAATACATACATGTTATTTAGAAAATATGGAATTCCACATTTCATATGGATTTCGATTTATTAATATTAATATCACAATATTGCTGATGCAGTACGAATACATTTTTTATCTCCTGTTGGACATCT
The DNA here is from genome assembly GCA_036926305.1 of Uropetala carovei. Classification (NCBI taxonomy): domain Eukaryota; kingdom Metazoa; phylum Arthropoda; class Insecta; order Odonata; family Petaluridae; genus Uropetala; species Uropetala carovei. The sequence continues at coordinate 9,197,745 of JAXCHB010000129.1, forward strand.
GGTCCGAGAATGTTTCATAATTACATATAAAGTACTATATAAATATATACCTGTTCCGTAGAAATGATATATGATAAAATTTCGCTTTATAGGAATTTTGAAAGGCACATAAAAACAACGAAACACTATCGAACTAGACTCATAAAGAAAAGGTTAGATATGAAATTTTTTAAAAGAGAGAAATTAGGAAATAGTAAAACATCAAAACGCAAAAATGATTACGCACGAGATAAACATTGGGGTAGCCATTAAAAAAAAAAGAAAACCATCGCGTTCTGAAAGGTCCCGGGATACCTAAACTTCTGTAAAAAAAAAAAAGACAGAACAGAAAACTTTGCACCCCAGTTAGCGCCATTAACAAAGAGGCGGAGGAGGGAGGAAGAAAGAGGGAGAATGGCAAGTGGAAAGAAAAGTTGCAGTCGGAGGGGTGTATTTTTTTTTTGCACGTTAAAGTGAGACAAAGAAAGGGTTTTTTCTTGGGAGAGAGAGGGAGTGAGGTAGGGTGGGGGAGGGGGGAGAGAGAGAGAAGGGAAGAGGTTGGGGAGAATGGTGCTCGGGCAAGAGGCAATAAAGGGGTTTACAAGGCACAAGGGTGTGGGAAAGGGCAAACGAGAGAGAGAGGGAGAGAGTAGGAGGTTATGGGAGAAACCATGGTTTTTCCCCCCTCCCACCCATCCCTTTCTCTCTCTATCGCCGCCCTACACGCGGTCACATGTGTCCCACAACCTTATACGACAATCCTTTATTAGTCTATGCAAAAGAGAACCTGGATCTGAGCATGTTACTCTCTCTCTCTCTCTCCCTCCTTCCCCACCCAACCTCCCCTCTTTAACAGTTTGACTGCCTTCCACGGTCGTAACTCAACGTTTTACTGGTGAGTCATTCTCCACCGACCCAATCCCCTACTCGTTCCTACTATTCCTCCCACCCTTTTTTCTCCTACCCTCCTCCTTCCCCGTCCCACAGTCCCAAAAACTACACCCGGAACCACCCTACCCTTCTCCTCCTACTGTGGGAAGGGGGGAGGGGAGGGGGGTGGAGGTCATTACAGAAACCTTACCTCCCTCTTCGGCCTCTCTCCCTCCCCCCTTCCCCCCCACTTCCCCCCAAAAAAAACCCACAAGGGGCGGAGATGGAGGTGTTGCCCCCCTTCCTCCACCCTTAGGGTGTTTTTGGGGTGGGGGGTGCATCTAAAGAGGGGGGAAGTGTGAGGAAAGGAGGTGTCGGTGTGTGTGTATGTGTGTTGGATATGGACGAGTTTGGTGTGTGGGATTGGTAGAAGTGTTGGCCAGAGAGGCTATTAAGGATAACTGCTTTCGGCAAATGTGTCTTTTAAGGGTTTCCAGTCAGAATGGGCTAGGATAACTAAAACACAATCTCTTTAAGAGTTTCCCGGAGATCAGAACAGGGCTCGAAGTCTATTTTCTCTCTCTCTTCATCTCTCTACGTTGGACTAAAATTGGGGGAATAACGCTTCGGTTCCCGTTTACGTCGAATCGTATAATTTCACCGTTGGCCGTGGAGATGATTTAAAGATAAATAAACTCTCTTCCCTCCTCCTCCCTCTCACGCTCTCTCTTACGGGCTTTTTTTCCTTTTAATAAAAACAAAAGAGGATCGCGTCGCGCGTGGGAGGGAAAAAACTCGTGAATAAGACGTAATGTGTTTTTTTAAAGCGTATATATTTTTTTGGGTAATATTTTTGTTGTTTACGTCCCGTTTCGTTTTCGAACTCGGTTTCCTTTAATGCCGGATTTCGCTGTTCACAACGATCTCATCATACCGGGTTTAATTACTTTAATGGGATCCTGTTATTTTCTTCTTCCCCTGAATTCTTATCTTAACGTCGGGATCTTTTATTTTATACCATGAAACGAAATTCGCGCGACAATCATTAAAGGCGATTTGCGTCAAACTTTAGGGCGACTTTTCCAAAGTGTTTTTTCCCTTGGCGCTTTGGTCCATTAAAAGTGTCGATTCCTCGATTTTTTTCCCTACACCTTTATTGTTACCTATTCGAAGCGAATCTTCGGGAGATTGGAAATGAGAATTTGAAAGCTTCGAAAGGTAAGATAACGGACGTGCAAGAAATTCTCCCGAAATGCCGATCGACGTAAAAGTTTTGGAATAAAGCGCTCCTATTATTTTTTACTGCTAACTGATGTCGACTTTAAAGGTGTACCGTGGAATATCTCCGGTGACGATTTTTTTTGCAACCGCATTTTATTATGCAGGTTAATGGAAATACGCTTATAAATTATTGGGGACTTTATTTTTTCCCAAACATTTATATTTTGAAGAAGTAAGAAAAAAACAAGCCACTTTTCATTGTTAACTTTTCTGGCAGTATATATACTGTGCGATGATAGCGGTAGACAAAACCTAGTCATTGATTTTTTTATTTCAACGAAACATAGAAATCGAAGAAAATGGCATTTATGATGCATCAAACAAACACAAATTCCGCCTAAAATCGGTTTTAAGACGCCTAACATAACATTTTCATGTGATTTTCTTGAATAACTACAACCATTTGCCTAGGTTGTATTTCAAAACCGTGCATTAGGAACGCCGGACTATATTTTTCCAGGTGAAAATAGATAATGTAGCAGATAATGTTCTTCCTAAACATGTACTAAAAACGTCAAAAATTTCTACGGTAAAACAGTGAATATTTTTCATCAAAAATATGACTTTGCTAGAGTTATAATCTATTATAAGTCCACGATATTACCGAATTTATAGATGATATTTCAAATATTCAACCCACTGACAGTATATATTTTGGTCATGTGTTATATTGGCAGATCCCCACGTATTGAATACTTTTTAAGCGTTCTTTACCAGCGAAGCAATATTATCATAACGCCTTATTGTCACGTTTCGTCTGTCCGTCCATTTCTCCGTCCGTCTGTCGAGACTTTTCATCTTTTGAAACCGTTTCTCGGGTTTTGATTAAATTAAGTGTGAGTGATCCTTATTAAAATGTTTTCGCCACATTATGACTTTGAACTTCGTCCGTCAATTAAAATTTCCACTTCAACATAAGCCCTTAAATAAACATATACTTGTATATCGTTCAATGGCATCCATCAAACAATCAAATGCTGTATTTTTCTCTCCCTAGCTCTTATATGTTCTCTGTGAGAAATAGATTAAAAATTTACTTGGATAGAGCACAACATTTGTCCCAAAAAATCCTTTATGTGTAATCCTTTTATGGAGTATACTTTTATTTCTTGTCGCATATTAGTAATGATGGCTATTTTGCTCATATGAGCACTACTACATTGAGTTAATTTGAAATTAGTCAATAGAATTTGGGCTAAAATTTTATTCCACTCATGTCATTCGAGGCATTATCTAAGCAATTATTTTCAGAAATATGCAATGCTTGCGAGCTCGTACGAAGGAAATATTTTCAAGAGAACATTAATCATGCGCAACAATCAATCAACTATAGAAATACCCGAAATTGAAAATCTGTCATGCAAATTTCACACACAGCTTGAATAACATTCCCTTTTGTATATAATTAAATAAACAAGATAATTACGTATTTATTCATATACTATGTATTTATTTTAATATTTATGTACCTATTTACTCATTTATTTCTCATTTTGCTCATTTAGGACTGTCTTATCTCTGTGGCTGAGGAATGGTATCACCAGAAAGTCTCCCACGCGCGTTCTATCAGACAACCACGAACTGGTAAGTGTCCACTGGCTTCTTAAAACTCCTGGTTGCCATTCCCATCTTATTTTACCTTTCCCCTACTTATGCTATATATTTATTTACATATTGGCTTATATATTTGTTTACACATGTGTTCATAGATTTATTTATGCAGAGATTTGTAAAAATAAAGTGCTTTCTAGTATTAACAACTTTGATCACGCCTGGCCTATACCGAGTCTATGGAAGAATAACGTTCTGAACATGGAACTTAATCCATTTTCCTACTCTTAAAAAGAACTTCAATTCATTCACTTCCAGCTTGTAAGGTGTCAATAAAATGTCAGATTTTTTTTGCACCACCGCCTTCTATTCTACCCTACCCTAGACCAACCGCGCCCCCCTTGTAATTTTTTATTGCGCTCGGACTAACAATGGCAGAACGTCACGCAGACCACCCGCCTTCTAGTTAATGACGTAACAATAATAAAAAACTAACACATCTAAAAAAAATCCGAGAGATTTAATTATTGGTAAATCCGTAATTGAAATTTGTTCGGAGGAGTGTTCCAAAACTGAAACTTGTTTAAAAAAACTAATCTCTATTATCAACGCTGCGGGGGGATGCGTATGAATGGGAAGCGAAAATCTTCATAAATGATATTTACACATGCGAGATCCCCCTTTTGCTAGTAGGTATTTATTTAAGCATTTCCGCCCCTCCTTCAGGGCTTCTAACGAGGGGTTGAAGAAATTGGAAGCTATCCCTCACCCACAACCATTTCGGAACATAAAGGATATCGGGATAAGGAGGTGGTTTGTAAAGGGGGGCAGGGGGATGTCTGTCGGAGGCTGTTATAATCATTCTTATTATGACGCGGTGCATTTTACATAATGGCTTTAGGCTCCTTCCCCTCCATTAATGTTCGGATCTCCCCTCCCTCTAACCCTCACCCCCCCCCCCCCCCCCAACCGTCTCACCCATTCTCCTCCCCCAGGGATTTATCGCCGTCACAAATTCAAGGGGGGAGGGGTGGGAAAGCCCTGTGGAACACATGGGGCGAAACGGAGAACGAACGCAGAATGCAATTATAACCTACATCTGCTCCCCGGGGCTAATAACTAGGCGCCATAGAGGATTTCGACCAGCGGTCAGAGCAGACGGCACCTCCTTTTGTCCACCCCAGTTCTCACGTGCGCTCCGCCGGGAGATGTTCGGAGCATGTGGCGGCTTTATTGAAAACACTTGCGCAGCGATATTGACGCCCAGGCGTGACACAATTTTCGCGCAAGGTACCGGCAGCGCGCAAAAAAACGGTCCGTGTTACTTTTCAATTAATTTCCGATCTGCTTATGCAAAGCGAAAACGTTTATTCTATCCCACGCATCAGCCTGTCTAAGTATTTCATTCGAACAATTAGCGGGGAGAGGAAATTAGAAATTAGACTCCCGTAATCTTCAATTGAATAAGCACATAAGCATTTTATGTCAATTTTTTATAACCTCTGTATATATCTTCTCTGTTTACAGTTATTCCTCCGTACACTTTTTCGTTCCACGCCCTCGAATACTGTGCAAGCCTAATTAAATGCTATCGAATCTAAAACAAAAGAAATAAATTTTATGAATGAAAAATGAGTCTGAAAAGAGAAATTTCGATGTTCCTCGAAAACTTCAGTTTTAAATAGTCTTCTTTTTAACATGACCATTTGGTTTTTTTTAAATTGAGAATTAGCTCTCTTAAAGTCTTTAAGAGGACAAAGGAGGATCCAGGGTAGGGTGAGGGGGTATTTACCACTCCCAAATAAGTATCCGGAAAAACGAAAAAAATTAAGAAAATCCTTTATATTATTCGACAAGATAAAGTGACGCTTTTTGCCAGGGGGAGTTCGTTCCCTAAGCTTCCGGCAGAGAGCGTGTATGTAGAGTACAGGTACAGGTACATCTACATCTACATAATACCCTGCAAGTCACCAGATTATTGGGTGGCAGGGGGCGCAGCGCACCAAAGCCTACGTAATACTTCTCTAGCGGGAATCACTCTCCTGTTATGATCCCGTATGGTCCCTGGGAAAAGCGAACCCTGATATCTCTCGGTCCTAAGGTCGATCTCTCGTATTTTATCCTCGTGATCGTGCCTACCCATGTACCCAGGCACGATCACGAGGATAAAATACGAGAGATCGACCGTAGAACCGAGCGATATCAGGACTCGTTTTTCCCAAGGACCATACGGGATTATAATAGGAGAGTGATACCACGTGGGACGTTATTAGGCCGATTTGGTGCACTGCACCCCCTGCCACCCACCAGTCTGGTTATTTGCAGGGTATTATGTAGATGTAGATGAAGTAGGTGCATCTGATATTCCTGAGACCTACTCTAATAGAACTTACGACCTAAATTTCTCCAGAAGCTTTAACCTAGAGCTAATTCTGCGGTCGTCTAGCGATATCCAATTCAACTCCTTCAACAGTGATGGGACCTTTAATTTTTGCTCATATTTTTGCTTAACGAATCTGGCTGTTCTACGTTGGATTCTTTCTAACCGAAGTATCTGTCCCTTTTCGTACGGATCCCATATGCTGGCAGCGTTTTCGACCTGAGATCTGACCAATGATAAATAACACGTTTCTCGTACCTGTTCTGTGCTACTTCTGTGCCTAAGAAGCCCAATTTCTTATTGGCTGCGCCTACGATCCTTCGGATATGCATATTCCACGATAGTTCACTACAAATGGTGACTCCTAAATATTTAACGTTTTCCGCAGATTGGAAATTCGATCTATCAATTCTGTACTCCGAGACTAATTCATTGTTCTTGCCCTTCCAGAAACTCAAAAGGGAACATTTTCCGTGATTAATTTCGATTTTACAATCCTGACACCATGCTGAAAGGGCGTTTAAACCTTCCTGGAGCGATTTTTGGTCATCCCGGCTTCTCATCTGCGAAAATCTGATTTTGCAGCTAACTACCGAGTAGATATCGTAGGTAGTTCCCCCTAACGTAGCTATTGAAAATTACTAGAAGCTACCTTACGCTACATATGATATTTTAAATAATACCGTTTAAAAATTTCAGCTTGTACGTATACTCACAAAAAATTTCATCAAAATAACAATAAAACATCAAAAGTTATGAATTTTTGAAAATTTTCGCAAATTTTCTCACTTGAGGGGTTAAACACACAACATAATTTCAAGTAAGTAACGATATATAAACTCTTATGCGACCCGCCGAAGTGCTTAGAACTTCCGATGTGACCGACAACTTAAAAGAGGCTGCCGACCCACGAAGCAGAAAAAAATTAATACTTCTTTAAAGAGTGAAACCTTTTGTTCCGTTCTTTCATTTGATGATACAGTAACATAATATCCCGCGTCAAGCAAGTACGTGTATACGTTTAATAAATAATGCCAAAGGGACCTGCAATAACAATAAATCGATACGATTCGAAAGATTACGATACTGACAGAGCGAACCAGGTTTAACCATTAATAATCACGGACCTGTCTATGGACAGAGTACCTATGATGATGATATCCCTTAGGCTGCCCATCGAGTCTCAACTTTCAACTGCCGGAAGAACCATGAGCAACCCCTTTAAATTTGGTTGATCTAACTTGAACGCTGTGGAAATAGTTCACCGAACAAGAAAATGTGACGGACGGACAAAACATTAGCGGATATTTCTAAACCGTTAAAAAAAGAAGGGCTTCAGGCAGGTTGATGCCAAATGAAAGGCCGCCATTGAATAAAAAAGATGGAAAATAATCGTTCGCATATACTTTCACATTGAGCATTTCCTTCTCCAAATAATAGAAAATATTACACACGGAAGCGCACGCCTAGGGCAAAACAATTTATCCCATCGTGACCCTTTCCCCACATCCCCAGGTCCTAAATTTGATAGATGCTTAGAACGACGCCGAATCGTGTTCATGGCCGTTATTTCTTTTTCATTAATCCCACGCTGTTAGATACAATCTGGTACGCTGCAATACCTATTTCTAAAAAAAAAAAGGAATGGAAACGGCTGCAACCCGCGCCCAATTAGCGTAAATCACGTGTATTCAAAGTGAATTAAATGGAGTAGAGAGGTTTAATGCTCCTTTTCATCGTGATATGGGGTGGGGAGGTAGATTTTATCGAGATAGAGCGAGAGATAGAGAGAGAGAGAGTCGTTCGGCGCGAAAAAAAACCGAAACAATTTTCCATGTTACGCAGCCATTACATCGGATGGTCCCCTATTAAAAAAAAAAGAACAAAAAATAATCGGGGAAGGAATATTGAAAGCATTTCGGCACGTGATTCGTAAGCGCTGATTTGGGGTCTCTCAGAGTTTATTCCCAGCGTCGAGTCCCGAAATTAACAATTCCGCCGTGTATGATACAGATGAGTTCCATCGGGAGGATGTCTCCTCGTCCCCTGACGCCCACCTCGGTAGAGATCCATAAACAACCGAAGCGCAGCTGGCGTCACTTTTTTTTCGATCGATTCTTTATTTGTTTCAGCGTGAGTTGCGTTGGAAATGCGAAAAAAAGTATCGTTTCAATTCGCGAATTATTAATCTTTATGGTAACACGTTCAATAATTCGTTCTGGGATATTGGATTCCGAGCACTTCGGCATGGGTTTTTTTTTGTTTCGAAAAGGCTGAACGCGATTCATTTACAAAAATCGACACGCCGAGAGAGTTTTGAGTTGAATTTCTACTTCAGAAAACTACTTCCGGTGAACTGCCACTGCTGGTGGCTGCTTCTCAGCCGAAATATGCATCCGATGCACTAAGGGTAAAATGTAGAAATTCCTGGCCAAAAGAAAAATTATAAAGTTAAAGTTTGTATTTTTTTTACTCTTCTATTGTTGAAAGGGATACCGAGGCCATTTAATAGCGGTCTGTTTGTATTCCTATTTTGATTACTTGCGACTCTGTGTCAGTCCGAACTCGATCTTTGTTGGTGTGACAATGTGACAGCAAGCTCTGTGCGTGTTTAGTGCTCAAAGTTATATTGAAATATTTAAGTGAAATAAACGTTATTTCAAATTATGAAGCTATGGAACCATTACCAGGAGGTATGTATAACATTACACGATACTTTATTTCATGCCATTTAATTTATTATTTCTTTTGTAAGCTATCAAATTAGGTACGTAACATGTATGAAAAAACAAAAACTTTATCACATTCACTTAGACTTTTAGTTCGGTGCCTATTGAAACCCGGCGTTTCTTTTTATCAGAATACGTAGCTTATTTAATCTAATTTTTGAATTATAAAAAAAACACGTGCGCATATTTGCGCCTTCATTTAGAATGATTTTTTGAAGAAAAAAGACCCATTTTTTGCATGCCTCCTTTGGTCTTCGCAAATTGTTAAATAGATTAGTATATTGAATATAATTTAATTCTTTCGGTATCACATCACAAACACATTATTTTGTCCAAGGAAAATTTTACATAATGCAAGAAAAGCATGGCCAAGCATGCTTAAATTAACAAACCGCCAAGGCGAATCTTCAAAGACGATTTCACGAATATTAAGTCGATTTACATACGATTTTAACACAAGACGGCTATTGTCTCAGCGGAAATTGGATAGATTTCTCAATAAAAACGAGCAATAGACGAAGGCAGACACCATGTTTCCGGTATTTACACCAACTCAAACATTGCGTTCCGGTCTTCCTGCGAGTAGCGAGAGATCCAAACGAAGGAAAACTGAGGAGCTGCGACCTTAAGCGTGTCCTTTGGAATTGTCATACGCTGCTCAAATGAGTCTTCGTATTGCATGAGAAGTGGACGCTGCAAATATCGCAAAAGACTTCGCATTATCAACGCTAAATTGAGCTTTGAAATACATGAGAGCTTTCAAAGAAAGAACAACCCACATTCGCAGGATTTCTGTCGACGAAGCGTTCTCTATGCTTATTGGTGCTCGGTATCAGTACAATATTGACAGAGAAAAAGACAAGACATGCTTTCCCCCGTACTACTTGCTAAGAGAGGCGAAAAAAATGTCCTATCCCGCCTCAGATATTTCTATTACGGACACGGGTGCTGATGTCAAACTTCAAGCACTCCTGGATCGCACAGTTCAGCGCATCATTGAAGTACAAAAAGAAGTAATACAAACATTGACATCCGAAGAAATGGATAACTTGCGTTTGATGCCCAAGTGGGGCTGCGACGGTAGTTCCGGCCAAAGCCAAATCAAGCAGAGGTTTGTGGAGGAAAACAGTACTGATATGAAAATTTTTATTACATCTTTGGTCCCTCTACAGCTAATATGTAGAGATCCTGACCTTCTAAATATGAAAATTACCTGGAAAATCCTAGACCGTCTTCGCCACGGTATTGCAGACCAATTAGGATTAAATTTCTTCGTGAATCTACTGAAACAAATCGACGTGAAATGGAGGCCATTGAAAACCAAATTGAAAGACTTGTCCATTTATCAATTAAATTTAACGAAATGAATATTAAAGTTCACCACATAATGCTATTTATAATGATTGATGGTAAGGTGTGCAATACAGTATCTTTTACTTCATCTACCCAGAGGTGTTATTTATGTGGGGCCACCTCTAAAGATGTTAATAGCTTGCATCAAATACTAACGAAGCCTGTTGACGAAACAAAGCTAAGATTTGGTTTATCTACCCCCCATGCTTGGATAAGATTCTCTGAGTAATTGATACATATTTCATACAAATTACTAATTTAAAAGTGGCAAGCGCGAACAGACGAGAAAAAGAGAAAAGTTTCGGAAAATAAAAAAGCGGTTCAAGAAAAATTCAGACAAAAAATGAGTTTACTGGTTGATCGCCTTAAACCTGGCTATGGAAGCACAAACGACGGTAATACTGCTCGACGCTTTTTGAAAATACGAAGTTATCTTCGTCCATAACCAGAATAGATGAAAAACCCATTGAACGTTTCAGAATTATATTACCTACTCTATCCTGTGAAGATGACATCAATATACCAAAATTTGGAAAATATGCTCTAGATCAGGGGTCGGCAACCTATGGCACGCGTGCCACTGGGTGGCACGCGAAGATGTTTTAGTTTGCACGCGAAGAGATTTTGAGATGGCACCATCATCTAATGACGAAAGTACACAAAATAGATTTTTAAAGAAATATAAAAAAAAAGATTACGCCATACACAACTAAAAAATTAAAGAAACAGGCATCCCTAACTTAATGTCGTAGTTATATTCCAAAAAATAGCTTAGATTAAAAAATAGCTATTTTCCTGTAAGGAATAACTAAAAGAGAAGGTATGTATGCAACCGTAAAGCCGCGGACATAAATGACGTTGTCCGTTTGACATTGTTTGCACAATTTTATTCAGCAAAGCGTGATTGTGATAGAAGAAGTGTGTAGCGTTTCTCCGATGCTCGGAACTACAAAAGGGGAACATTTCTACATTCATCGATTTTGATTTAAAAAATAAACTTTTCTGTGATTATAGATGGTTTACCTGCAATGTTGAGTAAAGATATATGTTTTGTTCAGCTACTCCAAAAATAGCTAGATAGACTTATTTTAGCCTTTTCGGTGGCTCTTGTTTTGTCAATTGCTTTGATTAAAGTAGGTAAAATCTTTCTCTGTGGAATTGAAAAAGCTATCATAAGTTGGAGAATAATCGGACATAACGGTACATTTGAATACGTTGAATGACAACCTTCAAGGTGAAAGGCTTGACCGGGTTTTACTTGTGTGAAGGGTGGAATGAATTTTGTAAGAAATTGCAGCTCTTCGAGGATGATGGAATCTGAGTTATATTTCCAAATTGAAGCTATTTATTGATAGTGATGAAGATTTAAAATTTATAATACCAAATTTGCGTAAGTATATAATTTTATTGGAGGAAGAGTTTTCGCGGCGATTCCAAGACCTCCAAAAACTCACGGTCCGACGTTAAAATATATATTTTATCCTGAGAAAACAACAGAAATTGATCTCGAGCTGCAGTATTTCGAACTTCTAGGGATTGAGATGGAGTTAATTGATTTCCTGAGTTTATACTTGAGGGCCGAGAAGTTGTCATGTACGAAGGACGAGGTTAAAAAAAACGGAAACCGTTGCTTAGATATTTGCTCACGTACTCGGTCTCAGCTTCCAACAAAATTATCGGCAATGAAAAAAGTTGCATTCTTTCTTTTGTCTGCATTCGGAACTAGATACTGTTGCGAGCAAGTGTTTTCTTTAATGAAAAATACGCTTAATCCTGTTCGCAATAATAGAAATTCTGAAACTTGTCTTCGTCTTCAGAATACCAACTATCATCCAAAATTGGCGTGAAAAATGGAAGGGTAAGGAAGTCATTAATTATATTATATTAATTTTCTTCTTTTCAAAACTGTAAAAACTATTAATTTAAAAAATCATGCTTGTAACTCACGCAGAAATGTCTTATTAAAAGATTTTATGCTAGACGCATTCTTAGATGGCCCCGTTAACTTAGAAGAAAAAATTTTTTTTTAATCGATTCCATGAGAAGATTTTAAAGCGATTCATTAATAATTAATGTAGTTTTTTAATAAATAAATCCTGATAAGCAAAAAATTAATGTTTTAACCTGTTTTTCTTAAAGTGGCACGCGAATAATGGCGCAAAGAGAAATATTGATAAAAGTGGCACGCGACGGAAAAACGTTGCCGATCCCTGCTCTAGATACTGCAAAGTATTTTGTAGAAACCTATCCATGGTATAATATGCCAACCATAATCCATGAAATTTTGATCCACAACGCTCAAGTGATATCTACCGCAATTTTACCAATAGGACAACTGTCAGAAGAGGCACAAGAGGCACGAAACAAAGACTTTAAAAAGTATAGAGAAGGATATTCGAGAAAATGTTATCGAAGAGAAACGATGGCAGACATGATGCACTTGCTTCTCATCTCTTGGGGCCCTTATTTATCTAGTTTAAGAAAACTTCCGAAGAAAATAAATTCGAAATTCCCAAGCGAGGTTCTGGACATGTTGTTGGCTCCGGATATAAGTGAAACATCTCAGGAAGAAGAGGAAACAAACGCAGACTCTTCTAGAGACTCAGAACAATGTTTGCCGTCAGATTAAATACCTAAATAGCTATCTTTTCAATCCTTAATGATTTATTCTGTACATTGTAATTTGTTTCAATATGATACTGTTTCACCATGTTGGGATGACATGCAATTAATTTTTTTGTTTGACGTGGCATTTTATTTATTATTTACCTTTCAGTAAACGCATATTTACATATATAACAAAAATATCTGCAATAGAACCAATTATAAGACTGGTATGAATTTTGGTCGTTTTTTTTTTAATTTTCCTGTGTGCGATGTTCCCAAACATTTTACGGGTGTGGGAGAGTCGTTTGCGTATATGACTTTACCGTTGTGAAAATAAGATAGTTCTTTTTTTAATGAAAGATTATTGCCGTTAATATTTGTAAAATTCTGTCAGTCGGGTTTCGTAGAATCGTATTTTTTATATCAGGAGAATTCGAAAGAGTGATGTGTTGAACATAACGTGATCCGGGAGGAAGAGGCGTGTAAATTATAATTGACATACAAGCACTCTGGCTTTTCGTCGCTAAATAAGCAATTAGTTAATGTCATTTATCATGTAATGAACCATAGTGATGCTCGGCGTAGTGCCGATTTCATCCTATCCTCCAGCTGGCTTAATATACTACCCGTAATTGCAAAAAAAATCTGCGTAATTTAATAAATCGTCTTTCTCAGTGCAACCGAACCACTGCGAAAATTAACAGGATTCTTGTGCTCTTAAACGATGCGCGGAAGTGCTGCAAAAACATATTCGCAAATTATTTCTATCATTATCTATCTTAAAACTTGCTTTTGGAACGATTTTTTGTTTTCCATTTATTGTTTCCCTTAAATGTTACAAAATTACGCAACCATGATAATTACGTGAGATACTATACGCAATTACGAAAAACGCATTTAGTTCAATTAAAGGAAATTTATAAATGCTTCGACGACACATGCCGATACATATTTACTTTAATTACTATAGGGATTCTGTTAATAATTCTGATTTACCATACACAAATAAGTAATTGCTGTATATATTAATCTGTAAATTACAACTTCATATTCTTAATGAAACGATTCGAAATTTTTCCCGGTAAGCCTTAAGCTAATGGCGTGTGAAGCTTTCTGTGGAAAACCTTTAAATAAAGGTGGAATAGAAATTCGGGATAAAATCTGGTTGACGATGCGCCGTACGCCCACCGAATATCACGATATATACGTATATGTAATATTATTAAAACTATGGCAAAAATGAAATGCGATTGTGCCGAAAAAGTTACGCGCAGGAAAATACGTTCACTGGAAGATCTCTAGCAAAGTCGTGCTATCGGACATCGCACAATATATAGCGTTTAACTAAATAGCAGAGAGGACTGGGGTCATGCGTAGTACATAAAAAAACATGACGTTAGTCAGTCGCGCATTAAAAATTACTCTTTGCACCAACACCTATCAAGCAAAATTGTTTTATTTTTCAGTTTTTGTCGTGGTTTTACCGAAAATAAAATTAATAAATATGGATTTAAAGTATACATGATTTTACTACAAAAATAAATGAAAATGTTTTTCCTACGTCTCTCAATAAATGTTTAATATAATATGAAATACTGACATTTTTATAAACCCTGTTCCTTTCAGTAAAAGGTATTTCGTTGATCTGCTAGTAGAAAACGTAGAACTTATCACTTTCCTTCCTTCTTGGAATCGCACAAAATATTTATATCGAACTAATTTAAGACACAGGCCAACAGAGTGTCACCTAGCTCTTTCGCATTACTAAGTGAGAATGGTGAGAATGCAGCATAGGGCGCGCTTCATAGCAGATTGATATTCCCTAGAATGGTTAAGCATTTTGAAAACCAAGAAAAAACAGTGAAATAGAAATATAAGACACGGAGGGACGCGAAGTCCTGCCGGAGGTTTTTGCCGCCTTGATGAAAGTAGACCTCGCCGCCACCAATATTTCTTGCCGATGGTCTCTTCGTTTTGCGTCCCAGGGAATATTTCCCCGGGGGCAATGCACTCTTTGACCATAGTTAGGCGCGGGATGGATGAGAGGCAATAAAAGATGCAATAAAAATGAAATTGATTCAGCAACTTTTATAGTCATTGTAATGGACGAAATTTCGAATGTCATGTTAAAATCACAGCTCTCAACAGTTCTGCGTTTTGTGCATGATGGGGAAATACATGAAAGGTTGATTGGATTTACGGACGTTAGTGCTGATAGAACTTCTAATGCTCTATTTAATCATGTTGCCAATGCAGTTCAACAATTTAAAATTGAGAGAAAATTGGTAGGACTAACTTATGATGGGGCATGAGTAATGAGTGGACATGTAAATGGTTTACAGAGCAAAGTTATCGATACGTAATACGTAATCTAAATAAAAAAGAACGAAAGCCTGCATGTCAAAAAGTCCATTTTTAAGTGTTACCTTATAGAAAATGTAAATGTCTTCCTTTGAGTCAAACCCAGAACTTTTTCGAGATTTATTTTCGTCATCACCTTAAAATATGTGAATCGAGCATTCCTGCCAAATTCCTGGCAGTAGAGTAGGTGACGATGCACTGGTCTGCAAGTTTGACTCGTCCCATCCCTTTGCTACAGTCAACACTCATTAGAGGTTTAATTTTTTGCCAGCTAAAATGTGAACAATGTCAATATTAACCAAAGATTTCCGCTTTTTAGAAGAAAGCCTAATACTCGTAAAAGCGATATCTCTGTGCAAAAGCAATATGATCACCGAGAATACCTAATAATTTTGTAGGAAAAAGTTCAAGCATACATCAGATAATACAACTCGGACACATTTATTTGCCGAATTAAGGCAATATATAATCTTAAATAAATGTTCTTTTGGTAAAATTATAATGTAATTTTTAAATTCTCGCGAGAATTAAAGCAGTTTCATGGTGTCTACGGAGAATTATTGCAATATAAACTACATGAATGGTTTTCCTAGCCTTAAGTCTATTTAAGACGCATCTCCTATCGTGTTTAGGTAGTACCAGTGAATTTTTTTCTCTTGCCATTGCAGGTGATACGGATTTGTGATTCCCACCAATTTCCAATATCAAACCTTTACCCTTTATTTCATTCGTCAACCCCAAAGTGCTTTTCATTTACCCCCTTTTGCATGTCCCTGTGTAGTGTAATGGTCATTCTGTGAGGAAGTGCCGTGTATATTTGAGTGTGAGGAATTTTTCTCATCGCTGGAGGAAAGGGATTTATTTCTTCTTCCACCGCTGGAACGTTTAAACCACAGCAAAGGTAGGAAAGTTCGTATCTCTCATCTAAGGAATAAAATCCTCCATATCTCCCTTTAATTTCAGGTCTGGTTGTCTGGCGTTTCGGTCGTTGCAGGCAAAGGTATCCGATTTATACCAAAATTAGTGTCCGCAGAATTTTCAATTTGGATATGACGTAATTATAAATGGGTTGAGTAAGTGTAAGCCTTTCGTTAAATATGGTCGAATGGGTTTTATTATAGCAAGTAAAAGACGATTCGCCAACTATATCCCCGCACCGAATGAAATGAATTCAACTCACAATCAGTTTCTTGCGGCGACATTTTATTTGGTGTAAGCTGGTTGACAGACACTTTACCTCTTAACTGCGTCGACCGCTTATACTCGTCAACCTGTGTTTTCTATGGATGCTTGTGAACTGCTTTTAAGCTTCGTAGTGTATTCCTTTTGCTCTAACCGGTTACACAGTTTAAACTTACCTATTACATATTAACACCTATTGGTGTCCGAGTTGTATTATCTGATGTATGCTTGAACTTTTTCCTACAAAATTATTAGGTATTCTCGGTGATCATATTGCTTTTGCACAGAGATATCGCTTTTACGAGTATTAGGCTTTCTTCTAAAAAGCGGAAATCTTTGGTTAATATTGACATTGTTCACATTTTAGCTGGCAAAAAATTAAACCTCTAATGAGTGTTGACTGTAGCAAAGGGATGGGACGAGTCAAACTTGCAGACCAGTGCATCGTCACCTACTCTACTGCCAGGAATTTGGCAGGAATGCTCGATTCACATATTTTAAGGTGATGACGAAAATAAATCTCGAAAAAGTTCTGGGTTTGACTCAAAGGAAGACATTTACATTTTCTATAAGGTAACACTTAAAAATGGACTTTTTGACATGCAGGCTTTCGTTCTTTTTTATTTAGATTACGTATTACGTATCGATAACTTTGCTCTGTAAACCATTTACATGTCCACTCATTACTCATGCCCCATCATAAGTTAGTCCTACCAATTTTCTCTCAATTTTAAATTCTTGAACTGCATTGGCAACACGATTAAATAGAGCATTAGAAGTTCTATCAGCACTAACGTCTGTAAATCCAATCAACCTTTCATGTATTTCCCCATCATGCACAAAACGCAGAACTGTTGAGAGCTGTGATTTTAACATGACATTCGAAATTTCGTCCATTACAATGACTATAAAAGTTGCTGAAACAATTTCATTTTTATTGCATCTTTTATTGCCTCTCATCCATCCCGCGCCTAACTATGGTCAAAGAGTGCATTGCCCCCGGGGAAATATTCCCTGGGACGCAAAACGAAGAGACCATCGGCAAGAAATATTGGTGGCGGCGAGGTCTACTTTCATCAAGGCGGCAAAAACCTCCGGCTGGACTTCGCGTCCCTCCGTGTCTTATATTTCTATTTCATTGTTTTTTCTTGGTTTTCAAAATGCTTAACCATTCTAGGGAATATCAATCTGCTATGAAGCGCGCCCTATGCTGCATTCTCACCATTCTCACTTAGTAATGCGAAAGAGCTAGGTGACACTCTGTTGGCCTGTGTCTTAAATTAGTTCGATATAAATATTTTGTGCGATTCCAAGAAGGAAGGAAAGTGATAAGTTCTACGTTTTCTACTAGCAGATCAACGAAATACCTTTTACTGAAAGGAACAGGGTTTATAAAAATGTCAGTATTTCATATTATATTAAACATTTATTGAGAGACGTAGGAAAAACATTTTCATTTATTTTTGTAGTAAAATCATGTATACTTTAAATCCATATTTATTAATTTTATTTTCGGTAAAACCACGACAAAAACTGAAAAATAAAACAATTTTGCTTGATAGGTGGTGGTGCAAAGAGTAATTTTTAATGCGCGACTGACTAACATCATGTTTTTTTGTTTACAAATCGAACAGAAGATCTGAGTCCTGTCAAGTTGCGTTATTTTATGAACTAAATTGCATTTCAATTAAATAGATTTATTCTTTTCGAATTTCGTGTTTCTAGATTATGGGCTAATTGGAAACCTTTGCCTGTTAATATTTTATGTTATTTTATTGTTGAAAATAGTAGATTGAAAGATATATTAGTTGTATAACTTCAAAATTATCGCTTCCCTTTTTAATTGAGACAGTCCACAAAAATACGGAGTAAATGTATTTTGTTGTACAAATATCAATTAATACTATAAATAATTGTTAGTGTTAGTATATTTTCAATATTACTCTTATAAAAAGTTAAGAGGCCATATCTTACTATTTTACAGCTTTTAAAGCGGACGATGATTGGCCATAAAAAATTATCTGGTTTTGAATATCACAAAAGAAAGGCTACTTTTTAAAACAAACATTGTCTCAAAATTACTAAAAAGCCCTAAACTTGACCTTTCAGAATGTATGAAAGCCATTGATCAAACTATTGATTTTTTTAAGATTATCGCACGACAGAATTCAACGACATAATAGTAGCAGCAGAAAAAATCGCGGAAGAATTAGAAATTGATCCAGTGTTTGTTACAGAAGAAAGACTAAAAGTACGGCATAAGCATAAGCAATTAGATCACGAAGAAAATAATTTTTTCATTGATCCCAAAGAAAATTTAAAAGTAGATTCTGACTCAAATACTATGAAAATTAAACTATGTATAGTTGAGATTTTTCATAAATATAAGTGACTATGGATTTGAATAAATAGATTTTTATTATTTCCTATCGTTTTCGACTAACATGTAATAAAATTACTTAGTAAAAAAATTAAGGGGGCGCCATATTATATCTCGCCTCAGGCGGCAAAATGTCTGGGCACGGCCCTGTATATATATATATATATATATATATATATATATATATATATATATATATATATATATATACACACATGATATATCAGAAATATAAACATCTTTAACCTGAGATAAATGCATACGTGAATTGGAACCCATCTTCTGGCTAGAATACAACAGAATGCACCAAATGAACTGTGCTTTTCAGAATATAACATCCACGAGTTGCCACCGATTTAGGATAATTTGTATATAAATAGGCATCTGGTTTAATTCCGAGTATTTTGCTGCAGAATTTAATTATTTCACACAAGATTGGTTGTTTTTTAAACCAGCGTCTCGTTTTATCCTTTAAGTATACTCCCTATATCAACTTTCTTCAGAAATGGTAAACCCGCCTGTATTTATGCATTAAAACCACACAACTTTTCGTTTATTTAAAATAAAGAACGTTCCAACACAAGCAATGTAAAAAAATGTTAGAACTAACTCTTTAGTTGTAGCAAACTTCGAATCGACTGGAATAGGCAGAAAGTGAGAAGGTTGATCTTTTTACAAAGCATCGGACGCGAGGCAGATATAGCACTTGGGTGGTGTTGCCGAGCATATAAATTTGTAAACCGATTCAAGAAACTAGAGCAGAAGTAGGTGAACACAAAGGGAAACTGCATCAAGAGTTTCCACCCTTGCAAAATTCTGGCAAGAAATCACTTTGCTTAATATTTCTTCGGAGAGATCTTTTCGCGACCCTAAGCGTCCTTTTCCTCTCTTCCCTTGGACTATTGCTTCCGTAAAACACAAACACGCCAGTGGGTTTGGAAACTGGAACGTAGATGGCCACGCTGGGGTAAAAAAAGAAGACTGCGAAAAAAAAAATATATATATATATCCTCAACTTTTGACCGAATCGGATAAAACAACCGAGGAATTACCCTGTCCAGTTTTTTGCATCGACCGTGGATGAAAAAGGAATGATTCTCGATGGGTTTTTCGAAGGTTATCTGGAGAAATCTTTAAGATAGACACGCGAGATAAAAAGACGGAAATAATTCCAACAAGAATTTTCAACACTTTTACTCGTGCGCTTGTGTTTATATTGTACTTTATCGCGGTTGCCTACAAATCCGAAAGTTTGGCCTAAATCTGAATTTGTGACGCTAAATTAAAGTTATGCCGATTTAAAAAAAGTTTTTATCTCATATATCAGGAAATACCTTTACATTTTGGAAAGGATTCCAATAAAAATAAATGAAATTCGAATAAATAAATTACACCGTGAAGAACTGTGAAGAAAATGTTAAATGTTATGGCCATTCTACGTCATTACGATGATAAAAGAGTTTTGCATTATTGAACGTAATTATATTAAACTAAAATAAAAACATAATAAAAGTGACATTTAATCAAAGTTTTAATAGATAAATGTGTCCACCAGTACACATATTACACTGTAGAAATATATTAAGGAATTTTCGTGTTAAGAAATCAATATTCAGTTGTCATGAATTAATGAAAAGCTTAATTCGAAAAAATTGATGTGAATGACCATCAAGGCAACCATTTCAGCAGCATAGAACAATAAAAATAATAATTCTCAATGGCAGGGGTGGCCAACCTGCGGCACACTGGCGCTGTTCCATAGTTTTAAAAGATTTTTCATTTTTCTTTTGATTTAACTACCAGATATTATTTTTCTATCTAGCAAAATCTGTTAAAATATATAGCGTTAAATTTGGACCCTTAATAAATATTTCCCAATCCAAACAAATTCTTTTTCAATGTATTTTTCGATATTTTCTCAAAGGTATTCCTAAGATTGAATTTCATCACCGTTTTTACCGATGAAATTTTAACCTATAAAAAACTAATTTTAACTTGATTTTCGCTCGTATGGTGCACACGTACTAAGCACAACACTCTGTTCATGCTAAAAAAAAGAAAGATATAGGGAAGAATGCTAAAACCAGTTCTAACTTTAGAAAAAATTTCAAATCCGTTTAAAGTAATTCTAAACATTGCTATCTCTTCCTGTTTTTCTGGACCAAATTACGCAATGAACGCCCTACTCCCTAAGTTCACTTAAAGCAAGAAGGTATTATCTTAATGACTAATACACCAGACGTCTCATGCGCTTATTTGGAACGAATATTCACCCTTCCTACCCACAGAAGGTAACATCTAATAAATAGGATATCGAACGTTGCTTGAGTAATGATAGATTTCGAATTTTGGGGAAATTAAATAAATTCTGACTTTTACGTATACTTGTGATAAATATTAGGGTGATGTATTTCATCGGGAATTTATGGCATGTAACCCATATAAATGAGAAACTTCTCATAACTGCTACCTACTTGTACAAGATTTGTTTAACAAGACATCTTGATAGTTTAAACGTAAAAATTTACACTTTCAATTAAAATGGGTGATCCATCACAGTTCTTTGATTCATTCTGATCCATAACCCCTAACTAATAGGCTCTTTACATTCAAGTGCCCTAACGCACATTTGCGGAAACATCGCAGAAATCTTCTTTTGTATTTCAGCACCAAAAATCTTATCGTCATTACAGAAAAAAAAATTATCTTCGCAAGTCGTTTAGAGAGATAATAATTCATGCAAATGGGCCACTCGATTAATTCATCCGAAATATATTAAAAATAAATGTATTCCGGATTGCTAGCGACGAAACA
The DNA here is from genome assembly GCA_036926305.1 of Uropetala carovei. Classification (NCBI taxonomy): domain Eukaryota; kingdom Metazoa; phylum Arthropoda; class Insecta; order Odonata; family Petaluridae; genus Uropetala; species Uropetala carovei. The sequence goes on from JAXCHB010000129.1 coordinate 9,219,232, forward strand.
TCTGGCGCGTAAATTCCGATAAAAAAGAATTTTATTTTGAAAAGAGATACGGCGTTGAAACAGAAAGTAACTTGGAATTCTGTGGTTTTTTTTCATTTTACTTATCGATTATTGTCCAGCGTTTCATCGGTCGATGTTCATTATTTTTGTATCTCAACCATCTGCGCAACAAATGGACAAAATCCTTGGATAAAGAGTTTTCCAGCACCATGATCCCCTTAACGACAAATATATATATATATATATATATATATATATATATATATATATATACATAAACACACACACATACAGGGCCTGAGAGAGATGAGATGGGGTTCGGGCCAGTCACAAATGTGAGGCCTCACCCACTCCGAAAGCCATACAAATACCTATATGAATAAAAAGCTTTAGAATACATTTTGGAGGCCCCTCTGGGCCCGGGCCAAATGTTCCTGCTGCCCCCCTCCCCCCCTCTATCTGGCTCTGTGTGTATGTATATATATATTCGTAATTTGAGAAAATATCAATTTCGAGAGGAAAATTATAAGGGATTCAGAAAGGAGCCATAAGAGGTAGCAAAGATCTTGTCTTAATTTGAGCGTTAACTCTTCAACTTCTCTTTCGATGAAGGTTCGAGAGGGAGCTCCTCAGATTCTGCCTTCTCGAGAAAGCGAGAAAGAAAGATGAGAAAGACACCTCTTATTCTTCTAGAACGCACCCTTTCGCCTCTCCTCTCTTCCCTTCTGAACTCTTGCTATCTCACTCCCCCTCCCCTTTCTGATATCTTCCCCCGTATACTATTTTCTTTCTTTCTATCCCAGCACTCTCTCTGTCATCTGCCTCATCTTCCTTTCTATTTCTCTCGCCTCCTTATCTCTCCGCTTCTCCGCTTCTCCCCATCCTCCTCTCTTCCCATTCTCTCTTCTCCTCTCTCTATCTGCCACTCTCTCCGTTTCTTTCATTCACCGGTTCCCTCTCTCTCTCTCCTTCCTACTTTCATCCCTAAGTCCCCGTTTACACGTCCCCGTTTTCGCGCCTGAAAACAGGCGCTTGACTGACTTGCCAGGAACGAAAAAAAGCCCGTCTGTTTACACGTTCCCGTTTTCGTGCCTGAAAACAGGCGCCTGGTAAACTCGTTGCCTGCGGTAGCGTACGTAGTAAGATGGATTCAGAAGGGAAAGCTGTCCTCTTGACTGGTTCTGCACGTCACCAGTGTCACGTGTCAGTCTTCAGCCAATCGACGTGTTTTGGGCAGGCCTGGATCGGGAGTCGCGGCCGTTTCGTGCCCGACGCCTTTCTTCGGGGGAATTTGCCTGTGCGCATGCGCAGGAGGACAGGCGCCTGTTTTCAGCCATGAAAACGGGAACGTGTAAATGGGGACTATAGTCGATCCAACATCTGAAGACTCCTGGCCTCGAAAACGGGGCGTACACCAGTTAGCAGCAGCCAATAGGAGACTGTTTGTTTGGGAAGGTAGTAGGGAGGAAACCAGTCTCACTCCTGCTCTCGAAGAGATCACATCTGGATGTGTTGCCATTAGAAATTGCGTAGTATATCAGCTGAAGGCGAAAATCCGCAAGAGCTGGCAACGCGCACCGATATCTGCTCTCCCGCACGAAAGTTGAGAGGGGCGATGGAAGGGGAAACGTTCGTGATTGGCTACTTGCTCTAAGTAGGCCAAGAGCCTTCCGATGTTGAATCTACTATAAGGCCCATTCTCCATCACTCCGCGCTCTCCCATTTCCCCCCTCTATACATTTCCGCTCTCTTTTTCACGCTCTCTCTCTCTCCCTTTCCCTCTCTCTTCCCGCTTCTCTCCCTCCCCCTCTCTCTCTCTCTCTTGGGATCGTATTTTTGTAGTCCTTTCTTTTATGTAATATTGTCATTTTATCTTCTTTCTCAGTTACTTCCTTCTTGTTTGTAAATGACAATGGTTTAGATTAGGGGTCTCAAACGCAAATCGTACGCAGGGCCAAAAACGAAAAAATTACACTTCAAAAGGACTGAAAACATTTTTAAATCCTTAAATTAAAAAAATTCTTCGAAACTGAGCCGGGCCGAATTATATAATTAGAATAAAATCAGTGAGAGGGCCGCATAAAATGAACAAGCAGGTTACCAGCGGCCCGCAGTCTCAATCTCGTCCGAATAAAGGCGAATGTCTATCTCTCCCCTTCTCTATCTATCTGTCTGTCTGTCTGTCTATCTATGTATCTCTCTCTCTCTCTTTGTCATAGCCTCTCTTCTCTTCGGTTCATCAACCTCTCCAAAATTGTATGAAAACGACTTTTATTATAAAAGAATTCCTCGGTTTTTCTTGGCTTAAAATCAGAAAACCCTTCGATTTTTCTTTATTTCTCTTTGTCCTATTCCCTTTGCTCTACGTCATTTCCTGCTTTTCGTATGACGATTCAAACATCAGGACTTTATGTGCGTGTATGTACACACACACCGTTCTTATTAAGGTTGGAAGGACCCGCGTGTATTCCGCCAACTATTGAAATTTTTACGTACCGTTTGATGCATAATGGCCCTCCATTACATATGTAACAGGTTCCTATATGGCGGAGAGGATTTCAATGATGTTTCGGTATATGCGACCCTTAATAAAATCCTAATTTCAGTGCGTGGCCCAAATTGGACGATTTTGATTGCCGATTTACGTGGAATACCATGTTTGGAGTTATCATTGGGTCAAAGTCCTTGAGCGGCGACTAATTTTATTTTCATGTCCTCCTTTCATATTGATGTTCCGTTGAGGCCGTCCAATTAATTCAGCGAATTATCGCTCGCATTTCTGCCTGTCATTATCAAATCAAATTTATTAAGCGGAACTGATCAAATGGTAGATTGTTTTACTTTCGGATGTCAGGCCTCATCAACGATACACTGATATTTTTCGGATCTCTGGCCCATTTTCTGTTCCTATATTGTAAAAACTAAACATTTCACATTTTTTAAAGTCAGTGTTCTCTTTATCGCTGATCGTTCTTCTAATCCAATTTGCTTATCGGGTTTTTAGTTATTATTTCGTTTACAAAATTTTAACATTCACGGATGTCGACTTGTTTTCTGGATTTCCAAGTGTCATTCGGACCAATACGTTACATTAGTCCAAGGGTCTCTAACCAGGGAGGCAAGGCGAGCTAAATTTGAAATTCAAAATACTTGGCGAGTTACACCTATCCTCCCCCCTCCCCCCAAACGTTTTAAAGTCTGATATTGATGAAGCTCATTTTATATTACCTGACGCGAATCCACCTGTCCCGTTCCGATTCCTTGAATTTAATCGATTCCGCCTTAGGCACTTTTCTAATATTTGATCACATTCGTACGTAATAATTTTCAACCTTTATACTAATGACGTCCATGCAATCAGCGAATTATTTAAAATCAATTTTCCCCGTTGAACTACATAGTCCAAGTGCAACCATACCTCGCTTATCACACAGTCTCGCCTAAAACGTTTAAAACGGATTCCTTTTTTTAGAGGACAACCTAGGATTTCATGCTGCAATTAAGCTGGTAATTATAGGATTATTTGAAGAACTTAAACTCGAAAATAGGAACATCTTAATAGGAGAACCTGGAATTTTTAAAAACGATTTAGAATTTCAGGGAAAAACCTAATGCCTAGTCATATTTTAATGGTTTGAAGCAACCTAGTCATCCAAATAAAATCTTCCACTGTTCTAATTATTAATACTTTGGATAGTGTATGTAAAAAAACATTCAAATACTAGTACATATAAATTTAAGGTTCGAGTTTTTTTAATAGCACACAATAACGTTTTATTAATCTTTGCTTCAACTGCAAGCAGTGGCGTTACTACCGGGTTGCAGGGGGTGCGATGCACCCTGGCCCACCCCGCAGAGGGGGACCACTCAGTGGCATAGCCATGACTTGGGCACCGGTTTAGGTTTTTAGGGCCGCATTTTTAGTGAACATAAAAGTCATCCCGAGTAACCAATATCGTACGAAACCGAACTACTCCCACGATGAAAGGTAACTTGACCTCACGAGTTTCGGCGTCGCATATATATATCTATATATATCTATATATATATATATATATACACATACATATGTATATATATATATATATATATATATATATATATATATATATATATACACAAATATATACATATATATATACATATATATACATATATATATACATATATATACACATATATATACATATATATATATCTTCGCAGATGTCTTCCGGTTCTCGTTTCAAGTGCCACGCCACTTCTAGATACCTAAAGTGATCTCTTCATAGACAGATTCACATTTCCGTCGTAATCTTTGAATGATTAAACAAATCCATCGTCAGAATCCCGTCACCATTTTCTTCTCACGGTATGGATTTGCTTGTTATATTTCTCTGGCTGATATCCCTACGCAACTGCGTGACTCGGCATTGATATTCAGTGACGCTTATCAACAACTCTGTCGAAGATATCGGAACGTAATTCTATACCTAACCACGTGTTATAACGAGGCAGCAGAATACGGACTAGCCCTACAGGAATAGCCCTAGCACGTATCAGTCGCCGTAGTATTTCATCTTTATGGAAAGGTTTTGTTTTAAAATTTCTAATCAAGATATTTTTGCTAACACATATTAGAAATTTTGTGTTAAATTTCATCTTCACAAAAAATTGTATATTTTGATCTATTATAATTTGGTATTTATGTGATGTTATAAAACATTTATAAAGGTAAATGTTTAGTTTTTATTAAATTGTTCTGGTTTTTAGATTCAATTATAAACTAATGTGCTAGGGGCCCACTTTCTCTATTTCGCACCCGGGTCCATGAAATTATGGTTACGCCATTGATTGCAAGCTAGTAACTAGTAAGAAACGCACCACAGCCGTAAATTCTTATAAAATATATGTATTTAAAATCCCACAATCAAAGTCTAACACGTGTAAAAATCAACCTATTACAACATTACTCAAGTAAGTTTAACTATCAAGCCGAATGCATCTTAAACACTTATCAATAAAGTCTTTTCGAATAAATTCGAATGTTAGGTATTAGCGTTGTACGAATTTGCAGCCATATCTCAGCACTAGGCGCGGTAATTCCGACACCTAAAATTCGGCGATAACAGAACACGCTCTCCCTATCCCGTTCAATTTCCTTCCCCATCTGAATAGCGCCAAAATCTCTCCGATCGGACTAGCTGGCTTTCCCGTCTTGCGTTGTTTATCGGACGACGCGCATTCCTCTTGCCTCAATAAGTAAAAGCATTCCGGATGCCGCTTTTCGCTCCCCACTGTGAGGAGGACCCGATAACCGCGACACGTCACATATTTCACGCCTCTCGAACAAAAAAAAGGTAGAGGAGAACGTCTTACGACACGAGAGAGAGAGGAAGAGGAGAGAGAGAGAGAGGGCACATTTGCATCGCATAATGGGGAATAAGAACAGGTCGCATCGACAGAGGAAGAGAGAGAGAGAGAGAGAGATACTGAAACGGATGCCTCGGGAAAAAAACACAAACCACTCCTTCCATAAGAAAAGCAAAATCTTCGAGATATACAAGGGAGTTTCTCAACCCGTAAACTGATCGATATTTCGAAGCCCCTCTTACCGATCCTCCTCCCTCCTTCAACCCATAATATTTCCCCCTTTTCTCTATACGATACCGAGCTGTTTTTTTCCCTCCACTGTCCTACTCTCTGGCTCGTTTCCAAATAATAAAAATAAAACTTCGTCACGTGTTAAAGGGGAATAAAAAACGATCGATTAAAAAAATGTTTTTTTTCCCTTCTCCCCCTCTCAACCTATCACGGTTTAACCTTCCGGTGTATGGGGGGGGGGGGAATACCCGATCGTGTTTTTTTCTCAAATAAAAGAAAGGAGGACGAAGATCGATCGTTTTCACTCGTCAAATCGTGTAACCCTTTTCAGAATCAATCAGTTTCCGCTGAAGAGAGGACCATTTTTCTCGAGGGCCCATTTGGATATCCGAACGTTCAAGGAGGGCCGCCTACTTTTCGTTTATCTTTTTTTTGTCGAAAAAATTACATATATAAAAAAAGAAAGAAAAAATACGAGAGGAGATTGAAACATTGTTCCTGTCCATTGGCAGTCTATGAGCCGATAAATCACCTTTTTTTATGTAGTGTTTTGCATTCAAAATTCTTTCTCCTATTTTTTTTTTAGCCGGTGTACATATTTTTTTATTTACTCCGACACGGTTTTCTCCTCGCCTCGAGGACGGACTTTCCTCCGAACGTTGAATCCGGAAGATTTAACGGATATCAAGGTAGGGCGTTTTCGTCCTGTAGAGAAGTTCACGGATTTATCTCGTCGATAAAGTCTCGTTTGTGAAGCTTGCGCCAGCCTACAGTGCAGCGTTTCTCGACGTTTTCAATAATACGCCCACTTAAGCTCCACTTAAGTCCACCTATACTGCAAGAAAAATTCTGACCTATACATGAAAGGGTGAACGTATAGACGGAAATATATATATATATATATGATTCTTTCTAAAAGTAGCGAGTTACTTAAGAAAATATAAAGCGATTTATCAAACATTTCATTAGTTATTTATTGTTTGATTTTTTTTATTTAAATATTTTATATACAGTGGAAATACTATAAGTCGAACCTCAAGGGAAATAAAAAATATATTCGAGTGATAAAAAATGGAGTTGTAGAAGAAAAATAACACGAAAGTGATTTTGTTCTGTAAAGTGAATTCACGTCGAGTTATAGAAAACGAGTTATGGACGTTCGACTTATAAAGGTTCAACTGCACTTTTCGATAGTATATTTCTAACAGATCTTAAAATTTTCCAAGTTTTTGCAACCTACCAGAAGTCAAACGGCCTAGTCTAGCGGATAATGCTATACAATTGAACTGGACATTTACACGTATGAAGCTATAAGCATTACAGAGGTGCGAAACTTTGGCAATGAGAAAAATCGGTACAACATACATTGTACAAACTCTCATATACGGGTACTAATGCGTCGTTTAGTTCTCTTTAGAAAATGAAAATCGTATCAGCCTGTTTTTAGAAAATCCAATTTTTCTTCAAGTTGCCCAAGAATAAACTAGCCTTATATTCAATCATTGAGAAAAATTAAATACGTAGTATTATTGTAGATGTATACTCAAGTAACTGTACGAAATTTGATCGAAATCGTTAGAGCCGTTTTTGAGAAAATCGAATTGTTGTTAAAAATGCGTGGAATAAACTACTCCTAATTATTGATCAATGTCAACCATTTCTATGTATACTCTGCTCAGTATGATAAAATGCCTAAGTACGAGATTTCATTCATTTTCGCTCTATCGTCTAGGCTCCAGAGCCAGTAACAGACAGACAGACGGCATTGCGAAAACCACTTTTTCGGATTCAGCGACACCTAAAACGTATATTTCCGTAAAAATCTCGAGGTCGAATTTTTTCGCGAAAACAATACTTTCTCGATACTTCGTATGAGAAAGTAAAAAGAAGTGATCAGAACAGAGGCTTTTGAGATGTGAGTACGGCGAGGAAAAACATATGGGGAAGACTGAGACGTCCTTGGTTAGAGTAACAATGGAAAGAAAATTTTAAAATTTGGTTAGGTAACGGTCTCCTGAAATAAGTCAAATAAAGGAAGACGACGGGAAAAAGAAAATGTACATTCGATACATTAAAAGAAGGAATTGGGAGTGAGAACTTGAAGAGAAAGGCTTCCGATAGCCCAGATTCGATAGTTGAATGAACGCATGGAGTATTATAAACTGAGAAAAAAATTCGATTTCGAGATTTTTTTGTGAATATGTGTTGACCCTAGTAACTAAAATTTGTTTTTGAGACCCCGTCTCTATGTGGACTAGGGGTCTCAAACATGTGGCCTGCGAGCTGCTAGCGGCCCGCAAGTTCAAAGAACGCGGCCGACTCAACACTTTGATGCTGCTGTAAGTGTGGAGGAGACAAAGAGTAACAAAGAAATACGAAACAATATAAACAATATTTAACAATTAGGAATAGTATGAAATTTTGTTTTCCAAGATTTTTTAAAATTACATCACTGTTTAGCACCAAAACAAGGAAATCAGAATTTCCGAGTTGTTCGAATGTCTTGAAATACCTCAAGTATAGTATATTATACATATCTCGTGCAATCCAAACTTTTTCAAAGAAATCGTTTGTTATTGGCGTCAATATATTTTTATCGCTACAAACCACAGCCTTGGCGAAGTTTATGTCATTTATTCTTTGACAATAGTTGCGTGCCCGCACAAAAAATTATTTACTGATGTTTGAGATGCTGTCATGACTTTAAAGTTCTGGCAATGACCTATACTTACACGATTTATAACATTTTTTTATAAATTCCTCTATACGAAGTTATTATCTTATCCTAATGCACATCTCAGCAATCCGTTTATCAGCCTGACAAATAAAAAAAAGAAATAAATTTAAAAATTCACGAGTTTAAATCAAATCGATTCTTTACGGAAGAACTCCATATTGGTTATTTTCCCATTATTCCCCCAATCTCTAACTGAGAAAAAAAGAAAACTCCTTCGTGGATTAGCGTTCTTCCGCAGTTGAGCGATCACGCGAAAACTAAAAGAAAAACCTCGACTTTAAGGAAATAAGAAAAAACGGGCGGATTCAGAAACGGCAGCTAAGTAAGATTTAAAAAATATTCAAGACAGATCTCACAGCTGCTGGGAATGAAAAAAATCCACCTTTCCGAAAAAGCAAGGAACGACAGAAGAAAAAAAGTTGTATTGCAGAGTTCTACTAGGACCTTTTCCGCCCCTCGCAGAAGGAGTATAAAAAAACTTAAAACATCAAGACTAGATCGTCCCAAGGGATAACGAACGCAAGAGAGAGGGAGAGAGAGAGAGAGAGAGATAGAGAAGGGTTATGCAGCATTTCTTTTTTCTCATTTCTGGAGATTGAGAAGGACGATAAAAAATGGTAAAAAAATACACGCGAAAGGTAACGTGGAGTGAGGGAGGGGGGGCGAGAAAAGGCGATCAATCTGCCCCCAGTTGACGCCTTGCCGCGTGCGAGTCTAGTGAATATTGGTCGCGAGATAGCCGCGGCTATCCATCAAAGGGCGCCATCAGCACACCTCCCCTTGGCGACTGTTGGGAGAACTGCGTTCGCGTCGAACGCGTGGTTAAAAGGGACTGAGACGTTCGTGTGTATATATTAACGGTTACGTTGATCGTAAATGGGAAGACGATGTGGAATTATTTTCTTTAAAAAGAAACTGCACTTAATTAAATTGGTTGTTGGAATATATACCCCAAGATACAGGGTAAAAACACTTGTTTCGTTTGAAGGAGGTTTGATCTCTAAATATGTTACATAAAAAAGGAATTTGTTGACCGGAGACCGATCGTATTCATGGCAACGTCATGCATCACTGTCGTTCCAGTACAAGCACCTTCGTCCAAGATCGCAAGCTTTTGGTATTTTTTTTCTCTCCACACAAAGAGATTACGACAAAAACATCGTATTAACAAAAAGAACGGATTTTGAACGCTATGCTTTTGAAAATAAAAAGATTCAATTTCCCAATTCACGTGTCACATTTGCGCCATGATAAGTGGTAATTTATAAAATAAAGTATGCATTCCTATCTTTTTTAGCATTGCGTATCAAAATAAATTTTCTCCGCGTTGAGTGAATTAATGTATAAAAATGAATTCCACATCAAGGAATAATTTTTCGCTGTGTGTATGACAAAATGGAATTGTACATTGCTACATTTCTGACGAAACCATATCGAACCAAAGCAAAATTCGTTTATGTAGCAGAAAGAAAAAAGATCACGCGTTTTCCCGGTCCTTCTTCGTCAGAACACGTAAATTCCGCATATATATATATATATATATATACACACATATACACACACACACACATCTATATATACACATATACACACACACATATCATCATCATCATTAGCTTTTTTCAATCCATTGACGGATGAAGGCCTTCCCTAGACTTTTCCAGTTTTCCCTGTCAATGGCCTCCCTCCAAGTTTGCCCCAAGAACTTAACAAGTTCTCTGTCCCACCTGTCTTTCGGTCTCTTGATGTTTGTTGGGATCCATTCCATGACACTGGACGTCCAAAGCTGGTCATTTCTTCCAGCAATATGGCCCACTGCCATTTTAGCGCCTTCACTCCTCTAATCACGTCACTGACTCCCGTCTTCCTTCTTACCCAGTCGTTCCTCTTGCGGTGTCTGCGGGTGATCCCTAACATACATCTCTCCGTGCTCCTCTGTGTTGTTTGCAGGCGCTGTATCATTCTGGCGTTTCACATCCATATGTCAGGACAGACAGATCACATTGGTCATACAGTCTCCTTTTTAGGAAGACTGGAATATTTGATTTAAAGATGTTTGCATTCTTGCCAAAAGCACTCCATGCTAACTTCACCCTCCGGTTGATTTCTCCAAAAAGCGAACCACCATCACTGATGAGTTGACCCAAGTAAACATAGCTGGTTACTTCTCTGAGCTCAGCTCCGTTGATATGTATCTTCTCAGAGATTGCGAAGAAGTTGTACATAACCTATGTTTTGGAAAGAATTTTCGTTTAACGCGTTGATATAAAAAATAAACGTTAAAATTTTCCTAATTTGTTATTTTTAGAATATGCTAAAATATGGAAAATTTGATTATAAATTGAAATATAACTGTGAAAACTGCAAGTTGATAACTTCAACCGTTTTGCCGCAATCTTGGAAATACGATTTCGGCCGACCCACCTTTCGCCTTAAGTACAGCTTCTCGGCTGGCTTGCTCAAACTCTTCAGTTCTTCTACGGAGCTCTTCTGGGCTTCCTACGAACAGTGTGATATCATCTGCAAAGCGCAGGTGACTCAGATGTTCTCCATTTACTTTTATGCCTTTTTCTTCCCAGTCTAGCGTTTTGAATACTTCCTCTAGAGCTGCTGTAAATAATTTAGGGATCATGGTATCTTCTTGTCTCACTCCCTTTTCGGTCTTAAAGGCACTCGTTTCTTCATGCAGCTGGACAGATGTTGTCGCATTTTCGTAGATATTATTGATCAAGGTTATGTACGTTTCTTCTACTCCTTGTTTCTTTAGTGCACGTAACACCGACGAAGTTCGGACAGAGGCGAATGCTTTCTCGTAGTCGATGAAGCACAAAGATAGAGGTAATTCGTACTCCTTAGTCCGACTGATTACCTCTCACGACTTGGATGTGGTCCATCCTGTTATGCCCACTGCGAAATCCAGCTTGCTTTCTGGGTTGGGCAGAATCAAGATGGTTTTGAAGGCGCACAGTGAGTATTTTGGTGAATATTTTGTAGGCTGTTGGAAGTAGGCTGATCGGTATGTAATTATTCAAGTCGTCCTTGGAATCTTTCTTGTGCAGAAGGATAATACGTGCGTGGTTCCATATTTCTGGTATATTTTTCTTTTTCAGACACAAAGTGAAAATCTTACCGGGAATCGTTTCCATATGATTACCCGTTGCTTTGAATACTTCCGCCGTGATACCATCCACTCCAGATGCTTTTCCATTGATTTCTGATTGCGTGTCACACCTCTTTCGGAAGGATATCTGGAACCTCTTCGGTGGGCATATTTCCTTCATCATTTGCTACAGGATCCTCATACAACTTGGTGTAAAAATCTTGTACCAGTTTTAGGATTAATTTCCTACTATGGGTTATGGAGCCGTCTTCTAGCCACCAGCTGTTTCTCTCCGATCGAGAGATGTTGCTATATTTTATTGTAGCTTCTATTGTTTTCTATCGTTTACTCGATTAGCTCATAGTTATAATTCTTCACATCTTCCTTGATGCACTTCCTTATAGTTTTGTTTATTTCTGCAAAATGAATCATTTCTTAAGATCATTAGTAATTTTCATTTTCCTTCTTTTTTCCATAAGCAGTTTTGCTTTTCGGTCAACTTTTTCTCTGGCTTTGTTTAAACTGTTCCGCCTATTTCTTCAGTGATTTCCTTGATTATCTCTATTAATTGTAATTCAACTTCTTGGTCTTCCAGCGCACTGAATCGATTTTTGAGTGGAGCTGAAATTCTTCTTTTCGTTCTTTTAGCACCTGCCTGTTGATAATAGACTTAGGCTTCTTCTTTATAAGCTTCTGCCTTTCCAACGTTGAGTTGAACTTTATTCTGCATCTTACCAAGCAATGGTCGCTTCCAGTTTTAAACTGGTTCAGGACGGAACAGTCTTCAGCCAATTGCTTCTTATTGATTAGTATATAGTCAATTTCGTTTTTGTTACCATTGGGTCCTTTCCAGATCCATTTTATATTGGGACTCTTTTTGAAGAAAGTGTTCATTATATATAGCAGTGGTTTTCATTCTTTTTTCACTGATAGCACCCTAAACACTCGTGTAATATTTTGTGGCACCCCTATCACATCAAACATTTTTCTCAAGACTAATATCACAAAAACTAGATTTTTGAAATAGCTTGGCCTCACTTTTACCTCAAGCCTTCACTAAATTATAAATAATAACTCTAATCAGGTTCACAGCACAGTACAAAAAATATTTTCCAAATTTTATAATAATTGACATTTGCAATATTTCATTTAAATTTATTAGCACCTATTTTTGAGCAATAAACTGAATTATACAATCTTTTTATTTTAATAAAATTAATTTTATTTCTTTTAAGTGTTATTTAATGGGTTACTTGTGCTTGATGGTTTTTGCAGATTTTTTTTATATTGGGTCGAATAATTGACAAACACAATCGCATTTTTTCTTCCATAGATTGTAATCTTACTTTTTTCGCAGTTTTTATATTCGTGAGAACAGAAAATCCCCACTCGCACAGGTACGTTGTGGAAATTTGCATAAGTATTATCACAGCCTCTTTTTCAATTATTAGCGGGTATTCATCCTTAATTTCTATCCATAATTTGTTAAGAGTCATTTCCATATGCTTTAATTTTAAAGTTCGATCATTACATATGTCCACTAATTCCTCTTGCTCTTTGAGACTAAGTTTCGATTCGCTTGCTGTTTGAATGAAAGGATTTCTCAACCAGTCATAACTGTCAACACCTACACTTGGAAAATACTGCTGAATTTTCTTTTCTAATACTTCAACATGCTCACAAATCAGTGGTATGATCTGATTCTTTTTTGTTGCAGCAGCATTTGGGAATATGTCCATATTGCCGTCTTTCAGCTTCATTTTCCATATTTTTATCTTCTCTTGGAGAGCGTTAATCTTATCTGGAGAGGATAAAATATTTTCGGTTTTACCTTGCATACTCAAATTGACATTGTTTAAATTATTAAATATATCCATCAAGTATGATAATTTGGCACACCAAGTGTCATCCACCAGTTGTTCACAAAAATTTTCTTTCCGTTCAAAAGTAAAGAGTATTAGCATTTCTTCCCTTAACTCGGATACAAGCTGTAGCATTTTTCCTTTCGATAACCACCTGAACTCTGTATGTAGAATAAGGTTCTGATATTCTGACCCAATCGCTTCACAAAGTTTGGCGAAAAGACGTGATTTCAGTGGTCTGGTTTTGATGAAATTCACCACTTTCACGACTTGGTCTAGCACAGTCTTCAAGTCATGTCCAACTGTTCTTGCAATCAGCGCTTCACGATGTAAAAAAACAGCGTGTTATGACAATTGTATTGTTTTGCTTTTCCACTAAAGAGATAAATCCTCTTAACGACCCAATCATTAAGGAGCAACATCTCTACAAATACCTACACAAAAATCCAATGACAAACCCACAGATACCAAGTAATTAGTAAAGGTAGTAAATATATCCTGACCTGTTGTACCTTCTTCGAGCTCTTTGCAACAAAGAAACTGGTCAAGTATATCACCATCGTAATGTAACGAATGAATGTCAATAACTTAGCCTTCCCTCCAATATCTGTTGATTCATCAACTTGAATAGTATATATTTCGCTGTTTTTTACTGATGCACATACACTTTCTTCAATGTCGGCAGACGAGCCATGAATCCGCCTGCTAATGGTATTGTCGGAAAGAGGAATATATCATATAGACTAGTGCATTCAGCAAAGTCTACAAGGCGGTCCCCTCGTTCGTTTCTGTCTCCATAGCCCCATTTTCCAACTGCGCTGTCGTCTCGTAGTTGATTGCCTCCTACCCCTGACCCCTAATCCTGACCTTTTTTGAACGGAGTTTGCGAATTACAATGTTTGCGCGCGTACTGCCTGTGCAACGCGGTAGATGTACACGATCTTTTGGTAGCATTTGCAAGTACATGCCACGTACTTTCAAACGCATATAACCGATTTCCCGTGTTGCCAAATTTCCGGCAGAAAATGCAGTCGCTACGACTTAAGAAGTGACCCTCGTGCGTGTGCGTGCGTGTGTGTGCGTGCGTGTGTGTGCGTGCGTGTGCATGTGTGTGTATGAAGTTTCTGTATAAACAAGTTCAGTAAATCATGAAAACGGGCGCGTACATGGTAGATCAAAACCTTTATTTAACGCAGTAGTAGTAGTAAACCTCAGAAATGCACGAACATTTCCAAACAAAGGCTCCCATGGCATCTGGAGCGTTGCCACTGTCGGTCCCAATTTCAATATTCCGTGCTCAAATCAGTCGTGAAATCTCCGCGCGTAGGATCAAAATTGTCGCTCAAAGCCCCTGAAAAAAATATATCCCTCTCCGATCTAACGTCGAGGCATAAACCTTTCACTGAAAAATGGAGAGAAATAGGATTTTATTCTAGAGAGTTGGGAATGAAAGGGAAAGAGAGAGAGGGGGGAGGTGGATGAAGAGGTTTGACATTCGCATCGCGCTTTTCTTTTTTTTTAAGTTGATTATTATTTCCGTGGGAGGCAGTATGTGATATGTAAATTCCGTTTCACTTGACTAGGGAAATAACACGGACACACATCTGCATCCGTGCGACGTGTGTGCGTGCGTATGTGTACCGTATATATTCCCACAAAAGCCGGACTATTATTTCCCAAATTTTACCTCTCCAAAACGAGGATGCGGTTCACGTGAGAAAAAATTCGAAAAAAATCTGACAATCTTCACAATTTACCAAGATTATGTCAACTTAGAGAAGGAGAAAAATGTCGAGTATGACCATGAATCGAATCCGGTTCTTTCACTTCTGGGCTAGGAGCTTTAACAAACTAAGCTACCACGCCAGTCTAATCTAACTATTTCTAAAAGCCGAATTTTTCTACCGTTTCGAAATTATTGCCATCGACGGAAGTGTATGGTAAAAACTTCTGGAACGTAATATAAATTGTGAAAGTAGGAACCCACTTTAGATGACGCAAAACAAATCCTTCATAAAAGCTTACGGAACAAAAAGTTGATTTCCCACAGAATGACAGACAGACAGACATTAGCTCGTTTACGCAAATTTCAGACGTTAGGACAATGCAATGAAAATGCCAAAAACCCTTTCTGATACGTCACAGGCATTCGGAAACCCTTAAGATAACAACTTTTCCGACCCGCGTAGAAATGAATACAGAATTCCATAGATTTCCACGGAAAATTGATAACTTTATGAAATCGCATCGGACCAGCTTCCATAAAATTCCCAGTATTTGCGGTTCAGCGACTTTTGAAAGGATAAAGTTTGACAACCGCCTTCGAAAATGGTAATGGGATACAAAAAAGGAAGAATTTTATCGCATTCCCGCTGTTAATGGGAACTTTTTTCGAACCTGTAATAATAAAATGAAACCCGCCGAGAGGAAAATAATTCTGAAAACTCCACCGCCGTTTTTCAGAGAAAATCTTTTCCTCGTTTGCAACACAGCGATTTAGAAAAAAATAATACCCGTCAGGTCTCAGGAACGAAAGGTATCGCATAGGACAACCATTGTATTCGTGACGCCAGCTTTTGAAACCAAGCGGTAAAACTTCTGCAGTAAGAAAAAAAAACATTGAATAATCCCTTGTTTTCCAAACTCTTATCATCGCGCTGAGGAGAAGGGTAGAGAAAAAAACAAATTCAATTCCCGGTAGGAGTAAAATATTTTTTTTAAACATTCATCAGTACTGGCACCTACCGACATCCGAGGGAAGCGCTTTGTTTTTATTCGGATGACTTGAGTGACATCTATGGGGACATCCACTACACCCCCCCCCCCCCCCCCACTTGACGTGCCAAAGCATAATGATGGGCTGAATTATTCATACAGATTCCGCGAAGAGGAGGAGAAAGAGAGAGGGGTAAAGGGTGAGAGAGAAAAGATTTCACTTGAAAACTGATCGGCAGATGAGTTTGGAGACGTGACATCTTGTTCAAGCACCACTGAACTCTCTAAAACCAACCCAACACGTCCGGGACGTTCTTATCGCCTCCAAAACCCAGCGAAATAAGTGAAATAGATACGGTTCTTTTCTCTCACTCGAAATTCCAACCGTTCGTAATAATAAATTCCTTTGTTTTTTTTTTTCGCCATCCTCGATTCCGAAAAATCAACTCTTTTGAATTTCCAGATCCTTCTCCGCGGATTCTATGTTTATATATATATATATATATATATATATATATATATATACATACATATATATATATATATATATATATACGAAATTGCCAAAATTCCAAATTTTAAAAATGCTGTATGTATGTACATGTATATGTATATATGTATATGTGTGTATATATATATATATTTATTTATTTATATTTATATATATATATACATGTATATACATACAGCATTTTTAAAATTTGGAATTTTGGCAATTTCGTATTTTTGTCATCGGTTTAGACCAAAAACATATTACTATAGCAAACTTTAAGTCAATAGCTCATCCAGAAGTTCCTTATTATTGTTATCATCTTATGGGGCAATAATGGGGCGAAACAGCCCCTAAAAATTCTAAGTTTTAGAATGCAGATGTTTTTCAGGGGTTGTAATCAAATATCTATATAAACGTGCCAAATTTAAAGGCCTTAGCCCATCTAGAAGTGCCTTATAATTTTCACACTCGTATTGGGCAAAAATGGGTCACAGCAGCCCAAAAAATTCTTATTTTTATAATATCGGATTTCTTCCATTGGTCGTAGTTTAATATGAAAGGCCCTCTGAATCCATTTAAAATTTATCCATATCAAATCATTGAGCTCGTTGCCATGACAGTCGATTGTTGGAATCCAGAAAAATTCCCATTTTATGAAAATTAAAATTATAAATTTACGCTAATTCTAATCAGATTTGAATGAGGTCTTCAAGAATAAAATAACTTCAATTATTAATTCTTGCAATAGTTTAAGTCCCGAGTTCGAATCTGGGTGGAAAATAATTTTAAAAAGCAAAAATAAAAACCTCTACACCGATTTACGTGCTTTTCTTGTGGGGCAATAATGAGGCCAAGATGGCCCTTCAAAATTATAATTTCAACTATTTTATATTTTTTCCTTTGGTTGTGACCAAAATCCCATAATTGTGCCACATTTCAAGTTTCTAGCTCATCTGGAAGTGCCTCATAATTTAGTATCCTCCTCCTATATCCTATTTCAGAAGCATCTACCTATATATATATTAAGAGCATATATAATGATAGATATCATGCGTAAGAAGAATCAATATATTATAGATATCGGTATACGATCGGCGGTTCTGCAAGAGTTTCCAAGACAAGTTTGTAACTCAAGGAAGAGATTATTTTCGGAAAGTAACCTAAGTTTGGAATAAAGGAAACGTCAAACCCACGAAAAGCTTATTAATTTTTATATCAGTGGTTTGTAAACAACACTAACCGTGTGATCTATTTTATATTGATATATTCTATGGCTGGGTAATACAAAACGCACATCCTTATGGTTTCATACTTGCCCAAGAGTAACATATAACTGTCTCTGAGCAAATAAATCATCTCGTCAAACTAATCCTTGTATATCTATAGTTTGCCCCTGTGATTTGTCATAGTATAGACCTGTGTGTGTGTGTGTCTATAACAATTATACGAACTCTTTCCCATTTTAAAATTTCCCGCCTTATTCGAAACTGCAGCCGCTCATGTAGTACTACAGGGGTTGAGGTAGGCGGGAGGGCAGGTTTTCAGGATAGATAGAGAAAACCCGTTAACCGAAAAATGGAATTGCCGCGAAAACCGCGCGAAGTGATACGGATGAGAGGGAATACGGCGTCGTTCCAATAATCCTAGGGAACGGAAACGCTTCACTCGAGATAGCATTTCGCCACCCTTCCCCCCACCCCTTCTTCCTTCCTTCGCACAAGGTTTTCGCAACCGTTCAGTATATCTCTCTTTCTCTTTATACGTCTCTTTTTTTCCCTCCCGCTTCAATCCCGACGCCAAAAAAAAAAAGAGTATATACGCCGTGGCTTCATAAATTGGGAATTCATCCTTTTCAAAAAAAATATATATTCTGCCCATCAAAACTGACTATGGAAAATTTCTTTGATTCCTTCGTTTTTCCATCGCGGAGGATTTTCATTATCCGAATTCGTCGAACTCGATAAATGAAATTCGACCGGATTTTTCCACCCTCTGTCGGGCTGCGATATCTTTTTCCTTCCTTCTTTCTCCATTACCTCGCCGGTGAAAGAGTTATTTTTTTTAAAGGTGATATTCTTCCTAGGTAAGGATGGATTTGAGGAGTACGCGGCTTCCGATCAGACGGAGATGAGTTTTAACCTGTCCCTAAATCGACTTATGCCTTGATTACGCGGGAAGCTAGAGGTAAATGGAGTTTTCAACGAGAAAGGGATTTTTAAAAAGACAGTCACTAATTCGATTCGTGAAATAATACTAGATCTCGGACGCCTTAAGTCACATATCCAATTAAAAATATACTTTTTTCGTAAATCCTGAAAATTCCAAAATTTGCTTCGAATAGGAGTATTTCATACTTTAATAATGTCATTATTTTACTATAAAATAAGCGTACATTTAAAAATGCTTAGTATATCAAAAAAATTACAATCGACGCCATAACGAAACAATCAGCGTTAACACATACTTATGTTAGAATAAAAGAAATACATAACGAAGAGAATAATTCGTGATTTACTCTCGCTGAATTGAATAAAGCGAAAAGACAATATATATACAAGGAAAATATTTTAATCACATATAAGGGTACCAGAAATCCACGATCATTAAAAATAATACATGGAAATATCAGATGCTATGCGAGTGTATTCTTCCCGCTGGGTTTTCTATCAAACGTTATTTAATATTCGGTAAAAAGGAGAAAAAATCATAGGCCGAAAACATATCTTCAGGCTATTTTTCACAGCACTTTAAAAAAATTACACGCTAAATGACAACCCTGCTCTTGTTGCTGAGTTTAAGTCGATTGAAAGAAGAATCAATTACCATTTCAAGTGCTTGCAGCAACATATCGATTGGAAAAAGGCCTCACTTCAGTTTCAGGAATCAGTTCCCTTGTTACCGTTAAATGCCAGCATCATTCTTCTTGCGCCCGTTTTTTTTTTCGCGATATAAGTTGGCACGCCAAACCTCTCCGGCCGTAATAGATTTCCACCGAAGTCGATTTAGATGGAGCGTTCGACTATAATGATGACCAATGCCTTTAATGACCAATATCAATTTGTTTGGTCCTCGAAAACTCTACCGCGAGGAAAATTGTTTTATAAGTCTTAAATGCATCTTGATAATTTTTATAGGGAGTGGGATAGTTATCTCAACTAGAAAACTAGTACCTACTAATTTTTATAGAATCGTATTTTCCTTCCCTAAATGAAGCTATAATATCTGAGTGAGAAAACATCCAGGGAAAGAATTGTTTTTTTATTTCTTCCGTCTAAAACATAACCACATCTTTAATTTTTATGTGAAAACTTTTGCTTGAAGCTCAAAATCCTATGGAAATTTCAAGTACTATATCCGATTTTCAAATGTAACAAAAATATTAAATACATGAGTGCTAGCATATAATGGTTGTGCTGTTACTTTACACGTTACCTGAGCCACAAGATCGCCTTAAACACAAAAATAGGATAATATAAAGCACAAGAAGACATGAAATGATGTAAACAAGTACATAGAATGTTTCCCATGTAAGTGGATAAAATTAGCGCCTTTTTCTTTCATTATTGAATTCGGTAATGTTTTTATTTCACTGTGAAGATTTTTCCCATTGACACAATTGAATTAGGACACATGTTATGGGCGTAATTTTGGTTTATCTTCATTTATTTTTTGTGTTTATACCCCACGTATTCGGCCACCAGATCTAATTTTATAAATGCTATCAATTTGTAAATGTACGCTCAGAATTTCGGTTTTCAATCTTTTATACCTGCGCAAATAATAAAAAATAAATTTTAAATGGACCCCTAGCCGACAATTTACAATATTCTAAACTCAATTATAAAGAAAAACAAATGGCGGCAGCATAAAAATCTATGCTTCAAGTTTCAGCTCCCTATAGTTTACGGTTCCTACACAATCTCATTTTAAGAAACTGTACATACGGACAGGCTGAAGCTCAAGTAAAACTCTAAGCGAATTTTTTAAACATGAGGTTTCTCATGCAATCAACTTGGTTTCATCTATTTGAACGGGATCATATACGAGAGATGTTAAATTTGACCTGCACTTTATTTTTTCTTAAAATCTTATATATAATACATTGAGCTGATGAGGTGTGTACATTATTATTATAATGATGGTAATACAAAAAATTATGTCTTGTTGCCATAGCAATCCATGTCAGAGCTAACAAAGATGGCATCTGGACGTGTTTCTACTTCAGTGGAACAACGCATTATTGTTAAATTTCTCTGTAAGGAAGGTGTAAAGGGACTGAAATTCATCGGTGACTTCGAGTACAGTATGAGGAATCCTGTCTCTCTCAGTTTTCTATGTTTGGGTTGTGCAAATCATTCAAGGAAGGTCGCAGATGCGTGGAGAATAAGAACACAAAGCAGGACCAGCAATTGCAGTCAATTATGTGACAATTACGCAGGTTGATGAGCTCGTTCGGAGGGGCAGGCGAACGTCAGTGCGTGAATTAGCGTTGCAAGTTAACATTAGTGTTGGTAGTGCTGAGACTGTACTTCATTACAACCTTAGATACATTGAAGTCAGCGCTCGATGGGTGCCCAAACAGTTGTAACCAGAACCAAAAGCGATGCGGGTTCAAATTTCAGGGGTTCTGAGGGAAGGGGCTGATTTTTTTAATCCTATCATAACCACGGACGAGACATGGGTCCATCACTTTACTTCAGAAAACAACTGTGCCAGTATGGAGTGGAGACACGCAAACCCTCCTACACTGAAAACATTCAAAAAGATGGAATCAGCAAACAAGGTGATGGCCACTTTTTGGGATGCCCCCCGAGTCATTATTCATGTGGATTTCTTGGAACAAGGCCATACAATTAATGCTGCTTATTACTAAGCTCTCCTAAAAAACAGTCTGAAACCAGCTATAAGGAAGAAACGACCAGATCTTCTGTCCAAAGGAATTTGTTTTTTCCACGACAGCACCCAACCACATAAGACCAACTTGGCCGTGAATATACTGGCTGAATTGGGGTGGGACGTTCTTCCCCATACTTCTTATAGTCCTGATTTGTCACCGTGTGACTTTCACCTGTTTACGCCGCTGAAAGAGCACTTAGTAGGCAATAAATTCAGTTCGAATGGCGAGGTAAAAAATGCAGTCCTCAACTGGTGTCGACATCAACCGAAAGATTCCTTTGAAACTGGAATACAAAAACTACTAGAACGCTGGATTCTGAAGGAGGGAGATTAGTACATAAAAAAATGAATGTGTTAAATTTGTGCTGGGAAACTTTTACGATTTAATAATAAATAAAGTCCTGGTCAAATATGAACACCCCTCGTATATGTAATGGACGTTTTCAAATATTTAAAAAAATTCTTTCTTAAGCTGTCGGGACACAGAGGAAAAACGGAAACGCCAGATTTAGGGACAAAAGGTGTTTTTTTCGGGTTATCCAAATTTCCAAAACCATACAGAACCGGAGACGTTTTCGTACCGCAGGATTCCGAATTTGACAAATAGAACTGTGGCAGTAGGAACTATTTTTGTGCAAACTATCCTCCATTGAGCATGCGGTGGCCGTGTCCAATTTTTTTGCCTAATTTTTTTTCGATGAACCTAAAAATGAGTATACTTTCCTCGCTTTGCCTATGTATACATGTGTGCCTGCTTTGCGTCTTGTGGTGTGCAGCACAGCTATTTATTTATACGCTCAGAATGAGTTTTGCCTGCTGGGTCACAAATAGGGGCACGTTTTCCGGCTGCGCCCCAACCAGATTCCCAGCCAGGCTTATCTATAATGCCTAAATATAGACATTGCAAATTCGCATCCAACCAAAAAACTATTAATTAAAAATCCATTTTAAATTATATAACTCGTCTGTTTCGGCAAAAAATATCGTTTTACCTTTCGGATAATCACCGGACTGTAAAGAAAATAAATTCCCTCTTTTGAACATACTATTCTACATACTGAGCTGCGATATACCGTATATGCCCGGATATAAGGCAAGGTTTTTGCCAAAATTGTCTCTCAGATAAGGGGGTGTCGCCTTATATTCGGACCCTCGAATTTTGATTATTGAAGTTTCTGTCAAACAATTTTTTTTTTGTTTTCTCGGTGGGAAAATGGGGGTCGCCCTATATTCGGGGTTGCCTTGTATTCGGGCATATATGGCAATTACTATCATAGAGCTCTTTCGTCGTCCTCTTATGCCTTCCATAATATCCTCCATTTTCTCTCTTTTCTTTATCTTTAGAGATTCCAATTTAGATACAATAGATTTTCTCCCCCCATTTTCTTCTTTTCGAGGTTGACCTCCAAAAATAAGATAGGCCAGCAACCACTACTACCACTAATAAAGTAGAAGTTTTATTCCCGATAATGGCAGATTTTTTTTCTTCTCTTCAAGTTTCCCATTAATTTGAGACTTAATATCACCATTAGGGCGTTTGAGGCTCTTATTGGAACCAAAGGCGGCAATACTGACTGACTGATGTCAATGAAATAGTGCAATGATCCATCTAAAATGACAGTTTTGCATGACTAAAGCATTAAATTTAAATTTATAAACTTCCCATTCTCTATCCCCTCTTCTTCCTTCTCTCCCATCAAAAATTTAGCTTAGCGTGACGGAATTACAAACACCTATTATTTATACCAAGGGTCGGCATCCTACGGTCCATAGGTAAAATACGGGCCGAGAAGCTACGATGAAAAAAATGGTGGATAAAAATTTCATATTTCAAATCTTTTTCTGATTATGTTTTAACTCTAGAAAATAATTTAGACTCGATTTTCAATACCCTGAGACCGAATAATCCCCAGGTAACTTGTGATGCCGACCCCTAATTTAAACATATACAGATACATACTCGTGGATCTTATGCAGCCGGTGTTACACATAGCTGAGCGTGACAGAATCACAAACACAGTTCATTGCTAATATAGATGTATGTACGCGCCTCTCCTCCATCGAATATAAAACGAGTGTATTTCACATCAAATCGTAAAATATTCGCACTAGGGACGAAACTTGTGGAGCCCTTATAAAATAAGCTTTTCGCTTCGCTTAAAATTTTGTATAACATTGGACGTTTCAGATATGATCACAAACGCCTAAAACTCTTACAATTCCTAGTTCGTCGATACCCGGATGTCTTGTAGTTTTCGAACTTAGATTATCTCCCCCAGCGCCATTGTATGTACCTCCACTTCCCTTAATATGTTTCCCTCCCGCCGCGGGGGGCATCTTTCTTTCCCATTCTCCTCCCTCCCTAGCTTTCTTTTTGGGTGAAATGAACAATTCAACGTCTTCTCCGAGCCAACATCCTATATTCTTGAGTCGCGAAGAAAGATGTTCCCTTCCTATAAAATTCGATATTCCGAGACGAGCGGGAGGCATAAAGGATGTGTACCTGTCGTTCTATTTTTAAACTTCTCATTATTTTTTAAATTTACGACGGTAAAAAAGAAGGCTACCGATTTCGGCTGTGTTTTTTACTGGGAGCCGTAAAAAAATTAGCGCTTGGTTTTATCCAATCCAATAAAATCGGCTCGTCCAGTGAAAGAACCAGCTTGAACATAATCCAGTTTAAAATCTTTAGTGTTTTTAAAGCAACTTTAAAAGTAATATCTTCACACAATAATTTATGGAAATTTTATATTTTGCAATAATAATAGCAACAATAAATCAAAAGCGTGTTAATTTAAATTTTACCAAAACATGCGCATACAAAGACCAAGGTTTCGCATTTATACCTGTTTGAAAAACCTGAAACTATTGCTATATATTTTAATAAAGTTGAAATTACATAAATAATTTCAACCCTATAGAACAATTAATATCTTTTAAAATTATATTCATACTCGTGGATCGAATCATTACTGCGGCACAAGTTTTATTTTGCAAAATTTGGTCGCATATTTAACACAAGATACAGAAAGGATGAAAACATTCTTATCTATAATACAGTGTGTCCGTAAAGTCATGGTGCGTTTACAAATGGCTATAATTTTGCAACCTAACAATGTACAAAAACGAAAGTGGCGGCAAATGAAAGAGCAACTGTCATAGTTTTGTCCCTGTATGTTGTGCATGCGAAGTGGAAGTAGCCAAGGTTACACAACGGTCAATCGCCGCAGTGTCAGTTACGATGCTGTCAGTGCAAAGAAAGGTGCAGTGCATGTTATGACTCGCAAAATTTGAGTCTGTGAGTAGTGTGCAACGTGAATATCGTCGTGTGTTTAATGAAGAACCACCACACAAGAATAACATTCGCCAAATTGCCCCAAATTGGCGGCAACAATGTCATCTTCCAAAATGATGGTTCCCCTCCACATTTTACCACAATCGTACGGGAATTCCTTGACAAGCATTTTCCACACAGGTGGATTGGGACGATGGAAATAATGGCCACCACGCACCCCGAACCTCACACCTCTTCACTTTTACCTCTGGGGCTACGTCAAGCAAATGGTTTACAATGGTGGAACCATTAATGACCTTCAGCAGTTAAAGCAACAGATCAAAGATGCTATCGCATCTGTCACTCCTGATGTCCTCGGTCATGTGTGGCAGGAAATGGAGTACCGATTAGATGTCTGCCGAGCTACCAACGGAGCACACATTGAACTTCATTAGGGACAGAGATAAAACTATGACAGTTGCTCTTTCATTTGGCACCTCTTCTGTACTTCTACATTGTTTGGTTGCAACATTATAGCCATTTGTAACTGCACCATGACTTTACGGACACGCGTACATGATGCTTCTGACATAGGATAATGGAGGAGGATACAAAATTATGAGGCACTTCCAGATGAGCTACAAACTTGAAATTTGGCACGATTATAGGTTTTTGGTCACAACCGAAGGAAAACATCCAAAATTGTCGAGATTCCAATTTTGAGGGGCTATTTCTGCCCCTTTTCGCCCATTTTTTGCCCCACAAGAAAACACGTAAATCGGTGTAGAGGTTCTTATATTTGCATTTTAAATTATTTTCCGTCAAGGATCGAACTCGGGACTTGAACTATCGTAAACCTTAATAATTCTAATTTCTTATTTTTGAAGGCTGAATTCAAATCCAAGTAGAATTAGCGTAAATATTTAGCTTTAATCGGAAAAAATTGGAGTTTTTCTGCGTCCCAACAATTGACTGTCATGACAACGAACTCAATGCTTTTTATGGGTAAGCTTTTAAATGGAATAAGAGGCTTATATTATGTTGCCTTTAATGCTAAACTACGACCAATGGAAGAAATCCGATGTAACAATTCGAAATTTTAAGGGCTGTTTTGCCCCAATTTTTCCCTGTGCGAGGATAAAAATTATAAGGAAAAAACAGTTGAGTTACAGACTTGAAATTTGGCACAACTATAAAATTTTGGTGACAACCGAAGGAAAAAATCCGAAATTGTAAAATCTCCAATTTTTAGGGGCTGATTTGCCCCATTATTGCCCCATACTAGGATCAAAATTATGATCTTCTAGAGGAGCTATAGACTTGAAATTTGGCTCGGTTATATGATTTTGGAGAAAATTGATGGGAAAAATTCGAAATTGTGAGGATTCTAAAATTTAAAAATGCTTGCAGAACGCGAGCACGGTCTACTAGTATAGATATGTAAGTTATATATGAAATATAGGAGGCGAGTTAATATAAAAGTTATTTTAAATATACGACTAAGTATCTTTCATATTATACTTCATACTTTTGAAAATTGATTTTTTTTCGGTTTCCTCATATATCCGTCATATCCAGAGTTAATCAATGAAGCCAAGAACACACCGATAGGATAGTTGCTGATATGTCGGAGAAGCACGCATGTAGAAACGTAGAACACTACCCTTCCGCCCTCATACCTACATCCTAAGTGTATAACTGCCGCTATAGTCTGTTCACTATCTAAAGTCTCTTGGCCTTGAAAACTTAGCAGCAGCCAATAGGAGACGGTTCGTTTGGGAAGGTAATGGAGGGAACTCAGCGTTACTCTTGATTTCGAAGCGATCACATTGGTCTGCGTTGCATTTCTACCGCCGTTTCCTTGCTGTTGCTATTCGTGATTGGGTATCTGGCCTCCCGCGCGAAAGTTGTGAGGGAAGGGGAACGTTCGTGATTGGCTACTTGCTCTATGAAGGCCAAGAGACTTTAGATAGTGAACAGACTATAGTAGCCATATCTCTATGGCTGATGAAGGGTGCCACCCGAAAGCTCCAGTTCCCTAGTCGCTCTACCATCGCTAAGTGTCCACTGGGTTCTCTTCAACTTCTAATTATATGAAGTTACCTTACCTTTCATTTATGTTATATTTATATGCACATAAGGAAAATTTTATTAAGCAACCAGCTGCTATTCCGAAGAAAAATAGTCGTTGAATGGAGGTGGTCGCCGAAAGAGGTTTAACGGCTTATATTGTTGATAAAAGAGTGAACCTAATTTAGTTCTTATAAACACAGTAGACGTACCTGACATCTGAGAAAATTGTAGCTTCGCCGTCCATTCGAAAGCATTTTTCCAGCTTGAATTACTAGCAATATAATGAATCAAAAAGTTCCGATCGCTACATCTGAAAGAATCTTCGGGAATTTTTACCTAATATGTTCTATCGGATTAGACTCCGAAAAATAAGATAAGGAAGACTTCTGACGTTTTAACAATCGGAATAACTACTTTACTGGTGAACTTCTAAATCGGTACATTTTTGTTTACATTACGACCGAGTTTCATTGGTATAACGTTTCATCGCAGTTTGATTTAGGTATCGGTAAATCTAATATTTTTATTGATTTGTTTACAATAAAAGTAGTAATATTTTGTGATAATATTTTTGTAATCCTCACTTTAATACATCGTGTGTATTAGTACGCAAAGCCAACTTTATTCAGAATAGATTTCAAATTAATTTTTCTTCGATAAATTCTTCACCGAAAATCACATTTTTAAGCAAATTAAAGCATTTGAAAGATAATATTTAGGTAAGTTTGGTGTTTTAACAGTTTACAATGTTGAAATAAATTGATTTGTTTTTGTTCAGATAATTTTCAAAGAAATTATTCGGAAGATTGATTACTTAGTAAGCTCAATTTTTATTTCAATGTCTCTGTATACAATTATTCCGCTGATTGTATAATTAGTTAGTTTTTAATTTAAATCTTTTAAAGATTTTTATTTACGTAACGACGGAGAACATTGATGAGGATTCGAGTAAGCTTTCATGGCACTATTGTAGTTGGGTACCTCCCCTCTTGCTAACCCATGACTGATTGGCCGGTCTCGACATTTACAAACCCAATCACCGGACAACGGGGAGGGATACTTTGGTTCCGGGCGAGGCGAAGGGCGCGGTAGCGCCCGGAGACGACTACCCATTAAAACAAAGCGAGCCGAAGGCTCGTCAATATATCCTTTCAATGTTTGACTGTTGCGCCGCAATGTTTTTATTTATCCTACACATTTACCTTGGAAACGCCAAGAGGGGGTACCCAACTACAAAAGTTCCGCTTTCATTCTTCGTAAGTACAGAGTACAATTTTAAAACAATCATAACGTATGTGCACGAAATTTAATTATTTTCCCTACGTTATATATACATATAATTATTACCCTGTCTTTGAACACCGACAATTATATGTAGCATTGACGAGAACAGGATGGGAGAAGAATAACAGAATTTTATAGCCGAAAATAAAAACCAAAGGCATTTACTAAACGACAACAGAATATTCACTAGAAATGTTGTATACGACGAAATATTTCATATGTAAAAGTGTGCTATTAATTATTTTAAATGCAAATATTAATAATCTTTCTATCTATAATTCCTTCGTTGATATTTCAACGGGCATTACACTAGTTATAAATAATATTAAGCGAAATCCTCCCGAAATCAGCGAATCGAAAAGAAAACCGTGTGGGATTAATTTACCGTGCCTAAAAACGTAGCATTATTAAAACATGGCGGAACAATAAAGATAAGAAAGTTCAATATCAGGGACGGAATCTGCTCAGCTCACTTTTGAAGGAGTGAATGTATGTACCTAGTCCAAGACGCGATTGTTCCTCAGTCCTTTCCCTCAAGAGGTGTGACTTGCGAGGCAACAAGGAAAAAAAACGCGAATGTAGAGTTCAGCAAACAGTTCCCTGGCAGCGTCGACTCCCATCCAACCTACGCCACCTCCTTTCTCAATCCCACCATCATCGCGCAACCACCTCCCCCAATCAACAACCCCTTCCTATCGCGCCTCTATGCATCTAGAGCTCTCCCGAGAGCATAGCTCAACTCAACCTATCGGAAGATTCGCACTACTCCCATAACCCTTATCTAAGGGCACTGAGTAGCGTCCGATTCCCTATCGATATCTCCCTGCCTACGAACCCCAACATTTCCCATCCGCTCTTTCAATTGCTCGCTTCAACTTTCGCTATCTTCCTCTGACTATCTGAATTCCAATTTCTCCCTCCGATCCCTCTCTATCTTAATTTCTTCGCCTCTCTCTCTCTCCCACAAACACTTTCAATTTCCTTCCCTCCCTTTTTCACATTTCCTTCTTCTGTCTCCTTCCCATTTATCCATCCTGCATTGCGCTCCTTCTCTTACACAACCTTCTTCTAAAAAACATTTCGCTTTCAATGTCTTCTGTCTTTCTCCTCGAATTTTCCCCCTCCTCTATTTCTCCATCCACCTCTCTCTCTCTCTCTCCTTATCCATCCTTTTAACCTCTCTCTCTCTTACCCTTCAACTATCTCCCTCACTCTTTCTCCCTCTCTCCCTCGCTTTCCTCTCCCCTCCCGTCTCTCTCCATATCTCCTTCTCTCTCCCTTCTTCACTCTCTCTACCTCTCTTTCCCTCTTTCTTCTTCCATCTTTCACCCCAATCTTTCTCTCCCTCTCTCTTTTACTAGGATGGCCAAGTCTGGTCTTTCCTAGATTATTACCACAATTACTGTCTTTATATAGAAAATTTCCAAACTTGTAATATGGTGTTTTGCTTGTGTTTTTGTAATTTTTATGGTTCTCATTCTCTCATTCTCATTTGTAACTGTTGACGAAGGGTTAAAATATAAGAAGGGACTATATAGTCTCAATTTCGCCCAAATAAAGTCGTTTGTCTGTCTGTCTATCTCCCTCTCTCTATCTCCCTCCCTCCCTCTCCTTTCCTCTCTCCCTCCCTCCCTCTTCCTCCTTTCCTCTCTCTCACTCCCTCTCATTCACCCTTTCTCTCCCCCCCACTCTCCCTCCTCTCTCTCTCCCCCCTCTCTCTCTCCCCCTCTCCCTCTCACTCCCCCCTCCCTCTCTCCCTCCCTCCCCCCTCTCCCTCTCTCCCTCCCCTCTATCCATTCCTATCCTTTTCTCTCTATTCCTCCCTGTATGCCCCTCGCTTTTCCTCCCACCATTCTCCTTCTCAAACTCCCTCACACTCACACTTTTCCCTTCTCCCTCTCTCCATCTTTTTCACGCTCTCCCCTTCTCTCCATCACCCTCTTCCCTCCCTCTCCATCTCCCATTCTCAACCCCCTTTACACATCTTCTTTGTTCCTTTTCCTGCGGTCCACTCCAATTTCGCCCCTTCTTTTAACCTCTACCCTCTTCCCTCCCCCCCTGCATTCCTCTTCCACTCTCCCTCTCTTTCTCTCACACTTCCTTTAACACACTTCACCCCTCTCAATCTTCTTCCACCTTCTCACTCCATCTACCTCGGGACCATCTTTATTCCTCGTGCCCTTTCCATCTTTTACTTTCTCCCCACTCCGTTTCTTTCTTCCCCTTCTTATCCTTTTCCGAATCCTCTTCTTCCTACACTTTCTCTCCAACTAGTCTTCCTTTCACATCTCTCTCTCTCTCTCCCACTCCCTTTTTTATGAAGGGATACCCCTTTCATCCCACTCCCTCTCCCACCTCCCATAAAACTCTTCTTCCCCTCGACTGCTCCTTTCCCGTATTTAACTCCCATCCTGACCCATTCCCGTCCTTCAATCCATTCCCTCTCTTTCCCTCTGAAAACCCTCTTCATCTCCCTCTAAACCTCCCTCCTCCTCCTCCCCCCCTTTCCACCAGCCTCCTCCGGCCGAAAACCTTCCATCTTTTCTTCCCGCCTTCTTCAAGAGATTTCGCATCCGTTAACCTCCTTCCAGACTTCGGAAACCCTTTAAAAGGATTGGACGCCTGGAAATGGACAGCCTTTGGATGCGCTCCAGGGGCAGAAAGGGGCAAGCGGCCAAGGAAAAGCGGAGCGTAAGCTTGAAAAGGGAGGGAAGATTTGTCGAAAACAGAGGGATGGCGAAGGATAACTGGGTATTGTGCGGTTGAGAATTAGACGGCATGATGCAATGCTCCGTTGAACGCATGGCCGCGCGACAGGGGGGAAAACACACACACGCACTTATATATATATATATTGAGGGCAACTAGGTGTTGCCATATCAGTTGTGTCTCTCTTGTGCTGACGAAGGGATCATCCCGAAAGCTCTAACCTCTACAAATGTGTCTCTCCAACACCCCAGCGGCTCTACTTCCGGTAAGTGTTCACTGGGCTTCCTTCAACACCTAGTTGCCCTAAATATCCTTACTTACCTTTCCCCTTCCGTAGTATTTATATATATATATATAAAAGCTTAGACGTTTTATAACTGGGGATTTTTCTCGCGATTAACTTTTACGTTACAAATGTTCGATAACTAAGTCTCATTCGATTGGATCTCAGCCATAAAGAGAACTGGATAATTTTTTTATTTTTTTTTTACTTTTATCACATCAGAAAAGATTTTTTTTTAAATCAACATTTCATAATCCATAATTTGGATAAGAAGAGCACGTAAATTTAAATTTAAATTAGAAATCGTGATCTCATACTCACTTTTCAAAAATGAACGAAAGTAAAATAACATTACTTCGTTCGGATTATATTATTTTAGATGTTTGTTAAATAAAATTACCCATACATTCGTTAGTTTAATTTTATTTTTAATTATGGAATTGACGACAGAGGATGGAGCTAAACGCCACACTGCGGCCGCATTATACCGCCAAAAAGGCAGCATATACGTTGTAAACATTACACAATATGAGGAATCGATAAAAATTATGCGGGAAAATCTTGATAAATGAGTCAAAGACAATGACCACACTTAGGAAACGCGACATACTACGTACATTTAGGCTCTCGAACGTAGCCAATACGCACATGACATGGTAGCTGCAGTGACGGGATTCAAATTTAATTATATTTTTTCTCCGTTTGCTTAACGTAATCCGTATCTTAACACAAGTAAGATTTTTCCCCACTATTTCGATGAAAGAGACAAATATAAACGGATAAAATGAATGCATACGTGAAATAGAAGATTTTCGTCTCTGTTTTCTCAGTGACTAGGTATCCTATCATAAAAAAATTGCAGTGCTTATCGTTTTTTCTTATGAGTCTGCAAATAAGTTACTTTACGATGCGGAGTTTTCCTGATTAAAAACGAAAAGTTTGGCTTAATTTCCAGTGAAGTAGCAGACCTGACTTATATGACCCCAGTGTCAATTTTCATCTTCCACTTTTAAATGAATCCTTTAATAAATAATTTCGTCCAAATACTTCCTATGCATAAAAGGGCAGGTCGAATTGAATAGTCTTTTTTTATTGTAAAAGACGTGCCTAAAAATAGATCATTCTAAATAAATAAGATGGAAAAAGGAGCCCATCGTGACCTTGGCTATAGTCATGCCGCCTAGAAATAGGATAAAACTATACTAGAACTTTTCCTCTAGTATAACACAAACAAGTTTTTTTATTGGGCATCATAACTGAAAGTATACTGAGACGATGAATTAATTTTGGAAGATTCTTTCTACAATTAGTGTAGCCACCACTAATAAAGTTTCTCCGAATTTTAAAAATGGTCGTCAGGAAAAATCAACTAATTTCGAAAAATGCTATGTACGTAAATAGTACCTGAAATTTTAAAATGAGACCATAAAAACATCTCGTTAATTATATCGATGCTATAAATATAAAAATACAGACTGGATTAAAATTTCAAAGATTATTCAAAATTGCCTCATATTTTTTATTTATAAGGGGTTATCAAGAAAAATGGCAGAAAATATAAAAGGTTATTTTTAATTAAATAAATACATTTCATTAATTATATTGCCGCTACTAATAATATTCGCGTAAAAATTTCAGATTGGATTAAAATTTCAAAGGCTATTTTTTAAAATAAAACGCGAAATTACGTTGCCTCTTATGATTTATAAGGGGTCAGCAAGAAAAAGTAGCAGGAAAAAAATAGAAGGATAGAAAGAGGAAGAGCGATTTCTAAGAATTTTCCTCCCAGGAATCAGTTTTGAGGAATAAAACTTAGTTGGCTGGAGCAATCTCCGTCTCTCCTATCCTTTGTAGCCACGACGGACAGGCAGTCTTACAAACTGCCAGTAACTCATTCAGAGTGGAAGGCGAACTTTTGATTAAATTTAAATGAAATCGCAGTGATGAAAAGTTTTACAGTCTCTACGTTAAGGTTATTTTTTATGGACGTAATTTCATTAACAAATTTGAATTTGCCTATATATTAGCGACCCGACGGAAGTTTTCTCTCGGCGTCAACTGAAGAATTCTTCCGCCTTAAAAATTTGAACACTTTTGTAAATTTATAATCCTATTACTTTGATGCACATTATATAGAAATACCTTCAAAAAATGTAACGCGTACTCAGTTTGGTAACTTTGAACTCGAATCGCATGTAATACTGAATATTCAAGGCAGAACTACAAGATGTTTTCCATAAAGCTTAGCGAAATTGACGAACTGATAGCATACTGTGTCTATTATTAAAACAAATTTGACGTTATTTCAGGTTACAAGTACTCGTACATATTTTTTTAAATAATTCTTAGAAATGCTTTTACAATATGAAAAATTAAACAAAAACTGAAACGTTTCTTTGGTAAGGTAATTACCTTACATTCTTCCATTAATTTAAAATTTATTTTGTCTTATTACTGAAGGTGCATGAAGAAGACCTCTGAGAAGAACCCACTTTAATTTAGTAATCAGAAAGGCAGAAAACAAAACACGCACCTATCTCTAGTTCTAAATCAAAGAAAACCTTTTTTTTAATAAAAACATAATTATTTATACGAACGATATATCTATTACAGTTCAAGAATACACATCAGTGCAACTCGTTGTTGTAAAATAAAACCATTGAAAATAACGAAAGCTTGAAAACAAAACAACAACTTAATCATGCGTATGCCGTTGTATCATGTAAAGTAGAATATTACAAGTCGGGCGAATATTAAAGCAAATGCAACGCAACCCGATATTGAAAAAGTAAAAAAATAAAACATTTTAAAATTAGCTCGGGAACTATTCCTTGTCTTCGGAATAATATAAGTTCTACGGAACGCTGTTCTACGCCTGCTCAAAACACACGCAGAAGATTGCCGCAGAATTTCCTCGGGTCATTTCCATGAAAATAAAATAAAATTCCGCATTATCGGAAAAAAGGAGACGTGGGGCGGAAGGAAAAAAAACCGAATCCTAGAAAATAATAGACGAAATCCCTCCTGCGCATTTTATCGAAAACAAAAAAAAGAATAACGGAGACGATGACACAAGAGGCAACTACGCTATCGAACGCGCATACACACGCACGCACCCCTATACAAACACACACACACACACACGCTCACATCCGCACGAAATTCCCCTTCCATTTTAAAGCACATATACAGAGAGAGAGAGAGGTATGAGGAAATGGCTGTTGGGTAATGAAACGGGGGAGGCGAAGTAGCTGCTGCAGAAACTTCAGAGATGGATATGGAGGAATCGGATAATAGAATGGGATATGGAAGAGGCGTCCGTCTTCCCATTTTTAGGACTTCCCCACCTCTCTCTCTCTCTCGTCAGGATATCCTTGCTATTTCCACCTTCCATTACACGCCTCATTCCTTCCTCCATTCCCGTCTCCCTCCTTTGCCTTCTCTTTCCATCTCCCCATCCTCCATCCCTATATTTCTCGTTTTTTCCTCTCCTTCCCTCGTTCCCTTCATCTCGCCCTCCCTCTTCCTTTCCCATTCTCTCTCCCCCTAAACTTTCTCTATTCCTATTTCCTTTTGCCACTTTCTATTTCCTTTCCTTTCTCTCTCCCTCCCCCTTCTTTCACTCTTTCTCCCTCCCTATCTCTTCATCTCTTTCTCCTTCTCTTCCCCTCCCTATCTCCCATTCTATATCCCTCCCTCTCTAGTATCTTTCTCTCTTTCACTCCCTCTCTCACTCTCTCTCTCACACTCTCTCTCACACACTCTCTCTCACACACTCTCTCACACTCTCTCTCACACTCTCTCTCACACTCTCTCTCACACTCTCTCACACTCTCTCTCACACTCTCTCTCACACTCTCTCTCACACTCTCTCTCACACTCTCTCTCTCACACTCTGTCTCACACTCTCTCTCACACTCTCTCTCACACTCTCTCCCACACTCTCTCTCACACTCTCTCTCACACTCTCTCTCACACTCTCTCTCTCACACTCTCTCTCTCACACTCTCTCTCTCACACTCTCTCTCTCACACTCTCTCTCTCACACTCTCTCTCTCACACTCTCTCTCACACACTCTCTCTCACACACTCTCTTTCTCACTCTCTCTCACACTCTCTCTCTCACACTCTCTCTCACACTCTCTCTCTCACACTCTCTCTCACACTCTCTCTCTCACACTCTCTCTCTCACACTCTCTCACACTCACTCTCACACTCTCTCTCACACTCTCTCTCAATTCCTCCCTCCACCTCCCTTTCCTAATTTATCTCCATTTCTACCTCTCCCCTATTATCAATATACCTCGCCACTTCCCATCCCATCCTTTATTCTTTCCTCTCAATCCTTTTCCCACATCTCCACCTCCTTCTCATTTTCTTCCCCCATCCCTTACTTTCTCCTTTCTCTTCCATCGCATCTTTCCCGCAAACCACCACCACCACGGCCGACGCCGCTACCTCCACCCCTTTTTCGCCCGTACTCGCCCTTGATAAGACATAAAACCTCCAGACCGGTACCCAATATCCTCCCGAGGGGATAAAGTAAAGGGGTGGAAATTTGAACAGGGGAACCTTGGTTGGGTCGTAAACCAACCCCCATACCGATCCAAAAAGGTTCAGGGGGAGGGAGGGGGGCGGACGTTGGGATTTTTAGGGGCTGGGGGGGAGAGTGCTTTTAAAAAATGAAAGTTTCCCCTCCCCCCTCTCTCTCTATCTCTTCTGGGATGAGAGGAGGGAGAGAGAGACACAGGATGGGATATGGAGAAAGGAGGAGGATGGAGAGAGAGGTGTAAACCCATCACTTCCTTTTCGCAATATGCGTGAGTTGAATCCTTTTCGCCGGCATCATTATCTCCGGGGTTAAAGGGAAAAAGGGATGAAGGGGAGGGGGTGAGAGAAGTTGTGCTAAGGGGAGAGGGGAAGGAGTTAAGGGGGGGAGGTAGTGTAGTGCGGGTTTGGCTCCACTCTGTTGCGGATAAATGGAATGGTGGTTGTATTCAAGGTGTGAGGTTTTCAGGCCGAGGATATGGAGGTTATGTTGGCCCAAATCCTTATTAGGGTCTTGTGGAGGGAGGGGGACGGATGAAGTTAGATGGGGAAGGGTTGTAGAGATAGGCGTAGTTACGCTTCATTTTTTATAATGAAGATACGAAAAGTGGCCGGGAAGGATGCGATGAGGGAGCGCGTATGTGCGTTTTCACGCGCTGCCGCTTTCTTCTGTTTATAGAGCAGAGAATTTGCGGCGCGTGCACATAACATCACGCTCGCCGTGAAATAAATCTCCTTCTTTTGCTTTTGAGCCGGAAGAGTCGATCGAAGAATTAATACCGCGAGGAATGTAAAAGTAATGGATCGTTAAGAATCACATGTCAACATATTTTAAATATAGTCTATTTTTTAAAAAAAATAGAACGGAATATTTAGCATTTATCACTATCACTATTAATAAACATATTAAAATTTGAATTAATAAATTAATACATATATTTATAGAATGAATTAATACAAAATAAACTACTTAAAAAAATAAATTGTAGAATGGTATTTTCATCGTTCAAGTCTCAAATCCGATGTAGCGATCTAAACATGTTTGATTTCTTTGTGCTTATCAGGAATATTTCAGATGGCACGATCGTGAGAAGAATCGCGAGATTCTTTTAAGAGCGAACCAATACAAATGATCGCCCTTCTACCGTGCGATTAGGGTTTACAAAAGGAAAACGATAAATTGGAATTGTTAGGAACGTATTTCTTGCATCGCACCACCTGCCATATATTAAAGAGGATTGCGGGGTACAATGTAGGTATAATGTATTCTTCGCAAAGTCGCACATGACTGTGCACGGTTAATTATGAAGCTGCTTCACGTACTCTGCACTTGTTTAAAAACAGGTAAAAATGCCTAAAACAGAGTGTTCTATTCTGGCCAAAATATTTACACACCCATGTATACATTTATTTTCGTTTATTCATTTGACTAGCTGATAAATTGCCTTTCACAGTCTTCTACAATCATTATATTAAGGATGACAAAGAAGAACATGGCCATTGCCCAGGCAGGGTTCGGCCCGAATTTATCAAATCAACGGAAAAATTCGTAAACACGCAACACTCGTCATGCATTGCAAAAGTAAAAGTTTTCGTCCTTCATCAATTGCTCATCCATTCCTTAGAATTACACGACATGGTTTAGGCCTTATTAATCCGTTGATTCCTCTTCTGACATATCAGATAAAGGTTAAATGATTTGCGATCGAATGAACAGAGATATAAAATTACTTCCACGTCATCGGGTTAAATATAAAGTCAAAAGGCACGCAATATATATAGGCAAAGGGAAGGGAAAGAGGGGAAAGGATTAAGGCGCAAGGGTAAGGAAGGGTCTCAAAATTACTGGTTAAAGGGATCGGAGCGAAGGGGTTGGGTTGTGGAGGGGGGAAGAACTCTCAGGGAATGTGACGTCAGGCTTGTTTACAGCGGCGGTTGATAGGGGCGAATGGGATGAGGGAAGATGTTCGCCGAGGACGGTAAAATTAGGGTTTACGGCACATTTTAAGATTGCCCATTTCTCTAATGCGTCCGGTATGTGGTGCGTATTAGCGCCGTAGCAGCTACGGCGGTGCCAGTGTGACGTTTTGAATAGGCTTATCGCTTGCAATGGGAGCTAAGCGCCCCGCGCGTGACATAAATTATATTTTCGTTCATTAATTTGATATTCAGGTATTAAAACCGCTTCAACTGGTATGAAATTTTTCTTAACTGCGACGTAAGAAAAATAATACCCTCTGCAACCCTGTAAAGACGATGGCTAAAACTTCGACATAAGACTTTGTGTATTATTAATTTTTACTAGTAGGGCAGTCCCGGATCTCCGATCCTCAACGCGATTTAAATAAACTGAAAGTTTAGTGAAATAATTTTGATTGAATAATTAATGAAATGCAAATAATCTAAATAGTTCGGCCCTAGGTTAGATCTTCTTTGTTCCCTATTCTTTGACGTGTTTCCCTATTTCTTTGTCTTTCTAGTACTCTCCGCTCCTCATCTACACAGGCAATCCTATGAGCATCCGCATCTCTTTCTCTCTCTTTCATACAATACTCTTCCTTTGATCTCTGGCTCCTCTTTTTTTCTCTGGCAGCTGTAGTTGTACCTTAGTTCCAATGATTATCGTTGCACCCGTATAGACGAACTCACAAACAATTGCTTTACTTCAAGTATCGTATCAACGACTGCTTTTAACTTCTTACAGGACCTACTATAAAGGCGACGTCAATGCAACCGTTTATTTAGATTATCAATGAAGAGAAGATAACCATATAATGTGTTTACAATGTACGTGCCTCCCTATTGTTATCTAATATTTAATTGATGCGT
Organism: Uropetala carovei; assembly: GCA_036926305.1. Classification (NCBI taxonomy): domain Eukaryota; kingdom Metazoa; phylum Arthropoda; class Insecta; order Odonata; family Petaluridae; genus Uropetala; species Uropetala carovei. The sequence goes on from JAXCHB010000129.1 coordinate 9,257,618, forward strand.
GAGCCTATTTGCGTTAATAAGGATTACAGATGTGTAATATGATGGTTCTACTTACAAAAAGGTAAGATTCCAGCATTCAAACGATGAAACAAAACAAAAAACAAATTAATTGCACAATTTAAAATAAAACTCAATACGCTGGGAGCTTGTTTGTTATACACATGTTATTGACACAGCTAGAAACGCTTCCCATACGCAGTCAACAAAATAATTATCCGTAAATATTTACGTTGCTATGCGTCATTAAATTCGATGCGTATGTTAAACAAAAGTGCGAAGCGAATAACGCTATTCTTTCACCTATGTGAAGGTATAATTGATAGTAATTGAATCGGAGGCAACAATGACGGTCGGCTTGGCAACGCCCGGAAAGAGTACGAAAAATCCGCAAAAGTTCGAAAAAGAATGCGTATTTCTGAAAACTTCGACCGTCTAATGTATATATGTACATGGCAAGAATAAGATAGTATAGAGCTTTAGCCGTCAAATAAAGCAATAAATAGGAAAATCGGTCCATATTTACGTATTTTAACGAACGAAGGAAGAAAACCTTGCACTCTGAAAAATCTAAAATCCCGTGTAAACTTATGAGAAAATATAATTCTCCTGGATTCGAACCCGGGACACTTTAGCAAACGTATATATTTTTCCAGGACCCTCATAGCCAGTAGAAACAAAACGCCGTTTACGGCATATCTTTACGACCAACGGTTCTCGATAAATACGCCGATATAAATTGTAAACAAATGTCTAAAGACGTCAACGTAAAATTAATATATAGTTAGATATCTGTTCGTTTTTGATATGGATACCGCAAAGTTACGACCGGTTTCGTCTAGATCAGGCCTGTGCAACCCGCGGCCCGCATGAGACCCATTCCGATTTCTTTTGCGGGCCCACAGACTTCTTATGGTTTTCCACACAAAAGTGGCCCATTTCTTGCAAATCGTCTATTTTCAATTGCCGTGGATGCAAGCACAAGACCAGCACTATTGCAGCTGACGATAATTGATTTGCAATGCAAAGCTGAATTCAAATTCATTTTTGAAAAGAAGAATGATATAGCTCAATTTTAAAACAAATACGTTGAAGAATCAAAATTCCCAAACTTGAGAAATCGTTGCAAAAATAGTTAGTGCTTTTGGGAGTACTTCGCTTTGTGAGTCCCTTTTTACTTTCTCCATACGTAGTAATGGGAAAGTATTGTGTTCACGAAAAAAATCGACTTCGAGATTTCAACGGTAATACATGTTTTGAGGTCCCTAGAACACGTTAAGACTATTTTTGGAATGATGTATGTGTGTGTGTGTGTGTGTGGCTGGATGGATGGATGTATGTGATTTTGGGCGCTCTAACTCAAAAAGGACTTGCCATATCGTTATCAAATTTCATGTATAACACTTTGGTATGAGCATAAAGAGATGATTAGTTTTTGGATAATAACGGTTAAACGGAAGTCGAGGTTTATTCGAAACCCGATTCGGTTTTTGCGATATTTTTCCGTTAAAACATCATTATTGTATATACAATACTATACAAATGTTATAGATAATGTAATTTCCTACAACTTTCATTTGAAACAATTTTCTATAGCAGTTATTGTTTAGAAATTATTTATAAAAAATAATCGGTTTTTTCGGTTTTCTCAAATATCTCCTTAAAAACGTCGTAATTGGTCATCTTCGTAAGGTCCAAAGTTGTAGAGAATAATATTTCTTCCAAGTTTTGTTTGAAACAAATTTTCGTAGAACCATCCATTTCGGAGATATTTTGCTTTTTCTTAATTTCCAGTATACAGCGCCACCACCATGTAGCGGTGAATTCTGTAAACATATTCAAAATATACCTAATTTACGACAATAAGGACGACTGTATTCTTTTACGATACGAAATAATAATTTTGCCTTATAATGCTATTCATAATAATTTAAATATCTATACCCCAAATACGGAGAAAGTCGTGTTGGCCATATCAGATTTTTTATAATATGACGTTCGCGAAGAATAAATCTCGTGACTCCTTGAAAGATATTAAGTTAGAAAATCAGTTGAGAATTTCCACCACAGAAATTGTAGTAAACTTTGATAAATTAAGTCAGAGCAAAGAAAAACAAGTTTCCCATTAAATAAATGTTGTTGTTATGAAAAATCAAGATTTTTTAATTTCTCTCTTGCCCAAAATATTTGTTCTCAAAATTGGCCCATTGAGTGATTTGGGTTGCTCAGGCCTAGTCTAGATCATTCATTTAGAATCGCTTGTTAATGTAAAAACATTATTCGACGCGTCAAAAAAACCCTATTTCAAAAATGAGTGGCTTCATTCAAAAAAATAAGTAAAATAAAATAAATAATAAATAATAAATTACAGGCTCGACTTCAAATACTATTTTGCGATAAAACAAATTTCAAAAAAGGTCGAAAACTTCTACTTATCTATTAAAAATACTCTTCAGAAATTCATTTCCGATGGTGGTTGCTCAATATATATATATATATATATATATATATATATATATATATATATATATATATATATATATATACATATATATATATATATACACACATATACATATATATATATATATATATAGTTCATATCTATTCCACAGAAAGGGTCCGCGATGAATGTCTCGGTTTAACATAAGATAGACCACGCAGCGAAGTTATAACAATATTTTATTCGATGATAGCTTAATCAATACGAAAGTTTTTACGAGAGATCTTTTTCTTTCTTTCGTTTTTTATTTATACTGATATTCCTATCGAATTGGTTAGTTTCCAAGAAGGTCATTTTTCATATAGTAATAAAAAACCGTAACTCGGGAAGATAATTTTAAAAGATCCATTTTCCCTTTATATATAGGTATATAAAAACCAGTTTATAACAAACTAACTACGTCTATATTGCTGTGGCATGAAGAAAGAATACATTTTAAGGTACTTGCCGATAAGCCTTTTCTACAATAGACTATCCTTAAATTAGGCTCGAATATGTCTTAATTTACAATAAAGATAAAAACGAACGACAGGAAGAACTCTACCGTTCCTCGAGAGGAGAGAAAAAAGAATTTTTCGCGGGAAATTGTATCCTATCGAGGAGGAAAATTTCAAAATATTGTTGATCAAAATAAGTTTTTAAAAGCGGAGCAATTGTACGATCAAGCAGCGGAAGCAGAATACAATTTTTATGAAGCGCGTCCGTGAATTTTGTTACGACAGATTTCCTGAAATTCTGAAAATTCGAAATTACCTGCGTCATAATTTTCCGAGAAATCATAAGTTACATACATTAGTCCTTCCAAGTACGCCGATATCACAAAATAATTCGACGCGAAACAAATATTACATCCTTGAGAAGCAAGCGCCGAATTTCAATTCTTCTACCAAGCCAAGGATCCCTTACACGTTAACCATTCACTTAATTTGTACCGTGCTCCCTCTTACAAAAAATATCTTTAGAACTTTCTTTACCTTCGGAACTGCCCTTCATTCTGTCCTTACACGAGGTGTGATCAAAAAATTTCTGGATTGGCCGCAAGTTGACACTACTCCTGCCAATACAAAACTCATCCGATAAGTGGAGATAGGGCAGTCTGCTGAGTCATTTGCCGTTTATTTCATAGTTCTAGCATGCATCATTGAGAAGTAACGCCTTGTGAAGTGTGACGGTGTCTTCTGCCCTTTGCGATTTTTGCTCCATCAGAAAGACTTTAAGGAACAGCGCCTGTGTACCAAGTTCTGCTTCAAACTAGGCAAAATTGCTACTGAAACCTTCGTGATGTTAAAACTCGCTTTCGGAGAGGAAACAATGAGAGGAACTCAAATATTTGATTGGTTTTCAAAGTTCAAAAGTGGAGTGACATCTGTCGTGGAAGTGAAGTGCTTGCTGATTGTATTGTATCCATACCTATTTTAGGGGGAAAAATAATTCTCTACATGAATCCGATCTCTCTCCGTTTGTTTAAATTCAGTGGAATTTCTTTTCTCTGCGCTACGTGCCTCATGAATGCTTTTAATTGAATCGAGTCCTTTTCATGCAAAATTCCAATTCGTATGTCAAGAGGTCTCAGAAAACTGTAAACACAGCAAAGTTCCAATTTTCCAAAACATTTGTAATCAAGGGTTGCTCGAAAAATTCCTGATAAGTTGATGTCAAAAAAAAAACAAATCATTCGTAAAATTCTGGAATGAAATAAGGCACTTTTACTGATTGTCGATCGATCAATCAAAGTTTTTTCTTTTACTTCAGTTCTTAGCATAAACTACGTAAATCTTAGTTTTCGGTTGACTTAGCCTGGTTCTGAATTATAAACATAAAAGATTTATGAATATTTTAATAATTTTTATTGAAAAGACATTTAGAAACCATCTTTAAACAAGAAATGGGGGTTTTATACATATGTAGCAGGATAACTCGTGTGCATGCCCAATGGCGTAACTATTACACGGCGAAGATGACTTTTTCCATAGGCGCCGCCTGCAAAAGGCGTCAGACGCTCCATCAAAACATGCCAAAAGTGTATTTTCTGATAGATAAGTGTTAGTTTAATACTCATATGTTAAATTTATATTTTATAAAACGCTGTATGATAACGCAGGAAATATAATATAAACAACTAAGGCGTTTCCTAAACTTTTTCCAGGTGAGTCCCTGAAAATTTAGTGGCGTAGCAAACCCTTATGGGGCCCCCGTGCAAAATTCGATTTTTGGGCCCCTATCATTAATTTTATCATGAAAGCAATATGATGCCAGGGGAATTTCCATTTGGCTGGGGGGTCCGGTGCATTGCACCGGTTCGTTACATGTACGCTACGCCTCTGCTGAATATGCCAACTACAGTAACGCAGAAATTTTTTACTCGATTGCGTAGAAATTCTAAGTTGGACGAATCGCGTTTAATGACTACTGCTGTTAAGTAAAAAAGTCGGTACAACAAACATTGTACAAACTTTCTCATATATAGGTACTAATGTGTCGTTTAGTTATCTTTAGAAAATGAAAATCGTATGAGCCTGTTTTTAGAAAATCCAATGATTGTTAAAGTTCATTCATTGAGAAAAATAAAATATGTAGTATTATTGTTGATGTATATTCAAGTAACTGTACGAAATTTGATCAAAATCGTTATAGCCGTTTTTGAGAAAATCGAATTATTGTTAAAGTTGCCTGGAATAAACTAGCCTTATATTCATTTTTGAGAAATATGAACTATACTGTATTATTGAAGACGTAAACTCATGTAACTGTATGAAATTTGATCAAAATCGTTACAGCCGTTTTTGAGAAAATCGAATTGTTGTTAAAAATGCGTAGAATAAACTACTCTTAATTATTGAGCAATGTCAACCATTTCTACGTACCCTCTGCTCAGTATGATAAAATGTCTAAGTACGAGATTTCATTCATTTTCGCTCTACCGTCTAAGCTCCAGAGCCAGTAACAGACAGACAGAGACACAGACGGACAGACAGACAGACAGACAGACAGACTGCATTGCGAAAACCACTTTTTCGGATTCAGCGACACCTAAAACGTGTATTTCCGTAAAAATCTCGAGGTCGAATTGTTTCGCGAAAGCAATACTTTCTCGATACTTCGTATGAGAAAGTAAAATTTGGCCGTCTCTGATGGCCAATCACGTGCTGTCATATTTTGACAAAGCCGAAAACCACGATAAAATAAATATTCTGCCAAATTATTTAAGAATTTAGAAGGCTGTTTCTCAACGGCAAATATCAAACAATTTAGTCCCGGCACCTTTTGCGGGAAAAACACGCTTTATCCGTTTCTCAATTCCGAGGTTCCGTGTTCGAGTCCTGCCGAGGGCATAGTCGCGAGTGCTCGACATGCTACAATTGATTCGGAAAAACCCATTCGGCCCTAATTACGGGAAAGTTAAAGTCAAGTTCACAAATGCGATAAAATTGTATGTATTTTTAGAGCGAATATCGATCTCGTTGAGTCCTCCGTGTAACGATTCCCAAGAGCCACCCGAACGCAAAATTATTCGAGGACCTATAAAATTAAATTACACACGGCAGGAAATCAAAATTTACAGCTCTCAATTCGACGACAACCAGAGAGAGAGAGAGAGCCAGAAAGGAGTATGACGAAGAAAACGACCTCGTATAGAATGAGAGAGAAGATGGAGAAAACCAGGGAAAATATTCTCAAGAGGAAGAAGAACGCTTTCTTATCGTTTTGGATCCCCGAAATCCGCGACAAGTCGGGCATATCGAAAAAAAAAAAGGACGTAACGAAAAGTTAATACCGAGAAAGTCCCATTCAAACAAAAAAACGAAAAGGAAACGATCGCCCTTCCATGATCTTCGGGACCTTAATGAAACAAAATTATTTCCCTCTCTCTCCAATAATAGAGTCACTTCTGCCCTCTTTCGAGATGGAACGGAGGGGGAGATGATTTTAGGGGGTAGGAAGGCAGGATATAATATCAGTCGGCGGGTAGCAATATTGTTTAAAGGGATGAGAACGTCGGAGGCTTTTTTTTTTCATTTTAAGAGAGGTAAGGATGGGGAAAAGAGGGAAGGACGGAGGAAGAAGATTGGAGGATATAAAGGAAAGGATCAAGAGAGAGAGAGAGAGAGGAAGGTAACTAAGGCAAAGTCGAGGGAGTTATCTGACGGTGATCTGGTCGTCTGCAGAGGTCTGCGTTGCCAGGCAAACTTTCGAAGCACCTAATCTACCCTCTCTCTCTCTCCCTCCCAAGGAAGGAAAGGTTGAAATGGGTATGGAAGGGGTGGAGGGGAGGGAGTACTGGATGAGTATCTACGGAGTTATTAGACGGAAGCGGATTTCATTGGGGTGAAGGGGGGGGGATGGAATAGACACCCGAAGGTGTTCAAAACTTTCGGCATCATGGGGTCGAAAACTAACCGATCCGAGTCCCTTTTTGAAAGATAAGTGCCGTTGGATTGATGCGATTTTTTTTTCTCCCCCTCCCACTCCTCGGCGCTAAGTTCTTTTTCCGAATGGGCCTTAGGAACCAGTTCCGCTCAACTATTAGGCATCAAAAGGAACGCTCACGTTTACGCGGTCTCGGAACTTCATCTTTTTCGGCCATTGCTCGCGTAAAAACGACCGTTAACCGTCATAAAGGTTTTTTTTAATTACTTTTTTTCGACGATCTCGTTAATGCCCCGCTATGCGTTCGTCTGATTTCGGATCGTCGTCTAAATCGGAGTCGTTGCGCTCGAATCGATCTGAAAGGAAGACTCCGCGTTACGTTTTTTTTTCGTATAGCTCTGTCCCAGTTTGCCTAAAAATTTTCGTATGAATGAGCTCCAATCTGTTACGACCTCGGGGGAATTCATAATGCAGCGTAACCTCGATATAACGACTACGGCATATAACGAGAACTTCCTTGTAGCTAGAAAAAAACCCCGTCGCCGTGTACGTATACGGAATTTAATTTTCGGATATTAAGAGAGCTCGTTAGAACATATGCATTTTATAAACTCTCGCTATATCGACTTGTATTATATTTTTGCATACTCCATTTATTTTCGATTTCGAAGAAACTTCCATAATAAGCAGTTCAGATTGAAAAAAAGTAAGTAATTGTCTCAAGTATCTTCCACATTCCTAACAAGTGTTCTTTTTTTTCTTAGAATCTCCTTTTGTTGTGTCGCCAATGGAGATGGCTGCTTTGTAGCCAAAATTCTCTTCTGTTTTTAGGGGCGTTTCGCTTCTAGCGTGAGCGCCTATAGGTTTCTGTCTGCCTGTCCGTCCGTCCGTCCTTCCGCATGTTCGTTCTCTGCTTCTACCGAACGGGTTTTCATTAAGAACTTATGGGCAAAGATATTAAGAAAACAGCAAAAATGAATCAATCAGGAGTACCACTTTACTGGTGACAAAAAATGAACTCCGTCATATCTCGTAAAGTATTGGTCATATCAAAATATTTTTCAAACAAAACTTGTAGAACTAGTAAAGAACAGCATTTATTTTTCTATACATTTTTATCGTCTGAGTAGCCGTTATCAATAAAATCAAACAAAAATGTCTTAATTCTAGGCGAAGAAAATTTCTTGCGTGGTTACTTCATTGTTGCTAACATAAACAATCTCACAAACAAACGTTTCATTTCCTTACGTGTGCATGCAATATTTTTAAATAGGAAGAAAATGGATTATTTATGAAGAAGAAAAGTTTTTTAAAACGCTATTTCCCTTACGTATACGTATATAATTTCTTTCAAATACTCCACTGCACGAAATGCGCCAATTTGTGATACGCTGTACACTTTCCTAACTTGTTTATAATTAGCCTTGTTATGGTTATTGGATTTTTTCAAATTTCTATATGTACTTAAAGTGCCTTTCTGGAATTTATTTTCAGTCCGATAATTGGACTCGAAGAAGCTCTTCTGTAACGAAACATTCGGAAGAAAATCGGATAAAAATATTAATGACGGAGTTTGTTTTCCTCATTCTCTACGTAAAATACAAAGATAAACCGTTACATACTGGAACAAGTATGAGAATTGCATGGTAAAAATGAGTATTTAAAAAAATAATGTAACCCCTATCATCCGTGTTAAATGGGAGTCAGGAATAATAATTGAAGAAAACGGTTAATCAGTATTTTAAAGTCGAAATCTGGTATAACTTCAGTTAAATTGTGCATAGGTTTATTTACGTAGAAACAGGCCGGATGTCATCATTAAAAGACTGATCTAGAAACTGTAATTATGGTGTAATAAATTGACAAAAAATTTGTATTTGATAATGACTATCCAGTCCAATCACCGCTAAGTGACCACATAAAAATGATAGAAAGATGAAAATGTTACGAAATGTTAATTCTCTCACCCAAGTGGTAATTAAACATAGATGCGAATTTAGAAGATGGCCCTTGCTTTATAAGCAACTCTCTCAAATAAAGGGTAAATCTTCGTTTCTGGTAAAAATTATAGGTAAATCATTTCTGGTAAAAATTATAGGTAAATCATTTTAGATTAATTATTTTCGGCAATTTTGTCTCATTAGCTGAAACAACTTTTGTTTTAACCGATCAGATATATACCGACGGATTTTAAATAAATCAATTAAGTCCCTGCCTTATTCGTTTTATATGCTAGTGAAAAAATTCAAACACTCTTCAGAATGCCCGGTTAATTCGCCCGCGAATAATTGAGGATTTACTGCGCCTACATGTCCGCCGATTCACTTCAAGTTCGATTTTTGGACGGAGAAAAGAATAAACAATGATTCCATCTCGAAAATCTGCAGATTCTTTCGCAGAGACATATATACATATATTTTCCCACAAGTAAATAGTTCCGGCGAATAGAGCGTCCTCTTAAATTTACGAGCGCGACGTCCGTCCATCGTCGCAAATCATTCCACTCTTGCCCTTTTCTTGCGGAAATTAATGGGTTATAAACAAGAATTTCACGAAGGGCATTAAAACGAAGGAACTTAATTTAAGAATACGTAAATAGAGCAATAAATGCCCCCCCGGGGAGGAACGCATTACCGTCGCGTAGCATGTAATGACGTTTCAGAAGATTTACGACTAAAATTAAATTAGGGAAACACCGTAAAAAAAAAAAGACCGTAATAAAATTTTGATCCCGGTCCCGCTGCTCGCACCGTCCAATCCGGAGGACTGTTTCAAGCTATTGAGAGCTTTGTTTTTTTTTCGAGAAATACGCGGAAGGGAATCGATCCCGTACGTTCGGAATAGGATTCCGATAAATTCATCCGTGAAACGTTCACCGTTTGCTACAGGTAAGGCGGAGTGTATTGACGTTCGCGTCGGCGGTAGGTTCGTAGAGTGAAAAAACTAGAACGTAAGAGAAGAATATTTTGGTGTTTTACGAGTGTTTTTTTTGGAAAAGTCTAGTTCTAGAGCTAGCCTTTTCCACAAAAAAGATTAAGGAATGCTATGGGACCGATCCTATTGTTTTCCCCCAGTTATGGAGCGATTGGTTGTATGGTAGTGGAGGATCATGGGTGAAAGACCTTTATCTCCTCTATGTCTCTTATCCCTGCCTCTCTCCATCCTTTCT